>CP139766.1:5000000-6250000 GCA_034370585.1 Fragaria x ananassa
CAAATAATCAAAGTGTTAGAACCCTAGCATGTATACTAAGTAGGCCTCCAAAGCACACACACAAAGAATTCATTGATGAACAATCGGTAAACAAAACCTCAATCTTATTAATTGCAAAAACAAATTGAAAATCAAAGCATGCTATGAATCATGTCTAGGGCCTTCAGCAGCCCGCTAGCTACTATGAATTTATTTGCATATAATGAAAATTGAAAACACAAAAGAGTTCATGAAAGAGGAAGACAACAATAACCGAGCTCGGAAAATCCCTGAGAAGAGAGCGATCTGATTCTTGCGTTCTTTTTCTTCCCTCCTTCTTCTTCTTCTCCTCCCCTCATGTATCTGATGATATTAGGGTTAGATAACCCTCAATTTCCATCCATGGGCTAGCTGATTTGGATTGGGCCTTGAAATTGAAGTTTCGGTCCAAACTAGAAATTCGGGCATACTGACCTTCGGCCATTAAAATAATCATAAATTCTTCTCCAAAATAGGTATTGATGATCTGTAAAAATTCTAGAAAGTAGACTCTTGTAGATTTCTATTGATATATAACTTATCATCTAGATCATTGTGAGCTTATCACAATCCTCTGTCGAAGTTAGATGATAATTTCTGGCAGATCTTCATAATTCTTTCTTTGCACAACATGAATTCATTTTCCTTCAAGATTTCTCCTCCTTTGCTTCAAGATTTCTCCTCTCTTGCTTCATATTCCCCTCTTTGCTCCAAAACACCTAATAAACATAAAAATAACTAAATCAAATGGAAAATACGATAAACTAACAAAGTAAAGAGGAGAATTAACCATTATATCGTCGCATATTTATGCTCCTATCAGTATCTGACAACCATCAGGATTATTATATTGAATCCTATGCTGTTTCTCGCAGTTTTTGCAACTTTGACTCTTACAAGCTTTGGTATGATTGTTTGGGACATCTCAGATGTGACATGATGATCCGAATTCTCAAGAATTCACATGGACATCCATTTTTCCTAGCACTGAAGCGTGTTGGAGCTCCTACTACCTTCGAATTGGGTGATGAGGCCGTGCATGATGCGCCAGCTAATGGCTTCGCCTCCAAGGCCCTAGCCAAAACTCTATATGCCTCAATGGCAATCTCTAATGCTCACCGCTGGTTTTGCAAAGCATGTTCAATAGCCAAATTGACTGCAAGACCATCTTTTGCTAGTGATTCTAAACAAAACATTTCATTCCTACAAAGAATCCAAGGTGATATTTGTGGACCTATCAAACCAGAGTGTGGACCATTTCGATATTTTATGGTTCTGGTTGATGCATCAACACGTTGGTCACACGTTGCTTTTCTATCTACAAGAAACGCTGCATTTGCTAAACTGCTAGCTCAAATTATTAAACTCCGGGCTCACCACCCTGATCATCCAATCAAGTCTATTCGATTGGACAATGCTGGAGAGTTTACCTCTAAGTCTTTTGACGACTATTGCATGTCTATCAGGATTAAAGTAGAACATCTTGTACCCCATGTGCATTCACAAAATGGTCTTGCAGAAGCTACAATTAAACGCTTACAATTAATAGCACGGGCTTTGGTGATGAGCACCAACTTGCTTGTTTCTGCCTGGGGTTATGTAGTTTGGCATGCAGCTGTACTTATTCGTTTTAGACCCACCGCAACCTAACCATTTAGTGCGTACCAGTTGGTAATTGGATATGAGCCTGACATTTTACACTTACACATATTTGGTTACACGGTTTATGTGTCTATTACGCCTCCACTGCGTACTAAGATGGGTCCTCAAAGACGATTAGGTATTTATGTCTATCAACATCCTACGATTGTCCGCTATTTAGAACCTTTGACAGGAGATCCATTTACTGCGAGATTCATAGATTGTCGCTTTGAAGAGACATGATTCCCGCCGTTAGGGGGAGACATGACCGTTTCCATTCCAGTTGCAGCCGGCGATGAAACCCAATTGAACACCACTACATTAAATCCAGTCGTGAGCATTTCACCAAGAAACCCAGCAGTGCTTGCAGTCGAAGAAAAGTATGCAAAAAAGTTTGGACTTTGCCAATGTGTTAGGCCTGGAATAACGTGTTCTTTAACATCTTGGAGTATGGTTTGTACTGAATCAGGGTTATATGGGGCAGACTCAGGTAGGCATTTTTTCAAATATCCGGGTTCTACTCGGCTTAAAACTGGGCAGTTCTCTATGTTTTGGTAGTAACCTGCAATGAAGTCTATGATCATATACCCTTGTTTCCTGAACTCTTCAGAGTCTAGGGGTTTGGTCAGGTGGGATGAGCTGTTTTCTATTGGATCATGGAGGAATGGGAGGCTACCCATTTGAACAGATCGAAAGTGGACAATAAAAACAAGGGAATAACCACAAATGAAGATGGAGAATATCCAACTGCTTAAAATTGGTTATCTACGAGTTGTGTTTTGCTGCATATATGGAAGATATTATATAGAGGAGCATGCATACAGGATGAACAAACCGCAATTCCTCTCTCAAGGCTCGTGTCCCATTTCTTTTACAAATCTTTGAAGGCGTCCTTTTCAACATGTTTAACCAGCAAACAGAAGGTAAAGAGCATGTTCATGTTGGGTCGTGACAATACTGATTTATAAATATAATAATCATAATCGAGGATTAGGATGATACTGTCCAAAGGCGACGATGTGCATCACTGCATCATACCCAGCATGACTTGCTCTCAAGTCTTAACAGAGATTGTGTTCGAATTAAATGTTTCTGCTTGTGAGAAAAAAAGAAAAAAGAATAAAAAATAAAGTGGTTCATGAAATAGCTACGTTTCTTTATGTCACGTCTCTTTTAGACAATATAATTCAAGATATAATTCCTTACGGAGTTCAGTAGCTCCTTACATGATTGAACTGATACGGGTACGTAGAATCAGTTCAGGAATGGACTGAGTTCATGACAGCTAGTTCAGGTCTAACAAACCGTCTATTTCAATTCAATGATTCGCCAAAGGTAAAGTTCTAGTCTAGTTCTTATATGTCAACCTCATTCTGCTCAATGCACCCACCCCAAAATGAAACATTTTTGTAGTTTAGAATCAAGCTATCAATATTTCCATGAATCTGGAATCAATTTCATGGCCACATTGTCATCCAACCTCCAGATTTTAAAATTCAAATAAAAATAAAAAGCAAAATGGAGAAGATGGAGAAAACAGCGCTGCCGATGTCTCCGTCTACGCTCCAAATAACATACGGTGGATTCAGAGTAGTGTACTAGACGACAACATCCAAAGTAGTCGTTGACTGCATAAACACAAGAACAAAATGAAAATTGTTGTATCTAACAGCAGGTTCGAGGAGAACAACTTTTTAACAAACCTACCACTAATGATTATTCTTATGATACTGTCATTTGCATAACTAACCTCTCAAGATATGAAAGAAAATATAAGCTCAGTTTATAAACAATGCATAGAAAGAGCAATCTACTCATTCTCTTTAGTGATCACAAACTTGGTATCAGAACTAGATTCTCTATAAGCCCTTTCACAATTCCAAGACCTCCCAGTAACACACAGATACTTTCCTCAGTACTACACAAACAATCCTGGTGGTTCAAAGTTGTTAAAAGGGGAATATTGTTGCACTGTTGTGTTATAATTCATACTTTTTTGGGCATATATCTATCAACTCAAACATTTGGGCTTTTGCCCTCTGCTATTGTGGTTCACCTATTCTGTAGTTCTTCCTCCAAATTTTATAACAATACTTGACTACTTGTTCTCCTACTTAGTATGATTTGTAAAAGAAACACAATATAAACTGTGTAGTGGATATCTAGTGGATATCTTTATATACTATAAATCCATACTATTTTGCTGCTACATTCCTATCAATTTGACATAGGAACCGAGCTATTCTAGAATTATGTGGTCTACAATACTTGCATAATTTTCCCAGTTCATTTAAATTGATCAATTTAATGGAACTTTTACCTGAATAATTTTGAGCAGGTTGTAAAATCCAGACAAATGTAAACAATGTGTTTTCAACCCGTCATGGCATCACCTTTAGCTTGCCATTCTCAGTATCTTTGGATTCTGATGATGATAAAATTGACAGAAAATTCACAACTAAGAAATTGAAAGGAAAAATATAACAAAATCAAAATTTTGAATTTTCAAAAAGAGAAGTATATTAGCCAATAACAATGTGATTAACTGCCAAAATATACTTCTCAAAACCTCTGTGCTGCCTCAATTACCTCACTCTTTTATTGTCACGGTCAGAAAGATCTTCAGGACCATTGAGCCTCCTCTTCTGAATGAACTGTAAAGATTAATAAGTAATAGGGCATCAGGACTGTAGAATTAAATTACTTTCTTTTCTTCAAACAATTTGCTGTTGAAAAACACAATCTACGGAAACAGTTTCTGTTGAAGTTAATCTAATGGAATAATTTAGAGATTCCATTACATTAAGCAGTGGTATAATGCACTGTCATGAAGTTCCATATCATGGTGATACAAAATATTTCAAACAAACATTGCCATCTCAACAAACTGAACAGAATAATCAACCCCTAACTACTCCTTGGGAAATATAGTAAGCTGCCAGACAATTGTACCACTTGCAATTTCCAATATTCTTTTTCTTAAAAAAAATGATTCTAACTTCCAGTAGTGATTACGACAAGAAAAAATGTAATTTCAAATCTAGAAGAACACAACTGGCACGGAACCAAGCTAATGATTATCGTGTCACTGACCAAAACACCCTAAATCCCAACCAATGCAAATGCGTAAATGAACAACCATCTAAGAAGGTGTCAGTTATTATTGCGATATGTCAATAAGAGAAGGGTAATGATCAAGGCATGCAATCCATAAATGGGAAATAAAAACTAGTAATGTGTCTACCATATCTGGCTGTTCCTTCAACTGCACAGTTTTTGAGCCATTAGTGACATTCTCATAGGTTTTATCAACATCGCCGCTGTTGTCTAGGCGACGCTTTTTGTGCTTCTTATGATCCTTATCCTTGTTTTTGTTCTTTTTATGCTTCCTTTCCCTGTCTTCTAACTCACCCTTTGACTTCACCACTGAGGTGAGGATCCCTTTCTCGGCCTGTTATCACCATACAGAAATGTTTCTACATCACATAACTCACAGCACCAAGCATCCCAGGCCCAGCCAGCCCTCCACCCACCCAAAAACAAAGGTCCAACAGAACAAACAAACACATATGTATGAGATGTCTTACAGAAGGTAAATGAACAGGAGTTGTCCCCTTTATTCGGAAAGCTTCATTAAGCATGCCAAAATCAATAGGATGTATGTTTGCATTCCTTTCTCTCATATAAGCGGTCTTCTCCAATAGCTGATCAAATTCCATCCCCTCCCCTTTCCTGATTTGCGTGTCTCCCACCACATTCTGAAGATAATGAGTCTCTGACAAAGGAAGCGACCTTTTGCAAAAGAATTCATGATAAGGCCAAAGCCTATATTGTTTTACGAGATCTGTAGCGCCACCAAGTTCCCGAGGCCCTGATAATCATTCAAGGTTCAATACAGCTACTTGATTCACTTTGCATAATGGGAGACTTAGAATAGATTAACAGTACAAACAATTCAAAAAGAAGTAAAAAGAACATAAGAAGATACTGTTTCTTCATACTCATAAGCAATCTAAGTGGAATAGAGAGAGAGAGAGAGAGGAGGCCATCCACATCTCACTGCTCTGGAAATTATATCTATGGACTATGGGGCTAAATCAGCCCGATTACAAGGTTATGCCATAAGGGTAATGAAGCCACTATGACCAGAACCATAGATAAAACTCTACCGTAATGCACATCAATCTAAACTATGTTCAAAGAAAATCACTGTGTGCTTGATGAGTGTGGGTGGTGAGTCTCATCACTCTCATGTGGCCAGATACATCAGTTTCAAAAGAACAATATGTTTAAGTGGTGAACTGCTGAGAACTCTTCCAAATGACCATTTCACGATCAAAAGGGTCCAGAAAAGCTCAAATTGTTATATCACTGAGTTTAAACTTCACATAAAATTCTCCATACATGAAGCTCTGAACAGTGAATCCAGAAACAGAGCAGAGGACAGAAAATGTGGCATCTTGTATATTAATTGACATTAAATTAAAGTGCTCAACTGTCAAAACAATGTCCACCCCAATGGCTCTACCACAAAGTGATGATATTATACTAACATTTAGAAAGATCTTTGAAAAAAACAAGTATACCAACGTAGATTTTACGTGGTTCTCATGGCCTTATAATGTCATATGCAAGAAGAGAATACAATTGCTTATATGTGTTGCCTTGTACCATCTTTTATCCTTACTTTTCTACTTGAACATACACTTAAAACTATAGGCACAACCATAACTCGTAAGGCCCTTGCAGAGGCAATAAATAAATAGGTAGTGACAAGTTCATATCGGATATATGCCAAAGATAATAATAAGAGCGCCGTACGAAAGTCGTCACAAATAAAAAAAAATAACGTGGAAAATACATACATTTCACATCTGTATTAAACTTAACAGCAGTCATGCTCATATATAATACAAATAAGACCTCTCATAGTCTCATCATCCAAGCATTCTTACAATCTCACCTCTTCCGAACCCCTTCACGTCAAGATCCATCTGTTTAACAACAAAAGCTCTAGTTCATCCATCATTTAAATTCATAAAAAAAAGTAATAATTCAAACAAAAGCAATGTAACAGCTATCAAGCAATTGACACCATTTCAATTAAATCAAAACCTAAGACTCTAGCATAAAAATTGGGACTCCCTAACCCCCCCCCCCCCCCCCCACCAAAAAAAAATTTTTTTGAAAGGAAATCAAATTAAAGTTGCAAACTTTACCTAGAAAATCTAACTATCGAGAAACAATGCCAACTACCCATTATATTTTATCAAAAACCCATTAGAAAAACAAACATAAACTTACAAATCTACATAGAAAATGTTTATGAAAAAAAAAAAATGAAAGCAAAACCCAGGTTCCTTGGTTCATCTTCAATGCTATCAAGGCAATCAAACATTGAATTTAGCAGCAGAGATGAGAGACAGACCTGAAACGACATGCCGTAAGATCAGCGATTGGGGCTGATCGCCGATAAAGGTTTATTTGGACAGAGAGGGAAAGTTTTATAACAACTAGGTTTAGGGAATAAGTTGAGGAAGAAAACCCCGTTTGAGTTTTGATCTCCTACAAGCGGTACTACGTGTTCCTGCGTCCAACAGGATGTTAGGGATTTGTTCCCGCCAAAATATGATAAAAGGCGGAAGCACGTCACTGTAAACGGATTTGTGGGCTGAATAACGAAAGCCCATTGGATTGGTTCCACAACGGAAGGCAGAAGTGGAAGAGAGATTAAATTTGAGAGTATCGTAAAGCCCAGCCGGCCTAAGGCATTGTATAGGCGCTCCAAACCTGCCTTCTATTCCAAGACGTTTTAATTTATTTTAAATGTTTACTTTAGTGATAGTATGCTTGACCTTCTCAATCTATTTTGATTTGTTGTGACAATTTTAGAATTTGAATATTATAGATGCAATTTTATTATTCAAAGTCTTTATATATTTGCGCAGTAGTCCATTATTATTTAGTCTAGCGGTATATTCTTTTCTTTATAAGTGGGAGGTTGTGAGTTCAACTCACCAAGTTGTAATATGAGATAAAAAAAAGTTATATATTTTTAATTGAATAATAAAAGTTAAAAAAATAAATTAAAATTCAAAAAATACAAATATGCCTAGAAGCCGGCATAGGCGCTTCAAGCATGCTCTTCATCCTTGTAGCACCTAACGAGTTTTATAACCTTGGGCACTTGGTCGTAAGTCTGTTTGAATTAGAGATGGCATTAAAACCCATGAGTATGAGTAATCATGGGTAAAATATGTATTGGGTTTAAATTATGGGTAATGGGTATACCTATTTTCAACCGTGGGTGGGTAGGGTATTTTAAAAAAAAATTCATGGGTTTGATGAACTGGGTATAGGTAATACCCGTGGGTACCCATATTACACCCAAAAACCCTAAAATCTATCTTCTCTGTTCTCTTCTTCTGCTTTCTAGTTCCCAAACTCCTCAACTTCTCTTCCGTCTGGGTCTTCGATCTTGATCGTTCAAGTCAAAATTTGTATGCCCCCCTCACACTACTAATGCTCTGTTTTTCTCAATTCTGTTTTGGCTTTGTGATTGCCCTAAAGCTTGTGGCTTTGGCTTAGTTGGATCGAAATGTGATCTGGGTTTGTTTCAGTTTTTGGATCTGTGATCTGTTTCTGGGTGCTTTGAATGTTGCTTGAGATATTGGGTTAAGCATTTTACGTTTGCTTTTGGTTTGTGATCTGGATCTGTGTTTAGATGCATATCGGATCTTAATGTGATTTAGGAAATGTTGATGAATGTGCATGATCCGATTAGTGATGCGTTGGATTTGGTTATTGTGTGGATTTGGTGGATTTGTGGGTTATACTCTCCCCTACGCTTGGATCGGCAACTCCGCCAAGCAGTGCCCGGAGGTCTGGCCGAGCTTTCGTCGAATCCTCTTGTGAATGCTTGGTACGCCAGGGAGGACCCGACGGCGCCGACGGAGATCGGGGACTTGTGCGAGGGGCTGTACGGGACGGGAGGGGGAGGAGGGTACATTGGGCAGGTGATGAAGGATAGAGAAGGGAGGACGTTCAATGTGAATGGGAGGAAAGGGAGGAAGTTCTTGCTGCAGTGGATTTGGAGCCCTGAGCTCAAGGCCTGTGCTGGGCCTAATGCTTTGGATTAGATTCAAATCATATTTGAAAAAAAAAATGTACTATTTTTTGGTTTCTAGATTTATAGATAGATAGTTGGAGATTAAGGGAATATGGGTTTTGGCTTTTGGGTGGCGGTGCTGGAGGTGGCCGTGGCGGTGGAGGTGGAGGTGGAGAAGGATAAAGTAAGCTCTGCTTGAGCTTGTTGTAATATTGTTTTTGGTAGGGATAGTGTAATATTAGATATGAAATTTATGGAGAGAACGATGGCTAAAGAGCATACACTATTGTAGCATGTCATTTCTTGAGCCGTTTGTTTTTATTTTAAGGAAGTGGCAGCATTGATCCTAGCAGATGATCTCGAATTGCCACACCCTCCTGTGTTTACTCCTATGAAATGAAATAATAAGCATACAGATTCTCTTGTATAGATTGAAGTTTGTGCTGTTGGTTTTGCACATTGGTCCATATGGTTTATGCTCACAATGAATTTTGGTATCTCAGGTGGATTTGGGAACTGAGGGTAGACACTGCTTCTGCAAAGAGAGTGAATTGTTAGCTGTGGTTGAATAAGATGTCAGCACCTTTACAGTAGGCAGAATCTCTTGGGTTATTTTCTGAAATTTTAATTGTCGAGATGTTTTTTCTTGTATGTCTCCAGCTCCCAATTGATTGCAGAATTTTGTATTTAGTCATCGTTGTCCTTTGGAATGCAAGCTCTGTTATCTCTTGCGACTATTTATTGAAATTTGGTAGAAGAGGCGTGTAGAGGTATGGGAATGAATAATGACTTTAGTTCCCAATCTGAGATTTTTTTTTTTTTATACTATAGGGAAATAAATATAAAAATAGTACTAATTTGTAAGATGGAGCCATTCTGTTGTGACCGGGTTGGGAAACTTCTACCTCACAAGGGACTTTGGCAGTGGGGAGGCGATACACTGTTAATGTGCCAGTGAAGAGGGTAAAATGTGTGTAAAAAGGCATTACTCTACACAGAGTAAAAGAAGTTTGTCCCAAGATGTGTATGGAAGTATTTTAGGGTCGAAATAGAATCATGTAAGGAGTTATAATTCTGGAATGGAATCCAGAATCCATTATGTAAATGGTGTCAGTTTTGGCATTGCTAGAGCAGCTGCAGTCAGGGCTGAAAATGGTCAAAAATGTAGGTGTTGATACCAATTTAGCTACCCCATATCTCATACCGAAACAGATGGGGATGGGATCGGATGAAAAATGGTGATGCTGCCTTAATATTTCAATTTTCTATACTTGAATTGGTTGAAACAGACAACTTAAATAACAGCCCCCTTAATAGAAATGGGTAATGGGTGTGGGTATGGGTTTTACCCATTTAAAGTGGGTGGGTAATTACTCAAACCCAACATTTTGTAAATAGGTACCCACAAATTTTTCTTGAGTGGGTATAAATCCATGGATATTACCCAATGGGTTTAAATGCCATCCCTAGTTTGAATTAACCAATGGTGTTAACTTTTAAGTAACAAATTGAAAACTGAATTGAGTAGTTCTACGCTAATTAGCATTGTTAAAATGTAGCCATATATGGTTTGAATTGGCTGTTCAATTTTATCTAGGTCCACTTTAAACATGTTACTTGTTTTAACTATTGAGAAAATATGCAAGGAAATTCTACTGTACAATCAAGGATCGGCTCCGTTTGGTTAGCAGTAATGTCAAGATAAAGAAATGATTTATTTTCATTTCCGTACTAATATGGAATGGAAAAGGTTTTAGTATTTTCATGTAGTGTTTGATTGATATTGTAATTAAATTAATAATTCATTTACATTCCTATTACACAATATTGAATAAGTCATAATAATGAAATGGAAAGCTTTAATTTCCAATAACACCATTTTATTAATTGCATATATGATCTATTTAAGGGAATATAAACTCTTTAGATGGCTAATTTATATAATTTACATTTGACGGTGTGAATAGAAATAAAATGTCACCCCTCACTACGTAATTCAATTCAAGCTTTACGAGGGAGTCAATTTTCAGTCATATCTCATTCTTTGTTTATTTTCTAATTTTTATTTACAACCAAGTAATACATTAGAATAAATAAAAAAACTAATTACATTTATATATCATGATTTCCTACCATACAAACATGACAAAACCATTAACTAGTATGCAGGACTAAAAGTAGAGAAATCATTGAACATTGCAGGTTCAAAATTTTCAAATGAGAATGGATCAAAGAGGTCCTAATAATCGTTCAACTAACCCAACAATTGAGACAACTCGTTGATGGCAACTTGTACGATGTCACCCCTGATAACTCAAGTAGCTGGTGCCTCTGTCCTTTTCATAATCTTGCAACCATGAACCACCACCCCATGTCCGTCATCTCTCAATCATCAACCTACCCCGAACCCATTTTTGTTGTATAATTATAACTTTCAATTTTTGTCTGAAAAACGATAAGTTCATTTTTCATATGTCATGGTACTATGCCAGCCTCAATTGTGGCCCTTTTGCCCACCATGTTAAGTTATGAGAATGTGTGGTTGATCCGTTATGTTCATCCCACTTTGACATGGTTGATGCTTCTATAGCAATCTCAGTTTACCAGTAAAGAGTCATTCTATATGCAGGCCCGGACCTGAGATTTCTAGGCCTAAGACGAGTCTGAAAAACAGTGTCCAAACGGTCAGTAGAACTGACCGGAAAACTTCACCTTGAGCAGAGAAGTTTGAGGAGGCTAGTAATGGGGAATAAAACTGGCATAATGGTTTAAAAGTTTGGGAAAGATACCTAGTTTTTAGAGGTGGAGGGGGCCTATTAACTTAACAGTGAGGATAGGAAAAAAAAAAAGAGTTAAAAGATAAATAAGTGGTTAACCCTTCTCTTCTAAACCACAAAATCCAGTTTTTATACTATCGTCAACAACCATCACCGCTCATCATCATCGCCATCTCTCTCTCTCTCTCTCTCTCTCTCTCTCTCTCTCTCTCTCTCTCTCTCTCTCTCTCTCTCTCTCTCTCTCTCTCTCTCTCTCTCTCCCCTTCTCTTCTAAACCCAACCATTTCTCTCCTCCTCTGTTTTTCATTTCAAAAAACCAAAACTCAAACAGTTTTAGCTAGCTTTAAGCTTTAGTTTTCATGGTTAGCAAACTTTTTTTATCCCTCCTACTCAAGGCAGCTGCCGGATTTTGGTGTCCCCAGATTTTTAGGGCCTGAGACTGCCGCCTCGTCGGCCTCACCTCACGTCCGAGCCTGTCTATATGAAATCAAAACTATTTGTTACGACTACTCATTCCTAGCCTCAAAGCATAAATGACGTATCCAACTCTTAGAGTTAAAGGGTATGAGTGGTTTGATCTACAAGATTATACTAGCAGTTGATTCAATCTCACTTTCAAAACATTATAATATATATACATATATATATATATATATATATTTTAAAGAAAAATTTGTTCAAACAATGTCTCACGTTTTATAGAAACAAAGCTTTGGTATCTCAAATTTAAAAAACTTCAGAACGATATCTCACGTTCTTAACCCTACTGAAGTTTGGTATTTAGAACCGTTAGTTTCATTAAAGATACCAACAACATACATTTTTCTTCATTAAATTACCAATTTACCCTTAACTTTCTATTTTTGTTAGTTTTTTTCATATAATAAAAAAAAGCAAAAGAAATCTATTAGTTTTAAATTCGTTTTTAGTTTTAGTTTTAACATCAACGAACGAAAAACTGGGACGGCGAAGAGCGGCATCGATGGGCGTGATGAGGTCTAAGCTGGTCATGAAGTCCATAGTGCCGGTGGTTATGGCGGGAGTGTTGGGTATCTATGGTCTGATCATTGCTGTCATGGATCAAGACTCAATGATTTACAAGCCAAGACTCGGTGATTCAAGTCATGGATCAAATCTACAAGACTGCAACCTCAAAGATCCAGTTTTGTACATGAACAATAGAAAAAAAAAATTGTGAAGTGCTTAAGCATTGCTATGATTTGTGGGGATACCGATTCTCAATTTCAAGGGCCTTAATCGTATTCACAACCACAACCAAGAACCAACCACGATACCTCCTCATGTTTCTCATCAAGATCAACCAGCCAATATGTGCTTGAAAAGAGATAATAAGAAAAATGCATAAAATTTTACAGAGAAGGAACCGATCAATTAATGGTATAATTAGTCTTTAGTTGTAGTTGGTATAATAGTGAAGATGATTCATACTTGGTTGCTTCTGGGTATCCTGGTTGGATTTGGCTTCTCTGCTTTGACACAGCTCCTAAGCTGACACGTCATCTAGAACCAATCTAACGGATAATAATCAAAGGATTTTAAAACACAATTTTGCACTACCACACCTAATATAATCACTACAAACACAATTCTATCAAAGGATCCCCCTCTTTTGTTTACTAGGATCCAAATTCTTCTGTGATTTTTGCTTCGGTAAAGTTATTAGTGATCCAAATTTACCTCTCACAAATCGTGGGTATGTTCTCAAAGAGTCAACGCAGGGAGGCCTGAGGTGGGTTATTCTGTATCAGTCTCTGTGAATTACTTGGAAAGTTTGGATTTTTATGATGTTTGTGATCTAGGTATGTTTGAAAGAGTTGGAATTTTTCTGGGTTTTGCTTGAAATGGAATATATGGCTTTGGGTGTTTTGTGAATGAGCTTTATTTAGGGGTTTTGGGATTTGTGGTTTCTGATTTGGTTCAAGATGCATGATCGTGTGTTTAAGTTCTAAATTTGGTGGAAATGATAATTATCATCATCAATTATCATCTGCTTTTTGAGCTTCCGTTCTGATTTGAATCAAGCAACAACCACCCAATTTCAGTGAAACCCATATCATATCTCCATACTGCAACACAACATTTGGTATCCTTAGAACTCGTCAAGGCTTGCGTCGGAGCTCCTCCAACGTGCGGCTCTCTCTCGTTTTCAATGTCGGAGACTTGCCCTCTTGTCGACGTCGTAATCACCACCGCGCACATACGCATATGGACTCGACGGAAGCAACACCAGAAAGAGAGAAGAGAGAGAATGATATGCTATGTATGGTGTAAGAATTTTGTTTTAGGGTAATTTGATTATTGTCATTTGGATTGCTGATGGATGACGTGTCAGCTTAGGAGCCATGTCCAAGCAGATCCAAGCATTGAGTCTCCAAACAGAGAAGCCGGATCCATGTTGGTTTCAATAGAAACAAAGAGAGAGAGAGAGAGAGAATATGAAAACAGAAAAATAAAAGAAAAAAAATATTTTCGGTCCAAAATAAAATATATGTTTAGATATGAAAAGACAAAGTAGCTTTTATTTAATGATTTTTTTTAACGAAACTAATATTTTAGATATTAAACTTCAATCGGGTTAAGAACGTTAGATACCGTTTTAAAGTTTTTTACATTTAAGATATCAAAATTTTATTTCTCTAAAAGATGAGACACTGGTTAGACAATTTTCTCATTTTTAAATGGTATTCCCTTTTATCATGAGTAACAAAAGAGAAAAAAAAAAAACAATCATTATTTGATACATCATATCAAATGATACACTCGCTCGTACACTTTTATATCGAACATTTGAAAATCATATTAATCAATCTCGCTCCTTTATTTCTAAAGTTGATTTACATCTGCTTAATCACTTGACTCACACGGAAAACGTCAAGGGTCAAATGCTTAATCACTCTTGATTACACCATTTTAACCACAGAGTTGTTAAAGCGTTAATCATCCCCTTATTACATCATTCTGTTACTAATCCAAGCAACCGTCCTTGAAGCCGTACATCACTCCCGACCCTCAGATCAAATGACTTCCTACTTCATCTAACGGTCCTCCATCACAAACTCACACCAAACCCTTCTCTTCAGTGAACACGAAATCCACCCAGCACAGTCACAGACCAGTGAGGCTCCTCCACGTGTCCCGATCAGTCACAGAAGGATTGCTTCGAACTGTCGGCAAAGCTTTCTCTCTCTCCTCCGCTTAGCTGTCACACCACACTAAAATGACAGACAGGAACACGTGTCAGATCTCCCATTGGTCGAATCATGTCCCAAGTAAATTTCCCTAACCTTTTCGAACCGGCCGGGACTATAAAAACCCCCCAACTAGACTTGACACCCTGTTTTGTGTCGGCAGAAAACAGAGCATTCGTTCTCGCCGTCGTCGGATATTTTCGCCGGAAAAAGAAAACCATAAACCCCAACACACGTATTCGAGTGTTATGAGAAAAACCCTTTTGTTTTGTTTTGTTTTTTTTCGGGAAGGTTTGGCCGGAGTTTGAAGATGATGAAGAGAAGGTCGTTGGCGACTCCCTACGGCAGAGACATGCCGTCTTCTACGACCAAGGACGAGGAGGTCGAGTGGGAAATGAGACCCGGAGGAATGTTGGTCCAGAAAAGAATTGACAAGTCATCCGACGTCGTTCCGGCTCCCAACTTGCGGCTTCGGATTGCTTTCGGCGCTCTCCGGTACGAGATCTCGACCAGCTCTCAGTCCACTTTCGGTACGTTACACATTGATCCCTCTTTACAAACAATTCTTCCATTCAATCAGCTTCAAATTATTCACCGATTATCACTCTTCATTTTTGTAACCATAATCGTTCATTTAACGTAGTATAACGTTTATAATTCAGCAATAACATTAACCGAAAGTGAATCTATAAGTTTTTGTTTAGCTGTTTGATTTTTAGCATCAGAGTAATAAATAATCACATTTTTTTTTCAAGTAAACAATGACCATTTATTTGGAGGGAAAGTAACTTTCCGACGTGTAAATGACGATAGTGTCCGTTTGAGTACAATGTCGGTGGTGGAAGCTGAGGGTAAAATGGTATTTTGGACTTTTGCAGGGGAGTTGAAGAAGGTTCTTACGGCGGAGACGGGGTTACAGCCAGGAGACCAGAGGCTAATATTTAGAGGAAAAGAGCGAGAAAACGGGGAGTACTTAGACATGTGCGGAGTCAAAGACCGATCAAAAGTCATGCTAATGGAGGACCCAGCAAGCATAGAGAGGAGGGCCAATCAGATGCGGACGAACGCGAAGATCCAGACCGCTCATCGCGCCATCTCGGACGTGTGCATGGAGGTCGATAAGCTCGAGGAGCAGGTGAGTACAACCCACACCTCAGACCACTTTTATTTTTATTTTTATTTTTTATAATTGGGTGATGACAGCTGGGCTTAACGTGTTAGGAATCTTGAGCATCGTGTTGTGGGTTAGGGTCTGATTGGATTGAATTTGGTCTTGGAGTGAAAGTGAGATGTGATCCGGTGGTTTATGGACCACGGTGGACCCTTTTCATTATTTTTTTCTTCTGAAACATAGTTATGAGAGAGGGATGGGGCTCCTGATGACCTGAGGCAACAAAATGAGAGTGAATTCGATTTCTGGCACTGCACCAGTAATAATCAGTGATTGCATCATTTGCATGGTTGTTGAAGTAAGCGTTGCTAGCTATGAACTTTGTATAGCTCGATGTTGGTAGATCGCAAAATATCATTTTCTCATTTTCTGCGACCCGGTAGTTATGTCGACACTTTAATGTAATGTAGCTTCACGCGTTTTATATCTTCATACAAGAAATATACAGAACACTGTACTGAATGTGGGTTAGGAATTACTGTTAAATGAGTTTGGTTTATTAGCTACTCCTGCTAATAAAGACTAGCTTGATTTTCATCTCCCACCATTACTATGGAAGAGTAGTTGAAGTGTCTTTTTTAAGGTTTTGTTTTCAGGCGAAGCTTAATGTCCACTAAAATACACTGTATGATTGATTTTCTATATAGACCTACAAATATAGTTTGCTTTGCTACCAGATTCGATTACATGCTTTGTTTGCCTATGAGTAGAGAAACCAGATCGTTCATTTCTTATTAAAGAAGCTGTTAGGTAGATATTCCAAGTCTCAGTGTGATTCTCTACATTATTCATGTACCAATTTATGGGAATCTAATTATTATTTCCTGTTTTGTCATTGTATGTCATCACATACATGGCTCTTTGCCTCTTGCCTTCAAGGCTTTACAGTTTACACTATATATGAAAGCAGGTTTAGATTCTTAACTGTAAGAATAATAACTATCTACTTTCTTTTTTAAATAGGTCACTGCTATTGAAAAATCGATCTCAAATGGAGTCAAGGTAGCAGAAGTTCAGATCACCACACTAATTGAGATGCTTATGAGACAAGCAATCAAGCTGGACAACGTTTCTGCAGAAGGAGATGCTTCTGCTCAAAAGAGTTTGCAGGTTGCATATATTTTCCAAAATTATTATGCCATTTCCTTATTCACATGACTATTTGAACCTGCTAATATATTTGATCTGGTTTCGATATTTCTTGCTTCTTTATCTTATGATTCATGTCATTCCGATAGGAAGTGGCTAATTTTTTGAAGCTGCTTTTGCAGAGCAAGAGGGTGCAGAAATGTGTTGAAACTCTTGATGTGATGAAGATATCAAATGCAAAGGTAAAGCCTGTAGTCGTGACAACCAATTGGGAAACCTTCGATCCTCCTCCAACTACAGCCAAATGGGAATTTTTCGATTAATCTTTGATCGGTCATCGATCATCGCATCTTTCGATCTTCTTTGCTCATTCATTCATGTAATTAGCTCGTCGAAAGGAGCAAAGAGAGAGATACCTGTACTTGTAGCTTTCCCTCCATGATGAACTTTGCCAATAAGTACGTGTTGGTTATGATAAGGTTAAATATATATTGTTAGATGAATGCAGTTTTGTCAAGACCCTGTGATACTATTTTGCTAGAGTTTTATGGACAGTTTCCTTGAGTTGTACACTGTTTAGTCTAAGCATGCATGCATGCAGTGTTTGAATATAATCTTGGGGAAATTTTACCAGAATTAAGTTATGATCGTATCTTATCAAGTAATGAGCGTCAATTCTTAATTGTTGCTTAATTGAGGACATATACTAATACTCTTTCTTACATGATTTCATTTAATCGCAGATTTCATCCAAACTCTGATAAGCACATAAGTTGAATAATCGAGTAAAAGGTTCATATCCATCATTGTCGATCAATCCATGAGTTTTGATTGTACGTTCTAAACTTTTTCATTGTTCAATCTTTGTTATTGATTTATGCAAATGAGAATATGTTTGGAAATAAAATGGCAACAAAAATACCATTTCTCACGTTGAATATGTGAAAGTACACAACTTCCTTATACACCCAAATACCATTTCTCTCGAGCGTTACGAATTTTGTTCTAGATAGATGTACACACTTTTGATGTGATTAATCAACAATAAAATGGCGTGTAACGGGAGATCTTGGGTTGTTTCAGACAGTCACTTGTTGTAATAAAATAAAATATTAGAGGAAACTAAAACCCCATTTGTAATATGATAATTGTACTGCATACAGTGATGAATCATTAGCATTTTTTATGTTATTTTTCTACCAACTTAGGGAATTAATTTCTTTCCCTTTTATCCTCTCAAATCACTACCTACATATTATGAAACTAGGTAGTCAATAATCCAATGCAAAGAACTAACAGCGATTTGGTCATCCATATCTAATGCTAATGGTATATGAAATCTGAATATCGAGAAACAAATAGTATATTTTGGCATGTTGTTGCAACAATATAGTAACTTACCACCAATTGTAGTGTTTGGGCCCAATTTTATATTGGTTATTCTATGAGTAAAATTAGCTCACGGATCGATACCTGCAGTTTAAATATCTTTATTTCTTTTCTTGTTACATTGGGTACTTACTGGCAGAAAATTTGCAGGATATCTTGAAGATATGTCGTCAAAAGGCTAGGTTAGGAAAATATATTTCCTGATTCAATTAGAGATTCGATCACCTTGGTATGCAAGTCATTGGCGAACCCTAACCGCTCAGTTCCCTATATAAGGAGGTTAAGGCGAATGAGAGCACCCCCTCCACCCCCCCCCTACGTCTTTCCAGAAGCACCCAATCTACCAAAAAAGCCTCTCTAGGGAGCACCACCAAAGCCTCATCGCGAGCAAATCCCGCTTCACTCACCAGCCTCGTCCCGAGGAAAAAGTCCACCCCCAGTCCATAAAGCCTCATCGCAAGCACAAGTCCATCCCATTGTTATAGATTCACCTCTCTAACAAATATCCCTTTATTTTTATTGTATTTTGTTACTGAAGTAAATCCTCAGAACTCGTCTTAGGTCATTGTGAAGAACCTTAACAGCAGAACCGACCATTTTTTCTCACATCTGCTTGAAGAGAAGTCAAGAGAAGCGCGCGAACCAAACAAGATCAAGACAGACACACTTCCTCAAGGTGTTGGCACGCTCGCATCAGATGGTTGTTCGAAGGACCTAAAAATCCGACCCAAACATTTTGGCACGCCCGTCAGCGGGACACATCAGTGGCAAAATTGCGACTGAGAATATCTATAGTAAGCAATATCCTTCTTTTTTTTTGGAGAAAAATGAAATACTTCATTAATCGAGGGACAAACCCAATTACAACACCTGCACACGCTAGGCCGAAAAGAACTACAAATAAAGAGCATGTGTCTCCAACTCGATCACATAGGAAAGAGATAGAGAAAACCAATAGCTCGCTAATCTATGGGCCAAAGACCCTATAAGCTAAAAAGAAAATGCAACAATACCAACTAATCTACCATACTCATCACTCATGCAAGCTAATATTGTCGTCGCCATCGCCGCTAGCAACCGTGAGATAATAAAGAGTGCTAAATAGGAGCACTGATGCCTGAATAACTGATGTCAAACAAATGCCAAAGCACAAATCATATGGAAATTCATATCCTAGAGGAATAGCTTCCTCAAAATAAGACCATACAAACCACCATTGACACCCAAGTCATGAGAGAGAAGTGGCTGATGAGAGAGGACAAAGAACCGTATCCAAGAGCCAAATCCAACGAAAATTGTGGGGGGTGATAAACCCACGCGTGAGCACCCATAATCTAATAGGTAAGTGCAAAGCTGCACTTTAGGCGTGCAGCCACAAAAGCTCACATGAAGGTATACAATGGTAGTATATGGGTTGTTTTGGTGTTGAATGACCAATAATATGTGAAAAGTTGGGATCGATTGACACCGGTTTGAGAAATCGAGTCCTCCCGTGCTGGACCAAGCCAAAATAATCCACAAAGAGAACATACACAACAAAGGTGATAAAGGCAGAATGGCTGAGGCCAGAAATAACATAAAACAGTAAATAACAATGAAATTTAAGATAGATACCACATGTGGGCTAAAAACCCAGACCCAGGCCAAAGCCCAGACCCATTGAACATGAGGCGTAAGCCCAGTACCCAGCAGATCACACAGCTCAAGCCCATGAAGCCTATTGTGTTAGTTCTTATACGCTGCCCTCCTAGATTGAAACCTCTGCTGCAAGGGAGACTCTGCACCATCGCCGTACTCCGCGTCGCCCCGTCGGGATCAGACAAGCGCGATGCCGCCATACCACAAGTGAGCCTTTTCGTCGAACCATCGACTCCAGCACGCCCTTCGAACTCCTGTCGTATTGTGCCACTTCTCCAATGCAGCAAACTCCCAGATCTGTGAAAGACAAGCACAAAACCAAACTCCGAGCAACAAATACAGGCAACCCTTCACCCGTGCTCGTCGGCGATTTGATAGGTACAGATCGAGGTCGATCTGCCCAACCCGATCTCGAGAACCACTTCATGTGCCCAAGACCACGTTTCTTCTATGTAGTCAGACCACTATCGTGGACAAACATCCCCTCATGGGCCGTAACGCAGCGGCGGAAGAGCCGACGGCGTTCGACCAGGAGAGAACAAACCTCTGCAGAGAGGGAACTAGAGAGAGAAGTGGAGAAGAGGTAGCGATAGAGATAGAGAGAGAAGTGTACGATTCTTTAGAGAGAGAAGTTAATAGTTAGAATATACCAAGTTAATAGTTAAGCAATATCCTAAGTGTTCCTTGCCGAAACATTCACACTGTAAACCTCACAATCCTTTGAAGTGCAAAGGGTTGACTATCAAATTAGTTAACCAGCATTTTGGTACAGAAACGATGACCGGAGGATCTGGAGTTGAGAAGTCTGTTTCTCAGGAACAGTTCACAGACACATTTGAAAAGTTGTTTACAAGCATAACCGCAAGTGCGACCACGAGTGCCGCAAACATAAAGGCATTATGTGATTCATTGGAGGCTAGTATTGCTAAAAACGATGGCTGGGTTGACCAGCTGTGGGAGAAAGTGGGCGACCGGGCCGAGCTTATTGCGCGTGTCGCAGAGACTAGTCAGAAGCTTGACATATTCTTTATAGACAAGTTGTCACACCCCGGACCCAGTGTCGGTGGTTTCGAAGCACCTGACGCCGAATCCGAGGCGTGAGCAGGAAAAGTAAAAGAAACTTAACAAATTTTAAATATTTTTTCAGAAATAAAAGAAAATAAAACGTTTACAATAACAAAAACAATTATAAAGGCAAAATAGACAGGCCTTGCGATCTATCTGACTTCTAATCTTCAATAACTCTTTTATACTCTCGTACACGTCAAATAATGTTACCGTTAGTCTTCTAGAAATAAGTGTCCTCGTACAAACCTGAACAAAAATGATTATGAAAAGATGCAAGGGATCCATAGTCTAGAGTTCACCGCAGATCATAGACCACCATACATTGTACATTTGACTGACTTCTTTGTTGGCAAACAAGAGGCTAATACTTCTAACCTTTACCTTGAACCGAGTAAAGTTGGGCTGAAAGCGAGGATCGTCGGTTTGCTTCTTCCTTTTTTTTCAAACGCCAAGAAGTATACATGTTCACACTCTCAAATAGAGGGAAGGGTATCTCTTGCTGTAAACCAAGTTGGCAAACAACGTTGTTTGGTGCGTATAATTCGAAACCAGTGTCATCAAGAAGTCTCAAATCAGCAATGGCGATGGCTTGCTTGAACAGATGCATAGCTTCAGGGGAATGAGTTGTGCACCACATGAACTTGTTCACCAATGCTTCTGGATACATTCAGTTGAGTATCAGTTCGCTAGCATCTAGGGCAGAGGCATACAATGTGTATAAATGTTGAAAGCAGTCTGAATAATCAAGAGGATCATGGGCTTTAACTCCGGCGAATGCCATTCCTAATACTTGATTATCTGGGAAGCTTGTGATTTCGGGATGCCTGAACTGAACGAAATAAATCTGCAGCCAAAGGTCCAATATCCAGAGAGGCCCTGATATAGTGCTATAGTTGAATGAATTGAGGGACAGATCATAAAGGGCTCGGTACAACATTGCTAAGGTCATTTGTGCTAATCCTAGTCTATAACCATTGAACAGAAGGGTAGCCGCGCGAACCCAGGCATCAGTTATCTTTTGAGTGCTAGTGCAGACTATGAATTTAGTGAGCCACAATTCTAGAAATGCAATGCCAGTAGCCTCACCGCTCTGAGAAACATAATGATCAGCCCAAAATTCATAAGACTTACAGAAATTGCGGCGATTAGGGTCAGCTTCAAAGGCTACTGCTTCTCCTTGAAAATCAATTTCTTGGTAAGGCCTGTCGGAGATCGGAAGGCCTGTGATCGCATACAGGTCCAGCAATGTGATGCCCATCTGCCCGAATTTGAAATTGAAGTTGTTGCTGGAAGTATCCCAGAAGCAAGTTGTTGCCATCATCAGAGCCATGTTCGCCCCTGTGCTCTGAAGTTGGAAGCTTAAATCAATCGCGTCTGCAATACCAGCTTGCTGCCACATTTCCAAATCCAGGGCTCTGTGATTCTGGTATCATAGAAGCATGCGCACGGAGGGGTAAGTCCACACCCGTATTCTCACAGACTGATGGCTTATCTGCCATTTCCGGAAGTTTGCTGCAGAATTTTTAAAAGCCAGGATTGGGATTCGGGTTGCATGTTGATAATCCTCTCGAATCGAGGGAGGTACTGGGTCCATCCATGGTTCTAAGCCTGCTGTAGCATATGTAAAAAGTTTGAGACTGGATTTGGTTGCAAAATCATGGGGTTTCAGGCCAAGCATTTTTGCTTTGAACTCTTGAGCGTTCTCAACAGTCAAGTGAATTGGAGCCATTTCTGGGTTTCTTTGTCTGAACAGTGAAATGTTCAAGGTTTTATAAAGAACTGAAAGGGTTTTTTCGAAACGTTGCGTTTTAATTCAGAAGGACACATTCGTGTCTCTTTGCGAGACGAGATTTCATTTAGCTTATTTTACGGATATACCCTTTCGGGGCTACAGAGCACCTTTCATGGGAGTTGAAGGGTTAGCCCTCTTCGATCATGTCTGGTAAACCGGGCCTAGATCTCGAGGCCTAGGGGGCAATGTTTGGGCCCAATTTCATATTGGTTATCCTATGAGTAAATTAGCCCACAAACCGATACCCGCGGTCCAAATATCTTTATTTATTTTCTTGTTACATTGGGTAATACTTGCAGAAGATTTGCAGGATATCTTGAAGTTTTGTTGCCAGAAGGCTCGGTTAGGAAAGTATCTTTCCTGGTTCAATTAGAGATTCGATCGCCTTGGTATGCAAGTCATTCGCGAACCCTAGCCGCTCAGTTCCCTATATAAGGAGGTTAAAGGGAATGAGAGCACCCCCCCCCCCCTCGACAATTCAACAAAACTGCATCACTACAAATTGGACGCCTCTCCAGGAGGACCCAATCTACCAAAAAAACCTCTCTAGGGAGCACAACCAAAGCCTCATCGCGAGCAAATCCCGCTTCACTCACCAGCCTCGTCCCGAGCAAAAAGTCCACCCCCCATTCCATAAAGCCTCGTTGCGAGCACAAGTCCATCCCATTGTTAGAGATTCACCTCTCTAGCAAATATCCCTTCATTTTTATTGTATTTTGTTATTGAAGTAAATCCTCAGGACCCGTCTTAGGTTATTGTGAAGAATCTTAGCAGCAGAAGCGACTGTTTCTGCTCACATCTACTTGAAGAGAAGTCAAGAGAAGCGCGCGAACCAGACAAGATCAAGACATGCACACTTCCTCAAGGTGTTGGCACGCTCGCATCATATGGTTATTCAAAGCACCTAAAAATCCGACCGGAACAGATAGTCATATACTTGTATTTTGTTTTAGGTAAGATTTTGATAATTAAATACCGGTAACTAGTTAGTAGTAATGCATGCAATTGTATAGCATAAAAAAATAAAAAAATACACACAATTGTGTTACCATTTATGTTTTGCAAAATTTTATCGTTAAGTTCGGATTGTCACATTTCTTAGAATATTTCAAGTCTCAAATATGTTATGTTTCGCAAAATTTTACAGATTATTAAGTTCATGTCATCGTTGCATTTGTTTGAAGTTATCAAGTATGGATCATCGTTTTGTTATTATTTGGTGGTCTTTCTCATGTCACCATTAGATCTGACGATTTCACTTTGCTTCTAGCCTCGATTACTCTTACAAATAATCGATTCGAAACTTATGTCAGAAAATCATCACGTATGTAGTCTTACGATTGAAGGCTTTTCCAATGGGGAGTGGCAATTTTCTAAGTTGCTTTCCAGATCAACAAGGTGAAAATAGGGGTTGAAACTTACGATGTCATGAAGATCATCAAATGCAGAGGGGTGGACACCTGAATAACTTATAAATCTTCCTCACATTTGTCAATTAGGGTTGATTATGATCAAAAGTTGCATAGAGTTCGTTCTAAGAATGCAGTTATGTTCTTTGAAGTAACGGGTTTCCAACAATAACCTATGATTGTATCAAGTAATCACTGTCAATCCTTTATGTGATGCTTGGTCCAGGTCTAATATATTGTATCCTGACATGACTTCATCTATTCGAGTATTGGACCATTAACGTAGTTTACAACCGTATAACGACATACCAACATTTTGGATGATTATACGGTCGAATTTATATCTTGGTCCCTTCTTTTCAGTTGTTTCAATTTGGTCAGTGTGATGTTCTGTTGGAAATAGCTACGGTACTAATTTTCATGTCACATATGTGAATCGTGAGGTAAAACAATTTTGTTATACACACAAAAGGTAAATAATTTCAATGTTACAAAAAGCTAGGTTGAGTCTTCAATGAGAATATTTTAACATGAGGACCATATGAGAACTTTATTTTTTTCTTTGGATGAGACCATATAAGAACTTTTGAATCAACGATTATATGATTAGGGTTTTTAAAAAATTCAACTAAAATTTTAATACTTATCTAGCTGTTGATTTGAAAACGCTCATAAAGTACTCGTTTTAAAGTCTTCATTGGCGGTGAGTTTAATAAGAAAATTGTGTTCTTTCAAATTTTCAATGTTTAATCAAAACAAAGGTTGCTATTAGAAAAAACAAAATTGAAATTTAACACACAGAAAAAAACGTGGATTGAAATTAAAAACAGAGCAATTTGAATCTTTGAACACACTCCTGTTCACTTCGTAACTCATAAGCACCCATCCCTAACCAAGAGTAGCAAAGCCCTTTCTCACACAAACATGGTGCGATGCTCCCAAAGCAGATTCACTCATCTCTGGCGCACACAGTCACAGCAGCTCTAACTCAAAACCCCAAAACAACAAACTTCCCTTCACAAACTCCACTCCCCTTCATCCTCCAAAAATGCATTGCCCTCCTCCAAAGCTGTGCCTCCTCCAATTCCAAACTCAAACAAATCCACGCCTTCTCTATACGACATGGCGTCCCTCCCTCCAACCCGGACATAGGCAAGCACCTCGTCTTCACCTCAGTCTCACTCTCATCCCCTATGTCATATGCTCACCAAATATTCTCCCAAATCAAACACCCCAATGTGTTCACATGGAACACCATGATTAGAGGCTACGCCGAGAGCCAAAACCCGATGCCTGTAATTCAACTCTACCGCCAAATGCGTGTGAGTTGTATCGAACCCGATACGCATACATACCCTTTTCTATTGAAGGCTGTGGCTAAGTTGTTGGATGTGAGAGAGGGTGAGAAGGTACATTGCATTGCTCTGAGAAATGGGCTCGAGTCGTTGGTGTTTGTTAAGAACGCTTTGCTTCAGTTGTATGTGGTTTGCGGGAAGGTTGAGAGTGCACACAAGGTGTTTGAGTCAATGTCTGAGAGAGACCTTGTGGCTTGGAACTCTGTGATTAATGGGTTTTCGTTGAATGGAAGGCCGAATGAGGCTTTGACTATTTTTAGGGAGATGAGTTTGGAGGGTGTTGTGCCGGATGGGTTTACTATGGTTAGCTTGTTGGGTGCTTGCGCGGAGCTTGGAGCTTTGGCTTTGGGTGGGAGGGTTCATGTGTATATGGTGAAGGCGGGTTTGGCAAGGAATGCGCATGCTAGTAATGCGCTGCTGAATGTTTATGCGAAATGTGGAAGCATTAGGGAAGCGCAGAAGGTGTTTGGAGAAATGGAGGAGAGGAGTGTGGTTTCTTGGACTGCTTTGGTTGTTGGGTTGGCTGTTAATGGGTTTGGTAAGGAAGCGTTAGAGCTTTTCAAGGAGTTTAAAGGAGAGGGATTGGTGCCGACTGAGATAACTTTTGTTGGGGTTTTGTATGCGTGTAGTCATTGTGGAATGATTGATGAAGGGTTTGAGTACTTTAGAGTGATGAAAGAGGAGTATGGGATTGTGCCCAGAATAGAACATTATGGTTGTATGGTTGATTTGTTAGCTAGAGCCGGCAAAGTGAACGAAGCGTATGAATACATTAAGGACATGCCTGTTCAGCCCAATGCTGTTATTTGGAGGACCTTACTAGGAGCATGCACGATACATGGTCATTCGGCTCTTGGGGAGATTACTAGAGGCCACATCCTGCAGTTAGAGCCTAGACATAGTGGGGATTATGTGCTGATCTCCAATCTCTATGCATCTGAGCGTCGATGGTCGGATGTACAAAAGGTGAGGAGAACAATGCTCAGTGAAGGTGTGAAGAAAACTCCGGGCTATAGTATTGTTGAGTTGAGGAACAGAGTTTTTGAGTTTACTATGGGTGATAGATCTCATCCACTAAGTGATGAGATATATGCAAAGCTGGCAGAGATCACAATAGTGCTGAAACGGGAAGGTTATGTACCACATACAGAGAATGTTCTCGCAGACATAGAGGAGGAAGAAAAAGAAAATGCATTGTCTTATCACAGTGAAAAAATCGCAATTGCATTCATGCTCCTAATTACTGCACCAGGGACACCAATTAGGATTTGGAAGAATTTGAGAGTCTGTGCAGATTGTCATCTTGCTTTTAAGCTCATCTCAAGGGTTTATGATCGGGCGATTGTTGTGAGGGATCGTAGTCGATTTCACCATTTTAGAGATGGTTCTTGTTCTTGTAGTGATTACTGGTAACTTATGTAATCTGTTTGTGACAGTCAAGTTCAATTAGCAAAAATTGTGCTGGCATGGCAGCTTCGTCCCTGCCATTGAAGATTTGAATATGACCACAGAAAGGTTACCATTCTTTTCCCTTGGAGTTTGATTAGTCTCGGAAGACAATGGATGCCTTGCTGATATACATGCCTTTTTTTTTTGTTGAGAAATACTGGTATACATGCCCTTACTCCAAGTTATAGTTTCCAACTTACTTTTTTGGCCAACTCTGGTCCAACTTCCAAATTAGTTCTCTTGGAGTAAAACTGAAGTTGTAGCCGGAAAAACAGTATCCTTTTCATGCCACTGCGACTCTCAGACCGTTACATTCAATGTTAAATTTGTTGTCATAGTTATCTAGCACCATTTATTTGAAGAAGGAAATCCTAAATGAGAATAGCTGAGCACATTCTCTAATTTCAATAGCCTTATTATCCATAACAAAATAGTTGAACAAATCCAAAGGTGCTTCTGTCATTTGGGTTCTCATTTCTAGTGTTCTGACAGCAACAAGAAGGAAAGAAAGAGGTACGATGGAAAAATGTGCATTCAGCTCAAAATTACTGATAAACTTGAGGATTAGTTACATGAACTAGAGGTTCATGATATCTAAATCACATAAAGAGAAAGCACAAAACAATACATCACCAGGGCCACTGCAGCAGGTTTACAACCCAAAGCAGTTGCAGGACAAACACTCTTGATCACCTTCACCTTCACCCTTATTTAAAATAAAACAATTAGAAGAAAAAGAAAAAGCAAAGACATAAAAGAAGGCTAGGGTACTGGATATAACAACCACAATTGCTATTGCTGGTTGTTGGAAAAAACTTACCCAGATATTTAGAAACACCCAAAACAAAGTATGCGAGAGCGTGGAGGATAAAACCTATACATGTAAGAAGCTAGGGATGAAGAGGAGGTAGCAAGCAGCTAGGAGAGTGTGTACTAACACTGATGACACGAAGCATAGAGAGCACAAAGGAGTGAGATGCATATATTTGTAAATCATCCATCTGTGCTCTCTATCTTCTGTCACCAACAACAACATATCCCATGCTTGCTATCTCTTTCCCCCTCACTCTGCTAAACCTAGGTATATATGAAGCCTCTATGGATTAGAACTTTGCAGCTAGCTAGCTAGCTATATATAGCAGAAAACTAGAGATTTACTGCTATAAAATATTACTCATTTACTCTCTGTGATTTCGATATAAGATCATAAACTTTTTTTTACCAATTCCCAAAACCCAACTGTTTGATACCCTATCGTCATTTCAGCCAGTGAGAATATCTTTTTACCCAGTAGTGAATTGAAACATGAGCTATTTGGAAGCAGCACGCACTACTAGCCACAAGTACTGCATGAAGTGGTAGGGTTAGTTTGAAGGTTTCAGATCACTGATTCTTTAGTTCAAGTACTGGGTGCCATTTTCCGTCATTGTAACTTCAAGTTATAATACTGCTACAATGCTATATGGAATCAAGTAATGGTCAATGGAACCACAAAATCAAAATACGGAACTTGTTTTTGATACTCATGAGTCATCAAAAGATCTCGTCGACCCTCTCCTCCATCCTCATGATAATCTCCATTCAAAGCTCGCAACAACAACTCCTCGGACCGCATCAACAGAACCACCATTGATTCCCCAGTTTTTTGAAACTCACTGAATTACTACCCCAAAATCAATCTGTGGTGATTAGAGAAGAGATCGAGCTCTCGACATTTTGCTCATCCTAATCTTTCTTTTTCCAACTACATAAATCAAATAAGGTCGAAATTAATGGTAGTGCATAAACATATTAGATTCCTATTACAGAAAAGCTACACGAATTATAATTAGGATTAACAACATGCAGGAGTCTAGTTTATTCTGGGTACATAAACTAAGCCCCCGTGAAAGAGGTACATGGTCCAAATACCTGTGTGCAAGACCCCGTGACCAAGCCAAGATAGAAGCTATGCTGCTGTCTGTGCTGGTTTCACCTCCTTTTTGGTGTATCTCACCAAATCCTTCAGCTTCCAATCTTGATCTCCAATTAGTTTCATAAATTTCCTGGAACATGTCCTTGAATCTTCATTAGAATACAAGTGCATATACGAAAATGACAAAAGCAAGAAAAAGTTTTGTGGTGCAACATCCTACTGAGTACTGACCCGTAATATATGTAACACAATGCACTCCTATGTTAAGGTGCATGATCCTTGGTGGTTATTTTCATAGAATGATTAAATGAAAAAATCGTATAGAATAAAATTAAGTAAATAAAAAGCAGGAAAAGGAAACCCTTCAAGCGTATAGTTTTGCCAAAATTTAGACAAAAATTTCTCGAAGCCCTAATCTCAAAAATTTGAAAACCCGCCAAAAGCCGCGAAAGTAGGCGCGTGAGGTGAGATTGAGAAACTTTTGGCGGGCCAAAATTCAAACCCCTAAAGCTTCCTCTGGAATCTATAAATTTCAATATAAACAATAAAACCCCAAAAACAAAACCCCTCCGTCTTCTTATTCGTCAATCTCTCTCAATCTCTCCGATCAGAAATCGGATATGGGCAATCTGGCGCACCTCGAGAAACTGGGCAGAGAACTCAAGTGCCCCATTTGGTAAACCTCCTGATCCCAAAATCTCTGTTCATATTTTCATACATGAAAATGAACAAGCTTTGGGGATGAAATACCCAATGAAACAAAGCCCAGTTCGTACCCTTTACTTTCTGGTTGTTGTTGTTTGTGGAAATTGAAATACACCCATCTCAGTAATGCAATTAATTGTGTTGAAATCAAGGCCAAACTGACCCTTTAGGCCTTGGTAGTACCCATCTCATTTATATGTGTTGGTTTGATTCTGGGTATATAGATTCATGAAGTTTCTTCGTTTTCGCTTAACGGGCTCATTTTGTTTTTTCTATTTGATTTTTGCAGTTTGAGTCTATTGAGTTCTGCTGTTTCACTGAATTGCAACCATGTCTTCTGCAAGTAAGGACCTTCTTTGTCGTTTTGTTTTGCTTATAAATGGTGGTTTGATTTTAGCTGTATTGAAATTTGGAACCAATTGGTATTGCTTGCAGTGCTTGTATTGTGAAATCAATGAAATCGGGCTCCAATTGTCCTGTTTGTAAGAACCCATATCAGCGGAGAGGTATGATAATGCCTTCAATTTGCTGACTGAAAATGTGGTTTGTTATGCTGTCTATATAGGCTATAAACTTTTTTATATCAATGATTTTTGTGCAGAGGTTCGCCCTGCTCCTCATATGGACAATTTGGTTGGTATTTACAAAAGCATGGAGGATGCTTCGGGTACTAACATATTTATGACTCAAAGTGCACCATCGACTAAATCAGCAGGTATTCTTCTATACATGCATTTTCAAAGCAATAGTTGTTTTAGCATTGGGTGCATGTTTATGTAGTTATAATTGGAAGTGCTGTGTTGCAACCGATATTCAATTCACACAGGCTTTAAAGGATGCCTAATTTCTATTCCTGTTACCGTGGTTCCATTTAATCTATCTTTTTTGTTATGAAATTGTCATTACCTGAAATGTGTAGGATGCTAAACTCACTTAATTAAGTTGTTGGTGTACACTTCCAATACTTCAGACTGTTGTTAGTTGATTGTGCGCTAGAGATTTTAGGATAGAATTAGCATCAAGGATATTAAATCTGCAATTGTTTTTTTTTTCCCCAACGTTTCTTAATCTCACTGTTTTAGCACGTCAAGTTCATGCTGAAGTACTTGCTAATTTTACCATTTGACATTTCTTTTCTGTGCCTTTACAATAGATGGAAAGCAGCAAGCTGAAGATGATCATCCTGGTGAGCAAGATCCTCCTAGACTTTCTCAGAATAGAGCTGGGAACCAGAAAACCGTCAGAGGGAAAAGATCAGGGAAAGCTAAATCCAACCTAAAGAACTCCAATTCTGTTTCAGTTAAACCTTCATTTCCAACCAAGAAAAGGGTTCAGGTTCCACAATCACCTCTTTCAGAAACCCCAACACGGCCTAAACAGTTGCTGGGTGATTTGATTGCAGAAAAGTCAAAGCAGGATTCAACAACTCTGAAGGACAAGCCTGTTTTAAATGAGAGGGGAGAACCGGTGCTTTCACCTTTCTTTTGGTTGAGTGATAAAGATGCTGAAAACTTGAGCGAGCCTTCTACTGGAGATCAGTTTAATGATTTTCCATCTCCAAATGTTCCTACTTTCAGTGATATCAAGGACTCGGATGATGAAGACTGTACTAGATTGAGCCCACTGGTAAGTTCATAACCTGTGATTACTTCCTTTGAAAAGACAGAGCTGTTGTTCAATTGATCTTGCAGTTAGGCCTGAATTTTCTGCCAGATTTTGATTGTGGTAGGTACTAAGTAGTTTAATAAGTTCGCAAGTTGCCCCTGCACATACTGATCTGAAACAGAATAGAAAAGAACAAAGGGGTACCTTGGTGATGCCAATTCTTTTATGTCATGGATTTTGCAATTTTTCAATTAAGATCTTCACAATGCTATACAGTTGTCTTAAGATTTAATAATCTCATGTAGGGCGAAGTGCAGGGGAAATCTTCCAATGCCGCGGACATTTTTGATAGTGAAATGTTTGAATGGACGCAAATGCCATGCTCCCCTGAGCTCTTTGCAAGTCCTTCTAAGATGCAGGTATCTGTTCATCATGTATGATGACTCACCTTTGTGCTAATTACACTGTTTTCTGGTCTTCCAATTTATTTATTATTATCATTTTTTTTAAGGGCAACAAGTCTGTTACTTAATTAAAATTAAAATGCAGGTTGCAGATAATGATCAAATTGATAGAATTCAAGTGAAGGAACTAAAAGAAGCCTCACAAAACAAGAAAATAGGTGAACAAGTCACTGCTGAAAAAGCAAGGTCCAGAAATTCTAAACAGAAGAGTGGAAACTTTATCTTGCCGCCTTATCTTCCACATGATAATACTGAAGATGCTAATCATCAACTTTTTGGCAATCAATCTAACAAGAGAGGCAGACAAGCAAGAAACATAACTAAAAGTAAGTGTGCTACAAGTCATATGGACCTGGTTAAGGACAGAAATGCGAATTTTAAGAGTTCTGAAGACTCTTATCAAGAACACGGCTGCAAGAATAGGGACAGTTCTGTGGCCAAGGCTGGCAAAAGGAGTAAGAAAGCTCATCCATCTCAGCTCGCAACTAAACCAACATCTGAAAGCGTTTGCACCCTCATGAATGTCCCTACAGATGAGAACAGGAAAGTCTCGGATGTCAAGAATAAATCCATGAAACTTGCTAGAGAAGCCAAGTCATGTGATCGTGAATTGAAATTCAACAAAAAGGCCAAAGTTTCCTCTGGTGATGACTCAGAGGATAAGGAGGTATCAGAGATTAAGAAGCAAGCAAATAAGAGTGCTCCAACTGAGTTGTCCCTAATTCGCCCTACAAATGTTAACAGGGAACTCTCAGAAGTTCAAAAACGAGCTAGAGAAGCCAAGTCATGTAATCAAGAATTGAAAATCACCAAAAAGGTGAAAGTTTCTTTTGATGGCAGTTCAAAAGATGAGGCTGTTATTGAGATTGAAGAGGGTCATCATAATGTTAATGAAAATGGTAACCAACCCACTGAGAAGAGCAAAGACGATTCGAATGGTAGACTTTTTACTGACGGATCATCAATGCGGAAGCTTCCCACATTGAAGAATGGTGTGGCTTTCAGGAGATGTGATGCCATTGCTAGTAAAATTCAATGTGCCTTTTGTCTTTCATCAGAAGAATCAGAGGTCTTCCTCACTCCCTTGCCTAAAATCTTTTGGATGACTTATAAATCAGTTCCCTCCTCACCTTGCATGATATTTTTATCGGAATTCAAACTGACATTCATTTTGAAACCTAATTTGCAGGCTTCAGGAGAGATAGTTCACTACTATAATGGCAAGCCTGTTGCTGCAGATCACAATGGAGGGTCCAATGTTATACATTCACACAGGAACTGCACTGAATGGTAAACAAAGACTAGAAATGAACCAAAAGAACATGATTTAGAGTTCTAATCTTGCTGTTATTTTATATTAAGCTTTTCACCAAAATTTTTAAAAAAGAAAAAAAAAGAAAAGAAATTCAACTTGGTCAAATGAGAAGTTTGATTTAACGCTTCAGCCAGATTTATGCTTTGATTGATTTCGTACTTGAAACATGTGACACTGATGGATTGACTGTGAAAGCCTTTCCTTTAAGTGCTTGCTGCTTATAAAGTGATTAACAATATGTGCAGGGCTCCCAACGTATATTTTGAAGATGATATTGCTATGAATCTTGAAGCTGAGTTAACTAGAAGTCGTAGAATTAAATGTTGTTGCTGTGGAATTAAAGGAGCATCTCTTGGGTGTTTTGAGAAGAGTTGTCGCAAGAGCTTTCATGTCAGCTGTGCAAAAATGACTCCTGAATGTCGATGGGACACAGTATGTGTTATTAAAAAGAAGTGTTTGTTTCAACCCATATTTGTATTTTCCCCACTATAATACAATTCTACGTCTTGAATCAGGATAATTTTGTTATGTTATGCCCCATTCATTCCTCTTCTAAGTTGCCAAATGAAAGTTCTGAATCTGAAGCAAGGAGGAAGAAGATCACCCCTAGAAAGTATGTATTAACTTTTACTCAAAGGTCTATAATATTGGCATTTCTACTAACAAGAATCTCATTTTTCTTCCTTTTCCTGTTGCAGACAACCTGGTGATGACTGTAAAAAAGTTCATGTTAAACAAGACAGCAACACCTCTCAGGATCTGAAATTTTGTGGATCATCCAAGAAGTTGGTTCTCTGTTGTTCAACTCTCACAAGTGCAGAGAGGGTAATAGAGCTGCTTAAAGGGCTTGGTTTTTTATTCTATTTCCCATTATCATCTTTGGTAGTGAAATGGGTTAAATATTTACAATATTCCTTGTTGTCTGCAAACAGGAATCTGTAGCGGAATTTGAAAGATTATCTGGACTTACAGTCTTGAAGAAGTGGGACTCTACTATCACACATGTTATTGCACCAATAGATGAAAATGGAGCATGTAGAAGAACCCTCAAAGTGTTGATGGGAATCTTGGAGGGGAAGTGGATACTGAGCATGGGATGTGAGTATATTGTTTGTTCTATTTGAATGTTCTCCCCCAGGCATTTCGATTATACAATTGTGGTGCAAAGACTGAAAGACTGAAATAAGTGATTTTCTACATGTGTCTATTACTACTCAAATTATATTATAATCTAATCTACCTCTCTCTCTTTCTACAGGGATTAAAGCTTGCATGGAAGCCATGAAACTAGTGAATGAGGAGCCTTATGAAATTAGCATTGACATTTATGGAATCAGGGATGGCCCTCGACTTGGTAGACTAAGACTACAAAACAAGGTCAGTTTTTTGCCTTTTTCGTTGTGTTCAACTAGGATAATGAAAAGCAAAGTGCCTTCAGCAGTTAATAGAATCTAGCTATCATATACAATTTCTTGTTTGCCAAACACATTTCCTTCAGCAGTATAATTATTGATTATTTTAAATGAAAACTTTGTCTTGAATCCTTCAATGGACATACCATCTGCATCTAATTCTTGTTCAGTGCATGGGGAGGTTAATATTTGGTGTGTTGTGCAAACATGGTGATGGTACCTTGTGTTTATTTGACAAACTCTTTTACATGCAGGAACCAAAACTTTTTGATGGGCTTAAGTTTTACTTCATTGGAGATTATGTACCTTCGTACAAGGGGTATCTACAAGACCTTGTAATAGCTGCTGGAGGAACTGTTTTGCACAGAAAGCCTGTTCCAGAGAGTCAGAAGGGCTCATCTGGAAGTCCCCTCGAATGTCGAACCTTCATCATTTATAGTCTTGAGTTACCTGATCAATGTCATCCTAGCAAGAAGGGTACGGTTTTCAATCAAAGACTGGCTGATGCAAAGTCTTTGGCAAGTTCTGCTGGAGCCAATGTAGCAAGCAATTCATGGATTTTGAACTCCATTGCTGCCTGCAAGCTACAATGTCTTTCTGAATAGAATGTAAATCTCCCAGAGTTATGTATATGTATCAGAACTTCTCCAACTTCTCCAGAATCAGTTATATAATCATATTATTATTGAATGATAATAAAATTATGTGATGCAGCCAACGATGCTTGAAGGTAATAGTCACCAAAGTTCTGCACTTTTGAAAGATAGGAATGAAAGCAAGAGCTTCCAAAATCATCATGTACATCCTTGATCCTTCCGTTATCAACCTAGTTCATATACAGGATGAACGTGAAATGAGAAGAAAAGTCGTGAGTTTACAACTCTTTTGGGCCACTGTAGATCCAACCTAGAAACCTGAACTAGCCGATTGCTCATGAACAAGAATCTGCAGCATCACTAATCTCTTCTACTTCTGAGAATTACAACTTCTTCCCTCTTTTGTTATAAGTTTTCCAAGATATTTGTTGCCTTTTATGACAACCCAACAAAACTGCAAAAGTGGAGAGACCAGGCATTTCTGGCTTCCCATTGCCTTTCCTTCTTAGGCAATGACAGGAGTTAATTAAGTAGCCCTCACCTCGGCCTTGTTTTTCTCAAATTTCTTCTGCTCATGTTCCGAGATCTTCATGTAGCAGGACTCAAACAGATGCTCCAATGCTGAAAATTCCTCTTCAATATCTGCATTTCCTGCTGCAATCCCTTCCTTGAGGCAGTGTATTCGGTCAAGTCCATCTTGAACATCCATTCCAATCTCCCCCATGGCCAGGTGCATTGCATCATTTTCCTTTTGTGCAACTTTAATCTTCCTCTTTAGGGATCTACACCCATCAAGGGACTTAAGGAGATGCTCCGAAAGTTCCTTGTTTCGCTCCTGGAGCGCTGCATTCCCATGGGTAGCATTCACTTCCCCACCTCCACACTTATTCACTTTGTGCTCTGATGCACAAGCTTTTACTTTTGCCAACAACTTCTCATTTTGCGCTCTAAGATCATTGATATGTTCCTCCATCCCTTGAAATTCTTGAACCTTCCTTGCAAGCTCTTTTGCAATAATCTCCTTCTCTTTTCCCAAACTAGTACACATAATTTCTAGGCTCTTTCTTGCAGCCAAGCTTGCACTTAGTGATCTTCTCAATTTCTCCTTCTCATCGGTTACTGGTTCATGAGACCTTTTGTCCTTTGGAGGAGCATGTGGCCTAAGATCTGTATTGCAGCGCCTCAGCTCGGCTTTTCTCCCCACTTTTTGAGATTTTTGTATCCGGGATTTCACATCATCAATTATTGATATCATTCCAGCCACTCTTTGTGTCTTTCTTGCATCATTGTCTTTTGCCTCATTCTGGTCTTGGATCAGCTTCAACAGCAACTTAACATTGGCAGCAATGCCTAAACAGGCAAGAAACAAATCAAAATAATAACACATGTTTCATATATTTATATGTATCATCTGTATATACATGTTCAAATGCTATTCTGCAATTGTTGTCATGACTCATAACACCTGCATTGTACAAATTACCTTCTAAACTATGATCTTCTGGCGGGGCTTCTATATGACTTGTGGAAGAAGACGGTGGCAATACTGAAGGAGATGAAAATGCTCGGATTCGGCTCATCATATAAATCCGCCCCGAAAACACAAGACCAAAGGATCTTCAATCTTCAGGGAAATACAGATCAATCCGGAGACTAAGATGTTACAAGAATGAATATCTATGACACAATGGTTGCATCAAGATCACCAGAAGTAGAGGGTGTTTTCTTATTATTTCAAGACATATTTATATGTTGTATAGTTTCCACCTACTTGAGAGATCCAAAAGAGAGAGACTGCCTTGGCACTCTCTCTCCTCTCTCTCCTTGAAAGCCTTTTCCCCCGAGCTCTGTAATATCCTATGTTCTGCTGTTGGCCTTGGCTTGTTTTCAGAATTATTGGCTCTTAGTTGTAATCATGCGAAATCGTTGGTGTTAGTTTGACATTTTCTTTGGCAATGGATGCTTTGACTTCTTACAACAAATTGCGGGATTTGATTTCACGTCCATCATCGATTATTGTTGTACATGTCATGCAGGTCAAGTAGTATATACAAGGATGATGCCCGCGGCTTGCCGCTTTTTTTTTGCAACGTTGTCTTTGTTAATGGAGCACAACAGTTTCATTCATTATATATTTTCTTACCAGCTGGAAGGACAATATATATAAGGGTTCATTGTGGAGAGCAAGAATAATTAAGGCAACACTTTAAACAGTGGAAACTGCAAAAAAAAAATATGTAGAAGTGGAAATGCAAATGGAATAAAACAGTTGAAATTGAACATGAAAGATACATGAAGAACCATCTTCTGTTAAGAATTCTATGAAATTGGATACATATAGATGAAACTATCTTATAATTTAGGGTATAGGTATGCCTCTCCTCACACCGGCAGTATAGAGAACCATCCAATTGCTTTGTTATTATAAGTTATAAGGTAAAAGCATGCCTCTGGTGACAGACATGAGGTATTCCTGCAGATCAAAACCAAAACAAAGGAACAACGATCAGACCTTTAATTTTGAAAAAAAACAAAATCCCAACAGAACAGAAGCCACAAAATGCCACAGAAGCTCCCTTTTGATAACTTTACATCACAACACATTGCTGCACACTAATGTCACATATATCCCAGTAAGGAAAGCCACAAAAGCTCTCTTTCGATAACACAATACATAACAACACAGTAATGTACATCACATACATTGCAGCAATGTTTATGTTTGTAGACAAAACCTTTAGAAGCCCCTTTCAGTTGTCAAAAATAAGCATATACCATACGCTGGAGTCGGGTCCGGAGGATCAACGCCTTACAAAAACTCTAGGTAGTCAGAAGACTGCTGTCACAAAAGAAGAAAAGCTGTAGTGGCAGTCTCTGATGAAGATGTTACTTCAACAAAAGTTACCAAAAAAGTGAGTTTGTTAGATTGATATCCAACCAAACTTTGTTTTATCAGGTGTCAGGCTTGAAGAAGATGATGCTTCTTCTGCTGTCTCCCTGTTTGATAATGTGACATGGACAGAAGAAATGAGTGAGTTCCTTGTTCTCATGAATCCTTGTTTTTAATTAGTATTGACATATTAGTAATGATGAGCAGCGGAAAAAGACGATAAACTTAAATCAATATTTTACTCAATTTATTAGGTTTACCTCCTGGATTTCTTCTCCGGTTCCTTTTTAGAAAGAGTTGTCAAGCCCAACTCATTTGTTCTTTTTCTTTCAGTCTGTGGGAGGTCCACTGTTATGGTTGCTGCATCTTTGCTTGGAGCGATGCCACTGACCGTGAAACCGTGATCAGGTTTTAGCTTGATTTCAAATAGGTGTGTCTGCCCCACTGTGTCTACAATTTCCTCAGGCAATGATTGTTCAGTTGGGTAGAACCTCTTCTCCAGCAGTTGCTGACAACTATTTTTGAAAAGTTATTCAGCCCGTCTCCCCATCAAAGTTAAAGTGGCCTGGCTCTCTTCGTCCTCAATTGTCATCCTGACCACATAACTGCATGCATAGCAAAAAGGAAAGATCAGTTATTTCACTCTTCACCATTTTCCTTGGAAGTCCAGTACATTTTTTTTTGTTTTTTTTGAGGTAATTCAAACTCCAATATTTGCCAATGATTGGATGGTGATTATAATTTAAAAAGCGCTTCTGCTGAATTTAAATACATACGATGGTTGCGGGTTCTGAAAATCATGCAGTGGACAAAAGTACTTATTGTCCTTCTCCTCATTTTTGTGCAGCATCCTGTAACAGCTGGTGGTCGAGCAGCTCCTATACCACCATCCATTTGGTGAGAATTTTCAAATTAAAGCACTGCAGAATACCGGCTTCTCCTGTATCACATAAACAGTTATTAGTAAGATATTATGTAGGATAATTTCGGAGGCTTTTAGCAGATAAGTTTGTGACATAACATCTGGCAGAAGCACTTTTTAAATATAAACACTTTTAGGGAATAACCATTACAATCAATGTAAAACTGTATACGTCAATGACTTATCCCTACCTGGTATGCTTTCATTCCCACCACACATGTCAACACAGTCAGGATTATCTTTATTACTCCTACATTTTTTTTTAGATTGCCTAAATCCACTTGTACCCTCATTTTCATAATAGTGTGAAACTGCTGCTGTCTCATGACCTATAAGTTCTTGTTGCGCATGTTCCGGAGGTTGCAAAATGGCTTTCCCCTTTGAAGTCCTGAATTTAGGCGGTATAACTGAAATTTATGTCACATTTGATCAATCACTCAGAACTTTAGCAACAACAGATGGAAAGTAAGAAATCATATTTAGTAAATAACATAATTACCGAAAATGAGGGAGTCCTAACATACAATATATGACACACAGTCATTTATTTTCATTTAGCCTGAGTGATTTGTTTTCATGTATCACCAAACAAATCCAGAATGCCTCGTTTGTTTTCCACATTTAATGAAAGACGAAACTGCAAACTTTCATAAAAAAATATGATTCGATATCTAATATACGAAATTGCAGAATTTGTTATCACTAAAATACTGAAAGAGATGACAACCTAATTATTATATTTTGACATAACCAAATGACAGATGGAAAATAACAAATCATATTTAGTAAATAACATAATTACCAAAAATGAGGGAGTCCTAGCATACAGTATATGACACACAGTCATTTGTTTTCATTTAGTCTGAGTGATTTGTTTCCATGTATCAGCAAACAAATGTAGAAAGCCTCATTTGTTTTCCACAATTAATGAAAGATGAAATTGCAAGCTTTCATAAAAAAAATACATTTCGATATCTAATTTATGTAATTGCAGGATCTGTCATCACTAAAATACCGAAAGAGATGACAACATATCTATTATATTTTGATATGAACAAACACCAAACAACAGGAAAATTTAAAAAGCTACTGAGGTAAACTATTAACCTTTTTGGAAAACTGTATGTTGTCATTCATACCTGGTAAATCATTCATACCGCATATGTCAATATAATCAGGATTGTCCTGATTACCCTTTTTTTTTCTTTTTCTTTTTTTATATTGCCTGGATCCACCTGTGTCCTCATTTTCATAACAATGCAAAGCTGCTGCTGTCTCATGACCTGTAAGTTCTTGTTGCACATGTGTTCGGAAAAAATCTTTCCTCTTGGAAGCTCTTAATTTAGGCGGCATATCTGAAAAGCAATGACTCAGAACTTTAGCAGCAACAAATGGAAAATAAGACATCATATTGATATATAACAGATGTAATAAGGACACGTTAACAGACCGTATAGCCTCAATGATCTGTTCAAATAAAATCCAAAGACGGCAAAATGGACTCTAAATTACATACAAAACTGATATCTAAAATGTGTCTGTTAGACCTCTGAAAATTGAATAATAACCAAACTCGTACACCGCAGCTCTTTCTTTGTGACAATTCTTGTACATATATCAATTGACAAAGACAAAGTTTTTACCACACAACCAATCAGTCCATGATCACAATCATCTATCAGTTAACGTTCACTATCATAATATCAAAGTAAAAGACTAAACATTCTGCAAGAAACCACAAAACCTTTACATAGATAACAATGAACAACTGGAAGACAGGAAAATTGAGATCATCCCATTTTCACATACACAATAAGCGAATTTGAACATAAAGGAAAAAAAGGTCACAGTTTCGGCTAGAAATGCTTCTTCCTCTAAAATTGAGACTGGCAAATACTTGGTAGAATTATATGTTTTCACTAATATTATACTAATAGTGGAAGACTAAAATAATTGCTTACTAAAGAATGGATGAATATAATTAAGGTTGTTTAACACATTGGTAGTTTAGGTGGTTTTGTAGAATATGGCCACATGAATTCTTTGGATCACAATCACCCAACTCCGTTTTTTTTTAAATTGGGAGAAACTATAGCCGCACCCAATTACACAAAGCACAAACATATTAGCTACGTACATGAAAACCAAATAAACAGATTAGTTGTGAACCTGTTCAGACAGACACACACACACACACACACACACACACATATAGGTCGGACTGTAATATTGATAAATACCTGTCACCCTGACCTCAGGCAATGCCTAAAACATTGAGGACAAACAACACCAAACCCAATCCCAGCTCATAAAAGAACACAATAAATATAAGCAGAAACAGTAAAAAAAAAAAAAATAATAAAAATAAACATGAAGTTCACTTGAACATAGACACAACTATTGAACAATAGAACTCCCTGAACTCACTTGAAAGATATGAATGAAGATACTTAGTCCCAAACCTAACTTCAAGGTCTCTAACTTTCAGGATATTGCTGTTAGAGTTTACCTATGGTTACAGAGCAAAGGAAATTCAGTAAAAGATGGTATCTTCATCATTATGAGAATCCATTGAATTAATGAAGGTTCAATAACACAGTCTAAAGGTCAATGATACAGTAACCAAACTTCTGCAGGGTGTAATAACGTTCAAGCTCAATATAACCTAAAATTGCACTTGATTCATATCTCTCTCTCTCTCTCTCTCTCTCTCTCTCTCTCTCTTCCGCAGGAGCTATAAACTGCAAGAGAGAGGCAGACCAGAGGGGAAACATTTTGAAAACCTTTTACAACACCACCTAAATACCAAACCCAATAACACCAATTGCAAAGCAGGGAAAAAAAAAATAATCAAACCAAAACACATTCGAAAGAAGAACCCATCGATTTCCAGTATAAAGTGAAGCAAGACTATAAAGTGAAGCAAGACTATACATTTAAAATGACTAAACAATAAACATCAGATACCCAAATGATTAAAGCATTTGTTTCTTTCTACATTTCTGTTAACAACCCAGGTGCTCTAGTCACTCTAACCTTAATACTTGATCATGGTTAAAGCATGAAACCGAAGAAAAAAGTCCCCAAATCATAGAAAAATAAAGTAAACGCCATAAAGTTAGAATGGTTTGTAGAGTTATGAAGGAAGAAGACAGTTGGGGTTTAAGAAGCATTACCTGGTAGATGCAATGAGGAAGAGGGTTGATGTGGGAGAAGTGGAGAGGGGAGGTGGGGCGCCAGGAACGTTTGAGGATGCGGGAGTAGGTGAAGATGGGGGAGGTGATGAGGAAGAAGCCGTCGGCGCGGAGGAAGGAGGAGTGGGAGTAGTGATGGTGGGAAGGGAAGGTGGGGGAGGGGAGGGGAGGAGGAGCCAGCGGTTGGAGAGAGGGTCAAAGGCGAAGGACTGGTCCTGAAGAACCCAGCCAAAACCAAACCTGCAACTGTAAAATCTAGCCAAATAAAAAACCCGGATTTCTTCTGTAAAGATTGGGATTAGCCGATATAAGTCGAGGGTGTGAAAATAGCTGCTGATGTCGAATTCCAAAAACCCAGACCCCCAGACCTCCATTTTGAAAAAAAAAAAACGATAACGATAACAGGAATGGAAGACTCACCGAGAAGGAGAACGAAACGAATCAAGATTAACAGGCAGCGCAAGAAAGTTGTTGATTGAGAGGCGGCGATCGAGAGGCGGTGCAAGCAAGTCGGCGATCGAAAGCGGTGCAAGAGAGCTGTTGATTGCAATCTGAAAGAGCGAATGACAGGCAGCAAGAGCGGCCAGTCGTGATAAGGCGAGGGTAGATGGCAATCTCGTGATTAAACGGGACACAGGGACGAAAATGTAAGTACCTAGATAAGCACTCAGAGTCCAGCTGTCCAGGCTTATGAACAGTGCAAGATGAAGCTGCAAATCTCCTCGCTCTGTCTCTGTGAGAAAGACACGCGACGGACCAAAAATGAGGTGGGCGCTCAAGAGATCAACGGGTGGAATGCGGCGACTTTGAAAACCCTCTTCCCAACATGATGCCTTGTTTGATCTCATCCAAATTCGTAAGATAAGATTAACAGAGGCGGTGAGAGAGAGAGAGAAAGTGAAGGAAAAGAGCGGCTCCGTGGATGAGGCGAGTCACGATGGCAAATTCGTGGTTGAACGGGAAGTAGGGACGGAAAGGTATCTTCATAGGGTCTCATATGAACAGTACCCCGCCTTGTACCTACTTTAGTATAGAGTAAATATTACCATATATAAGAGAACAAGTCTCGATTATTTATTACAATGTTCACCTATTAACTAAAGAAATCATTATGATCAACCGTTAGACGTAAATACAAAATATAAAACAGAACAATTTAACTTTAAAATAATAAATAATACTCCTCGTCCGATTACACCTGCCCCGTTTCGTCTGCTCCTGGCTCACAGGATTTTTTTTTTCTTTTTTACCCCCACATATAAAAGGCAAAAGCATATCTGATTGGAGGCGTCAAAAGTGATTTCTCAGCTCAGGGTTGGTAATTTCGAAATGTTCTCAGATAAACCCTAATCCCCAATTATCATAATGGACAACACAACGAGCCCGAAAGCCCCGGGCACGAAGCCCAAACCCTCTCCGTCTTCGTCGTCGTCGTCGTCCAGATCCGCCACCTCCCGCCGCCGAAACTGGCTGGAGCTCCCGCCGGAGATCACAGCTTCGATTATTTCGCGGCTCGGAGCTGTCGAGATCCTGACGGCAGCCGAGAAGGTCTGCAGATCATGGCGCGCAATCTGCAAGGACCCGCTGATGTGGCGCATCATCGATATGCGCAACGACGGCGACCTGCACGACATGACGTACGATTTGGAGAAAATGTGCTGCGACGCCGTTGATCGGAGCTGTGGTCAGCTCGTCGATATCTCCGTCGAGTATTTCGGCAGCGATGAGCTGCTCAAGTATATCACAGCCAGGTATATTCAAACTTTTTCGATTTGTTAAGCTTTTGGTTCATGCATATATGATTAGTGCTTGCTTTTGAAGATTTCATTTGAGTGGAATTAAGCTCAGTTTTAGCTGCAATTTGATAAAATTAGTTCGAAATCGAATAGCAGCTGAACAGAGTAGAACTGGAATCGATTGTTTATTTCAATAATTTTTGGTACTTGAACTGGAATTGGATCGATATGTTTATGGCATTGTGTAGAGGCTGACGTATTCATGTAAAACTGTTTGGATAGATCAAGTGGAATCAGACGCCTCCGACTAGTGTGGTGTTATTGCATAACGGATGAGGGGTTGAGTGAAGTGGCGCCGAAGCTTCCAATGTTGGAGGACCTTGAACTTTCAATGTGCACACTTTCGCACGAGCCTCTCGAGGTTGTTGGACGCTCTTGTCCGCTTTTGAAATCTCTGAAACTGAACAACCACTGGTACCAGTTCCCGCAGGAGTTGTGTAATAATGATGCATGTGCCGTAGCAGGAACAATGCGAGGTTTGCAGCACCTCCAGCTTTTTGGGAATAAGCTGACAAATGATGGCTTGATAGAACTTCTTGATGGTTGTCCTCGTCTTGAGTCACTTGATCTGCGCCACTGTTTTAATCTTTACATGGATGGAGATTTGGAGAAAATGTTGACAGAAAACATTAAGAAGTTGCGGCTTCCTTATGATTCCACTGAAGACTATGAGTTTGATGCTATATCTAATGGTTATGAATCACGTGATGATGATCTGGGATCCCCATATGGGTTTTCTGGTAGTAATTTGTTGTCTGATGACTATGATGAGTATGGATTTTCAAGTGAAGGTGATTTCTATGACTATGAGGACTATAATGATTTTGCTACACTCAACCTGTATGACTACCCTTTCTAGAAGCTGAAGTCTGGTTTTGTATGTCATCCGCCTTATCTTGAATTTCATTACAAGAGCCCTAATTCTGGATTGGTAGCAGCATTGGTCTTACTGTGTGGCTAGTTCAATGGAGCAGTAAAATTTTAAATTTGACTTCTCATTTCTCTAGGTTTTGGTGACATTCATTTTAGTTTTTCTTGATGATGCAGCTTTCTGAGATTTCATTCCTGTCTCCCTGATTTTGCCCAAAGGATACCAAGAAAGGCTTCAATTCACTTTCTGCTTTTAAGCTGAGATGTGTTACTCTATTACGTTGTCTTATCTCAAGAGGAAGTACGGTTCTGTCCAACTCTCTTCCAACTTCTCACATTTTTTTGGGATGGTGTTGGCTTGAACATGTACTATTTTTCAGTGAAATTCGGAGTCAGTCTAGCAGACTGGTCGTGAATGTATTAAAAACACATTTGAGCTGCAATGAAAGTCCTTCTCTTTGTGATTGTTGTTCTTTGGTGCTTGAGATATATGTTTCGGAATATGCTGCTCTTATTTCAAGTTAAACATGCTCTCTGAACGGAGGGTGGAAGTAGCTGCCACAGTTTTGGCATTGCTCTCATTATCCAAGCTTCAAATTTCCACAGCAGGATAGCTTCGTTATGGTGCTTGTACAAGCTGATTCAGCTTTTACGTAAACAATTTATCTATGTAATGATGTGATGATGATGATGATCAGCCAACGTCTTCAGGGGTTGCACTAGTCATTCTTAGATGATCAAGGAAGTTTCTACTGTTTTTTCTGCAATAAGATATATAGAGAAACAAGACCGAGTCAAAACAAGACCCCAAGTTCCTAACTCCAACGTGCGGTGTACTTAATTCCTAGTTGCAAGACTGTGTACATGGCAGGACACACAAGTTGAGGTACTGAGGTTGATGGCAAGTGCAGGCGAAAAATTGCATAATAAACAAAGCAGGTGAGATGAAATTAGAAACAAAAGAAAGGAAAAATGGGTCAATGGGATTGAAGACTTGTGCTTGATCAATGAAAGGGACAGATCTTCAAGATAAATTAGCGAGGAAATAGTGTCCTCCCAACCCGGACTTTTCCCAAAAGATTAAGAAAAGTTTGTATGCTGCTGAAAGGTGAAGGGTTGAGCTAGAGGAAGTTTATCTTCTTTCTTATAAATAGAGCAGATCAAGTTCATTAGAACCCACACTTGATTCAATATATCTCCTCCCTTTTTCTTGAGGGGCAATGGCTAGCAGAAAAACCAGCTTTCGACTTCTTTTACCTGTTTTCCTCATTTCGTTAACTGTATCTGTTCCCTTAAGAGTCAGTTTGACCAACTCAGGTGCTAAAAATTTCAGTATGGCTTGCTTTGAGGAGGAGCGGAAAGCCCTTCTTGAATTCAAACGCAGCCTTGGTGATTCTTTACCCCAGCTTTCATCTTGGATAGGGGAAGACTGCTGCAAGTGGACGCGCATACGGTGCAGCAACCAAACCGGCCATGTTATCCAGCTTGACCTTAGCAACATCTGTGGAGAGGGAAGTGATAATGCAGCACCTGATGCTCCCATGTCGGCATGCTTAGGTGGTGAGCTATCTGCTTCTTTAGTTAATCTAACAGCCTTAAACTACTTGGACTTGAGTGGCAACACTTTCAAAAGTATTCCCATCCCAAGTTTCATAGGTTCACTCCAGAAGTTGAGGTACCTTGACCTCTCCGACTCGGGTTTTGTAGGATTGTTCCCACCTCATCTTGGAAATCTTTTACAGTTGAGGACCCTAGACCTTAAAAAAAACTCAATCTCCGGTTCACTCCCAGCATCAATAGGAAATCTTATCAACCTGGAAACACTGGACCTGTCCGAAAACAAAATCTCTGGCCCACTTCCTGTGTCAGTAGGAAATCTGTCACATTTGAATATCCTAGACCTTTCCTTCAACATGATCAATGGTCTCATTCCAAAGACTATTGGACAACTTAGAGAATTAGGTTTCCTGAATCTCTGGTCTAATCAATGGGAAGGCATCATAAGTGAGAGTCATTTTGAGAACCTCACAAGATTGTCTGACCTTAAATTATCATCGAAGTCTCTGGTTTTCAACGTCAGTCAAGAGTGGACTCCTTCCTTCAGTGCACCTTTCATCAGTATCCGTGATTGCAAATTTGTAAGTCCTACATTTCCAGCATGGCTTAGAAGCCAGTTCATCGTTTATATAATTCTCTCAAATGTAGGAATTTCAGATACAATACCAGAGTGGTTTTGGAGAAACTCACCACACTTGGGTTGGTTGGATCTCTCTAATAACCAGTTAAGAGGAAAGCTTCCCAACTTGGATCAGCTGCCTGCATTTGTTAATCTGGAAAACAACTCCTTGGAGGGTTCCATTCCACTTTGGCCAAATGTATCATACCTAAACTTGGGAAGCAATCGATTTTCAGGATCAATTCCATTGAACATTGGCCAGGAGATGTCATCACTGTCTAGCCTAGACCTTTCTAGGAATAATCTAAGTGGTAGCATTCCCCATTCACTAACTACATTGCCGATGTTGGGCTCTATTGATCTCTCAAGGAACTTTTTATCCGGAAGTATCCCCAAGGATTGGAATGGTTCAGAAGGAATGTCGACTATAGATCTTTCCAATAACAATCTATCTGGGCAATTTCCACCAAGTTTGTGCTCTCAGCAACCTTCACTTTTCTGGTTGAGATTAAGTAATAATAATCTCTCTGGGGAGCTTGGACCGTCCTTGCAAAACTGTCGAAACTTGTACACACTCGATCTTGGAGGGAACCAATTCTCCGGAACCATACCAGAGTGGATTGGAGAAGACCTACAGTCCTTGAGATTTTTACTTCTTGGAGAGAACAAGTTCTTGGGTAGTATACCTCAACAACTGTGCACTCTCGATTCTCTTCATGTCTTAGACCTGTCTCAAAATTATCTATCAGGATCTGTCCCAATATGCCTAGGTAATTTGACGCAGTTGACAAAATTAAGTGGCATGCCTCAGCCATTTCCTTCTCGTAAGGACACACCGGATATGGATCTATGGCATATTGATTTGGATCCGAAAGGCGTAGAATATGAATACACTACTATTCTACCCCTTGTAAACACCATCGATCTCTCAAGCAACATGCTATCCGGCAATATACCAGAAGAGATGAGAAACCTATCCAACTTGGGTAGCTTGAATTTATCTCGGAATCTATTGACAGGAAAGATACCGGAGGATATTGGAAGCTTACAAAGGTTACAGGCACTTGATCTTTCCTGTAACAATCTTCAGGGTCCAATTCCTAAAAGCATGACCTTTATGACTTCGCTGAGCAAACTGAACTTGTCGCATAACAACTTGTCTGGGGCAATCCCATCTGCTAACCAATTCCAAACCTTCAATGATCCAACTTTATTTGAAGGAAATCTGGGACTCTGTGGCGCTCCGTTGACAACTCAGTGCTCATCGTCCCCTGATGGGAATCCAGAAGTTAAAGAAGATGCAGGCGATGAAGATGAAGAAGGGTCTGGAAAGATGTGGTTCTATGCAAGCACTTCGATGGGGTTCATTCTGGGATTTTGGGTTGTTTTTGGCAGTTTGGTGCTAAAGAAGTCATGGAGACATGTCTATTTCAAGTTTGTCGACCACATGAAAGATAGGCTCATTTTGGTAGTCACACGGAAATAGTGGCTTGTCTACGAAGAAAGACAAACGTGAAATTGTTGGTTACTTGGTTTAGGTTCCATCAACTTTGATTTGTTTTCTGCTGTATTTCCTTTTTTTTTTTTTGTATTTGAAAGTGAGAGTTAAATCCTAATATATTTTTAGTGACTGAGAGAAAAAAACGGTATGACAATACCTCCCGTAAAAAGCTTTTGAAAAAAAACCGCGTGATCTCAAATTTATTACGGCTAACTATGATAATCGGTACACAATCAAGAACCATCTCAGTTGTCAAGTTTTTGTTTTTAATTTTTTTATTTTTTTTATTGTTTTCTTTTTTAGTAGTTAAGTTTCATGTCCCTTCTAGTTTGCTCAATGTATTATCTTTTCCTTGTGATTGAATAGGAGTGTGGGTATTTAGTATGTCCTCTGGTCATCTATAAAAAAGGCTCTACTATCTTTCTAAGACCCATCTTGGCAAGGCTGCTTTAACCTAGTGTAAGTAGGAAGAAACAAATTGTAGCCTAGTAATAGGCTGGGATGCTAATCTAGTTTGAAAAGGCTGTGATTGTAGTATTAGAATGTATTTTCACAAACTCTTAACACTTACAAATACGACTTATGTCACTAGACTAAATTGTACCGAACTATTAGATCAGAGATGAGATAGATGAGAGATGAGATAGATGAGTTTTGATTTCAATTGTAATTTGATATTAATTGGTTCATTTTAAAGGAAAATAATTCATTTCGGGATGTGTTATTGAATCAAAAGTAAGGAGGTAAAAGATGTGAAATCCAAAATTTGGTGTGTAGATTTCAAATGGACAATGTTTCCATTCCATACAGAATCGTATCCTTCCCAAACCCATCATGATCGCATTCCTTTACTAACGAGGCCCATAACTCATATACCCACGGCCCAAATACCTTTTTGTTTTTTTTTTCCCACCGATCGCTCACTGTAAAAACCACCACAGTTTTTACACAGTTACAACTGTAAACCCTACAATTTTACTCACATTTCCCCAAAAATGGGCGGCAAGAAAAAGCACAAGCAACCCTTCCGGCCACCGCCGAAATCCGTGTGGGTCGTCAAACGCCGAAACTGGCTCGAAATCCCCGACGACGTCACGGCGGCGATCCTGACACGTGTCGGCGCGATCGGGCTTCTGGAGAGCGCTCAGATGGTGTGCACGAAATGGCACAAAATCTGCAAGGACCCTCTCATGTGGCGCAGAATCGATATGCGAAACGACGGCAGGCAGCACGAGATGGACGAGCTCCAGAAAATGTGCCGCCACGCCGTTGATCGGAGCGCCGGCTAGTTGGTCGACATCACCGTCTAGCATTTCGGCACCGATGACCTCCTCAAGTACATCACTGACAGGTCGTCATTTCACCTTTTGTGTTTTCCGATTAGAAAAAAAAAACTTCATCAGTTAAAGTGAGCATGAATCACCACAGCATATACAATCCTTAATTTACATAATTGTTTTCCAAAGAATAATTTGCATAATTTTTTGATATTTAAATGATCCTGATAACTATGAATGAATGCTACAATCATAGAGAGAACCATATCGACTACAAATAAAACCTCCAACAAGTTTGGGAGGGTGTTCCTGGCTAAACAAGCAAACCCTAACAGCCAAAAAAAAAAAAAGCAAACCCTACCAATGGCCGAACCCTCAAACAAAACCGAGCAGCAAGACGGAACTCAAAACCCCCAGAGCTGGATCGACCTCTCAGAAGACGTCACCGCTTCGATACTATTACGGCTGGGAACGATCGAGATCCTGGTGACCGATCTGAACGTGTGTACGACATGGCGCAGAATCTGCAAGGACCCTAGAATGTGGCACACCATCGACATCTGCGATGTTTCGGTTTATGGCCAGTTGCCCTCACGATACCCCATGGACATGATGTGTAGGAAAGCCATTGATCTCACCTGTGGCAACCTCGTCAATATTAGTGTGCACAACTTTGGCTCCGATGATCTCCTCAAGTATATCACTGATATGTACTGTAATTTTCTACAAGTTATATGCATGTTGAAGTATCTTTATTATCTAATATCGTCATCAGTAAGTGTTTATGTTGATTTGGATTTCTTCCTTTTCCTGTCTTTTTTTAATTTTTTGGATAAATTAACCCTTTTCCAATAGTTGTAGGGGAATCAAGTGGTTCTGTTTTGAGTTTTCTTGTTAAAATTAATGCTTTACTCTTAACCTTATGCTAGTTGGTTTAACTCTAGTTAAAATAAGCTTTAGTTAATCTTTAACTTTTGTGTACAAGGTAGTGTGTCTAAAAAGACATATACAGAAAACTGATATAACAGTATGAAATCTGTTATCCTTGTATCAGACAACATCTGAAAATATATGAAGAAAGAGGACTGAGAGTAACAGCTCCAGCCTATTTCATCAAATCTCTCTGCATCTATTTGATTCTACTATCATCCATGTATCAAATATATAGTGGTGTGTGTGTGATTGAGTACAAGAGATCAAGATCAAGGCAACGTACCTGATTAAAGTGTGAAGAACAGTTGTATAAGAGTGCAGCAATCTTGGATCAGAGGAGGTGAGTTACAGCTCTACCCCATCATCTGGTATTAGAGCTTAGTCTGATCAAGGCAAAGCTGGGTGCTGTGATTTCTGAAAGAAGAGGATATACAACCATGGCAAGCTCAAGCTCAAGTGGTGATCTTCGAGCTCTAATGTTTGTTGGAGACAATTATGACTTCTGGAGCATCAAGATGAAGACAGTACTCAAATCTTATGATATTTGGTACTTAGTTGAAGATGGCTTTGATAATCCAGCAAGTACATAAGGTTTGATAGATGCTCAAAAGGTGGAGCTGAGATCAAACATGAAGAAGGATGCTAAAGCTCTTGCAATAATCCAGCAAGCAGTTACAAATGAGATCTCCCCTAACAATGCAAATGAGGAGTCTTCAAAATCTGGGTGGGATGTTCTAGCTGAAGAATACAGGGGTACTAAAGAGGTTAGAGCTGAAGTTTAGTCTTTACGTAGAGATTTTGAATACACTAGAATGAAAGATGGTGAAGCTCTTGATGATTATCTCACTAGGGTGACAAATATAGTGAACCAAATGAAAACTTATGGAGAACCTCTTGAAGATAAGAGAGTAGTGCAGAAAATTCTTATTAGCTTATCAGAGAAGTTCGATGTCGTAGTTTCTGTTATTGATCTAACAAAAGACATTGAAACCTTAAGGGTTCAAAAAGTCATTGGTTGTTTAAAAGCCTATGATCAAAGGTTGAATAAGCGTGCTGAAAATGAAATGGAGAGTGCTTTCCAAACGCTTAACCTTAGTTCAAAGAATTCTGGACAAGCTAGTTCTTCTCAAGGCAAAAGCAATGCGCCTAAGAAGAATCGGAAAGGCAAAAACAAGAAGTGGGAAAAGAAGAGAAGCAATGAAGAAAAGGGTAGCTCAAGTAACAGGGTTATGGTGAAATGCAAAACATGTGACAAGTTTCACTTTGGTGTCTATTAAAGGAAAAGCAAAATGTCAGACTTGTGACAAGTTTGGGCATGTAGCAAAAGATTGCAACCGAAACAAACACCAAGCTCATTTCACAGAAGAGCAAGATGATGATGATGATGACAATATGTTCTTTGCTTGTCAAGCAGCAACTATAACAAAAGATGAAAGCATCTGGTTTGTTGACAGTGACTGCAGCAACCATATGACAGCAAATGAGTCCATTCTTGTGGACATGGATACGTCTGTGAGCAGAAGGGTAAAGATGAGCAATGATCAATTGGCACAAGCAAGAGGAAGAGGAACACTTGTTGTTGAAACAAAGAAATGAAGAAGATTTATAAGAGAAGTGTTGTTGGTTCCAGAATTGGATCAAAACCTTCTAAATGTTGGGCAACTTTAACATAATGGTTACCCATTACTTTTTGTTGAAAATTTTTGCACAATCTATGACAAGAAAAAGAATATGCAAATTGTGGCAACCATCAAGATGGAGAAAAACAAATGCTTTCCTCTCTCTCAAATACCCAAGTGACATGGCTTTGAAAGTTGATGTGCTAGATGACTCTTGGCTTTGGCATAAGAGGTTTGGACATCTAAATTTTCAGAGTTTAAAGCATCTACAACAGAGGAATATGGTACATGGTTTACCAGCAATTCAAGAAGCAAATGAAGTGTGTGAAGGTTGTGCCATTGGGAAACATCATCGAGAATCATTTCCTAAAGGGAAAGCTTGGGGATCAACTACACCATTGGAACTTGTTCATACTGATGTGTGTGGTCTGATGAAGACAAAAACACTTAGTGGCAACAAGTACTTCATAACTTTTATTGATGATTTCTCTAGAATGACTTGGGTGTATTTCTTGAGACAAAAATTAGAAGTGTTGATGGTAGAAAGGCAAAGTGGGCATGTTATCAAAGACTTGAGAAGTGATAGAGGTGGAGAGTATAATTCAAAGAAGTTTGACAAATTCTGTGAAGACATTTGGCTTCAAAGGCAACTAACAGTGGTCTACACTCCACAACAAAATGGAGTGGCTGAAAGGAAGAATAAAACCATAGTCGAAATGGCTAAGTCTATGTTACATGAGAAGGGGATGACTGATGAGCTTTGGGGTGAAGCTGTATATACTGCAGTCTACCTATTGAACATGTGTCCTACAAAAGCAGTGGAAGATAAAACACAATTTGAAGCATGGAGTGGTAGAAGACCATCCGTTAATCACTTCAAGGTGTTCGGTTCTGTTTGTTATGCTTATGTTCCGAAAGAAACAAGGCAGAAACTTGATGATAAAAGTGAGAAGTGCATTTGTGTGGGGTATAGCACACAAAGAAAAGGCTATAGACTCTACAATTTGAAGAAAAAGAAGGTGCTAATCCGTAGAGATGTTATCTTCAATGAAAAAGCCTTTTGGGATCGGAAGCAAAAGGCTGTCCAAGGTCTTAATCTTGAAATGGAAGAAGAGGTAGAGAATCAAGAAGATGAAGTTGAAGTTATTGGAGGAAGTCCTCAATAAGTGACTCCAATTGGCAGTCCACAATCACAATCATCCGGTTCTTCATCAGAGGAGGTACTCGGCGAACATGACATTCATCAACAGCTGATAGGTGGCCCCCGCATTCTTTAATCCAAAGGCCATGACCTTGTAGCAGTATAACCCCTTGTTGGTTGTGAAAGTTGTGTGCTCCTCATCCCCCGCGTGCATTTGTATCTAATTATAACCCGCGTAAGCGTCCATGAAGCTCAATAATTCAAACTCGGACATGGAGTCCACTAGTTGGTCTATGCGGGGAAGCGGGAAGCTATCCCTGGGGCATGCCTTGTTGAGATTCGAGTAATCCACGCACATTCTCCATTGTCATGTTGACTTCTTCGGGACCATAACCACATTTTTCAGCCATTGGGGGTATCTGACCTCTCGGATGAACTTGATTTCCATTAACTTCCTTACTTCTCCCCTCATTGCTTCGTATTTCTCTGGCTTAAACATCCTTCGCTTTTGTCTTACGGGAGGGAATTCCTTCTCGATGCCAAGCTTATGGGTCACGATGCCGCTCGATATCCCAGCCATATCTTTGTAGGTCCAGACGAAAGCTCTACTGTTCCTCCTAAGGAATGCCACTAGAGCCTCTCGAACTTCAGGTGCTTGCCCCTTCCCTATAATTACTTGCCGACTCGGGAATTCTTCTGACACCGACACCATTTCTGTCTCTCCTACCGCACCGGGACGCTCTGTGTTGGATTCCGCGTCATCCCAGGGGATCCGCATATGAGTCAGAGGTGGAGACCACGGCCTGGCCTGTAGTGAGGACCTCCGATCTCCTCCTCCCATCGTCAACCGCGTAACAATATCTTGCTGCGGCATGATCCCCTCAGATTGTAATGACTCTAGTTGGGGTCGAGACCTTCATCATCAATATGTGGCCGGCAACACACGACTACAGCTTCCGTAAGGCTGGCCTTCCCAAGATCCCGTTGTAGGATCACAATCAACCACAATGAATTCAACCATCGCACGAGCGACACCCTCTTGCCCTTTTATGCTCACTCCCAGGAAATCGGATCCGAGAGGCTGAACGACGTCGCCCGAGAAGCTGATTAAGGGCTCATGGTCTTGTATTAACTTGTTATGCCCTCGATGTAGTCCATCCCAAGCACTTCGAAATAACACGTTGACCGAAGCCCCCGTGTCGACCAAGATCTTCTTCGTTATGTAGTGGTCAAGTTGTAATATTATTAAGAACGGGTCCTCGTGCGGCCTTATACTCTGCTCTTCCTCTTCTAGAAAGGTCACGGATTTCCAACCGGTAGTCACCGGTTGATTGTTGCTACTTCCATGGGAGAAGACTTCCCGGCCATCCCTCCTTCCTGTACACTGCTTCTTGGCTCTGTTGCTCCTATGATCTATCCGGGAACCGCCATGTATGGTGAGTATCGTCCCGTACACTTCCATAGCCCTTACATGCCTCTGCCCGAGAACGTATTGCTGCAATTTCCCTTCTTTCAGCCATTTTTCCACCGCCCTTTTCAACTCTATGCAGTTGTTTATGTGATGACTTGTCTCCTTGTGATACCCGCAAAATTTCCCCATGTCTTCCTTAGTGAGCTGCGAGGCGGGGAACTTCCTTGTCGAGGGTGGCAGAATGATAGACTTGTTTTCATTCCATATTGCCTCGTAAGTAGCGTTGAGCATCGAGAAATGCTCTTTGTTCGTCAGTGCCGCTCTCACGTACCCTGTGTCCTTGTAGGAGCCCTTCGCCTTTGCTTGCGAATCATATTGTCTCCCCGCCTTCTTGCCGCCCTTTTCCTTGTGTCTTTTTCCCGAGTAGGAACTCGGCTTTTGCTCTCCCTTCCAAGCCTGAACTTCCTGGACCACTTGCACTGGCGATCCTTCACTCACCTCGATCTTTCTTCTCCCGATCGGGCTTCCCCCGTATGTATCATGATCCGCCTGCGCATGCCTGATCGCCATTTCCATAAGCTCATCATAGCCTTGTGATTTTCGATTCTTACAGCATACATGAATTTTTTAGGAAGCAGTCCCTGGACGAACGCCTCCTCTGCAACCCTTTTGTCAAAATTTCTGACCCTGGAGATGGCTCCTTGCCAACGATTCACGAAGGCTTTCAACCCCTCGCCCCTATCCTGCTTAACCTTGAATAGTTGGGCGGTGCTTTGTTCGTCCGTTCGCAGGATGAATCTTTTGACGAACCTGTCGGCCAATTGCCGGAAGCAATCAATCGAGTCGAACGGGAGCTCATAGAACCAGCATAGCGCCTCCCCCGATAAGGTTCCTTGGAACATGTTACAACATATCATGTTCGAGTACCCTTTGGCGTTGGTGTGAGACTATCCAGGAAAAGATGAGGGTCCCGATCCCCGTTGTAGTTTAATTTCAACGGTTTAGCCATGCTCGATAGTGCGGACTAGGTGATCGCTCTCGTGAACGGTCCCCCTCTTTCTTCGAAACTTGCTTGAGTTGGATTACGTGCCCCCTTCTCTCAGTGTCTGAGACCCTTTTGGCTAAACTCGCAACATTGTCCCTGATCGCCCTCTGGGTTTCTTCCATTTCTCCCGATCTTCCAGCGTGGCGATCCGGGATTGGCTGGGGCACGGGCGGGGGTCTGTCATTTCTCATTTCATCCGGGAACAAGTTCGTCCCTAGATGCACAGTCCTGCGATCTGCCGCCCTATCCAACGCTTCTCGTTGACCTATTCCTCGGGACATGGCTCTCAGTAGCGTGGCGTTTTCTTTTTCTAGCCTGCGCTCCCTCCCGGAAGCTTCTTCTTGATCTCTAACCCTATGTTGCTCCAGGTGAGTAATCTGTGCCCTCATCCCGTCCATTGCCTCCGCTATCTCTTGAGTGTTTAAGTCTCGCAGCTCTCCCTCCGGCGTTTCCTCCCGGATACCTCTTCTTGCCCCTCGCAAGCTTCCTCTTGCTTTCGGGGTTCTTGCAACTATCGGTTCTCTTTGTTCTTCTCTTCCTGCCTCCCGCTCTAGGTGGTCTCTTGATTCGGCCATTGATTCACGTCAGTTTTTAGTAAGAGTTCCCACAGACGGCGCCAAGTGTTTCTGCATAATCCCGGACGGGGTATGCGGAAGCTGATGGTGGGTCTAATAGGTTGTTACCTCCTTTCTTGGGCTGCAAGTGAAAGGACGACCGGGAGCCTCCGGTCTTTCCTCCTCCGATAATTAAGTCAGTTTCCGATGGGCCAAAAAGTAATTAATATGGGTAGTAATTGTACCTGACAAGCTGGTGGTTGGGCTGTATTTATAGCCGAACCGATGCTCCCTTTCCCAGGAAACCGATGTGGGATTCCATGTCCAGTTTGTAGCTAGATTTCTCTCGTGCCTGCAATCGTTCTGAGCCCAGTATTACGACCATGATTAACCCGGCCCATCCAGCTTATGGGCGGGATCCTTAAATCGGCCACGGTTGTGATTGAATGCTTGCAGGTTTACGAGCTAAAGAAGTTATTTCACGCACAACTGACTACATCACCAAACTTCCCTGATCCGGCAAGCTTACCCAAATTCCACCACACCAAATCCGGCAAGGTTACCCATTTTGCACACACAAAACCCTCCACCAACCCAACGCCTCCAACCTTGAGCGCTGCCCCGAACGCGCCCTGACGACCTGGTTCTCTTTGGATCTCAAAGCCACCGGCAGCGAACCCAACTCTACCCTGATCTGGCTGCGCTCAGGCTACCTACACAGCCCTTCTCTCCCCGATCCAGTAGCGGCGCTCCAACTCGGCGCCTATGATCCAGCTCTGTCAACCCTCTGCTAACCCTCCACCGGCTACAGCCCCAATTCCTATCCACTCTGATCTGCTCCTATTCGGTCCAATCTGGCAACCCAACCCCGCCTCCCCGGAACAAGCGCCGACAACGTCTCCAACCACCACCGACCTTGCTCGCCACTCTTGCCCGAACCTGACCCGGCTTCTCTGTCCCTAAGCTGCGCCGCCCTAGCTTCCGTGCCGACTGCCCAGCCCAGAGCTTCGATGGCTTCTCTGTGATTTCTATGGTGGCGGTGGTGGTGGGTGGTAACTGACTTTTTTCGTCTCCTAGGTATCGTGGCAATCAATTCAGTAATTTAATTATATTCATTATCAGTTTTATTTATAGAATTATATAGTTATAGTATTGAATTAATTTAGGTAGTTAATCAGTTAATAATGATATTCTGTCCTTAGTTATGTTAGTACATAGTATAACATCAATCGTACTCGCCTAAGAAGACGCATGCCGCCACGTAAAACGGGCTTGGGCCTTGGTTAAGCCCAAGCAACCCACACTATTCCTTGAGGGCATAATGGTAATACACCCTCTAAGCAAGGGCAAAATGGTATTTTAAGGTGCATCCACCATACCCCTATAAATACCACTCTCCCCCTCTCATTCTCACGATCTCCATTTTCACTCTCTTATCACCTGCATCAGCTCACTAACTTAGGCATCGGAGGGTCGAAGGCCAGAGCACCCGGTCTTCCTTCTGACACCATTCTCGCTTTGATTGACAGCTTATGGAAGCTTGGAGACAATGCCCTGCATCTGGGTGATCTCTACCTCTCAGAGACCACGCCAGAACAATTGGCGCTAGAAGGAGGGGCGTCCTCAAGTGGAAACTTCCACGTCGCTCACTCATAAATCCCAGAAATCCCGAGGAGAGAGAGATTAGATCTGACTTTTTCTCTCTCCTTCGCTCGGGCGTGCCGCAGCAAGGTAGCTCACCTTCCCAGCCAGCATACTCACTGCCTTCCAATGAACCCTGCGCGGCCTCCCCGACCTCCGGCCAAGGCCCACGCGCCGGTGAGCAGCGCCCAGAAAAACTGATCTGGATACCCAGCTTCCTTCAGCCGAAGCGGGAACGCGCACTTGATCTTGCGACACCAATCTCGGCACACTCCCCCCCCGGGACATGCCTCCGCTTTTGGCACCCCTTCCCGGCTCGGGACCTCGGGACGAAGCAAATAATGCCTTCGCTTTTGGCGCCCTCTCGCCCACTTGATATCTCTCTCCCGGGGACGCCCGCCCATGTCCCGGTGCTGCTCTCCCGCCATCCATTTGCCGACTCCGCTAGTCCCGCCATCCATCCGCGGACTCCGCAGGTCCCGCCATCCATTCGCTGACTCCGCTGACCTCGCCAACCCTCGCAGACTCCCCTGGTCTCGCATCGCTAGCTACTCGCCGCATTTCCTGGTCTCGCCAGAGTTCTTAAACCTCACGTGGGGGCATCCCTAGTAGTTCCCCTGACGGACACCCCCACACAGCTCTCCATCCCGACCTCCCGGGACTCCTCTATCCCGACAGAACGATGCAAAAAAAAAAAAAAAAACCCTTCCAGACACGACGTCCGGTCCCGACCCAAGATATAGTCCCGACCAAGGTTCCCGTGACAAGAAACAAGTGGCTCCGCCCAGAGCTCCGGGAGCCTTTCCCACATGGCCCCCCGAGTTCCCGAGGCCCCCTCCCTTACTTACCATGCTCTCGGAACGTGCCAGCACAAATGACCTGCTTCACACCCGCATTCGTCTCTTCCTCCCTCCCGGGACCATCCATTTCTCACCCCGGACACCGATCGCCACGCCTCGCCACGCCAGACTCCGTGGACTCCTCTTGTCTCGCCATTCCTCACGGACTCCACTGGTCTTGCCAGAGTCCCCACACACCAGACTCCGTGGACTCCACTGGTCTCGCCATTCCTCGTGGACTCCACTGGTCTTGCCAGATAAGTGTCACTTCACACTTCAATTAAGTTGTTATCATACATATAGCATGCCACATGCATCATAATACTCTCATGTACATGCTACACACACTTGAAAACCATGGGCAACCCACATACACTTGCTTCACATGATTACAAGCCAAATATTGTTGTACATTTATCTATATCAATCTCAGGCTACACACACACACACCATGTGTAAACAGCCAGCATTCAAACATGCATCCTCTAGTTACACACGCCCTTAACGCGACCTGTCCCGCCACCCCAACACCACAAACATGTGAACCGCCCCATTCTCCCCACATACAAATCCAAAGACAAAGAACGCCACCTATTCATACCGTGAAACAGTGGACCCGCGTAGTAGCAATGAAGCTGGTTGCAAACAGCCAAGCGCTCGCGCCAACTCGATCGAGGGTGAATTGGGACGCTTCCCAATCTGAGGTTTGAAGAACCACCGAAACCCTAAAACACAAATTGCAGCTCGCCCAATTTTCAGTTTGTAAAACACGAACTCCCCCCTCCAGCTATCCCCAACCCCATGCATACATTGACTCGCCAGGGCAGCGGCCCACCACGCTGCAACAGTCTCACCAGCTAAGCGCGAACTGACTCGCCACGCAGCGGCCCGCAACGCTTAATAGCGAATGTCCCCAACCAAGTGCGGACTGACTCGCCAGGGCAGCGGCCCGCCACGCTGCGACAGTCGCCAGCCAAGTGTGAACGGACTCGCCACACAGCGGCCCGCAACGCTCAATAGCCTCAGTCCCCAATCAAGCGCGGAATGACTGGCCACTTCGCGACAGTCCCTAATCAAGCGCGGACTGCCTCGCCATATAGCCTTAGTCCCCAATCAAGCGCGGACTGACTGGCCACTTTGCGACAGTCCCCAATCAAGCGCGGACTGACTCGCCACATAGCCTCAGTCCCCAATCAAGCGCGGACTGACTCGCCACATAGCCTCATTCCCCAATCAAGCGCGGACTGACTGGCCACTTCGCGACAATCCCCAATCAAGCGCGGACTGCCTCGCCATATAGCCTCAGTCCCCAATCAAGCGAGGATTGACTGGCCACTTCGCGACAGTCCCCAATCAAGCGCGGACTGCCTCGCCATATAGCCTCAGTCCCCAATCAAGCGCAGACTGATTGGCCACTTCGCGACAGTCCCCAATCAAGCGCGGACTGCCTCGCCATATAGCCTCAGTCCCCAATCAAGCGCGGACTGACTGGCCACTTCGCGACAGTCCCCAATCAAGCGCGGACTGTCTCGCCACATAGCCACGGTCCCAAACCAAGCGCGGACTGACTTGCCACCTCGCGACAGTCCCCAACCAAGCGCGGACTGACTCGCTGGAGCAACATTAAAATTGTCTTCTTGCTAACAGGTTTTAGGAACGTCACCCCCGTCACCTCGCGACTCTCGCGTGGGGACTTGGGGACTCGGCACCACGCCTCCCGCACTATGACTCGCCACAGCGCGAATTACTCTCCTGGTAGCGGCCCACCAACTGGCTCCCCCGATAGCGACCCGCCATGCCCTTAGCGCAGTTCATTTCGCTCAATATGAACTCGGTCCTCCTTTTGGTGTCTCACCACCACAATCTCTCCCACCACTGGGGGACTTCGGCAACAGCCTTATACACACCTCATGACGTGCACTCGATACACGTTGGCGCCACCCGCCTCCCATCGGCATCTTGGCTACGCCCCTAGCGAGCTTTTCGACAGCTCTACACAAGCCCTATCAGCAACATCATTGTGCCCTAGCGGCACCCATCGTCATGCCCCAGCGGCACTCCTCGCCACTCCTCGACGGCACACTTGCCTCGATGGCAAAATGGTGAACTACGTCTGGTTTGATCCCATAAACGGGTACGTAGGCACTCTAGCACTCACCTAGAGGCAACCACAAAATATGCCACCACAATCTCCCCCTCGAACATATGCTGGAATAGCTCAGCTAACTCGAGCATGTAACTAGTACATATCAAGGGCTACTAAAACGCCAAGGCATACCAACATGCCGGTACCCGTGGCCCTCGCGAGAGGCTCGCCAGCGGTACCTCAACTTCGACCCCCGATCGCCCTGCCATCTCCAAACAATACATGGGAGCAACAACCCGATGTCTCAATCATATATAGCGATACACGACATACCCCACTCGAAGGGAGCCGGTCCATCCCCTCCCTTGCATGGGGACTTGGGGGACTGGATATGTCGCCACTAGTAAGAGACTCGTACTCCCGATATTGTATCAGATAAAGTCCCCACTAAGAGAGTCTCTTGACCGCGGACTTGGGGACTTGTTAGTACATAGTATAACATCAATCGTACTCGCCTAAGAAGACGTATGACGCCACGTAAAACGGGTTTGGGCCTTGGTTAACCCCAAGCAACCCACACTATTCCTTGAGGGCATAATTGTAATACACCCTCTAAGCAAGGGCAAAATGGTATTTTAGGGTGCATCCACCATACCCCTATAAATACCACTCTCCCCCTCTCATTCTCACGATCTCCATTTTCACTCTCTTATCACCTGCATCAGCTCACTAACTTAGGCATCGGAGGGTCGAAGGCCGGAGCACCCGGTCTTCCCTCTGACGCTGTTCTCCCTTTAATTGACAGGTTATAGAAGCTTGGAGGCAATCCCCTGCATCTGGGTGATTTCTACCTCTCAGGAATCACGCCAGAACAGGTTATATGCTAAATTAATTTGGAAATAAAAAAGATTATAGAAGTTTAGAAGATGTTATATGTAGACTAAAGTGGTATAACATTAGTAGGCACGTTTTGGTTCCGATGGCTAAATTTCAAAAAATAAAAATTCAACCGTATGATATAATCAGTATACTTAACTACGACTATGAAAAAAAATTCACTTGTTTTCGATAAGTTTGGGTCTCGATCCACACGGTCAAACCTAAACCAATGACACTTTTTACGTGAAAACTCTCTTACTCACCCCTATATGGCCTAGTTTGGTTGATTCTTCAACACACAAAACTCTCACATTGTTGAGATCCAACCACCCATGTAAAATTTAGGAACGTTCACCTCTCGACGGTAAATCTCCCCATAGGGAAACATAAACGTAAATATGGTTGACCACTTCTATCTAGGACCAAATGTTACCGGAAATATGTGATTTTTCATCCATAGACGTATTTCATCATACCGATCACCTCCTATTTCAAATGATTTTGAAAATATTGCTTCCTATATATAGTTGGTTCACAAATATGTACACTAGCATATAACCTACTAAATAAGTTATACCACATTAGCAGGCACGTTGTGGTTCCGATGGCTAAATTTCACAAAATGAAAATTCAACCGTACGATATGATCAGTATACTTAAATATGGATATGGAAAAAAATTCACTTGTTTTCGATATGGTTTGGGTCTCGATCCACACGGTCAAACCTAAATTAATGTCACTTATTACACGAAAAAGCTCTTACATACCCCTATATGACCTATTTTGGTTGATTCTTCCACACACAAATCTCTCACATTGATGAGATCTAACCAAGGAAGAAAATTTCGGTTATTACGGAAATTTCAACCCTCCAAAATACGGAAATTTCGAGGAAATATCGATTGCTGTAAAAAAAATGAGAAAATTGACGGAAATTTTAAGAAAAACAAGAAAATTTTAAACTAAACTTTAAGAGATGTTTGTTTTCTAGATTATGTACTATATTTGAAATGAATACATTGAATAAACATTGATCTATAGGGAGTTGTAGTAAGTTAGGTCATCACGTCTTATATACATATAATACATTTCACATGGAATTACATGAGTACTTTAAAACCACATAGAAGACCTATGAGGACAAAATTTCACTATCTTTATCGTCTCTCATTGTAGAGCCTTCAGTGTATTGTGAAGAATAGTCATTAAATGATACCTCACATTTGTCGTTTCGCATGTATTAACTTACATGCCAACCATATGGGTCAAGGGAGGCTCACTGTGGGTTTCTATACTGGAATTTTTTTTGAAAGGTAGTTATAAAATTTGACCTGCAGATATATTAAAAAGGAATTAAGAAGTGTAGGTAAAAAGTTTTTTTTATTTATGGAAGTGTAGGTAAAAAAGTTAATTGGGGATTAGATATTTACCTAATTTCTTACTTTTCATCTCCGGAAAAAAAAACCAATATATATTATAAAGATACTAAAATAAACAAGTTTGATGCTTAATAGACATGGTTAAGGGGGTTAGCTTCGTACCAACCCAAGCAAGGTTCGAATCCCCTAGGTGCAAAACATTTTCCCGTGTGAACCAGTCAAACATTTCAGCGGAGGTCCACACTCACCAAAGCGGCACAGCCATTCAAATTTGGATTTCAACTGTTTCGGCAAGATTTGGAAAATATCGCTAAACATTCCGAGTTTCAGACGAAAATTCTAGAGAGGGAAAGATATTTCGCAGTGTGAAAAAAACGAAATTTTCATTCCTTAGATCTAACCACCTATATTAAAATTTAGGGACGTTCGATGATAAGGTTCCTGATAGGGAGGCATAAGCGTAAATGAAGTTGACTGCTTCTATCGGGGACTAAACGTTACCAGAAATATGGGATTTTTCAACTGTAGTCGTATTTCATCATACCGATCACATCCTATTTAACAAGATTTTTAGAAATATTGCTTCTTATATATAGTTGGTTCATAAAGATGAGATTATAAAGTAAGTTTACTTTTCGTCACCTAAGATAAACTTGTGACGAAACAATATGTTCGTCGCCTCAGTGGTTGATAGTTTAGGCAGCGAAACCATATTAGTCACCTTAAATAGTATGAGTCCTTCTTTTATCTCCTTGCTAATTTAAGTCGACGAACCATTATTTGGTTCGTCACCTAAGTGATTATAGGCGACGAATGAAGCTTTAGACGCCTAACTACTTACCTAAACCATTTTCGTCGCCTAAGTCCTTTATTCTAGTAGTGGTCACATGTACACCTCCTTCTTACTCCTCTATGAACATGGTCGAAAAAGACATGGCACCACCATGAGTGGTGGTGCGCCACCACTTGTGCCGCCAATAGTGGTGGTTCGCTGGAATCCGAGATTTTACTTTTTGCTCTACATTGTACCGTCATTCTTCGCAGCTCAAATTCTCCAAATCAATGCCAAAAATGAATGTTTCCTTCACTCTTGCAATATTTCTAGATAAATAAGAAAAGATTTAGTGAAAGTTAAATTGAACTCAAAAACAAGACAAATTCAATATTTAAGGGAATGAAAATATGTGTATATTATGGTCTAACATAGGTTTGTATCTGAAAAGGCATGTATATATATATAGTTCATATCCATAGCGGGACACTGCTTTAAAATTAAAGTGTGAGACTCCTTATTTTACTTACTTTTATGTCACATTTTCACATCTCCACCGTTCAATATCTAGAACATCATCCAAATTGAAGATCATTTGAAATTCCGTAATCGCGATTTACACGAGCGGTTCATTTTTGACAAATTTTGTTATGTTAATTCACTTATTCTAATTCAATACCCAAATGATATCAAAATTAAATGAAACTTTGCATAAATGATCTACACACTATGTTTTAAACTCTGAACGGTAAGGATGTGAAAATGTGACCTAAAATTGAGCCAAATAAAGAGTCTCACATTTTAAATTTAAAACGATATCCCGTTCTGGATAAGAACTGATAAGACTCGAACTACACATGCTTGGCCTCCAAAAAAAAAACCTGAATTCAAATGTAAAGCTGAACGCATGCATCAAGTTTCTTTTCTGTTTTTTTGTTTTTTATGTAAATTAATGAGATATATATATAGGACCCTTTCACTAAGGGATTCCTTATTTTGGTTTATATGAGGGATAGGAGATTACAGCAACTTTTCGAGTATATTTTTAAATCTCCACCGTTCAGTTTGTCGGTCCTTATATATAGATCAATTATGCAAATTTTCAGCCAATTTAGTGATCGTTAAGGTGTCGAACAAGATTAAATCAATGAACGAACCAAATCTGCCAAACATGAACCGCTCATGCTTATAATTATAAATCGTAGTTTTGAATGTCTTAACGATTACCAAAATTTCCGAAAATTTACAAAAGTAATCTAATAATATAGAACTACATATTGAACAGTCGAGATGTGACTTTGTGATCGAAAAGTTGGTGTAATCCCCTGTCTCTCCTATATGTAAAAAAAAAAAAAGATTCCCGTAATGAAAAGGCTTATTCCTCGACAATGATTTAAGCCTTATTCCTCTAGGGATCTTTATCCTTTTCCTATTATTTCCCTTTTCTTTAGGGGGAATCCTTTTCCTATTAGACATCAACTGGTTTGCAAATAATTGATGGGCTGGATCATTAACCCACACAAACAACTAAATCCTCCCTCCATCTGTTTTTACAGAACTTATTTTTTCTTTTTAACATGATTTCTACCTATAATTTCTTCTTAATTCCCAGAGGTTCAAAACTTTTGATACATTCAAATGCATAATAGGCTGACCCTCATTCAGAAGTACAACCGAGTCAAACAACCCAAAATTCTGAATGCGCAAATCCAGAAGAACCGCCCACGGCGGCCGAAACCAAAACCGCCGAAACTGGACGGAACTCCCAGACGACATAACGGCATCGATACTATCACGGCTAAAAACGGTCGAGATTCTCTGGACGGCTCAGAGGGTATGCATGACGTGGCGAAGAATCTGCAAAGAGAACTCTCTGGTTTGGCAATCCATCGACATCCTCGATGAACGTTATATCAACTTGAACTACGACATGGACAAGATCTGCCGCAACGTCATTGATCTTAGCTCTGGTAATCTCGTCGATATCAGTATTGAGTACATTGGCACCGATCAACTCCTCAAGTACCTGGCTGAGAGGTATTGAATTTTTTGTTTTTTTGTTTTGTTTTTGGCAATAGCTAGGGTTTATAGTTTCATAAATAAAACTTACTCGAAACCCTAAAAGATCATATGATTCATATCTGTGCAAATCCTAACACACATAACCTAAGCAGTGGATACAAGACGGGATCGCATGCCAGATTTGTCAGATTTTTTATGGCTAACATGTTTCTGAAACTATTTGACAGCTCAAGCGGAATCAAACGCCTGCGATTCGTGAATTGCCCTAGCTTAACAGATGAGGGATTGAGCGAAGTGGCTTCGAAATTTCCCTTGTTGGAGGACCTTGATTTTTCAAAGTGTGATAAGATCTCAAGTAAATCTCTACAACTGGTTACGTGCTCGTTCCCTTTTTTGAAATCGTGCAAATTGAATTCTCTCAAACTCAATGTAACAAGCGAAAGAAAGTGGCACTGTAATATGGTTGATTATTGTCATGGATGACAGATTGACGCAGGACTGAGTTAAGTGACTTCGGAGTTCTGGAAAAGTTGGACGTCCAGGAAAACAAAATTCCATGAAAAACAAAAGTTTTATCGTTGAGTTCGATCATCATCGTCGGCTGGATCGAGGTGAACTGCACTGATTTAGGTTTTAGTTACTAAACATTTTTATCTGTGTAAATTAATATCTAGTTTGGTCATGATCCCACATTTTAAAGATATTTGAGTAGCACATTTTTGTTCACCGGCCTATTCTCCGTTAAATTTCCAGCGTTATATATCTAATGAACTATGTTGGAAACTGAGTTCTGGACGCTATATTTGTTATTACAACTTAAAGCATTCATCATGTTTATAATGAACTTGTTGTAAATTTCAATGTAAAGCATTCACCGGTAAATTTCAAAGCACTCATTGTTAAATTTCAAGCGTACCCTAATGGGCTATGATGAATTTTCAATCTAGAGCACATCTTGATCTATAAATCTAACCTCCGAGAGATGTCCCGTCACTGCAAAGCTAATTGATATCATAAAGTTTTGGATTAAATTCAGTTTGATTTAGATCTAAAATCAGCGATACCACTTTTTTTTCTTTTTTTAATCAGTTTAATCCCTGATCTCAAATCTCATCAACTTCGGAATCCGACGTTAAATGTGACGTCACAAACTGAGTTGGAGCAAACCAAAATGGCCCACACTTTAGCTCTATTCCTAATTTTGCCTAAAATGCCGAAAATATCCTTTCCCACTATTTTTTTTTGGTCTGACCTTCCCACTATTTTTTCATTTCAGCCTCTCGATGTCTCTGAAAACTTCCAAACCCATACTGAAGAACTGAAATCAACTTCCAGTTCTCCCTCTGCCACATCCGATTCGAGCACTCCGACCCCCTCTGATACATCACCCCTCACTCTCCAACTCACCAACCTCCCCCACTACGTAAAAACTTCTCCACCACAACCTATGTGCCCTCCGCATCTCTGACCTCATCGCCGAGCCCGAGAAGATTGATCTCGCATAGGTCGCGCAGCTGGGTAAGGGGACGATCTCTCTGACATCGAAGTAGTGGAGGAAGAGCTTGGCTAGGTCAGGGATATGAAAGCCATTTTCGGGTCGATGGGGAGCCCTTTGGCTGTGGTGGGATTAGAAGGAGCACAACGCTGCCGATTCGCGGCGGAGCAAAGGTAAGGGATGTACTTTGGTAGTTCATGGTGGAGGTGAACAGAGAGAGTGAGATAGATTATGTCACGGGAGTGCCTTTGGGTTCTGAATGAAATGGATTTGAAAAAGGAAATTTACGTTTGGGTTAAGAATGGAATTGGATTTGAAAAGAAAATTAGGGTTTGGGTTCATAATGAAATTGGGATTTGAAAAGGAAATTGGGTCAGAGAGAGAGAGGGAGCGTTGGTTTGAGGAGGGGAAGAGAAATGAAAAATCTCATTTGTACGGGGTCAGAGGCTGAGAATCAAATGTAATTAGGGTTATTTTAGGCATATCGTCTATATTAGGGTTAGAGCTGAAACGGAGGTAATTTTTGTCTGCTCCACGTCAGCTCATGATGTCATGGTTAACGTGAGATTCAAATTTTGTTCGAGCTACATTTTCGACCGGAGCCGAAGTTGGCTCCGGGATTGGACCGGTTTCACCCAAAGCAGCGATTGGAGAGGACGGTTGCACGATTTCCTCGGTAGCTTTGCCAGCTCCTTCGAGGATCGTGGTGGTCTCCTCCGCGGCTGCTTCGACAGTTTCTTCAAAGATCATGTCCTCGCTGGCCTCAGCATTTTCTTCAAAGGCGACCCCCTCGTTGACCCCACCAACTTCTTCGAGGACTGGCTCCGCAGCAACTTCCTCGAGTGTCAAGGGTACTTCGTCAATGATTGGTTCTGGAGACGGGATTTCCGTCATCACTGGCGCCTCCTCAACAACAGCGAGGCGAGGTCGAGTGCGGCGAACCTGTCAAAAGCAGCAGTTAGCGAGTCGCTCTGACTTGAGAAAATTTAATTTAAAGTGGTCCGCTTACCGGATCGCTTACCAAGCCATACTCTTGCTGGTACCGCACATCCTCCAGCAAGTCCTCTTCGTCCTCGATGGGACGCTTCCGCGAGCTCTCGCCGCTCGTTGGCCGAGGAACGGCAGGAGCAGTCTCGCTGTCGTGGCCCGCCATAGTCTCCCTCCGAACAGGTGCCTTTCCTCTGGCAACTTCAGACCGGTCGACGGTTCTCCGGCGGGGGGCAGACTGAGAAGAAAACAAGAGGGTTAGAGAGAAACATTTTATCAATATGTCAAAGGAAGTTCAAAATCTACACATTTAGTGACATACCGAGGGTGTGGGATCGCGTTCTCGAATGACGATCCCCGTCGAGCGGCGAGCAGCAGGAACTGGCGGAGACGCGAGCCTAGTTCTTGTCGCGGCCCCTGAAACCCTCTCCGCATGGTCGCGCTGGCCATCAAGGATGGTACGGTCTGATTCACCCAAAGTATCGTGAAGAGGGCGAAAGATGGCAGCGAAGACAGCATCGTCTGGGAACTCCCAATGGTTGTCAGACAGGGACCGCCACCAAGCGAGGTAAGCGGGGTCGACACCCTGCGAAGGCTCGATCTCCAGCATATTAGGAGAAAGAGGGTAGATGTTTTGCAGCGGGGTGACCCGATCAGACTCGCCAATTTTCCTCCACGAGGTGTACTTGTTGACTGAATGGAGGAGCGGGTAAGGAATCCCTTGATGGAAGCCAAGTTGCCTCGCGAAGTGGTTGGGGGCATACAGCTCAAAGCCTTGCTCATCCTCGGCGAGCTGGAGGTCGCAGCATGAGGTTGCTCTTACGAAGGCAGTCCTCGCATCGTTGTCAGAGTCTTGGCGGGGGAAGAAACCCGTCGATAGGACCTCAGGGTGGCGCCGGCGAACCATCATATCCATGGTCGGAGGTGGCTCGATGTGGTTGTAGAGGATGGACAGGCTAGCGAAGAAGGACAGAGGGGTCCGATTCGCATCATTCCTGCACACCGCGAAGCCAAGCAGCCGATCTTCGGGCAGGAATTCCACCAGGGCTCGCCGGAAGAGCGGAAAGTACAGCTGCGTCCACAGGTCCAGGATCCACAGAGGGCCGCCAGAAAGGTGGAAAGGCCTCAGCGACAGCAGATGCAGAGTCCGGTAGAGTGCGCCTAATACAGGTTGCCCTAACCCGACTTCAACCCCATTGTACAGCGCTTCGGCCAACTTGGTCCATCTCCCGGTTGGTTTGTGAGCGCTGCCGCAGAAGACAAACTTGTCAAGCCAGTATTCCAAGAAAGCGATGCCTCCTTCATGCGGTTCCGCGTGGCCCATGTAAAATTTCCGCCATGCCCCGTATGAAATTCTCAGGGCGCGGCGGGCTCCCAAATTGCAGGCGTATGTGAACTCGGTCGACGCAAAGTCGCCTGGCACATACGGCTTTGCGTGGATCGGCAGCCCAGTGATGGCGAGGATGTCCAGCAGAGTAATGCCCATCTGCCCGAAAGGGAAGTCGAAGGTGTTGGTGGCGCTGTTCCACAAACAAGCCATGGCAGCGATAGGCGCTCGATCGGTGTGAGAGGGCAGCGAGAAACTCAAAGCAATGGCCTCATGAATGCCGGTGGCTTCCCAGATCATCTGATCGGTCTGGAGGCGCTCCTCGTACCACGCTCGATCCTCCGCGGTGGCGCTGGGCCACTCCCCGACCCGGACATTTACATGAGAGCGGGCTTGCCAGGTAGAAAAGTTTCCCTGTTCGCGCCGTTGGGCCAAGATCGGCCGACGCACGGAGGAGTTATAATGGTTGAGATCAGCGTCGGATAGGGGCTTCGAAGGAGTCGGGCCAAGCAGAGCCGTCCCTGTGTCAAGGAAATAGATTGGTGTTCCTTGAGGCGGGTTGGTGGCGAAACGGCGAGCAAGGCTGGTCGACCAAGAGGTCGCCGCCGTAAGGCTCAGGTTCGGGTCATTGGCAAAGGGTTTGGGAGGCATGGTTTCTGGTTAAAGTTTGTTTGGTGCTGGAGTCTGGCTGTTTGCAGAAGGCGGAGATTGTTTTGAAAGCGACGGTGAGATGTGGGGACCCGCGTCGAGGTTTATAAAGGAGACGAACCGTAACGTCCCTTTCAATCAATGGTCGCAACGAAAAGACGCAATGACGACCGAAACGTCAGCGCGTTTCAAAATTCAAAAAAAGCCGTAATGATGAAGGGAAGTGATAGCGCCGAAGCGTCAGCACCTTTTGAAATACGAATTCCCATAAAAAGCTTAATTAGGCCTTTTCGCTTATCCGTTGCGAAACGAATTAAGCTCAAGGCCTAGGGGGCAATGTTTGAGCCCAGTGGGCATTTTCGGTCCAAGACTTGAGAAAGGCTTGGGTATCATTTGGGCCAACGCCTGTGGCCTTTTTTAGCCCACGAAGGGTGGCGAGGTTTGGCAGCACGTGACGTGGATTTTATCCAGAAGATTCTGATACCTCGCGAGAATCGGTGTTCTTGCGGGATCCTTATCTCCAGTTCGCATGGGACTCTATAGTTCTTGCGCGGATGGTTTGGAAATGACTAATGACGCCCTCTGGATAAGGTCGCTTAGTGTTTGAGTTCGCTTACTACACGACAAATGAAATGCAGCGAGGCAGGGAACGAAACCTAAGCGAGATAGGGTTGACACGTGTTGCACGGAGCGCATGACTGGCAAGTTAATCGTATCCTTGTGGGATTCTAATTGCAGAGTCCGCATTGGATTGTGAGTGAGTCTCCACGAGTTGCTTACGGATGAGTATATAAAAAAGCTTTACAGCTTACAGAAAAACACACAATCAATCAATCAACAAATCTCTCTCAAACAGACGTACACAGTCGAAACCTTCGAGCATCCTCGAAACCCTACGCTCTAAGCGCACCATGCCTTAGACCCCAGAGCCCGTCAGGACTCGTCTCCGATTTCCCAATTGTTGCTCTGCTCGCTCTCACAGTGAGTATCGATCGACAGGTGATTAGAAGAGTAAGCTCGGAAATATTTCCTCATCAGGTGACACCGGAGCCCTCATTCGCCTGGTCAAGAAGTCAGGACCCGCACCGTTCTCTTTCCTCATCCGTGAGGTGGCACGCCCGCACACACCCTTTTTTACATTTGATCACTCATCATCCCTTTTGCTGAGGACGTGGGCCAAAACAACCCTTGAGTTTTTAAATTGTGATGAAATTGAAGCCATCACCATCAAATTCACAATACGATGGTCATGACTCATGAGAATGTGTTTTCCCAAAATGTGCACAATAATTTAGCTGCATGTTAGGTGAAGATGTTCAAGGCTTCAAGCTGGCCCCAAAACATTAAATCTTTGCTAAGGTTGCTGGCAAGTTTGTATTCTGCAACCATTAGCATTGTATCCCAAGTTGCTTTCTCTCCTGAGTCTACTCTACCTCTCAAGTCTCAAGTAGTAGACAAAGCACCTCTCTTGCTCTAATCAAATACTAGATAAGTAATTTGTTGACATTGCCCTAATACCAACCTTTTTAACTAATGAAACAAAGTAAAGGACTCACTAATATGTTTATTAGCCCTAGATGATTATCCTAGTTTATTGTTCCCATTGAAAAAAAAAAAAAAAAAAAAAAAGGTTCCCAGCCTAATGATAGTCATCCCCAGATCTCTCTTACCCAGAAAAACAAGTAACATAATTGTAACTTTGCTTCCCCCAATTTACATAACCCTTTTAGGGTAAGACCCAGAAAACGAAACCATCTTATCTACCTTCTTCTACCTATTATGAACACAAGCTAAACACCTAGCCATAACCATTGCCAACAATTTTTCTTCCCTCTCTTGTCTTCTCAAGTTTCTCATCTTCCTCATCACAATGGCATTGTCATTTCATCCAAGTGAAATCATTTATGTGTGTCTTCTTTTTTAGCACCCACCACCAAGCTTGCATTGGTGACTTTTGATGGATCGTGAAGGTGATTTGATTACGCAGAAGCCATGAAATTGCAGCTTGATAGGAATGGGAACGTGGCCAGCAGCTAGAGGAGACACTTCGGTAGTTTTAATTTGGTAATGAGGAATCTTTGCGTATATTCTGTAGGGTTTTTGTTGAAGGGAGGGGACAGTTGTTGAAGGGAGGTGGTAGGATGCCTGGTTGGCAGGTGGTCATTTGGAAAAGGCCCATGTGTTAATCGTTACTGGTCTTCTCTAGGTGACTAAGTCCATGTAATCTGAATATTTATCAGTTTTATAATATGGAGTATGATAGTAGCATACCAAGAACTATTTGCAGTGATAATGTGATACAGTAGTTTTCTAGGGTCGTCCATCTGCATCTAAATGCAGCTAGCTTGTCTAGTATATTAAGTTATCCAAATAATTTCTCTTCTTTTTTTTTTGGACGAAAAGCAGGTCTATTAAACAAGGCACAAAGCCAAAGAAGGACAAGGGACACAGCCCAGAGCAGACAACGACTGCAAACAAGATTTTCATAGTCATTGCCAAGACAAGCAAGACCAGAGAAATCAAAGAAACCAAACAACTAAAGAAAAGCAGCAAAACAAATACAAAGTCTGAGAACGATAAAGAAAAAGCCAAAAACCAACAGATATAGAGTAGCAGCAGAAGATTTCGGGTAGCTGAAGCCACCAAAGAGGGGATCATGAAGATGGAGGGCGAGGCAACCCATTTCTCGAGAGAATACCAACAAGGGAGGATGGCGGACGGTCAATCCAGACGTCCGGGCACATTCTCCGCACCGTAAGCGATAAGTCACAGTCTGTTTAAAATCAGGCCCAACGACCTAAATTTAAATATGACTTTTTTGTAATTCGGGCTTAGACCCGAGCCTATTCTTAAACCCTAGCAGAGTTGCTTCGTGTGTTGCAGGCACAATGACGGCTGCCAAGGCAGTGCAACCCCCAACACCGCCATACCTTAGTCGCTCTTATTCATGTTCTCTTGCAGGTTAGCACCACTCTTTTTTCATGCCATCATCGACGAAACTCCGACGACCACCAACGAACATCTAGTTCAGTTGGCACCATCAGACCCTCTTGGATACCTCTGATCGGGATCATCTCATTCAACATGTTTTGATTCTCATCTGATTTGCACCAGATGCACATCGCAGAGGCACTCCCAGGCCAAATCCGCTAATTCAACTGGATCTCTACAACCGTGAAGCACCGTAACGGCCATAACCTTAGAAAGGTTGGAATCTCGTCGCTGCTGCTACCTGAGAGGATCTTTCCTCCTTGACCTGTTGTTGTCGAGGACCCACCATTAGTTGGTCGGGGACGCACAAGGTTATCCGTCGCTGCTAGAAAACTCAATCGCATAACCCCAAGCCACTCCGAGAAAGACAGAACACCTCGCTCTTTTCGAATTTTGTGGAATTTGGAGGTGTTTGTTTTACTTACTATTAACCCATTTTACAAATTGTAAGCTATATTGAAAATCGTTAAGACATTCAAAAGTGTGATTTACCAATTATGAACTTGAACTGTTCATGTCTCACAGATTTGGTATGTCCATTAATTTGATCTAGTTAGTTACTTTAACGATCACAAATTTGTATAAGTGATATACTCATACAAACTTAAAAACTGAACAGATGAGACGCCAAAATGTGATAAAAAAATGAGTCTTTTAAACCATAAACCAAAAAGTCTTCAACTAGTCCTCATTATAGAGGTTTCATGTATTGTATATATACTTGACTTTTCATATGTATGGTAAATATATATACTTCACTTTTCGTATTGAAAATCGTTAAGACATCCATAAGTGTGATTTACCAATTATGAACTTGAACGGTTCATGTTCTACAGATTTGGTACATCCATTCATTTGATCTAGTTAGTTATTTTAACAATCACCAATTTGACTAAACATTTGTAGAAGTGATTACTCATACAGACCTAAAAGCTGAACGGATGAGACGTCAAAATGTGATCGAAATATGAGTCTTTTAAACCATAAACCGAAAAGTCTTCAACTAGTCCTTATTATAGAGGTTTCATGTATTGTATATATACTTGACTTTTCATATTGAAAATCGTTAAGACATTCATAAGTGTGATTTACTAATTATGAACTTGAACGGTTCATGTTCCACAGATTTGGTACATCTATTAATTTGATCTAGTTAGTTATTTTAACAATCATCAATTTGATTGAAAATTTGTATAAGTGATCTACTCATACAGATCTAAAAACTGAACGGATAAGACGCCAAAATGTGATCGAAAAATGAGTTTTTAAAACCATAAATCGAAAAGTCTTTATCTAGTCTTCATTATAGAGGTTTCATGTATTGTATATATACTTCACTTTTCATATGTATGGTAAATATTTTTGTAAAATATTATTGAAGTGACTTGATAGGTTATCAATGTCTTAATACCTAGCCAACTATCAAAACATACAAATACACATTCAAGAAACACGACAATTTCATATGCATGCACGAGGTATTGTTTAGCTAGGTGTATTGTCTAGTCTTGTAATAGTTGATAATCTGCTTAGTGTGTGATGTAAGGACAAATTTAGAGAGAATTTTCAGTTGGATCTCCCCTATCACACAATGCCGCAAACAAATATCGGATAAGTGATATAAGTGTACGAATGTGATATTATGACAAGATCAAGAGACTCTTAGGCCATCTCAAGAGCTATATGAGCTCCTTATTTTTTTTCTATAAAATATAGACTTCAACGATAAAGGTTGTTGAAGTCTATAGGGCTGAAGAGTGAAGACAGCCTTCTACATCGTTTCGCTGTTGTGGGATCCATAGCACAACAATATTATTTTAATAAAATACATGTCTTATGCATATAAATGATTATCCAATGGTCTACGTTAAATAAAGCTTGTAATCTAATGACATTGAAAATTTTAATTGAATATGCATGGTTAATATTAATTAGTTTGTTTTAACTATTCAAAAAAATTATTTGCTTTCAACCTTTGGATATAAATCCAAAAAGAAAAAACATAAGTTAGGTTTATGTATTATTTTATTTATTCAATAAATGTGTCAAATTTATGTAGAACTAAAGAAAACTTTCATTATTACAAATGAATGCAAACAAGCTAAGTTGAACAAAATAATATTTAGTCCCTCCTTATTGGAGATGGTTCACTTGTTTAAGAATAAAAAATAATATTATGGAGGCCAAATTTTAGCCCCGGTCCCAATATAGCTCTCCCTTATTGGAGATGGCCTTAATGTGTCTCTTTTGTCAATTTTAATTCCAAAGTTGAATGTTGTACGCGTATTGCCTCATCCAAAGTTAAATGATAACTTATATATATTGCTTAATCAATGACCAAAAGTCACGTACATTAAAATGTCGTCCTTCACAAAGTACGTTAAGGGAGACTTACAAGCACCATAAATATTTATGGATAAAAATGATAAACCAATCCCATTGGTTCTCTATAATTAATAAAAATGGGGAAGAGGTTTGAGCCTCCCAAGCTAGGGTCAGAGCCTCTCAGGCTAGAATAACGTCTCACGCTAAGCGTTCTACTCATCTATAGTGAGTAGTCGCTGATAATGACTAGCTAACAAATAATATAAATACCGATCGGTTGCCAACCAGACTATAATAGCGTCTCATGCTAAGCGGTCTACTCACCTATGGTGAGTAGCCGCTAATAATGGTTAGCTAGCAGTAATCAGAAAGAGCCCAAAGTAAGAGAATTAAAACTGACTACCTAAGTCCTTGTTACAGAATATTAGCTGCATAAGACCTCAATTGGTGTACACCTAATAAGCTTAAGAAATAAGTAGTAAATCTACCTTTGATGCTCGGGCTAAGTGCAACCCAAATTCTAAGTCTTGCCCTTGCCCTTGCCCTTGGCATTAGGGCTTGCCTTGTCACCCACCTTGGCAACAACCAGGTAAGTAATACGTAAAGGAGCCTCTGTCTTCTTGGTAGAATGAGATACCTTATTCCTGCTACCCATACGACGACACAACTTCTTCTTCAGGGTCGCAAGAGGCTCATCATCCCCACCTGTGTCGACCAAACTCAAAGATTCAGCTTGTAGTTTAAGAAATTTACCGCTCATAATAGTCTTGATTTTCTTCGGGGAATGAGAGAAACCCCCATTACGCCCTCGTTTCTTTGAGGGAGTAGTAGACAATACCACAACCTTCCCAACATCAGCTTCTAACACAATATGAGATGTCTCTAATTCGGAGGCAACTTCATTCTCAAGAGTAGAGTTACCAAGCCCCGAAGAAGAGCCCATACGCCAAAGACCAGATTCATCAATTTATAATGCTGTGGTACGCTCCAATCGACGTACCACAAGCTTACTCTTCACTACCAGAGACTAGAAAACCACCGGCGTTGTATTGATAGCTAGACCAGCAGTGGGCTTTGCTGAAAAGGCATAACCTGGTTTTGGCTGAGCACCAAAATTAATGCCTCAAGATGTACCCAAGACGGTATGAGTTCCATCACACTTTTCTCTAGGACGTGTGGTCATATTGTAGACAAAACATGTACCCAGAAGATGTAAAAAATTAAAGTTTAACATCGGCTCCACCCCTGGATCAAGATGAATCTGCCTCTCCAAAAGAACTGGTTTATAGATGTCGTGGGTAAACAAGATCTTCATCACTCCTTTTCGAAACTCAATACAATCATAATCCAAGTATTCTCCAAGAAGGTTACTAATGAAACGAAGGTTATAGGGCTCCTTGTACTGAGGTGGGATTAAAGAGATGATCACCCACATCCTTACATAACGCATAGGAAAGTCAGCCATAGGAGTAATCCCATCATACACGCGCACTTCAAGACAAACCGGTGCACGGTCAAAGCACCATGCGCTACCCTTCATAACTTTTGTTCGATCTTTCTCAGATTCGAAGGAGACGAGGAAGAGATCACCCCTGAAATGAGTTTAGAAATTCCACTGCACCACCCAACCATGGGAAAAGTGCGACTTGAAAGCTTCTAGATCCACAACACGACGTGTGAGTGGCTTAGCAAGAAGAAAAGACTAGGATGAACGTCTCACAGGACCTCCTCTTATCTTCCCCAAATCTGGTGCTTTTCCGCCATCGACCAAAGCCAAGGAGGTGACGAAGGATGCTGAGACGGTGTCAATGGAGGACATGTTGGCGATGATGAATGAGAGAGGAGAGAGTTGATCACAACTGCGCTAGGGTTTAAGAGGGTTTCTTTCTTTAGGGTTTTGACTAAAGGGTTGCTCTCTCTTTAAGGTTTCGTGAAACGTCAATCAATTGAACAATAGTGTTTACCTGATCAATAATTGACCAATTAACCAAGAGATTGATGTTCAATCACCGTTATATGTAAATTTAAGAGTAGAGAGAATTATTTTTAAGTTGAGTTGTTTTGTTTTTAATCCTTAGATGTAAATCTAAGGATGATTTTGAATATCTTGATCAATTATTGACGAGGTAAACACTATGGATCAAGTGAAACATCTTAGTTAGTTATTTACCTGAGTTACATATTTTCTTACAAAGTAAAAATAAGAATTACCAATTAATTTATAATTAGTCACATTAGTCGCATAAAATGTCATTGTTTGATTATGAATTCTAGCGCCAACCAATTTAAACCATAATATTGGTATTTGTAATTCGTCGGTGAATATACCACATTTCCAAATTACTCAAAAATAAAATAAAAAGCATAAAAGATTGACCTTTGAATTCACATAGAACAAAGATCAACCATCCTTTTCCTAAACCTTCCATACAAGGTAAAAATGTGGGTTAAAACAGTAGTCAAATTATCATGTTACTAAACTGTAATCCCATGTTCATTGGTTGCTGGTTTTGAAACTCGTACCTTCTTTTTTTCCTGCTCATATATTTACCTAAATATTAGCTAAGAAATCAAAACGGAGACAGCTCCCGAGAATATACACAACTGTCGCCGTCACCCCGCCAGTGACAAAATCTGGCAGCACCGTCTCAACACGTGGCGCACATCCCACCGTTGGTCCTCAAAAGTAATCAAACGCGCCGGACTGTCCGTTATTTTTATTCTGATCAGACTTAGCGTGGAAATACGGCGTCGTTTGCTGCCCCCTCAGTCCCGGGATCATCGGAGGCCTCAGCGACCGTATCAACGCCAAGTTGATTCCCTTGAAGAAAGGATGCTTCTTGACGTCAGCAGCCCCGCGCTTCGACCCGAGCCGCCGCTCCGGGTCCTTGTTCAGCAACCCGGTTATCAAGTCCCGCGCGTGTCCCTCAGCCGTGCTAGCAGGCGTGGCCGTGGGAAACGTCAACGGGCTTTTCACAATGCTTCGCAGCGTAATCTCATTCGACGGAGCCGCAAACGGAGTCCGTCCGTAGATCATCTCGTAGAGGAAGATCCCAAACGCCCACCAGTCAACGGCGTTTCCATGGGACCTACCGGAGGCCACTTCCGGCGCCACGTATTCATGCGTGCCAACAAACGAGCACGACCGCGCGGCTACCGGTTCGGCCACGAAGAGGCGGTTCGTGGATAAAGTCTGGACCTTTCTCGACCGGAAGAGGCGGTTCGAGAGGCAGGAGAAGGGAGTGAGAGTACTGCTCGAATGCGGGCGGGTGTAGGATGGAGTTGTTGAGATGGAGTCTGGAAATGGAGAGGAGTCAGGTGACTCAACGGCGGGGATTGCGTCGGCGCAGAGAGAAAGGTCGAAGTCGGAGAGCATGATGTGACCGTCGGATCTGACGAGCACGTTCTCCGGCTTCAAGTCTCTGTAGATGATACCCAACATGTGGAGGTACTCCAAAGCGACCAGGACCTCAGCAGCATAGAACCTGGAAAAATGATTTGGTAAAATATCCGAGTTAGATCACCGAGTCTCGACTCAAACCGAGTTATCAACCAAAGATTTGTTCTTTTGTTTAAGAAATCTTGTGTGAAGAAGACGTTGCAGAGGAGCTAAAGCAGACAAGATAAGAACATCTCATGATCGCTCCCTCTCAAAAAAGCGCAACAATACAAAATAGGGCTGTTGAAATATTATTTTTGTTTTTCAAAATATTTTAAAATCGATCCAATCCAAGAAAAGTATAATAATTTATGATCATACAATGTAGTACGAAAGCAAGAAAAATGGAAAAAAGTAATTAAGAATTGCATGATGGTGATCCGCCATGAATGTACCTTGCGGAGGAGAGAGAGAAGCGGCGGTTGGGCTGTTTATGGCGGAGGGAGTGGAGGTCGCCGCCGGAACAGTACTCCATGACGATGCAGGAGAAATGCGAGGCTTCAAACTCGGCGTAGAGAGTGGGGAGGAAAGGATGGTCAAGCATTTTGAGGATCTTCCGCTCCATCTCTGCTCTGGGCTCCTTCTTCTTGAGAGCCAGCGCCTCCTTGTCGACGACTTTCATGGCGTAAAAGCATGAGAAAGATGACGAGTCCGAGTCAGGGGTGCGGAGGCTGCAGAGGTAGACGGTGCCGATGTCGCCGGAGCCGATGCGGCGGTGGAGGCGGAAGTCGCGGTAGGTGAGGGAGGATTTCTTGGCGCGAATGACGGAGTAGGCGAAGTCGGAGGAGCGGTGCGGCTTGATGGCGAGATTCTCGGTGCTTAAGAAGTCGGACGAGGCGGTGGCGTCGAAGGAGAGGCGGCTGAAGCTGCTACAGGTGTCGCTGCTCATTGAGCTGTCTGAGTCACGCGCGAAAGTAGTACCAGTACTAACCAAACCAACCTCTAACATCTTACAACTAAGGGAAGAAAGGAGGAGGAGGAATACGTCGCCGTTTTATAGCTGTCAGAAACTCGGAATCAAACAAGCTACGGACTTTTGAGCTCGGAGAATCAGATACGAAAGAAGAAAGAAAAATAAAAATTCTTTGGGGATTTCTTTGGTGGGTGTTTGAATTCAATGAAGGGTGACAGAGGGCTTTGTGGTTACTAGGTCAGGATTTGTAAGAAACAGTGGAAAGGCCTGTGGAGATTGATAGCCAGCTTGCATTGGAGGGACGCCATTAAAGGAAGGTTGCCTAGAATGCGAGCTCAGGCTTTTTCAGGTCTGGACCTAAAAATTAGGGTTTGGTAAGAGGGCAAGAAATAAGAAATAGAGAGAGAGAGAGAGATAGATAGAGAAAGGTTTTGAGTTTTGGCTCTTCTGTGGTTTCTCTCTGCTTCAGAGTTCTGAGTTTCTCTGTCACAGAGTAGTTGGGGTATTTATGCTAAGGCGGTATATATGGTAAGTTTTATTTACTGTGCACCAATTGTTGAGTAGTAAGTAATTACCAAAACGAGGTGAAAATTATGAATACTTGGCACGTGGCGATGGTGGCTTGACGTATGCGCGTGCGGTTTTGCTGCGCTTGCATCGTTGTGTCGCAAGGTACCGTGTTGATGTAAAAAGTCCGTAATGCCCCTGCGGGGTGACTATAACGGTCAACTTTCATGACATATCTGCGGAAAATATGGTCGGGTTGTGCCAGAATTGTCAACTGTAAAATGCTTCGAAGTTTCTGGTGTGAAAGAGAGAATGAAAACAAGTAGGAAGGAAGTGAAGCTGTAAATGTGTGAATTTCTGCTGGACTACCTACGTACCGATCGAGCGGTAATAGTAATTTGTTTTGGCCACAGACAAAAATGTACAAAGATGATAACCCTAACTAACTAAGTCTCATTATATCGCGTTTATTCCAAATTTGGTTCAAAAGTATAATAAACAATATAGAATCGTCGTTATCAAAGATAGGTCGGATAACTCAAAATTTCTATGTAAACGAATGATGATATGCATAATGTCGTTGTTTGGATAATTGAAAGTTGTTCTTCCTGTATATGTAAAGACGAATTCACAAACAAAGCGTGGTTACATCACGTCTACACCGATGCATACTTAACTACACGAAAGATTAATACTATATAAAAATAAAATAGATGATGTAGCTAGTCGATCATTCGCGAGTAATTGGATCATAGTACGTAGTAGATGATGTAGATCTGAATATCTACAATTCTTACCCCTCAGCAAACCAGCAGAATTACCATACTAACTTGTTTCCGTATTGACACAGAGAAGATAAGGGATTGATATATATGGTTAGAGATGTAGTGATCGAGCTTGCTAGGTCGTATTCGTCGACACAAATCCAAAATGACATGATTGAACCTGAGATGACATTACTTGTGACCCCAACTGAAAACAAGGTCGACGTAGCAGCACAGCCATTCTTGTACGGATCGATCGGCAGTGGGGTAACGGTATCGACCAAGGTACCAACTCGATGAATAATTCTGAAGCATTCATCATCTTCAAGCTAGCTTTCTGGAAACGTGTGTCGTTCTTGATCGCCTATATATGGTCTTTCGAGTTAGCTAGCAATATATCTCTTTGAGTTTAAGACTTTGAAAACCCAGATTATTGCTTGAATCAATGGCCCACGGTGCCGGACCTAGAGCTTCTCGTTCGTTCATCTCTTTCAGATGTACGATATGATTGTGGAAATGGGAGAAGAAGCCAACCATGCATGAATGCGACTATGCGAGTAGTTTTCAACCAGGTAATTTGATGAGTACGTTAAGAAAGGACAATCGATCATCGAGGGCTTTCCAGTCGTTGAGGACTTGAGAGGAAACGACAACTCTTTCTAATGTTCAAAGCTAGTTAACCTTGCCATTTCAGAGAGTTGAGCTTGTGTCCAGAAATTAGTCGTATATATGATTCGTACGCTGTTGGAGAATTTCCGAGGACGTGTACCGCGATGAACCAAAGAATATGGAATTGGGCTATGTCATAATGATATGGGACATGGTTTTGCTACACCGATTACAATGCTGATTAGAAAAATGCTTTCAAATGAAAGAATGTACAGATAAACACATGAACAAGCGAAATATCTCACATACTTTCAAATGAAAAAATATACATATAGACGTCTAAACGAACGAAATAATATTCATTTTTGTCCGTTAAACCGGAATTCTAGAATATGGTTTTTATAAACTTACGACGTCATTTATCTGTGATTAGTTCATCTCCAATATTTAGGTGAATTATGAACTATTCTCGCCATTCATTTCCGATCAATGGATATGTGAAATCATTTGTGATATGTTGATTATGGATGCAATTTAGGAGGCCAGGGAAAATTGATCGATTTTTCACTAATTTTCTATATAGTTTCTAAAGATGATAGCGGTACAAGTAGCTAATGTAAGGAACTGAAACATGAATCATAACCTCTCAATGCAATGCGCCCCCACAGAGAGAAATTCATGAGCCCTTCACATGCCAAAAATATATCATATTTGGCACAACAAATGACTTTGCTTAATCTTAATGTTGGTGGGACTCTCATGTTTTTATGAATCAAATTATGACATGAACATTATTGGTGTATATGTGACAGAATATAGCAGTAGCATATTGCGCAGTTGAAGATGCTTTTCTTACATTTGCATCTTTCTGCTCCTACACAAAGACAACCATATATATAATGAGAAACTTCTATTTCCTTTTTGTTGTTTTTAAATTGCATATGAATATGGAAATTCGGAAGATGTGGGAGCAGGCTGCATTTGTTCTTAGTTTTATTTATTAGTTTTAAAGTGCACCTCAAATAACTTTTAAATTTGATACTAAAATACCACATGGCCTTAAGAAAACAGTGAATTGAAGTTGGGTCCTCAATTTAAATTAAGGATATATATGGATTATTTCATGCTCGATCAAATGTATATTGCAAACTTTTGGAGAAGAAGATTGATGAGATCGAGATTGATGAAGAAGGGACCCGTGAAAGTTTGCATGGGGATGGATTGTTATGGAAAAGGCCAGCAAAAAGTGTAGCAAGTGGAATTTGTTTTGGCGTTTTGATCATTGACACTTCTCCAAAAGTGCAAGCCAAAAACCCACATTGAAGATGTTTGTTTGTTTTTTTTTTGGGTCTATGGTGACAAACTTGAACTAACAACGAACCAACCTATAATCATATAGCTCACTTATGTGCACACAAACCTAACTATAATCTTCTTTGTTATAGTTAGTTATTAAAGCTAGAGTCATTTGTCAAAAAAATATTTACTTAATTGATTTCATGTAGAGCTGATCTTACAAGATACATGATTCAAATGTAGCTTATGAAGTTTTTTGCATTACATATGTGAATTTGTTTAAAAACGGATGAGCTAGATGTAATGCACAGACAGTATAGTGACGCATAATTAGTTCCACAATCATGACACACTTTAGTTCTCAACTAGTGTGACAATTTTGTACACATCATATATGCGGGCATGAATTCTCTTCGATCAAGTTCTCAATTATAAGCAGCTACTAAAACCTCTCGTGGAAGAGGACGAGTGTCATTTGAACAGAGAGATGATATCTGGACAACACTGTGAGATGTAGACAAGAATCTGACTCTGGAATAATATTTCATCCAAGAAAGATATCACAGAGAGGGTCCAAAAATTTTGAACCTCTAAACATGGGAGATTTTGTGCTAATTAATCACATGTAAATCAGTGATCTCAAATGGCTAAATCCCACTTTAGAGATCTTGTGGGCCAAATCAAGTCAGTTTCAACTCTATTGTTGTCTTCTGCTTCCTTTGATAATTGGAGTTTTTCTCAAGCATCGTTGTTGTGTTACATCAACTAATAAGGGAACCTTAATTTTAATGTTAGTTAATTGGCGGTCTGCTTAAACCCCAAGTAACTAATCACTTAACAGATCATTTTATTTGATTCACAAAGATCTCCAAAGGCAGCTTAAGCTAGCTCAATCGCACATTATATTCGGCACATTGCTCTCTTTCAATGACATCAATAATCAAAAAGGAAAAACTCGACCGTTAGTTAATTACACGATTTCAAAAGAGTTCATCACGCAATGTAGAACACACATCGGAATAAGCAAGAGTTAGTTAAAAGTCGGTAGGATCGATAAGATTTCACCCATCATCAAGAATGTGAATTCTGTATAATTTGAAAACCTAATTAAGAAGAGAGTGTGGGAGTGCCTGCGTTAATCTGTGCACCCGTTACTATAAGAAAATTAAGGTTGATAGCTAGCTAATTGATTCAACTTGTTGGAAACTCCAAACCAATCAATAAGAATTGAATCTGTCTAGGTCGGAATAGACTGAAAAAGAACAGAGCAAACAATTATGTTGAGCCATCACCTTCAAGCCTTGATAATTATCAACAATAATTTTCAAAGTAATGCATACACTCTTAAACACCAGTTCAAAACGGTCCGGATTGGTCCCCCAGTTTACATATAAATCTACAAACAAGCCTCATGCAATAACAGTCACCCCTTACCTAATTAATTTTTCATCATAACCATTGTTAACGTCAATTTTTAGTCCACTACTCCATTATAATGAGTACGACGTATAATAAGAAACTTTGTGAAATTGAGTTGGCAACCTGTGGGACAACGATGACAACAAATTTGTTGTTATATTAGTAGATAACTAAAGGTAAGTATCGTATACATATAGATACCTAAGAAAACTCTGACATAAAATTGTAGGAACTAAGAGATAAATGATTGATGATTTGGGTTCTCTTCAGGCCTATATACCATATTACAGGTGGTTAGCCATTACAGGCGCACTACTACCCTTGTCATTTCAGTTCTACGCGATACGCCGTAATCGAGTTACATAAAAAACTTGTATTCAAATATTTCTGTATGACTTTTGAAGACCTTAGGCGATCGAATTTTGACGAGTATATATTAGGCATAAACTTAAACATGGAAATCAGTTTCAAAGAAGTATAGCAGGTTGAAGAAAAAGAAGAAGCTAGAAGAAGAAGAAAAAGAAATGTGAGAATTTGGGCAAGAGTGATGAACAAGGAGCCAATATTCCCGCAGTTTTGATAGGCCGACAAACGGACAAAATATGTCACATAGACAAATTCTTCCGCAACATTTAGAATATAAACTTTGCATTAGTTGAAAATTATGGTACCAATTTTATATAAAACTCATGACTTTAGCTCCATTATTATATTAAGCTAGAGAAAAATAAGAATAAACCCTAATGGTGTGTATGGTATATAATGGCTGTATCATGAACAACCTAAAAATAGGAAAAAAAATGGAGGTTGGGAATCCAAGTTAATATGTACGTTTTCTTAGTTTATAACTATTTGATTAGTTTTCTTGGTACTGTAAAATAATGTATGAACACCCTGAATGGTGTTCCCGTAGCTGTTCATGTCTGCTTTGATCTGCTGTGCTTACTAATAACTAATAAGTAGTTGCTCAGCTAACTCATAGATTTTGTCTCTCCGTCTCTAATATTTTTTAGGGTTAATTTGGATCTCAGAGTCGAGCTAATTGGTGTGGACATTTTTATATCTATGGTTTTGATGTGTGAGGACATTTGCAGCTAAGCGATTTGCTTCAGGTATGATTTCATAAACTGCATGTTGAGGAACCCAGATAGACAAGATCAAACTGGCTCAGTGGTCAACCTTATATAAAAATTCACAACGTACAGTTCTTCTGCATGTATAGCTTGTTCTTGAATTATTTCATTTTTGGAGCACGGTGATCAAAGAAACTAAATTACAGCCTGGTTTATTTACTCTAGTGCTCGTATTATTTGAGCCCATCATACATCTTGTCTTAAAATTATCATTTGTCGAAACTCTAGTGTTCGTATTATTTTTGATATGTGAAATCCGCTTCTTATTTATACACGCTTTTCATAGTTCCAAACAAGAGCTCCATATGGAGCTTCTTTTCGCGGGCAGACTCGCTGGTGATGAATTTCGAATCCGGGATTGAGTTTCTTCAAGTTTCTGTAGTTTTTCATGCGCCAAACCTTCTTCGACGATCACCTTGGCATTCAATTTGATGGTAATGACGTCTGCGGATGGAAGAAGAGCTGCCAATTGGTGCCGTTAGAGTTGATTTGAGCCGGCGTCCGCACTTTAACATAGTTACGAACATCCCTCCATATCCGGCCCCTATATATATCACATAGAGTATTTTTTTTTTTTGAAATTATCACATAGAGTTTTAAGCACGCTAGTTTTGTACCTTCTAATATGAATATATAGTATGACTGTGCAAATAGTCTGGTATGTAACGGCGTGCTCATACAAAATTTCTCGAATTTAGAGTATTAGAGAGGTCTAGATCAAAAGCGAGATTTTCTTGCTCACTCAAATCCTGCAGGTTATATATATATATATATATATTATGTCGTCTCCTTGCTAAATTTTAAGAAAGGGTTTTCAACTTGATCGACATCACTAGAAAGAATCACGCAGAAACCAGATTTGCATGCAATACCCAAATCTCTGCAGTCTGCACGGTATAAAGTTCTATATTTGTGTCGCCTAGCCTTGTTTTATTAATTGTAAATTTCTTTTTCCTCTTCAGTTATGTGAATGGTCGACATCTCTGAAAAGAATGGCTCCAAGCTCTTCATATATTGGAGATCCAATCAGTTTAAGACTTCAAATACTTACCTTTTCAACCAGTTCATGGAAGTTTGTATTATATGTAAGTTGTTGGTTACCAAGAAATTAGAGGTTAAATTTAGTATTAGCTCATAAATCCATCACATCCATGGCACAAAAGTCTTGAGCTGTAAACTTGTAATCGCATGGTTTTCTGGGAGTAGTATAGCTTTCCTGATATATGTACTTAGTTTTCAATGTAATCCTAATTAAAATGGAAATAATTGACTAAATTTCATTGATGTTTGGAGCCTCAAAGCAGATTAATTTGAACAAATTAACACTTGATCGATCCTCAACTGTCAAAGAATACTGCTGTATGATTCGCCGAGTGCTTCAATTTCTGTTATATTTCCATGGCCTTTTCATTGATTAAGCACTTCGTTTGAAGTCTTAACCAGCAAGTTTAGACGTGCTATAGGGTATAAATTTTTATATACGTACAATTTACTTGTGAGAAATTCGTCGAGGGACGAATCCACTTTTCAAGTTTGTTAACTAAATCATCATAAGGCTAAATATAGACTTTGTGAGTACTTTCGCATAAGGGAGATCGATGGAGGCCTGGTGCTATGTCAAATCCAAGAGGGGCAGCTTAGTTAGCAGCCTGGAAATACTTGATCACCATAATTAAAACGAGCCGAGCAGCTAAACATAAACATGGACACAACTTTAAGCCTAGGGCCGAGGACAAAGATCACTGCATGCATATTCCTTGGTCATGTATCCATCGATCACAGCTAGCTAGCTCTCACTGGACGTACAGTAACGTTAAGAATCTTGGTCCTGAACGTACCCTTTTTAAGGACCATGCAGCTGTAGCTACAACTAAATTACAAAAATGAGTATTGTTCATATTTGTTTGTATTGTCTATCGGCTGCATCATCAGCAGGTGCATGTTTCTTGTAATGTCATCTATCCAACTTGTTCTTTCAGTTAGTTTACTTTCCCTTAGGTTTTCGAGATAATTCATCGAATACCTTCCTTTGGTTTCTGATGCGGAGGACAAGTACGTCGATCTCTTGATAGTAAGGTCGACCAGGGCATCAAGCAGCCACAAGAACCAAAGCCGATTCCTGTTTTGGATAACCCCATGCCAGTAATGGCTACTATTTCTCCGACTGCGAGGATGACATAGTGATGAAGATGAAGGCCTCCGAATCGACATGCGTGACATTCGGTTATAGGCCGAGATTCTACTATGTAGTTCGATCAGTGAATCAATCCAAATCGATCGGAGCATGCAGCTTCTTGATGAATTGGTGTCTGTGAGGATGGTTCTGGCTTCAGGCGGTTGATTAATTACGCTGGAGTTTCCACTAAATTTTCTTGTTTTTTTGGTTGGATTTATATTTAGGGAAATGCATGTACGTACTAGGATTTACGCTTTCTTAATTTTGTTATTCATTTATGTATCGAGACATACACAACACCCTTTCATATTGTAGTGCAGAACTATACAATCAAATAGTAAGAACCACGTACCTCCGTCTGATATATCTCCTTACCTTTGTATAGATGATCTGAGATTTCCTTATTTACGATATACTTAACTTTTCGTCCATAGGTTGGTGTTCGCTAGCTTTTTCTTTAGATTTAGGGGTAAGGTATATGCCCCCTCTAGGTAAGGTATATGTCCCCCCTCTGTTCTGGATGTAATTTTATTTCTTTTTATATTATTATTAATTAAATAAAAATAAGAGGACGGACGGTGGACTCCTAAAGTGTGGTAGACCATTCTTAAAAAAAAAAAAAAAAAGTAAGTAAGAACCAAAAATCAGAAAAAGGGTCCTCTGTATAATTATGCCCATACTTTGCCATCAGGCTAGTTGTTTATCAGCATCTCTTGTATCTACCGTGAATTACTTATGCTACTAGTTTTGAGTATTACGTAAAAGCGCAAGTGATTGAAATCATTGAATCCGTTAATTTGTGGCACAATTGCAATATTTTTCTGTCCAAAATGAACAATATAAATCTGGGTGTTTTAGAGCTTAGAAGTAAGAAATTTATGGCTCTTCTTTGGATGGTAATCCTACTTGTAGCACTTCTTTTCATTTCAATGAATATGATGGCAGAGCACAGAACTAAGAGGCAACTGACTGTTGTTGTTGGATCAGAAAATCAGACCCAACTCAGACATGATCATGAACTGGGCTGGGCCTCTTTCGAAATAGAAACACAATTTAGGCCCAGAACACTTCAATGGCAGGTAATTTTGCAATGGACGAAACTAGCCCCAAAAGTAGAAGCACATAGGGTCATATCGCGAATAATTGAAAGAGAAAATGAGAAACAGAGAGCCAGAATTGGTATATTGCTTTATGGCTGGACTCCTCTTGTCTTGTGAATAAAGCTTTCGTATTTTAAGACACAACTCTGTGAAGTGTGAAGGTCTATAAACCTCACACCACTGCCAAAGTGAGAAATAGTCATAAACCTTCTGAAGCATCAGTTTCACTCTCTTGAAAACTCAAACAAGTAAAGTGAAAAAGGGTGATGTAGATAATTTCTCTTCAAGGAAACCTGAGATTCTTCTGATACACCATTTACTCTTGCATTTTATACCACCCATTACTCCAACTCATGTGCTTCACATCACATTTTTGGTGTTAGAAGAGAGAGGAACTTGTAGAGAGTAGGAAGTACATTTTTGGTTTGAGTGAAGTTTGATTTAGTTTCTGAAGTTAAAGAGGGCTTTGAAATTCTGAGGCTTTTCTTTTCTCCCGTTTTGGTTGGTTATCCTCAAGGAGGAGATCAGTGGGTGAAATCCACCATGAGAAAGAACACTTGGGTTTTGCAGTACTGCCTGTTGTTTATGGGATGCTATCTTGGTATGTTCTGTTCCTTAGTTTGCTTCTTCTTTCTTTCCAAGCTGGTTTCGGAGTACTATTTTTGTTTTAAGTATTTGATTTTGTTTTGGCTGAGATCTTCTTGTTCAGAAGTTGGAAGTTGCTGGTCAAAGTTTACATTTTTGTTTTATGTGCTTGCTATCAAACAAATTGAGAAATGCTCTTTTGTTTTTCTTTGTTGGAAAGGTGCTTTGTGATTTGCATAATTTGTTTTCTGGAATAAGGGAATCAGACTTCTAATAATGCTAAATGTGCTAATTTTATGTTATATTAAAATGGTCAATTGCATTTCATTAGCAAGAACATTAAGGGTTTGGGCAAAAAAGAAAAGAAAAGATGTAGATGAATCTCCTGTGTTTTTGTTGTTGCTGTTGATGAAGAAATGTGGTCCGGGAAACCCAGATTTCATGGTAACTGAGTCCCTATGATGGAAGCATACTGATACATGGTTCCAAGTCCACTTAATTAGTCTTAGACCAGTTGGTAGAATTGTACTAATAGTCATTACTCACATGGACTATTGGTCCATGGTGCCTGTTTAGTACTAAAGGATTATTATCTACTATGCCCATGGTATTAATTGATATTAGTAAGCTATTGTTGTCTTTGTTCTGTATGTTGTGTTGCTCTTATTTACAAATGCTTGTTCAAAAACTTAATTTTGTACTTTTTCATGGAATTTGCCACTTCAGTTTTGTCCCTCCTGTTTGCTACTTATACTTGAGCAAAGCATTTAAGAGCACCATAGGTAATAGATGGAAAACACATCTTTAAGCTTTGCTTCAGTAGATATAAATAATCTCACAAACTTGAATTGTTGGCTATAGCAAGTGTACTCAGAACTTTGTGTCTTGAGAAGTTCATGTGGCAGAAGTGTGGTGGAATCATAATGGGGATATTGTAGAGTAGCCCATATTCAGTACGATTTCAAATGTCAATATTTGATCGATAACGAAAGCTGATCACCTCATCCATTTCTAATTTGGTCCATATCTAATCTCCATGTTTTTCAAATTCTTTAGCTTTAACAATGGGAGCTGGTGTGGAAGAGAAAGTAGATGGTGCAATGCCAGTGACTACATTGTCGCCACCCGAAGGGAACACAACATTCCTTGATGGCACAACATGGTGTGTGGCTCTTGCTGGTGTCTCCCAAGTTGATCTGCAGAATGCATTAGATTGGGCCTGCGGGCTTGGAATGGCAGACTGCAAGGCCATCCAAGAAGGGGGGCCTTGTTATGATCCAGACACTCTCTTATCTCATGCTTCCTTTGCTTTCAATAGTTACTATCAACAGAATGGGAATTCTGATATTGCTTGCAATTTTGGGGGCACTGCTGCTGTCACTAAACATAACCCAAGTAAGTTTTACATCTCTTTAATTTCTCCCCCGATTACTATTGTAAAGGTTAAAACTAGGACTTACGACAAATACAATAACTATCTAGCATTTTGGTTAACAATTGATTTACAACACCTTAGACATCAATTTGGAAGTGCAATCCATGGTACATTGGGTGCTATATTCTGATTTCCACAACACCTTAAATTATAAGCTTCATTTTTCCTGTTACTTTATTGATTTGAGGAAAGTGACGATTAGCTTTTTGGCCGTTTTAGAAGTTAGAACTACTTCTTAGACATCTAACATTAAGACATATGTGGGTTTCTGATCTTACCATAATGTCATTTAAAGTTGTAACCACAAGGATCTATTCCTTCCTTAAGAGTAGTTGCAGAACACTAATATAGCTTTGCTTCACCACTTGTATAAGCTCCTAATGCTACCTAATGCTAATCGAATATATTAGCTGAATATGAAGCTTACTACTTGATTTTAGTTCGACCAGAACGTATGTCCTATACTTAAACATCATTCAGCCAAGTACAGATAGTGATAAGTTTCGTTGCTATATTGCAGGTCATGGAAAATGTGTATATGCTGCTCCTGGGTATGGTTTTCACCTACATCTATCATTTTGCCTCATCTTTCCCATCTTAGTTATAAATTACTTCTCATGGATTGAATTTTTGCATAAAATATTTCTTGTTTTTCAGATCTGTTGGCTCTGCAGCACCTCCATCGTTGTTCTCCCTTTGGTGGTGGAAACTTGCTCTCCTTTGTTTACTCCCTTTGTATCTAAGAAGCTGATCACGGCTCATGATCATTAGTTATAAACCGGATTAAACTGCTCAAAAAGTCGAATTCAACTGTTTTGTACAAAACTATTTTAATGTCATGGAAAGGAAAAGGCAGGAGATCAGAACATGATTAGCCTATGATTATGTAACTGTAATATGCTTTGCTTATTCCTGTCTTTGTTTCTGGTTTAGGAATCTTTAGCTAACTAAGCAAACCCCCATCTCTATCTTTTTCAATCTGTCTTTTGGTTTGATCTACCATGTCCCTTTAAAATGGAGCAAATTTCTGTTCCCATACCCTTTTCTTTGTTCTGTCCTCATTCTTAGTTCTTTCCTTTCAGTCTTTCACTATGCGCTATGGATACGTACCTTGTCAATTTCTCGCGAGACGTTGAGATATGAAAATATGGGAGATGAGATTTTGAGGTTTAAACACATCCCAAGGAACAGAGATCTTGAGGTTTTGAATATTGAAAGACTGGGTTTAAATGTGGGGCCCAAAAATCCCTGGATAGTATCTATGTTCCATATTTATATATAGCTTCTGTCCTTCTCACACGTCCTGGAAAATCAGTTCATCATTACATATGTAATGAATAAACTACACAGATAAAAGACAAATTTGCCCTCGGGCATTGTTGTGTTTCCCGCTCAAATGTTGGCTGCAACGACCGATGGTAAACAGACATCCGATAAAATTGGAACGATAAGCAGACCAACCGAGAAATTTTTAGATGCTACAAGAGAACCACGTGGTAGTATGATGTAGTCCTACATTTTAATCAAATATTGACAAGTGGATTTATAACAACTAAAATATAAACTAAGGTTTGAACTAGAGTTTATGGTTTAGGATTTGGGGTTAGGGTTTAGGGTCTAGGGTTGGAAAAGCAACAACAAACCCAAAATTGTCTTTGACAAAATAGCTTATGTAATTTTTTCTTAGTAAAATTCAAATGTCAATATTTGATTGAAATGTATGACCACTTCATACTGTCACGTGGTTCTCCCGTGACGCTGAAAAAACGTCAACATTGCCCCTGCCCGAGAATTGATTAAGATAGGAGAATTAAAAAACAAGGCAGCAAATTGGCTAATTTGACTTGTTTTTGGAGCGTTTGAGCTTGACTCGTGAATTGCACCCAGGTTTTAGGAAGCGAAACTTTAGGTTTTCTGTGCTCAACTCAAGTTGGTTCGATTTCAAGTTGAACTAAAATTTAAGGATACATTTACTGAAATATACAATTTTAGAATGCGCTTAATCAACGTATACTTAGTTTTTGATCTAGATATACTTCTCTCGTCAATATTTAAAATGTGACACACACCCCGAGCTTCTCCGGTCATTGAACTTTGGTCAAGGTCGGTTAGCCCGTCCAATTAAAACTTCATTTTGTAGCCCAACCCAAACGTATGTGACTTCACCCAGTTGACCCATCCAGCCCATTTCTATTAGGGATTGTCCATGTCCAGCTCAATACCTGGTTCCATCGTCAACAATCCAAACGGACCATTTTCTGAAGCTCGCAAAAACCTTATCCAACTGAGAATATCCAATGAGGTAAAGCCAAGTCAGCAACAAGTATCTTGGTGTATCCAAATCTGTGTTTCTGAAGCCACAAGTTGCTCATGTGGCTGAGGTGAAGACTTTCTTATTCAAAAACCTTATAATCTTTGCATTACCACAGTTCAGAAAATTATCCAAAAAAACAGAGAGAGAGAGAGAGAGAGAGAGAGCCATTTGTAGACTCCTAACTTCAGTTGTGACTAGAAATGGCAGCAGCTACAGTGACAACTTCTCTCCCTCAGTTCAATGGGTTGAGACCCAAGATCTCATCCAATGTACAGAGCTTGGTAAGTGCTTGTTTTCTCTCATTCATTTTCAGACATCTTTGCTGATTCTGAATGTGTGTAATGCAGTTGGCTCTTGCTTCTTGTTTATTGAAATATATGTTTAATGGGAATGTTCAAGATTTAGTTGAAGTTGGATCTAGGAAAATGTCACAATTAATAGTGTATGTTTTGATGACTTATGCATGGATCAAATTGAAGAAGAAATTTGACCTAGTAGGTACAAGTTAAAGGAAACCAAGGCTAAAAAAGAGCTTTCCCATTTGGGTTAGAAGTTTAACTGTTGGAGTGAAGAGAAATGGATCCGTTTATAGGGCTCTGTTGCTCTTTAAGTGGTCGGAAGTTCTTATGGGTGGTTATTGTTGAAGTGACTGACACCAAAAATGAGATTACTGTCATTTTTAAGAGGTAATGTAATACGCGTCATATTTTGTTCACGAAATAATGTGATAGTGTTTTCTATATCTTATTTTGAGTTACGATCTTGATTTTATTTGACTTGTCTATAAGTCTATTAATGCATTATTTGGTGAACATATTTTGTGTGTGAAACATTTTTCCGTCATAAACATCAAAAATCTTAAAGATTTCAGTTAGGTGAAGATGATGATCATGCTCATATGGGAATATATATATAGTTAGAGACCTGACCCCCAACTACTACATGGTTTTGTTAATTCTTGCACCAGTTAACTGACTGAAGTATTTCTCATTGTTCAGGCTGCTGTTCAATCAATGAGGCGCAAGAGCCAAGGTGCTTTGGGAGCTCGCTGTGACTTCATTGGTTCACCCACCAATTTGGTAAGCATGATATTCACATCTCTATGATCTATGAAGCTTAGGAGATGATCAATACTAAATGCATCTCTCTTTTTTTTTTCTTTGTTGATATAGATCATGGTGACTACTACAAGCCTAATGTTGTTTGCTGGGAGATTTGGGTTGGCACCATCTGCAAACAGGAAGGCAACAGCAGGATTGAAGCTCGAAATCAGGGACTCAGGTCTTCAGACTGGTGACCCAGCTGGGTTCACCCTTGCTGATACCTTGGCTTGTGGGACTGTAGGTCACATCATTGGGGTTGGGGTTGTTCTTGGCCTTAAGAACATAGGTGCTCTGTAAAAAGTGATGTGAATCCAAATCTGCACGTATTTCATTTCAAAGCTGTTTTGTTTCTCTGCTTGACAATCACACGATTTAAAAGCTTAAACTTTGATTAGGGAATAAGGTAACAATGTATAACAAGCTAGTGAAGCGGATATCAAATACCATATCTCCTGAAATAACTATAGAACAATTGTATTGTAAAAAAGTTACCCCGATTGTTAGTGTTCTCATATCTATATGGATTTCCAATAGCACGTCTGACTCCCACGCAGATCACTAGCCAATGAGGGTTGGTAAGATTGGCAAGGCACATGATTGGAACTCTCGCATAAGTTTAAGTCCCCACAATCTCAAGTTCGTTATTGGTAGGTTACTGAGCAGGGGATCTGCATGACCCATATGACGTTGGTTAAAAGTGTTAGCTTCCAAGAGTCTAGGTCATCTTACGGCCTGACTGTGAAAGCCTATCGGGTTTGCAAGGAGGAAAACACTGGTCCAGGCTTCCAGGGGAGGTCTGACTGCACTTAAGTGGTAATTGGCTTGGACCCAGATTAGCTGGGTTGCCTCCCCCCAATTCACATACCATACACCAAAAAAAACCTGCATTTGATATTAGGCTAAGCATTTCTAAACACTGAAGCATGGAGCATGTAGTCTCTTATGCAACTAGTTCAAAAATAACAAACGAAGCTTAAAGTTTAGGATATGGTAGAGCATCTCTAACAGTGACTGTTATTTCCATATAAGTAGCATAAATATCACAAATGAAGGCCCCATTCCCCTCCACTTTTACTACTCTAAAGTCTGTACCCATCTAACAACTTGAGCTCAGGCGCAGAGCCAGGTACAATGTTGAGCCCCATCTAGCATTTTAATTAGTTAATTCTCAACCCACCCGAGTTCGAACTTGTCCATACTCATCTAGTGATTATAATTTTTTTTTTTTGAGATATTATCACACATTTGTTTTACCTTTTATTTCACATGTTTTAAAAAAACGTGCATCGGGCACGCCTTGAGACTCAAAAGGAGCGAGGCGAGGCGATGCTACAACTGAGTCAGCCTTGATGGGTTAGGCGCGGAGGTGCAAAAGGCGTAGCACAAGGCCTAAAAAGCGCAAAAGGCGTGCGCCTAGTTTTTTTTGAAGAAAAACGGGGTCGTTTGGGTTTTTGACAATAAAAAGCTAGATTTAGCCATTTCAAGCCTCCATCTCCCCCAAACATAGCCTCCCTCTCCCGATTTGCCTTCTTCCATTCAATATCTTTCCGCCCTTCCCAACCAAATCCCTGAGAATCCCCGAATTCGATAGTCCCATCCATAAACCGGTCTCTTAGATATATGCCCGTAATACAAACACATAATGTCACATCCCCGTTCTTAAGTTAAATTGCGGTTATTTATTTTTGGTATTACTTTGGTCTTTTACCGCTTTGAGTAACCGTTTACTACTTAAAGACCCTAGAGTTGACTTTTTGTAGGAAAATTATTTTGGGAAAATTTCTTAAAAGAGGTCATAGAGAACGTTAATACGAATCCGTAGACACGCTATACTTTAAAATTGGATTTAGTATGAAAAAGTTATCAGATAAAAAGGTAAATTTTTAGTTGGTAAAAATGGGGTAAATTTTTAGTAGGCTTTATTTGTTGTGGGTATTAAGCTTGGACCGGGTAGGATTTGGAGAAGCCCAAACTCTCTCTCTCTCTCTCTCTCTCTCTCTCTCTCTCCTGAATTTTTCCTGACCCGCCGGATTCCTCACTTCCGTCCACCACAGATCGCCGCATTGGTCCCAATCGGTCGGCCATCAACCCAGCTCTTTTCCTGGACCGGTGGGAGCCGCCCTAGCGCCGCCGTGAGGGAGAAAAGTCACTCGGAAGCCCACTGTGCCGTGAGAGTCCTGTCGCGGGAACTCGCTCCTCCAGCCGCCATAGCCAGCGATACTTGGCTCATCTTGTAGCTCTCATCAAGGGTAGTAATCCCTCAAAAGGAATTGACTCGATTAGTGCTTGGTAAGGAGAAATGGTTAATTGAAGTTCTAGGGCTTATTTCACTGTTTTGGTTCAATTTCCCTAGTTAGGCTGAGAATTGGATTTTGTGCTAATTAAGGAAGTTGGTGTGCCGGTTGAGAGGAATATTGTGTTAAAATTTGGGAAGCATTGGAGGTCGCGAGAGTTTGGCTGCCGCCCGCCGCCCCTTATGGGTAGTTTTTCATGTTTTTGAGTTTGTTTTTATGAGAGGAGTTTAATGAAGTAAAGTTTGGAATTTTTGGAGGAGATTTGATAAGGTTTGGGATTTTTTAATGATTAAGAATTTTAGCGGTTATTAGAATGAAAAGTTGGTTGAGCAGGATTTAAACTTTAAAAAGATTTAATTTATGGCTATCGGTGATTGTGGTGAAATTAGAGCCTTAATAGTTTAAAAGTGGAAAAATTGGGTAAGGGAGAAGAATTTTTAGGCTCCCTTTTATTTTGGAATATTTATTAAAGCTTTAATTTAGTCTGGAGATTTAATATTATTTATTGTTCAGAACGTGAAGAGGATCGTGTGGAGAGGCCTCAGACCATCGGCAGGCATAGCCGAGCATTGTGAGTGAACCTTTGATTTTAACATCATGCATGCGTTTAAGTTATTTGATTTCAAAGACATATTGGAGATTTAATTATTTTCTTGCATTAACGAGTTTCATTTATTTTTCTGGAACTCTCTTGCTAATTTTAGTTGACATGTGGGACATGTCAAGTGATTTATATTATTACGTAATATTTCCAGATACAATTGAGAACTGTACTGTGCGCTATGAATTTATTATAATTTTTGGGGAAGTGTTGATATTTTCATTTTAATATTTTACTTCACCATAAAAGGGTTGATATATATTGATTATTGTTAGTTAACCATTATTAGTGGTCCTCACCATAGGTGAGTAGAGTGTTTAGCGTGAGACGCTATTATAGCCTGGGAGGCAACCGATTGATATTTATATTTATTTGTTAGCTAACCATTATTAGCGGTCCTCACCATAGGTGAGTAGAGCGCTTAGCGTGAGACGCTATTATAGTCTGGGAGGCTCCGACCCTAGCTGAGGCTCATCGTTATGGTGAAACTTATTCCCCATTTTTTATGATTTATGAGGAACCAATGAGATTGGTTCATCATTCATATCCATAAATATTTTTAGAGAATTTCCAAGAGTGGCATGCATAAATATTTTTCTCAATGGAAAATTTGGGAGAGCATAACTTTGATTACATTGCTCCATATTAAGTCAATATTATTGTTATTTATTTTTGTCCACTCACGCTAAAGTTTTTAAATGCTTCTCCCCTGGGTCTTTCGTTTTTAAATGCCTAGTCTGCAGAGTTCGGTCCGACGAGTGTAGGAGGCGAGTCATATTTTCCACCTCATCTAGTTTTCTCTCGTAGGGTACCGGATTAACCTATTTATATATTTTCTCGTTTCCTTCTATTAGTTGCTTTGATAACCATGAGATTTTGTATTAATTTATGGTAAAGTGTGTTAAGAGTTTATGACTAAATTTAGGAGTGATTTGAAAAGATTTATTTGGTGGGATTATATGAAAAATTAAATTATGAAATTGTTTGAGATATTATGTTTGTGAGGTGGTAGATGTTTATTTGGGGGAGCGGGTGGCTCTAAGAGGTGTTGAATATTTTGGTATAGAAGTGTATTGGGAGTTTGTATTTCTCAGGTAGGGTTGCCCAATTTCAAAGGAGGTTATGCCAAAATATTTGTAGAATTTCTTTTGAGATGGATTCTGCAGGGTTTATCCCGGATTTCAAGGGGAAATCCAGGGAAGGTCATGACAATTGGTATCAGAGCATTAGGTTGTCTGATTCCTGTCTTCCTTTATCACTACCATATATGCTTACTAACACTTAGTGTCATTAGAGTGATGGTCCAACCGCGACAGATCCATTAACATTTTATGCTTGTATATTAAGTGTTTATTAAGTATGTGGGTAGTTGTCATTTCCTTATTCCTCGTGCTAAATATTTTATTCTCAGGTAACATGTCTCCTCGTCGAGCACCTAGGCAGAATCATCCAGGGGGGAAGATGAGGAAGCACATGGTTTTGTTAATGTCATGGAGTCGTTCTTTCAACGCTTTAACACTAGCTTTGGCCTTGAGATCAATTATGACAAGGCATACAATAATGGAGCTAGAGCGTTTAGCCATGCTGTAGAGCCCTTGGATGCTCAGAATTGGTTGGAGACCATTGAGAAGATGTTTATTTAGGTGAGGTGCCCCGAGGATAGAAAAGTGGGTTTGACTACTCAGTTTTTGGAGAAGGAAGCATGACATTGGTGGCTTGATTTGAGTAGAGGTATGAGTGATGCTGCTAATCATATGACATGGGATCAGTTTACAGCTCTTTTTAGAGAGTGATACATTAGTCATGCTTATGTCAACCGAATGAGAGAGGAATTCTTGAATATGGAGAAGAGTGATGATATGACAGTGATGACCTTTGAGCAGTGGTTTCGGGAGTTATCCTACTATGTGCCTGATTTGGTGAAGACAGAGTAGGAGAAGATTTATCAGTTTACCAAGGGCCTTGGTGGTATTTATTCAGACAGAATGACAGTTGTGCCATATTAGTCATTTCACCAGGCAATGACTTTTGCTATTAATATAGAGGCACATGAGTTAGCAGTTGGCCGTCTTCGTGATTTTGGTGGTCATAGCCAGGGTTCATCAAAGAAATTGGCGTCCACCTCTGGTTCTGGATCATCTACTGGCAGTGGGCATGGTAGCAGTTCGAGTTCTGGCTCTGGTTTTAGAGGCAGATTCAAGAGGCATGGTAGTAGACCCTTTAGGAATTTTATTAGGCGTTCGTTTGGGCAATTCAGGAGTGGATCGAGCAGTAAGAGTGAGACTTCTAGTGGACAATCTTTTCAGTCTGGGTAGAGTTAGTTTCAGCCAGGAGGATGTTTTCAGTGTGGGCAGCTATATCACTTCAAGAGGGATTGTCCCCTTTTGACCCAGAGAGCCACATATGCTCCTACTTAGGCCATGGGTCAGACATCAGCTGGTGCTTCTAGTAGTGGTACTCGCACCATGGCTCCAGCCAAAGACAGCTTCCAGCAGGGCCGAGGACAGAGCGGCCGCCTTTCCACTACACATGCTAGGCTCCATGCTATGACGCAGCAGGAGGGACGTGCCTCCCCGAATGTCATTATTGGTATGTTGTTAATTTTCGGTCACCCTGCTTTTATATTGATAGATCCCGGAGTGACACATTCTTTTATGTCTAGTAGATTTTTATTTCTCGCTAATGTGCCATCATTGCCACTTCCAGGCGAATGGCAGGTTTCCTTGCCCTCCGGTGATGTAATAAAGATATATTGGGTATGTAGAGGTTGTGAAGTGTTGGTGGATGGTCTTAGTTTCGAAGTTGACTTAATTCCATTAGATATTGTGGAGTTTGATGTAATCTTGGGTATGAACTTTTTAAAGGCACATAGGGCCATGATTGATTGTTGTCGGAAAGTAGTGGTGTTACGATGTTCTGGGAAGCCTGAGGTTACATTTCAAGGTGAGTGAGATGTTATCTCAAGTTGTTTGATTTCAGCTGTCGCTGCTAGGAAATTGTTGAATAAAGGTTGTCAGGCTTATTTAGCACATGTGGTGGATACTAGAAAAGGAGAGGTGAGAATGGAAGATATCACTGTAGTTAATGAGTTTTTGGATGTTTTTCCAGATGAGTTGCCTGGTTTGCCTCCTATAAGGGAGATAGATTTTACAATTGAGCTACTTCCTGGAATGACGCCTATTTCTCAAGCGCCTTATAGAATGACACCTGCAAAATTAAAAGAGTTAAAAACTCAATTGTAGGAGTTGGTGGGTAAGAGTTTTATTCGGCCAAGCATGTCTCCATGGGGTGCTCCAGTGTTATTTTTCAAGAATAAAGATGGCACCATAAGACTTTGTGTGGATTGTAGGAAGTTAAATCAAGTTACGGTGAAGAATAAATATCTCTTACCCCGCATTAATGATTTATTCGATCAGTTGATGGGTGCCACAGTCTTTTCAAAGATTGATTTGAGATCGAGATATCATCAGTTGCAGATTTGGGAAAGTGATATAGCCAAGACTGCTTTTTGATCACGTTATGGTTATTATGAGTTTGTGGTGATGCCGTTTGGACTTACTAATGCACCCGCTGCTTTTATGGATCTCATGAATATGGTGTTCCGTCCATACCTTGACCATTTCGTGATTGTATTCATAGATGACATATTGGTGTACTCAAGGAATTTGAAGCAACATGCTAATCATTTAAAAATGGTATTGCAAACTTTTAGGGAAGCTCAGTTGTATGCGAAGCTCAGTAAATGTGAGTTTTGGTTGGATAAAGTGGGATTCTTAGGTCATGTGGTTTCGGCAGAAGGTGTTAGTATGGATCCCCAAAAGGTAGAAGCAGTGACAAATTGGAAGAGACCTACTAGTGTGACGGAGATTCGTAGCTTCTTGGGGTTAGCAGGCTATTATCATCGTTTTGTCCAAGATTTTTCAAAATTTGCCGCTCCTCTTACAAGATTGACCAGGAAAGGAGTGAAGTTCGAGTGGTCCGAGAAGTGTGAGCAAAGCTTTCAGGAGCTCAAGGATCGTTTAACTAGTGCTCTAGTTCTGGCACTCCCTAATGATAGTGGAGAGTATGTGGTTTATTATGATACTTTTAGGCAGGGTTTGGGTGGTGTATTGATGCAACATGAAAGAGTAATTGCTTACGCTTCTAGGCAACTAAAGCCGCACGAATTGAATTACCCCACCCACAACCTAGAGCTTGTTGCAATGGTTTTTACATTGAAATTATGGAGATATTATCTTTATGGAGCCAAGTGTCAGATCTTTACCCTACAAGGTTGCGTAAGATGAAACTCTACCCTTATATATATTAGATCTGTGGAGATTAAAAATCTAAGTTTTAGGTTAGGGCTTTTATTTCCTAATGTTGAGCAACTAAGAGAAGCTGTTAAGGAGTGTGCAATTAGGAATTAAATTGGCATGTGGTTTGAGAAAAATACCAAGAAGAAGATGCAAATTAAATGTCAATGGGGCTGCCTTTTTTACATGTATGCAAGCAATGTCAAAAATTTTGGTCCAGATAACATGGTTGTGAAGACATTGAATCCCCAGCACATTTGCTCTCCTATGGTAACCAATCATTTATTGACTTATAGAAGGGTAACCGAGGAGGTAAAAGATAGATTGTTAGTGGATGAGGATTGGTCTAGGAAGGGGATACACAAGCATATAGAGGACACCTATAACATAGATATTCCTATGCAGACCATCACAAGGGGTAAGGGGGTAGCAAGGAAGATGATTGAAGGTCATTACATAGAGCAATACAACAAGTTGGCTGCATACAAAAAAGAGCTTTTGAGAAGCAATCATGAATCCACTGTGGAGATTATGACAGAGATGGATGGACTAGTGAGAAGATTCAAAAGGATGTATATACGCTTCCAAGCTTGCAAAGAGGGGTGGATGAAGGGATGCATACCTCTTATAGGGCTGGATAAATGTCACATCAAAAGGCACCATCTTGGACAGTTTTTGACAGCAATTGGCATTGATGCAAACAATGAGATCTTTCCGATTGCATATGCTATGGTTGAAAGAGAGAGCGAGGAAACCTAAACATGGTTCCTTGAATATTTGCATCAAAGGGCACCATCTTGGACAACTTTTGACAACAATTGGCATAAATGCAAACAACTGGATCTTTCCAATTGCATATGCTATGGTTGAAAGAGAGAGCGAGGAAACCTGGACATGATTCCTTGAATATTTGCATCAAAGGGCACCATCCTGGACATCTTTTGACAGCAATTGGCATAGATGAAAACAACGAGATCTTTTCGATTTCATATGAAATGGTTGAAAGAGAGAGCGAGGAAACCTGGACATGGGTCATTGAATATTTGTAGCAAGATGTAAAGATTGAGAGAGATAACAGCTATGTGTTTATGACTGACAAACAAAAGAGATTGGATAATGCACTCAAATGTAACTATTTTGTTCTCAAATTTTTTTTGATAACTATTTTGTCTAACCAACATGTCATTTTTTATTGCACAGTTTTATTTCTCAATGCAGAGCATCGACAATGTGTGAGACATCTCCACAACAATTTCAAGCAAAAGCACCCGAGAGAGGTCCTAAAATAGTTGATGTGGAATGCAGCTAGGAGCACCAATGTCCCTTGTTTCAACAAGCACATGGATGAAATGAATATGGTAAAACATAAAGCAGTTGACTGGTTTGATGACAAGAATCCAAGCCATTGGAGCAGAGCATTCTTTAAGGAGGAAACCAAGTGTGACATACTTCTCAACAATTTGTGTGAGTCTTTTAACTTCTCCATTTTACTTGTTAGGGATAAGCTTATTTTGGCTATGTTAGAGAGGATTAGGATGGATATGATGGTTAGGAATACAAATAGAAGGGTAGCTTGTGAGAAGTGGAAGGATGTGGTTGGTCTAAGGATTAAGAAGATGTTGGATAAGGTTGGAGAAAGAGCAACACAGTATAGAGCACATAGATGTGGTGAGTTTGTATTCCAAGTCACTGGTTTTAGTGAGAATGGCAAACAACATGCAGTGGATTTAGGTCTCCATACATGCACTTGCAAGAGGTGGCAGCTCAGTGGCATACCTTGTGTACATGTCATTTGTTGCATAGGATTCAAGAAACAAAAGGTTGCCTTGTATTGTCATGATTACCTCATGTGTACCACCTATATGCAAGCCTATACCCTAATTATAAATCTCATTGCCAGGGAGGATGATTGAGAATCAGTTGACTACCCAATTGCACCTTTTTTATTTAACAAGCTACCTGGAAGGCCCAAGAAAAAGAGAATCTCATCACAAGGAGAAAATGGTAACCCAGCACCACCACCTCCAACTGAGGGGAAGTTGGCTAAAACTGGTGTTACTATGACTTGTTTATGGCCAACAAAGACACAACAAGGTTGGATATCCTATAACAAAAGCCAAGAAAGCAGCTGAAGCAGTAATTGTCTAGTAAAGTCTCAAATAATATGAAATTTATTTGTTTATGAATATGTATAATTCTTAACTTGTTTTTTCTTTTTTCTTTTTGTTCAAACAGGGAGAAGGAACATCTGTTGGTGGAGCAAGCACTAAGAAAAGAGTGAGAGCAAATGTATGTACTTGGTGGTGATTGTTGATTGTTGATTGTTCTTCTTGTTGTGAAGCCAACTATTGCTGAAATGCTTTGTTAACTGTTGGAAATAATGTTGTTGTTGAATTGTGTTGGAAATGTCTTGTTTGTGTTCCACAGGTCCAAAGGGCACCAGCTCCACTTAAGGAATCAAGACCTATCAAAGACCAGGTCATAAAGTCTAAAAAAGGATGGAAGAAAATGAAGTTGGCAATGAAGGGTAGTTCTGCGGGAAATGGTAGTGGATCAGCTTCAACACGGCCTCCTACTCAAAGCCGTCGAAATCATGTAGCAAGGGGTTCTACAAAGTGAACGTGTTGGCTTTTAAATTAGAGAAACATAATGTGTACTTCATCATGGTTTGGAATCAATTTTTTGCAAACAATGTGGTTCCTTGAGTTTTTGGAAACCAATAAGCTTGAATTATGATGTATAGTATGTTTCTCATGTTGATATTGGTTTTAATTCAGTGATATTGGCAACCCTTTTTGGTTCTATGTTTGAATTTCTATGTTACATTTCCAGCTATTGCATAATATTTATTGTCAGCAGATAAACACAGCAACAGTGCCTAAACTTTGCTGAACTGATCAATGTGATACCCAGAAAAATTCAAATTTACAGCTTTTGGAGGGAAAACGGTTCTGGTGAGAGTTAGAAGGTTATTTTTGTCATTGCACCTTTTTTTGGTAGGTCCCATACCGGCCACGTTAGCAAATTAACGACACAGTTATAGAAATTGGCCTCAGGCCTTTCCTCGGTAGCGAAATAGAAGTTTGGGTACCACATTGATAGTTTTTAAAGTATGGGTACCACTTTGACCGTACCACAAAAGTTGGGGTTACCGGCAGTGCATTTTCCTCGTAAAGAAAATGGGTTAGACCTCTCAGCCAAATGCCTAAATCCTTTACCAAGTCGTAAATCTCTCCGTCTTCGAACCAATCCCTTGAGATTCAAGGAGCAGTCAAGCCCTTAGTAAAGCAGCATGCGGCTTCGGCTAATGGAGTAGCAGAGGAAAGAAGGGATTTTGCTGAACTGGTGGATGACGATTACGGCGACGATGATGTATTCAGCCACCGGATGAGCTTGCAACGAGGAGGTCTGGGCTGGGGGATGATAGTCAAAGGTAAGAATTGTGTCAATACTAGCGTTATAGATTTTAAGGAAGAAGAATTTGAGGTAGGTGAATCAATGCGACAGTTTGGAGTTTTTATGTTTGATTGGTTTCTTATACTTTATAAGAAAAGCTGGGTGTCTTTGAATCCCAATTGTTGTCATATTTTCTTTATTCAGACAGAATTAAACTTAAAAAATGGTTGCTTTCATTTTATTATTCTGAACCTTGGATAATACGGTTGCGTTGGCTGGATTATGAGGTCTGAGGTTATGGAATATATGGCAAATTCCAGTATCATAATTTGTTCTTATGAGGATTTTGAAGGGTTAGGTTCAGTGCTAAAATTTGATATGGAATTATGGATAATTGGGGATGGAATAAAGAAGAGAGACTAAAAGGGCGGGTGGTGGGGGATGGTAGAACCGAAAGGATATGCGTTAGTAATATTTCAAGTTCAATTGTAGACCCTGGGGAATAGCAGAAGAAATACTCGATCTATAAGTTTTCTGCGAGGAAAATCCACGAAGAGGAAGGAGATAGGTTTTTTAATTTTTTATATTTTTTCTTAATGTTACTCATGTAGCATTTTGTGTGGAATCAGGTGGTGTCATGTCATCACATAGCAACCCATGTCAGCAGTTAACTATCATTTGACATAATTTTTTTAACAGAACTGATAACCAGGTATGAAATTGTCTAACAGACGAATGTTGATGTATGAAAATACAAGATTTTAATAGTTAGGTATGAAATTAAAAGCGACCTTATAATTCGGGGAGGGTCTTTTATAATTAATTCTTTAATCAAATGAATGAGTTAACGTTTGAATACATTATACAATATGTCTGGTCCAAATAATCTTACAGACGGAACATTACTCACCTCCAATACTGAGAAAAAAAAAATTAAGAAAGTAAGCTGCATATGCAACAACAGATATAAGTCCACATCTCAATCCTGTTGCTGATGAGCATCAACAATTTCTTCGTCCTCTGGCACCCCGCGAAGATAGAGAACAATGTTGCATCTGATCAAAATCTCTCCGTGAGATTCTCAATCTTTTCTTTCTTTTTTAATCGATTAAACAGTAATTTCATGCGTCTCAAAAAAGTGCACATATAATATATTTTGGTTGCCGATAATATATTTTTGTTTAAAATTATCAAATTATATTATAAATTTTGTTTTAAAAATTTATAGCCAACAAAAAGAAAATTTCAAGTTCTGGATTGCTTAGCAAATGCGTTTAGCAGAGCCGGAATGGAGTCACTGCTTTTGGCTTTCCCTTTTGTCTGTAAGTCCTGGCACGAAGCTACTCTCAGTCCTTTAGGCTGGACATGTCTTAAGTTTCCTGATCATAAACCCTATCCTTTGTTCGTTGATAAGGCTGAAGATATTGCCACTCCACCTCGGAGTTTCGGCCCATTTTATGAAAAGTTTATAGATCAGTATGGAATCGATAAGCGTCGATTTTCAATCACTGCTTTTATAAAGATGGTGGTTGATCGGAGCAAAGGGCAGGCTACTCTACTTAAGCTACCCCAGTTTATTATAGAAGCAGCTCTGAGATATGTTTCAGATGCGTGTCCTCTGCTCAAACACTTAACGTTTGAGGATAATCTGGTGATTTTCAAGCATTATCAAATTCTCCCGGAAGTGATAGGAAAGTGGAAGTTTCTGGAGAGCTTGTTGTTAGTGCTCATTCACCAGCACTTTAATATTGGAAAGACCTTCAGTAAATATTTTTGGGGATTGTTGACACTGGAAATGGAAACTCCGAGCTGTGATAATGTTTCGGAGAGAATTATAGTGCAGATTGGAACTCACTGCAAGCATTTTTGGCAGCCAAGTCTTGTACTAACCCATCTTTGTCAAGTCGAGGCATTGGCAATTGTGAACTTTCTGCCACAACTTGGGAACATATTGGCGGTCAGGTGCATCATCGAAAGGGATAGCATTCTCACAATTCCTCGGGGATGCAAAGAGCTTCAGGGTTTTCATGCCAAGGAATGTGCAGGCTTTGGAGAGGATGATGAAGAAGTATACAAGCTTGCTGGCGAGACTGGTAAGATTGTATGTGAGGATTGTGTGCTCGATGATGAACTTCTGACTCTGTTGGTTATTCGCAGACCTACTTTATTGAGGAGATTAATGATTCTCATGTTCAGACTGCTGGGTCATTGAGAGATTAGTAAGGCGGTTTTCATTTTGGTCCATCTTGATTCTTTTGTATGGTCTCAACTCTGCAAAGATAATATCTGAATAGACCATATGACTTGAATCTTTGTATTGCTGTGTTGGTTATTTCAGAAGTTTAAGTGTTGCTATGTTTGTTATTTCAAAAGTCCAAGTGATATGTCTGTAAATTTTTCTTAAGCAATTGATGGATTTTTGTCACTTCCACATAGATTAAAGGCTCCTACGGTGTTTAGTAGAGATATCCACATACTCTGTTGCTAAGTTTTCTCAGATTTCTACATCTCGGATGACATAGATCTCTTTCCCAAACTCCTTATCAGTTGTAGTCTCTGCTGAGATGTAGATTGTCTTCACAACAATCGAGTCTGCTGTTTGGCTCTCTGTTCCTCATTTTCTGGAACTAGTATGTTCCATCCTGATCCAACAGAGTTAGTATTTCCTAATCTGATTATGTTGGTTTTCTTCTGAAATACATATTGAAAAACGGTTCAGATTTCTAAGACAGATCCACCAGTGGTCTCTTATCAAATATCAACCACCAGCTACGAGAAAAAACACAAGGGGAGAGCCCAGGATCACAGAAGCAATATACTTTCAAGTTCGTTGAAAGCTTCAGATACTTCTGTATGACTAACTTGTAGCCTGTTTTGTAATCCAGTTTGTTTTCTCAAAACATTGAAAACCCTACTCCATTTCTGAGTTACTACCATTACCGAAGATAGTTACCACATTACCGTAAGCTATGCATATCAAATGTGCCCAGTTGTGAAGGCTATCTCATAAGTTGCAAGAATAAGGACAGAGCACTATTATTTTTTATTTTTTTTAATTATTATTATTATTTTGTAGATTACTATGCAACACACAAGATGCTCCTTCAATGTGAATTTCCATAGTGAAAGTTTTTTACAAACATCAAAAGCACAACACAAATATGTACCCAAACTAGAAGCAAGTGAAACATAAAATGGTCACTCGGCGTCGGGTAACAAGGAGACAAAAGAACAGAATCCAAACACTATCAGTGCAACCTTGTGAGCTCTTCTACTCTCTTGCAGAGCTCTTCTACTGGAACACTCATTTGTTTTGAAATTTCATCCATCTTCCCACGGCTGAGATCAAGGAATGACTCGATAAGATCACCATCCAAGAAATTTTTGGTGTCCGAGGTCTTCTTCTCATTGCAGAATGACCTCCACTGATCATGGCTCAATCCTCCAACACCCTTTATCACCTTCCTCAAGTTTGTCTGAAGCTTCTCTAGAAAGGAATAATGATCTCGAGGAAGTGAAGCAATGACTCCAATCACACCATTGACAGTGCCAAATATCACCGTTGGAATCTGGCCCACGTCAGAGTCTGGCAAGCGCATGACAAGAGAACCATGTCGAAACCGATTGACAAATTCCCCAAGGTGATACTCTCCAACAACCTCAAGACGGCCCCGTTCCTCATCAGTCGCACCTTCACTATTTTTCCTAACAGTGAAGAGGTTGTAAAAGTTTTCAGCGCCAAGGTAAACATCATCATCAAGGATCTCTACAGCGGACATCCAATTCGCATTGTAGTCCCGGGCTCGTTCCTCAATGGCACCTTCCTCGTGCTGAAGAAAAGAAAAAAAAAAATTAGTCCAAAAGATAAACATGTTACATTTCTGGATTCGGTGGAACCTGCAATACCCAGAACCACACATTCAAGTAAACACTTACACATCCGTTACCAAGGATAGTAAAACTGAAACATGTCTTATACTGGACTAGCAGACGGACAACGGGATAGCAATATGAGACTGACCATGCTCTCAATAAGCAAAGAGACGAGGTGGCTGACTATACCTTATAAATTAATAACGAAATCGACTTCATTAAATCACCAACAACAATGAAGTCTCCACGAGTTTGTACATAGAGGGCAAGTATGTGACCATGATGTCCACATTCAGACTGCAGCTCACGTGTACCATCATCCCGGAGTGTCCACTTGTATAACTGTATCTTCTGATTGATGGCAGCAAGTAATTTTCCATTGAAAGCATTTAAAGAATAAACAGATCCCTTGGTCTCCTTCTCAGCAATGAGCTGCATCTTCCCATCTTCAACTAGGAAAACCAGAATGCGACCCTGCAATATTTATTTTATGGAAGTATCATGAAGGTCAGCTTCTATGTTAGAATGATAGTATGATACATCAGCAAGTCACATGCGACACAAATAGTAAAAGATTTATCTGCCATCTACCTTAGTCGGCTCATTTTCTTCTGGAAGAACATACGCAGTCCCAACACAGTAATATACATTACTATCATCTGAGAAGGAACAGCTAAGTATGGAACAGGCATACTCAAAAGCATCAAGTTGATAATACGTCACGAGGTCAAAACTTTGGTCATCTAGCAAACGGATGAAATGTGTTTCAGAATCTTCTGCACCAGTCTGATTATTTTTCACACTACATATTGCAAAGGTCCTCGACTGCTCCTGATGGCAAATGCGGCGTGCATGCTCACCTAGAGGAATAGTACGGATATGAAGCTTCTGGATGTCATCAATTGTGCCAATCGTAAGTTCACCTTCTTTAGCAATCGCAAGGCTGTTGTTCACAAAAGAAAATGAAATTAGAATTTTCTACTGATTATTAAGCTCTCCAATCATAAAAAGCAAAATACAAAATGTGGACAAGGAGTCCACAGAAAAAGAAACCAGAGAACTTGGCTCGAGCAAGATACAAGTAGGCTCAACTGCCACCGAACCAGCCTAAACAGAGAGCACCCTACACTATCACTGGTTTCTAAGAAAGAAAGGAGGAAAGAGTAATCATTTATTTCTCCAGAAACAGAGGCCCACTAAAGTTCCCAGAACCCCTGCCCAATTGTTATGTAGAACATCTCATCAAGATGTTAAATTGGATCATAAACTGAAATAAAAAAAAGGATCAAATACTTGGATATGCACCAAGTTGGTAGGCTGCAGAAAAACAAAGAAAAATAAATGAGTGAAGGGTTGAGGGAGAAAGCTACCTGTCTGGGAAAGCAGCAGAGTTGAATGGGCACATATGGCTGACTTCTTTCAAATTGACATTGCTGTAAAGCAGTTTCTTGTTACTGCTGTAGATGACAGTTGGTCTATCTGATGCAGCAAACACATGTGTAGTGCTCTTAGATGAGAATGTACGGAGTGTAATGGGCTGCGTCCCAAGAGAGACTTTCTTCCTGTCAGTTAACTCGCCGGTAGTTGTGTTCAATGTAAAGTTTAAGAGGTGTCCATCGCCAAGTGCACATAGCAGATAGGATATCTGAAAAGAAAAAAGAAGAATAGTAATAATTCACATAAAACACTTTGCATAGGAATCAAACAAAGCAAAGTATGTATGCAAATTCATCATCTATACAACTATACTGCAAACTTCCAAATGATTAAAACACCAATATGCGACACAAACTAGGTGGATTGCATAAGGTAATATTATTAATTATAACCGGTCAAACTTATTAGAGAGTCACTCATACTTATGACCAATGATAACAAGAATGTGTATAAGCGAGAAATATTTAGTGATAAAGCACAAGAGCAGACATACCCCTTCAAAAGTACAGAGAAGAACAGAACGAGGTATGATCTCTCCTCCCAAATGTTCCTTTGTGATGCGGTTCAGATCAGGAAGAGAGTAAATTTGAACACTTATATCTGTCCACATCCCAACAGCTGCTAGTTGGCTATAGTTAGGGTTTTCACCTATGGGGTTTATATCAAGGCATGAGATCTCAAAGTCCAAATGTACATACTTCTTCTCTGTCAAGACCCCGTCACCAATTTCTAAATAAACTAAATGCTTTCCTCCAGTTGCCAATAAAACCTGCCATACAAGACCATAAAGAATTAACGGTTGAATGATCAACAATGGGTCAAGCTATGTAGATGCAGACATCTCCCAAACAGAAATAGCACCATGCTAGGAAACAGAAACCAAACCTGGGTGGCATTAGCTGTTGCTACATTAATAGAATAGCCTGCCGGAGCATGCCACTCATTCTTCAGATCCCTAGATGTAGAACTCACTAGCCTTACCGAGCTTGAAGTGACCTGTGATGTCAATTCATCAGCCAGCATGCACTAGATACTGAACTCTTTTTATCTTTCATAAAATCGTTGCAGTCCAGATTATCCACATAATTTAATATCTCAGAAAAGAAAAACTGAATAGCATTTTTTTTTATAGTATACAAAACAAAATAGCTATTTCAACAGTCGATGAGTTAAGTCGAACGACAAAATCACAGTGAACCAGTAATACAATACTCATTAAATACATTGAACAGTATGCATTGGAAAACGTGCAACTACCCCTAAACTATTTTTCATTCTCACATACAGGTGATGGTTAATCCACTGGAGGAGTGGTGCTGGTGGCAGCCTCAGAATGTCACTGCACGCTTAACATTAAGAATAAAACTATAATAGCACAATCAGTTTGACATTTTTCACAACCGGTTCAAGTCATAATTTTAACCAAGGCTTCAGACATGGAATTTTCAAATATTTAATTTACATACAGACTTCACATACTAATTAGAAAAGACCAACTTTTGATAAAAATCTAAAAACCTACTTGCACAAGTTGATTGAAGACAGCATCATGGCAAAATAAAGTTTGCACTTCAGAAGAGAAGCCCTCTATCTCAGTTTCTTCCAGCTCATCCTCCATATTCATTGCCAAAATACGCGTCTCACTAATAAAGCTAACAACCAGGAAAAAGTCGTGCGGATCATCAGTGGAAGATCTTAATGACCACATTCCCTTGATACCTTGAAGCTCAACTGATGCCTGTTCCAAGTCACGAATAAAGCAAAAGCGGACTTGTATCAGCATGCAAGAATGCATGAAAATGGTTAAGTTAAACTTTCGGTACAAAGGAAATATCAAAAGTCATACCTGTTCATTGATTCCAATTCCATTTCGAACAACACGAAGAGAACCATCTTTGTAAGCACCAGAGCAAGTTACCACTTGACCTTGGCCTTGCCTCTCAAGATCAACCACACAGAAGTCAACTATGGGCCCCAAGTTGACATACCTTTCCAAAACTTCGACATATGAGCCTTTTGCATCCGGCTGAAGATTTAGCTTTACAAACTGTATGTTTGCATTCACTTTGAAGTGTTAGTATTATACGATGCAAATCATTATTGAAATAGACATTAAATGTAGAGAAAACAAAATCACAGAGATGCATTGTTTTCAATTGAAAAAATAAAAGTGTTAACAGCACTTAAGAATATGATTGGAGTTAATGAATAAACTATGCACGTATGTATCACTAGAGTTGAACATTTTCCATGCTAGGACTCAGCAATCTAGAAGGAGAAACCAAAAAAACCACTCACATTCCCTCTTGAACGATATCAACCTATTCTCTTACTATCTCCTGTTTGCAATCTATCAAATACCTCCAATAATTTTAAAGTTACTGCATCATAATAAAATGACGTCACACACACACACACACACACTCTCTCTCTCTCTCTCTCTCTCTCACACACACACACACACACGATATACAGTGTGCATTATGTGTGTATACGACTGCTAATCCTTGAGCCTAGACTGTTAAGAGGGAAAACTTGGAAATGCCTGAACAAGGTGAGCACTGACAATTAAAGTTCTTATAACAATAATGATAAAACAGTACATTATGCTGCCAATTTTAAGTTACATATGACTTATTCTTTTCTAAACATATAGTTATAGTTCCAACAAAACATTGATGACTCTTTGCACATTTTTAAGTAGCAGAGCTGGTCACCTGTGAGTCCCCATAACTTGATCCAATATAAACGAATGCATTATCAAGATAAGAGATTGTAGATGCAATCGATGTTTCACCCAAGAGCTCCATCTTGAGTCCAGTCACCCTACAACATATGAGGAGATTAAACCTTGAACAAAAAAAACGAAGTCCACAACTCTAACTACATAACATTACAATCACAAACTGGAGATCTAAGACATGAATTTCAACTCACTTTTCTTTCTCATGAGTTATAACAAGTAGGTGAAGAAGCCCAGCATGATCACCAAGTAGATACCTAGAACCATCCGCATCCACTCTTCCATAGGCTCTTGTGATGGACTATAAAATGACAAAGCAACAACTTTTTACTAACTTGTAATCAGACGCTTAAATAAATCTGGATAATAACTATAACCTACAGGTCTTATGGGGATTGCTTTAAATGCATTGGCGCTGCAGTAAACAATTGTTTCCTCTCCGATAATAAGAACACCGCAAAGTGGCGGAGGAACTGGTATTAACAACTCAGCCCCATTGTCAAGGTTGTTCTGTGACCAAGGACCCTCAACAAAATCTTTATCCTTCAGAGCAACCTCATATGTTTTGACATGGCGAGCATCCTTATTATCCTGCAATTAGAGAACCATATTAAAGTAAATGAAACCTTTGTCCTAAGCACTCCTATACCGTTTATCATAACAAATTGTGCACAACAGATAGCCCACAGAACCACTAACAGCGAAAAGAACTATGATCACACAAGAAAGCATCTCTGACCATCTACATATCTACATGCCATGTACATGTCCACAGACTTACGAACACTAAGTTGAAACCACCAAGAGTTTATGAATACACCCCTAAAAACCTTTCACAGGTAATCTAGTAACATGCCATGTACATGTCCACAGACTTACGAATACACTAAGTTGAAACCACCAAGAGTTTATGAATACACCCCTAAAGACCTTTCACAGGTAATCTAGTAACACTAAAGCGGACTCGAAACTCAGGTACAAAATTTTGTTATCTTGGAATTATAAGAAAATAAATATGGTTTATATACATATAGTAAATCCATGTCTTGTTTCTACTTTCTACCAAGATATCTGGTCTATGACCGCATGTACACTAATACATTCCTGCATATTATTGCCATAATGCATACACAATCTTCAAGTCAATACAGGAACAAAGGAAACATAACACTGTAGCGACACATACCTGGTAAAGAACTACAATTGTGGGTTTTGAACAACCATAAAGAAACTTGATATCCAAAACTTGAAGTTCCTCAAGCCTGAAAAGTTACCATGAAAATATGTAGTTAGAGCGACAACTAGACAGGAACACCAATTCATAAGGATAGAAGGAAGAATATAGCATGTCATTTACAATGCATATGTTGTAGCATCACTTGCCAACTAACGTATGGTTTAAATACATGTCATGACTAATTCAATCACAGAAAGATAATCAACTAGTATATTACTAGATGACAAACAAAAAATACCTAATGTTAAATGCTTCCTTCAGCTGCCCTTTGTTGTCAAACGGAATAACCTGAAAAAACAAACAAATGTCAAGGTTCCAGTCCACACTGTTACTGTACTATAAAAATAGAGAACAGTATAAGGCTCCTTTTTATAGTAAGAAAGAATTAGTTCAACACCACACACCTTGAACAAGCCATCATACAAATGAAGTCCAATTAATCTGCAATCTGGATCTATTATACCAATCTGCAGAGTCATAGGTAAAGCAGGTGTATGAGTTTTCGTGAATTGCCCAACTGAAACCAAAACATGGAAAACAACAGAAATGCTAAACAAATGCGACTTACAACGGAATTTATGACCATATAATAGACGTACCTGACCACTGTCTGTAGGACGACCTATACGATCCGAGACATCCCCCATTGCCCTACAAGATAGTGGCATATATTTGTTAAAGAAATGTGAGGAGAAAAATGTACCACTTCTAGATTACAATTAACTACAATCCATTTCTTACTTGGTAACAAGCTCCTGTGTTTCAACATCCCACTGAAGGACACAAAACTTGTATCTTTCTGTCGCAATAAACAGAAAATCCTGTGCTTCGCCCTGATGAAAACCAGCATATCAGAATGATGAATCAAACCAACACCAGTATGGAGAAAACATATTAAATAACACTTACATGTGGCCGAAAGAGTTTAAGGGTTGCAATTCGTCCATATATCGGCACATCCAAGACAGGCTGCAAAAGAAAATCTAGCTTAATTCCTGCCACTAGAACCTAGCCTAACCAGGGAAGTTTTTATCTCAAACTTGTATGTTTGATAACTTAGAGTTAACGGCTTTAAAAGCTATCTGACCTTCTGCGACCAAAAAACAAAGACTTAGAAGGACGGAACTCACAAAGTAAGCAACTAAATGACTTCTTTTTCAGCAAAATAAATAAACGTACCTGCAAACCCAGAGGAGTAAGTAGAAGAATTTCGATCCGCGTGCGTTTCCTGGACACAAAATCACACAAAAAAGATAAGAAAGCACACTCTTGACATGAAATCTTGCACAGAAAACAACAACAAAAAACATAATAATTCGATGATTTTCGCTGAAACTATATGCATTATGCACTCCCACGCATGGTTTTCCGAACGAAAACGAGTTCCATGCCTCTAAATTTCATCACTTCCTATGAGAACAGGAGCGTATACGGAATCGAAAACGACTATGCGGATTACAACACAACAAGTAGAGCCTCGATTGCTACATTATCCACGAAACCTGAGCCTATAACACATTTGGACAACTCTCAAGTAACTTCCTTCACCAGTTCCCAAACCTAACATTACCAAATCGAACACAAACCAACACAATAGAGCTAATCGCAATTTGCAAGCAGAATATAGCGAAAATGAAAGACGGCGGTTAACGAAACCCTAGCGGAATCAGAGAATCGAAAGCGAATCAGAGAGAGAGAGAGAAGGAGGCTTACGCGATGATGAGATTGAGCTCCTGAGGGCCGGTGAAATTGCCGACGCAGGAATGGGTGACGTTGGTGGGCTTGTGGGCCGTGACGACGTAGTTCCAGACGCTCATCTTCTTCTTCTTCTTCTTCGACTCACTGACACTCTACTGGAGCCCTAGCTCTCTCTCTCTCTTCTCTTCTTTTTTCTCTCACCGCCTCGCGCTTCTTCTGGAAATACGGTATTAAAATACAACCCGAAATTTTTTTTTTTTTTGTCGGGAAATAAATCCACACAGTGAATCGAGTTTTTATGGCAAAAAAATAAATAAGAGGCTGGGAAATAAGAAATACAGATATACGTATGGTGAACTCGGGAATACGTAGGTCGTATGTATGAGGAGTCACGTCGTCGGTGGCATTGATTCGTCGGGAACCACATTTGCGAGTTGCGACGGGCTCTTACTGAGGCCCAATAAACCATCTTTTATTTTGGAAATGGATGTCTCACTGGTGATTAATTGATTATTAATTTGAATGCTAATGAAGGTGGTTTGGTCGATTGAAGATGCTTTAAGCCTTTTTAACTAAACAAGTGTAAAATATATTTGGGTAAACTGCAAAAAAAATATCTGAATTTTGAAGCTCATTTCAAATAAATACCCCATCTTCAGATTCTTTCAAATAAATACTCGAGCTATGCAAAATCCTACAAATTCTCAATTCTGTTACACATTCCGTTACTAACCATTAACTTATCTACATGACATGTGTGACGTGTCAATTCTTATTGACTGGACCAATGGGTATTATTATGCTTTAAATTTTTCAGACTTTGATGTATTAGAGAACATGCTTTGGAGCATTTTTTTTTTAATGTTGTCAAAACAAGTTGGCTACGTACAAGACTTCCTTTACATGCAATCATGTTCTTTTATGATTAAGTTGATTCTCATTTTGAGTCCCTCCGCACTGTAGTGTCGTTGGCCTAGATTCTAATCTTAGCAGTTTTATTTTTTATTTTTTATTCCTATTAGAAACAATTTTGATCTTAACAATTATCCATGAGACAAATGAATATTGTGATATCCGAGCAAAGTGCAATACTTAATTTGTTGAGGGAATGAAAACGTGCAAACTCAATGGAGAGGGCTGACAATTTAGGGTTAACGGGTTTAGCGAGAATAAACTTTTTGTGGTCTAAAATACCCTTACTGACAGGTCCGGTCAATAGGAATTGACACGTCATACATCCACGTAGACAAGTTAACAGTTCGTTTAACGAAATGTGTAACGGAATTGAGACTTTGTAGGATTTTGCATAGCTCGAGTATTTATTTGAAAGAATCTGAAGATGTGGTATTTATTTGAAATGAGCTTCAAAGTTTTGGTATTTTTTTGTAGTTTACCCAATATATTTTCACTTCTTTTCATCAGTTACAGTGTTACACATACATATAAACGTATAGGAAACGTATATGTTAGCTAAAAACACAGTATTGTTAACAGATTCCTAATTCCTTGTTTGTTTCTATATTAGACCCCATTTATCCAAAAAAAAAAAACACAGTATTGTTTTCTGTGTTTCAAGTTTGGATCAAGGATGGGTCACATGGCTAGCTGAGGAACTTATATGTGATGTAGCTATAGCGTTTAATGCAGTATTCTGTTCAAAACAGAAATTTCATCAGATACACACATTCAAACCATTTCCTTTCATTTTAGAATTAAATTCAGTTTACCCCCTTGTGGTTTGGGGGTGACTTCATGTTAGTCCCTACACTTTTATTTTCATCAGTTTACCCCTTGAACTCTTCAATTTCTATCTTCCGTGTCTAAATTCTCATATTCCGTTTGAATTGACCGTTAATTATCAGCAGTTAAGGTTTGATTTGGACAGATAAGGTCCAATTTGCCCAAATTCTAGATACGGGTCTCACAGTTAAGGTTAAAATTATCAGTAGTTAACGTCCGATTTGGACAGAATATAGGACATTGGTCACGCTTGAGGAAAATTCAAAAGTTTGAGGGGTAAACTGATGAAATTGAAAGTATAGGGATTAACATGAAGTTACCCCCAAACCTCATGGGGGTAAACTGAATTTAATTCTTCATTTTAAGTACCAATCTGTGAGTGACCTTATAGAAAAAAAAAACAACAACAATCTTTAAGGTGACGGTTTATCATTCATCCCATAGCCAATTCAAGCCGGTAAATGCATTATTTTGATATACACTTGTAAGATAACACAAGTCCATGTTTAACTCTCACTAAACTAGGCATAATTACTAATTTGTTACGTACCCTAACTTTCATTTTAGTGTCAATTTACTACATCCTAACTTTCATTTCAGCCTATTTGCTACCCTAACTTTTATTTCAATAAATTTGCCACTCTTTCATTAAATTTGCTACTTTAAGCTTTCAAGATTAACTAATTTACTTATCAAAATTTCAATATCAACCAACTTTAACCTTCGATTTTTAAAATCAATTCATGTTTAAATGAAGAAATGAGCATATTAAAATGACAAAAATGTAGCAGATTGGTTAATTTTGAAAACATAAAGTAGCAAATTGACATAAATAATAGTTATGGCAATGAATTGGCTAATTATGAAAAGCTAGTGTAACAAATTGGCTGAGATGAAAGTTAGGGTAGCAAATTGACACTAAGGTAAAACTTAGGGTAGCAATTTGGCTAAAAAACCACTAAACTATAGCCAGTCTCACTTACTTTCTGCCCAAAATGGTCAAATAAAATGGTGCTTATTCACCGTTACTCATACGTAAGGACCATCATATATCTATATTACATTATTATGTATTTTAATCTTGATAATTCATATATGTATGTATAGATACACGTCTTATACCGAAAATGTTATACTTTTCTAAAAAAAAATCTGAAATCACACATTGTTGGTAATCTCATCTAGTTTAGAAAACAGTCTAATTCCAGTCTTTCACTTTGCCCTACCCAACTGGACCTGGCCTTCAATTATGAGTTTATAACAATAATTCTCAGCTCTAGTACTCTTGTGATTCATGATGCATTGACTAGTGTCACTCTTGTACTAAAACTGGGTGTAGGACTGAAAGATACCAAATCATCAAACGTGTGGTGTCCGATACCCCCGCCGTTTCTGATAGTATGAAACTCCAATCATGTTATGGGAAACCAGCCAAAACTAGAAAGATGATGATGACTTGTTGACGTGAGTCATCTATTGTAGTTAGGATTGTGAATATTATGTATTATTAGGAATATCTTGTTGTAATTAGTTTCCTAATAGAACTTGATGTCTTGTATATATATATTCCATTGATGGAGAAATTCTAATACATCATAAATTCTCAAATACCTTGTTTTGTTTGACTTGGTATCAGAGCCGAATCCTTCGGGACTCGGCTGTGTTACGATTTTCGCTGTGAGATAAATCAATTTGGTTGGTTCTCTTGTTTATTTGGTGCCTTTGTTAGACTAGTCTTTTGAGGTTATTGCATCGAAGGGTTCTCTTGGGGTTTGTTGTCATCTTAATTGAAGAATCTTTGAATTCAGTTTTTGTTTTCCTCAAAACCCTTGGAAGTTGGCGTCATTGGCTCGTTTAGTTGCTGAGTTTGTGAAGATAGCCTTGTCAAAATTTGGGTGCATCAAGAAAACGTTGTTTAATTGGTTGAAGTGCTTTAGACTATCACAGTGGTCCAAGGACATCACCTTGCTCATTCTGGAAGTTTGTCTTTGGTTGCGATTAGAGTTTCTGAAGGGAAAAAAAAGGTGGACTTGAAAGTTATAGAAGGGGAGAGTGAAGCTTCTCCAAGTATGTCCTTCTACGGCACTAAAGAGGCAGGTCTCTCAACTGGTAATATTTCCTTGACTAAGGAAACTCGAGGTAAAATTGGTGTTGCTTTACATGTTGCTAACTTTACTGGTGGGGATACTTGGATTATTGATTCAGGCGCTTCAGACCATATGACCTATGATAAATCCTTTTTTATGTCTATGTCATCCCCTTCTATATCTCATGTTTCAAATGCAAATGGTGCATCTTTTCCAGTTTTAGGTATTGGGTCTGTTCAGGTTACACCATCCATTACATTGCATGATGTGCTTTATGTACCTTCATTATCCCATCATCTTTTGTCTGTATCTCAATTGAGTTCACAAAATAAGTGTTATGTAACCTTTTACCCTATGTATGTGGTGTTCCAGAATTTATGTTCCAGGGTGATCATTGGCAAGGGAGACCTGAGGGGGAGACTGTTTCACCTGGATTGCATGTACGTCGAGCCAACAAAAGAACCGAAGCAACCTTTGGCCTTGACATTGAATTCTGATCGATTAAGTGAGCTATGGTTATGGGACAGACGGTTGGGCCACCCATCTTTTGGAGTTATGAAGAAGTCCATGCCCTCATTGTTTCTGGGAATTAGTGAGTCTACCTTGCATTGCGAAACTTGTGCTTTGGCTAAAAGTCATAGGTCTAGTTATCCTTTGGCTTTTCATTCGAGTACTATGCCTTTCAAATTAATTCATTCAGATTTATAGGGTCCTTCTAAAAATTCCACTCTTTCTGGAATGCGTTACTTTGTGTTATTCATTGATGATTTTACTCGTTTATCTTGGGTGGTGTTACTTAAGACCAAAGTTTTTGTTTTTTTTGCCTTCACAGCCTTCCATAATCTTATTCGTACTCAGTATGATGCACGTGTTAAAATCTTTCGTTCAGATAATGGAGGTGAGTTTGTCAATCGTTCTTTCAGTGAGTATTTCCAAAACCATGGCATCATCCATCAAACTTCGTGTCCACAAACACCCGAACAAAATGGGGTATCTGAACGGAAAAATCGTCATCTCTTAGACATGGCACGGTCTCTCCTCTTAAGTGCTAACATGCCTAAGTACCTTTAGGGAGAAGCCGTGTTGTGTGCGTCTCACCTAATCAATCGTCTCCCGTCAGCTCCTCTTCAAGGTCGTGTTCCCCTTGATGTCTTATCTCAATACGTTCCTATCCCATCATCAAACACTCTTCCTGCTCGTGTTTTTGGTTGTGTTGCTTATGTCCATTTGTATAAGAATCAAAAGTCAAAATTGGATGCTAGAGTCCTTAAGTGTGTGTTTGTAGGGTATGGTTCCCATCAGAAAGGTTATAAGTGTAATCATCCTCCATCCCAAAGAATATATGTCATCATGGATGTTACATTTAGTGAAGATACATGTTATTTTTTGCCTCCTGTAACTCCTCTCCAGGGGGAGAAGTCATATTTTTATGAAGATTTATTTAGCGAGTCAACCAGGAGTCAAGGTTTTGAGGAGTCACCAAAGGACAATAAAGGGAATGAGTCAGTTTTGCAGAAACATAAAAGAGGCAGTGAACATGAGCGAATGTCGTCATCTGTTGAGTTCAGACCCGATACCGGTGTTCCGCCGGAGCTCCCAGGCTCGCCGACGCTGTCTCCGTCCGAGAGCCCAGGCTTGCCGGCGCTGTCTCCGTCCGAGTGTCTAGCCTCACCGGCCCGTTCTCCGTCCGAGGGCCCAGCCAATAGTGGTTCTCCAACCGGATTTCAGCATATTTCCGATCAACTGACCGGAGCAGAAAGCAGAAAGTTAGGGTTCCCAGATCAGACTAGCTCCACCTGTCCATTAATCGGAGACAATCGATCTCATCTTCCTGTCTCGTCGGTTTCCGGGGCCCTGACTCCGCCGGTCGTAGGCAACCTTCTAGAAAGCAACGTGACCGGTTGTCATCCAGTTTTGGGCAGTGACCCTGTCAGTTATGCATCAACAAATCAATCAGGGTCAGATTCTAGTCAAGGCCATGATTCGTCAGTGAGGAAGAAGATTTCTGATCAAGGCCATGCTTCGTCAGTCAGGGAGCAAAATTCGAATGTGAACAGTGCTCCTGCCCCTCCCTCACCTTTACAGGTCTCTCCGGCTCATGCATCACCCGAGGTACATTCTACTCATTCTTCCGTGTCTGTTAAACAATTACCTAACCGTGTCACTCGTGGTCAACCTCCAAAACACTATGAACCTACCCTTAGTGCAAAAGCTCGGTATCCAGTTGCTAATCATGTGTCAACTCATAGATTGTCTAAACCATATGTTGCGTTTATGAATCAATTATCTACTGTATCTCTTCTTAGTAAAGTATGCGTGATGTTAAGTGGATGCAAGCAATGAAAGAATTGTAAGTGGGAGTAGGTACGACTCACCTCTGTGATGCCCACTTCATTCATTTTTGGGTTAAATACTTGTGACACCCTGTAGTTTACACCTAAAATCAGTTTTGTCCCTCACTTTTTTTTTTAAACTGGTATACCCCTATATTTTAAATTCTCGACTGATTTGCCCTTGTCGTCAAGTGAACCCGTTATGTAGCTGACGTGGCTAACATGTTGACACATGTATGAGACCAAGGTATTGAAATGACAATTTTACCCACAGAGCAATTCCAAACTCATTTTGAATCATCAACTTTTTCACTCTCCTCCTCTCCCTCTCCTCTGCCGCCCTTGACCACCACACCCTCCTCCTCTCCCCCCTCCCCTCCACCCCCTCTCTCTGTTTGAATCATCAACTTTTTCACTCTCCTCCTCTCCCCTCCACACCCTCCGCCCTTCACGTACTTCTCTGTTTGCCTTCCCGGGTCCAACACCTGGGCGAATCTCCCCAGGAAGGACCGGTACGCCGGAATCACCACCGCCGATATCGAAACCCTAAGCTCCGACTGAAGCTGCTCGTCACTCACCACCCGCGTGCTCTGCGTCTTGTGTATCTCATCAAACATAGCGTTGAAGCTCTTGAACCTCTCTTTCAGCACCGGCTTCTGCACTTTCCCATGGTTGCTCAGCCCCTCGTGGCTCAAGAAACTCAGCAGCCGGCTCCACGTCTCTCTCTGGTAATTCTTGTGGTACTGCCGCAGCTCCGACGACCTCTTCCGGCACCACGTGTCGCCCATGCATGCGTTGATCTCCTGAGAATCCTTGATCTTCTTGTACAACTTCGACTTTGCCTCCAGGTTCGAGTCCAGCAAAGCCATCACCCGCGCCAGTTGCACCGCGAACGGCGACTCGTCGTCGGCCACCGCGTACGACGTGTCCCTCGTGTCGTACTCGTCGCGACTTTTGCTCGTCGAGTCGGTCCGCTCGATCTTGGCGTGCTCCGGAGGCCGGTTTTGGCGGTGTAGAGGGAGAGCGGGATGGTCTTGATGACCGACTCGTCGAGGCCGTAGGGGGAGAAGACGTGGAAGGCGTTGAAGGAGGAGGAGTCGTAGGGCGGGGAGTCGAGGTCACCGATGGAGGAGGGGAGGTAGGAGCGGCGGTGACGGCATTATTAAGGAGGAGGAAGAGGAAGCATGGCGGTGGTGATGGTGGTGGTTGTGGTGGGAGGGTTTGATGGAGAGTAATGGGGAGCAGTGGAGTCTGTTGGGGGGTCTTGTGTGTGGGAGGGGTTGACCTTATTTTTTGGCTGACCCGAGAAAATCCTCCTCCTTCTCCTCCCTCCCTTACTCCTCCCCTCTCTGCCGCCACCTCGACTCACCCGGCTGCAGCTCACTATAGTCAGGGGTATATTGGACATTTTATGTCGCAAGACCGGTCATCTCAGCAACTTAACAGTCTTCTTTAACGGTCAATTGACGACAAGGGCAAATCAGTCGAGAATTCAAAGTATAGGGGTATACCAGTTTAAAAAAAAAAGTGAGGGACAAAACTGATTTTAGGTATAAACTACAGGGTGTCACAAGCATTTAACCCTTCATTTTTTGTTTTGCTCAAACACTTCACATTGGTCTCTTGCTAATCTCTCCCCTGTCGTTTTCCCAATGAATGGCGTAAGCCGTGACGCGTGCAATGAGTCCTACTCTTGCAGAATCTCTGCAAGCTCTCCAGGTTTCACTGTCAGCACATTTTGAAGGTGCCCGTTTTACCCTTCATTCTATCTTGGTCAATCTATATATATATATATATATATATATATATATATATATATATATATATGTGTGTATGCTCTATTTGGACGCAACAGTGTTGGGTTTGGACTTTTAACACTTTAAACTCCTTAAAGTCTTGAACTTTGGCTTCTGGGTTCTGGGTTTATGTTTAGATTGGATTGCAGATGCATTTGAATGAAGCTTGGATCAAAATATATGGAACCCAATAGAAGAGTGGTAATTTCATGAGTAAAGGTGTTTCCGTTTCTTATTGCAGTGGGAAACCAAGTGTTGAGATTGAGTGAGAAAAGAGCTGTGTCAAATTGGAAGTGGTTGAGTAATACCAGAGATGGGTTTTAAGGCAATAGACTGGTACTGTCAACCAGAAACTAATGGGGTATGGGCCAAAGCAGTGAGTGCTTTTGGCACATACACTCCTTGTGCAATGGACTCTGGTCATATGTATTTCTCATTTAGTTCTTTTGGGATTGTGCTGCTATCGAGTTTGGATGATCAAGAAGAATTTGAAAGCCCGGAGGTTCAGGTTGAGGTCAAACTACTATAACTACTTGCTGGGATTGTTGGCTGGTTACTCCACTGCTGAGCCTCTACTGAGTTGGTGATGGGTTTATCACTCTTTAACCCGTGTGGAAGAACTGGCTTTGCTCCTTTTGAGGTGCGTTTTCTTTTCTTGATATTGTTTGTTGAATAGAGCTATTGCTTTTTGAATTTTTTTTATTGATATCTGCAAGCATTAGTACATAACGCACATCCACTTTTCAGTTTATATGATCAACTATTCAGAAAAAGACAGCAGTACAACCTCCATACATCTTGCATAGCGTGAGAAAACAATAATTGGGTACCTTTTCTTAGTGAATTTCAAGTATGCCCAGAAAACTTGTCCTTTTCACCATCAATTCATCATTTTTGGAACTACATCAAACACCTCCAAATCCTGAATCTGCTATCCTCACCCAAAATGCATCCCTACTTCCAAAGCTTCAAGTTTCCCAAAAAAAGAAACACATATCAGTAACAAGATTAACCCACCTGCAAAACCCCGAATCCCACACACCAAAACAGAGCTGGACTAAACAAAAGTAAAATTCTATGGGTTTTGCAGTAGAGTTTCAGATATGTTCTCAAAATTGTGAGCTTTGGTAAATAAACAAACATAACAAACAAATAAAATATAAGCCCAGACAGGATAAGAAATCAACAATGGGTCTGGCAGAAAAACATTCCTTAACAGACACACACAGAGAAATGGAAAGAGAAAGAAAGATCAATGATTTGCCCAGAAAAATCAAAAGAAACCAAAGGAGAATGACTGATACCACTATCAAGGATTTTGGGTTTTCAGTAGAATCTTTCCCAAGCAGAAAGCTTCATGAGAAGAACACCAAGATAAAGATGTGGCCTTTATGAAAGGAGACCATTATGAACACTCATAGAGAGAAAGGGAGCTTGGCACAAAACCCAATATAGAACACAGAAGCATCCAAGTCAAAACAGTCGCATTTTAGCACAAAACCCACCAACACATCATATTGATATTAGAGAAGAGAGAGAGTGATACTATTATATTGCTTTTCTAGAAAAGCAGTTCGTTCAAGCAAGAATCATGAATAAGACAATGACACTGTTTCTGGGACACTCCATAAGACACGAGTACTGGTTTACCAATGTTTATGAGTCCAACAACCAAGCCATTAAGATGTGCATGTTAGAAGAGATGAACTGGGAAAAATGTCAGGTGAGCTTTTCAGAGTTCAAAAGCACAGATGCCAGGGTCATGTTTGTGTTGGTTTGCTGATCGATACTAATGTGACCTCGTGAAGTTTTGCGTTTCCTTCTTCCTCCATGTTTCTGTATATATTATTTTTGGTGTAAAGTTTGTCGACCTTCATTCCGCTTTTGTTTATGGGACCTAGTTTCATTACATGTATACTCTCTTTGTCTCTCATTCTGCTTTTCTTCTCATGCTAATCTAAAGATGCCCTAACCTCTTTCTTAGGCACTACGAAAAAGGACCAAGAAGTGGAGGGTCAAGCACGTATGAACGGATTGAATCGAGATTGTGATACTGGTAGCCCATGCATGAACTAATACATTTTGTTTATAAAATACAGTCGGTTATTCGATGTTTGTAACAAATTATCTTGTTAGAATAATAATTTGCGTGTTATTAAGCAACTTAGACAAGTACATCGGATAACATTGGATAGATAGTGAGATGTATCCATTACTCCAAATGAAATGTAGGAAACAAAAGCGATGCGTGTTGCCTAAATACATTCTTAAGTACGTAAGGCATATCGGCATACATATATGTACAAAATAAATGTAAGAAAGAGCGGAAACTTGTATACTTTCACTTTGTTTATAACAGGGCAACATTCAGTTATTTTATAGCTATCAGAACATGAAATCTTCTTAGTAAGGCAAGTCACCCTTTGGAGGGGGACTGTAGTTGCACCCGATCCAAGTACCCCCATTGGTGCAGTTCACTTTAGCACACCCTAGGTGAGTCGATGTGTTCCAAATAACCTGCAAATAATCGCCACCGCCGACGCAGTTTCTGGCCTCGTGGCTGTCAAATTTCTTCTCGTACACCCACATGCTCACAGCATCTAGGGCAACCATGCCCCAGCCCATGGCAAGGTTTTCGGCGTAAGGACCGCCGGTGTGCATCAGTTTGCAGTCAAGGTGCTTATTGGCATAGTCTTTAGCATACTGCTCTAGTACAGGATCCCACTCCAAGGGTTTGTTACCAACCGCCCTTCGGGCATAGTTGTGGGCGTTCAAGTAGTCTTTGATTGAATCTTGTGCATAAATGGAATGGAGTAGGGATAATGCTACCACGAGAGATGCGAGTACTGCTGAAATCTTGGACAGTTCCATGTTGATGGTTTGGGGAGTTTCTTAGGCAAATGGTTGATGGGTTTCATGAGATAATTGGTGTGTGTATTTATAGTGGAAAATCTGAACATCTGCCGTATGATGTTAGATGGAGGAGAGAAACATAAGGAGTTTCAATAGGGTGATAACCGAGATGTTGCCCTGCGGCTAGTTCATTATGGGCCCTGCCATAGGGAAGCCCCCTCCGGAGTGTTGTGAAGGTGTAAAGAAGGTGCTTGATGGAGCTAATAACGAAGCGAAGCGCAGGAGTCTTTGCCAATGTTTGAAAGATGAAGCTATTGGTGCTGGTCTAAGAATCATCCCCGGAAAACTTAAGAACATTACTGGACCTTGTGAGATCAAACTTCCAATTCCTAAGTCCCAATGTCGACTGAAAGAAGTAAGTACTCTCATTTTTATTACATATTACATGTTCAATCAGGCAGTCCATATATTCATTCAACACGAGTACGTGCTTTGATGCGGATTCATTTACCTTATGTATATATAAAAGATGTACAAACACTTCTAGTCTTCTACTGATCATGTGCTTTAATGTTTTATGATGCATGATTAATTAGTATTCACATCCAAGAACAAGAATTTATACGAATAATAAGCATCATATCTCTCTCCAGATGTTGTGTATATTAACTCATTTGTCTTGATTCTGCAACAATTCAATAATTAGTACAACTCTACAAATATAGATTTCAATCGAGATCCCTGTTAAACAGCGACAAGCGTGGCCCGTTGATCACATTGTACCGATACTGTCTCAACTTAACCACCTTTAAGGTGTTGGGTTTTAATCACAAAAGGCCTCGGTACAATTGGATAAGATACATCCACATATAAGTTATATTTTATTTGTCACTTTTCTGATGTGGGATCTATTCCTCTCCAATACTTCTAATACGTCCCCTCACGTGCAACTTGACTCAAGGTCCGCACGTGGAATGAATCGGGACGGAACGAACCAAGGAACACTTGGTGACAATCCAATCGGAACATTCCGATGGTGAGATAAGAAGCCGGAACAGAGCAAGAGAATATAATCTCGGACCGGATGAGAGAATGAACCCAAATCGGGCCTATGAGAATTGGAGAAGTAATTGGAAAGGGACCCGCTCTGATACCATGTTAAACAACGACAAGCGTGGCCCGTGGATCACATTGTACCGATACTGTCCCAACTTAACCACCTTTAAGGTGTTGGGTTTTAATCACAAAAGGCCTCGGTACAATTGGATAAGATCCATCCACATATAAGTTATATTTTATTTGTCACTTTTCTGATGTGGGATCTATTCCTCTCCAATACTTCTAATACGTCCCCTCACGTGCAACTTGACTCAAGGTCCGCACGTGGAATGAATCGGGACGGAACGAACCAAGGAACACTTGGTGACAATCCAATCGGAACATTCCGATGGTGAGATAAGAAGCTGGAACAGAGCAAGAGAATATAATCTCGGACCGGATGAGAGAATGAACCCAAATCGGGCCTATGAGAATTGGAGAAGTAATTGGAAAGAGACCCGCTCTGATACCATGTTAAACAACGACAAGCGTGGCCCGTGGATCACATTGTACCGATACTGTCCCAACTTAACCACCTTTAAGGTGTTGGGTTTTAATCACAAAAGGCCTCGGTACAATTGGATAAGATCCATCCACATATACACATATATGTTATATTTTATTTGTCACTTTTCTGATGTGGGATCTATTCCTCTCCAATACTTCTAATAATCCCAAGCTCACATTTCACATTCCCTCATATCGCTGATAATCATATAACAATCCAAAAAAACTCCATCACTCTCCTAATTAATAAAATTAATTGTCTTGTTGAGCTTCCAGAGAAATGAAGAAGAACTAGCTAGTCCGTTAATTCCAAAATTAGAGTGAAGCCATGTTCTGTCCACCATGAACTCAAACACTGATATTCCTGGTCAATTATGCTCCAAATATTTCACTTCGTGATTTACAACATTAACATGGAAAATAGTGTACAGAGTTCGGAGGCGATATGTCCTTGATAATAACCTAGAGCTTGTCTCTTCTGGAATGAGACTGTGTGTGTCAAACCAACTTGGCGGGTGTTGTATCATCGTCTTCGTCACTTTCTTCAATCATCCGGTTCCAAATCAGAACCGAAAGGAAACAGTTGATGATCTAGATCTGAGGCAGATGGCAAATGAGGCCGGAACAGAACACACACACCAGGAAGAAAACTGTGGTCATATAAAGCCATGAACACTGCTCCAACATGCATGCATGCATAATCTTGTGACACTCAAATACATGTTATTTATATGGTAGATCTTTAGCTTCTGAGATATACACTCAAATACGTATTTGTAGACACCTGCAGCAAAACGTCCGAACCGGGATCCTCCCCTCATGAAAGACTTCCTAATATTTTCTAATAAAAGGACATCCTGGCCGTCCATTCAATCGATGGCCAAGATCACTTAAACCTTATTTAATTTCTTGTATATTCCACATCACTCTATGTCTATCGTTCTATTTCTCGTCCGTCGTTCACTCTCTCCAAGAGACCTACCGACTCCGGCGTCCTCCATCGAAAGTGGGTGACTTTGCGAAGAAAGTATCTGAAAATCGGATATTTCCTTTGGTTCCGCTGCAGTGCATGATCAGTGATTTCTCGAAAAAAAAAAAACTACACGTTACTGGGAAATTGTCTTTGGTTCCACTGCGCGCAGTTGCAGTCTTCCAGAGATAAGAGAAAGTGGAAAACTAAAGCTACGTACTTGGAGTTCTGAAACTTGTATCTACCACATGTCTCTCTAGATTAAGGAATTCCAATCATAATAAAATATACCTTGTCAAACCTAGAATCGACACTAGATGATTGATAGCATATAAGATCAAGCCTAATTAAATCAAAGTTCTCGCCGATTTTCAGAACTTTCTACTCAAAGTCCCCCACTTTCAATGGAGGACATCGGAGAGGGGCCGCGGTGGACGCCGGAGTCGGCGGGTCTCTTGACGCTGAGAGAGGAAGAAGGACGAGAAAAAGAACGAGAGAGACACGGGATACATGAGTTTCAATTGGGTTTAAGTGATCTTGGCCATTGATTGAAAATGGACGGCCAAGATCCTTTTATTAGGAAATATTAGCAAGTCTTTCATGAGAGGATCTCGAGGGAATCAATAGGGGGAACGATAGAACTAGAGTTGATACTGACGCGTTGTAGTATCCACGTTGCATATTTCATATATGTATGGCTATCACAAAAATAATATTTATATAACAAAATATCTAGTCTCGTGTTCTACTCAAAATATAAATGTTTCAATTGTTTTGATTTATACGTATATAAAGCAGAAGAGAAAATGACAAAAATAGTTATGTGAAACAATGTGGTAATAAATTATCATGGTAATATATTAATATCTCTAGACTCTTCTGTTTTGTGAGAAATGTTGGAGCTATTTCGAGAAGAGACTAGAGAGTGTGAGAAAGATGGAGAAATGTTGGGCGAGAGAGAGGGAGAGCGAGAAGTGGCGGAAAAAAAAAAAAATTATACCTAGAGTTGAAACGAAGGGTAAATACGGAATTACACATCAGTAAGGTAAAAAGGTCCTCACACTGTTCACAGTGCATATGAACAGTTAACCAAACAATAGTATATAGGCACAAAACGGAAAAATAGTGAAAGAAATAAAACGAAACGGCGATATTCTCTTAGATGCAAAGATAGAGAGACGGGAGAAATAAAAATAAAGGAGGTCATATGAACAGTTAACCAAACAATAGTATATAGGCACAAAACGGAAAAATAGTGAAAGAAATAAAACGAAACGGCGATATTCTCTTAGATGCAAAGATAGAGAGACGGGAGAAATAAAAATAAAGGAGGTCTAAAGAGGCAAGATCGATCCGGAAGATTCAGGAGGCAGAAGAAAAGTCAAAAATAGAGGGCAAACAAATCTTTGCCGAGAAAAAGCCTATCTAGAAAAATCTAAATTACATGTTTCAAAAAAAAAACCGTTCACTGTTGTTAAGGAAACAGTGTTTTTACACTGTTCACATGCTTATGAACAGTCGACCAACAAATGTATATAGTTAATTAAATTGGAGGGATTTGGAGCTCTAGTTTGATGATTGTCTAAGAATTACCAACAATGAGGTCTAGCTAGCTACGTTATGTGTAGAATTCGGGTGGAACTCTATTTAAAGGATCAATTGTAATTTCAAGTGATATTTATGAGATTGTCAAAAGTATACAGATAAAAAATAGTATGAATGCACACATACATACTAGTTCGGATGCAAGTATATATATTTCTCATCTTCATGCCACATGTTTCCTAGTTAATTAACGTGGTGACGAACAAGATATTCCAAGGTTGGATGTCATGAAACACCTTAATTTGAAATAGGACATATAATAAATATGAAATAGTTTTTCTAACAGCATGTTTCACGCCAAATCTGGACGACCAAGTGGGGAACACAGACACCATGAGTCCATGACTGGTGAAGATGCTTGCAATATTAATGGAAATAGAACGAACGACCTCATGCTGCGATAATGGAAATAGACCTGGAAGTAAGTCAAGTAACTATGTATGCCATAATTGTTAATTTAAGGGAGGTAAATTATTTCCCTCAAGATGACAGAAGGGAGTCAAAGGACTTATGTCCCGTCCTGCGCGCTATAGATGATGAAGGTAGAGAAATCACACGTTGAGAATTGACGACCGAAGGGACACTATGACAGAGGAAGATGCATGGTAATTGCACTTGCTGGTTGATATAAAAGAGACAACGAACCAGTTACAAATCAAGTCATGCAAGTTACAATCCCTAGTGTAAATCTAACCCGAGCTCCGGCTAGCCTGCTTGATTTGGTGTCGTCGATCACATCATAGCGTTGCGAGTCTCTTTGGTGGCAGCTGCCCTACTCTTATCGGCGGCTAGTACTACCACTACGGCAACAGCAGCTGCTGCTCAAGCCCTGCCTGGCTGCTCGGACAAGTGCGGCAATCTCAAAATTCCTTATCCATTTGACATGGAGGAAGGGTGTTACCTGCGACAAGAATTCTTCATCAACTGTGTAAGTACCACCGCATATTTGACGACAGGGGATCACATTGTTGATAACATTTCCGTTGATGACGGTGAGTTGCGCATGTGAAACGATCCGGCGCATTTTTGTTATGACGCACAAGGCAATTTGACGTCCAGCTTCCTTCCACCTTTGTTCACCCTGCCTTTTCCTTGTACCATTTCTGATACCAAAAACAAGTTCTACACCGTTGGCTGTGACACTTCCGCTATGTTACAAGGCTTCATCCGAGGGGAAGACGAGCTGAGCACAGGGTGCATATACATATGCAACAGCTCTGGCAGCATCAATCAGGACTACTCTTGCTCCGGCGCTGGGTGTTGCCAGACTAATATTCCCTATGGGATGAACAAACTGACTGTGACCTTGGATTGGTACCAAAATAATGTGACACTTGTGCAGTTTTACCTCTGCAGCTACGCCTTCATTGCGGAACAAGGCCAGTTCAATTTCTCCCTTGCTAGTTCTATGTTCAACTTTAAAGCGTTTCCCCTGGTTGTTAATTGGGCTATTGGGAAAGACACAGACTCCTGCGATGAAGCTCAATACAGGCACGATTTCGCTTGCAAGGCTAACAGCATCTGTATAAACTGTCCTAGAGGTTACTTGTGCCAGTGCTTGCCTGGTTACGAAGGAAACCCCATCCAGATGGTTGCCAAGGTGATCTTCAATTTTCAGTTTACATACTCAAGCTTATGCCAATGCAATTTTACCAAATTACTTGATTTGTGATATATGGCTAATGGCTTTTCCTTTCCTGTCTTCCATTTCAGATATTGATGAGTGCAAGGCAGCAAACCCCTGCCTGCATGGAAGGTGCTCAAATACACCAGGAAAGTACTCTTGCATCAAAGACGATTCGAAAAGACAGTCAGAGATCAGTCTCCTGCATATTTTCTAGGGTATGTATACATACTTCCATATTATCTGCCTAATGTTCTAACTCAAAATTGTATTCAATAGTGATTTCAGACATCAATTCAATTACCTTCAGCTACTGTAGGTTCCATGTTCAAATCAAACAAACTTTCTCAAGCTTTTTCTTATATAAGAAATAACAGGCTAATAACACAAACACAATATAGATTAAGACTTCAGAGTATGTAGCTTCTTGATCAAGTTAGTTAACCTTTATTAATCTCATTGAGGTATACAGGCACTGGTGGCAGTCTTGGACTAACACTTCTAGCCGTTGTAACATGGTGGTCGGTCCAAGTCATAAAGAAAAGGAAAAACAGAAAACGAAAGGAGAATTTTTTTAAACAAAATGGTGGTTTAGTACTGGAGCAACAGTTATCTTCTGGTGATCAAGCTAATGTTGAAAAAATTAAGTTGTTTGATTCAAGGGAGCTGGAGAAAGCCACGGACAACTTTAGCATAGACAGAGTTCTTGGCCAGGGAGGGCAAGGTACTGTTTACAAAGGAATGTTTGGGCTACTCTTAGCAGAGTCTACTCTTGTTCATGAGATTTTGAACAAAACAAAGATGCATTAGGTAAGTATTCGTAAGAGAGCTTACCATAAAATAATTTTCAGTGATATATCTATGTTTTCAAAATTTCAATACTCCAAAGCATTATCGTTATAGTAAAAAGTAAGAAGAGAGATGCGGGAGAGTATATAAATCTTACCGAGTATTTCTATCGGTGAAGATGCAAGTAAATATGGAGTGAAGCAGATTGATTCACCCAAAGTGCCCAGAGTTGCATTGCAGCCTTTGCAGCAACGGCATGTCTGTCACAGAAACAAAAAGTTTTTAATTACACACATAAAAAAACAAAAACCAGAAACGAAGAGTACTAGTAGTCCTGTACTGCACCATATTACTTGTCAAGTATGTGAGGAGGTTAGTAACTTAGTATAGTCATTGAAAGCTTGAGGTGCGAATCATCAACTCAAAGACCAGAATCGAGTTGAAAGTGTCTGAGAGATTCTCTCATCTTGTAGTACCAGTCCTTCTTCTGTACCAATGGCTAAGGTGTCGAAAACTGATAGGCAAGCCAAGCCCATTCGTTGAGGTGTCTTTGAACGCCTCAACCACATAAACAACTTAATTATGCGTCTGGAAAGATTTTGGATACATGCATATATGTAGATCCCACTCAACAAAGGACTTGCTTGTAGGCTCCCACCATTACAAAGCAAACCCTTTCCGGATGGGGAAGGTTCTCTGTCGTCACAAACATTCAAAAGGGTGATGATTACTAAGCTTCTGTAGTTAATTGAGCAGCAGCATGGAGCCAGCAGAGGTAGTACATCGTTCACATGCATCACTGATCATTTCGCTTGCCGAAATATTCACATATGTTGTCCTAGGGTACCGATATCCGTACAATCTTCATCATTTCGTTTCTGGAGCTCTCTAGCTGGACATGTGTTTAGTCTTTAAACAAATGATCGATGAGCCACCAAAAGATCAGCAGCATCTAGCAGCAGAGACACTGACACCAACTGTACAATTCGAGTGGCGGTCAGTACTAGAACTCTAGAAGGTATGGCTATCGGTCCACCACCACTCCAAGGCTAGCTTTACTTTAACAGTAGCCAGTAGTTGATTGATCGAAGAGTAAGGCCAAAAGTTCATGAAGTTCTGTACAGAATTTCTAAAAAGCCAAGCCTAGAATCTTGTTCTTATCGAAACCTAGCTGCTATATATATATATATATATATATATATATATATATATATATATATATATCCAGCTGCAGCTTAGCTTAGGTAACTGGGACGTGTTTTAATTAGTTGACACTTAAATCTATGGCCAAGGCTAGAAATCAGGATGCTCTTGTCGTCGCGAGAGTGATCGGAGATGTTATAGAGCCGTTCACCAAGTCTGTGTCTTTGAGGATGACTTACATTAATAACCGGGAGTTTCCCAATGGCTCCGAGCTCAAACCTTCTCATGTTGTCCACCGACCTCGAGTTGAGATAGGTGGAGATGATCTTAGGAATTTCTACACTCTGGTAATTAAGCAATTACTTGCATACATACATACCCATCTCTATATTGCACTTGTGTGTGTGTGTATTATGCTCTGTGTTTTCTTTGTTTAGAAATATGCATGAGTTTAACCTACTCATTTATAATTAAATTAATGCAGGTTATGGTAGATCCTGACGCACCCAATCCAAGCGAACCCAACGTCAAGGAATATTTGCACTGGTACTATTGCTGAGATTTCTTTCTTCTATTTATTAATCAAACGAATAGGGGAGCTAAAGAGAAAAGATGAGCTATAAGCTCTCCTACGTAGTAATATATAGCAGTATTGCTAAAGCAGTAAAGCTTTTTGAGGTTTCAAGTTCGCTCTTCAAGCCAAGAGTGGAAGAACTCTAGGGAATTCGAAAAGAACATCCCTTCATTTTGATCGATTGGTTTTCTATTAATTTTCAGGATCATCAGATGTGTATAGTTTAGGTGCATGATGAAGAGTAGTACTTAGTATTCATTCTTTACATGTTGTTCTTATTTTTTTTCAGGTTGGTTACTGATATTCCGGCAACAACTGGAGCAAGCTTCGGTGAGTATTTTACAATTCCTCCTCCTTGTTGAATTGGAATATTACTTCTAGTTCCAGCAAAATAATATACAAACGCATGACCGACGTTACTCTTGTAGGCCAAGAGATTGTGAGCTATGAAAGTCCACGGCCGACGATGGGGATCCATCGCTTTGTTTCGGTTTTGTATCGCCAATTGGGTAGGAAAACAGTTTATGCTCCAGAATGGCGCCAAAATTTCAACACCAGAAAGTTTGCTGAGAACTATAATCTTGGATCACCAGTGGCCGCCGTCTATTTTAACTGCCAAAGGGAGACCGGCTGTGGCGGAAGGAGAACTATAATGTAATCCTGTCTATTATGTTGTCTATCTAAGTTTAACCAGCACTAGCTAGCTGTGAGTTGTGAGATGTAAGATAAATTAACTAATGTACTAGTAATTTTGCAAGGCTACTTTGAATCCTGTAGGTCGAACTTTTTGGAACTCTCGAGCCAACACACACATTCATACAACTCAAATGGGCTTGTTTTCTGATCGAATCTGCAGGTATGATAGTTGCTACAGCTTAATATGTTTTTCAACACCTTGAAGACGTGAAAAGCTTACAAGGTTATGCATGAAGTTGTAAACGTACAGCTTACTTCAGTTGCACATCACAATTCAACATCTGTCGTTTACTTTCTATCTTGGATCCAAGATTTGCATTATAAGAAACACCTACTTAATTATAAAGTACATTGTCTCCTTCACATTCAGCACTATTCCAGTTCAATAAACAAGTGAAAGCAAAAAATTAACCATAATAATAAAACGAAAAGGCAGTATTCCAGTTCGACAAAAAAAAAAAACTAGAAGTGAACTTACCATCTTGATGTGGGATTTATGGTACGTAATGTGGTCGGATAATCTTCAATCTCCCTACGATGAGTGTTTTGATACATAGATCGATTGAGCATACTCACAGAAAAAGATACACGACACCAATAATAGCCTTTAGAGACAGCTGAGTTTCGTCTCTAGTGAGGTATTAGGGACAAATTTACAACCAAATCCGTCTCTATAAGTATGAGTGACAGACTAACAAGTCGTCCCAAAATATCGCGTCTCTAATAGGGACAGCTAGCCCCAACTATCCGTCACTGTTAGGTATTGCCTGACACATGGCAGAATACTTAGACACTCTAATCCGTCTCTATTAGTCTTAAGAGTAATTTTAATTAAATACACTTAATACTCTACTCATCTAGTTTTTCATTTCAATATTATACTAAATACGCATCTCAAACTGTCTAAAATACCATCTATATCTAAAACTAATAATAATATGTTATTTAATATAATTATTATATATATACTATTTCATAACGTATTCACATTTATTTTCTGTTAGATTTTTTTGATCGGGTTAGAAACTTTTTCTTGATATTTTTCAATTTATAATCAAAAGAGTAATATTATATTTGAACTCCAAATCTCCGATATAACATCAATCGGCTAGAATTTGAAAAAAAAATATATTGAACATACATAATTTTTTCAAAGTTAAGAAATTAGTAAAAGTACAATAACATAAAAACTAGTTTTTAGTCTGCAAAATATAAACTAAAGTTGATAAAAAACCAAATGAATCGATAAATAGTACATGTGATTACGACAGTAGTCGAAATTAAGGTGATAAATTTTAGATAAGAGATTTTTATTTCTTTTCTTTTGAAGAGTAATAGCAGAGAAGAGTTAGGTTTTACGGAAGAGGAAGTTTTTTTTTCTTAATAATTGATAGATGTTTTTGTAATTAAACATACCTATAAAATCTTATGTATGTGAAATGTAAAATAATATAAATGTATATTAAGAGATTAGAGGTGTGTATTTAAAATTTTTCTAGTCTTAAACTAATATAAAAACATAGTCTGCAGACACTCTAGTCCGTCTCTATTCGTCTTAAACTAATTTTTTAAAAAGTCTGCTTTTTATGTATTATATACATAAGGCATAAAAAGTAGAATTTAATATCAAAACTGTATTTCAAAAATACAAAAAAAGCATAATTTAATAAAAAAAACTACATTTATTTATATTAAAAAAATACATGCAGCTTAATTGTTCAAGCATCAAATAATGTACACTCCATAACAAAAACAAAAGAGCAAAAGATGTCAGTCTACGTTTCTTCACAACTCCATAGTCTGTAGGTGCAGCCGCTTGAACAAAAAAGACCTGTCAACTCTTTCAGAAATCTCAGGTTGCAATGATTTTCCCTAGCTTAAATTTTGCAGCATCATGTTTTGCCCCAAGTCTTCTCTTAAAGTGTCCAGGCAGACATTTCCTTTCAGGTAGAAAATACCTCTGACAGAACTTATAACATGGGAGCAGCATTATCTAGACACAAACTTAGAGCAAGACTGAATAGTGTACCTTGGTCTTGCACTTGACCTTTTGAGAGGTTATGTGGGAGTGGGAGAAACATGAAATGTGAACATAAATGCAGCGCCACTGGGAAATCATCTAAAGTCTTAGGTACTTGATACAGGCATCTACAATAGGTGAATCCATAAGGAGTAGCGAATAAGTGAAAAATCCTAGCTTACCTCAGAATGGCATGGCAATGACGACAAAGTGCAGACATTAGTTATCTCACTTATCTCAGAATGGCAAAGGTATCAAGAAAATTTAGTCAGCTAGAATTGCCAGGACTGAATTTAACTATATGTGTACCCAAGCTTGCCAAAGTCAGGCTTGGCAATCACTGAGTGGGAAATAGAAAGACCAATTTTTGAATAGTTAAAAACAATAACAAATAACTTCATCAATGCATGAAAGCCACAAGGAATGGTTTAAGGCATGCAATGTAAAATTTCCGTAATGTATCTCACCAAATCTTGGCAATATAAATTCCTTCTGGAAAAGAACCACCACTGCATCAAAAATAAGCAAAGTAACTCTTACTAGAAAGCTTGCCAAAGTCATAGTTTACAAGACCCCACATTAAAGTATAATCACCTATGGTCCCGAAATGATATAAATATGGTATCTCCGTTAGTTTTTTTAAATTATGTACATTTGTAGGTATTTACCTTATCCAAATATATGTCACGTAGGCGAATTTAACGGAAAAACTAAGGGAGGTACCACATTAAGTAATAAAGCAATACTTGAGGTACCATTTCAAGTAAAGAAAATTCGTAGGTACCAAAAAGTATCTTTCGTAATAGTTCAAGTACTATTTTAGGTTTTTACTCTTTTTTCAACAAGTACTTCTAAAATTTTACGCCAAAAAAGTGCCGCATTTTTGAGGTCGCGCTAGAGACTTTAAAGATGCCACATGTCATCTCTAGTACTATTAGAGACACATTGCAAAGTGTTAGTAATATTATTAGAGACGATCTCAAAAATTCCGTCTCTATTAAAATTAGTAGAGACGGTTATATTAATCTGTCACTGGACTTCGTTCCTAAAAGCTATTATTGGTGTAGTGATAAGATTGAAAGTTGAAAAACAGTGTAATTTTTTGAACCAATAATTCAAAGCAGTAAAACAGTTTGATTTGGTTTCAACCATTTCACTTCCAAAACAGAAACAAGTCAAACAACTCTGAACACTTCAAAACAAAAGTTTGCACTTCTTCTTTTTGAGAAATGTAACTCGAAAAACCCTAAGAGCATCTGCACCGGGGAGCTTCTGCCATGATTTTGCTTGAGCAAGTGATGGGCTCCAGCTGGGTTTGCTTGAACAAACCAAATTTCAACTTGCACCGGCGGAAATGGAGGAGTGAAATGCTTGAGCAGTCAATGCAGCAGTTTGCTCGTGCAATGGGTTGAGCAAATTATGCTCGGCCTGTTGCTTGAGCAGTTAGTGGAGCCCACACACGTGGGTTCCTTTTTTTTTTTTTTTTTCTTATCTGTCAGTCAGTAAAAAGGTTAAAAACATAATTACGAGCGAATGAAAAGCTGACATGTGTATTACTGAGTGGGCTTTTCAAATCTAACGGGTTAATAAATCTGGGCCTTTCGTTTGAATCTGAAATTTTGATCAAATGGTCAGAATTCATTCCCAACGACTATAATTTGATTATAACGGAAACAAACCAAAAAAATACTAAAAAAATCCCAAAATTTTCAAAAATCTCTCAAACATTTGCCTATAAATACTACATCAATTTTTGATCAACTCACACCAATTTGTGCACAACAAATTTCCCATATTCCTTCATCTCCTCTCTCATTTCGTTTAGCATTTTTTTTCTAAAACAATGGGTTCCCATTGGCTTCCTTCCGAAGATTTACAAATGTGCATATCTTTTGTTCGTCATAGCCTTGATGAATACGATGGTAACAAGCAAAAGAAGGACAAATTGTGGGAGACAATTTTTGCCGATTATATGCAAAATTGGAAGCTAGCACCGGGTGAGAAACCTCCAAATGTTGAGAGGACCCGGATCGGACTCGCTTCTCACTACAACAAGTTCAAGCTATTCTTGCAAAAATGGGGCGAAAGTTTGGCGACAGCACGGCAAAAAATAGCTAGCGGCACTTCGTTAATGGATGAAGTAAGCTTACATTTTTTTATGATATATTATATTTTTATTTGTTTATATATTTGATTAAATTGTGTAATTTATATGTCTAATTTGTTTAAATATGGAGCATTGTTTACCTTATTTGTTTTATTATATCTAATTTGGTTAAATTCAAATTTTATTTAATTTGTTTAGATTATGTAATTATTAAATAAGTGCCTAATATATGTTTTTATTAGGAACGACAAGCTCAATCATTATACTTTAAAGAGAAGAAAAAAAGGTTTGCACATTTTGAATGTTGGGAAGTGGTTAAGGATCATCCATCTTTCGCTCCCGTGCTACCTACTACTCCATCTTCTTATGCAAGCACGTACGATGCTACTCCTTCCGCAACCGAATCATCTCCAACGATCAATTTGGATGACGACCAAGTGAACGAAACACCTCAAAGCAACATGGGAGTTTCCTCGAGTCCCCCTAGACCAATGGGAACCAAGGCGGCAAAAGAAGCTAGGCGCCTAAAGAAACATGGTAAGACTCCTATTGAGCAACGAGTTGAGGTATTGAATACCATTGCAAGTGACCAAGCATCATGGCATACCAAGAGGCTAGCACATAATGAAAGTGAGCTTAATTATTATGTGGAGTACATAGAGATTCAAAAGCGGAAGGAAGCAAGGGCGGAAGAAGAGTTACGATTGAAGAAACAAGAGAATGACACAAAGATCATGACAATGGATTTGGAGGCTATGACCCCAATATCGAAAAGGTATTTTACCAAGAGGAAACTACAAATCCTTAATGAAGAAGGAACTAGTCAAGATGAGCCTACCGATGAAACATATTCGGATTGTTATCACCCAAATCGCGCGCTATTTCCATGATATTTATAGTATTGTACTAAATTTAAATTTCATGTACTTCAAATTTAATGTAATTTAAATTTCATGTCATTTAAATTTTATGTAATTTAAAATTTCGAGAAATAAAAATGCAATTTATTTATTAAGATGAAATAGAAATACATACTAAAATTAAAATACATACTTAAATTAAACACAAGCTTAATAATTAAACATAACCCGAATGAAAATCTTGAATAAAACATATTTAGAGTATTTCACCATTTTCCATCCTCCAAATGTGTTTCACCAAGTCACTCTGGAGCTCTCTATGAATGTAAACGGATTCGAGATCGGCAACACGTTCGTGAAACCTTTGCATATTGGCTCCATCTCTACCGATTGGCTCAAAACGAATTCGATTCCCTTGGACATCCACCGGCCCATCATAAACCCGGAAAGCCCTTGATGGGTTTTGCAAGTCTTCTTCTTCCTCATCCTCTTCTTCCTCATCCTCCACATACTCTTCCTCAACAATCATGTTATGCAATATAATGCAAGCTAACATGATTGTAGTCATTACCGATTTGTGGTGCATTGTACAACTGTGACGTATAATTGCCCATCGAGATTGCAAGATACCAAAGGCCCTTTCAACATCTTTCCGGTATGCCTCTTGTTTCTTTGCGAACAGCTTATCTTGAGGTGTCTGGGGATTGGGAATTGTTTTGACAAATGTAGAGTACCTTGGATATATTCCGTCAGCCAGATAATAAGCGGTAGAGTACCTCTGTCCATGGACTTCATAGACGGCAGTTGGGCCTCTTCCGGCAAGGATCTCTGAGAACACATTTGATAGGTGGAGCACGTTAATGTCATTTTTAGCTCCAGGACACCCAAAGAAACTGTGCCATATCCAAGTATCATACGAGGCCACCGCCTCTAGGATAACTGTTGGGCGACCCTTTCGCCCCGAATATGCCCCTTGATAGGCGGTTTGGCAGTTTTTCCACTCCCAGTGCATGCAGTCGATGCTTCCAATCATACCTGGAAAGCCTCGGTGTTCGCCTTTAGCTAGTAGCCGCGTGAGGTCTGCCGGTGTTGGACTGCGGAGGTATCTTGGACCATAAAGTTGAACCACTTGCGTACAAAACTCCTTCATACTTTGCAGGGTTGTCGATTCCCCCATCCTGGTAATTTCAGTACATTGATCCGCAGCTGATCCGTATGCTAGCATTCGTAGAGCCCCGGTCATCTTTTGTTGGGGAAGTAGCCCTAGCAAACCAATGGCGTCTTCTCTTTGGTGCCAAGATTGATCGTGGTTGCAGAGATCCGTCATGATAATGTTGAATCGGTCTCTGCTCATCCTGTACCTTCGGCGAAAGTCTTGTGCGTCGAAGATCGGGCGATCGATGAAATAATCTTCCATGAGATTGCGGCCCCTGGATATCCTCAAACGCTCCTTATTCGGTTTTTTACCGCGACGTGAACCACTTGGTCGTGATGGTTCATCGTCGTGTTGTGCTTCCGCCATGATCACCTGATTGACGAATGATTGCTCCATATGGTCATCATCTTCTTGTTGACGTTGCCTCCGCTTAAAAAAATTGTTGAAACTAAAAGGATTCATTGAAACAGATGAACAAGGAAATGTTGTAAGTGTTTAGATTGATGGATGAAAGATGTGAGTATAGAATGAGTAATATTAGACGTTTTATAGCCAATTGGTCGAAAATCTTATCAGAAATCTGATTCAATTATTTTGCCGACAGTGACACGTGGCAATTATCTATTGCTCGAAAATCTTATCAGAAATCTGATTCAATTATTTTGCCGACAATGACACGTGGCAATGACACGTGTCAATTATATATTTGTCGAAAATCTTATCAGAAATCTTTTATAATATCGGGTCGATAACGATACATGACACATTATTATTGGTTGTAAATCTATTCGGTAAAAAAAAATTAACCATTTCACAACAAGACAAAATTGAATTGCTCAATCAAATTATGAATGGGTGTGTGCAAAAATCGATTTGGTTGAGCAAAATATGAAATTTATTTGTTTAAAGCAAAATTTGCTTCCGGGCCCACCATTTGCTTGAGCAAACCCATTTTATGGGTGCGGATGCTCTAAACGACCCTTTTGCATATATCTCCATCAATACAGAAAAACCCGGTCCCCCATTCTTGCATGGGACAATAATTTCCTAAAAAAAAAAAATTTGACCACCCCCTATCTTAATCCACACATTACCATCAAATTCAAGTCTTATTTTTTTTTCTTCAAAGCAAGAACAAGCCAAATCCAATCCAATCCCAATCCCAATCCCAATCCCAATCCCAATCCCACTGCATTTTAACTATGTCCCCATAAGAGTAAGTAACGCTTTTCAGAAACAGATAGATGTTGCTTCAATCCGTTCTTACTAAACCCTTGAATCCTCTATTAAATAAATGCATAAAGACTGAAACTTTATTATTTTTTGGCTATAAAGATTGAGCCTTTAATATTCAATTTGCAGAGTATAGTGGTTTTGTGGTAGTGTGTATTTTATGATTAAGATTCTTCTTCTCCAGAACAAAGTTCTAGAATGGCAATGAGTGTGTCACAAGGACCCTACTAATAATGGCCATGTTGGGGAGGGTAGGTCTCTGGGGTGTGAGAGAGAGCTGCTGCCATTAATAATGGCCATGTTGGGGTTTTGGGCAAATTGGTCTTTGCTTATATCATGGTTTTTGAGGACATTAAAATAGGAAGCAGTGGTCTTTTTTACTTTAATGTGTGTCAGTGGTTTGGTCCCTTGTGTCTCATATGGGTTTTAATTTTGGATATTTCTGGGTAGGTTTAAAGGGTTCTGTTTGAAGACAATTAGGGGCATCTTGTGGTTTTGTTTTGGGGGCAGAGGAAGAGGGGTTGACCTAAAGTTTAGGTCTGTAAATTAGGATTTTTGTTTTTGTTGTGGTTTTTTGGCTGGACTTGTTTAGTGGGGCTTCGGGTTCTCAGATTTGGGTTTGTTTCTGGAAGTGGGTGTAGTTTAATGGAGTTGTTCTAGAGGTTTTTCAAGGATTCAGAACTGGGTTTGTGGAGGACTTCAGGAATTGAGTTTGTTGTATTTATATCTATAGGTAACGTTTGAGGTCAGTTTTGGCAGAGATTTAGTGGGTTCTTGCAGCTTTTTGGAGGCAGTTAGTATAGGAAAGCTGCATTGTTCTGAGGTTTCAAGGTTCTTAAAGACTTGAATTGAGAAATTGGAGTCGGGGTCTTCAGCTTTTTCTTCAGGCTGATTTTTGGCTTCGAGGAAATAGCTTTCTGGGTCTCTGTTTCTTCTTATGAAACTGCTTTGGTTTGGGGATTTACTGGTGTGAATTTGAGTTCTCAACTTAAATTCAAGGTAGCTGGTTAGCGTAGCTGCCTTGGGTTTTCTGTTCCTGAAGTTGGATACCGGTTTCGTTGTGAGAAAATGGTTTGCATGAAGTTGGGATCTAAAAGTGATGCCTTCCATAGACAAGGACAGGCCTGGTAAGCAACATGACTTCTGTAATTGGATCTTCTTTGCGTTCCATAAATGTGCTTTGACTCTTGATATTTTGCTATCGTAATTTGATTACATAGTTCTGAATTTCTTATTTAGTTCATTTCTGTCTATAAAACGTGAATGTGTTACGTAGCTTCTAAGTTGGGAATTAGTTTAGAAGAATTCGAGCTTGAATTATAAAACGTCTGAAGGAGATTGAAAGTCATGATGTATATACTTGTCGTATTATGAGGTCTATGCTTCATGATTGATTTCAGAAATACCCAGTTAGTTGGGATAGCAAGCAATTCAAGTTTGTTACCTAAATGGATCTGGCTCCTTGCTATTGTCTTTATAATAAGACAGAGCTGCGTGATACAGAAATGGTTACTAGCCGTCTCGCCCTATGTTCAAATATTATCATACCATACCAGGGATATAATAGAATGATGGCATATCTGAGTCTGGTCCGATGAAGAAGTTCAGGCATTCTCATCGGATGAAAGGCCTCTTTCGTATCTATATTCTTTTTCAACCGTTCCTAGGTCCTCATGGATAACGCAACCTCAAATTTGGGGTTGCACATGCCATTTGATACTCCAGAAACAGAGAAATGCCCCTCTGTATGCAAGTGGGGAACATTATTCCTGCTCATAGATCATTTAAAGAAAAACCAGATTATGTGCTAACATATTTCTTAAGAAGGAAAATGGATTTGAGCCTATTGAGTTCATAGATGGATTAATTGCTACTGCTAGAGTGTAGTTGCCATTGTTACTGACATTGTAACTTGTCTTGTTGCAAATGTAGGTTTTGCACCACTGGGCTTCCGAGTGATGTTGTTGTTGAAGTTGGAGAAATGTCATTCCATCTTCACAAGGTAAGCTTTGTTCCTTTCTTGTTTACATTTACATCATTTTGACAGGTATATTTTTGTCACTTGTAGTTACTGGGTATATAGATTGTAATACCTTTTCAACTTCAAACACAGTTCACTAAGAGATATACACGATGTTATACTTGTAGTTTAAATATTTTGTTTGGTTGACGAGCTCACATGTTAATTGTCTTTGATGCAGTTTCCTTTGCTCTCAAGAAGTGGGGTCATGGAAAGATTGATTTCAGAAGCATCTGAAGATGGAGAAGAAGCATGCAATATAAACCTCCCTGATATTCCTGGTGGGGCTAAAACATTCGAATCGGTAGCCAAGTTCTGCTATGGGGTGAAACTTGAACTGACTGCTTCAAATGTTGTATACCTCCGATGTGCTGCTGAGCACCTTGAAATGACTGAAGAGTATGGGGAAGGCAATTTAATCACCCACACCGAGTCCTTTCTCAATCAAGTAGTTCTTCGAAATTGGAAAGATTCTCTGAAGGCACTTCAAACATGTGATGATATTCTCCCTTATGCAGAAGAACTTAACATTGCAAAAAGATGCATCGAGTCACTAGCTACAAAAGCATCTACTGATCCTAATCTTTTTGGGTGGCCTGTTAAGGAGCATGGAGGACCAATGCAAAGTCCTGGCGGTAGTGTCCTGTGGAATGGGATAAGCACAGGGGCAAGACCCAAAAAATCAAGTTCAGATTGGTGGTATGAGGATGCGTCGACCTTAAGCTTGCCTCTATATCAGAGATTGATTTCTGTTATGGAATCTCGTGGCATCAAAAAGGAGATTATTGCAGGGTCAATCACTTCTTATGCTAAAAGGTATCTTCCTGGGCTAAGTCGGCGTCAAGGAACTAGTGAGTCTAGTACCCGTCTTGCACCAGCATCTTTGAGCTCCCCACCATCTGATGAAGACCAGAAGCTCTTACTTGAAGAAGTGGATCAGCTACTTCCATTGCAAAAGGGTCTGGTCCCAACCAAATTCCTATTTGGTCTACTTCGGACAGCCATGATTCTTCGAGCCAACCCATCCTGCATCTCAAATTTTGAAGATCTTTGGAAGATCTTTTCTTGCCGAACTTTTCTTGCCGAACTTTTCTTCAAGCTACTCTGGAAGATCTTTTCTTGCCGAACTTTTCTTCTTCCATGGAGACACTCTACAATGTCGATTGTGTACAACGGATATTAGACCACTTCCTTGCTGTGGAACAGATTGCAGGTGGGGCATCTCCAGGTTTGATCGAGGATGGCCAGCTGATTGGGTCACCTTCATTGACACCAGTCACAATGGTTGCCAAACTCATTGACGGTTACCTTGCGGAAGTTGCTCCTGATGTAAATTTGAAGCTCCCCAAGTTTCAAGCTTCGGCTGCTGCTGTTCCTGAATATGCCAGACACTTGGATGATGGTCTCTATCGAGCTATAGATATATATTTAAAGGTAATACTTCATTTATTGTTGATAAACCTGAGCATGAGTATTCTTAATTGTCAATTTAAAAATCTTTGATCTGAAGTTGATCCATTATGCCATACCAAAGCCATATCTTATGTTACAGATATGAATTATTTCAACTCATTGGTGTTTCTACTTTGACTGTTGGGTCATAGTACATTATGAAAATGGTTATGGGTCTGGATATTGCTGTTGGTTTTCTCTGTTTCTGGACCTCTTCTCCACTTGTTTCATGACAATCATTCATTGTGATCGGTAAAACTGATGTTCCTTCAAGAAATTCATGCAATTTAGTACTGTTCTCTGATTGTAGTTGTACCTGATTTCAGAGTCCACAGAACCTCTAGTTTTTGTATTTGTCTCAACCTGAAAGGCTTGAGTTAAAACTAGCGAATGTAACAGCACTCCGTTTTTAGATTTTATGTCTTTTAGGTATATTAACTGATATAAAAATGGAAAACAATAGACATGTAAGTGTACTCTTATATAATGGCTTAATGATCTCTGGTATTCAACTTGCAGTCACACCCATGGTTGGCCGAGGCCGACAGAGAACAGCTCTGCAGGTTGATGGACTGCCAGAAGCTTTCCTTGGAAGCTTGCACTCATGCTGCCCAGAATGAGAGACTACCATTAAGAATTGTTGTTCAAGTTCTTTTCTTTGAGCAGCTTCAACTTCGATCTTCAATTGCTGGCTGCTTTCTGGTTTCAGACAATCTTGATGGATCAAGGCAGATAAGAAATGGTTTCTCTGGCTTCTCGGGGTCTAATGAGGGAGGAGGTTGGGCGACCACTGTGAGGGAGAATCAGGTCTTGAAGGTCGGGATGGATAGTATGAGGATGCGTGTATCCGAGCTTGAGAAGGAGTGTTCCAACATGAGACAGGAGATCGAGAAGTTAGGTAAGGTAAAAGGTTCTAGCACTTGGGGAAACGTATCAAAGAAGTTTGGGTTTAAGATCAAGTCTCAGATGTGCAGTGCTCAGGAGGGATCTGTTAGCAAACAGCTCGACGGAAATGAGAAAGTTGAGAAATTAAAGGAGAGGCATGGGAAGCACAAGAAAGCCTCCTTAAAAGATGAATGAAGCCTTCTGTCTTTTACCTTCCTTTTAACTTAATTTCTTTGATTTCAGTTCAGTGACCAAATCCCACTTCTGATTCTATGTGGTATACATATTTAGCTGTATCATTATCATCTAAATTATCGTGTAGTGGATCTGGGAAACAAGTTTACTCTGTAATTTGTTCAATGTAATAGTAGCAATCTCTTTTTTCTCTGTGCAGATCTCTCTGTATTTTTTTTTAATCATTCTATTGTAAACCTTTGAATCTATTTGTGTATTAGTATTTCTTTGTATCTACGCAGCAAAGCACCATCTTTGGTAAAGTTGATTGGATCTCATATGGTCCTTTACTTGGATCTCATATCAAGATTAAAGAAATACCATATTCTTTAAACCGATGCATACAAGTTCCTAAACCCTTTTCAATTGTTTCCGTTGCAAGTCATCCCTGCCCTCATTATCTTACACAAGTCCTTCTGTTCACATGGTTATCTGATCCTGGAATGACTATGCTTGCTAAGTTACTCCATCATTCATCTTTATGTTACTCGAGTCATTCTTGTGTGATCTTACATAAAATGTATAACAATCTACGTAATACGGTGATTGAAAAATTAATCTAGTTTCATGTGTGTTTGACTGTTCGTTGATAGGAGAATCATCTCAAACTAATTTCATGATTTTAATAAATTTAAAATAATCGATAAGAATAACAACAAATGGTTTAGTAAAAGCACTAAAGTTCTCCCATGGGAACATCCAAGATACGAAACCCTCACATTCTTTGTTCGAACGTTGAGTTGGTCGGTTTGATGTCATTTACTGAATTGTAATCCAAACTAGGTGGTCGGGAAGAGGCTAGTCCTCGAACCTAAGAAGATCTTAAGATATAAAAGAGGGAGTCTAAAAAAAGTTGTTGCGGTAAAAAAACTTACTGCGGTGAGAAAAAAAACCTTGCATTTTCCGTAAACAAGCAAAAAGAAAACAGTAAAAAGTTAAGGAGGTAAAAAAAACTAGGGCTGTTTTTTTAAAACCGAAACCCGAAAACCCGGACCGGTTTGGCCCTAAACCGACCCGATCGGGTCAGGTTTTGACACAGAAAATAGCGGGTCGGGTTAAACCCGGACCGATTTTGAAAGTTCCGGATCGGGCCGGGTTTCGTCTGCGACGACCCGACCCGGACCAAAAACCCGAACTTAAAATTTCTGAGGCTATGTGTCGCAAATCCGATGCAGCATAATGAGCATCTAAAGCCTAAAAAACCCTAATGCCCTAATCCGTAGCCTGACTCGCCTCTCTCACTCTCATTCACTCGCCTCTCAGCCCTCTCTCTCTCAGTATTTGAATCAAACCCAGACGAATCCATCAGTCAATCACTCTCAGTCTTTCCCATGGATTGGGCTTTGGGAAACACAGTTGAAACAGAATCAGAAAGCTTTGAACTCGAATCCAATTCGAATTCGGATTCGGAGGATCAAGATGTGGAGGTTGATTCTGAATTTGCTCCAGCTGAAAATTCCCTAATCCCTGCAACAAAAAAAACCAGCTGCAGCAACTCCATCTCCATCTACCATGACATCCCTGCCACCGAAACCCCAAAAGAGATCGAGGAAGAGTTCGTCTGCTGCGTCTTCATCAGGGTCAAGAGAGCGTTCAATGGTATGGGAGCATTACGAGAAGTTTGAGCGGCCGGTGTATGAGTACAAAGAGCCCGAAAACCTGAAAACCCGGCCCGGCCTGAAAAAAACCCGAATTGGTCGGTTTCTAGAGATAAAAAAACCAGCCTAACCCGACCAGAAATTTTTAGGTTCGGGCTCGGTTTTGATTTTTTCGGCCCGGACCGACCCGAACGCAACCCTAAAAAAACCAAGAAAAGAAAAGAGGTTGAAAATTGTGGAGAGAGGTTAAAAATCCAACAAAGAGGGCGCCGCGCAGAGAATGGAGCATATAAAAGGCGCGTGGGGCTCCTTGTCAAAAAATTTGACGTCGTCCCTCAATCCACCATTTCTCCTTTTCCTGCGTTTTTGCCTTAACAAACCAAACCCGGACTCTTCTTCTTCTCCAGCTCTCTTCAATTCAACGACGTCTCTCTCCTTCTCTCTCTCTCTCTCTCTCTCTCTCTCTCTCTTCTCCTCCATCACCGCCATTGTTGATTCACCAGTTGCTCTCTCCATTTCCCCCCCAGATCTTCGACGCCGATCCAAATCTCGATTCCTGAACTAGATCCGAGCCGCGGAAATGGACAATGCGGACGTCGAGGCCGGCGGAGACGACGAGTTCCAAGGCCGGAGAGGCCGCAAGTACCGCCCCGTGGTCGACGACGACGATCGCGCCGTGCTTGAGATGTCCTCCATGGATCCTTCTTCTTCGTCTCATCCCGCTCAATCCTCGCTCAAGTATGTGTATGTTTAATCTGATATTTTCGGATTTTAATCGTGTTTTTAGCTATTAATTTCATGTGTAAAATTTGTATATAAGTAAACTCAGCTTTTGAAATTATTATTGGATTATGGTTGCAATTTAAGCAGAAGCTTTCATCTGGATATATGGATAATATGAGAGTGTAATGCTCTGGTTTCGATATAGATTAGTGGTAGGTTAGTTAGGTCTCTAGTTGTGCAGAAAATAGATATATGTTACAGTTGGCGATGCAGGGATGTTGTGTGATGCATTCGACTTTGTTAGTGATGCATGTGCTGATGATGGATATCTTTTTGGGGTTTACATCTGGATACTACAGATTTACAGAGAATATTGGAGTAGAAAATCCATTTGATGTATGGGAACCTTAATTAGAAATTTCTAGCCGTCAATTGCTTTGTTTAACTGACAATTGAAGCGATGTGCTACTGTATTTTCCTTTTAATCCCCACCATATCCCATGGTGCCATTGAGTTTCATACATGTGACCTCGATGGTGTTGGCTATTCCAAATAACCAACAGGCCACAGCTCATTGGCCTATTCTAACAAGAAGGATATTTATGTGAACTTATATTAGAATTAGGGTAGCTAAGTAATGTGAATTGTTTGTCTTGTATCAATAGGATCATTTTGAAGTTAGGTCAGACTTATAGAAGAAGTCAAGCAACATTTCTGTTGATTGGTGATTAAGTATTCATTGAATGAAAAGAAGATCTATACAGTACTAGGTTATGGCTGCTTAAGATCTCTATCATGTGTAATTGATTTATTTACTATGGCAGGAAAATAAAAGTGAGCTCTGAAGAAAACCTTGCCTCTAACATTAAAGAAGGGCCCTCTGCTAGTCATGTGCAATCCAACGGCCCCCAGACAGAATCCAAATTGGAACTCTTTGGCTTTGATTCTCTTGTCAATATTCTCGGTCTTAAGAGGTATGCTTTTTGAATGCTCTTTCATGTTTTTTTTTTCATGCTGTCTCCTATAAAGCGTGTATCTAACCCATACTTCAAATATGCTTTATCTGTTATTCTGTACACATATTAGATCATGTGTGCATACATATTACTGTTGGTCTGATTGTGTACGTACATATTTGGATATGCAGACACATACAAATGATTCATGTGCGCTATAATAATTCTTTTACTCCTATTTGTCTCTAAGAAGTTCTTTTGACAAATAATTCTTGTTTTCGATTTAGCTCTTTCTGAGAAACGATTCTAGGATGGAGAAACTATTTGCACTTTTCATTCATGTTTGTTTCCATCTTGGAATTTTCTTAGAAAGTTATTCACATGTGATTGACCAGCTGGATTTTTTTTTCTTGCTGCTCCAGTATGACAGATGAGCAAGCGGCAGTTCCGTCGAGTCCTAGAGATGGTGAAACTATTGCTATCAGTCAGGGGAGACCGAAGGTTCGATAGTCTATTGAGCATCCTATTAGTTACTTAGAGATTCACTTGATGATTTTTCAGACTGTATGATAGCTCCTAGTAGCGGAAGTCACCATAATCATTGGAGTTGCAATAAAGTTAGGGACCTTTTAGCACACGTTCTCCTTTATACTGGATGGCCTCATTTAAATTTATTTTCTTTTCTTTTATAACAAACAGAGACCTAAACAAATAAGCTCAGTAGAATACAATTTTTCAGACTTAGACAAAATTTTGGGTAAAGAAACAAAAAGTAATTATTTTAACCTGCAGTTTTCTCGTAACAACAAATTTATGGATAGCCATCCAAATCAACTTTGATGTGTTCAAAACAGATTATGATTGCTAACCAATCAATCAAGTAAAGTAAGATCTGCTGGTAGACAGTAACCACACATTGATTATGTTTTTGTGCTTTTTAAATTTTGGCACTGCACGTCTTGAAATTCTGATCTTCTTCTGCACTACTGTGCATTAATGCAGATAACAGCTGTCAAATCCGGTACATTGATGGGTGTATTTGTCCCATGCCTGCAAAACATATTGGGAATTATCTACTACATCCGTTTTTCTTGGTAATGCTCTGTGTTTATCTTGCTTATCTTTATAAACTCGCTGTTTCCTATAAAAAATGAAATTAAAAACATAGAAATGTTGCTTTTCTATAGTTTCGTGCTTCCAATCTTTTGCAGGTTCTTTGTAATGAATAATCCTATTTTTACTGTATGATTTACCTGGTAATTGATCCTGTATGAAGGGATGGCCGAAGTATTTTTTTGAATGGTCAAGAAGTTTTCTAAATACCTCATGCCTTGTCAATTGTCTTTTGTGTACTTCCAGAATATATTGTTTGCATATTCTGATGAAATTGTTTTAGTTTCAAAACTCAAAAGTTTATTTCGTACGTTGCTTATTATGAGCTTATATAATAAGCCAAATGGGACTGAGATGGTTTTTGAAAGACGATAAATGCCCTTTGCATGGAAGTATGATAAAATGATAAAAAATCAAAAGAAGTTAGCATCTGACCTTATTGGGGTAGTCGAGCACAGCCAACTAGAGAGGGTTGGCAAGAGATTAGTTTTTTTTTTAAATGTGAACATGTGGAACTCTTTCAAAGTTGGATATGAATTGATATGGAAATTGTCAGTGAAAGAAACATATTGTTGAACTTGAAGTATGTAACTTTTAAACAATAGTTAATATATAATAACGTAGTTTCTTGATTGTATGAAAATTACAGGATTGTTGGTATGGCTGGCATAGCTGATTCACTGTTGTTGGTTACATTATGCGGCACATGTACTTTCCTGACTGGAATATCATTGAGTGCCATTGCAACCAATGGTGCTATGAAGGTACTATTCATGAGACTTAAAAACATTACAGAGAAGGCAACAATCTACTTTGGAATTGTTATTTGGTCTGTATTCTGTAGCTTCTTTTCTGACTGTGCTCTACATGTTAACCTGGTTTATGCATTTCATATGAGGGTTATTTACTTGTATACTCTGATAATGTATGTTAGACATACTTTATGGATTACACGAATTATACTGCCGTCTCTGAATAAAGTTTTTGGAAGGACATCATGATGTTTTTTGTTTGTATTCCCTTTGCTTTGTAGGGAGGTGGACCATACTATCTAATTGGTCGTGCGCTTGGTCCAGAAGTTGGAGTTAGCATTGGGTTATGTTTCTTTCTAGGAAATGCTGTTGCTGGATCTCTGTGAGTTTCCACTGTTAACTTTATTGTCATCATGTACTGATATTTAAATCATATGTATTCTTTGGGGTATGTGAAAATGGAGTTGAAACTAGCAGAATATGTTAGTCTCTTGATTTCTTTGTGCATGTATTTATGTTTAGCGAAGAGTGCTGAACTTGAATTCATATTCTTGTGGTTTTAGTTATGTCTTGGGAGCTGTGGAAACCTTCTTGAAAGCTGTCCCAGGCGCTGGGTTTTTCACTGGTAAATTTTCAACTTTTTTTTTCCAAGCCAATTTGAATACAAAATTTTGTACAGTCGGTGCACATGGAAAATATATTATCTTTTTCGGTTTCTAGTATAAATACATTAGAACTGTTATGCTTGATTATTATTGAGGTCATTTATTGTATCTTATCAATCCTTCTTTCATCTTGTCAACACAGTAACAACAACGGTTAACGGCATGAAAGTTCAAAGTGCGAGTTTGCATGATTTGCAAATCTATGGGATAATTGTGACCATCCTTTTATGCTTTATTGTGTTTGGGGGAGTGAAAATAATTAATAAGGTTGCACCCGCATTCCTCATACCTGTTTTATTGTCGATGCTCTGCATCTACATTGGGATTGCTCGGGCGAAGAAGAATGACCCAGCAGGTGTGTATAGTATATAATTATATATATATATATGTACAGGTATGTATATATCTATACAGACATTATGATTTGCCAGGAATAATGTTGCATACAAATTCAAGGTATGAATTTTAGGATTAGTCCATACTGGTTGTTGCACACACCTGTGCTGTGCCTATTGAGTTGTGGTGCAGTCAGATTGTTGTGTCTGAGTGCTGTTGTGCTCTATCTGAATTTCAATATTTGTTATTTCAAATAAACTCAATTGTTGTCCTTTATCAAAGTTGAGACAAGTATTTATAGTCACCACTATTCTGAAACTCCAATATTTAGCTTATCCTCTGGTCCTTTATCAAATTTGTACTTCTCATGTTTTCAAGTTAATAACATTCTTTATAACCACTATTCTGAACTCCCATGGCGAGCTTATCATCTGGTTCTACCAATAATAGTGTCTTTGTTCTTTGTTTCAATTACTCTCTGATACAAAAAATGAAGCCATGATGCTGGAAGAAAATACAAGTGATATGAAAGAACGAGATATGAACCCATCCAAACTCGTATGATGCATAAAGAAATCTTAAATGCAGATACTTTGAATGGTTGGAAACTCTTGTGTATTTTAGTGGTCTTGGGCTTCATCTGTTCCAGTTTCTTGACAATTAAATGACTTGTAGATAGATGAATAGCAGATCATAACGGTCAACTATACCATCTTAGTAACTTGACCTTGTAATACTTACGTTCAGTCAAATGTTTGCATTACTACTTATGGTTTCTGTTTTCTGGCCTTAATTGAATAATATTACCATACTGTTTAATGCAGAGGGACTCACGGGATTTAGTTTGGATACATTTAAAGATAATTGGAACTCGCAGTATCAGAAGACAAATGACGCTGGCATTCCTGATCCTGATGGAAAAGTCCCCTGGGACTTCAAGTATGTCATGGCATCATTATTCCAAACTTTGATAGTTTGTTGCCTGATTTAATTAATATGTGAACATGTGCTTCTTCATAATCTGGTGTAGGAGTGTACTTAACTGATACGATCGATCTTCAATTTTTTGGTCACGTCCTTTATTTATTTATTTGGGCTCTACAAAAGATTCAGAATTTCTTTCCAATGGTGAAATTCTAATTCAAGGGTTTAGGCTCTGACCAACTTCTATAACTGCTCTTCCTTTTCTGTCTTTTTTTATTGCATTTATGCAGGCATTTGTATATTTCCTTTGTCCAGTTGCCTCTGTGTGATGCTCTGCTATATCCATCTCTCTTTTTTAAATATATGCATGCAGCAATACTTGACTTCCTCTTCATTTTTAGGGTTACTCCCTTTCTTCTGTTACGTTGTATTTTGGACCTGCTACCTGCATTGAACTCTTTTTTTTTTTATGAATTTTATTTTTAATATAGTTCATAGAGAGATCATAGATCTTGTTTTCTGGTTGTGCCCTTTGATCATCTTTTTTTTTGAATTATAAATAATGTTTTAATTCTTAAGAATGGAAAATAAAGATCTGTAAGTTTAGTTATTCTACTTTTCTTTATTAGTTTTTTTTTTACTTTTCATTTTTTCATCTGAATCTAGGAGTTGGAGAAACTTTAATTTTTGAAGTAAAGCTGTTCCTCCTAGGCATGATGACACTTTAAATGTCTTGGTGTAGGATGGTGAAATTTTTTTAAATTGGTTCTAAACTATGTCATTGCTTTTGTTTCCAGTGCAATGGTCGGTCTCTTTTTCCCTGCCGTGACGGGAATTATGGCAGGTTCAAATCGATCAGCCTCACTGAAAGACACTCAGCGGTCCATTCCTATTGGAACATTGGCTGCAACTCTTACAACTACTTTTATGTATTTGATCTCCGTGTTATTGTTTGGAGCCATTGCCACCAGACATTTGCTTTTGACCGACAGGTTGGCAAATTTTTTATAGTACTTTTTTATTCACCAACTTCTCTGATATTTTGGGATGTGGATAAATTAAAAACAAAATCAAATTATTATTAAAACCAAGCAAAATAAATCTGAGGTGAATACTGCTGAAAACTCTGGTTTCTGTCGACTTCAAATGCAAAAATGCTGATTTTAAGGGCTTTATGGGCATATATAGAGAGAGAGAAATAGTTGTGACAATACAAAAAAAGTATGTGAATATTAAGAAAATTCAGAACCCAAACAAAGCAACATCAATAACTAAATAAAATAAAAAATAAAATAAATGATTTAAGAAAAAGAAAAAGAATCGAATCCATAGTGCAAATTGCAAAATATGAACAAAGTACCATTGATATGGGGAAATAGCTAGACACCATATGTAAATGTACTGTTCAGATTTGATGAGAGAGCACAGTGGTTAAGAAGAGATGGGAGTATTTGAGAAAAGTAGGTTGAAGGGATAGAAAACTAAGATCAGAAATAGATGCTGTATGGTAAATGAGCATCAGGACATGGGTAGTTGTCCAAGTTTGACTGATAATCAAGGAGCGCGATAACATCTCTACCTAATTAAATTTTTTTGCCAAAAAAAAGTAAAAAACTAAAAGTATCTCTCTATACTAGCGAGTGTGTGCACCTTGACAATTGTTTTATTGCTGAAACCAAGGTTTCTGTTGCAGGCTACTTTCGGCTACAATATCTTGGCCTTACCCAGCATTCATTTACGTAGGAATAATTCTTTCAACCTTAGGTGCTGCTCTTCAAAGCCTGACTGGTGCTCCCCGTCTGCTTGCAGCAATTGCCAATGATGATATCTTACCTGTTCTTAACTACTTCAAGGTTGCAGATGGGAGTGAACCTCACTTCGCTACCTTATTTACCGCATTCCTTTGTATTGCGTGTGTTATAATTGGGAATCTGGATCTTATCACACCAACTATAACTATGTTTTTCCTTCTGTGTTATGCGGGTGTGAACTTATCTTGCTTCCTTCTGGATCTCCTAGATGCTCCCAGCTGGCGTCCTAGGTGGAAATTCCACCATTGGAGCCTCTCTCTTCTTGGGGCTACACTATGTATAGGTATGCTTTTTCTTTGACTTGTTTTGTACTTTGTTTTCAACTGCGCCTTTTCTTTCTGTAAACAATTTCATCAAAGAAACACAAAGTTGTCAGGATTCTCAGTATTGAAGGTAAATGTGATTCTATGCAATTTGTGCTACCAGATACAGACTATGCGTTGTGTTAGCCGCTGTTATCACTGTTAAGATGGATTAAATGATGCCTCCTATTGTCATTGTGTGGTTCTTGTTGTATCTTTATGTGTATAAGCAGTTTAAATTTGATTTTCTTCGTAGATTATATTTATATGGTATGCATTTCCTGCAGTTATTATGTTCTTGATCTCTTGGGCATTCACCGTAGTGTCTCTAGCCCTTGCAAGCCTTATATATTATTATGTGAGCATCAAAGGAAAGGCTGGGGACTGGGGTGATGGTTTCAAGAGTGCATATTTTCAGCTAGCTCTCCGAAGTCTTCGATCGATGGGAGGTGCGTTTACATTTAAGAGTTACAGTACCTAATAAGTTATGATCATTTTAGTAGGATTTTTTTGTATGCTTTCTGACTTTGAGTTATGAAAATTTATACTGTTTAACTTATGGATTTAGTAGCCTTGCATGTACTTGTCCTCTGCATGCATTCATCTCTTTACCCCATTTTTCTTGTTCCATTACCTATGGAGTCTAGCAGAGTACTTGACATTGAGTAGAACTGAGTAGTTTCAAAGTGACTCTAGTTCCTTAAATGTTTTACCTACTATTCAAAGATCTGAGCCACCAAGGTTATATGCACTTTGGGGCAGAAGGAACTGTATATCACTGAGAATATGCTTATGTGCAAGTCTGTTGAGCTTTTTCATGCTTAACTTCTCACTTTACTTGCAGCAAACCAAGTGCACCCAAAGAATTGGTATCCCATCCCCTTGATATTCTGCCGGCCTTGGGGGAAGCTGCCAGAGAATGTTCCCTGCCATCCTAAACTTGCCGACTTTGCCAACTGTATGAAGAAGAAGGGCAGGGGAATGTCTATCTTTGTGTCTATCCTAGACGGTGATTACCCTGAATGTGTTGAAGATGCCAAGGCTGCCTGCAAGCAGCTTGATGCTTACATTGAGTACAAGCACTGTGAAGGTGTAGCTGAGATTGTTGTCGCCCCCAGTATGTCTGAAGGTTTTCGCGGCATTGTCCAGACAATGGGTCTTGGCAATCTCAAGCCAAACATTGTGGTAATGCGGTATCCCGAAATATGGCGTCGTGAAAACTTAACAGAAATTCCGAACACCTTTGTTGAAATAATAAAGGACTGCATAGTTGCAAACAAGGCAGTAGTTATTGTCAAAGGTCTCGACGAATGGCCCAATGAGTTTCAGAGGCAGTATGGTACTATTGATCTGTATTGGATTGTAAGAGATGGAGGTCTCATGCTTCTTCTCTCTCAACTCCTCCTCACTAAGGAAAGCTTTGAAAGTTGTAAAATACAAGTTTTCTGCATTGCGGAGGAGGATACTGATGCAGAGGGGCTCAAGGCTGATGTGAAGAAGTTTTTGTATGATCTTCGAATGCATGCAGAAGTCATAGTTGTAACCATGAAATCGTGGGATATGCAAGCAGACAATGGGGCTCCTCAAGATGAATCTGTGGAGGCGTATAATGCTGCTCAAAAGAGGATAGCTGATTACTTGGCTGAGATGAAGTCAACAGCTAAGAAACATGGGACTCCGCTGATGGCTGATGGGAAACAGGTCATTGTGAATGAGCAGCAGGTGGAGAAGTTTCTTTACACTACTCTGAAGTTAAATTCAACAATACTCAGATACTCAAGAATGGCTGCAGTTGTACTCGTTAGCTTACCTCCTCCTCCAGTCAACCACCCAGCATACTTCTACATGGAATACATGGACTTGTTGGTGGAGAATGTGCCTAGACTTCTGATTGTGAGAGGATACCGTAGGGATGTTGTAACTCTATTCACATAGTTTCAGGGGACTGCAACGTGGGATCGTACAATGCCACATTCGGTCATTGTTCATATCCTTTCTTTTTTGAATTTTTGTAGTTTAATTTTACATTCATTCTTTTACCATTGTTCTTTCTAGAGCGATTTTTTCTGGTTCCCCCCTAACTTGTTTACATAGAAATTTTGACATATATCCCTTTTTGGGTTGTTAAATTTTCAGAGCTTTCTATGCATACCAAGGAAGTAAAAATCCGTGATAAATATACCTTGAACATTTGACACATTAGTGACACTGAGATAGTGTTTGGTTTTTTGTTGTATAGAAGATTTTCACTCAATTGTTGGATAACTCTACACAATACTTCAGAAGAGTACCGTACCCCCAACGCAAAGGGGTAACTAGATCATCATATATTCATATAAGTTTTATTGAGCACCTGGGCATTAAGCTGTCCATCAACTCATTACAGAGGGATGAATCGGATGATAGCATACCTGACGCAATTGAGCATTTGCACTCGGTGAATAACCAATCAGTGCAGAGTCGTTTTTGCACATTCCTAGCCTCGCATAAGAGTACACAAATCTGGGAGTCCAAAGGGCACTCGATTAAAACTTATATTTGAACAAACTTGTGTCGACGAATCTACTTTCTTTCTTAGTAAGTTAGTCAGCAGAAACAGTCTACATCGATCTTACACCTTTACTTCACTTCACTTGTGAACCTTCTTGTTACTCACGTCTCTGCAACCCTTCACGTACTACAAGATTGTTGTATTGGGCACAAACTTTCACTGTCCAGTTTTATTTTAGTTTCTTGTTTTAGCCCTTGGTTTTCTGTCACACCCAAAAGGAACAAGAAATGATCTAAACGCTTTGGATAAATTATTTGAAATATTATGATAAGAGCATCTTTAGCAATGCTAGCTATATTTGAGTTAAATTTTCGTCAAATTAGCTAAAATGTTATTTTGGCTAGCCATTTTAGAAATGTGTATGCAATGCATCAATGCTCTCTATTTTAGCTAGCATTACATTAATATTATTCTTCAAGTAAAGATTAAATAGTTTAAATATATTTATATATCACCTAAAATATCTTAAAAATAATGTAATAAATTATAGCTAGCGAGATAGCTAAAAGTTATGTAAGCTTAAATTTGGCTAAAAGTTGTGTATATGATCAAAATCAAGTCCTTTCGGTCTTTCCAATATCGTAAACTCCATGACTAGTTAGCGAAAGCTTTCTGACATGAACATAAACCAACTCAGATGACCTAGATGATTCGATTATGATGATTGTCCGGTTTTGATAAGTCTTCAACGTCTTTCGTAAGACGACAATTGGTTTAAAAGCGTAGGGGGATCCAAAATCAAAAGCTTTCGGTAACTCCAAGTTAGTATGACCAAGCATGTCCGTGGAGGGTCGGTAGTGCGAGACACACTTGAAACCATTATCTCCTTAATTTCGGACAATTTTAAGACATCACACTGAGCTTAGATGAGCCTAGTTGAACAGTTGATGGTGGAAAATCCTCTATAGGGTAGAAGACTTAACCGTAAAACATGTGGGTGATCTTTCTTGAGGATGTGGTGCCATGAGTCACCTTCAAAGGAAGGGACCAAAATCGGCACAATATGCCATGTTTATAAGGACAATGTAAGAATGTATATCTTGTTTGTAAATCAATACGAACCATAAAAGAAGAATAGTTCCACTTCAAAAAAATTCTCAAGACATTCATTATTGCTAATGTGAGTACATCGAGGTCTCAAATAGACAAAGGACGTCAATACAACGCTTTATTACATATAGCTTGGAACGAAAATCAATGTCTAGCTGATGATGTCAAAGTCATGGGTAGCTAGAGCAGGATCCGAATATTTGAAATCCGCGATCATAAGAATGACATTATTGTCCTCGTATTGATTTTCCGTATCTTTTTTGTATGCATTCACGATTTGAGGATGAACTTGACAATCTTAAACCAGTGATACAGAGATCCACAACAGTTGCATTGTCATGAGCAGACATGAGTAGTTTTAACAGATTGGTGTCTAGACTGGGAGTGTCGCCATTAGGGCCGGCGACACCCCCCTCTTTTCTAGACATCGGCACGGCGTTTTTTACCGTTGCCGTGAGCCATATTGTTGTCCCCACGTTAGGGGACAATCCCAAATACGTTTATCAGATTAGCGTATGTACAATTCCCATTTGCAATTGTATGATCAAAATCAAGTCTCGTTGGTAATTCAAACCAACTTGGAGGACCTAGAGAACTTGATGATGATCGAATCCGCTAAAGATCATATATGGATCATGATGCCACAAAAGATCATCGACAATATGTAATCAATTAAGGTGGTAAGCAATCCACTTGACTAATAACTCAACAAATAGAGATATGAACGTTTCAAGAATCGTTCCATGAGTGCATTCCACAGTACTTTGTGGTCATTTCTTTTTGCACAAATTGTCGTTGAAGGCTTTTGTCGATGTGGCGCTTCAAAACTTTGAGCGCGAGAGATGTGAAATCTCGGCATCTAGGCTTGTTAGTCTGGGGGTCAAAACATGTGGTTTATTCCTTTATAATGAAAGGTTCCACAGATACCAGACGAAGATTCGCCTTAGGTATCGAGTACGTCAAAACTCAAATGAGCAGAATGTTACGCTGCTCTTGCATACAAAACCAAGCTATTATGAGACTCGATAGAGGTTACAAACAATGTTTTTAATGGTTTGTCATTCGGATTGATCACACACATCCAGAAAAGCCGCGAATTAATCAAACACAATCCGAAGAAAGGTCTGGGTTGATCATACACAACCATAACAAGGAAACAAGAGTGATCAAACACACTCTTCACCCGCGAATAAAATTTCGGGATTTTTACCTGCACGCACAAAATCTCAAGCATAGAATGAAAATGGAGAAGGGAGGAAATAATTTTATCCTCCCCGAGTTATTGAACTTGGAAAAGTTTAGGGTTTCAAAACATACATTTCGAAACTTCAAACACTTGAAGAAGTCAAAAATTGTAGTCGATCAGAGGAAACCAAAAATCGTCGGCGGGCGGCGGCTAATGGATTGATAGCCGGTAATGTCCGACGGTGGCCGGGAAAACGGGCAGCGGCGGCGGTCAGACAGAGGAGCTGAAAAACACTTTTTTTAGGGTTTTGAAAAATAAATGGTGTGCTATTAATTAACTCTAGGGTTAGAAAAAAGTGCATGATAACGTGAACAAGTATAAACTATAGAGACAAAGATAGCAAGAGAATCATCATTGTATTCATTGATATGAGCCCTTTATATGGAGAATTACAAAGTACCAATATGGTAATGATAAGGAATACATAATTACATAGTCTTATTCTAACTACATATCCTGATAGCATAAGGCCAAGACACACATATGAAATATCGTAGAACACACTATGCATTTTTTTTCCTTTCTCATTTTTTTCCCTTCTCATTTTCTTCACTTTCCTTCTTGGGTTTAATCAATTTTTCAATTAGTATTTTGTTAAAGAAAAAATTAAAATGTTTTCTCTTATACTCCTACACTTCCGTTAGTGTTTTTTTACAAGAAATTTCCTTTGACGAGTCTACCATTTGGTTCAAGAAATTCTAGAAAAATTTTGCACGTTTAATTAATCTAGACACACACCGGATCCTGGATCCGCCGCCACTGTAGAGAGTACAAGATTTGAGTTAAATCTTTAAACTTTCGACACATTTCAGTTGACTATCAGCTGGTACCAGTTGAAACAAATTGAGGGGGAGGATTATTGGATTCCGCTCAATTCTGAAGTCAATACACAAGACAAGCTAGGCAGTGACCATTTTGGCTCGTCAACCAGCTGCTGACAAAGTCTCCCGCCATAGCTTGCAGTTGGAACCCATTAATGTGCCCCAGATTTTCTATTGGAGTAGTAGATGGGGGTTATGCCTCGACACATCCATATTTCCATCATTATTCGTTGCAACTTGTAAAATAAACTAGGGGAACACTAATCCCACATTTGATCGAATGACAAAAGCTCTCTAAATTTTGGGGCCTTTAAAATTTGAATGTTTTCACGGATAATTAACCGTAAGAAGAAAAATCACAAAGTAAAATTTCGAACACAATGTAATGATACGAGCTAACCAAAGTTGAGACGTAAGATCATTTCTTAAATGATTTAGTGGTCTTGCTTTGATATTATAAAGCGGATCACTGCTAATAATCACGCTTATGCCATGCTCAAATTTCAGTTGGATCGACCTCACTCTTTTATGTTTTCATCCTGCTCCCATGGATTACTTTCTGAATCCACATCCGTAAACATTCATGGCCTTTAATTAGCCGCTTGACTACTCGGGTCCAAGTTTTGGAAGTTTCAAAACCAGGAAAGGGTTAAGGTCAAAGTCATTGCTCTAGCCAAGCAATCTCCTTATCAGAGAAATTCAAAACCAAAAAGAAAAGGAACAGAAACAGTAGTGGGATGCTGAAGAGTGGAAGATGATGATCTTCTTAGACTTCTTGTCACAAATTCACAATCTTTGGGGAGCCCGAGTCAGCGCCTCTAATTAGGACCATGCATTATTTCCTACTTGCGACAAATTATTCTGAACTCTCAGCCTCCTTGAGTGTAGCTTCACACTTACCACACACCCACCTCTACATTCCGATCCTTTCACATTTCAAGATAGCGTTGTTCTACTTCTTCTTCCTCTTGTTGCTGTCCGAACGAACCTGTCATCCTCATGGCTGTAGCTCTTGAGCTAGAATTTCGTAGACGAATAACAAACAGAACAGTTGAAAATACCAGATATATGGGCGGCAGAAAGTAAACAATAGTTTTCACACCATATATATCCAACAATCGTACAAAATAGAAGAGAATAAAGACAAGTGTATACATACCTCCAAATCACCGTAATTGGTATCTTTCTTGTCTTCTCCTTAAGCTAATTAGCTGTAAATTAAAAGTCTAAATACCGCAACACTTGTTCACTATTAAGAAAAACTACCGGACGACACCATTTGCGGAGGTTGTCACAAGTCACAACCCCGGCCCGTTGGCCAACAGCTGCAAGGACAGACTCCGACATTGGTTTAAACTACTAAAGCTCTTGTCTTCTCCGCATTATATGATTATATCACACACCCATGTGGCTTCGATCAATCTCCTCATTGTAATGCTCTCACACAAAATCACTGTCCCTGTAACTTCCAGCTGTTGTAACTTCTTATATTTACATACCCAAAGGAAAGTCAGGAAATCATTTCAAATCTATGTTAAAATTTAACAACATTATAAATAAATGTAGACACTGAATTAAGAAAATTTAGAAAGAATTTGGTCGATCGTAATGTAAATAGAAAGCGTGTGTAGGAATACGAGTTGTTGTTACCCCAATTTTGGCAAAGATACATAAGTTTACGTGTCATCTGAAGTCCCAAGGTAAAAGAAAGTAAAGAAAACCCTGGAAATTCTTGTATGCACGACGTGTATTTACACGACACAATCTTAACCGTTCATAACAATTCATATGTTTGACCACTATGTTTCTATATTATTTCTTCTAATCCTGATCATTATGTATGTGAAGATACACATCGTGTACTAAAGATACTCCTCGTTAGTGGAGATTCTTGACCCCGTAATTAGTCAAGAACGTAGCTGTTACCAGGTAATACTAAACTACAACCGAACACCATTTTGATGAAACCAAGATCGGACGGTCCGAAGTCATCGCTCGTCGGCTGTGTGAGCTCCACACGAGAATATAGCGGGTCAACCAAGTCGACTCTCACTCTCTATATATAACTCCTCTGTAGTGGACGAGTTTTTCCCGCGCCAACCTCCTCTCTCTCTCTCATTCGAATCGGAATCTGAAGATTTGAAGTTCGATCTTTACAGGATGGGAGCGAGCGGAACTGAACCGAGCGCTGGCTGCGGCGAGGGGCTGACGAAGCGGAGGGGATGCTCGTGTTCGAAAGAAGATTTTCTACCGGAGGAGTCGTTCGAGAGCTGGGGCAATTACGTAAATGCGCTGAGGTCGACTCCGGCGCGGTTCAAAGACCGGTTCCTGACGCGGTCGGCGGACAGCACGGAGCTGGTGGAGATGAAGGCACGGAGCCAGCACGAGATGAAGAAGACGCTCAACTGGTGGGACCTCATCTGGTTCGGCATCGGTGCCGTCATCGGCGCCGGAATATTCGTCCTCACTGGAATCGAGGCCAAGAACCACGCCGGTCCCGCCGTGGTTATGTCCTACGTCGTCTCCGGCGTCTCCGCCTTGCTCTCTGTTTTCTGTTACACCGAGTTCGCCGTCGAGATTCCTGTTGCAGGTACGTGTACACCTACGCACTATGCATCAAATTTTCTTTTTAATAAAATTTAAAATTCGTGTTTTCTATTTTCTGTTTTCTTGTCTGCATATTATCGTCTTTGTCATAACTATATGCATGAAGCTACGGCATCCAGCATCTTCGATGTTGATATTTGATTTTGACAGCAAGATTTTGATTTTATAATTAAGAACATAGATATATTATTTTTTTCAAAAAATTAAAACTATATATCATTTCTGATTACCTTCTTACCCAGGTGGAGAGCTAGGTAGAAGCTTGGTCCAACCGAGCTTTCTTAAATAAATTTGTTAATAAATAATTCTCTTGCATAAAAATAGACATTTTTTCTTTTTCCTTACAGCTTATCATCTTATTCTTCTTATTTCTTTAATAAATTGTTTTTTTCCTTTAATTTTCCCAATGCATAATAGGCTCAAATTGGACGGTAGGTATTCGTTTGTGCGTTTTTAAATTTATTGAGTCTGAGGATCTCAATTCTTTAGGTAATAGCAATTTTTGGTTGATGTTATTAAGAACATTTTTTTACTAGTAATCAATTAAACAGCAGTTTTAGATATCTAATGTACTTTAGTTAAATATCGTTGCGGTGGATTTTCTTATCACTTCAATCAACAAAAGAAAAAAAAATCCAAGCCCAACTAGGTTCTCAATCCTGGATCCGCCACTGTTCTTACCTACTGCAAGTGATCGAATTAAAAACATCTGTGTTTTTGGTGAATTTTATTAAACCTGCAAATGAATTACAGTCACTAATGCTTAAATTTAGAGGCGTTAAAACTCTTGGTGAAGTTTAGAATTAGGTCAAGCAGTAAAAGAAAGGAGCAGATAACGATATATTAAACTACTGCTCGTTTTCGTTACACGGCTAACATCGACTCTCTAAGATCGATTTGGCTAGATTTGACTTGATTCTATAGTTTATTAAGGAATGATTTAGGTAAAGATCCAACATCAGCTGCGCTAATGTTGCAGAATCTTCGTGAATATAATGGCTAGCGATGCATTATGTTTGTGAAGATGCACGTACTAATCAAAATGTTTGTTTTTAATTTTTAAGAATTTTTTTTTGAAAGTATTTAATTTTTTTAATAAAATTTTTAAGAATTATTCCCAAGTCCTTGGCAATTTCTAAATTTTCTATCATATAGTTCAATAATCCTAAACGTGTTCTAAATTACTATCATATAGTTCAATAATTCTTTCATTTGGTCAGTTACTGAAGATCCATGGTTAACCACTATTAGACACATTCTATAGAATAGAACGAATAACTTTAGGTGAAGATGCAATCTCCGCATATCAATTGCTTATCCGTTGCGGAATCTCTTTGAATATTCTAAACCAGTATTTCAGTCATGATCAAAAAGTCTAAAGCATGCCATATTATAAACGTCCCCATTTTTCCGGTGGACTTTTATATACAAGAAGACACCGATTACGACTGGCATAATAAGGAGACCTCATTACGCTACATATTATTGCCACATGCATGCTTTCATATTGTTGGTTCTTTGTTTCCTGGCTTCTTGTTTACTTGTACAAGTCAATCGCTTTAGGCCGGCACAAATCTACATCTTCAGGACGTGTGGATCCCTTTCCTCCTCACCCGTCTTATACAAAACACAATATCTTACGTTGAAAATTAAGCAGTAAATAAAGTCTCAATCAGTTATATATACAATGATATTTGTCGATAATTTGACCATAGCATCAGGATTTACATGATGATTATGTGATTATTCATAGTCATATATACGTGACTGGGTTTACGATAAGGATTAGCATACGAACAAGAAAGAAATGAAATTTGATGAGTCCTGGTTTATGAAATGGTTTTATCTCGAGGATTAATTGGAAAATTGATTCTTATTGAATACTAATACAGTTCCTGGTTAATTTGCTTTAGTGTCGATCATAGTGTACGTTTCTCGTTAATTACGTATTGATCTGGTTAATTTCTCAGGCGGCTCATTTGCCTACCTAAGAGTGGAGCTTGGGGACTTCGTGGCCTACATTGCAGCAGGCAACATCCTCCTCGAATATGTCATAGGCGGTGCGGCTGTCGCGCGTTCCTGGACCTCCTACTTCACCACCCTATGCAACCGGAACTCCAATGATTTTCGAATCACTGTCGACGGCTGGTCGGAACACTACAAGTACCTCGACCCCATCGCCATCGGGGTCATCATCTGCATCTGCATACTCGCCGTCATGAGCACAAAGGGCTCCTCGCGCCTCAACTACATTGCCTCCATAGTCCACGTCATTGTCATTCTCTTCATCATCATAGCAGGTCTCACCAAAGCAGACACCAACAACTACAAGGACTTTGCCCCGAATGGTCCTCGTGGTATCTTCCAAGCCTCGGCAGTTCTCTTCTTTGCATACGTTGGATTTGACGCCGTTTCAACCATGGCCGAAGAGACCAAGAATCCTGCTCGTGACATCCCAATAGGGCTGGTTGGCTCCATGGTGATCACCACCACTGTTTATTGCTTGCTAGCCGTGACCCTCTGCCTTATGGTTCCATACCAGATGATCGATGAGCAAGCTCCATTTTCAAAAGCGTTTGAGACGGTTGGTATGAGTTGGGCTAAGTATGTGGTTGCAGCTGGAGCCCTAAAAGGGATGACTAGTGTTTTGCTAGTCGGGGCAGTTGGTCAAGCTAGGTATTTGACACACATTGCCCGAACACACATGTTGCCCCCATGGTTTGCTCAAGTTGATGCCAAGACAGGTACTCCAGTCCATGCCACAATTGTCATGCTCGCAGCCACAGCTGTAATCGCCTTCTTCACCAGCCTCGACGTTCTCGCTAACCTTCTCTCCATTTCTACGCTATTCATCTTCAGCCTCGTCGCCACTGCTCTTCTGGTACGCCGCTACTATGTAACCGGCGTGACTACGGATGCAAACAGGAATAAGCTCATAGTTTGCATTTCTATGATATATGGGGGTGCAATTGCCACTTCTGCTTACTGGGGTGTTACCCATGATTGGGTAGGGTATTGCGTGACGGCTCCTATTTGGTTCTTGGGGACTTTGGGTATCTGGTTTCTTGTTCCGCAAGAAAGGAGTCCAAAGCTTTGGGGGGTGCCATTGGTTCCATGGTTGCCTGCACTTTCAATTGGCATCAACATTTTCTTGCTTGGGTCGATTGATGGTGATTCTTTTATCAGGTTTGCAGCGTGGACTGTGATTATCTTGGTTTACTACATTTTCTTTGGGTTGCATGCTTCATATGACACAGCAAAGGACTCTGAAGCTAAGAAGCTCGAGGGTGGGAAATATGAGACGAAGATCGAAGGAACTAAGGACTCTGGTTTGGATGGTGCTCATAACAAGGCCTCCTCTACAGAACCTGCTAGTTAAGATAATTTCTCATTAATTTGTTTGGTGTGAAGCATTTTGTTGGTGTTTAATATTTTATACTCTTTGTCGATTAATTAGAAATGTTCATAAATAAGAACTTGTGTATTAGTAAATGTTCAAGCACATTCCTTTTACATTTTTTTTTTTCAGCCATTGTGTAAAGTAAATTTTTTAAAAATGATAGTAGGAACGATATAATGCAATGAACTAGTTGAGAAAAGAACATATATATACTTGGTGAGTGGTAACTATAATATGCCCAATCAACCATGTCAATCCCACGCTTCACTTGCTTTGTTTTCATTCAACTGGTGGTAGTTTCGTTGGCTTGTGTTAGATACTTCTCGATTTTGTAGAGACGATAATTGAAGTCGTAGGGAAGCCGCAACTTTTTCCTAATTTGTTTGACACATCTTCTTCCCAAATCATCCTCTAGATCTGGAAGATGACCATCACACATCTTCTTCCCAAATTCCTTGTTTGAGTAGGACTTCTTCAAATAAACAAAAGAACTACAGTCCCTTGTTAGTGATTCACTATAGGTTTAGGGAAAAAATCCAAATAAGAAATCCTGATCACTATAGCTATACCTGTTAGTGATCGATTCGATGTACTTGAGGAGCTCATCGGTGTCGGCGGTGGAAGTTCCGGAGAGCAAGATTTGTCCGAAAAGTTTTGTCGGCGGCCCTGGGAGGATGCATATGAAGATTCTAACTCTACCTTTGTTCTCTTATTTATAGTCTCTCCCATTAGTTTTTGCTGGTTTGTCATCCCTATCGACAAATACCATTTTGCTTTGACTCTGAAATAGAGTATTGTAAACTAGATAGTTGACCCCGCACTAATGCGGGGGAAATGAGAGAGAGATTCAAGCCGCCAATAAACCTCAATCCAAAACCCTAGTAGCTCTGTACGTTACTTCGGAAGTGCCATGATCTTGTATAAAATGAAATAAATACAAGGGAAAAATATATAATAATTTGATTAATTTCAATTACCAAGAACAAGAGAGAGAAAAAGATTCTGATGGACAAAATTGCCATATCATGCATGGCCATAATATCATGCAACTAAATATGCCAGTCGATCGGTCCATAATTAAACCAATAATGCTATTTATGGTATAACACAGTAAACGCTGTACCGGCCCAGCCAAATACATAAACACGATCCATATCCTCACTTTCTGTCTCTGCTCTTGCTTTGCTGAGTCTGCTCTCTACCATTGTAAGAATTTAAACCTTGTTTTTCTATTCAATTTGTTTCCCCAATTCCCTTGAACCTACTTCTTTTCTGATTTTGATTTTTGGCACAAACGACAGGCATATGCAGTTTAGTGCCAAGCGTTAATCCCCTCTCTACTATTGTTTGAGCCCTGGCCTTAGAAATAGATCAAGATTCAACGATTAACTCTCTGGATTAATCACGCTTGCGAATGGTGTAATTGGGTTGTTTGATTTCCACATTGAAGCTAGCTTTGAGGTAGAAACTGCTGCATGCACTTCCTTCGGGTTTTTTTTTTCTTTTTTTTTTTGTTTAATATTTGTTTTTGTAGGAAAAAAAAAGTCCGATTCTATCAAAATATTTTGGTCTTATGCACGCGTATGATCAGTTTCCATGTTGAATACAGCTTCTTAAAATTATCTAGATTTATATAGAACGAATAGTTTTCTTTTTGGAGATTCATATACTACGGATTCTTTTTGTGAAAGAGAATCAAGGACATTGTGTCTACTGTCTAGTATTGGTTTTCAGCTAGATATATACCGTATCAAATGCAAATCATTTTTCAATAAATAATAAATTTCTAGATTTTCCATCAATATGGACTCTTTTCTTTGGTCCTTGACGGGTTCCACTTTACAATTGGGATCCTGATTTCTCTCTTTCATTGTGTTTGAGGAATCCTGAAAACCAAGTACTTTCTCTTTTGTTCCAATATGTTTTACTTTTCATTCTTTTTTTTCCTTCACTAATCTTCAGGGCAGCAAAAGAAGATGGAGAATGGCAGTGGAAGCGGCAGTAGTAGCGGTGGTAGAAGTCGTGGTGGAAGTGGCAATGGGGTCAATAAAATTTACATATGCAGCAAAGAAGATTTCTTGCCGGAGGAGTCATTCAAGAATTGGGGAAACTATGTGCATGCCCTTGCCAGCATCAAAACAAGGCTCAAGGACCGCCTCTTGGCACGGTCATTGGACCGCCTTGAGTTAGAAGAAATGCGTGCGAGAAGCGAGAATGAGATGAAGAAAACCCTAAACTGGTGGGATCTCATTTGGTTTGGGATTGGTGCAGTCATGGGGGCAGGCATTTTCGTGCTCACCGGTGAGGCGGCTAGGGATCTTGCAGGCCCTGCAGTTGTAATCTCTTACTTGATATCCGGAGTTTCGGCATTGCTGTCAGTTTTGTGCTACACTGAGTTTGCGGTGGAGCTTCCGGTGGCTGGAGGCTCATTTGCCTATCTTAGAGTGGAACTTGGTGACTTCATGGCCTATATTGCTGCAGGGAACATTCTATTTGAGTATATAGTAGCAGGTGCTAGTGTGGCAAGGTCATGGACCTCCTATTTTGCTACATTGTGCAACCATAGTCCCAATGATTTTCGGATCTATGCCCACTCCCTAGCTAAGAATTATAACCAGTTGGATCCAATTGCGGTCTTTGTCTCCTTTGTGGCTTGTGTTGGTGCTGCCTGGAGCATCAAGGCATCGTCTAGGTTCAATTCGATTACATCCATCATCCATCTGGTGGTTTTGGTATTCATCCTTGTTGCCGGCTTAACAAAGGCTAACCCTTCTAATTTCACAACAGACTTTACTCCATTTGGCCTTCATGGCATCTTGAAAGCTTCGGCTGTGCTGTTTTTCGCTTATGTAGGGTTTGATGGTGTGGCAACTTTGGGGGAGGAGACTAAAAACCCTGGTAGAGATATCCCAATAGGGCTCATTGGCTCCATGGTGATTACCATAGTAACTTATTGTGGTCTTGCAGCAACATTGTGTTTGATGCAGCCCTACAGCCAAATTGACCCCGATGCATCATTCAGTGTGGCATTTCAGGCCGCAGGTATGAACTGGGCAAAGTTCATTGTTGCATTGGGAGCACTTAAAGGCATGTCCACGGTTCTACTAGCTAACCTTCTCGGGCAGGCTCGATACTTCACTCACATTGGAAGAACCCACATGGCGCCACCAATCCTTGCAAGGATCAATGCCAAGACCGGTACCCCCGTGACCGCCACCATCATCATGACTGTTGCAAACTCACTTGTTGCTTTCTTCACGAGCCTTGATGTCTTGGCAAACCTTCTCTCCATATCAACCCTGTTTATATTTTCCCTCGTTGCATTAGCACTGATTATTAGGCGGTACTACGTTACGGGTGAAACATCAGCAACAGATAGAAACAAACTCATTGGTTTCTTGACACTAATAGTAGGTGCATCGATTGCAGCTGCAGTGTATTGGGTGCTTAGCAACGGTGGTTGGGTTGGTTACGTAGTGACAGTTCCAATATGGTTCTTTGCTACTCTAGGCTTGCAGTTGACTGTCAAACAAGCAAAGAAACCTAAACTTTGGGGGGTGCCACTGGTTCCTTGGTTACCATCGATTAGTATCGCATTCAATATCTTCATCCTCGGATCCATTGATGGAGAATCATTCATAAGATTCAGTATTTGGACATTGGTTTTGCTTGTCTACTATATATTTGTGGCACTACATGCTTCCTATGATGCAGCTAAAGAGACAGAGAGTATAGCTAATGCTGAAACAAACATGGAGGCTGGAAGTAACAAAACCCCTGAAGTAGGCTGAAAGTAAGACAGATTGTAAGTGACCGAAGCTATCATAGTTTTTCTTTCACTGTTTCTGTACAGTTCTAGAACTCGAATCGATTTAGACTTTCGGTATTTTGGTTTTCCTTTTATCATTTGAATTATGAGGGATATCATCCAGGTTATTAGTAGTGCTGTGAATGTTATATTCATCTGTACTAACATTTAAAGTAATTCGCTTACTGAAGCTTTGTTTTTCCAGCTGAGTTTTTCAATTTTTTTTCTTAACAAAGTTATGGCTGTGTAAGTCATCTTTCAATTATTAAATCAACGACAGTCGACAGATCAGGCATTTCCACATTACCAGTGAAATGAAGTTCTCCAAAGTTAAACTGTCTATCAAAACAGTAGATATAAGTGGATGCACAATCAAACCTAATGATATTCTCATTGATACAATAATGATGTACAATCAGCCTGACACTTTCAACGCCTCAACTGCTCCTTTTCTTTTTTGGTAACACACAAAATTATATAGGGGACAGACCAAAAGGGGGGAGAAGGATATCGATTACTGGCTCATTCAAAAACATGGAGACTGACATATATCATATATGAACATATTATATTGATACAGGTTCCTTACATATTATGTTCTATCTTGAGGAGAGTGTTGAGGGATGTACTATTGAATCTCTGAGCAAAGCCTCTGATCACAAGCACAATCACATCTCTAAGGTGCCTGGACTGCACCATCAAGTCTACCTCACTCTCACTGTCGATTACAATTCTCAGCCGATGCTGGTCATTTCGGAACAGCTCCACCTGCACATTCTTCTACTTTAAATTTCTAGTCTTATTTGAACTTTCTCATATTACTGGGAGTGAAGAACTTAAACAATCATCCATGTGGTTAGATTTCAAATTTTACAGATGTGCTTTAATGTTTTGAGCATCATTAGTTTTGGACTTTGGACTAGGAGCATGTATAGTAACAGAAACTTACATGAAACGGAGGTGCATAGGTTCCACGAATTTCTGTAGTTGGGAAAGAAGTCTTGGAACCGGGCTTTATAACCTTCACTCTTTTTCTATTGACTTCAAGAGTTCTTCTCTCAAGAGTTCCTACCGCAGTAGTCTGCAATTAGAATAAGCATAAAGAATAGCCACAACATTAACTTTATATAATTTAACAGTGAATTAAACAATAATACATAGACAGAGAATATCAAATGAGAACCTTTTTGGTAGATTGGACCTTGTCACACAACACCTGTAGGAAATATGTTTAAAAGTTATTAGGATGGTTTACAAAGATGTAAAAGTAAATTTCTTTACTTTCAGCTAACTCTTCACAATGCATAATAAAAGACACTCAACAGTTCATTAATACTCGTACCTCAAATTTCACTGATCCGAGATCAAGCTTCTGTTTCACTTCTTTAAGAACATCAGGCTCTGCATGTAGATAATGGATATTTTAGGATATGGGTTCTCAGAGATTTGAACATGAAATTGTGTGCCATCTATCTCAGACTAGAAGAATGAAGGGAAAATCTACCAACCCAAATGCAAGAGAGAGACAAACGCTCAAAACAGTTGTTTATGGGTCATGAATGCCTTTTTAATCCTGTATAATGTATATTAAGCTAGTTCCTATACTAGTTGAAGAACAAGCTTTTGCAAAATCATTCAATCTCAATTTGTCAAGACCCGCCCCGAATTTCACCCTGAAACCCGAGGTGAGTCCTGCGGGGACCACCTCCAAGGAAAACTTACCGAAGGACTCGGCAAACTTTCCTTGAAAATGGACAACCCTAACCCGGAAAAATTAAAGAACACTTTGAACCAAAAATATAAATCTCCCACTTGATCCAAATAACCGAATAAAATAATACACAGATATTTTTCCGAAAGGGGTTGTCCATTTTCAAGGGAAGTTTGCCGAGTCTTTCGGTAAGTTTTCCTTGGAGGTGGTCCCCGCAGGACTCACCTCGGGTTTCAGGGTGAAATTCGGGGCGGGTCTTGACACAATTAATCAAGTTCTCTACAATTTCTAGGACTTTAATATTGTCTAACTTTCAAATAATGTGTAACTTATTTGAACTGAAAGCAATAATAGATGAGACTCTTTATTACCAACTGTAATCGGCTCTGTGGATGCTGACACAGGTTGCCCCTCCACTCCATCCTCTCTTACAGGAGTGTAAATGGCTACAAGCCTGTATCCTACATCGTCCACATTGGATTCATACATTCTCCCTACCTCCCCTGCACATAATTTTTTTCTTCATTAAAATATTGCAGAACGGATATTCCTGTGAAGGATTATTATTATTCTAAAGTATAAATACATACCAGGTATAGAGATAAGATCAGGACTCCCAACCATTGATCTCAGCCACTGTATTTTACTTTTTCCTTCCTTCCCTCCACTATAAACACCACGTACAGCATATAAGTTGGTGTGGAAACCCCTCCCTTCGATCTCCAGCTTATCAATTCTAGGAATCCCTACGGAATTAAGGGGAGAAATAATTAAGTTTGAAAGAAAATGAGTATCCCTAATACAGGATAACAATACCATTCAGAAACTGTAAACCCAGAAACAACAAAATCGAGTTCGAAACTTTTGTGCACCTTTTCTCCACACTTTTTATTTTGTATCAATTGAACAAAGATTGGGTTGCAAGCCTTTCATTTGTAATCGAAAATCACCTAAAAATTCTTAATCATCTAAAGGAGATGTGAAGCAATGTTTCTTTTATAGATAGATTTCTTAGCATTTTTTATTTGAATCACCAATTTGCTGGATATGAAAAGAGAAAACTTTTATTATTGAGTGATGGTGACCACCAAACATTCCCAAGTACCTGAGGACTAATGGATTAAGAAACAACAATGTTACAAAGTAAGGGAATGGTCCTGCAGTCATGTTAATGTACTTGGAATGGAATTACCTGCTAGTATTGGTCCAGTTTCAGCATATGCAAGCTCAGCTGACCTTCCAAACACATCAGTCACAATGCACTCACATTTTAGAGAGCGCCCAACATCCTCTAATCGCATTCTGTAGGAGCAAGAACGCTGAGCAGGTAATGGTTCAAAGGTCTTATCATCTCCCACAGCTGAAGAAACAAACCTGTACCAACAATTTGTGTCATATAATGAATATTATGAAACAGTAAAAGCTAATAAACTTATAGCAAGAACCAAGAAAATTTCAATAACCATTCTTTGCATCTAATTCAATGATTCTTAGAATTCCAACTTGAAAAAGAAACTGCATGCCCCATTGCTACTTGCAATGGAAAGATTCAAAGCTAGCATGATAGCACTGGAATATCCAAACAAAATGTTACATAAGACTAGGACCAACTTTCTTGCAAATTGAATTTCCGTTCAAGTTACATCCTCACAAAGCACAGAGAATCATGGACTGTTGGAAAGCCAAAAAGTGTAAGTTTATGCAGTTGAAAGTTTAAGTTTTTAAAGCCTATGTGTGTTTTTCTTTTTTCTTTTTAACGAAATTTCTAAAGTTCATCACAACTGAAAGAAATGGAATACAGAGCTTCTAATGGTGATAGTCTTGCACAAACATTTGAATGCAATCATGTCACACATTACTAAAATATAACACTATACCATTGATATCTGACATCTTGCTTGTACTTGTGCCAAACAAGCTGTTGAGTCAAACTCTCGGGGATCACTTCAACAACTGTAAGAACATCACCTTCGATTGCTTTTCCAGTGAGAGCAAGCATCTCTAGTCTTGGAAGCTCTGGAGGGCAATAATACCATATCCAAATTCAGAAAGGAGGACAATATAAACTAATAATCAGAAGCAGTGCTATGGTCACATTGGAATTTTTACCAGGAAGAATAATGTCAGTCGGCTCAGACAACCTCAGTTCACCAACCACTGAATCTGAACGAACTGGTGTATATCTGTGATGCATATTAAAAGTTTGTTAGAATTGATATTTTCTACAGATTCATCTACAGAACTCCACATGCTGTACATATAACTAAAAACAGCAGGACAAAATACGAGATAGAATGTTACCCAAACAATAAACGGCAATTGTAGTCTGTATCGGTGACTTCATAAGTTCGAGAGTTGGCCCCATTTATAAGACTGATAGTTCCTTCATTAGTTTCTCTATACCAGCTAAAAAGACTCCATCCCTCATATCCACCAAAATACTCTCCTTCCCCAGAATAAACAGAGAGAGACACCTCCTTCACACGAACGTTAGAAACCACAGGAAGAGCTACAACATTGATTCAGAAAACGAATCAATAACCATGATCCAAAAGAAACAAATATGTTTTTAATAGGGAAAAGAAATGGACAAACGAAGGCCTTGGAATAACCTAAGCCAGAGGTTGGCAGTATAGATAGCAGACACAGAACATTCATTACATGAAACTGATGAGTTATTTATTTATTTTTTAAAAGAAACAGCTAGTTAACAGAAAAAAAAAATCTAGGAGGCGGACAAGGAGTCTGCTTTAAATAACTAAAGAGGGCAGCTAGGGCTAAACGCTTAGCAGCTCATCTATTAGTGCTAAACCTAAACTTAGGGGCTTATACTACAGCTGCTTCCCAGTTAAGAATAATGGAAGAAAGACTATAACCCCTAAATTCCTTAGAAGTAGAAGCCCATAAGGATGCCCAGAAGGACAGAACTTGACCCTCTTTTATAACTGATGAGTTTTGTATTAAGCCGGTTTTTAGAGAAACAGCTAAACTGACATGAAGTGGCTGTCCAGGCTTACGACTTCCTTAAAGGTAAAAATAAATTTGAAAATAAGGCACCCAGATCAGACAATTTTAATAATATACCTCGGTGTTCATCACAGTCAAAGTGAACTGACGAGAATAAAGACTGGGAACTTAGGTTGTACCTGGTGCAACTGGAGAGTTGCAAACTGCAACTAGTGCCTTCCCACATTTACCATCTTTACGGGTGGGTACCCAATAAAGGGCCAAATAAGCCCCAACATCTTCAAGTGCTGGTTTATAAGTTCTGCCACAAATTGAAGCCCAATGAGATTTGCCATTTCAAAAAAGAAAAACAGATTGAAACGTTAGAAACGACTACCCAATAAACGAACTTACAGTGTTTTACCGCATACACCAACATCTTCATTCAAATTAGATATATCCAGCAATGCAGATCCATGCAGCTTATTTTTCGTTCTGTACCAAATATATTCTCCAACACCCTCCTCTCCACCAAAGTACATTTTTTCTGGGACAAACTCTTCATCTTCACAGCAATCAGGGATGATAAGCTCCAGTCCTTCAGGATCCGCTGTTGCAAGAACCAATAAATTAAAATTGCCACAGAATAAGTAAAAATCAAATACTGCTTTTAAAATGAAGTTGAAAATAAAAGAAATTGGTGGTAGAACAAGTGAATGAGATCCGAAAGTATCTACTAGGGGGTTTCTGAGGGGCTTTTGGAAAATATACAAGTTCATGGAAACTAATTCTGGGTTTACAATGGAACATAGTTAGCTAAACGAGTTTAGCTGAACAAATTGATCCTCCACACTACACAAGAGTGTAGAAATCTGCAAAATAATTCGACTTACCTGGCTCAACCACATCAGATTTTATACTCTTCGGATTTCCTCTCATCCCATCCTTGCGCATAGGGGTGTAAACAAGTTCAATGCATTTTCCCACATCATCAAGAGTCAAATCCAGAAAATCTGTCAGGAAAAAAATACTATTTAGAATGCAATTTCAAATTGATGCGCAAGCATGTCTCGTTTATCAATTGTCTAGAACTCACCATGAGTACTCAATTTCTCCTTGACACCATTACTTTTCACTTTAAACCATTCATGGAAGCAATTTCCTTTCTCCCTGAAGCACAAACCATCGAGGGAACGGTCAATCTAAAGTTTCATGTTTATCAGAAAATAAGAATAGGAAGTCTCACCCTCCACTATAAGAAGCATTAAAGCTCAAGCGTTGTCCTTCAATCATTGAACCAAGAAACTCCAAAGAGTGGCAAGTTGGGGGACCTGCATTGCAAAATAAATTTTGTAAAAATCATCAGATTTACTGCCTTTTCACCAGATCATGTCCCTTTTAAACTACGTGACTAGATTGCAACCCAGATAATGACAAATGCCAATACAGTATGCAAAAGAAAATGAGATGTGGGAAAAAAAATCAAGAGCAGTCACTTACCAGGTATTATAGGTCCAATTTGTTCGGATAGAACAGTAGGACCACAAGCCCAGTCACTTCTGACAGGCTCGCATGACACGGAGATAAAGAAGCCAATGTCATCAATTGAGAGTGTGTATGAAGCAGTAGTTGCACCCCTAATTTCCGCTGGAGTTCCATCTGAAGTACTCTGTAAAGACACCATATCTTTTAATCAAATGGTATAAGCAAAAGGCTTAAGTGATTTTTACAGGAAATGTGACTTTTAATAATAGTAAAATGTGAATTACAGAAAAAGGTTTTGTCATGCCGACCAGAACAAATGATGACTTACTAACAGCAGAAAGTTAATGAAATTACCCGGAACCAGTAGAAAAGTGAATTTCCCTCTTCACCGCCCCAGTATTGTTTGTCAACAGTAAGTGAAGTACCTTCAGTGGCATCCCCAACAATTCGTAGAGAAAGTAATCTGGGGCTCCCTAATTATCAAGAAAGCATTCATTGTAAGAGTGAGCAGAGAAAATGCAAGAAGACTGATTAGTGTACATATCCGCAACAAAAACTATACAGCATTGGCATTCATTTCAATTTGAAGGACATATTAAACGGTCACTGCATGTGTCTCCATTATTTCATAAAAGGCCACATGATGATACTAGATGTGAAGATGAGTTGAATATAGTTCTAGGCATCATTATTCTCAGGTCTATCAGTGATTCGGTTATTTTGAACTTCAACTGCCTCTTAAAGAGAAAAGATCCTATGATATGTAAACCTGCACATTCAAAACTTTTGCTTGATTTTCTACAGAAATTCACAACTCTACTCTTCATATTTCCCGATTACAAGTCCTTGCATTCTTTGTCAGTGCAGCAGAATCATAATTGTCATGACAGGAGAGAATAAAATTACCAGGGTGAATACGTTCCTGGCCCATGCACGTTGTTGGTTCACCCACAATCCCATCATCACGCACTGGGGTACATTGGAATGAAATAAATTTACCAATTTCGTTTTTTGTAATACGATACTGAAGAAGACCTGTGACCTCAGGTATTAGAGATCCAGCATCGGTTTCAACCTGTTAATTTTGGGAACTCATGTAAGGTTGATATTTGGAAATTTAAATCAAGCATTACGTCCTGTTTGATAAAAATTTGATAGAAGTGCATATACCTCATGAATATACCAATTATAGATACTTTTTCCTTCATGACCACCGATATAACCATATGATCCAGTCAATATTCCACCTTCTGAGTAATCACCAGTAATAGATAAGAAGTTCAAGCTAGGAGGCAGAGCTGCAAGAAGCAAGATGAGAGTTAGTGATTCACAACAGCAATTAAGGGAAACTGCAACATTTCACCCCTATTATATTTACGTGGTGCCAAAGTGTCCAGATATCTGCTAATATCAAGCATGACATTTGAAACACAATTGTGCACACAGAATATAAAGTAGGTATACTTACTCTCAACTGTTGTATCTGATATAACATATGCTGGGTCACCAAATTCACCATCTGGGGTCATAGGAGTGAATTTTGCAACAATGTAATAACCAACAGCTCCCAATGGTATGCGAAATGCCTAAAGAAAGGAAACAGGAAGTGATAGTTCACAATTTTACATCTATTGCCAAAATAAAAACAAAAACCCTTGCTTTGAAGGTTACTGAATCCACATAAAAAGAATATAGGATCACATACCTTGGCAATCTTGGATGTGCTCAATGCTTCAAGACCTTTCTCACCCACTAAAGTTGAGAAACTTGTTTTAAACCACTGTACCCTGCTAGACCCTTCAGTTCCTCCAGTGACAACACCAAAGGCAGTAACCTTACTGTTCTCCCTCATATCACCAATAATCTTCAGATTTAATACCTTTGGAGGTGCTGGAATTGAGCAAAGACAAACATTACAACAAGAGGAAGTCAGTAACAGAAATCTAATATCAGAAAACAAAATCAAAGCATGGCAAATGGCAGAAGACTTTTATCAACTTTAAGAACGCTTGATTATGTTCAGCAAAAGAATAAAGAAAGACAATTCCAATTTCAAGATTCTTGTAATCATTCAGGCTACCTTGCTTCACCACATCGGACAGTACAGAAACAGATTCCCCTTCTTGCCCTGAACACAGAAGAACAAACCACAATGTTATGTGACAATTTATTAAGAACACTGTTAGCATACATTTAAAGCTCCTAAGGACAAAGGACCTTCAAAATTGATGGGTATATATGCAAAAGCCAAGCGATGCCCAACATCTTCCTTGCTTAAAGTATACTCAGATGTACCGGTTGATACCAAAACAAAGTCTCTGTCAAGGATAGCCAGTTAGCCATTAGCCAAGGAGGAGAAAAACTAAGTATGTAAAATAAGTGTTCCGAGAGATTTGCTACTTGAAATGAGAAAGCAAGAGAGAAAGGCAAGAATTAAGAACTCTAGAGAATAAAACTATGAAAAACTTCAACGTTTGAGAGAGACAAGAATAAAACCCAATCTAGGAAAACATATTTTCATTTTGTTTGAGCATGACAAGATTTGAGTATACTGACCCAGTGTTGCTACGCTCACATAACCATTCAAACTTGCTGGGGCCCTCTCTTCCTCCAAAGTAATCACCAACACCTCTGATGGTACTTCCTTCAACAAGGTCTCCGAGGATTTGAACGTTACTGACTGACGGAGGTGCTGCCACCATGAAACAGTTTATTAGTAAAACCTTTGATTGTACTGAAGAAGTTACAAACAAGATCCACATAAAGTTTGTATCACTTGAGTACCAGATTTTACAAAATCGGTGTATTTATAATGGGGTTCTCCTTTGGCACCCTCTTCTGTCACCGGCGTATACATGAAAACCAAACTTGTACCAATATCATCTATGGTCAACTTATACTCCTCATCTTCAGCTCCAACAATTACCACCGGACTGCTGTTCCATTTTCTCCTCAACCAACTATAAAATATGATAGATGAATATACATTATATTATTTTCTTGTAGCAGGAAGAAAGAGAATAGTTGTGTTGAATGAAAAGTGCATACATGCATAAATTTATAAGAGATGTATGCATGTACCCAGCCAAACCTAAACCTTAAGCGAGGAATGGGCCAAAATGTATATCAACCTGTAATTATCAACAATTGTGCATATAAGTACACGCACATAGAGCTTTTAAATAGGTAATCTCACCTAGAAACACCTTTTGCTGGAGTGCCGCCACACCACGCAATCTCTGCATGGCCCCTTAAAGTATTTCCCTCTACCAGTTCTCCACGAACATCAAGGTTCACAACCTTGGGAGTTCCAGTACCTTTTCAAGAGAGAAAATAACATCATAATTTGGTGGTATGTAAGAAAAGTCTTTGGGCCATATAACAGCTCAATAAAAAAACATGCTTCAAGATGAAATCTTACGCTGGCATTATAGGTTTTGATTTGTACTTGGAACATTATACATTGACGGCCAGGAATATGAGGACGAAAATTAAATATTTCTCATTTCAACTGTATATCAAGAGCAAAATGTTATTGGAGTAGACTTTTATCTGTATGCCAATGACTTATTATTCCTGCATGTCCATCGATTCTCATTGCTGTATATATCTAGATTAAAAATAAAAAATAAAAAAGAGCCTTTTGAAATTCAAGGATTCTGTTCCTGGGGGGTGTTAGGGATTGAGTCTGTATGAGGAAGCAAGTATGTTGGTAGAATGTAACATGATTCCAATGATCTAAGTAAACTCTTGATTTTATACTTGATCAAAATTACTGATCTAGAAATAATATACTTCAGTTTTATGGAGTTAGAGGGTAAGGCTTACTATCCAAAGGTCCTTGTATGAACCTTTGTTCAACAGACTGCAATAGTGTCTCAATTCCAATGTATCTTCACATGTATATTCTAGGAAGAGATGCAAAAAAAAATTTCTCTGATGCTGATAAGTGAATCCAAATGCAAATCCCAGAGTATGAACAAACAATGAGAAGGTTTAAGGTTTTTTGCTGGATGGAAGCAGAGCGAATGGAATCTCTAGATTCAGCAATTCACTCTAATGAAAAAGGATGAGAAAATTTACCTGGTTTTACCGATGAAGATATAGCAAAAATAGGAGGGTACTCCATTTCTCCTAATATTGGAGTACATTCCACTTTCAAAATTTTACCAACATCTTCATGCTTAGGCCAGTATACCTATAGTCAATGTGTCATCAGCTTAAAATTAGATTCGAAGAACAATTGATTTGCACTTAAAAATTTAAATACACTGATCATATTGAAAGAATCAGTAACCTCTCCGGTGGCATCAGGAATGCTAGTGAAATTGGAAGGTGTTCTTTCTCCTACAAACCACTGGTACTTATAGATTAATTGTGGATCAGTGACCGAAGTACTTTCTTGTACAAAAGTGAAGTGGCAGTGACAAGTATCTTCTTCAAATGGCTGATCAATAAAGGCCTCCTTGACCAGGAAGCCTGGAGGCAAGTTATCCTTCCATTGCTCAACTAGAAAGCTAAACGTTGAGTCTGTACAAGAGTATAAGTAACAGGAGTCATGCAACATAGCTTTCAAATATAGAAATTTGAAGGTGTTGAACAATCCCAAATTCAAAGTGCATGAAAAACAATAACACCGTTTCTAAAGTCAAGATTTAAGAGACAAATTTAGTATTTCACGTATATATACATATGGCACACATTGTTATTTTATGCTCAGGAAATACTTATAAAGATATCCATTCTACAGTGGATATAAAATGCTACCGTGCAGTAAGCATATGTACTTATTTTACATTAAAGGGATCACATACAAAGCTCTCTCTAGACATGTACATACAGAAACCTGTAAGTAACTCATCACTAACATATTCTTGCGATTGAATATACTCCAACCACAAACTATGAACACATTGAAATTTGTTAGTATATTGGCAACATTATTACCAACAAATAAAAGAAACCAATTTCCATACCTGCTGCATGCTCTGGACGGCAAAACTCCCAACCCTCTCTAATGCATAATGATGTGTGTGCAGGACAACGCTTTGCTATTGCAACCTGTTCTTGAGAAAGATCTGGCAGAATTTTCAGAAAAAAAAGAAAGAAAGAAAGAAAGAAAGAAAGCTTATAAGAAAACATTATGATTTATATGTATATATATATATATATATATATCTAAACACGTATATATACATAGAGAGAGAGTGACAGAGGAATATTCCAGATAAGTTCCAGTAGCAAGAAGACACAAACGAGATGCAAATAAGCGTCAAACTATATGTACCTCTATCATTGAACTTTTTTAAGGTAGGGCCAGCAAGCAAAATGGACGCTGCTTCTAAATTAAGCATTTTTAGTATAGGATTCTCCTCCACTCGTAAATGCTGTGACATAAAACAATGACGAACAAGATTGTAAGTTCATACTCCAAGTTACCATATCTACAAGCCTTTTAAGGCTCCACCTTGCATGTTGTAAAATCAAAAAACCATGACATAGGGAAAAGCGGTGATGGTAAAAGTACGGTTTCTTTGATATCCGTTAAAGCCCAATCCATGATCCAGACAATAAGCTTGGGGTTCAGCATAAATGGATGCATGAATCCCTTTACTGAACATACTAGATGTAACTCATAATAATTCACAAATACAGTACCATAGCATGTCGCTATGACATTAACTGTGTCACAAGTTCACCTATGGTGTTGATAATAAGACCAATGTACACTATTTTTTGGGTAAATTGTCTGCATAATTAGAAACTAACCTCAAGAACTGGTAAATACGGGAATCCCTTTAGAGTTGAAATTTTGTTTTTGCTGGCAGCTAATACCTGTTTGAAAACACTGAAACTTAAGAAATTGATCCAAAGGGAGCTGAGGATAGAAGCAACAAGCCTCTTGAGGCTAAAACAACAAACTAACCTGTAGACGAGGTTGACTTGCCATTGTAAGACTCTTCAACTTATTTTGGGCAACAGAGAGGAACTATACAAAATCCAACATGTACAAAAATTATTTCCAAAGTGCAAAGTTTCAAAAAATATCAGCAATAGAAAACTATGCACGTAGCCTTACCTCCAAATTAGGGAGCTGAGGGAGGCTTGCAAGTGACGTGATCTGATTTCCAGCCAGATAAAGTTGCTGTACAGTTGATGAAATTCAGAATTCTATTAATATATAGAAACTAAAAGATGAATCTAAATGACATGCAAACCTGTAAGACTCTGCAATTTTCAAGAGGTTCGAATCCAGGCCCCTTGAAATCATTGAAACTCAAATCAAGAACCTAGAAACAAAGTACCATCAATCATTAGCATGTTACTTATATGCAAATATGAAACATTACTTACATGTGTAGTTTTTGCATAATAAAACACATTAAGTCGGCAATTTAGTATGTTATTCTAGATTTTAAGTCCGATTAACAAACCTTTACTCTTGTCAGTATTTCAACCCCTTCCAACGTAGATAAAAGATTATCTCTGAGATAAACAAACTGCCAAAAAAGAGTACCACTTAAGAGGAACAACTATAATCACCTTAAATAAAGAAATGGGAAAGCTCAATAGACAACTAATCACATGACATTACCTCTAAATTAGGTGACAAGTTCAACCCACTGGCCTTGAGACTGCGAACTCTGTGACCCCTAAGGTCTAACCTCTGGTGCAAAAGTAATAGTAAGATATTAAGTTACATAGTAAGAGAACAATAAGATGATCTTGTGCTAATAAGCATTTGAAAATAGGAGATATATTATATCACTAAGAGCATTGATAACATCATGTATCCATAATACTCACCAGATCATCACCAGCTTTGATTTCCACCTTTGGAAGAACAATAAACCGAGAATCCCGACCTTCAGGTGTTGCTGCTTTCCTGCTTTCAGGTGTTGCCGCTTTCCTGCGGCCAGATAAACTAGTACTACTATTCATAGACGAAGACAAAGACCCAGATCTCAGTCCACTGGGAACTGTAGGTGATCGAGCTGATGAAGAAGAAAGCTTCGAGACTGACTTCCTGACTCCACTACTAGCACTACTGTCCAATGAAGAAGTTGTCATCCTTGAAGATGAAGATGAAACAGACGATGCTGGCTTGACAGAAGGCTTCCTCACAAGCGACCCGGATGATTTATTCAGACTCCGGTCCAATGGTGACCCTGCAGACAACTTTACAGCCTGTGAAACACTGGTTGATTTTGTAACTACTGAAGGCAAAGAACTTCTCCGAAGCTCGGGGAGAGACCGTCTTATAGGGTCTGCAGACTTATTGCCAACAATTGGAGTAGCATTGCCCTGCTGTCTTCCAGCTGAGACTGACGGAGGCAAAGCACCAGTGCTGTTTCGCCTTACCACTGGAACTGAACTCGAACTTCTGGAAGTACCAGTTGCACTTGACTTCGTTGCACTCGAGCTAGAATCCAAACCACTTTTCGCCTCTACTTTCTTCTGAACACTACTAATGGGGACCGAGCCCTTCGATGTGACTCCAGCACCAGGTTTCACTGTCTTGGCAACTCTCTTTGCAGCTACTGATGAACCAAGGGAGGCCTGCTTCTCAGAAACTTGGGGACTCTCAACTGGGTCTTTCCCTGGTGGCTCCACATTGTCCTCCATTTTAGTTCACCACCAATGTATCCAAAACACACCTAAAAGCCACAAACAGTTGAAAATACCAATCAAATTCTCCAACTTGAATCCAGAAAATTGACAACGAACAGTGAAAATTAAGTTGTCAAGGTTTTACACCCTCAAATCTTCACCAACTAACTAAAGGGTAAATTCAACAGAAATACAAATAGTAAAGCAAGAGTCTTGAGCTACTTACAAGTCCAAAACAAGCTAAAGATCAAAGCTTTTCAGCACCAAACCTCTGTTCTCGGAACTAAACGATCACACTTGGATCTAGCACAAAATGCAGGTTCTTCAGCAAAAATCCAAAAACCCAATTCAATCCAAAGCCAGATAATGCACTCAAAACTCAAAAAGCAATAAACTTTGAAAGCCCAACAAGAACCCAGAAGCCAAATTCAAAGTAGAAACACAACCCAGAACCAAATAAAGACAGAGAATTAAATTACCTGGACAATGTCTCAGATCTGGGGAGTTACAAAACCCCAAAAACGAGAACAGTAAAAGCAGTCCTTGGGTTCCGAGTGTTTTTGGGGCAGAGAATCAGAGCAGCTGTAGAAGCGTCCACTACACACCAAAAGAAGGCACAAAAGTGATGCACCCACAGAGCGAGAGCGAGAGAGAGAGAGAGAGAGAGAGTGAGTTGGGTTTAGCTGAGCTAAGATTTTTGAAAAAAGGTAAGCAAGGCCAGCAGAGTGAGTTGGATTAAAATAATGTGGGTGTTGAAAAAAAAGTAGTCTTCCAGATAAAATTGGTGGGTGTTAAAAAGATGGCGCAAAAACTCTGTTTGGGGTTTTTGAAAACAGAGTTAGGTACTCTTGGGAATCTGGAAAAATAATGGAAATATGAACACCCATGTGGGAAAAAAGAGGGAAAAATAATTAAATGGGTGCAGGGAGATTATTATTTTACCTGATAGGATAAAGAGTGGTGTTCTTTCTCTTTCTGAGTTTCATTTTAATTTGAGTAAAGTGACAAAGCTGTACACTTCCTGCAAACATTCTTCATCTTCTGTTACAGTTCTTGTCGGTGGGAAGGTTGAATCTTTGGCATGAATTAAATGAGGGCAAGTTATTCTAACCAAGACCTTTAAGTGTGAGGATTTTTCTAATTATTTCATTTTTTAATTTTATATTTATATTTTGATCGTTCAGTTTATAAATATTTATGAGTATATTATTTCTCTAAATTTTCAGCTATATTAAAATTGTAAAAGCATTCATAAGTGTGATTTATCAATTATGAACTTAAACGGTTCATATTTGACAGATTTGGTTCGTCCATTAATTTGATCTAGTTTGTTATTTTAACGAACACTAATTTGGCTGAAAATTTGTATAAATGATATACTCATATAAACCTAAAAACTGAACGGATGAGATGTCAAAATGTGATCGAAAAATTAATTTTTTAAGCCATAAATCGAAAAGTCTTCAGCTTAAGAGTCCTCACTAGAAAGAGCTCCCATAAATGAGGAACATTCAAGCAAGACATTAAATTTAAACCAAGAGAACACATCCAATGACCTTGTTCGTATGTTGTAGCCTAAAAATCACATATCTTTTGTGTTCTAATGTTTCTCTTCGGTTTTGAGATATGTTAAAGAAAAAAGAGTCTTCAAATAAAAGTTCTTACTAACTAGTATTAAACACTACGATTAGAAATTCTTTCACTGATTAACAGATTCGTAACGGCACAATATAAAAACATCATAAATTACGTTTTAACAACTCTCGTGGTATGAGCAAAAAAGAAGCATCGTTAATGTTAAATAAGTACCTTTTGGTAACTTTTTTTGTGCGTGTTCTAATCCAAAGAAATAGACTTCCTGCATAACCAATTATGATCGGTTAGGAAATCGTTGTCCAGCATTGTTGATTGATGCAACACAAACCAATTACCAACACTTGACCAAGCTCAGTGTCAGTTAAGAAGTCGTTATCAAAAGGAGCCAAGGTGGTCCCCGCCTTTCACAATTGGGCTGATCGGGTCAGTAACACAATTGGGCTGGTCAAACAGAGGCCCAAATTCGCAGCTAATCACCGCGTCGATTCACAGCAACGAATCCAACGACCATTTTCCATTTTCCCGGCAGCAAAAAAGTTGAGACTTCACTGAGAAGAGTTTCACAGAAGAGAGAGAGAGAGACTGCAATGGCGAATGAGAAGCCGCTGAGGAAAATCGCAGAGGCGTTCGAGGAGCTGGAAGCCGCCGTGAATTCGCAGACCGGCGAAGTGGAGGTGGCGCGGTTCTCGCAGGCCTGTTCACTCGTGTCGCCGTTGTTCGGGTGTTTAGGGATCGCTTTCAAGTTCGCCGAGATGGACTACGTCGCAAAGGTACGACCTTTTTGGTTGTTTTCCGATTGGGTTTTGAATCGGAAGAAATGAAATTGAAGTGCTGAATTTGATTGGATTGGAAATTGATAGGTGCGTGATCTGGGGGAGGCGTCCAAGTCAATCTCGACCCTACACGTGTTGCTGGAGAAGGATGTGGAAGCGGGCTGTGTGAGAAAGGCGGGGAGTCATTCGAGGAATTTGTTGAGAGTGAAGCGTGGGATTGATATGGTGAAGGTGCTGTTTGAGCAGATTATAGTCACCAAGTATGTTTCTAGTTTCTTCTGCTTTAAGTTTAGCTCATTTTGTTAAGAAAGTTTGTATCTTTTGTGATGGTGATGATAGTTGCATTCTAGGATGTAGCTAAGTTGGTTTGTATGCTAGTGGGAAAATGGTGAATTCATCTAGAATATGTTATTCCTTTGGTAGCCATGTTATATATGGATAGAAGAGAAACTAGAAAGTAATACATAAGACAGCAGCTGCAGTAGTTGCACAACCTACATAGGGCACTGCCTTCCCGTTTATACATGTCACATATGTGGGAATACATGAAATGTATACTAATATTTGTTAATCCCGTTAAGTTAGTTCAAATGGTAGTAAGTTACTCCTGTCTTCGAAGATTTTAGAATAGCAACATATTGGCATTGTTAGAACGCATGAGCTTCATGAATAATACCTCAAATTGAAACTTCACCAGTTTAGAGGTGCACAGTGTAGTATCTTATGAAATTGTTTGGATTCTGAAGTTCATATTACATGGTTGAAAATGTAATACCTTTTTTTATTTGGTAGGGGAAATTCCTTGAAGGATCCAGCTTCCAAGGCTTATCAACAGGTGTTTGCACCCCACCATGGGTGGGTCATCAGGAAAGCAGTAGCTGCAGGGATGTATGCGCTTCCTACAAAAGAACAACTGTTGAACAAACTTAATGAAGATGGTGAGAGTCTACTTTTTAATTTAAATATCTCAATAGAATAAAGCAGTTGACTGCATAAGGGTTGCAGTAGGATTTGGAAATGTTCCACAACAATGAGAGTTTGATGTGCTAGATTCCATTTGGACCTATCTACACACACGATTTGACCTTTCATCGATTTGAATAAACTTCATAGAAAACATGCTGGTTTGAAGTTATTCAAAACTAACTGCATTCACTTGGTTGGGAATTATGAAATTATATCAACTGTACTTCTACCTTTCAAATCATTTCAGAAACCAACAGGTAGATTTCCCATCAATTGCAGCATTGCATGTACTTTTTAGGATCGAGATTTTGTTTGTTTACATCGTGTATCCATGCACTCAGGATACTTTGAGTCTAGAGTAAAAATATTCAACATTTACTATACCAACCAAAATGTTGTGTCGGAAGGGGGTTTTCACATTATGTGATACCTGAGTTTTGTTTGTAATGAACTAATGATCACAGTGCTCCTCTGGAGTCCAACAAAAGTGGGGAGGAAATGCTTTTAGAGATTTAGAGGGGTTTGAACTTGTCATTCTCTATATTTTTTCATTTTCTGACTTTCTGAGTTATAAGATCATATCAATCATTGTATTAACTCGAACACTGTTTCTGCCTTGTTACTTTCAGAGACCTCAGCAAAAGCTCAGATGCAAAATTATGTTGCTGCTTCAGCTCCTCTAATTTTGTACATTGACAAACTCTTCCAGACAAGGAATTTAGGTGTAGATTGGTAAAAGAGGACTTACTTTGTATTTATGCAGACTAAAATTGTTGGTTCCAAGTTTCCAACTATATTTATATTAGGAACTTCTGTTTTATGAATTGAATACAAAAGAAGAAACAAAAAAAACAAAAAACTCTACTTAGTCTACTATACTCTTATTGTATCTTATATGAAGATTATTAGTGTCGTTGGATATTATATATTCTGTTTATGGCTCATCATGTTGGTTGTTTGGATGAATTAATATTGCTCCCAACAAATTCTTAATTTTATTGTATTGCTACAAAAAGTGGATCCATTCTTCTCAAGTTTTCAAGAAACTCTCTTTTGAAAATGTGGGTAATATTGCTTCAAGTGATGGTACCTCAGCCTTGTTTGGTCGATGTCCTCCTGAGGAGTCCATGGATGTGAATAACGTGCAGCCTAAATCCACTGATGATAATACAACCATTGTTGTTGACGAGATTTTTAATGCTAATAGCATGATTCCCTATGAAAGTAATCCAGCTTCTCATGATGGAGAAGGTATGATTGATGCTTAATTGGATATCTCTATCCATCTCTTCCAGCTATTTTTAAGTAACATGCTATCATTAAAGTTCTCTTATAGAATGCAAGAGGTGCTGGTAATCATGATTTTTAAGTATGTTTGTTGCAGATAATGTTAAAGTTAATTCTGTTGATATTTTGGCCATCTGTGAACCTCGTGTTCAATTTCATAGAACTAGAGCCTCTCTCCTGCGACTTGGTTTTACTGATTTTGAGATTGTTGAAGCTATTGGTTTTTCTGGTGGTATTTGGTTGCTATGGAATAGAAATAAGAACTATGTTAGTTTCATTGACAAAAACTTCCAATCCATTTCTGTCAAAGTTGATATTTCCGGGAAGCCTTCTTGGATGCTCACTGTTGTCTATGCTAGTCCTGCTCACTCTATTAGAGCCAATTTATGGTCTTATTTTGATAATCTCACTCAGAGAGTTGGTCTTCCTTGCACCTTTATCGAAGATTTTAATGAGCTTGTGTCTTATGCTGATAAGAATTGTGGTCCTTTTTATGGAAGATTTGGTGGCTTGAAGGATTAGATGAATAGAAATGCAATGGTTGACATGGGTTTCTCTGGTCCTTGCTTCACCTGGAGTAACAATAGAATAAAGGAGAGGCTTGATAGGGGGTTTTGTTGCTGTGTTTGGAGAAGTCTTTTTCCTGAGGCTTTTATCCAACATTTGCCTAAAACAAGATCTGATCACTGTCCAATTTTGTTGCATTTTTTCCTAAGAACTCTGTTAATAGACTTGCTACCCCTTTCACTTCCAATCTATGTGGCTTTCCCATGCAGATTATGCTGAATTCTCTGAAAGTACTTGGAAGTCTTTAAATGGTGATTTTGGTGCTAAGGTTCAAATAAATGGCTTCTGCTCTTTCTAAATGGAATAAGGATGTGTTTGAACATATTTTTCAGAAGAAGAAGAGACTGCTTGCTAGAATTGGTGGAATTCAAAAGGTGTGGGACAAACATGAGAATCCTTTTCTGATTAAACTTGAGGCTGATCTCATTCATGAGTATGAAATTCTTCGAGACCAAGAAAACATGTTTTGGAGGCAGAAATCTAGAGATGACTGGTTAAAGGGTGGTGACAGGAACACAAATTTTTTTTCATCTGACAACTATTGTTGGAAGAAGAAGGAACAAGATTGAAGGCCTTTTTGATTCAAATGGGGTAGTCTGGCTTACTGATGCTAACTCAATGCAGAAAATTGTAGTTGACTTTTTCACCGATCTCTTCTCCCAACCTGATCTTATTGAGGATATCCGAGTCACCTTTCCTTGGTAAACCTACCGTTGATAAGGTTAGATTTGATGAAACTATTAAGCTTGTTTCCCTTCTTGAAGTCAAATCAGCTCTTTTTTCTATTGGGGGTTTAACGGCTCCTGGACATGATGGTTTTCCAAGTTGTGCATGATGCTTTTAGTACAAGTTCCAACCCTCCTGGTTTGAATCACACAATTATTGCTCTCGTCCCCAAAATTAATGGCCCTCAACATATGGTCAACTTCAGACCCATTAGCTTGGGCACTACTATATACAAGATTATTTCAAAGATTATTATGGCTAGAATTCGACCTTTGATGCAGAATTTGATTAGTCCTAACCAAGTTTGTTATATGTCTGGGAGGAATATTTCTGATAATATTATGATTGCACAGGAAATGTAAGTTTAAAAAATCTGGTGGTAAGCTTGGTTTTTTTACCTGGAAAATTGATCTACCCAAGGCTTATGATAGGTTAAGTTGGAATTTCATCGAGATGGTTTTATATGAAGCTCATTTTCCCAGATCTTTGGTAAAACTCATAATGCAGTGTATTACCTCCACCAGTTTTCAAATAAGCTTCATTGTTGAGTTAACTGATGATTTTCAGGCTAAGAGAGGTATTAGGCAAGGTGATCCTCTTTCCCCTTATATATTTGTTCTTTGTATGGGAAAGCTCTCTCATTTAATTCAGTCTGTGTTTGACTATGGACATTGAAAATATGTGAAAGCTTTTCAGTCTGATCTTATTTTGTTTGCTGAAGCCTCTTCTTACCAAGCCTATGTTATGAAAACTTGTTTGGTTAATTTTTGCTCTTTATCTGGGCAAACTGTCAGTTATGAAAAATCTGTGATTTATTGCTCTCCCAATACTTCTAAGTCTGTGTCTTCTTCTATTAGTAACACATGTGGTTCTCCCCTTACTTCTGATCTTGGTAAGTATTTGGGAAAGTACTTCTCCCCTTAGCCTTTGATTCATAATCATGTTAATAAGTATACTTATGGTAGTTTGTTTGATAAGGTTCAACAAAGACTTTCAAGTTGGAAAAGTAAAGTTCTTAGTATGGCCGGGAGTAGGCCTCATCATTTGGTCCTTCAGCCCTAACCCGCCATAAACCCTGCCCTACACTCTAGGGCCGAAGCCCTACCCTACCCGACCCTCCCTTAGGGCGGGTCGGCCCTAGCCTTTCTCAAATAGGGTAGGGTAAGGGTCGAGCAAATAAAACTCGGCCCTACCCTAGGACCCTACCCTATTGAGTCATTTAAGGCTAAGCCCAACCAGCCTTAAAAACCCTAGGCCTTAATAATTATTTATATTGTTTTTAATAGGATGCGTCTATTGACATTCTTACAAACTACTTTGTTCACCCCATATGTTGTTAATTTATTAAATGACTAATATACCCTAATATAAAATTACAGTAAGGGACAACAAGTTGTTACAAATTACAATTTTTTTTAGATAAACACGTACTTCATAAATCTTAACCCATAATTTATTATATTCGATTGAAAACAATAACATTCAACTGAAGATGAGGTGATATGTTCGTATTTTTTTGTTTTTTTTTCTATTTTCATTATTGATGCTTCGTCTATCAATTTCAAAGAGTGAAAAATCAAAAATATCTCCGATATTTCGTTTTTTTTAATGTGGTGATAGATCTTTATCATTCCATCATAATATCATTTAATATATTAGACATTTCGCGATATTATACGAAATTTCCGAATTTCTCGTGAAACCCACGGTATTTCGTCCGAACTCAAAGGCAAATTTGAAAAACTCAATGAATTTTGCACAAAATACAAAATGCAAGGCCCAGAGACAGGGCTCGAACCTTGGTTGCCCAAAGGGGGTAATAACACCTCAGCCACTAACGATGTATCGCAATTGTACTAGATCTTGTACCTTTTAGAATATATACACTCCATCAAATTCATTCTCTTTCTATATTTTTTTTTTCCAATAATTTGCTGATATCTAAACTTTCTCGATACTTTCTTTGAAATATCCATTTTTTTAGCATCGAAATTTCCTTGATTGTCGATATTTTAGTTCTTAATCCATTTATTTATTATTTCTCATATCGATTTTGTATGTAAATTTCTATGTATAGTCGCTCACTTATATATATTCGGTTTTTTTTCATCGGCGTCAGAACTTTTTTCAATTAAAGTTTATAAACATTGTGCATCTTGATATCGACGGATACCAATGAGTTGTTAAGTTTGAGAGTTTTTTCTTGTTCTTTAATTTGGATTTATACTTTAATGTGATTTTTCTTGTTTAGTTTGTGATTCAACTTACCCAAATGATATTAATCTTATGGTATTCTTTAATTTCATTTTGTTTTTGGAGTTCAATGGCTATTGGAAGACGCTAATATTGTGTGTATTGCAAATCGGTGAATAAAGTAAATTTAAAATTAAAAAATAATAAAATATATAGGCGGGGTGAGAAGAGATCGAATGTAGGGTGAACATAGCAAATATGAAATTGAAAAAAATATATGTAGGGTAATAAAATAATTTAGGGTGAATAAAGCAAAAATGGGAAAAATGTATTTTAGGTATTGTAAATGAGTGAACAAAGTAGACTTACAATTAAAAATATATAAGTGGGGTGTGAAGAGAACATGAGGTGAAGAAAATGGTTTGTGGGGTGGTAATAGACGTACTCTTTTAACATGTCTCTTATTTTTTAGATCAATACAACTAATTTTTTTTCTTGTAATTGGTTTTGTAAGCTTTATTTTTTTGATTTCATCTTGCTTTGTTAAACAATGATTGAATTTTGATGATTTAGAGAGATAGTTCATGAGATATATGAATATAACCACTTAGATTAATATTTATTGATATATGTTCTAAGCTAAGTATAATGTATATGCATGTACTTTAAATATGACTAAAAAATAGAGTGTATTACATATAAGTGATTTAATCCTCGAGAAAATTTTGAGAAAAAAAAAATTTAAAACTAGCCCATTGCGGTTCTATTTAAAAGGTCAACCCTACTCGGCCCTTTTAACCCTTACGAAATTGGCCTTTAAGGCGGGTAAAGATTTACATTTACAAGTCTTGGCCCTACCCTACCCGGCCTTAAGTTTTGTTGACTAAGTCAAAACCATACCCGGCCCTACCCCAGCCCATAATGAGACCTAGGTGGGAGGCTTACTCTTGTGCTATCAGTTACGTCAGCCATTCCTTTTTATGCTATGCAGACTGCAAGACTTCCTATCAGTCTTTGTGATAAATTAGATAAGTGAATAGAGATTTCATCTGGGGTGATGTTGACGATAAGAAGGGAGTTCATCTTGTGAATTGGAATACCATTTGCCAGCCCAAGCAACTTGGTGGCTTGAGAATAAACAAAACTGCTGACATAAATCAGGCTATGCTTGCTAAAGTAGGATGGAGAATTTTTCAGAAAGATAATGGCCTCTAGGCTTATATGTTTGCTGCTAAATATTTCAGGTATGACAATTTATTTGAGAGTGACTACAAGCCTCCTTCTGATTGCATTAGTACATGGAAGAGTAATATGCATGGAACTGATTTACTCAAAAAAAATCTAAAGTGACGTGTGGGAGATGGTAACAACATCAGATTTTGGTATGATTATTGGTTTTTACCTCAGTCTCTTATTAATTTTGCTATCCCATCTGCCATTATTGATGAAAATGTTGTGGTTAGTGATTTTTGGAATAATGAAGGCTGGGATGTGGACATTTTACTTTTTGTTGTTCCTCTGGAGATTGTGAATTATATCATTAATATTCCCACTGGTTTCAATGATTGAGGAGATGATATTAGAATTTGGGGTCCAACTTCTAGGTTGTTTCTCAGTTAAGTCTGCCTATCACTCTTTATTTAATATGGCTGAACCTTTGAACCCACATTGGAATACAATTTGGAAATTTGATATTCCTCCAAAGCTCAAGACCTTTCTGTGGACTTTGCTTCACAAAAAGCTCTTCACTAATGTTTAGAGAGTTGCTAGAGGTTTTAATATTGTCTTGGAAATTTGTCATAATGCTGGAGCTCACTCATTTAATATTGTCTTGAAAATTTGTCATAATGATGATGAAACTTTACTGCATCTTTTTAGAGATTGTCTAAGGTCTAAAGTTATATGGAATGCCTTCAGTAAGCCTGCTACTATTGATAACTCTTTTTCTCTTGATTGGACTGGTTGGATTAATGCTCAGCTTTGTTGTCATATTGCTATCCAAGACAATATTAAATGGAAGAGTTTGTTCATTTTTATTTGTTGGTTCATTTGGATATGGAGAAATAAACAAGTCTTTGAGCCTGGATTTGTTTTGCCTAGTTGTTTTAAGAAGATGATATGAGATTATGCCATTGAGAGGAAGAAAGCCTCTTTGAAAGCTAAAATGTTATGTTCAGTTACACCTGACATTCATGGAAGATGCCCCCTATGAATTTTTTCAAATTAAATATTGATGGAACTAAGCTATCTCCTTCTGGCAAAATTGGTGCTGGTGGTGTTATTCGAAATCACTGTGGAGACTGGATCATTGGCTTCCAAATCAATCTTGTTGTTGGTGATATCCTTGATGCTGAAGCCTGGGGCCTTTATCATGGTCTGAAACTTGTTGCAAGGCTGAACATCATGAAGTTGGAGGTTGAATATGATTATGCTATCTTAGTTCAATCGATGAACAGTTCCAACACTGAGCTTCATCCTCTGGGTTCTCTTCTTCTTGGTTGCAGTAGCTTGATGAGTAAAATGAATGTTGCCAACCTTACTCACATTTTTAGAGAATGCAATGCTACTGCCGACTCTCTTGCCAAATGCAACATTTCTCATGAGCTCAATTTGGTTTGCTTCGATAATCCTCCTGCTTATGCTACCCAGGCTTTCTTGGATGATCTGAGTTATGTTTCTAAGGCCAGAAGAACTGGTAATTGCTTTAGCATTTAGTTTATTTTTCCCTTTTTGTTGTGCCTTTTAGGCACCCTTTGTAACCAAAAAAAAATGTGGATCGATTCAATCAACATGTAATTATGCAATGAAAAACAAACTACATATCTAACTCACATGCTGCAAATCACAAGCATACTAAGGAACTAGGAAGATGACTCATTTTCATGGAAATTAAAACTTTGCATGAAGATTACTAATTGAGAAATAGCATAGCATCATGAAATATTTCATGAAGAAATTAATAGCCAATCCACCTACAGGTTTACTCTCTCTTTCAAAAAATATACTTCCTTTTTAGTTTCTACAAAAGATGATCAATGATACCCCTTTCAAAAAAAAAGGTCAATGATAATCCAAAAAAAAAACTCCTAACAGAGAACGACTGCCATTCTAACGCTCAATCACCTACCAAAACAGAAGTCATCAAAGACTCTAAAAGACTGTCCTTCTAGATTTCACCTATGAAAGGCTTCACACGCTCCAGAAATTCCTTCACCGATGTTTGGTCTTTGAGATGGCCATTGATTTTAAAAACCTTGTACATCACTTGAACAAACTTCTCCACTTTCAACACTCTAGTTTCCATGAAATTCAGTTCCTTGAAAAGCCAAGCTAATGTTGAGGTTTCCGGCATGTCTAGGAGAAATGGCAGGGTAAGGAGGAGGTCAAGCTTTGTGATAACTTCCATAATATCATCAAGGGCATTCTCTAGCTGTTGTGGATTGATAGCGGGAAACCATTCCGTGCTCACAAAGATACTACTCAGCTTTCTTTTTTGAAGGATTCCCTGCAGCTCATTTTGCCCCTGCTTGACGAGATTGTTGACCTTTCCCAATATCAATCCTCCTAGTGTGGTGTGATTTACGACATCTCCAACATTGTAGAAGAGATTTGTACATTTCAAACAAAACTTGCATGCTCTCAATTCCCTCCGATGTCATCATAACCTTCATCTTGATGAGATATGTACTTACATCCAAGCCTACCTTTGAAGCTTTCTTCTCTAGCTTACAAATTTCTTCATCTGCTGCCCCTTTGGAATCACCTTTAAGTAGCTCCTTGGCTTGTTTCAGAAGCCTTAGGAAGTTTGATTTCTTCTGTAAATGGAGACCCCCAATTTTTTCCTTAAATTGCACTGCCTCTGGCATAAACTTTTCCATCATGTTGGCATAATTTTCTTCGTCACAACACACATTAATCTTCCCATAAGGATCAGAGAACCTAAGGGCTGCGAATAATATCTGATGCAAGAGGTCTTCAACAACTTGAAAATTTGGAATCACTACAAAAAAAAAAAGTGGGCTAAGGCCACATTGTTTTCGTGAGAGTAAAACAATTGTGTGATTGAATATATCAATATAACACAATTGGCTTTTATGGTAATTGACCCTGGAGTGCAATATCTGGGACGGGTAGCAGGATTAGCACAATCTTGTCCCATTGAATCTTTGAGGTACTTTGAGGTTAAGCGACTAAGTTTGGGGGAGGAGGCTGAATTGAAATGGCCAAACAATAAAACAATAGGACCTAGTTTACATTTAAATGTCAAAAACCCAAAACGACCCCGTTTCTTTAATAATAAAAAAATTAGGCATACGCCTTCTACGCCTTGATGTACACCTTTTGAGCCTTAAGGCCGATTCAGTTGCAGCATCGCCTCATGCCTTTTAAGGCTCAAGGCGCCTTATGTTACTCTTTAAGATCGAAATATCATTTTTGAAAGATAAAAAAAAAATAATGATTAATTTCAGTTAACATCCCTAATGTTTAAGGTTAACATCATTTCACTCCATATATTTTTAATTTTAAATATTTACCCCATAAAATTTTCAATTTTCATAAAGGATTAAATTCAGTTTACTTCTGAGCTTTGGGATTAACATCATTTTAGTCCCCATACTATCAATTTAAAAAATTTACCCCTTAAATTTTTTAATTTTCATGAATCACGCCTAATTAATGAAATTTTGTCTAATTTGGACATTAATTTTGACTTCATAACTTACTTTAAGGGCTAAAATAGTCGTATAACAACGTAAATCGCCTTTTATGACCATTTTTTTAAGATTTCATTCTAGCATTTAACGTCCAAATTGGATGAAATTTTAGTAATTGAGCTTGATTTATGAAAATTGTAAACTTTATGGGGTAAATTTTCAAAATTAAGAGTATGTGGACTAAAATGATTTTGACCCCAATTCTCAGGAGAGGTAAACTGAAATTAATCATTTCATAAATCATGGCAAATTGCTGAAATTTCGTCTAATTCAGACGTTAGATTTTACTTCATAACTCACTAAAATGGCTAAAATAGTCTTAATCGTCTTTTAAATTTTTTTTTCTAAGATTTCATGCTATCATTTAACCTCAAAATTGGACAGAATTTTAACAATTGTGTCTGATTTATAAAAATTGAATATTTTAAAAGGTAAATTTTTAAAATTAAAAATTAGGGATGAAACCATATTAAGTTGTTAACCTCAAATATTAAAAGGATAAACTGAAATTAATCAAAAATAAATAAAATAAAAACACTGTCGACTGTTTACGGCTCAAACCCGGACATAAAATACCCAGGTATTTAAACCCGAACCCTTTTCTAGACTATTCTCTCTTCTCCTTCCTCCGTCGAATCTCCACTACTTGACCCCAAAACGCATTCTTCCTCCGCCGTTTTGATCCCCCCAAACCCTAACAAAACCCCCCAGATTCCACCAATGGAGGACCCCGACGGAGTCCTCAACTTCGACTTCGAGGGCGGCCTCGACTCTGCCGCCGTCTCCGCGCCCACCCACACCGGCCCGGCCTCCAGCGCCCCGATCCAGTCTGACTCTTTCGTCTCCCAGCCCAAAAACCAGGCCGCCCCGGCCCCGCAGCCCGACCCGAATGTCAACCCGTCTGGGCGGAAGAGCTTCCGGCAAACGGTGTGTCGTCACTGGCTCCGGAGCCTCTGTATGAAAGGCGAGGCCTGCGGGTTCCTTCATCAATACGACAAGTCGCGGATGCCGGTGTGCCGGTTCTTCCGTATGTACGGCGAGTGTAGGGAGCAGGATTGCGTGTATAAGCATACCAACGAGGACATCAAAGAGTGTAATATGTACGTATATTTACGCTCCCCCGTCTTCGTATTTGTATTTGCTGCATAATTACTTGTATTGCTTTACAAATTAAGGTCTTGATCTTCGGGATCATTATGTGTAGGTTTACACAGATGTGAATGTGTTCATGTTTAGGCTTAGTTTTAACTCTCTTTAGGGTTTTAGGGAGGACATGTTATGGTGTAAAGCGGTTCGTAGTAGAGCAATAGTCGGTGGTAATGCGAATAGGCTTTTACGGAGTTGAGTGAGGAGAGAACACATTAGATACGATGGACATTGTTTGTTTGGACAGGCTTTTTAAAGTGTTGGGATCACACTAATATGTTGTTGTGTATAATCAAAGCTGCTTTGCGTTTGTATTATGAGGTTGGTTGTAAAACCAAGGAGATTAACTTAGAGCTTTTGTTTTACCTAATTTGTGGAGTGATTAAACTATTAATTTACTGGTTAAAGGTGAATGATTTAATGGAAGGGTTTTGTCATTGCAGGTACAAGTTAGGTTTTTGTCCAAATGGTCCTGATTGCCGGTATAGACATGCAAAGCTTCCTGGACCTCCACCCCCTGTGGAAGAAGTCCTTCAGAAGATCCAGCATTTGAATTCGTACAATTACAACAACTCAAATAAGTTCTCCCAACAACGGAATGGTGGTTTTCCCCAACAACATGATAGATCTCAGCCCGCACAAGTCGCCAATTCATTCAATCAAGTGGTTGTAAGACCTTCAGCAGCAGAGTCTGCTAATGTCCAGCAGCCACAGCAATTTCAGCAAACCCAACAACAGGTTGTCCAGACTCAGGCACAAAGTGTTCCCAATGGCCTGGCTAGTCAGGCAAATAGAGCCGCACTGCCCTTGCCCCAAGCAATATCTAGGTGTGTTCAGAGCCCCAAGGTCTTTTATTAGGTTATGTAAATCAGTTTTGTGTTCTTTTTATGGACATTATCATGTGAGGTAAATTGTTCTGGTCGATAGTTTCCAAACGAGTTTTCTCTACTTCCATAAGCTGTATCTAGCGTTCTTTAGACCTATACTAGTTAGTTTTACAATACACACTCTGTACCATTTGTATTTGACCATGTGAGTGGATTTTTTTTTCTCATATAGTTTCTTTTCTTGTTATGATTTACTGCACATCATGGGTTGTTGCTCGCAAACTCCTGACCTAATTTTACCAAGGATTGGAGGACGATTTCTATCCTTTTCTATTGCTTTTACTCTTTCATGATATCCAGAAAACTGGCTGAGACCTAATTTCCTGGGAGCGCTATAGGAAATAATAACAATCTGTTTAAAATATTTATTATCCCATATATTTCACACTTACTTTCACTTTAGGTGCTGTACCAGTATTTCTATTTTTTGCTTCTTATTACATTGGGCTATGAAGGTTACTTTTAATTTCCTTAGAATATTATAATCATTAATGTACAAACTATCTACCTTCTTATGGGTTAATATAATTCCTCGCTACTATTGAATACAAAGTTTGTGAATTCGAGGTTGTGGCAGACACTGTTTGGTGTAGTAATGATGTACTCTGGTTAAATGCTTGCTGGAAGGATGTAAATAATTTTCTTTATTACACTAATCTAAGGTTTATCATAGATTGGCATTTTGTCATGCTTCCCTCTAATGGAAATCTGTAAGGAATTTGTGTTCATGCCTTTTCTTTGTCTTAATTTATTCACCTGTTTATGAAATTTAAATTACTTATTTATTTTTAACGTGGAACCTTAGGTATTTTATTGTTAAAAGTTGCAACCTTGAAAATTTGGAATTATCCGTACAACAAGGAGTTTGGGCAACTCAAAGGAGCAATGAATCCAAACTCAATGAAGCTTTTGACTCTGCAGAAAATGTCATATTAATTTTCTCAGTCAACCGGACTCGACATTTTCAGGTAGGTTTGCAAATTGGAATATAATGATTTCATATAGTTTTTGTTTTATCAAGTGATTTCTTTTCCATTTATACTCTACTGGATGTTTTAGCTAAACTTATGTATACGCCTTGTCAGGGTTGTGCAAAGATGATGTCCAGAATTGGTGGGTCTGTTAGTGGAGGGAACTGGAAATATGCACATGGAACTGCACATTATGGCCGTAATTTCTCTGTCAAATGGTTAAAGGTATTCATATTGTTGAACTTATTTTACAAACTTTCTGTGTCATGTTCCGAAATTTGCAACCTCGTTTCTATTCTCTTTCTTTTCTAGTTGCAAGTAATGCAAAGCCAGGATCGTGATATCTCTGTTTTTGTTATTGATGTAACTTCTTTTGGTTTATCATTCCAGGCCAGAACTTTAATTCAATAAAATGAGTGTTTTTTCCCCTCTTCCTGGAGCCAATACCAAAATTGGTTAGCAATAAATTAAATTGGCGTATACTTTGATTCAAAGTGGATGCTTGGTTTTAACAAAAAGTTAATATTTTTGTCTTTTGAGGCTTATGTTTTTATAGTTCTTGTTTTGTCTTTGTCTTTTTACTTCCTATTGCTGGTTTGCAATCAAGATTTCAGTTCTTCATTTAATGGTAAAAGGAGTGAATTGAATTGTTTATAACCAATTCTCATCTATGAGCTGCATGAGCTACGGTCTAGTATGGAATCATCTGGAACTAAAACAAGCGTAATTGAACCTGAAGACTTTATATTATGCGCATGAAAAAACTATTGGGTTGATTTGATGACTAATTCGAGGTTTTCTTGTGCAGCTATGTGAACTTTCCTTCCACAAAACTCGTCACTTGAGGAACCCATACAATGAGAACTTACCAGTGAAGGTATAATCTGTAACACCAAAAAAACACCAGTAGTTTTGTGTGTCCTGTCTTGTCTGATTGTGAGGTCACCCAATTTTGGTTTCTGTCGGGGTTATCAGTACATATCAGTAGGTACTGGTTTGTGTGTAATTCAATACACTGAAGCATGCTTCTGCATCCACCATCTCCCTACTCTTGCATTTTTTTCTTTCTGTTTTCACCATCACTGTGAAAAAAAAAAATGCAAGGTTTTAAGTACACAAGGTTCAAAGTTCTAGATTAGCATTTCTAATTCCAAATGAACCTAAGTTTGGAACACCACTTGAGCTTAAGTGAAAGTAATGTCATAAGATACTATTTTGTAATAGCATAAGGCTGTATGACCCTGCTCTTTAATTTACGATCATTGTTATCCTTGATGTGCATTTTGGCTCCTGTCATAGTCATAATCTTTAGCAGAATGAAATCAGCTTTTGATCTTATTGTTGTGGTTATACATTTGCAGATAAGTAGAGATTGTCAAGAGCTAGAGACCTCCATCGGTGAGCAGTTGGCATCCTTGCTTTATCTTGAGCCAGATAGTGAACTAATGGTATGCTAATTTTTTCATATTTGATAAACTGTTCCCCTCCACCAGACAAAGGACTAGAGCAAAAATATTTAATGTTAATTATTTGATTATCTCTATTTTTTCCAAATGCTGAAACCTATGTGCATCCTTCTTGGTGATTTGACATGGTGTAATGGGGGTGGGGGAACAAGATTTGTTTTGCTCTGATGTGTCCATCTTATGTTTAATTAGATGGCCAGAATTCTGGTATTGAATGGGTTTATATTTTCATTTTTACAGGCAATCTCCATTGCAGCAGAGTCAAAACGAGAAGAAGAAAAAGCAAAGGGAGTCAATCCAGAGAATGGTGGTGAGAACCCAGACATTGTCCCATTTGAGGACAATGAAGAAGAGGAAGAGCAAGAAAGTGACGACGAGGAAGACTATCAAGTTCCTGGTGGAGCAATTGAGAACAGAGGAAGGGGTAGAGTCATGTGGCCCCCTCATATGCCACTAGGAGGAAGGGGTGGTAGACCTATGCCTGGGATGCAGGGGTTCCCTGGAATGATGGGTCCTGATGCAATGCCGTATGGACCAGTTACCCCTGATGGATTTGTTATGCCCAATCCTTTTGGTATGGGCGGCCCTCGGGGTTTCAATCCATATGGTCCTAGGTTTTCCGGTGATTTTGGTGGACCCAATCCTGGCATGATGTTTCGTGGGCGGCCTCCACAACCTGGTGGTATGTTTCCACCTGGTCCTTATGGGATGATGATGGGTCCTGGACGTGGCCCATTTATGGGAGGGATGGGGGTTGGAGGTAATAATCCAGCCCGAGGTGGTCGTCCAGGTGGTATGCCACCAATGTTTCCCCCACACCCACCATCTCAAAACAATAACCGGTTGCAGAAGAGAGATCCAAGGGGATCGGGCAATGATTGGAATGAGAGGCATAGTGCAGGATCAGGTCATGGCAAAGAAATGCAGGCTGGTGGACCAGATGATGAGAACCATTATCAGCATTCATCAAAATCGTACCAGGAAGATTATGGTGCTGGGAACAATGGTAGGAATGATGACAGTGAAAGTGAAGACGAAGCACCGAGGCGGTCAAGGCATGGAGAGGGAAAGAAGAAACGGCGAGACTCGGAAGGAGATGCTACCTCTGAGCACTAGCGGGTCTTGCTACCTCGGCAACACTAGCAGTCTAGCAATGCTACTGACCAGGGAAGCCATCTTCCCCTTTAGGCTTACCGGCTTTCTGAGGAAACCAAGGGACATTCTTCATATATGAATTCTTTTAGGTTGCTGAAGATTATTTAGATGCTATAAGAAACTTCTTGTTGTCCCATGGTGATCATTTTCCAATGTGCTTCACTGCTTCTCACCTTCTTGATTTTGTAGTACTTTGTAACTGTACTCTGGAAAAGGTGATGAATGGGTTGCTGGAACCCCAAACTAATCCACATCAACGTACATGTATAGGAAAATTCTTGATATGTTATTTCAATATGCATAGAGATAAAATTGTGTTATCTATACTTCTAAAGTTTTGCATGATATTGGCTTCAAATTTTTATCGAATTATCTTAACACTTTGTTTTGTGATTTATTAACCTTTCAAAATAGTTGTTTTGTATACTATATTTTTTTTTCTTCAAAAAAGTTGGTTTCTAACTCTAGGATGGAAATTGCTTGAGTTCTTCGATACATATCAAACTCGAGTCTCAAATGTAGTTGCATTTTGCGGGTATAAGATGTCATATCCTCATATGTGATACCAAGGGAGCACAGACCAATGCTCAGATTCAGATTGTGTTTCTATCATATAGATGGTTTGATTTCCAAATGCAAGTCCTCCTAGACCAATTTCTTAAATGTAGGCAAGTGTTTCATAATGATTTTGTTATCAATCAATTATTTAGCTGAAAACTGAAAGATTGGTTTCGATAAATTTTAACAGGGATGTGAAATCCACACACCACAAATTGAAATCCACATGCCCTAAATTGAAATCCACACTGTTTTTTTTAGTAACTTAAATTTTGTCGTTTAGTAATTTAATTTTATCCTTTTCTGAATGTGTTAACTAAAAAAGTAAAAATGATGTATGAATTTCATACCTTTTTAATATTCATCAACGAATATTAAACAAACAAAAAAAAGGATATGAGATCAAGTGCTGGGTGTGACTGATGAAATCGTCGGGTGTCTTTGGTACCACAAGCCCGTTAGACATTTCGGACAATTCGGATCCGGGTAAAACCCACGACCCGAATCGAACACCCTACTTGGTTGTTCACTGTCTTCGCCGCTCAAAAGCTTAAACCCTCGCTCTCTCTCAAAACTTAAACCCTAGCAAAACCCAGCTGCGCCAACTCCGATGAACAGGGCCAAGAAGCGAGGCGGCGGCGTCGGCGGCGGAGGCAGAGGCAGAGGCAGAGGCAGAGGCTCAGGTGAGTCAGGTCCCAAGGGAGCTAAAAAGGGAAAGAGGCAACCCTCCTTCAAAGAAGACCCGTTTTTCACCAACGAATCGAAGAAGCGGCTCAAATACGACGAGGACATTCGCAGCGACGAGTCGTCCGATGAAGAAGACCGAAACGACGCCGGCGAGGAGGAGGAGGAGGAGGCGGCGGAGGAGATTATAGAGGAGACTCCCGGGGAGAAGAAGCTGAGGCTGACGAAGGAGTATCTGAAGAGGCTGGGAGAGCATGAGAGGAAGAAGAAGGAGGATCAGGATGACGATAGCGATGACGACAGCGAGAAGGAAGGGGAGAGAGACTCGCTTGTGGCTAAGGTCTTGCAGCAGCAGCAGCTCCACGACAGCGGCCGCCTCCGCCGCTCCATTGCTTCTAGGTAACCGCCGTTCCGTTCCTCTTCGATTTCTCATTGCTACATTTTTCAATTTCTAATTTTTGACACAAATTCTGGTTTTGATGCGGTTGTTTAGTGTGTTGGAGTGGAGTGTGTAGTGGCATTTTATTGTTTTCGGGATCCAAAGTTGGGTGTTTTATGGTTTTTGGTTTCAATTTGAGTTTCGACTGAATACCAGCATCAGGTTTTTTTGCCTAGGCAGATGTTAGGGAAAGTTTACCCTTTCGTGTTTCTTAGCTTTGTGTGGCATTTGATTGTTATTGAGATCGTGTTATTACAAAATGCAGTTTGATTAGATATTTAGCTTAGGTATTTTCTTCTAGACATTTTACTTGAGAAAGTAGAGTTTATATTGTGGATTCTGAAGATCTTTTCTTCTTGTTAGGGCTCTAGTGGTTATTTTTGATGTAGAATGGAGAGCAGTTGCATTCTACTATTTCAATTCCATTGATTCGTGAAATGTGATGTTTAATTTCTTCATTTTTAGGGTTCAGAAGCCTGAAGCTACTGATGATTTTCGGATCTTAGTGAAGCATCGCCAATCTGTCACCGCGGTTGTTCTCTCTGAGGATGACTTCAGAGGTTTTTCAGCATCTAAGGATGGCACGATTTTGCATTGGGATGTAGATAGTGGGAAAAAAGAGAAGTATCAGTGGCCCAGCAACGAAGTATTAAAGTCCCATGGGGTCAAGGATCCACTAGGTCGAGCTACAAAGCATAGCAAACAAATGTTAGCCCTTGCAGTTAGTTCGGATGGTCGGTATTTGGCTAGTGGAGGATTAGATCGCCATGTTCATTTGTGGGATACTCGTACCAGACAGCATGTTCAGGTAGTTATAATTGATTATTTGTTTTTTCCTGGTTATAGAATACGCATAAAGATATTAAGATTCATGTGAGGTTTTGGAGTGTCAATGACCCTTGAATCAGTAGGTTTGAGGAATGAAGGTGACCTCATACTTTGAAGCTTATATGCATCATGCCCAATTTACATTGTTTTTAATCTTTTTTAGTTTTTGCTTATTTTATCTTATATTTACAAGTTACAACACAAGAGAAGAATGTTTATAGTCAACCATCAGAAAGTACTTGTTTCTCTGTCGGCGTAGCGTTGATAACTCATAATCGGAAAAAAGAAGAAGAAGCAATGATAACTCTAAGCTGACTTGTTTTTAGGATCATATGCTGGGTGAATTCCCATGATAAATGCACTTAATCGAATGTTTGTTTGTGTGATTCTTGCCTCCAACTGAAATTTTTTTGAAAGCATTTCTTTGTAATTCACCATTTGTCTGTTTTGAACAGGCTTTTCCAGGTCACAGGGGACCTGTATCATGTTTAACTTTCAGGCAAGGGAGTTCAGAACTCTTTTCTGGTTCATATGATCGAACAATTAAGATATGGAATGCAGAAGATAGAACTTACATAAATACATTATATGGTCACCAAGGTGAAGTATTATCTATGGATTGCCTACGGAAAGAACGGCTTTTGACTGTTGGACACGATCGAAGCATGATGTTATTCAAGGTAAGAAGTAGATACTTTACGCGTTTAGGGAAGCTTCCAAATACATTAAATCCAGATGAATCACACTAAACAAAGCTACTATTTCTCAATACATTTGTTGTTATTATTATTATTATTATTTTTGGTTTTGGGAAATGTCAGGTGTAGACATTTCTACAACCACCAAAATATATTATAGGAAACTACTTATTTGAAACTTGGGTTGCATTTGTTTCTTTTGTAGCAATTTCAAAAAGTTTGGATGGACATCCTTGTATACTCTGGTGTCTCTGCACCATGTAGTTTAATTAGATACAGTCTTTTGTTGCTCTGTCCTAGGTTCCAGAGGAGTCACGTTTAGTTTTCCGTGCCCCTGCATGCTCATTGGAGTGTTGCTCTTTTATTAGCAATGATGAATTTTTATCCGGCTCCGATGATGGAAGTGTTGAGCTCTGGACCATGCTGCGAAAGAAGCCTGTATGCATAGTTAAGAATGCTCATCCTGTATTGACTGCACACAAAGATGTTGAGCAAAAAGATGGTGATAGAGTCCCCAATGGTCACATAGGTAAGGTTATATAATCTGGCTAGCTCAAATAGTTACTGTGGATACTCCATTAACCTTGGAAATAAGAGTTGATTTTTGTCAATGTAGCAATGTTATTTGGTTCTCATGGGATGGTATTGATTTTTGCTGTACAGAAAGCTATGATTGTTCATCAACATATTCTTGGATCAGTTCAGTCACTTCTTGTCGAGGCAGTGACCTTGCCGCATCAGGAGCTGGTAATGGCTTTGTTCGTTTATGGTCTATTGAAAGTGAGAGCAATGTCATCAAGCCCTTACACAATCTCCCTGTGGTATGTCAAAGCCATAACTTGTAACCCTTGATTACCTAGTGTTTGTTAATCATAAGTTACAAGCTTCTCCCCTCATTATTCTTGCAGGTTGGATTTATTAATTCTTTAGCTATTGCGAAATCTGGAGGCTTTCTAGTGGCAGGAGTTGGAAAGGTAACCTCCATTTCCTTTTTTTTTTTTTTTATTTAAAAAAAATTGCTTTATTCCTTTCAGTTAACTGAAATCACTCAGCTCTCAGATTAAACTTCGAATGAGCATGTGAAACTTGAAAGAAACAGAATTGTAGTTCAAACACATAGCTTTGGCAGATTCAAGTACTAGACCTGCTTGTGTGTATTTACGAGTAGTATCTTGTGTATATTTATGAGTAGTAGGTCACATTATCAAGGACCACAATTGGCAGCAAGTGGTGTTTGATTGGTCACAAATGATTGAACTTTGTATTCTATTATTTTTGAAGTCCAACCAACATTCTATCATCTCTATCTATTTTCTATCATAATTATGTTCACTGTTCAGTTTGCCATGTTCTAACTTATCAACTATTTTTGCAACAGGAACCTCGATTAGGAAGGTGGGGACTTATCCCAACTGCTCAGAATGGAGTTGCAATCCACTCCCTGAAGCTTTCCTCAGATACAAATTAGCGTTAGCTCCAAACTTAAAAGAGTACCAAATGTTTTGCATCTCCCAATTTTGACTACCATGAGTTTAGGAGGAATGAAACAATGTTTGTTTTGTTCAAAGTTACCTGAGTATGGCTTTCATTCTTGTTGTACTGTATCACCTATGTAAACCTCTAAATATAATTTGAAGGCCAACATTTTTTTAACATGAAGTTGTAATGTGAAGTCAAGTTTTTGAGGTTGCAATCGTTCTACTTTAGTTTAGAAAAAGAAGAAATCACTACATGATTCATGATTTCCAGTAGCATATATCTGGGGACGTTATTATGACATTTGGTTTAATAGGCCTTCTCAATTGCTTTCAAAACGTATTCCAAGAGTAATTACGATTGACTATAAACTCTATATCTTGTCAGACACCTACCTAATTTATCACTTTCATGATTATAGTTAAGTCTTCCTTACCAAGTATAAACATTAATGAACTCTAAACTAAAGTGGTGTCATTGAGAGTAGGTAAAGGCAAAATGCTTAGCTGAGTAAGCTCGTAGTCTTTGATGCAAGAAGCAAAAGACCTAAAAAAAAAACAAAAACAACTTGAAATAGCAATCCAAAGAGTAGGCCTTTGGACTCTAAAAAACCCTAAAGACCAAAAAAAAAACTACCAATTTAAACACACAAAAAAAAATACACACACCAAAAAAGTGAAAATAGAAAATAGATATAAGAGAGCTCTATAATGATTTCTATAATTTCCTATTTCCTCTTCTTCTTTTTCAATAACAACACTCTCCTCAATCTCATCCTCGATTGGGTTCGTTCTTCTTTTTAATCTTACTAATCTCCTTTCTAGATCCAAATCGAATCCCCCCTTCTTCCAATTTCTAGGGTTTTTAATTCGATCAAAACAACCAATCACGGCGCTTTTGGATTTGGCGAGTCCTCGCAGATTGGGGATTTTCACGACGCGCGGGGGCGGCGCCTAGGGTTTGCTCATCGGGATTCGCAGATCCCCCGGCTCAATTCCAACCATGTTTTGGCGTATGGCCGGCTTGTCCACGGCGTCTCCGGTGAGTTCCGCGACGTCGTTTTGCCTCCTGATGGTTTTCATTTGGTGTAGAGGACGTAATGGATTGGTTTTGGTGTACTCGGATTGAAGTCTTGAAATGAGTTTGTGTTTGATTTGGGGTTGGAATCTTTGCGTGGTGAAAATGTGGGGATCAGAGATGGAAATTTGGAATCTTGGATCTCAAGGTTGCCAATTCTGGGGGTTTGGAATCCAAGTTTTGTTCGGAAATGGTCTAGGGGTGGTTTCTTTACGAATGCTTCGGATCCGAATATCGGATTAGTTGTTTAGTGAGAAGCAATTGTGCTTATCAGTCTGCAGGAGTTGGCATTGAGTTGTTTGGTTTTCGGTCTTTGTTATGGTTTGGTTATTGGAGAGTTATAAACTAGGTAGGGTGTTTTGTAGGGGTTTTAGTTCCCCTATAGTAATATAGAAAATGCAATACCATGCTGTGAAATGGGGAGATTGAGGATTGTGTGATGACATCGAATCCGATTTTGGAGCCTTTTAACTATACTAGACTTGATTTTATGAAGCTTAAGTGGAACCTTGGTTGCGATAGTCTGTAGTTAATAGCTTATTAGTTGACATGAATATATGTGGCTGAAGAGTCATAGGTTCTAGCTGTCACCTATGCTTGGTTATATCACCACTATTGTAAAATGAAGTTTTGCATTTTCGTCTCTTATTTTAATTTTTGTTAATGTTCCAGGTGGAGACGATTTTGGACAAGGATAATTTCACATTGGAAGAGCTTCTTGATGAGGATGAAATTATTCAAGAATGCAAAGCTCTTAATGGGCGGCTAATCAATTTGTAATGATTGTTTTATCTTTAAACTATATGCATCTCTTACATTTTAATTTTCTCTTTCAACTCATTTTAGTTATTGTGCTTCAATCAGTGAGTTACTGGATGGTTTCTTTCTTTTTCGCTTTGTTTTTCATTTGTCAGAAATGATGCTTTGTTTTTGTATATCAAGATGTACCAATAGATTAATGGACTCAATGGTGAAATAATACATTGGATACATCCTTCTCAGAATGTGCCTTTTAAAGTGTTTCTGATTCTAGATATGTTACTTCACTGGATTTTAAAAATCGAGCCTACGAACTTGTGTTCTCTTTACCAGATGGAAGTCTATACCTTACAATTTTTCGCAATTGAATGTAGATTTAGGTGATTCAGTGCTTCTGACCACTTTCTCATTTGTCTTTTTCTCCAATTTACTCAACATGTGAACAAACTTTGGACGGCTAAAGTTTCAGGACATGTGCCTTGTATCTGATATCTTAGTTTGATCTTAATTGATTACCATTTCTATATGAAGAACACTATTTGATTTTTCTCTTATGTGGATGGAATGCTTTATCTCTTTGTTAATCTTCTTTACTGTTCAAACTACATTTTGAGTAAATTAGATTTTTCTCTACTTTTGTCTCAACAAATAGAATTGTTTGTGTCATTTTGTCCCAAGATTGTTCTTGTATGCTTGCACTTGTTAATTTTGGTGTGATTAGTGAACATCAGTTGTGTATTTATTTGTGCTGTGTATACTGCAGCTTGCGAGAAAGAGTGCAGGTGGAACAACTCATCCGATATATTGTTGAAGAAGCTCCTGAGGATGCTGAAAAGAGGCGAACTTTTAAGTATGTTTCTTTTAATGCTCATGATGACGTGGACCGTTTTGTGTTTCTCTACCGATGTGATTAATCTGGGCTATTTCATGTTCACAGATTCCCTTTTATCGCATGTGAGATCTTTACTTGTGAAGTTGATATCATACTCAAAACATTGGTAGAGGATGAGGAGGTAAGGAACTCCAACTAATGAATCTCCCTGCTTCTGGTTGAATGTAGCATTCTATAACGAGTTTACATTTTGATTGTTATGTCATGTTGGCAGTTGATGAATTTGTTGTTCTCCTTTTTGGAACCAAATCATTCCCATAGCACACTCTTGGCTGGCTACTTCAGCAAGGTATTGTTTTTTTTAACTTCTAAAATGTATCTTGATACTTGTGAGAGAAATTAGTTTTTTTTTCCTTCCATGAAAATATAATTTATCTAAGCTTTTATAGCCAAAATTTTAACATATTTGCTGGGTTCTTATGTCTCCTAGGTTGTTGTTTGCCTGCTGTTGCGTAAGGCAGTTCCTTTTCTGCATTATATTCAGGTAAAGACATTATTTGTTCATGTGCTTGTGCGTTACATTATTAAATCTGTGACGTCTTCAAATGCATATATTGTGTAATAAAATGAAAAAAGTATACATAAATTATAAATATTTCAGCTAAAATGAGATTGACCGCAACTTTTTTAAGTTGCTTCCTGTTTGTGCTGGAAATTTTCTAGGGATTGTCATGGTGACGGGGGATAATTGGTTTCTGTTTTCTGCAGTCTTTAAACTAGGATGCTGTAATTTTAATATTTCATAAATGATTATTGATGTGGTCTATTTTATGAAATCATCTGTGGTCTCATATAATATTAGTGTGTTTTTTAAGTTTCTGCTGGAAGTTTTTTCTAGGGATTGTCCTGTTGATGGTGGGGTTAGTTGGTTTCTGCTTGGATGGATATCACTTATCAGAGCTATAGCACCTCATAAGCTTATTTCATTTTACAGATTTAACCATTAGGGACTTTTTAATGCTCTGCAGGACCTAGAGTCTTTGTCTTTTAGGTATTGCTTCTTAAAGTAACTCTTAAGCTGATGTAGTTTTCTTTTATGGGCATCCAGAGTCATCAAGATATTGTCAAGAAGCTAGTTGACCTGATTGGAATAACATCAATCATGGAGGTTGGTTCTTAGTATCCTTTTATCTGTTACTTCTTGTAATTTATGCAATTCATTGCCTACAGTATCTCGAAATCTTGATATCACCCTTGATATAAGCAAAAATTTCGGCCGTATAGTATTTGTCTGATGTTATTGATCGTCTTCAATCAAGCCAGCTCTTGAAATCTCAATTTGTTGTGTTGACAGGTTTTGATACGCCTTGTTGGTGCTGATGAACATATGTATTCAAACTACACGGAAGCAATGCACTGGATACAAGAGACTGATGTGCTAGAGATGATTGTGGACAAGTTCAGCTCCTCAGTAAGTGAATGAATCTATACCATAAGCTATATTCGTGTGATGCATGCAATATACCAGCTTCCTCTTCTTCATTTAAATATAAAATTGAACAGACTACTTTGTTTAAATACTTTGAGGAATAGGATTTAGGTTATAACCATAAACTTGTCACTAAAAGATAGCTTTGCAGTTTTTTAATCTTAAGAAAGTTGTGCAATGATTGTTAGTTAACTTTGTTTTTTAATCTTAAGGAAGTTGTGCAATGATTGTTAGTTAAAAAGTTATTACAGAAGTACTCTTCCTTTCTTCATGTTTTAGCCCATTCTCAATGAAAGGGTCTTTTTTTAACTGAGCCGAAACAGCCTTTGGTAATGGGCACACTCTTATGAGCACGGTTTTGCAGGATTGTCCTGAAGTGCATGCCAATGCAGCAGAGACGCTTTGTGCTATAACTCGGTTTGCTCCACCTGGACTTTCAACTAAAATCTCTAGCCCAAGGTAGCACTTACTTTTTTCTTCTTCTTATGTTTACTTGAAACACTTGGGCGCATTTACTGTAGTTTTTTTTCTTCTAATATCTTTTGCATGTTTTATGCAGTTTCATAGGAAGATTGTTTCGGCATGCTTTGGAGGGCTCCCGGCCAAAATCTGTTCTCGTTAACTCTTTGTCAGTATGCATATCTTTGTTAGACCCTAGGAGGCTTAGTTTGGGAACATATCAGATGTATGGACGTCAAATGACTCATGGATCCACAGTTACTGCCAACCCTGAAACTGTTGTCGGCATGTTGGAGAGCCTAGGTAATAGTCTGTTTGAAAATAACACTGTTCATTTTTTTTTTCAGTTTTATGGCAATATGTTTTTGGATTAATTACCATTAGAAACTGAATGCTGATCAGGATTATCGTGCAGGTGATTTGCTGAAGCTTTTAGATGTTTCATCAGTAGACAATATTTTGTTAACTACATACGGCAAGTTACAGCCGCCTCTTGGAAAACATCGCTTAAAGGTGGGTGCTTTTTAAGTGCTGCTCTAGGTTCCATTTCCTAATTCAAGAATTTTTATTATTTTTTGCTTATCTTCAACTCTTCAAAATTTCTCGAGTGCAAGTGTATAAAAACTTCATTAATATATATCTAAAACTAGACTTTTGGTTCATACTGCAACCACGTTCTGTGGAAGGAAATATTTGTCTCTTTCTGCATTACTCTATCCACAAACGTTTCATCATTTTCTAACATCGGTAATTGATATGTTTTTATAACCATATTAAATTCGTATTGGGAGCATCCATTTCTGCTTAAGCCCAGTATTTGTATCTTTGTGGTGATTACCCTGAACATAGAAAAGTTTTCAGGTGGTAGAGTTCATCTCGGTATTACTTACAGTTGGTAGTGAAGCTGCTGAGAAGGAATTGATTAGTCTTGGAGCAGTTCAAAAAATTTTAGACTTGTTTTTCAAGTAAGTTTAGATTTTATTTATTTTTTCTATTCACTTAACAAAATGGTTTTATAAGAGGCCTTATTCTCTTGATTTTTTTACCTCCAGGTACCCGTATAACAACTTTGTACATCACCACATAGAGAATATAATAGTGTCATGTTTGGAAAGCAAGAATGCTCCTCTTGTTGAGCATCTTCTTCGCGAATGCGATCTTGTTGGAAAAATACTTCAAGCAGAAAAGAATTTTACATTGACAGCTGACTCGGACAAGGTGGCGCTTCCATCAATCTTTCAATTACCATCTATACCCAGATATTTTCAAACTTTTTAAATTTTGCCACTGGTTGAATGTAAAATATCTAATGTAAGCATTATTATGTTTCATTTATTTTCTTTCTTGCAGCCAACTATACCTGCTGAGGGCAGATCCGCACCCAAGATAGGAAATATTGGACATTTAACACGTATATCCAATAAAATCATTCAGCTGGGGAATAATAACAGCGAGATTGAGGCGTATCTGCAGGTTTTTGTCTCTGCATACTTTTGTTTTGTTAGTCTTTAGAGCTTAATATTTGTTAAACAAATATTAGGAGCAATTCATCCAATTATTGAATAAAGCCCAGTCTTAGATAGCTGTTCGAGTGGTTCACAAGCTCCTTCTCCTCATTCTCTGTTGATTTTCTTTCTTCTTGTTGTTATTCTTACTGAATATCGAAAGAATGCATGTTATCTGTTTAAAATATGCTCAACTTTGAGTAGTCTTTTTGCCGATAGCATCGTAATTGAAAATGAAAAATAATATGCCCAACTTTTTTGTTCTTTACGTTTCTACCACAGCTAGCTGATACTAGTTCAATCAATTCCTTTTATTGTTGATAAATCTATCCATCTCCATTCTTTGACTCATGCAGTTATTACCAAGTAAAATGAGTTCTCAACAGTTATATTGTTTATAGAGATTAGTCTTGATGGTATTCAAACCTAATGACAAACCCAGTAATTACATTTGAAAAAGTTGAAACCCCTCTTATTAGTCACTCAAAAGAAAAAAGACTAAATGATGCCTCTACAGCTCTACTGTTTTAATGGTGAAAGTCCTGAGAGTTGCCCTTATTATTACAGGAGAACAGCGAGTGGACTGATTGGCAGACAAATGTTCTATCAAAGCGTAATGCATTGGAAAATGTCTATCAGTGGGCATGTGGGTATGTTTTGTTTGCCTTAAACACAGTGGCAGTTCTCATCTCCCATTTTTTTAGATGATTTGCAATTGCATAATTTGGTTATATCATGTACAGTCTTTAGTCTATACCGCACATGAAATATTCGTGGTTACTTTTCTAGTAGAATTATTGCTTTCGTCATTAGATGGTTGAAACCATAGTGATCTATTGTCATTTCATTTTACTGATCTTGCTTTTTAGCTATCTAATCCTGATGTAATAACTGTTTCAGGCGACCAACAGCCTTGCATGATCGAAATAGGGATAGTGATGATGATGATTACCAAGATAGAGACTACGACGTTGCAGCTCTCGCAAATAACTTGAGCCAGGCTTTTCGGTATGGCCTTTACAACAATGATGATTTAGATGAGGTGAGTCTCTGAAACCATTTGATTCCTGCTGTTCATTTATGCCCCACGAATATTTGAAACTGGTGGTGATATTCTTATTTTTCATTAATGTAATTAGCTGAATAAATCTGCATTTTATTTCCAGGGCCAGGGCTCACTTGAACGAGATGATGAGGTATTGTATTATCAATGCCATGAATAGAAAATTTATTTTGTCAGATATTATGTTATAAAAAGATCTTCTCAACATATGAGGGATTGACTAGAACGCCAAAACTGTATAGTACTATCGTTTAGCCAGTTATTAGTAGAGAAGTCCAGTCTAAGTGTGCTTTCAAGTGGAGTAGTCTGTTGTACAAATGTCAGGACTCTTATACTGACTGAGGATTTTCTGGTAACAACTCGAACATAGATATATGTATCCGGTCTAATTGTTTAGTCGGTTGTTCCATTGAGGGTTCGGGTTTTTAGAAGCTGTAACAGTTACAATTGCTTCGGTTTGTAATGGGAAGGTTACTTATAATATTGTTTTGGCAGGATGTCTACTTTGATGATGAATCTGCTGAAGTTGTTATCTCATCACTGCGACTTGGAGATGACCAGGAAGGGTAGGTGATCAGAGAGCCTAACCTGCTGAATGATTTAATAGGATTATAATCGTGCTCTAGTGATGCCATTAGAGGTTTTCTGCTTATTGATTGGCTTGACATGGTTACCATTCCTCTTTCAGTGGTTCTCTGTTTACGAATTCCAACTGGTTTGCATTTGAGGACGACAGGAGTGATCGTGCAACTGGGTCCCTTACCTCTCCATCTAATACCCTGGAGGCTGATGTTACCAATGGTGGTGGCGAGGATAATGTCATTGTTGGTGAAGATGATGACTTGGTTGATACTGCAACATCTCCAAAACCAGGAACAAAACCAGAAGATTTAGAAGTTCGTGTGCCTAACAGTTCTACAGAGGTGGGATCCAGTGAAACTGATAAGCCACCAGAGTGGGTTGAATGGAGGGAAACTTCAGATTCTGGGGAACCATCCGATGCCCTACCAAATGGTGAGCTTCAAACGATATCTGCCGATGCAGCAACAATTTCTCCATCCTCTGATCCTTTGGTAAGTAATGAGGAAATTGTTGCTGGACATGAAGCTGAAATATCAGCTGAGAAAACCTCAGAACCTTGTGAGGTTTCAGATTCTGGTAATGAGAATCCAAGTTCTGATTCAACCACTTCTGACGCTGCAGCAAGTGCTGTTGGAACAAAGGACACTGAAGAAGCTGCAGACACAGTAGGGGATAAAGAAGCTGTCAAGGAAGCGAACTAATGTGAATTCTTAATGATCAGTCAGTTTTAACTGGGCTAACTCATTACTCCGCAACATTGATCGGATGATCAGGTGGGAAGTTGAATTCTAGACACTGGATGTTGGCTAGGCAACTGTACTCTTAGGGCCTCCCGCACAGTATCGAAGGCAGTGTTTTTGAAATGTAGGTCTGATGAAATTTTTTCTCCCCACCAGTAAAAAATTTCTGTTCTCTTCTTTTAGTACCCCTTCTCTCCCCTGTTCTCTTTCTCTCTATTTATATTTTCCAAGGAATAGTGAAGGGAAGGTTTTCATTTGCAGACGCGGTAGCAATTATTTTGTTCTTCCATCAATTGTGTAAAGCTAGGTGTTACATAATTTGGATTCTTTTCACGTGGTGCATGTATCCCCTTAGCAAAGGACCTGTCAATATATATACTTGTCCTCTCCCTCTCTTAATGTGAAATTGGATTTTGGAAATGAGTTCATTCTTGCCTCTCATCTCATGTCTCTTTCTAGTTTCTACGCAGTTTATTCGATTTTAACAGTACAATGGATAAAGGCATATGAAGAAACGACTTGCGACTTGAATCTAATCTCTAACAATTCATTAGAAACAATGTTTGCCTCCAAGGCTTTGCATTCGATGTTGTGAAATATGTGCTCTCCAGGGGCGGAGCCAAGTGCAAGCTTGGCAGGGCTCAAGGCTCACTGTTTGGAATGATAAAAAAAAAAAACCGAAGTATAAGTTGTTTTTATTCTTGCAAGTATATATGTTTGATTTTGTTAAGGCCCGAGCCTTGGAGCACTGAAGTTTTGAAGTGTTTGGCTCTCCTTTTCTAACCATTTTATTGCACAACGGCACAAGTTTAATGGTAATTTGTTATGTTCAATTATGTTCGATTCAATGATATTTATTCGGCTCATCCCGTCTTACAACCCAAACTGGTCATATAAAACTGCTAGTTTGTTCTTCTTTTTCAGCTTTTATTTTTTTTCAGGGATTTCTCCAGTTTCTTGGATTTGAGAGTGTTGGGTTTGTTAATGTTTTCAAAACTTGGTGTTATATGACCCTAGGTTTAAATGTTTGGTGTTTACTACAAGAACATCTTCAGATTTCTGAGTGAGTGCTAAGAACATCCCCGGATTTGGTGTTGGAATTTGGGTTTAGTTTTGTCTCTCCCTTCTCGTGTGTCCGACGATGATGAAGAACGAGACAGAGGTAGCGGCGCGTCCTTTCACGCTCTGTTGATAATGTCATCGTTGGCCATCTTTCACTGTGGAGGGAAGAACCTCCGTAAAAACAAAGGTTAAAAAGTAAAAAACATGGGCCCACCTATGTCATTTAGTAGTCACTTGGCTCCCCTCCCGCACATAAAGCGCGCCTAAGCACATTTCTTTCTCATCCTTCCGCGCCCTCCTACCCTTCAGTCCCCTCACACAAACACATAGATCTGCAGAACTTGCTCCACAAAACTCTTTGAAACGCTCTTTCCTCTTTGTATGCCTGAGATGGTTGAGCCGTGGTCGGAATCTTTCTGCCGAGGTGATCCGCCATGGCAAATCTGCGATTTGGGGTTTGTAAAGAGGGGTGGGAGTTGTTCTGCAAAGTTGTGCTTAGTCACGACAGACACTGAGAAGAGTTGGGAGTTGTTCTGCAACTAGCTTCTACTCGTGTGTTTGATTAAGTTCCTTAAAGATATGGTGGGAACCATCTTTGGCCAGAAGTTGTAAATCTGGGCTTCTACTTTTGTACCACAGAGGAGGAGCCAAGAACAACTCCGGCAGATCGCTACAACATGGAGGTTCAGGTACTGGTTTTATAACATTTTCATAGCTTGCACATGAAAGTATAGATCAATGACTACGAAATTTAGGTACGTCTGTTAAGTTGGTAGTCACCAGTACATGTTTTGAAGACATAAAAGAGGTAGACAAATAGACAATTAATGAATCTTTAACTTCGAGTTATCAAAAAGATATATGTTGGGTAAATATAGGGAAGATTGTTTTAGTAACTTAATTACTACTTTCATGTGCTAGGAAGATAGAAAGGCACCTCATTAATCTTGGTTGACAATCAAATGGCCTCTTTAAATATTCTGTTAGCCAATATTTACTTCATCTGCAAATGTTCTTTTGAATTGTTTTTGTCAATGCCTCAATAATACCTAACATCAATATTTCATGCCAGATACTCCTAAATTTTCATCAGGAGGCTCGGTTCTCATTAGTAATAACGATGATGATTACGCTCCTGGAGAAAAGAAACAGATGGGGCTCAAAGAAAACGAGATTCATCCTCAAATACTAGTAATAGTGACTGTGGGGACAATTTGGAAAAAGATAATATTCCAACCGCTGAGACGAAGCAACACCAGAAGCTAAGACGCTGTGACTCTTGGTTAATTGTTTCTCAGAAACTGTTGCATCTTCTGCTCTTAAAGACTATGGAAAACAGAACAACTCATCAAGTCATGGTCACATAATCTTAGGAACTAAAGAAAAAATAAGGGGAATACAGAAGTCACGTATTGGGTCTCCGCAATGGCCAGTAAAGAGCCTTTTGATTGTGAGAGTGATGACGATTCTACGTCCATTTTCAGTTCTGATGAAAGTGAGAGGTTAAAGCATGAGAGGTAATCAAGTTACATATACGTATATATATTATATACATATGTCTGCTTAGTGCATTTGAAAAGGTTCCTGAAGTTTGATTACAAACTGCCTTTTTCTGTATTTGGGATCAGTTCTGTCATGCTTCTCTTAATACTCATGGTATTGAGGGATTATTAATCGTCCATATGGGGTTTGGTCATTTTTGTGTCATTATCAGATAGTGGAGGGTAGAATCAATTTTTAACAGGTTTCATTTTTTATCCCAAGTATGGAATGAGTTAGAGTAGTGTTTATTTCTTCAGTTAGTAAGTTTTCTGATGGTAGCAGCACATTGAAATAGGTTGACATATCTAATATCCCAAAGTATGGAATGAGTTAGAGATCATTAGATTATTTGAGGAGTATCCACCGCAGTCTCAACAACCAACTTTGGTTAGAATGTCAATTTTTTAGCAACCTCATGAGCAGCGCCATGAGCTCTTCTAGAGACATGGGAAAAACTTCTGCATTATAAAGAGGTAACAGACCCCTCACCTCCTCTACCAATACTCCTGCAAAACATTCCTCATTGCTATTCACCAGACTCACAACTTCCAAACAATCCGATTTAACCATAAAACAGGACCAGCCATTCTGTTTTGCAATATCCAACCCCAATAACACAGCATGCAGCTCAGCTGCACAAATATGCTGCCTCCCACCAAGCCTCTCACCTACTGCCATAATTAAATTTCCCAAACTATCTCTCACCACAACTCCAATGCCCACATTCAAACCATCACTAGAAACAGATGCATCACAATTAATTTCAAACAAACCTGAATCGGGAGGCCTTCACTGCTCACAACTAGCATTCCGCCTGGCAGCTCCATCACTTCTTTTTGGTGCACCATGAACAGTCAACAAACTCTCCCACAGTGATAGACCATGAGCAAATAACACTTAAGGCAGCTTAGGATATCTCCATGTAGCCTGTTTGGAGGGGCGATGTTCTTGGTTAGGGGTTGGGCCCGATTGGCTCATGGATGTCATCAATGGTGACAAACATGTAATCGTATCTGGTAGTAGAGATGAGTATGGGGAATCTTCCACCACTGATCATCTCCATCTTTTGTAATCTCTGATTATGTTCTTTGAATAAAATTCTATATCATCCTTCTCAAATAAAAAAGAATGTCAATTTTTTGAAGCAAATGTAAATATTCAACCTTGGTGTAAGTACAAGCTCGTATCCTAAACTTTCAGTTTTGCAGTATGTAAATGAACAAGTCTGTTTTATATACCAGCTTTTGTAATATGTATAGCTTCTAACATTTCTTTGCTTATGATTGTGGCTGTCATATATACAAAATACAGAATAGAAGGGTGCAGCATCGCGCAGGATTATATTTAGTAATTTCTAGATGTTGTAGATGATGAGACAGTTCCTATACATAGTGAACATTAGTGATATATGGTCGCAATTTGGATAGCATCTAGAGTAGCTTACAATACAACATCTTGAATTGATAGTCTTTTCATCTGCCTTTAATCCAGATGAAACTGGCAGTCCATGTATTAAACAGTCCTGGTGTAAGATTAGCTACTGATACTGTTTTCAAGTTAGCTAGGTTTATGCCTTTTACCGTTAGAACTTTGCCCATAAATTGCAAGTTAGTTCTTTTGTATTTGAATCAATGCATCTTAAGTTGGGTTTAATTAACAACTCGCAAAAACTGGCGAGTTGTTTATTTGTTATTGACACTAATACCAGTCATCATCAAGTTCATACTAATAACAAAAAAATCGATTTCCAGTAAAACCAGCTGCTCGATAACAGGTATACGACTGAAATACCGAGTCCAAATAGCAGTTCGTCCAAGTCATGGCGTGATGCTCAATGGATTCAATGCCTTGCTCACCTTATTTGTGTGATCATATCATATATAATCCAACGCCATGCTCGTTTCCTTCGGCTGATACAGAATGTCATGGTACAAACACTTCTTATGTATTGTTTCATGTAATTGATACCTGTAATTGTTACATATTCTATACTCAAGTTAGAATTTGTAAGGAAAGCAAATAAATTCAGTTGAGACGACCGGACGTGAACAAAATCAATGAAATTAAAGATTAATTATATGTTCATTTCATATTCTATTGTATTTTTATGACATACTAATAACAGATGAAGTTTCAAAAATATTAACACTGTGGTAAAATTTCACCGTCCGAGCCGTAAAAGTAGGTTAAAAAGAGTAAAACTTGATGCTTTAGGGTAAAAGTTATAACAGTGCCAGTGAAATAGCTTGTTCACTGTGGAAGAGAAGCACAGACCTTCTTCAACCCTAAAATCCCAACTCTCTTCTCAAAATCTCAAATCCCTAATCCCCAAAGATTCAATCTTTCTCTAGCTTTTTGCATAGCCCAGTACAAAAAATGCTAGGCGGGCTCTACGGCGACCTCCCTCCGCCGTCTTCGGCGGACGAGGACAACAAGCCCACCAACTCCACCGTCTGGTCCAGCAGCACCAAAATGGCGCCGCAAACCCTCCGCAAGCCCTCTTCGATTTTCGCGGCACCGCAGACGATCCTCAAATCCCAGCCCAAGCCCAAGCCTACGGCGGCTAAAATCGCAGCTTCTCCGGTGGCCGCGCCTGTGATTCACAGCGACGCCGTGCAGACGGCGCTGGTCGGCGTCACGTCGACGGTGCTGGAGGAGTACGATCCGGCCAGGCCGAACGACTACGAGGAGTACCGGAGGGAGAGGAAGAAGAAGGCGATGGAGGCCGAGGTGAGGAGGGAGCTCGATCGGCGGAGGATGGAGGAGGAGGAGAAGGAGAGGAGAGAGAGGGAGGAGAGAGAAATTGAAAGAGAAAGAGAGAGGGATAGAGATCGAGAAAGAGATGATTCAAGGCTGAACATTTCCGGCGAGGAAGCGTGGAGGAGGAGGGCGGCGATGAGTGGCTCTGCGGCGGTTCCGGTGGCTCCAAGGTCGCCGTCTCCGCCGAGCAATGCGGATGGTTTTATGATTGGGAAGTCGGAGAGTGGAGGACTGGGGGTAGGAGCTGGAGGGCAGATGACTGCAGCGCAGAGAATGATGGCGAAAATGGGGTGGAAGCAGGGGCAGGGGCTTGGGAAACAGGAGCAGGGGATTACTACTCCTTTGATGGCTAAGAAGACGGATAGGCGAGCCGGGGTGATTGTGAATGCAAGTGAAACAAAGCCGGAGAAGAAGGCCAAGGGTGTCAATCTCAATGGGCCGCCCACTCGGGTGCTGCTGCTCAGAAACATGGTATGTGTGTGGTTTACCGTTGATGGTGTATGCATTTATTTGAAAAAATGGTAGTTTGTTCTTTGTGTGATGAACTGATGATGTGACTTACAGTAGCTTGAATTAGTAGAGTGTGCAATGTACTTTCGTTTGTTGGCATGTTGCATTAGTGTTATTGTCAGATGAAAATGTGGATATGTCCTGGTTTGGTTTTAATTTGACTCTAAACAAGCCTAGAAATCTAGTATAGTACAGGCCAATGTGAATTCAAACGAGAAACTGAGAACTAGTTAAATCCAGTGTATTGCTTATTTCGATGGGATAAATGGTATATGCATAGTTAGTTTCCACTTGGTTACTAAAGGTATAGTAAGTTTTGTTTCTGAGCATTGAGTTGCTTCTATAAAAGCTAACATGTGTACTGAAGCTGAAGAAGCGAACAATTTACTACAGAGAACTTGTTAAAATGTACATGTTTCTAGTGTGTAAAATTTATATTTTCTTCATTTTATGCTTACAACTGACTATCTAGTATAGCATAGGAAAACATTATATTATAAGCTTAACTGTTGAAGTGTTTGGCCCTAAAATGATCGATCAGATTGCTTTATTAAGTTAACTAGTTGACTACCGGTGTTATGTCTATAAACTCTCCAGAGGGCTGTATTTGTTGCCTTGTACTCTAGGGATCATTGTGTACTGGGGGTTAGGTGTACTTAGTGGTTTCTAGAATCACATCTAGAACTGTAGTGGGGTTAGTTATCTCTTAGGTGTTTTCATATGATCCAGCTTAAAGATTGTCCTAAAGGTTCTGAGATACTGCGGTGACTCGTGCTCTTAGTGCCTACATCCATAGCTCCTACATCTACCTAGTTTAACATAGAAAAGCATTATTCTATAAGTTCAAATTTCTGACCCTAAATTGATCGATCAGATTGCTTTATTAAGTTAACTTAGTTGACTACTGGTGTTATGTCTATAAACTTTACAGAGGGCTGTATATGTTGCCTTGTACTCTAGGGATCATTCTCTACTGGGGGTTAGGTGTACTTGGTGGTTTGTAGAATCACGGCTAGAACTGTAGTGAGGTTAGTAGCTCTTATGTCTTTTCATATGATCCACTTTGAGGATTGTCTTACAGGTTTTGATTCACTGTGTGGCTCGAACTCTTAGGTCTTTTCATAAGATCCACCTTAAAGACTATCCTAAAGGTTCTGAGATACTGTGGTGACTCGTGCTCTTAGTGCCTACATCCAAATTTATCATCTATAATTCTTCTTATTCATAATCTCAACCACTATTTCTATCTTGTATGCCATTAGTGTCCCTTAAATAAACCTCAAGTAAACCATCAGTTCTGGAATCAGAGTAGTCCTTAGATGTTTAGATAGTTGAGGATTGATTCTCCTTCACCTAAAAATGTCGTAAAGGTTTGTACAGACTTTGTAAGTTCATCTTCCGTATAGAGTTTGACAACGTGTTTTCCCTGCAATTTCACTTTGAGAGAGACAACTTGCTAGAATATTCTTTGATTTTCAGGAAATTGATGAGTTTAATATTAGGAACTTACATAGAGTATTAAAAACAATCAGGCTAAAGAGGGAAAAATAATCATGTCTTCGTGCTTGTTTTATTTGAATGTCCGATATAGAAAGGGGAAGCTGACATGATCTCCTTTGTTCTTGAAGGTGGGACCTGGTCAGGTGGATGACGAGTTAGAAGATGAAGTTGCATCAGAGTGTGCAAAGTATGGTACAGTGACCCGGGTGCTCATATTTGAGATAACAGAGCCAAATTTCCCGGTGGATGAAGCAGTAAGAATCTTTGTGCAGTTTGAGAGACCTGAAGAAACGACCAAAGCATTGGTTGACCTTGATGGTCGATACTTTGGAGGTAGAGTGGTCCGCGCGTCATTCTATGACGAGGAGCGGTTCGGTGACAATGAATTGGCTCCAATGCCAGGAGAAATCCCGGGTTTCACTTGAGTGACAGAATCTGTATGCAAGTTAGTTTTCCCTCATCTGTAGAGTTACTGAGAAATACAGGGTAGTCGTGGATTCACATTTCCATGATTAGAGTTAGAAGCGTTACTTGCTGGCAGTCATGGCATCCAAACTTGTAGTCTACTTTTGTGAACATCAAGCTGATGTAAAACTATAAACTACATGAGGGTCTTTACCCATTTTGATTGTGAAACTCTATTCTTTAGTCTCTGATCATAATGCATTTGTGACTGGATGCTGTTAGTTGTAAAAACTAGGATCTGTTAAAACAAATTTGATTGCATAAAGTAGGTTGTTCTACCACAGCATACTGCAACACTAGTTTGCATTTCAAAACTAACTCAAAAATTGTGTGTAATATATGAGTTTTAAGAGCGAGGTGAAGCAACATGTGTGGTGTAGTTGGATGCCCTGGCCTCCTGCTGGTGTAGGTCACCTTCGGGCATGTTGGGCAAGGGTGAAATGGAGTGTGTGCCACTGCCACTGCTGTTAAATTCAGGGAGTCGAAGTGGCGAAGCTGTGGTCGAACATTCACCACCACCCATGACCACACTGCTGCTCGGTGTTGGCGTTGCTATTGCTGTGGCAGTGCTTGCTTTGGAGATCCCACAAGCCGGACAACAATTCACTACCTTCTCCCACATTTCACAATTCACATAGCAATAGTACAAGTTAACAGAGTGATTTAAGAAGAGAAAGGAAATGAAAGTAGAAAGATTGAAGAGGTACATTGGAGCGGTAGGTGGTGCCATCAGGTTCCACAAGCCAGCCGGCCTCGTTAGCAAGGTGGCGAAGGACCTCATTGATGTCGGCGCGAGGAGAGAGTTTGTAGCTACCATGTTTGCGCAAACCATGGAAGATCTTAGTGGTGATGGCCCTTCTCTGCCTCTCCCTCATCTTTGTCTTCTCTTTCTCACTTTCACTCCTCTCAGTCCCACTGGTTCGCGCCATTTCCCACTGCTACTAGTGCTCTCTGGTCACTCTCTTCAGCCTCAAATAATAAACGGAAATGGGAATGAAAAGTGTGAGCTTTCAGACAGAGCCTTGTAGGTTGGAGTTGAGCATCGGATGGGTGGGAGAGAGCCACGCGGTAAAGACTAACCACTGGATTGGAGATGGCTGCAAACTGCATGCACTGTGTCTTCGTTTTGCATGATAGCGAGAGACAGTGAGAGACTACAAGAATAGGTGTGAAGAGTCACAATTGCATGTCTCGAGTTTTTCCGTATGCCGCTTGATAACTTAGCAGGAGCTATAAACTTAAAACTAAAGTAATCAGTTTAGTTTGCAGAAGATCAATACACTACTTGCAAATTGAATTACTTCTCATTTTAATCTTCTTCTTTTTCTTTCTTTTTTTATTTAAAATAAAGATTCCATTGAACTAATTGATCACAATCACTTGGAATGACAACTCTTGTAAAGGTGGAGCAACAACAAACCGACTTTGGCTTTCTTGAAGGACCAAAGCATGATTTGCAGAGTATATGAGCTACTCTATTACATTGTCCATGCACATGCCTAACTTGAAATCCAGGATGTTGATGAAGGAAATCCTTAATCTCAGATACAAGTAGTCCCAAACAAGACAAGTCTGCATCTTGTTGATATATAGCTTGCTGTAGAAGTAGGCAATCAGTTTTGAACACCACCTGCTGATATTGCAAGGCAGTAGCCATCACATTCCAGATTGCCTTCCACAACTTACTGTTCTGATCCACAGGAGAGAGTGCCAACATTTAGCAATATCTCTCGCCATAAAATAAGCACTATTAGTAGATATGTCCGTTTTATGATGCCATATTAGCTTATCAGTAGCATTTCTTCGACCCAAAGGTACAAAATGGAATCAATAACCCAATGTTCCCATTCTAATCTTGATAAAAGAAGAACAATACAATACTTGCAAATTGGATTACTTCTCATTTCGGTCAAATCACCTACAGATATTGAAAAATCATCTGTGGAAGATCAAATTATTCACACAGAACCACACCAACCAAAACGAAAATTAATCGTTTACATAATTTGAATATGCTTTCTAATGTTACAGAACTTGACTTTGCTTTCTAGTGCTCTGAAAGAAATTGGGATGGGCGTTCAGAAGAAAACTTGAATATGCTTTTTAATATCACAGGGGCATTTCAAGGTCTGGTCTTTGGTCGTGTACTTCTTGTTTAGAGTCATCTGGAAATGCGTCTGGATAGGTAGCCAAAATTCTTGACTTTATGCTCCTATTGTCATATTACAAAAATCTGTGTCATTCCCTGGTAGATATGACAAGAATTTTCTATCTAAAAGAAGAATATGACAAGAACACAACTATTTTGGAGGGTTGGTAGTAGAGTAAAAGATGTAGATGGCTAAAAAATTAATAATCATTGTGTTTAGTGATGGCATAGTAATGAAGCACAAACGGTTTAACATGGGGATAGGAAGCCAACAAAGAGCAAGGTCTCTGAGTTAAATAGAAACCTCATCATCATTAAATGGATGGATGATGAAATGAAATCACTACCAAATTGAATATAAGACCCTGAGGTAAATTTTGCAGAAACAAAAGTATGCCATGATACTCTAAGCTTTGATGCTGGAAATACATGTTAATGATAGTCATAAGTATCTAATATACAGCTTATCCTCATACTCACTCAGAACCTTTGGCAATACAAAGCTAACCTCAAATATACTACAGATGAAATTCCTAGAACCAAACTGACATGTTCTATGAAGTTGAGAAATAAGTAAATCACATGAATTCACAGGGCTCAGCCTGGTTTTTTAGTTTTGTGGGATGAGATATATTCTTAAATTTCTCCAATCGAATAACCTTAAGTTGTCAAACCCTTTTACCATCTAGAATATGTACAAGCTAAAGAGCTTCTTTTTGTTTTTGTTTTTTGCAGATACGGCTGATAGGTTTTTATTCTTTTTCTTTGTATCTTTGTTAAATGGTGTGTTTACATGTCGGTAAGAAACTATACTAAAATTTCAAATACGTATGCCAGAAAGAATATCCAGACTAGAAACCATCAAGAGCCTGAACAAGCAACAGTATAGCCAGATATAAATTCACAAACATAGGTGAGTACTTTAAATAATAAGAGAAAGCGATGATCACACCTTAACTTCTGAAATATGTATTCAAGATCAGACTTCATAGACCGTAAAAGGCGTGTGTTTCTAGAGAAATCTCCAGAAACCTCAGCAAAGCAGTTCTCTGAAACTTCATTATAGTGTGACAGAACTGCATTGCCATCTTGCAACCTCCCCAATCTGCAATTATAGGGGGAAAGTAAATGTGTTACAGAAAATAAACAAGGTTATCCAAAATGCAAGAAAACAAGCAACCAGCAAGAGATCAACCACGTATCATGTAACGTAGCAAGTACAGCAATTTCAATATAAGCCATCTTAACCCTGACAGACCGCATCGTGTTACTGCTACTATTGTAGTAAAAGTAATATGAAAAAGTGTCAACGGAAATACTTCCAACCAAGCTTCCTACAATGAAGTCAGACCGTACATACCTCAACTAGATAACTAAAATCTTACACAATCCATGGTAGCCTGTGCTAAATTTTCACAGATAATCCTCAAGAAAAGATGCAAATATTCAATCTTTTGCATTTCAGCATCTAAGTATCAAAGTCCACCAGATTATAATCACAACAAGCAAGCAAACTGTGAATGCTAATCCAACTCCGTACCCTTTACATTCTGCACACAAGCAATCTAAGTACTCATGCAACTCATAACATTGCAAAATCAATCACTTCCCTCACTATTTGATACCATTAAGTAAAGGACTCAATCCAATTCTATCTTCAATACACAGTAATCACCACACTAAAAACAAAATATCAATCAAGTTTCTTCCTTTTTCAACAGGAATTTACAAATACCCAATTGGGTGATATACCAAGATAGAATTACAGTTCACATTAGAGATATAATAACCAATATAACCACAAAAACAAATAAAGATCCAAACTTTAAGCTCAGCAGGCAGAGAGAGAACAATACATGAGATGCTGCAGTTGTTTAAGGGAATCCAAATCCTGGGCATCAATTAGGGTTTTGAATTCATTGGTGACCTCCACTGATGCTTCCCTAATCGCTTCTTTCTCAATCTGCTGCTCCATTCTCTATCACTCCGCAACTATGGTGATCACAGAAACAAGAAGAAGAATTGCAACAACTGGACTGGACCATTTAAAAAGCACGGCCCAATTACTCTATAAGGCCCATTGAATTTGGAGAATAAAAAAAGTTGAATGGACAAAAAGAATTCCGACCTACCGGATTCGAACCAGTGACCTAAGGATACCTGATGGATGTACCAACTACAGTCCTCCGCTCTACCAACTGAGCTAAGGTCGGTTGTTGATACTTGCCCCGATAATCTAGCTATTTAACATTTTAACAGAGATATGTTTGCACTAGTTGGAAACAACAATTTTATTTGGTCTTTTGTTCATATTTTTTAACAAGCGAGTGTTTTTGAAGATTTCATTTTCTTGTTTCAAAGACTAAGACGAGAGCTATCTACCAAAATTTTGTATGATATATATAAAAATGAGGAATGAGTAATAATTTGACATAGGTCGAGTGAATTGTTAAATAGGCTTATGTACAGGTTTCACTAGAAGAATACAAAATACATTTTCCATGTTTAAAAAGATAATAGAACCCTACACATCTTAAAAGGTGAAGAAATAAAAGAGAAGCCACACCAGTCCTATAAGTTGCTAACTGCTACAACTATGTACCACTAAACACACAATACATTGAAATTTATTGGGTACGTATTAGTTGGGTACTAAATGCAAATGTCTGAAATTTGAACCCAAAAGAACCAACTTGTTTCTTGCTTGGTCCAACACTAACCCTATTAAGATATGAAGGAAACAATCATGAACTCCACACTAGTTAGTTCCCAAAATCTATCCCCCCCATACAAATCCCCCAACCACATCCACAAAATCACCTTCCTCTTCAAAGTTCAGACTTCAGACAAACAAATATTACCAAGACCCAAAAACCTACCTCATGGTCCTCATCATCATAATCCTTTCTAGCTACTGGTGCATAGTCTGCATCTTCTCCCCAATACAGCAAAACCCTCCTCACAGTCCCTTAAACCCTTAAAATCCCTCCAAAACCCATCTCACAAAACCAGACATATTCAATTTCCCCCAAGTCATAACCCTAAACCCCAACTACTTACAATTAAAACACCCTGGAACTCTCTCTCTCTCTCTCTCTCTCACAGATCATGATAGTCTAGCAATCCAACCTTGCCACCCTACCAAATCTTAAAGAGCTGCAAAAACCAAAAGATCCTAGATTTCTTTCACCCACAGAGGTCAGTCAATTAAGCAACAAAAACCTGACCCTAGGTACCATTAGGTATCCATCAAAAGCTGGAGATCTTTGTAGTTTAATATCTCAATGCAGCTCCATTTTTATAGTGATCTTTCTTGTTGTTGGAAGAAGCAAGCATTTTTTCAAGGCAAGCTTGTGCAGAAAGGTCTGAATCTCCAGCCATGCACCTGGAAATCAAACTGAAAAAACAATTCTGGGAGCGAGTCTCCATGCGAGAACAGTGACTTTAATTTACTCTCTGCACCAAAAGATAGAGAGATCATGTCAATAAATATTACTTTTTACTGGCTGAGGATACAAAATACGCAAAGTTAGAGCAGCTTAGGACGGATAGCACGAGACTCAATTTTTTACAGTGTCGCACTCACACGTCCCCTTTAAGAAGATGGAGAAAAGGTAAAAGAGAGAGTTCCCCCAGGGGGCAGGGTCCCCAACCCCATGTAACTGCTGTTTCCCAATATGACCTCCCATTGATGAATAACCATGATGTATTTGCATGGTTGAAGATGATGATGTATGGGCATGGTTGGCATGATATACACCATTGTCATTGCCACGTGCATTGGTATGGTTCTGTATATAAATCCCTGCAGTAAAATTGAGTAAGATTACTGCTCACTACGTAAAACCTACATACGAGTGGAGAATGGAAATTCTTGTTGAAAGATCACTTGCTGTAAATTGTAGTTCTAGACCTTTTTGTGATAGACTACGTACATTTGGAGAAATGATTTACCTACATGAATAAACGACTTGAGCCAAAACAACGTTGAATATATATAAGTTTGTATTCAATCCAAATATGTGACACAACATAGATCCAATCTTAACGTATGCTCTTTGATTTGAAGGCTCTGCTTAGAATTTTTAACCAACAATTGTGAAGAATACTGGTAGTACGTATCACTAAAACATGGATTCACCACTGTTGAAGTGTTAATTTACCAATATATATGTTACCCCCACTCGTACACAAGTGTAATTACTCGCCTATGAAGTTGGTAAAAAGAAGGTGGAATAAATTGATTTGATGTTAGACGGATATTTCATATTTCCCTGATTTTAAACTTTGAATTGTGTAATGAAACACTGTATCCGGTAACGTGAAAAGCAGGCACGCTGGACATGACAAGACTGGGATGTGGGTACTTGGTTGATCCTCCCCCAATCCAATCAAATCAAATAATTTACACTTGTGGTAAATTTCCCCAATCCAAGCAGGCAGATCCAAAACCAGTAAGCCTTTATTTGGTCGTGTCCTTGATATCCCTTGTCAAATCACATGATAACAAGTTAATTACTGTCTAGGTTTACAGCAGTAGCTGCAGTCTTTTACTGTATAGGTAGCAGTAGAATACAGCCTCTGAGAGAATAGGGTTAGCAACATATACGCAGAGGAGGAGCAATAAAGCACAGCAGACTGGAGAGGGGTACACAGGAGGGCACGTCTTTTGATTGAAGGGGATGCAGACGTGGCTCGAACAGAGTTGATGGTGATCTGGGTGAGAGTTGAATGGGGCAATCTGTGTCGTCATCTTCCTTGACCATTTCTAGGGTTTCGATCAGGGTTCTGTGTGGTAGCCATTGGCATGGGTCTGAAGCTCTGTGAACTCTGCGAGCTTCTGTGAGTGGGAGAGAAAAGTTAGGTTAGAGAGTGACTGAGATTCTTTTTGGGTCCACTGATGGGTCTGAATCCCCTCCTTTAACAAACAGAAATAACGATTCTAGTCCCCTTTTTTCAAATTATGGGACTCTGGTTTGGTTCTTGATCCTTGTAGTTGCTGCTGTGTTATCCCTCCAAGTTTATTTATTGCGTATTGCTCCATGGTAAATAGGTTTTCACTCCCAAGGTTCGTTTGATGTGGAAATGAGTTATAGAATTGGACTAGATGATGCCCACGCGTTGCCGTGGTTTGCAATGACAGACATTAACCTACCGTAAATGCTTATGTATGGATCAATTCTGCTGTTATTTCATGTGTTGATGGTTGCAGCAACATAAGAGGGACATTATATAGACATTACAGACAGTACATTACATGCGGATGAAGCAGAAAATGGAATATTAGATTTACAAAAAATCCATGAAGTTAGCGTCCGATGCCATACAAATGTACAAAATTTGGTCACCCTATTGGATTTGATATTTCTTGACAGCATCAACGGTTCACCTGTTACCAAAGAGTGAACAACTTGTCAGGATACTTTATGTTACCAAAGAGTTATTGTTCAGTCCACTCTAGCTGTCTTTTTTTTTTAAATCTTACAAATGATTGCGGGAAAAATTTATATCTCATTGGTGCAAGAAAACATAGTTAATCTGCAATTAAAGTAGCTCTCTGTGATGCAGCAAAGTATGTCGCGACTCAGTTGCATAAAGAACGGTGCCCATTTTGTACAGGAGATTAATATCTGAAAAAACAGAGGCAAAATTGAATTCTAGGCATTTCAATACATTGTATAAATTTAATTGCCACATTTCTAGATGATGTCCGTGCAGTGTCGTGGTATGACGGATATTAACTTACTGTAACTGCTTTCGTATTACTAAATAATTGGCACTGACAATAAAAATAGATAGTACCAAAGCAACACACTAACATTCTAACATAAAGCAAGAACAAAGATAAATGATAAAACATACATAAAGTTAAAACAAATACAAATATCAAATATGAAAATTTGTTGCACTATCAGTATGGTTGTTCCGAAAATAACAAATGGAATGAACTGAATCCATAAAATAGTTAGGCATATTGATTTGAATAAACTGACCAGCAACAGCAAGTATGAAAACCAACTTCTGTGATTGTTAGGCAATGCAATACAATGTAAATACATACTCATGTTGATGTAGTATGAATGTGATAGGATCACCTTCTGAAATCTTTTAACTTGTAAATCAAAGGACAAATATTTTATACCCTTCAGGTATATCACATCACTAATGCAGAGATGTGTAACTGAATCCATAAAATAGTTAGGCATATTGATTTGAATAAACTGACCAGCAACAGCAAGTATGAAAACCAACTTCTGTGATTGTTAGGCAATGCAATACAATGTAAATACATACTCATGTTGATGTAGTATGAATGTGATAGGATCACCTTCTGAAATCTTTTAACTTGTAAATCAAAGGACAAATATTTTATGCCCTTCAGGTATATCACATAACTAATGCAGAGATGTGTTCTGAATTAGCTTCGGCCACCTTTGTAACACAATAACAATGATATCCTGGATAACCGAAATTGTAAACCTAGACACTCATCCCTAATTTTAAAGCCTAATCCCTAAGCTTGTGTTCCATTTTCTTAAATGATCGATTTGTAACTTTATTCCCTACATTCCTGTGAAACTATTCTATCATTCTTGAGTTCCACTTTCTTAAATTGTCTACTAAAACCTTCTCATAATACACTTCATCATCAACAATTGTTTGCTCCTTTCTCAATTGAATTTAATGACATACATACTTGGTAACTATTCCAAACACGATAATTGTGTGCCAATTTTTTCATATAAGATGCGCTACACGACAACCTTTTTAAGAATAAGACTATTAAATAGTAAGACATGCACCATATAACCGACAATTTTGGTCATATAATGTTTTCACAATAGACAAAAATGACACGTTTGTCAAGCATGTTTTCACAATAAAAAAAGAGAATTCCTGAGAAACAAACATGAAACCCATCATTTGACCCTCTATAGTTCGATTAGTTTCTGCTTTTCAAATCACATTTTTATCACTCATGAGCATATGTTTTTATCCACGATATTGTAATTTTATCATACACATTATCAATAACACATACTTCTCGTCCCTACTGATATTATGTCTCTACTGATATTATAACAGGTGCTTTACTAATTCCCAAGATTCAATTGTATTGACCCCTCCTGCTACCAAACTTATCCATCCCAATATGAATTGAACAACACTGACACTTGTTTTCACTATTTCTCTTCTTTCTGAACAACTCATTCAAAAAATGAGCTTCATTGATAACAGTTCTTGCCCTGAAATATAATGACCTCTTATAACAAAACAATTTCATAGTAGATCCCATCTATGTCCCAGTATGTTCCAATCATACTGAAGAAATTTAGATCCTGTCTCACTTTTTAAAAAGAAATTCTATCATCTCTTCAACATCACATGTTCATTAGTAATTGCCTAAACCCATTGATCATAAAAAGATAGTCTTTGTTCTCCCCATATTCATATCCATAACATATGAAAATACAACTCTTTTTACCAATATTTTTCAACGCATCACAAATAGTCTCATTATTCTACATTGTAACCAAATGTCCAAATATTCTTTTATCCATTTTGCTCCGATCTCAGCACACTTTACTCACAGTCAGAAATTATTAACTAAAGTAATCGGTCCGCACTTTCTTTAAATATTTAAATATATAAACAACTAAACATCGTGGGATCATTTTTAGTTTCCTTAGGTCGAGACCATGACAGAAGGAATCAAAGTTTGTTCCCAATGTTTTTCAAAGCATCTTAAATAATCCATTGCTTTCAAATTGAAATCGAATATGGCATTTTTTTATTTCTAACTTGTATCAATTTTGCTTCAATGTTACACGGCTCTCATTCATTCACAAAACATATCAACCTATTCTTGTATAAATATGCAAGTCTCATGTACAGATTTATGACATAAGCAACAAAATTGATCCTATCCTCAGACAGTTGGATTCTAATTGCAACCAAATACCCCATTTTTTATTCCTTTCCTAATTCAATGTGACACACCTCTCACTTATTCAACTTATGTCAATGCTATGTATCCAAATTTTATTTATTTGAAGCAGCATTAAAACATATTCTGACCTGAAGTAGCACACAAATATACCATTCACCAAATATCACATCGCCTGATATCTGAACCTGCCCTTTCTTTTTCCTGCCCCATGCATCAGTCCAGATCACAGAATCCTCCTGAATCACAATTCCATGTCAACAACTCGCCTTAATCAACAAAGACTTGGTTATAAAAGTAGGAATGTAGACAACATCTTCAATGCTCTTGTCTTGCCTGCTGTTGCCACCGACAATTGCTGTATAAACCAAAAAGAAGACATATTTCAGTTAAACATTTATTTGAATTAAAAGTTTTCAAAACTAATACCCAATAGAAAACACTGCGCAGCTATAGGATGGAACATGCTAACTCAACTGATGAAGAATGGAAATAAATTATTACCATATATTGAACAGCACAAATTAAAAAAAGGCAGGAATGTCTCACCTAAATATGGATTCAACTGAGATAGGAACTCGTTCGTTACCTTTAGAAGAAGACACTGGAAATCTTCACTTTGCCCTCTTCACCACAGTTTCAATAGCTGATACAGTATGACTACCATATGAAAAAGATAACATGAAAACCCATAATCAAAGAAAATCACCAAATGTAAACCCAGAAAAAAAAAAAAATTCAAACCAAACAAAGCCTGGAAAGAAAAGAATTGAATAATAAATTTGTTGAAGGCATACCGATTAACGGGGCCTCTGAGATGGTTTCTCCTGAAAGCCTTCCTTGGGTGTAATCAAAACGTACCTACAATTGGAAATTCGTTAAACTCTAACAGAGCTCATCCTTACTCAAGGCAAAAACTTCCTTGGGGTTCTGTAATTTGTGGCCACCTTTAGGATCAAGTCTCCTCTCTGTAGCGCCAGATGGTCATGCCTGTCTAGTTTTTGTACTGCACCTTTTGCATTAGACAACTTACCTTTAACATCAGTATCAGGGAAATAAGTTTTTAGCTTGACCTACAAAATTGCAACAGCCTTAGCTCCACTATATAATGTGAAAGAGTTCTTACAGTGATAAAATGCTAAGAGTGAAAAAGTTCTTACATCAATCATAAGTCTGGCCTATTGCAAGAACTCCTCCTCTGTAGTGCTCCACTATATTTAGTGTAGGTTCCAAGCTCAACAGCAGAGCCAATATCTCCAGCCTGATCAAGGAATATACTTTGACTCTTTGAGTATGAGCACTCAATGCCAAGGAAAACCAAAGCTTCATATGTAGCACGGTTCAAATCAAGTCAAATTCTCTATCTCACCATTTGTTTTTATTATTTTTTAATCATCACCATCTATATATAGCTATCCATGCAAAATCAAAAATTAGGCCAAAAACAAACCCCAATCAGATCAATAACACACAACAAATACTAAAAAGAACATACCCACAGCAGATGGTACCAACAAAACCGTCAACATGCAAACCAACACAGAACCAATCCGACGAACACAAAACTTCTGATAATAGAATGAACACACAGAGAGTCTGCCGGACCACCGCCGATTAAAAACCCAGACATGAGTTTACGAATTGGTGAAAGTATTGGCAATTTGGCATTAAAACAAAGATAAAAGACGATCAGGACAATTGAAAAAGAAACCCAAAATCGATCATATACAGAGCAATGTCCTCACCTTGATGATTTGATCATATACAAAACAAAGTCCATACCTCGACGATTAGATTGAGAAGAGCAACACAGAATTTCATTCCACGAAACCCATCTCTCTCTGACTACAAAGAGTGACAGAGAAGATGGTCAATACTCAACACACTCGAACCCATCGTGCAGAAGAACCCATCGTGCAGAAGAACCCATCAACGCCAGACGTCGACGAAAAACACAAACGGCTACAACCTACTCACAGATGTCAAATGCAGTTGTATAAAAACAACAGGTGTCAAGACAGCGCAGATAATGGTAATTTTGTAATTAGTTGCGAACCGAGGGCATATTCGTCTTTTTCCAAGCTGAATGAACAGTTGTAATGCCTTCCTGCTATAGTATATAGAATAACATCAAAATACACACATACATCTTGTATATACAATACAACGAGAGTGCAAGTATACGATGTAATTTTAGCCGTAATTTACCTAATATAAAACGATGGGATAAAGACCTAATTAGTGATACACTAAACTAACAAAACTCAACAGCATCTTGAAATTTGGGGAGTAAAATGCAAAGACCAAAGTTTAGGGAGGGTATCATTGCGATCAGAAATCATCATTGTACATCTGGTTAGTACTTGGTACTGTTTCATTGTTTTATTGGTATTGCACGTATATAGTGTTTGGACTGTTACTAAATACCAAACAGGATTTTGGATTTCTGAATGGTATTTTGATTTTACATGTATTATGATCCATGATTCATGCAGCTGGGATAAGTCAGACGACTGGGACCTTATGACTTCACTTGAAGCCACGCCCACATGATCACTACCCCCAGAATCCATCAGGTGTCGTCTACTATTTTTCTTGAAAGGATTTTCAAATCCCATTGAGTCCTGGACTGGGAAATTTTACAAACCCAAATTTTACTACAAACAGTTGAACTGCTGGCTGGTGTGATTAAAGATCAGACCCTTCACAATTATTTCTAGTTGGGTATAGCTGTTTTCATTGTTCAACTGAAATAAGTAACAAGTTCATCCAATGGTTTTAAATTTGGTTTCAAGCTAATAATAGGTAGTCATCATCAAACTTTCTACACCAGTTTGGAAATCCATCTGGTTCGAGTCAAACTCAGGTCAGAATATATCACTGTGTGATCAGCTTGGCTCCATACATCATCATAATTCTGAGGTTTCATAGATTTGGGAGGTCTTTTCATTTATTGAATCAGACAAGTGCAAGCTGATTGTTTGGCCTTGCACTTTATGATGGAGCCTAGCTAATAGGTAAGGGCACTGTCTCTCCTTTCGTCCTTGGCTTTAATGCCTTCATGAAACTTTGTCCTCCTCCCCCCATAGAGATAGAGTTGCAGAAATGCAGCAGACTGCTGGGGTTTTAAGCCAAAGTAATGGCTTCTACCGCTTGGAAAATGACTTGTCAGCAGACCTATCTGAAACTATTCAGAGTAGTGTACTGATTTGCTGGATTTTAATTAGCTGATTGCTGTGGATTTTTGATTAGGGACCCCTACAAAGGTTAATTCGTACTCTGGCCTCTACTTTAAGGGACATATTTTTTGGTTCCAATTAATAAGAACATAGGTATTTCAGCTTCTTTAACTATCTTACCACAGAAATGGCTAGTAGAGAACTATTGTAAAACTAGGTCAGGTTCCATCCAATGAGTTTTTTTTTTTTTTTTGGTAATGAGAGTTGAAAGGCATGAAGTAATGGATTGAAGTAATATGATGCCACAAGTAGACTGCAATTGCATACTAACCATTACTCATTGATTCAGCCAAATTATAAGCATCCGTAGTGGAGACTTGAGAGTCTCCATGAAATTCTGCTTCTACTGGCTACATTAAGATAAATATGTCTAGAGCAGTCTTGAAAGTAACTACATAACTTGATTAATAGATAGCTTAAGTATTATTGGGAATCTATTATCGCCATCACACGAAAGACCAGTTTGTGAACATGAGTGCCAGGCAATGGTTGGAATCTTCATCGTTAACAACTTTCCACGCACCAGCTTGCTCATAGGATACTGGCCTGCCCATGCTTGAAGCACACATACCAGCTGGCAGAAATGCAAAGCCCTGAAAGATCCAGAAAACTTGGTTAGAAATTGAGTGCAAAGTTGCTCTATAAGAAATCAATAAAACTTAAGAGAAAGCAAACATATTTGGGATTTGTCTCGCGCATGTGTCCACTCTAAGCATAATAGCTAATCCAACTAGTAAAGTAGGTATGCGGCGTTACCTGGAGCATTATTTTGGAGAACTCCGAGCAGAGAACTTTCCGTCCAGCTTCATCCAGAATCTTGTCAAGCATGATGTCTTGGAGGGCCACAAGAGTTGTTTCAAGCATGTCAAGGCCTGCCTGGTTTGCAAAAGTGAACACCGGAGATGCCTGCAATATAATTTAACAACCATGTTGAGTATGTATTAACATGTACTTATATAAGTTGGCTTAAGCTGAAAAGAATGCAGGAACATACATTTGTCTTCACAGAGCAACACATGATTGCATCAGGATGATTCCAAAGCTGCTTCAAAACAGCATCACCAGATGGGGACTCGAGTCGAAAGATCTCTGCCCCAGTGTGGATCCTGAAAAGTAATTACCAAATGTTCAGTGAACTGCAATTATCACTGGTAAGATATGGATCATGATGATCATTTGAGAGTTGTACCTGTAGCTCTGAAAAATCCAGCGTGCCAAAGTTTGAGCCTCAGGAGAACCAGGAAGGGATTTTGGTCCTATGTGGGAGCTGAGACGGGAAGGGGCAATAGCCATAGCTACCCTTTGAACAGAGCTAACAACACCGCGCACATACTGGCGAGCCATAGCTGCTACACTGTCGCGCATGTGATTCTCAAAGGTAAATTGGAAGGCTATGGTCAGAACTGACCTAAGGTTGTAACTATTTGCATCACCCTCGTTAACTCGACGGGCACTGCTGGCTCCTACTTCAAGTGTAGAGGCTAAATCCAATGTCCGATTTGTAGCTGGTCCGTCCTGGAACATAGAAAAAAGATGAATCAATTATAATCACAGCAGATGGATACACAAAATACTGTGAGATTAGTAAGAGAGAAGTTACTGAACTGTTTTGGCATCCAATGGTATGACATGAAAACCAGATGGCAACAGAGGAGCATCATCGGCAAATGATTCATCTATAGGTGCAAACACAAGCTGAGCACAGGAACCAACTGCATTTTCATCAACCCCGCTGCACATCTGCCTCAGTATTTATCAGGAAATTGTGTTAATAAGAAAATCTGTGATGATAAACGAACTGAACTTCCATATCTGGGAATGCAGAAATTTATACATGAGAGTCAGTAACACTAACCTGTAATAAGAACATATCTCGTGTCAAAGCAACATCTTCAGGAAAGTAAGCATGACCCTCTAGCCGAACAACCTCTAAGAACTGCACAAGAGTGAGCAATAGACATTTTAGTAGCAGAATAATACACAAGTTCAAGAACTCAGGAATGATTGAAATAAGTTTTGCCATTACCTCCTCATTCTCCACAGTGGGCGCAAGAGGTAGAATGACCTGGCTGCTTGGGAAGCCACCTGGTCTTGCACAAGGAACTGCGTAAGGGCTAGCTTTAAGACATGCAGCAGAGTATGCATCAACCCCATAGTCAGCCCACTCTGATCGGTGCTCCCTCAGAAAACGAACAAGCAGAGCAGGAGGAACACTCTGCACAACCCAATGAACGGTCATAAGGCAATCATCGGTGCAATCAGACATAAATATTACAATGAATTAGTACCCAGGTAATTTACAGCAATCAACTTTCACATGCCATACCTGCAGCAACATTGATGCCTTGGCACACAGCACCCCTCCTCCAAAAGATGGAAAAATTGATGTGTTATACTGTGAACCAAGAAACTTGTTTGGAGATGAGTTCATGGCAATAGTCACATCCTCTGCACCATCACTACCCAAAAGGGACCAACCATCATCCGCAAACCCATTAACAGCATCATTGAAACCTCTGTAGCCCAGATTCCAAAAAGTCTCGGTAACATTATCATAAAAGTAGATGAAGAGTAATGAGTGAGGGAAGAGAATGGAATTTCCGAGGGGTTTACCTGCAGAGCCTTTGACTAAAAGTTCTCAATACAGCAGGCTGGCGACCCCCAGCATATTGAATCTCTCCAGTGGCCTCTTGAGCTATCTGCCTTATGTGACGCAGGGCCTGAACAATAAAATTACGCAGATTAATTGTGAATGAGGGGGAAGAATAGACTAGAGTGTAATCGACTTTAATGACTTATGCATGTAACACTTACTGCAACAGTCATTTTTTGAGCAATGATTTTGGATGATTCATAAAGTGACCTCAGAACTTCAGGAACGCTCCAGGCCTAAACACATAGAATGGCACTGAATAAGGCGAATAAATAGACTAAAGGTTTGAAGGGACAAGTGCTAAACAGATATTCTCTCACATCTAAATCGACATGATCGACGATGTGAATAATGGAGCCACCTCCCTCACACGGTCGGATAAGAAAGCCACTAGGAAGCATCTCGGCTCTCACAAAACTTGGAGATGGGGTCCCTGTTGGGCCACCAGTAGAAGAAGTCAATGACCTCTCGCAGACCTGTAAATGGAATATCAAGATGGTAAGATGCAACATAGTCCCATTCAACTCCATAGATTTTAAATTGAGGTAAGTAACATCAATTTTTATGTATATTTCACCATCTTAGAATACAAAGAATAAAGTTATTGAATTACCACAAGACTACCATCTTCCAGTGTTGTAGTATATCTTAGTGTCCAAAAGTCACGAGCTGCAGCTAATGTTGTCGGAGCATAAATCTGGTAAAGAACATGTATTGATTAAGAAAATTAAGCATTATGCATTTTAAAAGAATTCAAGTTGATGAAACATGCATTCAAAAAGCACCAATTCACAAAATCAGACCTGCATGTATAAGAGCTCAATTGTTCCACCATTCCCAGCAGGAATTATACTCAGTACATCAAGGCAACGGCAATCTCGAAACCACGATGGACGATCTTTAAGGATTTCCGCGACCTACAATAAGAAAATAAACAACAGAAGCATGAGAATGTGTTTTTAAGTGCTAAACATATGTACATGTACCGAGGACAAATGAAGAAGATCTGTACCTTTGTGGGCTCAAGGCTCACAAGACCGCAAGCTCGTGCTGCTACCCCACTGGTGTTGCGGGAAACAGCAACGATTCCAATAGAATCCGGACCAGGCTGAAAATTATTACTGGGATAGTTAGATATAGAAGGTGATATAAAAGTAACTGAAATGCAATTCAGTAGTGGATATATGTATTTCTGCATGTTGATTGAATCAAGATAAATTACCTTCATCCCAATCATCTGGACCCAGTCAACAGCAGTTCCAGTAGCCTTGGAAAGGAACTCTGCCAAGGTCTCCTCCGCAATTGCTAGAAGACTGAAATAAAAAAAATAAAAAGTTATTCATGATACTATATCATAAACCAACTAGATGCAACTGATTTATCCAAGGACACATTTACTTACCCAGCTGGGTTGTTAGCATCCCTTTGAGGATGCTGGGGAGTTGGGTTGTGCTGTTGTTGGTGCTGACCATTCATGACCACAGACTCGCAGCTAGTGTCTGTGGTCGTTCCAGATGCCTGCTCGCAATAGGAAAAGAAAAATTAGAATGTGTCTTCATTAACATCAATACATCATTGGAATGTATATCCACTTTTATCACAGCAGAGCCTATGATGGTATTAAACCTTGGTAAGGGATTCTGAAGAACCAGTTTAGAGATACAGGTACGGAATCTAAGGAAGCAAGTACAAATGTAAAACCAGGAGAATCAGAAAAGCTTTATATGTGCCAGAACACAGAATTATGGTCTGTCTACAACTCAAAAAGACAGTGATTAAAGGTGAAGGGAATTACACTATGCAGTTTATTTTTCATGAATCCATTCTCATAAACCAAATGAGAGACTTGCTTCTGTAAGCGGTCATTTTCTTCCATTAACAGCTTATTCATGGCAGACAGCTTTCTATTCACTGTTGTGAGTCGAGACGATTCCTTCCTCTGCTTTTCGCGACATCTATTCCAGTAAGAAAAAGATGAGAAATGCAAAGTTATAGAATGATTACAACAGCAGCTGATTAAATTAAGATAATGCAAATTATGTTAACAGTGACAAAAGATGATGAATAATAAGCTGCATAATACAAAAATCTTGAAATGCTGAAAATTCTCATTTGTTTAATTCCACATATCACAGCAAGTTGTCATCAAACACAGGTTAACATTAAAAGCATCCAGAGTAGTACAGATTTCAGACTAGGGTTACTGCATTCCCATTAATTCTTGGGACCAGTATTACTAAGCCAAAGAATCCAGTTTTGATAGTTTAAAGAATTGTGTACTAGATTGAAGGTGTTGAAGACAACAACTTGGAAAACAGTGAGACATAGAAAGAACCACAGAAAATGAATAAGAATCCAAAAAAGTGAACTGAGAAGTCATTATCCTTCATTAAAAACCCAAAAGACGCAAAAGCAATATTTACATTCAACCACACCTTTCTGGGTTTCTACAAAGATCAATAAGAAAACCCAAGAAACTAAAACAGAGAGACACCCAAAAATCAAATGTAACAAAATAAGATAAGGATTTTAAATCAACTGTCCTTTTCCTTCAAAATTTACAGAAAACCCGTTTGCAGAAGAAAATTGTCATCTATCTAAAAACAAACAAACAAGCCCAAATAAATAAAAATGGAAGAGAAAGAACAAACTCCAAGTCCAACCAAAATTTCCATAAAAGGAAATTAAATTTTTACAGAGATGCAAATTAAATGTGAACTTAAAGACAGAACCTTTCAAAAGCAAAAGAGAAGCTTTAGATTTGCATTATTAAATAACAAAAAGTTGTCTTTTTCTCTTCAAAGAAACTCTGCTTCTGCAAACGGTTAAGAACCTGTTCTAAAACCAAGCCACATTTCCTCTTCAGTTGAAACCACAAAAACCAACTTATCTCTTGAAAAACAGAACGAAAAAAAATCTGAGTCTGAGATCCATATAAGCAAATAATAATAAAATAAAAGAAAACCAAGAACAAGAAACAGAGAAAATCACATAAAAATGAGGTAATTTTAAAACAACTCCAGCGAGATTAAACAAAATGGTGTACAATTGCTTCTGATTTGTTGATACCTTCGATTCTGGAACCAGACCTTGATCTGTTTGGGCTCAATGTTAGAGAGAATAGGACACTCCCTAATGAGCTGCTGCCTTCTCAAAGAACTAGGCTTTGGGCATTCAGAGTAGACCCTCTCCAAGGCCTCAACTTGCTCTGGTGTGTACCTCACATACTTGCTTGAATCCATTTGATTGTTGTTGTGTTTTTCTTTGTGCATAACAAGTGCCATGCAAATTGAACCAAACAGATGGAAAAACAGAGACCCAGATAGTGTTTTTGAACTAGTTAAAAAGGGCCAGAGGGCTCACTGTTTAGGACAGAAAGAAACAATGGGTGAAGAAAGAAAGGTGCTTTGCTTTTGTGAGAGTTAAGCTAAGGCTAGGAGTAGCTGGTGTTGTTCGTCTTCTTCTTCTCTGTTGGGCAGGCTCTCTCAACCAAGAGAGCCTCCTCTATCCTTCATCAGACGACTCAATGATCTCTCTAGCTAGCTTTACTCTCTCTCTCTTTCTCACAAAAGAAAACTATGAAACGAGAGAAATGTGGTAAGGGTGTACTAAAGGCTTCTGCTTTGCTAGTTAAGCTCTGCTTTGCTCTCAAACAGAAGTTGTTGGCTTATGGTTTTGTTCCTCCACAGACTCAAATCTCGAGAATGTGAACAAGAAAAAAAAAAAACAAAGAGAACCCACAGAAAGAAATAGAGAGAGCCCAACAGGAAGAGAGAATGTGTTTTGTGTTTGGTGTTTGTTGTTGTTGTGGTGAGTTGGGGTTGGGTTTGTGACAGAGAAAGCAAGCAGAAGAAAACAAAGAGCCAAATGAAAATCTTTAATAAACTCTCTCTCCTCTTTTTTTCACTCTTTGGTTTTTCACTCACCCATGCCCACCAATAAATAATCAAAAAGATGCAAACTTTCATATAATAAATCTTTTCTTAATTAATTTTCTGATAACCTCAAGAACTGTGTCTGATGTGAGGTTTAACAGAGAAAAAGGAAAACAATAAAACCAAAAGAGGGGAGGAGAGCCAAGAGGGGGATCGAGCTTGATATGATACGATGTGAGCCTGGTCGAGTTTTGCAGGGCAGGTCGTGTCTGGGAGAGACCCGAAGCCCTGACACTGTTATTCAAACACCAAAAACCAGACCAGCCAGCCAGCAACGTTTTCCTTTACATCTTTTCTTGTTAAAAGTTTTGATTTGATATTAGGTTTTTAATGTTTTGTGCGCCTAATCCTTCCGGCTCTCTCTCTCCGGTCAAGTCAAAATAGCTGGCTTTGGGAGCTGTATTAAGCTTTGCAGATCTTGAACTGTGTTTTCATGGATTGTAACGGGAAGGTGAAACTGTGACACTGACGCTTTTGGGCTTCTTTCGATTTTCCCAGTAGGGATTAGTGTGTATCTGATTGATCTGCATGGATACACGTGGGTATGTATGTATGTAGTTGTATATATCATCGGTATCATTGTGTATATATGGTATGTAATGATGGATGTATGTATGTACGTATATGAGTATGAGGTAGGCATGAGAGGAGAAGAGAGACAGTGTGGGGCAGTGGGGTTCACGCATGCAAGGCAGAGAGGATATCAGAAAATGGGGCAGTGTACCCTGTAACGCTTTCAATTGCTGACCGGGTGGGTGTGACCCGGGAACCCGCAACCCGGAATCATTGATGTTCCTAGCTAGGGTTTTCAGTTTTGCCGAGTCTTGATTCATGTTACTTGGTCTTGGCGTTCTCAAAAACAAAAAAAATGTTACTTGGTCTTGGGGTTAACTGGACTGTTGATTCATGACAAGAACAATGTGGTTGATATTACCGTTGTATGAATTTACATGTATTCATCGTACGATGTTAACGGCGTATCGATTCACTTAAATATTGTTGTTGTGTCAAAATAAAATAAGTGATGATAAATATTTAACTTTTAGATTATATGTTTATTTTTTAAAGTTTAAGGTTTGTTTCGAAATGAATATATCAAAAAGCCGTGAGTGATCGATCACCCTAAATAATTACTTCAACATTGCTGCCAGATGAATATAACCAGCCTACTGGCTGAAGTTGATCTGCTAAAACAATATGTATAGTTCTATGCATGATTCTGTTATCATGTAATCATATACATATATGGAAGATGAAAACTTCCATTTATATAGAGACAGCCACAGATGGATGGCAGAAATAAAAAAAAGATTGGACCTTCACAGATGGTTTCAGATCACTTGGGAAAATTGATAGGTCTGCATCGATTGAGATCCTCAATTATATGTCATGGAGTTGCTATATTTGTCGCATAAGTCGTGATAGTGGCCAAAATGCCAAACCATCTAGACAACTTAATTTTGTTGAAGAAATGATCGATCGAGTTTTGGATTGTTCTTCTTGGTGTTGTTGTTGGTGGTGGAAAAGGTGGGATCGAGGGGACAGGAAAGAAGACAACATGCATTTGATATAAACCTATAGCATATTACATATCTACTTGATTCTAAAATCAGGTGTGACCTTGAAATTATTTATACAAAAGAAACTGTATAGTATATACATGATGAAGTTCATGCATGCTTATACAGTTAAACAAAGTATCGTGAGCCCTATCGTGATTATCAGCTTCTCAATAAGAGTTTGAACAGTTCTTAATTTGTTTGTTTTCTGATATATGGAATAATCTTCAATGATGCTAGTGCATGAATATAATTAAAGCTAATAGATACACTTTAAATTACAGTTAAGAAGCTCAAGAACATTAAGAACTCAGAACCACTGATTAACTGTTGAGTACCAAGAAAGGAGTAATTGTCTCTAATTCAATAGAAAAAATGATTAGTAACTGTCGCTAGCTATACATAGATTATTAGCCTACATATATAAATATATAGAGGAAATATAATTATGCCTAATATTCATATGATTATGTCATATAATCTCATGTGCATTGTCATCATCAACTAAAATGCCAGGTGGTATGAACAAATGTACTGGGGCTTGAGTCCACGTAATTTTCTGGGTTCATTGCAATTGACATGCTTGCTGCATATATATATAGAATCTAATTAACAAATACGAATTGTTAATTTTACTTGAATATATTTTCGTTTCAAGTTTCAAACTGGAAAGATAGAATGCAAACCCTAAAATCCACTTGTGTGGGTGAAGGAAGGTCGACCAGCAGCACCAACCAACCAGCTGAGCTAGCTGCAGCACCAGCATTCACTTTTATGGTGCCAATTGAGAGTGTTTCCGACAAATATTTATGCCTTCACTCAGAAGAATCCAAGAGAGTGAGAAAGAGAGAAAGAGCAAACAAAAGAGAGAAGAAGATGATGGAGTAGAAAAGCAATTGACTTTAGATTTCACAGGTTGACATTTTTACACACACAAAAAGGGTTTACCATATCTTCAAAGCATCCAAAGCTTATATATGCAAAACCCTACTTCCTTCAAACTAATTAGTCCTAACATATATATACATGTGTGTGTGTGTATAAGTACTGTAATGGGCTTATGATGGGGATTTTAGGAGGTCAAATGAGGCTACACAAACTCAGTTGGTGTCTTCTTGTCTCCCTATAGAAATGTATATTATGATCATCATGAAGGCCTTTGCTTCTCCCTTTTCTTTTTATTGTATTAGCTTTCGTTTTTCTTTTGGAAGAGAAAGGAATGCAGAAGAGCAAAAATATAAGGGTTTTGGGGACATGAAAGCCCTACAGATGGGTCATAAGGTCCACTGAGCCATGTTCCCGTATCACATTGCGTGATTTTGCAAAATCAACAAAGTTTTAATGTATATATGGCAGTCCCTTTCCATCTCCATCTCAAATGGACCCAGAAAAGTTTCAATTTTTTTTGGTGGAGGAGGAGGAGAGGATGACCCCAGTGATTGTCATGCACCAAAAGAGTGTTACAGACTCGAGCTCGATCTCTTCTTTGCTTCCATTTTACATCTCTCTCTCTCTCTCTCTCTCTCTCTCTCTCTCTCTCTCGTATTTCTGGTTTTTGCTGTGTGAGGTCCATGCATGAAAAGAGGTGCTAGACATGGATAGAGATCGATGGGAGGAACCAAGTAAGCTTTGATGCTTTGATATAGATTCGTATGCTTTCCTAGCTTCATATGATTAGGAGTGGTGTCCAAGCATATGAATTTAATTTGTCAAAGCCCAGGAAAAGTAGAGGAATCGATTTGATATAAAAGAAAATTAGGTTTTCATGAGAGTGATGACAGAGACTCCTGCATTATTATTATTAGGAGTAAATACTTGTGACACCCTGTAGTTTACACCTAAAATCAGTTTTGTCCCTCACTTTTTTTTTAAAACTGGTATACCCCTATATTTTAAATTCTCGACTGATTTGCCCTTGTCGTCAAGTGAATCTGTTATGTAGCTGACGTGGCTAACATGTTGACACATGTATGAGACCAAGGTATTGAGATGACAATTTTACCCACATGTAGAAGAGATCAGATCCAATTCTCCAATGGCCTATCCTCTCCGGCCTCTCACTCTCTCTCCCACTTCTTCTCCCTCATCTCCCCACTTCCCCACCGCCCAAACAAAATGGAGGAGAAGAAGACCCCCATCTCTTCTTTTTCACTCTCCTCCTCTCCCTCTCCTCCGCCGCCCTCGACCACTAGACCCTCCTCCTCTCCCCCCTCCCCTCCGCCCCCTCTCTCTCCCAACCCGAATCCTTCTCCGAACCCGACTCCCACCCATCCTCCCTCTCCCTCCCTTTCCACCACCTTGACGCCCTCTCCTCCAACCAAACCCCCTCCCAACTCTTCCACCTCCGCCTCCGCCGCGACTCCCTCCGCTTCAACTCCCTCACCTCCTTCGCCTACAACGGCACCCGACCCGGCCCATCATCCGAATTCAGCTCCTCCATCGTCTCCGGCCTCTCCCAAGGCAGCGGCGAGTACTTCACCCGCATCGGCGTTGGCTCTCCCCCCAAATACCTCTACATGGTCCTCGACACCGGCTCCAACGTCGTCTGGCTCCTCTTCATCGGCGCCGCCGGTCTCCTCGGCCTCGGCCGCGGCAAGCTCTCCTTCCCTTCCCATACCGGCTCACGCTTCAACTCCAAATTCTCCTACTGTCTCGTCGACCGCTCCGCCTCCTCCAAACCCTCCTCCGTCGTCTTCGGCGACTCCGCCGTCTCCCGCACCGCCCGCTTCACTCCTTTGGTACCTATCCCTAAGCTCGACACTTTCTACTACATGGAGCTCCTCGGTATCAGCGTTGGCGGGACACGTGTCCCGGGAGCCACGACCTCGCTGTTCAAGCTCGACCCTTCCAGAAACGGGGCGCCGATCGAGTACTTCGTCAGTTGAGACGTACACAGAGAACTATTAGAAATTGAATGGAATAGAAGAAAATATCAGCTGAAAAATTGATGATTTAGAAGAGGTAGTAGATGGAGGTTTGGAGGTTGAAGAGGATGGTGGCTGAAGGTTGGAGTCTTGGAGATTGAAGATGATGACGATAGTCAGGGGTATATTGGACATATTATGTCGATGTTGCAGGTTTCTAGCTGAGTTGGAATCGCAAGACCGGTCATCTCAGCAACTTAACAGTCTTCTTTAACGGTCAATTGACGACAAGGGAAAATAAGTCGAGAATTCAAAGTATAGGGGTATACTAGTTTAAAAAAAAAAAGTAAGGGACAAAACTGATTTTAGTTATAAACTACAGGGTGTCACAAGCATTTACTCCTTATTATTATTAGTGGCATTTGTATATATGATCGATCGGTTTTGTCAAACTGACAACATCACCATGCATGCTCTAGCTCTTTCGTTTTCTTATGTCATTATCTGGAGACGATGATCTGCAGAAGTTAGCTTCTCAATTACTTCTTCATCACTTGGAAGATACATATATATTTGCGTTGCAAACCCTCAAATACTTGAGCTACCTTTGGATCTTATTTCGAACTATTCTGTGTAAACAGGTTCTCATAACTTTGATTTTTGATTGAAAAATTCGATCGTCCTCTACTTTCGCTTTTGAAATGACAAAATAAGTATGCATTTTTAGACATATCATAGTGTGATTAAGGTATCATAAGAGAGGAACCCATTTCGTTGTTTTACGTCAATTACTAGTATAAAACATGTCGACCCCATCATCATGCAACTGATGCAAGCCAAACACAGGAATATGGAACTCGATCGATGTCCATATCTCTATCATTGCTATTTGCTTAGTGGAAAATGGATCGGATGTATTGGCTAGCTACAATGAATTTTGTTTTTTTCTTTTTGTGCTACAACAATGAATTTTGATTTACTTTGATGTAAAGCTAATCAATTAAGTGATTAAACAGATCTTAATTTGTAATTTACGTGACTTTGCTTTCTAATGACAAGCTTTACTTTCTACCAAACATGTCATGCGTTTCCCGACGAAGTTAAATGATGGAACTTTGTTTGTTACGGATGCTGAGAAATCGATCAACACGTTGATTTGATCGAAATTAACGGTAATCAATGGAAAAGGTAAATCAATGTTGGAACATATTTTAATATCTTTTAACCGAAGCGGATTCTACGCATCGCCGTATGCGAAGATCGAATGAAAACTAGAGACCTTAAATTCCTTTATTTCATTTTCATTTTTGATCCAATCAAATTAAGAGCATATAATAAGACTATTTTATTCGACTTCTGGTCCTCACCTCCTCTGTGGGAAACGCTTAGGACTATTTTTTTTTCAATTTTGTTAAATGGTATTAAAATATATACATGATAATGTGACGTGGATGGATTAAAATATTGCATATTAGTTACTCGGTTCACTTGCACATTGGTGCGTAGAAGAATTTCCGTCTTTTAACTCGATCACTTCATCCTTATATATGTCCGTATAAATCAAACCCATTATATTTACAAATTACAATGTTAAGTCTATAACTTACCAAAATGTCACAATTCACCAACAAATCGCGGCTTAGACTATATTTCTATCAAAAGATTGTCAACACTTGCATGACATATATAAAAGACACGAGTATAACAACAACATAAACTCAATCAGTCCATGTCCACTGATACATGTCCAACAACATAGACTTCAAATGAGAGGTGAACAAAATCTTGCAATTCCATACGGGACAGTTTCAAAGGACTACCCTAGAATTTCAGACAACAATAGGAAAATGATTTCGTGGTAGAAACCATTGGGAATCAGATCATATAAAACAAAACAAGGCAATAGTGATGCGTTGAATATTAGAGAAGCCAGATAATTGAGATAGCTAGCTAGTTGAGTCATTGTTTGAATGACCAACTCATTAACAATGGTCAACATCGTAGCAACTTTCTTTTATCTCATTGCAACTTTCTTTTATCTCATTGCATTTCCTCATATTTTCAATGAATTTCAACCAAGCTAATGATCGAGATTCTACAAAGTGGAATAATTTTCCTTTTAGACTATAAGAAAATGGCCTTTTGCTATTGATTCTATGAGCCTCCCACCCCAATTATTATTATTATTTTTTTCAGGTAATATAGTCCGGTGATTGGATTTTTCGGCAAGAGAAACCGAACCGAAAACAAAACTGAGACTCGGGCTCAATTTGGTGAATTTTAGGCTAGATCTTATGTCAAATATGTTAAACATATATCTTTAGTGTCAATTCAGCGTTGAAAAGAAAAAATCAAGTTTTTTTTTTGGGTTCATTCTTACTTTACCAAGAGCACCGAATTGTGTGTTACGGTTCACAATTTTAAGTAGATAATATTTTGAGTTTCAGAATTAGCAACAGGCCAAATACAATATGGTATTTGTGGTATTAATTACGGACATGAAGTCTAACCAACACCAGTTTCATTAACCACTCAACTTATTCTTCAGTTCATAACAATCCATCAAAACTACTAACATATAACAGCACTCAACCTAGAACTTTGCAATCTATTTAAACATTAACAAACCAAACAACAGGGACTCTCTAATTTTTTGTCAGGTAAGTACTTAACCTCACAACAGGTTTAAGTGCAAAGATATGCCCGCCCGCTTCCCCCCCCCCCCCCCCCCCCCCCCCCCCCCAAGAGCAAATGCTACCTGATTTGTCTACTGCAACATCCCTACAAGACCACTACTGAAGAACCTATACATGCTAAACGAGCCTTAACTGTAGAGCCAAAATGAAGCACTACTGGGACTAAAGTATGGGCCCTCAATTTCCTTGTGGTTGCCGGAGAATAAATACTTCATGTGGGCACTTGAATGAGTAGCAACTGCTTCCGAAGTATTAGGATGTTCTATCCGAGGAAGAACGCTCATTTTCATCAGAGTTCAAGTTGATAATTGTCTGTGAATTCTCTCCTCCGCTCTGTTCATTCTCATCTTTCTTTGCATTAAGAAACCGACCCCCACATCCTCTAGCTCTTCTCAGTGCATGCAGATGTCGAGACTCATGCAAGTAAGGCTGCAAGAGTAGTTTGAATCGGCAATTAAAAAAGTAAGTTCACAACCTTTCACTGAGCATGAGATGCAAGTGAATTTTTAGTACCTTTCGATTTTTTAGAGCTTTGCTTTCAGATTCTGCCTTAGCACGAGACTGCCGACGTCGCAAGATGCCGTGATATTGTTTTGCATTTACAAACACAGGTTCCTCAACTGCATCTGTTGGCAATGGAACTCCAGCTTGCTGAATGCCCATCAACTGAAGATGGACCTGAAACAAACATAGCAAAATGTAATCCCAACTACCAATTTTACACAATCATTTTATCAAGAATGATATATATTAAGATTTAAGGGGAATAAATACCGTTGGTTGCCCCCCATAGGGTTGTGGAGGATATGCTTGTGTGTCATAAGGAGCAAAGATGCTTCTGTAGTAAGGGTCCGGATATGGGTAGGCTCCTGGTGCCTTCAATTAGACGAGATGTCATTGAATTTATATTAGGTACATATGATAAACAATTTTTGTTTTCTAAAGCTTTAAATTGTAAATAAAATGGGTAACCATAGCATACAAGCAACAACAAGTCAGGCTATTCAGTAATAGAAGCCCTTCACTTTAACCAATTTGTCCAAAAAGACCAATAGTTATCGGTAGACAAAATAAAGTAGATTTGTCAATCCTGAAAGGGAAGAGGGCAAATTGCACAGCCTAACTGTTAGAAGTAAAAGCACCCTTAATAAAGTAGAGCGACAAAAGAATCAGGTCATCCAAAGGCCAGAAGAACAGTAATACATAGTTTGTTTAGGTGTTCATATTCGATTGGATGGAAATGGGAGTTGACAAAGCAAGTAGATTTAAAATCTTGTAGAAAGATAAAGGGAGAGAAAGTTGTACCATTTTAAAATCTAATTTCTTTGGACAAAGATCTAATTCTATAACTTAAAGAAAAGATTAAATGCCAAACTAACCTCAACTAAAGATCTTTTTGGGCCCAGGAAACACATAAATTGTCTAAATATTTGCAAATCAGAAGCCCTTTTCTACTGGAAAATCATTAACTCTAATTGTGCAAATATGACCAGATATAACCTCCTTGAGAACTCTCTAAGAGATAATTTCAATATTAATAAGAGAATCCCACAAATCGCATCCTTAAATAACCTGGCCGACAATAGTGAGGTGATTAGTGACCATCAGTTATTACCCTCTTTTAAATGAATGAATGCAAAGCCATTAAACTAATCACATACCATAAAACTGAAAATTGCTACAGACTCTGAGTGCAAGTAATAAAAAATATCAAAGGCCTTTCTCCCACATTAGACTGATAGACAGAACTTTCCCGAAAGATGCCTTAATTTACAAGACCATGAAAAAAAACTACCGTTCAATGCTTTACAAAATCATAGTTAAAGAAAGAAATCCAGAGCATAAAATAGGTGCCAGTGATGAGTAGAGTCAAATCCGGAGTAAAACAAGTGGAGGAAGTAAAAGGGGACAGTAGAGTCAAAACCTATCCCTGCTTGAGGAAGTGCAAAATATCACCCACATCACTAACAATAACACAAGTGGAGTATTAGTGCAACTTTAAAAGAAGAGAGCACTGCAGTTTCAACATGGTATACATATCCCTCTTTCTGGCTTTACACTACAGAATTTTGGATGGGGAAGGAAAAATGAGTAAATAATAGAGCTTGTTTGTTCAAGTTCCACGTAGTCACGTCTATTAAGTAAACAAACCATATAATATTTCATTACAGTGCAGAAGACAGCAAACACACATTACCACACCAAGAAATTGAAACACTAGGACGCCAAATAGTGGAAATCATCATGCTAACAAGGCACTCTTGCCAAAAAAAAAAGTTAGTATATAAACCTTCAACAAGAAGTTATCACCCAGACCCAGAGACATTGTCCATTGCAAAGGCATTACTAATATGCCACTGCTGTGATCACACTAGTTAGATCTGTACTAAAGTATACTCGAAGCCTTGGCTAAGAAGACCTGTAAAACTACAGCATACTTGTCCCCAAAAGAACAAACAACCTATTCAGCTTCCATATGCCATCACCAGCATGGGTCTGCTACACTCTCCCAATGCATGAAACAGAGCTCAACAATAACACAAGTGATGCCTTACACCCCACACGCCTAATCACACATTCGGAGAACTCTTAGTTTCCTAATCAATCGTCTCTCCCACAATCATCCCTACATGTTAAATACTAACAGAGTGATGTACATCAGGATGCATCAAAACAAGTTCTATTTCATAAGCACCACCTGCAATACGACTTACCCTTCTCATAGTACCCAGGTTGATACTTATCTTGTAGTTCCAGTCTACAGGTGGATAATCTAATAATGTTTTGAGGCTAAACAGCATCTTAACCTTATCCTACGATTCCGCCAACTTCTTTACAGGTCGAAGTCTCTAATTCATCAAGCTCTCATCTTTTGGTTTTTTCTGATTGCACTTTTTCCAGAGTGTTTTGAAGAATCAAACTCCTTTCCCTTTCCACTATATGCACTTTGCCTTTGGAAACATGTTCTGTCATGTCTAAATAATCCAATTTCGAAAGCAGGCAACTTGTCTACATAATACTCTTGCTTCAAAAGTCACTTAACTAAGTTTTATTGTACATGCATGCTTCAGCAAAAGATAAAGGGTGAATGCTGAAAAAGTTCAAGTTTGAAGATAGTACCACTGCATGTCCTGCTCCAATCTGTGGAGGGGTTACATACTGCATAGGGCCTGGAATTCCAGGATGAGACATTCCAGGTGCAGGTGAGGAAGAAATCATCTGAGACTCTGAATGCTTTTGCTGATCATCAGATTCACAACTATCTGTGTAACAAATATAGTAAAAGAATATAATTTTGAATCGGGGTACAAGGTTGTACTACATGAGTGATATGACATAATAGGTAACTAACGATGGCATGATGGCAGACTTCGAAAAAGAAAACGAACACCAAACTAATAAATAATTATATTTATAGACAATAGCCATAGACTTCGTTTCTATGAAACCAGAAACATGAGAAAAACTTAAAGTGCCTCCTACATCTCTACTTGGTTTTTTACAGTAGCACATGAGCACTATATAAAAGATTGGAACATCATGAACTAACATTACTTTGAGACATCTTAAAAGTTCCAATAACAACCACCCATTATCCGAGGACAATTTTTCTCACTAGGTAGTGCCTTGCTGAAGGTCACTTAAATGACAGTAGGATATTAGTAAGATGATGAATTATCAAAATGATGAACCACCAAGAAAGTTCAGGGGTGGATCTGTTGCTATATCCCAACCAGGGTTACACTTAATAATCTGAAATGGGCTTGGTCTATGTCTCTAAGGTAATACATAGACATACATTAGTATCACCAAACCGTTATTGGGTTCTAGAGTAATCTCCGAAGAAAAAAGATTTGTTATAATCAATTAAACAAAAAATCACCACCATGCTTATATGGAAGAACCAGGAGAACATACATAAAGAACTTCAATTGCTTACTGTACATCAATTATTTATGTCAACTAACTACCAAATCTATAGTATTTTAGACTACTTGTATCACAGAATGATAATAAATATTGAGCTCTTTCGATAAGTATACCAGAATGATCGTGAACAGAAGAAGTCATGAGGACGTGAAAGAGGTAGAGAGCCCCAAAACAACGTGGCTGCAACATAAATATCAACAGGTCATTGACAATCCAAAATAACATGCTAATCCGATTACAGTTGAGTGAAAACATAACAAGGTAAAAGAAGAAAGGTCATTTGAGAACCATTCGATTACTTCAATATGATACTAACATAACTGAACATATTTGACATACACTTGACAATATCAGGATTGAACTGATATTACAGAACCATATTGGCAAACATAAAAACAACACTACAACAGAAGCTGATGATGCTTCACACGCTTTCAAGTGCGAGCTACCATATTATAAAGTAGATACCAGTATCCAACACAAATGAGATGCTATGACGCGTAGGTAGCTGATGGCCTTTTCTTGTAACCAATATTGAACTATGAAGTACATGAAATAAACAGTGAAATAGTAAAAAGGCGTGGTTCAGTGCAGAGGGCTCTGTCTCCATCCAGTACCGAGTCACTTATGATCTACAAGCTTTAGAGATCTTTGATCCATTCTTATATAAACAAAATCTTGCAATTCACACCATCTAATCGAGCATTATCCAACACGTCAATTCGAAAAGACACAACCACACTAGTTTGCTCTCGGTCTGGTTTCCAAAATTCTAAAAATCCAGATTGAATTCCTCTTTCACCTGATCTCCGCACAGTAACAAACAAGTAGAAAACTGAACCGGAAACGAACAGTCTGAATCAATCCCAAACCAGCAGTAAATTCATCCACAAAACTCAATTCATCAGATTAAGCTCCAAAAATCTCACAACACAAACAAACAAACCGCATCGCAAAATAAGAAATAGAAATAAAAATAAAAAGAATCTAGGGTTTTGAGAGTTTCGAAAAATTGACCTTTTTCCTCTTTGAGACGATTCTTCCTTGTTGTTGCTACCAAAATTGGCAAAAAATTCTCTGAGGCCTCTCTAACGGAATTGGTATCCCTCTCTGTTGCTATTTTTTTCCATCTATGCACACTCTTTTGCACTGTTTTTTCTTTTTTTGGATTTCAATGGGGGTGTTTAAGTTTCGGGCAGGTTCGGTGGAGGCGAAGCGATCTGGGCCGCAGGATTGGGGGACCGGCCTTGGGGAAGAGTCGTGGTGCTGACCGGAGGGTTAATCTGGACCAGGTATTTTTCTGTCTGTGGAGCCTAATCTGGCCGAGAAACTGAGCGTGACCCGGTGGGCGTCTTTTCTGTCTCCGCCACCGCACCACACAGCGGGGCCCACGCTTTGGGGTTTAATTATTCGGCTTCTAATATTTTTTTTGTTTCTTTTGCTGCGAGGATAATATTCCGTTTTTTGTATGAACTGTCGTAAGCCAACTGAAACAAATAAAAATAAAAATTATTACAGTAAACAATAAATATATAAATAAAATAAAACTTAGAGACGATCGAGGAAAATTAAAACAAAATTAATCACTCAAGTTTCTTTTAATCATGATCTCGTGCAAATGCATGGATAATAGGCTAAAAATTTGAAGTTGATTATTTGTTATCAGATTATATGAGCTAGAGGAACATATAGGCCTTGAGGGTTGAAACTGCATTGTGAATTTCGTTTCCAAACGATATGAGAAGAACATAACTTGCTAGTTTCCCTTGCTCTCGTAATTATTCTGCAAAAGAAGGCAGAGTTTTTGACCTCGAAGATGGACAACAAGTACTTTGCAGCTAGAGGTTCTTTCAGGACCTGCAAAAGTGTCACTTCTTGGAGACACGTCTCGTTTGGTTTGTGGAAAGTAATCATCAGGAAATGAAAATTGTTTATTTTCTGTGTTTAGGAATACTGAAGTAAAGTAAATACTTGCATGAAGGTTGAGAAAATATGAGGGAAAGTTGTTTCTTCTAAAATCCATATGAACCATTTTCCCATCCTTTTTCCTTACATTTATTGCTCACAATATATTATTTTGTTATTTAAATTAACAACTTTCCGGATGATTTTTTTTTATGTTACTGAACATTGGAATAGAAAGTCATTGGGAAATTTCATTTATCTTCTCTTTCCCTTCCCGTGGGAAAGACAAATGAACTAGTTTCTTTTCCGCGAACCAAACGAGACAGTTTTGGTTCTTGGTCTAATTCGCAAATGAAGGATTGCCATTTGATGGCGAAGAACAAGAGCATGTGTGGGCATGGCTAGTGTCATATGTATACAAGAATGCAGAAAGTAAAACTTAGCAAGAAAAGAAACAACACAAGGATGTTTTTGTTCTCGCAGAAACCCTGAAATCAGGGAGAAAAACTGCGTGTCTCTAACTCTAGAGAGACAAATCTTTCCACTAAGTTGAAGTAACTTCTTTACAAGAATAATAGATCCAATGATACACTACCACAATGATATCCCTCCTAGTCCCAAACTAGTCTAGACCTATTCACTCTCTTGTTCCTAAGCCCTTACAACATGGAATACATTTAGAAGCTTTATCTGTGAATTCTGCTAACAACTAGCGGATTCAGCTTTGAACGCTTCTTGGGTTGGTTGCACTACACATCCCACATGGTATGCAACATGATATGAGTTGATGAAAGAAATTTTGAGTTCAAGCTCTAAGGTTTACAGTCACGAGGAAGACTTAGAGCAGCATGAACAATGCAAGCTAAAAACTAGACTCAACACAGAAAACGCTACCACAACAGTTTTCAACAACCGACGAGCAAAGCCAAAGCTATAGCTATTAATAGGCAGACAAGGCATCAAGGATGATGCCAGCTGACCTCAGCAGTTTTTCAGAAAGGTTTGGACAGTAGCCTTTGGCTATAAAGCTGAGAGCGATGTAACCAGAAAAGAGATGACAAGAGCAATCTCAATAAGACACGGAAACCTTTCCTAAAACATGAATGATTCAAAGCAGGGAGCAAAGAGGATTCAGACCTTCTTACTCAGTCCATCAAAGGACTTGTCACAATCGAAAGCGACTGGTCTTTGAATCATACATGGATCAGCTTTGCATAGGATAACGTATCATGAAATCCAAGCTGGAACCTTGAGCATCAAACCATTTGGTCATGGGTTGGCATAACAAAAGATCTTAACCCTTAGACTGGTTTGAGTGCCAAGACATTTCCCACTAACTCAGTTGTCCATTTGAAATTGAAAAGCAACAAAGATCTATTAAACTAATATAACAGGTTCTTTGAAAAATCTGGACAGCTGAATGACTTAGAACTAGGATAGCAAGCAGGACTGCTATCCTCTGTGAAAAACAGTGATATGCATATGCATGATTTACCTGAGCCATAAGGGATATTAGTGATACTTGTTCTTGATTAGATAAACAGAATCTCAAAGTGTTTTGCAAGCTAAACAGATTGTCAACTATCCTTATACCTTTAATCTCCCCCTATGGCATTCCTTCACAAAACACCTCATTTGTAGGAAAACAACTTCAAGAACAAGTGAAGAATCACAGAAACAACAACTGAGTTATGAGTACACTAACCAACAATATCGTACAAACATAAACATCAAATCCTACAATTAATTCTCCCCTTTTTGGGCAAGGAATTCCAAAGGGAAAACAAAGAATAAAATATCCGAGAGGTTTTAAAACAGGAAACCGAAACAGAAGAAACCAACAACAATTACAAAGCTTCTTCAGACTCCACAGCAGAAGCGCCAGAAGATTCCTCAGAGCCTGAACCAGAAGATTCCGCAGGGGTTCCATCCCCACCACAGGGGTTAGCAGTAGGCACATGTGGTCCCACAACAGCGAGCAGCTCAGAGTGCAGGGCCTCCAGCTGAGCAGTGAAGGACGCTTGTAGAGTTGTAACTGCCTGAGTGAGTTGACGCTTGATGTCTTGCTTCAGCAAGGTCTGCTTAAGGGTCTCCACATAGACCTCAGAATGGCTCATAGATTTCGCCAAAGAGAGCTTGTCAACTGGAGCGGCTTCATTCTCACTTGCCATAACGTCAGTGTCGAGGACATGAACACCAGCATCCAAGCAAAGTTGGGTAATTACAGCAAGGAAGACAAGGGAGCTATTCTCTCGGAGAGAAGTATCAGTGTTCCTAATGGCTTGGTAGATGAAGTACTCTGTAGGGAAGCGAGACTGAGAAGGGCTCGAAATAAGAAATTTAATCAGAGCTACCTGCTGAAGAGTGATCTTTCCAGTGTTGGATGTGGGAGTCAAGAGGGAGTGAACCACAAACCCCAAAAGCTTGCACAGCTCAGACATATACTGGTTGGAGAGATGAGAAGCAGTGACCTCAGGCTGAGGAAAAGTAGATTGATACAGAGCGACTCCAAGGTCAACAATAGAAGCAGACTTAATGAAATCAAGAACCAACTTGACTGAGGAAGGCTCTGTGTCAAGAAGAGAGAGACTAGCTCGGATCCTAGGAGGGGAGATATCAATATCCTTACCCCGAACCTTGACTATAATGGGACGCTGGGTCAGAACCTTCATCTTCTCAGGTGCATTTTGAGGAAAATTGGCATAAAACTCTTGGACCCAAGTCTGATTGACCCTAGGGAAGGATGACAGAACCTTGTCCCATCCCCAATGCACAGCTAATTTCAGAACCTCAGGATGCAAGGACTCAAAGGCTATAGGACGCTCAAAAACAAAGCGCCTGTTGACAATGGAGGTGCAGAAATAATCCCTACCGGCCTCAGAATGAAAATGGGAGAGAGGGGGAACTGAAGAGTGAGATACCGCAGCAGACCGCTTCAGAGGAGCCATGGAGGGTTGGGAAGCCTTACTGCCATCCATGGGGAACTTACCCTTATCAGCCGAGGTCCGAGGACTAGAGCGAGAGGGCTTGGAGCTAGAGGAAGGCTTGGGAGAAGCCTTGGATAGCGGAGGACACTGAGAAACAGGAGATCCAGAAGCATGGACCTCAGAGGCGTCCCTGGCCGGAGCAAAAACGCCAGTTGGCACAAAGGGCTCTGGAAAGGCCGATGAGGATCTGGTGACCCATCGCTTGGAGGTGCACCTTTTGGATTTAGCCTCGGGGACAGAGACAAGAACCTCTGTCCTGGCACCCATAAGGGGGCGAGGAGAAGACCGAGCTGGAGATAGCGGAGGAGAGAGGGCCGCATATGAGGGACCTCAGCCAACCGGGGAGACATATTTAGCAACTTTTGCCGGATTTCCCCCAGAAGAGGAGTGAGGGCGTTTACCCAGAACAGAGGGACCTAGCCGAGCTTGAAGCTTGGTTAAGATGGAGGGACCTCCAGGGGTAGCAGAAAGCCGAAGCGATTGACTAGGAAGAAGATTGAGGGACCTCCAGGGGTAATAGAATTTCAGCTTGAATAGGAAGAAGATTGAGGGGTTCCTCCATAGTAGGTTCATCCCCAAGATTGACAAAATTAGGACCAGCGGGAGTATTTGACATGTTTAGGCAGAGAAAACTGGGTTGGTTTGAAACTGAAGATCTTGAGAGCAGAGAGGAAGAGAATGAAGAGAATGAAGGGAGTGGGTTTTGAAGAAAAATAAAGAAGAGAAGACGACTGGTTAATGAGAAGGCGGAAGTGTTGATCACGATCAGAGTGTCTCGAAAACCGTCAACCCACTAATCCCAACTGCTCAAAACAATTATAAAAATAAACCCTTGAAATGATGAAGTTATGAGACGTGACAAAACAACACCGCCCAGAGCAGCCAATGAGAGCCTATGGAAGAACCATGTAAGCACAAGTAGACAAACACTCATAGAGACCACGCAAGTCTATACTCACCCTAAGAATATGCATATGATAAAGTCAGAAGATGTTTGTTTCTGAATGACAGATATGAAGAAAACGACTGCACCCAGAAGCTTAGAAACAGGACCACTCAATTTACATCCTTATTTTTGAAGTCAGTCTAAGCATAGACTCACAATGTGAAATATCATAATAAACAAACAGGTCTTGATCAAACAAAAGCAAATCACATAGATTTGTGATAGTGACAAGTCTCAATGGTCTCTATTTTTATATGCAGCACTTTAGAGTGAATGTGTAAGTGAGATAATGTCACATGGTGCTTGTCAAACTTGAAGGGCATCAACTGAGAATTTTGCAAATTGAGTCATGTCATACTGGGATACTATTTAGTCCTTCCATCCTTATTTCTCCAGAAAGTGAGATTAAAGTCCAAAGGCTACAAACAGCCGAGAGATTATTTTGTCCAATATAAAGTGCACAGATTCAACTGAGAAATCATCCTCATAGGTTCAAGTAGTGGAAGATGTGTCATTGCTTCACCAGATCAGTTGACCTTGGACAATATGTGTAACAAGGACACATATGTGTAACAAGGACACTCTATAGACACATCATCCGAACCCATCGAAAGATAGAATGCATCTCAGAAATCCCCACTGCATACCAAGACAAGTGGAGGACTAGCTAATTCAAGAGGTCATTTGTGATTGGCGTTTAGATTTTCTTTTTACAATTTGTTCCAACCATACTTCCTAATGCTAAGCCAATCTCGTTTCTTCCCACCCTTATATCGTTCATCACAACCAAAGAATGTGTACTTTGAGATTAGCCTAGATTATTGGGTTCTTTTGACCTCAATCTTCAAACCAACCTCATTTTTGCCCACCCTTGTATTGTTCACCATAACCAAGTAATGGTTACTTTGAGATTAGTTTAGTATTCAAACTCCCCCTTAGAATGAACTCTCATCTCAAGTATATAGCTCATGATTTAGTGCAGCCAAAGTGATCATTAAGAGTGAACAAAAGCGACTGCAGATTTGCACTAAAAGCCAGACCACAAACAACATCATCAGAACATGTGCACACACCTATGTGAAGAGTAAGACTAAACCAAGGAAAGGAAAGACAGATTTGTCACCTAGGTCAAGTTCAGAGACAGACTTAGGATACCATGAAGGTCTTTTATCCTGAACCTGTAAAGAAGAGTTGGAGGAAATATTATTTTTTTTAACCATTTTTTTTAACATATGTACACCAATCAAAACACACACTTGCAGGGGAATCATTTACTTGTTGTCACACAACCCTATAGCCCTGTAGAGACTTAAATATCTTGCATTATCAAGTGGTTTAGTGAACAAATCAGCCAATTTCTTTTCAGTTGGAATGAAAGTAAGCTCTGAAGAATCCTAGGCGGCTAGGATTCTTCAGAGCGCACACAGGTTGCCTCTGGCCTCAGCTTGCGAGATGGAGTGCGCGAACGGCTGCTCAAAGTTGAGCGACACACTCTTCCGTCTTTTATTGCTAGGGGGCAATATCAGGAGGACTCTCCTGACGTTGCTGCTTTAGACCCTATTGATGAGGATTGGCGTCTACCGTTCATCGCTTACCTCACGAACCCTCATGATGCCACTCATTCCCGTCAGATGCGGTTCCTCGCCCTCAATTTTGTGTTGCGCAATGGCGAGCTTTGCCGGCACGACGAAGACGGTAATGACTTCCGCTGCGTGTATGGCGATGAAGCAAATCGATTAATGCGCGAGGTTCATTCCGAGGTTTGTGGTTCGCATCAGGCGGGCCCAAAGATGCGTTGGTTAATCCGCCGCCACGGCTACTATTGGCCTACAATTCTCAAGGATTGTATTACTTTTGCTAAGGGGTGTCAAGATTGCCAAGCTCACGGACCAGTGCAACACATCCCCAACATTCCGTTGCAACCAATTATCAAGCCATGACCAAGTCAAGGATGAGCTATAGACTTCATAGGCATCATCCATCCCCATTCCTTGGAGCAGCACAAGTCCATCATTGTGGCCACCGATTTCTTTACCAAGTGGGTTGAAGCCGAGCCGCTCAAGGTTGCCTCTACGACCTCGGTTCGCAATTTTATTTTCTGCAACATTATCTCCCGCTTTGGTATTCCGGAGTGCATTGTGACGGACCGGGGGGCTACCTTCATGGCTGACTCTGTAGTCACCTTCCTCACTGGTTATGGGAACAAGCTTCTGTATTCCACCCCTTACTATGCACAGTCTAATGGTCAGGCAGAGGCGAGCAATAAAGTTATCCTTGGTATTTTACGCAAAATGCTCGAGTTGAATCCTCGCGTCTGGTATTTAGAGCTTTATCACACTTTATGGGCTTACCGGATTTCCAAGCGTGGTCCGACAGCTACTACCCCATATGCTCTCATGTTTGGTCACGACGTTGTCCTTCCACTCGAGGTTCACGTCGCCTCGCTTCGCATCCAGGAACAGCATCAGTTGATCGATGATGATTACATTCAAGCGATGTGGCAAGAGCTTGAAGACCTCGACGAACACCACATCACTGCATTCAACAATCTCATCCTTGAGAAGCAACGCATTGCGCGGTCCTATGACAAGGTTGCCCGCGGTCGGAGCTTTGCCGAGGGCCAAATGGTGTGGCGAGCCGTCTTACCATTGGGAGAGAAGACTGAAGGCCACGAGAAATGGTCTGCGCGGTGGGAAGGACCCTTCATTATACATCGCATACTGCCAAAAGGGGCGTTCCATTTGCGCAACCTTGATGGCACACTCCATTCTAATCCTATCAACAAACGTTTCCTGAAACTCCATATTGCTAGCGTATGGGAGCGCGCTGATCCGCCACCATTTACCCCGCACTAACTATCCATCGTGCTAGCCTTCCGCCACTTTCCACTAGGGGGCAACACAACAAGAATTAATTTCTTTGTAAACATACAAGGTCTAATCAACAGACTAGTACAAGATTGGAGCATATTCCAGAGGCCCTAATTAATTTTTACATGCAATTTCGCCGTGCTAAATTATTGGCTTCTTACATAAACGTGCGAGGTCTATTCAACAGACTAGTACAAGATTGTGACATATTCTAGAGGCCCTAAATAAAAGTCTGATCATCTTTTCATCTTTTATATGAAAGGTTTGTGGCCTAGCGAAGGAACGTTCGTGCATGGGGGCAACATGACATGCAGAATGATTTAGGCCAAGGTCTCTTAAGTTTCCTTTGCACGCGGGGCATCAAGGCTGGAGAAGTCCGTTTCTCTCATTGTTAAGCTTGTGATCATCAGCGAGATGACTCGGTTCGCTTTGCTAATCTTGCATTGGGATACCTACCCGCTCGCGACATGTTCAATAAGGCTTTTTCGCTTGGACAATTCAAGCTCAAGGCCTAGGGGGCAATGTTTACGCCTGAATTAATATTTTACTGGAAAAGAATTGTCTATGTAAATATTAATTAAGTTCTTGGTCTATGGCGGCCGGCGTGCCCAAGTTCCTTTAAAATTTTATAATAATGGCCCGCCAGTAAGACCACGCGAGATAAAATGCAAAGTCTGCGCGCGGAATGACTCCGCGCGGACTAACGGATCTCGCGCGCTTTCGGACAAAAACAAAACTCGCGCGCGAAATGATCTCGCGCGGAGTGAGGATCACGCGAGCTCGCGCGTCTCCTGCGGAACACACAGTTCGCGCAGGGTGAATTACTTTTTGACTTCGCTTAGGCAAGGCGGAATACATCTAGGCGAGTTGGCGAACTGATTCGCTAGTTCGCGAGGTAGACATACGCGGAGTCCGCGCGAATGCTTGTAATCGTTTATGACTTTTTACAGTCTTTGACACGCTTTGGGCCAATCCATGTGGCCCTTATTAATTAAAAAGTCTTGTTTTGGCCCGCGAGGTGGAATTGAGCTACAGAGTCCGCGGTTCGCGTGAGTTAGTTTTCTACTTGGACTGTGGTACCCTGCGGGATAAGATTGCTCCTAATTTCAGTTTGCATAGGACTCTACAGTTGAGAGGCGCGCCAGAAGCAGTGTCCTATTCTAAATGAACTATGCGAGTTGGATATGTGTCACATGCGGATTGGTCTGCATGGGAGGAACAGTTCCTTTGTGCTTCACGTTGCAGAATCCAATAGGGATTCTGATTGTCTTTCTCTCGCGGCAAGGATTGCTCCCACTATATAAAGGCTCGAAGACTCTCTACAAAAGCTTGCTCTAAAAAACAAACACACAACTTATTCAAACAGAACAACCTTTCAACCTTGTTGAAACCATCGACCCAGTCGAATTTCCAACGCTCCCAGGAGCTTTGTTTCCTCTTCCCCGTTGAAGCGAACTCTCTCAACACCCCGATTCTAAGTGCACCGCCACTTAGGATTCTACCCCGATTCCTCAGAATCTGCTCACGCCGCCGTGAGTATCAACCGCCTTGTGCTCGTAAATTCCTCATCTGAGGTGGTACCTGGAACTCCTTTCGCCTGATCAAGAAGTCAAGCACACGCATTCAAGACCTTTCCTCGCCCGCGAGGTGGCACGCCCGCACACTCCCCTTTTCTCTTTGTTCGCTATTCACCTCCGCTCCTCACGCTGAGGATCGTGGCCAAAACACCAAACTTTTCACAATAATTTTCAAAATAAGAGTTTTCGAATTCAGTTCCATAATTTGATCTGATCCTAACTATATGCATGTCATCATTCAATTTCTCATTTGTGACTCTCTTAGAAACGCTGTAATAATTTTCAAAAGTTTCACCTTTGTTAAACAAGAATCCTACCCAAGTGAACCTAGAGAAATCATCAACAATAACAAGAACATATTTTCTACCTCCAATGATTGTAGTCTCAACAGGTCCTACCAAGTCTAGATATAACAGTTCAAGAACATGAGTAGTGGGATTAACATTCAACAGAGGATGAGAAGATTGAGTCATCTTACCAACTTTGCATTCACTGCACATACCTTGGGGAATACCAGCAAGCTTTGGTATTCCTCGACAGCTTCTTTTGAGGATAGCTTCACCATATTCTGATGATTCAAGTGACACATGCGTCTATGCCAAAGATCTAAAGGTTCCTCACATATCATAGATCTAAAACATAGCTGTGGTGAGAACTTCTCTTTTGCTACAACACAATAGCATTGATCCCTAGTTCTCTTTCCTCTCATTACGCTCTTCCCTTTACCATCTAAGACGACACATTTCTGCTTATCAAAGGTGACATAGTCATGCTCATCAACAATCTGACTCACACTTAACAGACTTATTTCTAAACCTTTGACCAGTAAGACATTTTTCAGACTGGGGATACCAGGGGCATTTACTGTCCTGCTTCCTACTATTGGAGCTCGAGCTTCATCCCTAAAACCAACAATCCCTTCTGGATGAACATCATCCATGGACGAGAACCACTTGGGATCACCGGTCATGTGCCTCGAAGCACCACTGTCTATATACCAAGAATCAGCACAACGTGCTGTGAGGGCTGTAAGGGCTACACGACACACTGCTACTGTTCTAGACTCATCAGCAGATCCTAGACCAGTCCTAACACGAGACAAGAAACAGATAATGTTTTCCTCCTCAGGATCACTGTCACATTCGTCAAGAAGGTTTGAATCTGAGTGCGAGGGTTTGGGAGTGTAAGGTCTAGAGTCCTTTTTCTTAACCCAAGTTGAGTTCCTATTTGGTTTTCTAGCTGCAGGGACAGACAGACCCTTAGCTATCCTAGCAAAGTCCTGCAGAGATTTTTCTAGAGTATCTTGAAAAAATGTGAACAAACTAGCAACTGACTTGTTGTTCTGAAGGCTGACAGACTCGTGGTTTCTCTTAGGGTATGTCTGGCTGTTTTGGAGTTTCCTACAAAAAGGTCGAATGCGACCAGGAACACCACAGTGATGGCAAGTATGTTTAAATCTTTTTGGAGGCCCAATCTTGTTAGTCACTACTTTAACATCAGGAGCTTTGCTTTTGATAAACACAGTTTCACTACTCTTAGAGTTCTCACCAGTTTCAAACCCTAGACCCTGTTTGTTCTTATCTGGTCTACCCATTCCACACATCTTGGTCAATTTTTTAGACCCTATTGAGAACCTAAAAAACTGTTGCCGAGATTCTTTAAGAGAAACCTCAAGCGCTAGTTTTTCAACCTTAAGACCATTAAGAGAATTTTCTAGACTCAACTTTTCAGCTCTCCACACTTCTTACTGGGATAGCAATTCAGCTTGTATCTCTGCTTTCTCTTTTTCACACTTCGCAAGGTCTTTGGTCAGAATGTCTATCTTAGATAACATAGACTTTGATGCGTTGACAAGTTCAGTGAACTTTTGCATTCCATCATCATCATCATCCTCCGAAGTCTCGTTTTGAGATATTGTGGCAATGAAAGCAACTAGTTCTTCAACATGATTCAAAGAGGAAATGGGGACAACCCGAGCTATGAAAGCTACAGTGTCCTCCTCTTGATCAGACGAGGGATCCTCTTCACTGTCACTGTAAGTGACGGCAAGAGACTTTTGAGGACGAATCCTCCTATTTGCACAGTCAACAACTCTATGTCTCACACCCTTACACTCAAAGCACACATCGCTGCTTTGGGAACTCTTACCCTTAGGATTTCTATCTTGACCTCTATCTTGAGAGGACTCAGCACGAGAATTCATAGGATATTTGTCATGACCTCTATCTTGTGATGTCTCACCAATTCTAGATTTTCCAAAACCCTGGTTCGAAGAAAAATGTTTCCTTCGTTTCTTGAGAAAGATCTCAAACTGTTTTGTAAGGAGGGCACACTCTTCTAGACTGTACTCGACATCCTCTGGAATCTTAATGTGTAGGCTTGACTCAGTTTCCTTGACGGATGAGAGGGCAATGGATTTTTCTTTCATTAGACCCTCCTTATGAGCTTTATAGGTTTTAAGGTTTCCTACTAGCTCCTCTAAAGAATAAGTTCTCAAGTCCTTGGATTCATGTATAGCCACTCTCTTATTCTCAAAACTGGGGGGAAGATCTCTAAGAAGCTTTCTGACAATCCTAGATTGCTCTAAGGGGGAGTCAAGACCAGCAAACTGATTTGTTATGTTCAAGATACGACTGTAAAACTCATCTATCAACTCATTTTCGGACATTTTCAACTCATCAAAATCTAACAGAAGATCTTGGAGCATATATTCTCTCACTTGCTCATTACCTTCATAAGTTGTTAACAACACTTCCCAAGCCTATTTGGCTTAGACACAAGTAATGATCCGTTTGCGCTCACCCTCAAAGAGAGCCGAGTACAAACTGTTGAGAGTTTTGATATTCATTCGAGCATCAATTTTTTCTGAATCGGTCCACTCAGATCTAGGCTTTGGTACACTTGCACCTGCCACGATTGATGTCCGTTCTGGAGCTGACCAGCCATCCTTAACCATCATCCATTGTTTCCCATCATCTTGAGAAATAAAGAATGCGGTCATCATGATTTTCCATTGTGAAAAGTTCATTCCCTCAAATAGTGGAGGACAGTTCACGGAAGTACCCCTATCACCCATTTTAAAACCCGAGGATCTTACTAGCGAAGGCTAGGAACTGCTCTGGTACCACTTGAAGGTCCTAGGGGGGGTGAACAGGCCTTTCTTTTAATTTTCGATAACTTCAGTATCTGATGATAGCAATAGCGAGTGTTATCCCAGATTCACATTATACAAGAATGCAGAAAGTAAAACTCAGCAAGAAAAGAAACAACACAAGGATGTTTTTGTTCTCGCAGAAACCCTGAAATCAGGGAGAAAAACACTTCGTGTCTCTAACTCTAGAGAGACAAATCTTTCCACTAAGTTGAAGTGACTTCTTACAAGAATAATAGTTCCAGTGATACACTACCACAGTGATATCCCTCGTAGTCCCAAACTAGTCTAAACCTATTTCCTCTCTTGTTTCTAAGCCCTTATAACATGAAATACTTTGAGAAGCTTTATCTGTGAATTCTGCTAACCACTAGCGGATTCAACCTTGAACGCTTCTTGGTTTGGTTGCACTACACATCCCTCATGGTATGCAACATGATATGAGTTGATAAAAGAAGTTTTGAGTTCAAGCTCTAAGGTTTACAATCACGAGGAAGACTTAGAACATCATGAATAATGCAAGCTAAAAACTAGACTCAACACATAAAACGCTACCACAACAGTTTTCAACAACCACCGAGTATAGCTAAAGCTATAGATATAAATAGTCAGTCCAGGCATCAAAAGGTGATGCCAGCTGATCTCAGCAGGTTTCAGGAAGGTTTGGACAAAAGTGTTTGGCTCTCATACTGAAAGCGATGTGTCCAAGCATAGAGATGACAAAAGTAATCTCAATCGGACAAAGAAACTTTTCCTAAAACATGAATGATTCAAAACAGAGAGCAAAGATGATTCAAATCCTCTTACTCAGTCCATCAAGGGACTTGTCACAGTCGAAAGTGACTGGTCTTTGAATCACTCTGGGACTAGCTATTACATAGGATACCGTATCATAGGATTCAAGCTGAAGTCTTGAGCAACAAACCATTTGGTCACGGGTTGGCATAATAAAAGATCTCAACCCTTAGACTGGTTTTTACGCCAAGGCACTTCCCTCAAACCAGTTGTCCATTTGAAATTAAAAGACAACAGTAATATGTTAAACTACCATAACAGATTCTTTGAGTTCAGACTGAACAGATGAAAGACTCAAAACATGCTTGCTATCCTCTGTGAAAAACAATGATATGCATATGCATGATTTACCTGAGACCATAGAGGATTATAATGACACTTGTTCTTGTTTATGGGGAATCTCCAAGTGTTTTGTTAGTCATCCTTATTTCTTTATCGTAGTTTTTAGTAGCTGGTCAGTATGATATAGGTTATTATTTCATATTTGTTCAATCATAAAATCTCTATCCATATTATAAATTTTTTCATATAAAACTTTGAGCAGAAGTATCTGAATCAAGTTTTTACTTGTACAGTTGTAGTTTGTAACTGCAACACTCAAACCCTCCAAATCCGAAAGGGGTCACTGGCTAAACAGAGAATCAATTAAATTAAGTATTCCAATTGGTCAGGAAGTCTAGAGAGAGTCCCAGGAGCCAAACCCAAATCAAAACCCGTCCTTTCGACCACTCCGAAGGATCACTCTCACACCCATTTCCTCTTCTCAATCGATTTTGCATGATCTAAGTTTCCCCAACTCCTCCTATATTTAACTCCCTCTTCATCACCCAAAAACCATTCTTGATCCAATCATGTCTCACTTGATGGCTCTCTCTCAGGTAAAAGCCTCCGTTTCATATTTGGGTTTTGATTGGTTGTGTTTTTTTTATCATAAAGACTGAAGCTTTGAATCATTTTGTGCATACCCAGTTGGTGAATTGATTGATTATGGTGATTTTGATATTGGGTTTTCATTGATTTTGCTTGCAGGTTTCACTTGGTGCTACTGTTCCTGTTGGAAGTGATGCATCTCTTAGAAGATCTGTATTCAAGGTCTGACCTTTTATTCTTTATTGGGTGTTGTTGATTTACTATTGCTGTTTTTAGTTTCTGATTATGCAAAAGGTTAAGGCTTTTTGTGGGTTACACTCTCTGTGAACTGTGAAGTTGGAATCTAGAGGATTGTCAATATGGTGTAAATTGTTGAAGGTTTCAAGATTTTCACATGCTTAAGTTTTAATTGAGGATCTAATTTTCGGGGAATCAGGGAAGTTTGGTATGCTTCAAACTGTTCTTGGTTTCTCTGCTGGACACATGAAAGCTACGTTTAGATTTTAGTGTACATGATTTGCTGTTTTGTCTTATAATCTCAAGTGGTACTTCAGGAAATTGTAGTTGTTGCTTTCGAATGTGATAGTTATGCTCTCTTGGTGCTTTTAGCTGTCACTTTCAGATTGCTAGATTGAAATGCATTGAATGCTAAATTGGTATCAGAAAGATATTGTTTTGTTGAAGTGGAAAGTAGTTTCTTAGCTTTTATGACAGCTTGCATGCTGGTGCTTATTTCAAACTAAGGTTTATAGTTCTTGTTTGTATGCAGTTAAACTTGATAATAAGACTCCAATTTAGCATGCATTGTGGTTTGCTCAGCTATTGATTTCTCTCTGAAATTGCATGTGATTTTGTTGCAGGCACAAAGCGTAAACTTTAGTGACAAATCATGGGCACCTGTTTTACCATGGGACTTGAAAACAAAGAGCGGGAGGCTAAGAAACAAGAGTGTTGTATGCATGTCAGTGCAACAAGCAAGTGCACCAAAAGTTGCTGTGTCTCCCTTAGAACTTGACAATGCTACAGAACCCCCGTTGAACATATACAAGCCTAAGGAACCTTATACCGCAACCATTGTTTCTGTTGAGAGGATTGTAGGCCCGAAGGCTCCTGGAGAAACTTGCCATATAGTGATTGATCATGGTGGTAATGTTCCCTACTGGGAAGGACAAAGTTATGGTGTAATTCCTCCTGTAAGTAACTAATTACATAAAACTTATGTCTTGTTTAATATTACAAAGTTTTTGCTGAAAAAGATAATTGAGAAGGATTACTTATGTTGCTTTCTTAAATCAACCATGGTTAGGTGGTGTTTCAATGAAATGTAATACACCTTTCTCCGGTTCCTTTCCCTTGCCTCTCGATATTCAGTTCATGAAACCAAAAGGTTGTTGGTAGAGACTTTCAGCCCCATCTACAGATGGGTCTAATAAATTCATCTTCACACTAAATCCCGTGTTTTGTAGTGTCTAACTGTTATTCACTTGCATAACAGGGTGAAAACCCAAAGAAACCTGGGGCTCCAAACAATGTTCGTCTTTACTCCATTGCATCAACAAGGTATGGGGACTATTTTGATGGCAAGACAACTAGTTTGTGTGTCCGTCGTGCTGTTTATTATGACCCAGAGACCGGGAAGGAGGATCCCTCCAAAAATGGAGTATGCAGCAACTATTTATGCAACTCTAAACCCGGAGACAAAATTAAGATCACAGGTAAGAGTCTGCTCCTTGATGATAATTTGGACTTTTAGTTACACTTATACTGAGAAAAGAGCCCTTGGCATTAGTAGCATAGATATCACATTTGGCTTTATTCAGTAACCATGGTATGAGTCGTTAAATTCAAGTATATTGCTCGTTTTTTTTTTAGAAGTTGTAAAAAGTACTTAAGATTACCACATCGAACATATAGAATGATTAAGTTATCATTCTCCTTATTCTCTGTTTAGGTGTAGTTATCCCCGTATCTTTTCTTTCTTTCCTGAAGTTATTGTTTGTTTCTTTGATTATTGATCTGAAAGTCAATGAATTGATTTGTTGCATTCCTTATATTTGATGAATTTGACACTGTTAAGTGTTATTGGTACTCTAGAGGTACTCAGTTAATAAGCTAATAAATAATAACTGTAAATTGTATATCGCAGGTCCTGCTGGCAAGATCATGCTCCTGCCTGAAGACAACCCAAATGCCACCCACATTATGATTGCCACCGGCACTGGTGTTGCTCCATACAGAGGCTACCTTCGTCGTATGTTCATGGAAGCTGTTCCTACATTCAAGTTTGGTGGCCTTGCATGGCTGTTTCTTGGAGTGGCCAATACCGACAGCCTCCTCTATGATGAAGAATTCAGCAAGTATCTTAAGGACTACCCTGATAATTTCCGATACAATATAGCGCTTAGTAGAGAACAAAAGAACAAGAGAGGAGGAAAGATGTATGTTCAAGATAAAATTGAAGAATACAGTGATGAGATCTTTAAACTCTTGGATGGTGGAGCACATATCTACTTTTGTGGGCTCAAGGGTATGATGCCTGGAATTCAAGAAACCTTGAAGAGGGTTGCAGAAGAAAGAGGGGAAAGTTGGGAGGAGAAGCTTTCACAACTGAAGAAGAACAAGCAGTGGCATGTTGAAGTTTACTGATGAACTGGAACTGCAATACTCATTTGTGCATCTCAAGGTAAATGTGAAAGGCTCCTCTATTAGGTATTGTGTTTTTTTCTTTCTCTTTTGTTGTTTTCTGTTTCATTGGAGATTTGGGTTCACCCATTCCTCAGCTTTAGATAGGGAACTTGAGGTAGCTATAGCATTCATCTGTTCTCTAAGTAACAAAGAGACAAGCCATTCTCCTGGTTGAATGATGTTCCATCTTCTGCCTATGTAGCATTTTAAACATTTGTCATTGAATAAACAAAAAGATCCCTTTACTTTTATATATAATTATAATTATATATATATATATATATATATATATATATATATATATATATATAGTCTGAGTCGTCCTTTGTCCTGTAATCACGTTTGCCATTAGGTTGTTTTAACTTTTACTTACCAAACAACTGTCTGTTTTGAATGTAAATGATTCTGTTCTCGTAACTCCGCCTTTCAGTGCATTGAAGTTTGCTTTTTTACTATAAATGAGAAGAATACCAAATTTTTCAGGTCACCATTTTCTGCAGTCGAGAAAGGACTCAACTGAAGTTTAGGGGCATAAACCTGGTAGATACTCATTTCCTAAAACCTTCTGTTTCTTCTTTTAAGTTTACTTCTTTATAGAGTATGGTGGTTGCATACTTATGCTAAGGGCTTCTAATCATTATCCATAAAATTTAATATATATTTAATGATCCAAAGAGTATCTCACTTTTTAGAAAAGCAAAACTTTAGTATCTCAACTTTTAAAAACTTCAAAACAGTATCTCATGTTCTTACCCTGACTAAGTATTGGTATTTGGAACTGTTACCTCCGTTAAAACTAATGACAACGGAAGGATATTTTTGTCTTTATATATATTAAAGTTTTTTTTTTCTCTCATTATTTTCCACCTTTTCTCTTACTTATTTTATTTTCTTTAAGACCATCCCCTTAATTTCTTCATAACCCAGATTTCCATTCCAGTGAAGAAGAAGACTCCCCGTACCCAAATCCAAAGTTCAAGACTTCCTGCAGTTTATTTCAATAGAAACAAACCTGATATATATTCATGATGATTTTGTTATTTCAATCTCATCTTAACCTCTGCGTTTTGCATTGCATGAGCAGATGACCTCTTCCACAGAATATGAAAAATGAAATTGATGTTTTAAATTCTTCCTTTGCTCAACTTCAAGCTAGCCCCATTTTCAGTTTTAATTTGCCAGATAGTTACTACTGCGTTTTGCATTGCATGAGCAGATGACCTCTTCCACAGAATATGAAAAATGAAATTGATGTTTTAAATTCTTCCTTTGCTCAACTTCAAGCTAGCCCCATTTTCAGTTTTAATTTGCCAGATAGTTACTATGAACAAGGCTTCTTTGCTCGTCGGCGAAACTTCGAACCACAACCCAATTTGTGGTCAGGGATATCCGTGCAAATTAAAATCCAAATCCAGATTTGTGGGTTGGCTTTTATATTATATAAGAAAAATTAATGAAAATAGAAAGTAAAAGATAAATTGGTCATTTTAGGATAAACCGTCAACAGAAGTAACGGTTTCAGATATCAATATTTAGTTGGGATAAGAACGTGAGACACCGTTTTGAAGTTTTTAAAAATTAAGATATTAAAGTTTTGCTTCTCTAAAAGGTGATACGGTTTGAATCATTTTTTCTTTACTTAAACCATCACAAAACTAGTTAAACTACAAAGAGCTAACTACTCGTCCTAGAAATTCGACTGACAAATTCTAGGACATGAAGTTGCTATAATCTGTCAATCAAAGGCTGCTCTACAAGAGGGGTTCTTAACACCGCACCTTCTGCAGCGTCCTTCAAAAACTTAATCTTGATTTTGTTGAGCGTGGCTAGAGCATCTTTCATACTTATCCTCTTTTCTGGTGATTCTGCGCAACACTTCAGAGCCAATCTCATAAGGGATGATGAACACTCCCTCTTGCTCACAAAATCATCGTCCTCTTGAGTCCCAAATAAATTGGCATCGAGAACTTCAACTATTCCATCTGGAAACAGAGAATTTGCAACCCACTGCTTCATACTCATCTCTCCACCAAACATCTCATCTGTTGGCTTCCTTTTTGTGAATGTTTCCATCAGTACAATACCAAAGCTGTACACATCCCCCCTTCTTGAAATTATTCCTTCTATTCCATACTCTGCAATGTATTAATAAAAGACCTATAATTTAAATTTAATGTGGATGACATACATAAACTTTAGACATAAAATAAGCAATCGTATATATCACCTGGAGCCATATAACCAATGGTGGCTAGGGTCATGGTCTGAGTCATAGAATCTCCACCACCTAAGAGCTTTGCCATGCCAAAATCAGCAACATGTGCGACCATATCATCATCTAGCAGTATGTTGCTAGGCTTCAGATCACAGTGGATGATAGGTGTTACATAACCATGGTGAAGGTATTCCAATGCTGATGCAACATCGATCATTATATTCAACCTCTGCAGGATGTTTAAGGAAATGGTCTCTAAATACAACCATTTATCAAGACTCCCATTAGGCATGTAGTTCAGTACCACGGCTTTGAAGTCTCTTTGACTGCAACAACTGATGATTTTGAGAAGATTTCGATGACGAATATTGCTTAGCATTTGACATTCATTATCAAAACTCCCGAAAGCCCCTGCTACTTCCAAACTGGAAACCTTTATTGCAACGTCTATCCCATCCGATAAGATGCCTTTATATACTGTGCCAAAACCCCCAGAGCCGAGTATGTTGCTTTCATTGAACCCATCTGTTGCCCTTAGAAGTTCCAAGTGTGAAACTTGTCTCCAAAGAGGATTAGGTAACAGGGTCATTTCTGTTGTAGCTTCCACATTCCTTTTTCTGCGGAGCATCATCATGGAAGCAAGGCCTACTATGAGAATAATTGCTGGCAAGATGCCTATTATTATATACTTTGGGAGAGATCTTCCAGCTGCTTTCGTTTTGCATGGTGGAACAAGCAATCGGGGTGCACCACAGAGTGCACCATTTGAGACGAAAGAAGTGGAAGAGAAGTTTTCGAAAGGTCCACCTGTTGGAATTTCTCCTTCTAGTCTGTTGAAAGACAAATTCAGAGATCTGAGATGCGATAGTGCTTCTAGAGACTTTGGAATGACTCCAGAAAGACTGTTGTTGGATAAATCCAGCAGGTCTAAGCTTAGGGAGTTCCCAATTGAACTAGGAATGTTGCCTACGAAATTATTATTTGCTAAAGAGAGTGAGACCAAATTTTCAAGACCCCCAAAGCTGCTCGGCATTGAACCTGATAAATGGTTGTTTGATAAATTTATATATGCCACCACTTCCAAATTGCCAACATCTTCCGAGAGAGGTCCACTTAGACTATTGGATGACAGCCCTAACAACAAGATGTATCTAAGTTCCCACAAGGAAGAAGGTATTGTGGAGGATAACATATTGTATCTCAAAAGTAGCCTTCTTAGTGATCTGGATAGGTTACCTAAGCAGGAAGGTATAGTACCAGACAGTTCATTACTAGACAATTCTAAATCAGCTAGGTTATCTAGCTGACAAAGTTCATCTGGTATGTTTTCTTGCAATTTGTTACCAGTCAAGTACAAACCTTGGAGATTCCATAGTTTTCCCAGTGTTGCCGGAATTGATCCACTCAGTTCATTGAATGCCAGGTATAAGGTTGTCAAGCCGCTCAAGTTGCCAATCTCGCTGGGAATGTTACCCCTGAAGTTGCATCCTCTGAAGTCGATGTATTGTAGTGTAGAGAGATTCCCAAGGGAAGCAGGGAGGGTGGTGCTTAAAGGATTCCCTACCAGGCTTAACATCCTCAGATTTCTGAGATTAGGTAAACATGAGAAAATGTTTGCTTCTGGAGAAGATGTATCAATCATCAAGTTATTCAGTGACAGTAATAGCCACTGAAGATTTGGTAAGGCACATAGAGTAGCTGGAATAAACCCAGAAAATAAGTTTGGCCCCATGTCTAGTTTTGTGAGCTTAGAAGCATTGGAGATGAAGTTTGGGATCTCTCCGCTAAGGTTATTGCCTCCTACATGGATCTCTTGTAAGTTTGGAATGGCAAGGCCTATATTTGCAGGGAGACTACCTGTGAGTTGATTCAAAGATAAATCGATTCCTGTTAGCAAGGATAAGTTGAAGATTTCTGATGGGATGATGCCATTGAGATTATTGGCACCAAGTGATAAAGTCTCTAAGTTTCCAAGGTGACCAATTTCGTGTGGTATTGTCCCTGCCATAATGTATCAACCTTAGAGCACTAAATACACAAGAAACATTAAGTAGAGTTGAATTAACGGGTAAGTTACCTGTCAAATTGTTTGAACCAAGATGAAGATACTTGATCTGCGTCAAGTTCCCAATATTTCTAGGTATACTTCCACTGAAATTGTTAGACCCCAATGCTAATACCAGAAGTTGTTTGCACTGCTCTAAGCTTGAAGGAAGTGAACCCTCAAATTGGTTGTAAGCCAAATTCAGTCCTTGAAGATTAGGGAGATTCCTACACAAATTGCCTGGAATCCTGCCTTTCAAACGGTTACCAAGTAGATTCAGGGTAGTCATAGAAGACATGTTGAAGACACCTGCAGGAACAAGACCTTCGAGGCTGTTTTCTTGAACAAACAGTTCCTCCAAATCTAAAGCACCAATCTCATTTGGAAGTTCTAAAATTCAACACATATATTAAACTCATGAGCTGAACCATAGAGTTGTTATATATAGTCACCACTGCAAAACAGCGAAATCATACCTTTAAAATTATTCGAGTCTAGATACAGCATCTTCTGCATTGTTAAGTTCCCGATTTCTTTAGGTATGGTACCTGTTAATATAAGGAGGATTTTTTGTAGGTTCTTTAGCTAGGTGAACGCTACTGTATATGTAGGTACGTACAGATAGAATTTCATGCCATAAAACATATATAGAGATTGATTGTTGTCACTCACCTGATAGTTGATTATATCTGAGATCAAGTACTTGTAGTGCAGACAAGTTGAAGATAACCGTAGGTATTGAACCTGAAAATCCATTGCCATACAAATTGAGGATTTGCAGTTTGGACAAGGACCCCAACCATGATGGAATCTCTCCCACAAAGTTGTTGAATCCAATGCTAAACAAAGTCAGTCGCCGCAAACCAGCCAATTCCCGGGGGATATTTCCATGGAAGCTGTTATTTTCTAGGCGCATCCCAGCAAGAAATGATAGGTTTCCTAGCTCAGGAGGAAGGGTGCCAGTGAGATGAAACTCGGAGAGGTTTAAAAATACGACCCTAAGGTGGCGTTCACCGCAAGTAACCCCAAGCCAGTTGCAAACGTCGGAGTTGGACGTCCAGTTTGTCAAGATCTTGTTCTTAGGGTCGCTGGAGATTTGTGCTTTGAGAGCAAGTAGAGCAGACTGGTCAGTGCTTATGTTGGTTTGCTGCACTGGCCATAACCTTACTGGTGCAACCATAATAAGCTACCAGCAACGCTATCCTCCACAGAATCTGACTTTTCTCCATTGCTGAATTGGAGATCATATCAGCTTCTCCTCGTATCATCTATATATACAGACACATAATTATATATGGATCGATTTTTAATCTATATATTCTTCTGCCGTGTTGCAAATATTAACTCTATACCTGACTTGGTCGTCTAACCTTATAAATTCCTATTCTATGTATAGCTGACTTTTTTGGCTAGATGAAAAATGTGTCATGATCATGAATGAATATAGGGCCAAATGTAATGTGTGTACGCAGGACTATTAGAGTTAGCTTCTTTTTTCTTTGTTTTGTTCTTTAGAAAACGATGTTGAACGAGCTATGCAGTCGTCAGATATATATATATATATATATATATATATATATATATATATGTACAAGGTACAACTAACTAATGTCTTATGCTGCAAAGTAGTTGTAGTGGTAGAACTAAACCCTGCTCAAATTATTGAAGAGCAGAATCAAAGGCCATGAAACATATGCAATATATAGTCATTCAGTTTCAGTTATAGGGGCTGTTGAAAGATACGACTGTTTAACAGTAGAGTTCATGGGAACTTGAAAAACTTGGTCTTGATTGATTGAGGCTGGCTAGAGCATCTTCCGTAGTTATTCTATCTTCGGGTGACTCTGCACAGCAAGCTAGAGCTATAATGGTTGTGAACGATAAACACAGTTCCTTCTATACTAACAAAATCATGATCTTCATCTATCCCTACTCTCCGAACTTCAACTATTGCATCCGAGAATACTGAACTTGCAACCCCATATATTGTTTCAATAAACTCATTTCCCCACAAACATCTTATATATTATGTCTGTCAGCTTCCTTTATGTAAATGTTTCCATCAGTACAATACCGAAACTGTCACATCCCCTTTTCTCCAAAGTTGAAATTTGAAACTATACCTTCTATATATATTATATACTCTTATACAATTATACACAATTAACACGCATACTGCTTTGTTTTTACTGTTTGCCATCTTGGACTAATCACTCTATATGACTTGTTCATTGGTTATATACTCTTCTTATTCAGCTAGCTAACTCACCGGCCAATTCCAAATGAAAAGTGGCAAATGATCTGGAAAGGAATCTCATAATGACCCTTTCCCAAACAGAAGCCTAAGGGGGAGGCCATTGATTGCTATGTTACAGAGACAATTGTGACTTACCACCAAACCAGCTATGACACTTTCCGATCAACAAATTATACTGCATGCGCGCGGTGGATTCATTTCATATATCTTCAAATAAGGTCTCTAAGATTGTTACTATTATGTTCCAAATTACAATAAGGAAATTGTGGATGCATAATACTATCCTGCTGTCGTTTAGGTTGGCAATGATTTTCTTTAGACTTATCAGTCTTGTCCTCAACTCTCTGATGATGTTGATTGGTGCTGTAAACCCATTATTTGATTCCTTATATTTCATAACTCATAAGTATGTTTTCCACATTCAGTGCAAGGGTGTCATCACATGATCATGAATTGCATCCTTGAAATTAAAAGGCTAATGCAAGCCTTGTAATCATCCAACATAACATTTTAAGTTTGGAGACTTGGCCAGTGTGGGAAAAAAGAAAAAGAAAAATCCTGTATATAATACTTCTTCTATGCAATGATGGAAAAGGGCTTCAACCAATAGTTGGACAAAATATTTTTCAATAGTGATAATACTGTCAACTCCATTGCTATCCAGGAATATTAAGCAATAAACTTTGTCAGCATTGTCTACATAGGCAACCACCACCCTTTCAGATTGGAATTTACATATGCACAAGAAAGCACCATTGTTTTCACACTTTATTTCATCAATAAAACATTGACATTTCCTTCTGGATAAACAAAAGAAACAGGAAGGAAGAAACATATCCCTGTGGATCATGTAAACAATGGTAGATTTGAAAATGAATTAAATCAGAATGTCAATCTTCTACACAGTTCCTAGAAGGTCAATGATATAAACCTCAAGATATGAATAAACTTTGGAATGACCCAAGTAAAATATATCAGAAAATTCACACCCAGATCCTTAAAAGAATTTTCCTTTTGTTTTCGAAACGAAGAAAAATGAAAAATTTGAGGTTAGATTTCTCATTTCTGAATGCTTTGGTAGTTGGTAGTTGAAAGCAACAGTGTTCTATATATGACAGAGGAAGAAGAAAAGTTCGGTCGTTTTTGAGAGTTTGAGACTGCGTGTCTTCTGCGCGACGTGGATGTTCTTCCACGTCATCATTTATTAACTCCAATCAATCAATCATTCATTTTAGGGAAAATAAATTAATATAATAAAAGTAAACAAAAACACACAGTTGTAATTGTATCATCAAAACATTCAACAATCATCTCCCACCTCTCTCCCTCCATTAGCAAGTTTCTCTGAAGAAACAATCATATCCATAAAAGGGCATTTATCATTTCCTCAATCCACTGGTAAGAATGTTACAGATCTTTCTTTGATCTTTTATCCAATCCATTATTAGTTTCATTGTCAGGTAGTTTTTTTGTTTGTTTTTTCTGTCATTCATTTCATTTTCTGTTTGGTACATGCGTGCCTTAATTGTAGAAACGTTTGATTCAGTCAAGTTCTGTGCTTTAATGGTTTTCCTCATTGGTTTTGAATCAACCCATCATTGAAGAACAATCATTTGTTAATGAAATCATTCAATTTGGTCATGGTGGTGTTTTATTGAAGCTTTCATATTTTGGAACATTACAATTTTGCAACTTGCATGCCTATGAACATTTGATCCCCTTTGTCTCTTTTAATCTGGGTAGCCAATATGATGACACATAAAGTTCTTGGATTCTATCTATTTGTGAAGTCTGCAGCATTTTTGGTTGGTCTAAAAAGTTGTGATGTATTTTCTGCCTGACTACATATGGATTTAGTTGGAATTTTGATGCGGATGTTCTGATAATCAAACACCCAGTATTGGTTATTGCATGTTATTAGTGCTGCTGGGAAATTCTTTGTTTCCCATACTGAACTTGTAACCACATATGTCTAACAATTTGATTAGCATGAGCTTACAGAATTATCTTGTTCAGAAACTGGGGATTCATCTTTGATTTTTTGGGTTGATAGAGGTGCAACTGAGTGTAAATTTTGAATCTTTTATTTGTGTGGCTACCTTTTTCACTTTTACCATCATTTTTGCTCAGATGGGTTGTTTGACATTTCCTTTTGCAGGTCATTCTGTCTAGACTAGAAAGAATTCCTTCCTTGGCTGATTGTAACTTATGAGTAGAAACATGAATCATCGTCCAATGGAACTGGGGAGGCCTGCCTCAGGTATGCTTGTAATATTCTGGTAAAAGAAATGGAGGGGAAAGAAAATAACAGGGAAAAACATTGTCAGTACTTAATAGTGTATCTTTCTGTTTGAATGATTTGCTGAATATACTCTTCTTATTCTGGCTTCTTGGACAACTATGTATGCATTTGCAATCTTAATAAAAGCGAAACTTTAATCTAGAAGTGAATGATATACTTGTTGCTGTACAGGTAAAAGAAAGTTGAAGGATTTATTGCTGCAAAAAGATAATCGCACCTGTGCTGATTGTGGTGCTGCTGATCCTAAATGGGCGTAAGTTCTTTCCTCTTGATATCTTAGAATATATGCTTTGGGTCGGTGCTTGTATTTCCTATGTCCATTACTGTTTGAGACATGCTTGTTTTATTTATGTTTAAGAATAAGAGTTTAAAGATGAGTTTGTTTTGCTAATCCATTGATTGATCCAGAAAATTGTATTAGACATTATCATTAACATCCTACTCACCTTCCCTTATCCTTCTCATGACTATGATGTAAAGAATCTGTTTGTAACCACATTTGCAGGTCAGCAAATATTGGAGTGTTTATATGCCTAAAATGTTGTGGCGTGCACAGGAGTCTTGGTACACACATCTCAAAGGTAAGTGCTCCTAATTTCTGGAAAAGACACATGTATGCTGTAACATGTACTTGCAGTTTATGTTCTATCAGCTAATACGTCAGAAAGAAATATATCATATTGTTGGACGTAGAATTCAATTGGCCCTAAAATAGACATAAAAATAACAAAGATAATTTTTGTTTCACGGAAACCATCCTCTTGCTTCTTTCTAAAATAGGTATAAGAAACCACACTGTTTTACAAGTTAACTTCTCATTCTGTTTGGAGTTTTCATTGCAGGATGTTATATGACAAAATGTAAAGAAAAATTCAGAACCATGGATATCATTTAATAGATATGCATGATTTATTGACAAAGCACAGAAATGACACATTTTGGAGTATGACAAACTTTTGACCTCTAGTTATTTTTCCTTATAAAATGGAAGCTGTGACTTCATAAACAAGAACAGTTGATTAATCCCTTCTGCTACAAATAAGTTCATTCAAATTTTCAACATCAACTTTCCTCTTTGGGTTGTTTGAGTTGCAAGAATTTATTCCAATCTTAAGGAAATTGAGGAATTTTAATTATTTTCATTTACCATGAATATCTCTGATCCTAGCATGGTATCAGGAGAGACTATTCAGTCTGACCATTGTGTTGGGCCTGATTCTGGCAGCACGTAGTAGATGCATATGCTTGGCCTGATGAATTTCAAATGTATTATATATTTGTCTCAATATATTTGAAATGTCAGGTTTTGTCCGTGACACTGGATGAATGGTCTGATGATGAAATTGAGGCTATGACTGAAGTTGGAGGGAATTCTTCTGCTAACTCAATATACGAGGCTTTTCTTCCAAAAGGATATTCAAAGCCTGGACCAGATGCTGGTCACGAGGAACGTTCAAAGTTCATCCGGTTGGTTATGATATAGAATTTACCTTGAGCATATTCAATGTTTGGCTCATTAGTCAGATTATTAATTAAAGCAGTTGCATGATATTTCATGTAGGTCAAAGTATGAGCTTCAAGAATTTCTGAAACCTAGCTTGCGGATTAACTCAGCTAGTAAACCTCAAGAAACTCCAAAGATCTCTGTTCAAACAAGCTTTTCTAGAAAGATTATGGATAGTTTTCGTTCAAATTCTTCAAAGCCTACGGTAAATTCTGTCATTCCTTGTGGGCCTTCAAATTATGCCGAGTTATGGTGAAAATGTGTATGAGTGAGGCGAGTGGGATAGACTTTTGTTACTCAATATATGTGGCATCTGGTCCATGTCTATTTTGGTAGTAATAACTACACAATTACTTGATATGAGTGCCATTTGCATTTGGACTATGGACTAGTATCATAACTTTGGTTCATTTTATTTGAAATTTGTTACAGGACGGTATGGTAGAGTTCATTGGATTATTGAAGGTAAAGGTGATTAAAGGGACTAATTTAGCTATCAGAGATATGATGACAAGTGACCCTTATGTCATCCTTACTCTTGGCCGTCAGGTTAGCCATCTTTCACTTTTGCTTTTCCTTCATACCCAAATTTACAGAATTGGCTGTCTTTTCCATGCATGAAGAAGTATATGTTCCTACTATCGTCCTGTCTCTAGATGTCACATCTTGCTACTCTCTTAAAGTGGCATCACTTCAGTTGATCAATGGTTTTAATTTTTTTTTACTGGACTGATATATTGATCAAATTATTTAAGCTGCAATTCACATCAGACTGACATTTTTTTTTATGATGACAATGTTGGTGATGGTGTAGACTCTTCAGACAACTGTAGTAAAGAGTAACTTGAATCCGGTCTGGAATGAGGAGCTCATGTTGTCTGTTCCTCAGCGATATGGACCTTTACAGTTGGTAAGGATATCTATGCCTATACAAATGGCTCATTTTTCATTCTGTGACTGAAATATCGGAAACATACGGAAACTCATGTATTACTGAGTTGGCATCTTGTTACTCTAAATTGTTAAGGTACCCACAGTTGGTGCGTTTGATTTTGTAGGCACATCAGTCCTAGTTTCCAGATGTTTCAACAACTGGATTAGTCATTCATTCTTATTCTTCCATAATGAGTGGAAGCACTTCATATCCAACCCCCTTTAGTCCTATGTTAACATGGATTTCATATCTTTGTGAAATTAGTTTTAATAAAAAATTTGTTCTCAGGACTACAAGAAATATACCTACTGTAAAGGACACCAGACAGCTTATCCATTTTTTTCGGAAAGATGCATAGCAGTCTACTTTATGCTCAACTAGTTCAAAAAATGTGCCCAGTGCATGCTTAACTTTACATATGTGCAGAGAGGGTTTTTTTCCCACTTGTAAATTATGAAAATATTGTTGTGGATTAGCATCTGCAACCGCTCATTTTGTGTTAGTTGGTAAGGAAGTGCCTAATATTATTTCTCATGTTACAGCGAGTGTTTGATCATGACTTGTTCTCGGCCGATGACATAATGGGAGAAGCAGAGATTGATCTTCAGCCCTTGATAACATCTGCAATGGCGTTTGGGGATGCAGGAATGTTTGGGAACATGCAAATCGGAAAATGGCTGAAGTCACATGACAATGCGCTCCTAGACGATAGCACTGTCAACATTGTTGATGGTAAGGTAAGACAGGCGGTGTCCCTCAAGCTCCAGAATGTGGAATGTGGAGAACTAGATTTAGAACTAGAGTGGATGCCTCTTGAGCAATAGGTAAATATGTTACTTGCCCATCCCCATTTTTCTGAATAGGATCTGTAAATTTTGGTGGAGCAGTTGGTTTGGAATGACACCATAGAATTGTGTCTCCATTCTCTCCGGTATTTGTTTATATAAATATTGAATTGTTCCCCATTTGATTGATAAAAATGAGAGCACAAGCCTCCTTGTACACATTGCTTTTCCTTGGTTCCAATGAATGTAGTTTTAATGTATGATTTGCCTTTATTTTGTTTAGTGATTCCAATGAAATTGTCAAATTGTCATTTCTAGGGCACAAGACCTGAACATCTGATCAAGAAAGAAAAACAAAGAGGAAGGTTATTGTGCTACAAGTTGAACCAAAATTGCGATTCATTTTCGATTCGAACTCAGGACTTCTCACTTATAAATTGAGAAGTGACGGAAAGGATTGTTCTGTTGTAGTTGTGCTTTAGAAAAAGGGAAGTGAATCCAATTCTTGTTTAAAGATTCAAAGCAAGCAAGCCATTTTTTTCTTTGGTTCTTCAGCATTACCAATGCAATGCCAAGGACCCCATCATCATCATGTTTATGGATTAAGTTCATCATTAAGCACTGTACACTGGCCCAGAAACTAATGCTTGCCAACAATGTTAGCTGGATTTAAAGTTTTAAACTACACCACCCGACAATCTCCTTCAATTTCATAATAATTGTGATATAAGAATCATATCCCTAGCTAACGAATAACTAGCACTTGGTCCAGAAATGAGAAATCAGACCACCCACCCTCTTATACCATCCCAATCAAAATGGTGGTTGATTCCAATATACATCTGACAAGATGTAATTGCATCACTATGCAAATTTAAAAGAGGCACTGTTGCTTGAAATTTCGTGTTTTGTTTCCAAAAAGATTTCAAAGCAACTTCAGGTTAAGAATAGTTTTCTACTCTCATTAAACTCAAAATCGATAATAGATAAAGCCATTCGAGACTCATAAAGTAAGTAGATATTGAATAACGATAGTTTAACATCTCTCGTACATACATAGTAAAGCGACGTACACTTCAAAACCAAGATCACCATAACAGAATAAGCAAGTGTTTATGAGAATTTATGTAGCGCTAGTGATCAAAAGCAATTGTCTATAAAAAGTCGAACTTCCCAACATTGTTCAGTAATAACACACATTTGTATCACACGTAACCACGATTTTTTATTTTTTATTTCTAGCAAAGATTTGAACTCCAAATTTTTCTCGAACATCAAATTAATGTGATACATCAATTTTCCAGAAATGGGACTAATAAAAAACGTTCATCTACCTTCCTAAATTAGTTTATTTACATAACATGAAATTAGCAAAATTAAGAATTAACCAAGTGGAAAAGAAAAGACAGAGATGCACCTTTCAGGAAGAAGAAGCTTCTGCTTTGCGCTTTCGGTGTCTCAACAGATAAACAAACGCCGACGCCACAAAGAGAAGGACACCTGTGATCCCACAAACCAAGCTCACCGCCACCAGCACCCCCCTCACGTGACCCCTCCTCCCCCCGTCACGTGCCTTATTCTCTCCCTCCCACCACGACGTGTCGTTCGAGTTCATCGCCTTCGGCAACGCCACCCCTCCTCCTCCTCCGCTGAAGAACGACTTCGCCTCCGCCGGCGCCGCGGACGTGTTCCCCGCCGCCGGCGTGTACCCCAAGCCGTGATCCGACGGCCTCAGCTCCCGCGCTTCCGATCCTATGGGCGTCGATATCACCATCATCACCATCGCCAACAGCACTACCATCTCTCTGTTCATCTGTAGTACTCTTCGAGACGCGGACGGCGTCGTTTTATAGGAGCAGTGGTGAGCCAAGTGAATACTGTGGGCTAGGTTGTGTTGGGTTGTCGGAGACCAAGTGAGCTGGAGAAGAAGAAGGAGGAGGTGAGTATATTATATGTGTGTGTGTGTATGAAAGAATGAGAGTGAATAGTGTGCGGTATTGAATGATGCGGTCGCTGTTTCCTTTTCATAAGATGGCCGTTTGGTGTTTTGTCGACTACTACTACTAGTAGAGGACTTCTAGTCTTCTGCTTACTTACACCAGCAACCATTGATGGTGAGCTCTCACTCTCCACCAACCTAGCTGGAAAGCACATATACGCGTACGTAGGGACAGTTTTTACATTTTACCCTCGGTTGAAAGTTGGGAAGTTTTTGTGATTGGAAAATTTTCTGTGTTTATACTATGAGATTACGATCGATCATACAGTGTCTGACCATTTTGACAGCTTCATGAATCCAACTCGAATCAGAGGTTCTAACAAAACTTCCATCGATCATGTAGCTTCATAAATCCAATCCAACTCAGATTATAGGTTCTAACAAAACTTCCATCACCAGGGCTGCAAAAAGCTAGATGAAGACGTTACTGTATTGATCGAATAGGGTATGTAGTAGAACTGGTGAATGGTGGGTGGGAATGATATAACTTGTTGCACCTTTTTTGCTTGTGTCATAGTGAAGCTTGTTCTTTGTATTTTATAGAGGTGAGTGGTTGTTATCTAAAGTTGGGGTTTAGATGGAAAGAGTAGGATCTCATTTCATTCATGATTCCATGACCTAAGAGTAAATTGTCATGTGACTCATCCTTCAACTATCATTCATGTGAATATGTGAATATGATATAGTCCCTAAAACATTCTTGCGCTATACAGTCCTAACTAACTAAGATGTTAAGTTACGTACGTATATATAGTCCGTATGTTTAATATTTTTATCACGAAGAAACATTTAAATACCATCTGCGCTGCTACATTGATCCAGATTTATTTTTAAGGAAATTATGGAAAACTGTGCTCCTCTTCTCAAAACCTAGCCGTCATGGCTTGGTTTCTCAATCACAGCAGTCGACGCCGGTACCAAGCCGCTGCACCCGATCTTTCATAAACCCTCACCGTCTTGGTCTGGGTCTCTCACGGAGATTGATCTCGACTCTAAACCGTCTTTCTCGGCATCCAGCTCTCTTGTGGAGGCAAACCTTATTGACCTTTTGTGGTCAAACAACCATGGAGGTGGAGGACGAAATGCCGATGAGCATGGATGTGAGATGGAGGGTTATATGTTAACGTCGGCGATCACTGTACCAATGGCAGAGATTTGGCAGCCGCCGAACATGGCTGCGAGCAAGGATCAGAATCTCCCAATTTGGTTCTGGGTTTGGACTCCGATTAGTGAGACTGAGTTTGAGCTTGAATCCAAGAGAGTTGCGCTTCTTCAACTAGAAGATCTGGTGATGATGATGTCGGCGGGGGTAGGGACGCCGGTGACGAAGCCATCTTGGTTCCCATTAGTGCGATCGAAGATTCTCGGCAAACGACGATGCAAATCTGCTAGGGTTTGGGAATGAACCCGGGTGTTTGGGCCTGGGTCTGGCCTTAAGCCCATCAAAAGTCAAATTTGGAATTGGGTTATTAGGCCTGATTTCAAACTGATTGTGTCTTAAGTCGCATGTTTGGATAGCTTGGCAGACTGAGTAAGCTAGTTGTAACTAGATGGATTCATGAGGCTTGGAGTACCGCAATTGAGCTCCTTGTCTCCAGTTTTTATGTTTCTTTGGTATCTTGTTTTGTATCTAGTATCCTCTTCAAGTGAGCTAATTGTCTAATGTAATGGTGTTTTGATATCATTCTGGCCTGAGTTTATCAATGAAATTTTTAGGGCTGCTGCCCCTTTTCCCCTTCAAAAATTGATCCAGATTTATTATTGGAAAAATATATAATAACAGGTATATTGACGAACTATATATCGAGTCTGTTGGAGTTCTGATTTTCCTCTCTTCCGCGTTTCATGCTCGCCAAAATAACAAAGTATCAGTTTTCGTGAGGCTGATAAAGTTGCTCTAAGTGCTTAAACTATAGTAAGGATTGATTTGAGCTTTATACGGTTTCAGATGAATTCTAAATTTTTTCGATTTTATTACTATGAACTTTGAAACTTGAATAGTTATATATGTTGATCCTATCATCACTACTACACAAATGCCTTTTAATGACACTATAAGGATGGCGTTTTAACAAAAAATGTCATAAAAAGTATTTATGGATGACACTTTTCCAGAAAATGTCATGAAAATCAACTCTAACAACATTTGTATGTCGTTTTGAAACGCCGTTAAATCTTTTCTCTTTCTATGACATTTTGTTGGAACATCATTAAGTTTTATGACGTTTAGAAAATGCCATGAATAAGTTATATGCCGATTTATTCTATTTCATTCTCTCTTAATTTTGATTCCACCTTTTCATTAATTTGTTTTATGTCTCTCTCACCCCTAACTCTTTCAAACCCTCCCCTTCGTCAACAACTCGATCTACCAAAATCCCTCAGTTCACCACCTTCATCTATTTGCCAACATTGTTCCGATCACCCTATTTTCAGAATCTAAGTCTTCACAACTCTCTCTCTCTCTCTCGTTTGATGTGCACGACGACAACGAGGAAGATGAGCTTCAGATCTTATACGTTAATGAAAAATAAGGTCAAGATCGCTTTTATGTCATAAATTACTTCAAGCAATTGTGATAGCATATACTATCAAATTTTATGTTATTTATAACTCACATAGATGATTTAGACGCAGTGGATTAAAGAAGCTACTCAAGACCCAAACGGGGACATGTGTATATGGTTTTCTTCTTTGGAACTTAGCTCAATTGAATTCGAACTTGAATTAATTATAATTATAAGATGTGACACCACCAACCCACTCCCTCTGATTTTATAAATTGTAGCTCTGCCTTTGGATATAGATAATAGGCATGGGAGGGTATCCAAACTCTAAGTTATGAGATGGATATGTCATCGTCCCTGTTGTTTCGGGCATTGGCCAACGCATAGCAAGTCCATTATAAGGCTACATATAATGGCAAATTTAAGCAACCAAAGTGCATTTTCATGAACAAAAATTATGCGCCCGTCACTGATTCCGGCCAACGATTGGTGGTCGCATTTTGCATGAAAATCCACAAATGTCACCCTCTATCAAAAATGGAAGCCCACAGCCCACTACGCAATGCATGTAGCTACATGTCCCTTGTGCCACAAGAATAAATCCAACGAGGATTTTATTGCCAGATAACATCGATGTGGCTCAACCTAGCTAGTTGAGAAACGTTTTCTTCATTCTCATTCCTCAGAGACATTCACCATATAAAACCTATGAACATATACACACGAGGCTTTCATATCATAATGGCAGGAGTAGTCTTCGATCAACTCTGCACCTAATCCCCTAGCAGGGCACTCACTGATGCAGATAAACCAATGCAAACAAGACATATCGAACTCGATCATCGACCAATATATATGAAGAGTAGTCGACCCTGGATACAAGGGGATTCAGTTCTTTGTCATCATTGGACCATGCTCGACTGTATGTGTACTTGATGCAATTGCAACGAGGACTTTCCATCGGACTGGAGACAATACAAATAGATAGCTAGCTGGTTCGGTACTTATGTGATCGATCATGTCAATCATATCACACTGTAACTGTTCGCACCAGGTTGCAAGTTAAAAATCTGTACCACGCGATATATATTATCTGTGATTGATGGATTTTGTACTGATGGGTGTTTTTCAGACATCAACACCTTTCCGTTTCAGATACATATGAATCATGAAGCAAATCCTAGCCTGCGCATGCTCTCGATCCATCAGCTTCTATCTATCCAAATAGATCCCATATATATGAGAGTACGTATGGCTCCATTAATACTCCATATCGTCCAATCCAGTCAATTGAAATTCATGCTGAACTTGCAGAAATATGGATCAAATAACACCTTTGGGATTTGGCAAATCGCAGAAACATATACGCAAGAGCGTATACATATAGGTTTATTTCTAAACCTATATGTTTAAATCTGTGGCATCAACACAGTACTAACTAGTACACAATTTTTGGAAAATTCTAGTATGTGGCACACTCCAGTATCAAGTAGAAATCCTTTAAAATAGCTAGAACCTTCAACGTATGAAGGTATAAGGATAGTTGGCAATCCTTGTATCCTGCAAAACACCTTGAGACAATGTTATTGGATCAAGAACAAGTGGCGCTACTATTCCTCATGGTTTCAGGTAAAACATGCATCTGCATATCACTGTTTTTCACAGAGGATAGCAGCTTCGCTTGCTATCCTAGTTCTGAGTTTCCTGCAGTACTGAGTTTTCAAAGTCTGTTATATTAAGTATAATATGTCTTTCATCTTCAAATGGTCAACTGAGTTTTTGGGAAGTGCTTTAGCACTCAAACCAGTCAAAGGGTTGAGATCTTTTGTTTTGCCAACCCGTGACCGAATGGTTAGAGGCTTAAGGCTCCAGCTGGGATGTTCATGATGCGTTATCCAATATATCAGCTGGTCCCCGTATGATTCAAAGACCAGTTGCTATCAACTGTGTCAAGGTCCACTAATGGACTGAGTAAGAGGGTTTCAAACCTCTTTGCTCTCGGTTTGAATCATTCATGTTTTAGGAAATGGTTACTTGTCCTATTAAGATTGCTTGTGTCATCTCTGTGTTTGGACACATCACTTTCAAGTATGGGAGCCAAACACTTCTGTCCAAACCCTTTCTGAAACATTGCTGAGGTCAGCTGGCGTCATCGGTTGATGCCTTGTCTGCCTATATATAGCTATAGCTACGGCTGTGCTCAATGGTTGTAGAAAACTGCCTTCTTGCATTTTTCTTTGTTGAGTCTAGTTTCTAGCTTGCATTGTTCATGCTGCTCTAAGTTTTCTTCGTGACTATAAACCTTAGAGCTTGAACTCAAACTTCTTTCATCAACTCATATCATGTTGCATACCATGAGGGATGTGTAGTGCAACCAACCCATGAAGCGTTCAGGGGTGAATCTGCTAGTGGTTAGCTGAATTCACGAACAAGGCTTCAAAAAGTGTCCCATGTTGTAAGAACTTAGAAACAAGAGAGGGAATAGGTCTAGACTAGTTCGGGACTAGGTAGGATAGCACTGTGGTAGTGTATCACTAGAACTATTATTCTTGTAAGAAGTTGCTTCAACTTAGTGGAAGTTTTTGTCTCTCAAGAGTTGGAGACACGCAGTTTTTCTCCCTGCATTCAGGGTTTCTGCGAGTAAAAAACATCCTTGTGTTGTTTCTTTATTTGCTGCAATTTACTTTCTGCAAACTCATATCCTGTAACTTGGGGATAGCACAAGTCATTGCTATCCTCAGATCCAGAAGGCAACGAAAATTTAAAAAAGGCCTATTCACCCCCCCTCTAGGACCTTCAAGTGGTACCAGAGCAGTTCCTAGCCTTTGCTAGTAAGATCCTCGGGTTTTAAAATGGGTGATAGAGGCACCTCTGTGAACTGTCCTCCACTGTTTGAGGGAATGAACTTTTCACAATGGAAAATCATGATGACCGCATTCTTTATTTCCCAAGACGATGGGAAACAATGGATGATGGTTGAAGATGGCTGGTCAGCCCCTGAACGGACCTCGATCCAGGCAGGTGCAAGTATACCGAAGCCTAGATCTGAGTGGACCGAGTCAGAAAAAATTGCTGCTCGGATGAATATCAAAACTCTCAACAGTTTGTACTCGGCTCTTTCTGAGGGGGAGCGCAAACGAATCATTACCTGTACCTCAGCCAAACAGGCTTGGGAAGTGTTGCTAACAACCTATGAAGGTAATGAGCAAGTGAGAGAACAGATGCTTCAAGATCTTTTGTTAGATTTTGATGAGCTGAAAATGTCCGAAAGTGAGTCAATAGATGAGTTCTATAGTCGAATCTTGAACATAACAAATCAGTGTGCTGGTCTTGATTCCCCTCTAGAACAATCTAGGATTGTCAGAAAATTACTCAGAGGTCTTCCTCCTAGTTTTGAGAATAAGAGAGTAGCCATACAGGAATCCAAGGATTTAAGAACCTATTCTTTATAAGAGCTAGTAGGAAACCTGAAAACCTATGAAGCCCATAAGAAGGGTTTGATGAAAGAAAAATCTATTGCCCTCTCGTCCGTCAAAGAAACTGAGTCAAGCCTACACATTAAGATTCCAGAGGATATTGAGTATAGTCTAGAAGAGTGTGCCCTCCTTACAAAACAATTTGAGAACTTTCTCAAGAAACGAAGGAAACCTTTTTCTTCGAACCGGGGCTTTGGGAAACCTAGATTTGGTGAGACATCACAAGATAGAGGTCATGACAGATATCCTAGGAATTCTCGTGTTGAGACCTCTCAGGATAGAGGACAAGATAGAAATCCTAAGGGTAAGAGTTCCCAAAGAAGCGATGTGTGTTTTGAGTGTAAGAGTGTGGGACATAGAGCTGTTGACTGTGCAAATAGGAGGATTCGCCCTCAGAAGGCTCTTGCCGTCACATATAGTGACAGTGAAGAGGATCCCTTGTCTGATCAAGAGGAGGACACTGTGGCTTTCATAGCTCGGGTTATCCCTGATTCCTCTTTGGATCATGATAAAGATCTAGTTGCCTTCATCGCCACGGTATCTCAGATCGAGACTCCGGAGGATGATGAAGATGATGATGGAATGCAAAAGTTCACTGAACTTGTCAACGCATCAAAGTCCATGTTATCTAAGATAGATGTCTTGACCAAAGATCTTGCAAAGTGTGAAAAAGAGAAAGCAAGGATACAAGCTGAATTGCAGTCCCAGCAAAAAGTGTGGAAAGCCGAAAAGCTGTGTCTAGAAAGTTCTCTTAGTGATCTTAGGACTGATAAGCTAGCTCTTGAAGTTTCTCTCAAGGAATCTCAGCAACAGTTTGCTAAATTTTCAATAGGGTCTGAAAATTTGACCAAGATGTGTGGAATGGGTAGACCAGATAAGAACAAACAGGGTTTAGGGTTTGGATCTGGCGAGAACTCTAAGAACAGTGGAACTGTGTTTGTCAAAAGTAAGGTTCCTGATGATAAAATAGTAACTAACAAGGTTGAGTCTCCAAAAAGATTCAAACCTACATGTCATCACTGTGGTGTCCCTGGTCACATCCGACCTTTTTGTAGGAAACTCTAAAACAGCCATGCATACCCTAGGAGAAACCAAGAGTCTACCAGTTTTCGGAGCAATGAGTCGGTTGCAAGTTTCTTCACATCTTTTCAAACCACTCTAGAAAAATCTCTACAGGAATTTGCGAGGATAGCTAAGGGTCTTTCTGTCCCTGGAGCTAGAAAACCAAATAAGAGCTTAGCTTGGGTTAAGAAGAAGTCCAGACCTCATGCCCTCAAGCCTCCGCACATAGATTCAAAGTCCTTTGATGAGTGTGATAGTAATCCTGATGAGGAGAACATTGTCTGTTTCTTGTCACGAGTCTGGACAAATCTAAGGCCTGTTAAGGAGTCTAGAACAGTAGCAGTATGCCGCGTAGCTCTTACAGCTCTCACAGCGCGTTGCGCTGATTCCTGGTATATAGACAGTGGTGCTTCAAGGCACATGACTGGAGATCCCAAGTGGTTCTCGTCTATGGATGACATTCATCCTGAAGGAAATGTTGGTTTTGGGGATGGAGCTCGGGCTCCGATAGTGGGAAGTGGGACAGTAAATGCCCCCGGTCTTCCGTGTCTGAAAAACGTCCTACTGGTCAAGGGTTTAGAAGTAAGTCTGTTAAGTGTAAGTCAGATTGTGGATGAACATGACTCAGTCACCTTTGATAAGCAGAAATGTGTTGTCTTAGATGGTAAAGGAAAGAGCATAATGAGAGGAAAGAGAACGAGGGATCAATGCTATTGTGTTGTAGCGAAAGAGAAGTTTTCTCCTCAACTCTGTTTTAGATCTATGATCTGTGAAGAACCCTTAGATCTCTGGCATAGACGAATGTGTCACTTGAACCATCAGGATATAGTGAAGCTGTCTTCAAAAGAAGCCGTCAGAGGGATACCAAAGCTTGCTGGTATCCCCCAAGGTATGTGTGGTGAATGTAAAGTTGGTAAGATGACTCGGACCTCTCATCCTTTATTAAATGATGATCCTACTACTCATGTTCTTGAACTGCTGCATCTAGACTTAGTAGGACCTGTTGAAACTAAAAGTATTGGAGGAAGAAAGTATGCTCTTGTAATTGTTGATGATTTTTCTAGATTCACTTGGGTGAGATTTTTGTCTAACAAAGGTGAAACTTTTGAAAATTATTACAGTGTTGCTAAGAAAGTCACAAATGAGAAATTGAATGATGACATGCATATTGTTAGGATCAGATCAGATCATGGTACTGAATTCGAAAACTCTTATTTTGAAAATTATTGTGAAGAGTTTGGTGTGCATCATGAATTCTCTGCTCCTATCACTCCACAGCATAATGGCATTGTAGAAAGAAAGAATAGGGTTCTTGTGGAATTATCTAGGGTTATGCTAGCTGCATCTGGTCTTGATCACTCTTTTTGGGCAGAAGCAGTAAACAACGCTTGTTACACTTTAAACCGTGTAATTCTTAGACCTGGAACAACCATGACTCCCTATGAGATCTGGAGAGGTAAAAAGCCAAATATCTCTCATCTCAAAGTTTTCGGAAGTCCCTGCTTTATCTATAGGGACAGAGAATATTTGACAAAGTTTGATGCCAAAAGTGACAAGGGTGTGTTCCTCGGCTATGCTGGAAATAGTCGAGCCTATCGGGTGTACAACAAGAGAACTTGCAAAATTATGGAATCAGTAAATGTGGCTGTTAATGATGCTCTTGTTTGCAAGAATGATGGGTGTGTTTTGTCTGAACAGGTATCTAAACAAGAAGCCGAACCGATCTCATCCGAAACCGAGTCTGATCAAGGAGATAATGACTCAGGGATGGATGATGACACAGATCTTCCAGGATCTAGAAAAGATGCCACGCTTGCCGTTCAGCCAATTCACAGAAGCGGCAAAAGACAAGTGCAGAAGGACCATGATCTATCCCATGTAATTGGAGACGTGTCTGAAGCCAGAAAGACCAGGAGTAAGACTGGTCGGTTGGTGAGTAATTTCTCGGTGTTTAAATGCTTTGTTGCTATGCATAAAGATGACATTAACACCATCACATACTATGGCTTCGTTTCTATAATAGAGCCAAAGAATGTGAAGGAAGCCTTGCTTGATGCTGATTGGATCAGTGCCATGCAAGACGAGTTAAATCAGTTTGAAAGAAGCAATGTTTGGCATTTAGTGTCTAGGCCTAAGGACAAAAATGTCATAGGAACCAAATGGGTGTTCAAAAATAAAACTGATGAAAAGGGCATTATCACCCGAAACAAGGCAAGACTTGTTGTGCAAGGATATTCTCAAATAGAAGGTTTAGATTTTGATGAAACCTTCGCTCCTGTAGCTAGACTCGAGTCAGTTCGTCTTCTACTTGCTGTTGCCTGCTATTTGAAATTTACCTTGCATCAAATGGATGTGAAAAGTGCTTTTTTGAATGGTATTCTCAAAGAGGAAGTGTATGTGGAACAACCCCCAGGATTCCAGAGTCTTACCCATCCTGACTGTGTCTACAGGTTAGATAAGGCCCTCTACGGTCTTAAACAAGCCCCTAGGGCTTGGTATGAGAGATTATCGAATCACCTTGTTGACCATGGGTATGTGCGAGGCTCAGTTGACAAAACAATGTTTGTCAAATGTACCTCAGAGCACATTATCATTGCTCAGATATATGTTGATGACATAGTGTTTGGATCTACTTCTCCATCCTTGGTGCATGAGTTTACTGAGCTCATGAAGAAAGAATTTGAAATGAGTCTCTGTGGGAAGTTAAGTTACTTCTTAGGTCTTCAAGTTGTGCAAAGTCAAAATGGTATGTTTATCTGTCAATCTAAGTATGCACAGGACCTTGTCAAGAAGTTTGGGATGGAAACGGCCACTGCCTTCCCCACTCCCATGAGCACCAGCTGTAAAATCAGTGCTGACCTGTCTGGTATTAATGTCGACCAAACCAATTATAGGAGTATGATTGGAAGTCTTATGTATTTGACTGCTAGTAGACCAGATATTGCTTATAGTGTTGGTGTTTGTGCTCGTTATCAAGCTAATCCCAAACAATCTCATGTCAAAGCAGTAAAACGCATAATCCGATATGTCGCTGGAACTCTGGATCATGGAATTAAGTACACTTTCGACACTAATGTTGAGATTGCAGGATACACGGACTCGGATTGGGCTGGAGATGCAAATGACAGAAAAAGCACTTCCGGTGGCTGCTTCTTTGTAGGCAACAATCTTGTTTCATGGCATAGCAAGAAGCAAAACTGTACCTCCCTCTCTACTGCTCAAGCTGAGTATGTAGCAGCTGGTAGTTGTTGCACACAACTCATGTGGATGAAACAGATGCTTGCAGACTATGGTTTCCAGAAGGGTACGTTGTCTCTTTTCTGTGATAATACCTCTGCCATAAACATCTCAAAGAATCCAGTGTTGCATTCTAGGACCAAGCATATAGAGATAAGATATCACTTCATTCGTGGCTTGGTTGAAGAGAAATTGCTTGAGCTCACTTTCATTCCAACTGAAAAACAATTAGCTGATTTGTTCACTAAACCACTTGACAATGCTAGGCATTTGAGTTTGTGCAAGGCTATAGGATTGTGTGACAACAAGTAAACACTTCCCCTGCTAGTGTGTGTTCTGTTGGTGTTTATATATGGCGTCTTTTAATAATAAAAAAAATGTTTTTTTTCTTTCTTTTTCTTCCTTTCCAGTTACTCTTTGCAGGCTCAGGATTAGCAGACCTTCTTGGTATCCTTAGTCAGTTTCTGAACTTGACCTAGGTGACTAATTGTACTTCCTTTCCTTGTTTCAGTCTTACTCTTCACATAGTTTTGTGTACATGTTCAGATACTGTCGTATGTGGTCTGATCTTTATTGCAAATCTGCAGTATTTCTATGTGCACCATTACTAATCACCTTGGTTGCACTAAAGCTTGGGCTATATACTTGAGATAAGAGTTAATACAAAGGGGGAGTTTGCTTTCCAAACTAATCTCAAAGTAATCATTCCTTGGTTGTGGTGAACAACTTAAGGGTGAGCAGAAACGAGGTTGATTTGAAGATTGAGGTTCACAAAACTCAATGATCTAGGCTAATCTCAAAGTACACATTCCTTGGTCGTGATGAACGATATAAGGGTGGGAAGAAACGAGATTGGTTTAGATTTTGGAGGTTCTGGTTAGAACAAAGTTTGAAAAAAAATGATGGCCAATCACAAATGACTTCTTGAATCAGCTAGTCCTCCACTTGTCTTGGTATGCAGTGGGGATCTCTGAGATGCATTCTATCATTCGATGGGTTCGGATGATGTGTCCATATGAGTGTCCTTGTTACACATATTGTCCAAGGTCAATTGATCTTGTGAAGCAATGACACATTTTTCTGCTACATGAACCTATGAGGACGATTTCTCAGTTAAAGCTATGACATTAATGTTTGGACCAAAATAAAGTTACGGTTAAACGTAAACTCTGGACTTTAAAACCAAATTCTGGAGAGATAAGGATGGAAGGACCAGATGATATCCCTGCATGACATGGCTCACATTAACAATAAATACTCAGTTGATGCCCTCAAGCTTTTCAAGCACCATGTGTTTATTATCTCACTTACACACTCACTCTAAAATGCTGCAAATAAAAATAGAGACCATTGGGACTTGTCACTATCACAAACCTATGTGATTTGCTTTTGTTTGATCAAGGTTTGTTTGCTTGTTATGATATGTCATCTTGTGAGTCTATGCTTAAACTGGCTTCAAAAACCAAGGATGCAAATTGAATGGTCATTTTCCTTAAGCTTGTATGTGCAGTCATTTTCTTAAATTTGTCTTATGCACACTCTTAGGGGGAGTATAAGCTTGAGTAGTGTTATTCTTGGTTTCTGTTTTGTTTGCATATGCTTACGTGGTTGCTTCTATGGGTTTTCATTGGTCACTCTGAACGGTGGTGTTTTGTCACGTCTCAGAGCATCATCAGTGCATGCATGGTCTTTTTTTTTTTAATTCTTAGTCATGTTGAGCAGTTGGGTTTAGTGGGCTTTACAGTTTTCAAGACACTCCGATCGTGTCCAACGCTTCCGCTCTCACTCTCTCTCTTTTTCTTAACCTTGTTTTCCTCTCTTCTTCTCTATCTTCTCGAAACCCACTCTTTTTCTTCTCATCTTCTTCTCTGTTCTGCCTTCTCTCTTTCCAAAGATCTCTCAGCCAAAAATGTCGAACAAGCCTGTTGGGCCAAATTTTGTCAATCTTGGGGAAGAACCCACCATGCAGGAACCCCTAAACCTGCTTCCCATCCAGGCTGAAGTGCCTATCTCTGGAGGTCAATCACTTCGGCTTACCGCTACCCCTGGCGGTCCGTCCATAGCAGACAAGCTTGAAGCTCTAAGAGACCCGGCTTCTCCTCCTGCTCTGGCTAAGAGACCTCGCTCTCCCTCCGGTGACAAACCGGCCAAGGTCGCTAAGCTTTTTCGATCCGATGGTGGTGGATCATCTGGGGCAGTCCCTTTCTCTTCACCTTCTCCGGTTAGGTCGCCTTCTTCTGAGGTACCTATCCCAGCCCCTGAGCCCAAATCCAAGCAGGGCTCCTCTCAACGGCGGGTTACCAGATCATCCTCTGTCCCTCAGGAGCCCTCTGCACCAACCGGTGCTCCAGCTCCAGTGGAGACACCCTCGGCGGTCCCTGCTTCTGGGTCTCCGGTGTCTCGGCAACCTCCTTCCTCCAAGGCTCCTGCCAAGCCCTCCTCTAGTTCTAAGCCCTCTCGATCGGGTCCTCGGAACTCAGTTGACAAAGGCAAGGGTCCCATGGATAGCACCAGGCCTCCCCAGTCCACCATGCCTCCTAAGAAAAGATCTGTTGAGGTATCCCACTCCTTTGTCCCTCCTCTTTCTCACTTCCAATCGGCGGAGAGTCGAGATCATTTTTGTACCTCTATTATTACTAAGCGCATAGTTTTTGAGAGACCAATCGCTTTCGAGTCTCTGCACCCTGAGGTCAAGAAATTAGCTGTTCACTGGGGATGGGATCAGGTTCTGACATCCTTCCCTAGGGTCAATCGGACTTGGGTTCAAGAATTTTATGCCAATTTTCCTTCGAATACACCTGAAAAGGTGAAGATTCAGTCTCAGCGCCCCATTGTTGTCAAAGTTCAGGGTAAGGATGTTGACATTTCTCCTCCTAGGATTCGATCCAGTCTGTCTCTCCCTGCCACAGAACCCAACTCTATCAAGTTGGTTTTGGACTACATCAAATATGTTTCTCTTACTGAGCTAGGTGGAGCTCTTTATCATTCCACTTTTCCTCCACCAGAGCTCACTGCCTCTCATCTGTCCAGTCAATTCATGTCTGAGTTGTGCAAGCTTTTAGGCTTCGTGGTTCGCACTTTTTTGACTCCCACCTCCAACACAGGCAAGATCACTCACCAATAGGCTGCCTTGATCAAATATCTGATTTCTAGCCCTTCCAAACCTCGTTTTCCGGCTGAGTACTTCATTTACAAAGCCATCAGGAGTGCGGGCACATCTCTTCGTGAGCATAGCTCTCTTGTCTTTCCAGCTGTCATCACCAAACTCTGCTTGGATGCTGGCGTACATGTCCATGATGCTGATGTCATGGCTACTGAAAATGAGGCTGCTCCGGTCGACAAGTTCTCCCTGGCCAAATCAATGAGCCAGTCTGATGTGTATGTGGAGTCGTTGGAGCAGACCCTGCTCAAGCAAGAGATCAAGCGTCAAATTTCCAATGTTGTTGCCACTCTGCAAGCGTCGTTTACGGCTCAGTTTGAGGCTCTGCGCAATGAACTGAAAGAATCTGTGGGGACACATGCGCCTCCGGCTAACCCCTCTGGTGGGGATGGAGCCTCGTCTACCCCTTCTTCCGGCTCTAGTTCTGAGGAGTCTTCTGACGCTTCTGCTGCGGAGTCCGAAGAGGCTGTTTGATCTTCTTGTATTTGTTGTCTTCCGGTGTACTTGTTCTGTTTGTTTTTTTTTTTTTCCATTGTAGGTTTCCTTTTCTTTTAAAACCTCTCGGATATTTTATTCTCCGTTTCCCTTTGGTATTCCTTACCAAACACAGGGGGAGAATTAGTTTGTAGGAATTTATTGTTGTTCCTTGTTTTTGTTTGAAATGGTTGAAAGACATTATTATTGCTTTATGACTGCTTAATGCGGGTGTTAAAACTCTCAGTGTTAGAATGCAAATAACTCAGTTATAGTTGCTGTGATTCTTCACTTGTTCTTGAAGTTGTTTTCTGCAGGTTATGTTCCCTACAAATACAGTGTTTTGGGAAGGAATGCCAAAGGGGGAGATTGAAGGTATAAGGATAGTTGGCAATCCTTGTATCCTGCAAAACACCTTGAGACAATGTTATTGGATCAAGAACAAGTGGCGCTACTATTCCTCATGGTTTCAGGTAAAACATGCATCTGCATATCACTGTTTTTCACAGAGGATAGCAGCTTCGCTTGCTATCCTAGTTCTGAGTTTCCTGCAGTACTGAGTTTTCAAAGTCTGTTATATTAAGTATAATATGTCTTTCATCTTCAAATGGTCAACTGAGTTTTTGGGAAGTGCTTTAGCACTCAAACCAGTCAAAGGGTTGAGATCTTTTGTTTTGCCAACCCGTGACCGAATGGTTAGAGGCTTAAGGCTCCAGCTGGGATGTTCATGATGCGTTATCCAATATATCAGCTGGTCCCCGTATGATTCAAAGACCAGTTGCTATCAACTGTGTCAAGGTCCACTAATGGACTGAGTAAGAGGGTTTCAAACCTCTTTGCTCTCGGTTTGAATCATTCATGTTTTAGGAAATGGTTACTTGTCCTATTAAGATTGCTTGTGTCATCTCTGTGTTTGGACACATCACTTTCAAGTATGGGAGCCAAACACTTCTGTCCAAACCCTTTCTGAAACATTGCTGAGGTCAGCTGGCGTCATCGGTTGATGCCTTGTCTGCCTATATATAGCTATAGCTACGGCTGTGCTCAATGGTTGTAGAAAACTGCCTTCTTGCATTTTTCTTTGTTGAGTCTAGTTTCTAGCTTGCATTGTTCATGCTGCTCTAAGTTTTCTTCGTGACTATAAACCTTAGAGCTTGAACTCAAACTTCTTTCATCAACTCATATCATGTTGCATACCATGAGGGATGTGTAGTGCAACCAACCCATGAAGCGTTCAGGGGTGAATCTGCTAGTGGTTAGCTGAATTCACGAACAAGGCTTCAAAAAGTGTCCCATGTTGTAAGAACTTAGAAACAAGAGAGGGAATAGGTCTAGACTAGTTCGGGACTAGGTAGGATAGCACTGTGGTAGTGTATCACTAGAACTATTATTCTTGTAAGAAGTTGCTTCAACTTAGTGGAAGTTTTTGTCTCTCAAGAGTTGGAGACACGCAGTTTTTCTCCCTGCATTCAGGGTTTCTGCGAGTAAAAAACATCCTTGTGTTGTTTCTTTATTTGCTGCAATTTACTTTCTGCAAACTCATATCCTGTAACTTGGGGATAGCACAAGTCATTGCTATCCTCAGATCCAGAAGGCAACGAAAATTTAAAAAAGGCCTATTCACCCCCCCCTCTAGGACCTTCAACGTACCCTAAGAAATGTAATCGAGAATCAGCAGGAAACTATGAGAATATTGATGATATATATATCAGCTCATCTGGATCAGTTCGATTTAGTTTCACATCTACCCTATTAATTATTGCATGAACATCCCACAGGTCTATGTAATTAAGTAAATGCTTAATTTCACAAAGAAAAAGATCATCAAATAATAATATGACATATATATACTAAGAGGAGTCCATGCTGGCCAGTAGTACAAACTTTTGAAACTAATTGGCCTATAATTGACCCATTACACTTGAAACCCTATTAAAATTGTTGAACCCTAGCAAGCTACTGCTGAGAAATTCAAAGACAGAAACCCTAACCAAGCCAGCTTCCACTGATCAATATCTCCTAAATCTGCAATTTTCAATGAGAACACATCAATAAACGACAGCATAATATAGCAACTTAAAGCAATGAGAGTTTCACATTGGTAAAAGAAACAAGGTTAAAAAGAAGAGGCGCACACGTACGAGGTAATAAAATGCGCCGTGGTGAAGAGAGTGAAGGGTAACTCCCCACTCGCTGGTGAGAACAGGGTGACCAGAAGAATGAATGAGAACGGCGGCGTCCCCGAAAGCCTCACGCACGTTGAAGGGTCCCTCAGCCACCTCAAATGCGACGTCGTTTATGAACACCGTTGATATCGCCGCCGCTCCCATTCTTGCAGCACCAGCTTCACCACCAATAACTGCATATATAATCCATTACAGTACTAGTTAATTAGAAGTGTATATTGAAGTCAGTGAAATTTGAAAGTAAAGCTACATTTCTCAAATTACGTACCTTGAAAGTGAGTACTCATGGGGGAGGCCATCCCATTGTTGTTCATAATCTCACTAAGTAAGAGACCGGTATGATGAAGATCGGGACTGTTATTCCCATGAACCACATTCGCGAGCTCAGAGAAGTAAAACCTTTGCGTAGTACTGAAATCAGCACTTGCTACCGGCCCGTTGCTAGAAGCAGCAGCAGGGTTGGTCACTGGAAAGACATCAGGATTTGGAAAAAAAGACGTCTGATTGACCGAAGAAGCGGTCGGAGAGTTCAAGTTGCAAACATCATGTGGTGGTGGTGGTGGTGGTGAGAATTGGATCTTGTTTGAGTACTGCAGACGGCGATGCTTGTGTTTGGACCTTGATTTTCTGTTCTGGAACCAGTAGAAGACATTGGCGTCAACGACTTGACCGTACTCTTGGAGCTGAGCCGTGATCATCCTTACCTCCTCCCTAGAAGGGTTCACCATCCCCGAGTTGAAAATAGCTTCCAGAATCCCAATCTGCTCCGGCCGAGGGATCCACCGCCGCTTTGGCTCCGGAGTCATTTCATCTTCCAGCCCTGCACACGGTTAAACTACTCATTCATTCATTTTAATAAAATGTGATCGAGTGGACGATTAAATTGATGAGTTAGTTAACCTGATGATGTTGTAGCGGTTGAGTAACCGTTTGGCACGAGAAAGGGATTGACGGCGTCATGCTGCCATTGGTACTGGTGGGTGGGTTTGGATTTGAACATGTTAGGCCAGTGTCTGTTTGAAGAAGCCATGAATATTGATGATGACGAGCAACAACTTAAAACTAAAACTCTTTGGCTCTCGATCTTCTAGCTAGGCCAATCTAACATCACTTCTCTTATATAGGAAGAGTACGTACTCTCATCAACGTACTCCTAGCCTGTATAATACATTTTAAAGATAAACAAGAAAGGAAATGGAAATAAATAAGAGAGAGAGAGAGAGAGAGAGAGAGAGAGAGCTAGGTAGTACTAGTACTGTATGATAGTACTACTCGATCTCCGGCCTCCCATCCCTTTCCTTAAACTTGTGTTCTGATCATGCTTGTTGTATACTCAAAAGATTAGAAGCTTGCACGCAACTTACAGTAGCATGGCAGTGGCAGATAGTTGAACGAAAAAGCTGGAGGATGTGGAGGGGGTTATACTGGTGCTTTCACATGACTGTACGTTGTGCTTGATTTCGTTCTGCTGATTACTCACAGCAGGCTTCTTCCTGGTTTTATATTTATGTATAATAGCCCTAGATATATATGTAGCTATTTAGCTTGATTGGGGGTGGTGGTCAGTACTCAGTAGACGGATCGATCAGTGATCAGTACGTAGTACAGAGAAGTTCCTCAACGATCATTTCGCTGGTGTGGTTTAACATGCCTAGCTAGAAAACATGATTACAAGCTAGGCAGTATATGGTTGTGACTAAAAAAAGCTAGGCAGTATATGGTTGTGATTGAAATTTCTAGGCAGTATGGTTTCGACCAAAAAAAGCTAGGCAGTATGGTTGTGATTGAAATTTCTGGTGGGAAAATGGGTGGTATTTTCTGTGTTTGAAGTTACCATGAGATTATGATCGATCAGATGATCACCCATTCACCCCTTTGAGGTTTAGGGTTAATTTGTTTTTTTCTTAATTTGTGAAGATGTAACGATGCTCACAAGACTAGCAGCTAGATTTGAGTTTCATATATTGTCTGTGAGCATGGTCTCTTACTGTGGTTAGATGAGGAGCTCATGTGTCGTATTGAAAGGATTTCGATCATCATATGTAGCCATCTATATACTCACAGTCTTTAGCTCTTCCAGAAATACAAGATAAATTAAAAGAAAAACAAGGCTTCAGTTTGCAGCAAAAATAATCTCAAATGTTAAGCTATCTCAAACTCTCAAAGATTAATTACATATGTACATAGGCCTAGGAATTAATTATTCGGAACATGTGTAATGCTTTAACTATGCATTGCAATACAGCGTCCGACGATTTTGACTGCTTTATGAATCAGTACATGTATTAGGGATTTTACCTAACAATCGGTATTATGTCTACAAACAAGGATCTGGCTCCTTTAAAGTTAGTTTTTTACAAAGTTAGTGAATTTTGTCTAATCCTCATCCTCTATATATATGATGTAATGGTTAGGAAGATAACCACATCACCTGATATAATTTAAATTTAAATTTAAATTATATTTTATTTCCAATTTGTCCTTAACTTGATAGTCATCTTCTGAGTTTTTTGAGGAAGAAAAAAAAAAACATGATCGGCTCTTATATAAAATAGGGTTTTTCTGAAGCATGGTTATAATTTTGTTTTCCTCTTTGGTTTTCAATTTTGAATCTTAAGGTTTTGATTTCTTCTCAATGAAAGAATATTAGACAAATCCAGCCCATTACCCTTTCATTCCCTTCTGGGTTTCATCAGTAATTGTTAACTATATGCTAAGTCATAAGGGTATTTACGTCATCATTCTATATTGTAAGCCCTGTATGTATTGTCGTACGTTGTAACATTATTCTCTCTCAATTAAGAGAGATACAATGTAACCTTAAAGCTTTTCCCCTCTCTTTTATTGTTTTATGTATTTTCTTTACAATAAACTTTGATTCCTATCAGTAACTACTCTTACTCCTTTCCACCCCCATTCCTTCGATCAAGATTTTTGTTTTGGGGATGATTGTTTCAAAATTGGTATTTCATAGAATTCTTGATTCCTGATTTGACTTAATATGGATTATATATGTCAAGCATAATTTAGTGGCCATGGTACACGTCCATTGTCGCACAATGCAATTGTGCCAGAACTCAAGGAATTTTAAATTTATGGAGTATGAAACTGCTGTGAACTATGAAGGATATAAAAATGGTACATAGAAATTTTCCAGTCAAGCTCAGATCCTAAAGTCGACAATACGTAGAGTTCAAAAAAGAAGAAGAAGAATGGGGTTCTAATAGATAACGTCAGTCTGAAAGAAAAGAAAAAAATAATCTTATTCCTCATTAGATTATCAGAGAAATTTTAAATACACACCCCTAATATCTTAATACACACCCCTAATACACCACCTATCAAGTTTTTCATTTTAGTATTATACTTAATACACATCCCAAACTACCTAAAATGCCCTGAATTTATGAAATATTCCGTTATTTAATATAATTAATATATATTTACTATTTGGTACCTCTTTTTACATATTATTTCGTCTAATTTTTGCTAGAAATTTGTGGTTATCATCGTTCAATTTATAATCAAATGATTATTATTATATCCCAACTCCAAATCACCAATACAAGTTTTCAAAATTCACAAACTAGTACAAGTGTAGAAGTACAGTAGCTATTTAACATAAATAGCTAATTATTCGATAAAACATGTCATGATAAAAATGCAGTACTTGACAATATGATCTACAAGATCAAACTAAAGCTGATAAAGATATAGTACTTGACAATATGATCTGTAAAATCAAACTAAAGCTGATACGGATACAAAAAAAAAACAAAAAAAAACAACCCAAATGAATTGTGAAGAAGAATTTGAGTTATGGGAGAAGACGTGCTTTAGACTATTTTAGGGTAGAAGACGTTGAAAAGAATACTTCTAGCGTGATTTTTTTTTTATAATAATAGATGTATGTTTTGGTCATTTAGCTTACCTATAAAATCTCAATAGAAATATAAAATAATAAAGGTGTGTATTAAGATATTAGGGATGTGTATTTAAAATTTCTCAGATTATCACATCAAGGATAATTTAGAAATAAAATAATATTTAAATTGTATCCAATGATGTGGTTATCCTCTTCTTCTTCTTTTTTATTAAAAAGTCATTTAATTTAAATCAATGCAAACAGTAAACGACGTACTCCAATGAAGTCGTCAGAAAATATCATTTTGCAGAATTATAAATTTTATACTAAATATAACATAAACTATGGAATCTCAAATACAACTACCTTGTTTTCGGTTAAGCACAATTATTTTTCAAGCTAGCTAGGGATAAACCACGAACACAGGCTAAATAACTTGGACCAACAAAATTAAACGGAGTTTGGAGGAAGACTAATGTCCCAAAACTTCAAAAGCGTTGATCCCGCTCCACAAGCCAAAACCCAAAGGAGAGAAACCCTAGCTGATGCAGTCCAATCCCGAAGGAGCCCAAAACCCAAATGAAACATGAAACCCTAGCCTCCTTCCATGCCTCTTTGCCGCCGCCATCCCAAAGCAGCAACTCACCTACGACACTAGTTTTGTCAGAGCCATCGTCACAGGCCCAACCATGGTCGCAACCTCCACCTTCATTGTAGCCACCGCTACCAGCATTTGCCATCGGCCAAGCAGCCAATGGAGATCCAGATCCGCCACCAAAAACCCAAAAGTCATGATCTCCATTAGCACGGCCGTCCTTTCCAAGCCGATCCAGATTCGAATTTCTCCCAACCAGGTTCCATTCCTCTCCAATCCTTCATCGAGGGCCATCGCCGAACCCTCCGTTGCCAGCGCAAATCATCAAACTCAGAGATCAATGACTCTCCACCCCACGTCAATAAGGAGACGACGAGAGAGAGAGAACCAAACAAAGCAAGGAGAAGGGCACCATGTCGCGCGACACCACCACCATAATCCCGAATTCTTCCATGGAGGAGGGAGAGCCCGTCTTCGCCGGTCGTTTTGGAGACGCCACCACCAACTCTAGGGCTAATACGACGCACCCTTATTGTCTCTCTCTTGGAAGGAGGAAAATACATACCTAAATGAAGAGGGTGAGATATCACTTACTCACGTGCTCTATTAATCGAATTGGGTATAATAGTAGAACAGGTCAATACATATAAGTCGATGTAATTAACACATTATTTTGTGTTATTAACTTATTTTATCTATTTTTTTATCTAAATATTTCAATTTTATATACAAAATTATCATTTAAATATGTTTTATGATTGATTCTTATCGAAGTGTGTTAATAACACAAAAATTGTCTGTTAATAACATTAACCTATATACATATGTGTGTGTATAACTTGTTGTTGGGTGGGCATATGGTGGGTGGGCATAATATAACTTGTTGTTGTCGGTGAGTCGTGACTTTGTTGGTTAAGGTGTTTAACTGACAACTTTAAGGTTACATATTTAAATCTCACGGACGTATATAAAATAATGTATAAATTATTAATAAAGCATTTTAAAATAATAATAATATAACTTGTTGCAACTTTTTGGTCGTGTCATAGTGAAGTTTGTGCTAAGTGGTTGTTATTTTGAGGTTGGGGTTCAGATGGAAAGAACAAAGGAATAGGATTGGATATTAGCGTTGCTTACATGTGTTTTTCTAGTTTATCATTAAGCCCATCTTGACTCGATTATTTACAAAAAGTCAAATCTTCACTGTTATAAATTTTAGTTTTTGAGCTCCAACATGATAACTTGTCTTGTTCTCTCTTTTGGTGACAGTTGTGTCAACTTGTATGAAACAACGTTCATATGATTGGAGATAAACTGGATATCTCATCTTCCAATGACATTTCTGCTCGCAGTGAGCTCTCTACTAGCTTCATGATCACACACACAGAGCTTAGAACTTGAAAGATTCACAGTTGACTCTTCATAGAAATGAGTACTTACTCAGACGCCCACATTTGCCATTGCCTGAGCCTCCTCTCCACTCTCCGGCGAAACTCTGTGGTCACAATAGCCGGAAACCGGCGAAAGACTGGCAAGGAATTCGTGGACGGCGTCTTGGGTCTGGCTCAGGGCCTTGTCCAACTTGGACTCCAATCCGGTGACGTCGTCTCCATTGCTGCCTTCAACAGGTTGGTTACTTTGCTACCAAGTATTGAGCTTTTAGATTAGTATCCAAAAAAGTACTGATCTTTGGTTTTGTTGTGATTATTAGCGAGTTGTATTTGGAGTGGTTACTTGCAATTGCATACGTTGGTGCTATAGCTGCTCCTCTTAATTACAGATGGGTAGGTAGTGAATTTCAAGATGTAATATATATTGGTTCTTACTATTACTGCATGTGGGAGATCACCAAATTTACCATGTGTAGAGTTATGAAGAGGCAGTTTTGGCAATGGAGGTGGTGAGGCCAGCAATGCTGGTTTCTGATGATAGCTGTGTATCTTGGTATTCTAAGCTTCAACATAATGGTTTTCCTTCTCTGAGGTGGCATGTTTTGCTGGATTCTTCCTCGGATTTTATATCGACTTCGAATGTCAATGGTGTGTTACTATATGCAGTTTCCATCAAATTAAGTACATGACCTTATTCTAAAAGATTCTGTGTTTGATTTTGCTAATTGAGTTTATTGTGTGTTACTTGCTCTGCATTATTGTTTGGCCAGTGTTAACAACTGAAACAATTATAAACCAATCTGTGAGGGCTGCATCATTGGATTACTGTTGGGCACCTGAGAATGCTGTGATCGTTTGCTTCACTTCTGGTATGAACTCTCTACATCTTCTGTCTGTTCTTATATATTTACATCCAATTTTTGAGATAGTGTGGTGTCAATCACAGCATTTGTAAATTGTTTTTTAATAACTTGATTGATGCCATTTTGGAGTCCACAACTTTGAATGCATATTTATAAGAACTGAAATTTGTGTAAAGTAATCAACTCATGAGGAATTGCATGGGATTCTGTTTTGATTATCTGTGTCTTACCCAGGAACCTCAGGAAGGCCAAAAGGAGTTGCCATAAGTCACTCGGCCTTTATAGTACAGTCCCTAGCAAAAATCGCGGTTGTTGGCTACGGTGAGGAAGATGTATGCATTATGTGCTTTCTATAGCTATGTGATATCGAAAGCGTGTGAGTCACTGATTTTATGATTCAAATTCAGCGTAGAAGCAGCAGAGTCGAACCTCAAATATGATTAGCTGAACTGAATGAGCTTTATATATATGATTCTATGATTATTGCAGGTGTATTTGCATACAGCTCCACTCTGCCACATTGGTGGTTTGTCATCGGCACTAGCAATTCTCATGGTTGGAGCATGCCATGTATTTATACCTAAATTCGACGCTAAGGCTGCCCTCGAAGCCATAGCACAAGTCAATGTGACCTCTCTAATCACCGTCCCTGCCATGATGGCCGATTTAGTTTCTAAATTCAGGTAAATCGATCAGTTTGCTTTGGAGAGTAGCATTATAATTCATTCCGTTGAAGACTTGAAGTAGAGACGTAGAGTGATTTAACTGTACTCAGGGGAAACGATACATCTAAATGCATAGAGAATGTCAAGAAGATATTAAATGGAGGTGGAGGTTTGTCAGTTGAGCTCACCATAGCTGCCACCAAATTGTTCCCTAAAGCTAAACTTCTCTCAGCTTATGGTGAGTCCCTCATATACAGTCTATAAAGCGGCAAGAAACTCAACCAGTGTTACATATTCTCTCATGATTTTGCAGGGATGACAGAAACGTGCTCTTCGCTGACCTTCATGACCCTGTATGACCTGAATGTTGATCAAAGAAAATCACACACAGTTGATCAAACAAGAGGTATTTGTGTTGGCAAGCCTGCTCCTCATGTGGAGTTGAAGATTTGCGCCGATGGAACGTCTGATGTGGGTAGGATTTTAACTAGAGGACCACATGTGATGCTTAGATACTGGAATGGAAGTGTAGCAAATGCAGCTGCAGAGTCCAACATTGGAGTTTGGCTCGACACAGGTGACATTGGATCCATTGATGACTATGGTAACATATGGCTTGTAGGACGAGCAAATGGTCGAATCAAGAGTGGAGGGGAGAACATTTACCCTGAAGAGGTGATCATCACACATTGATTACGTGCATCACAACTTGGATATCATCATAGACATGCCATTGTACATAATGCTTTGTGTATGACAGTTCTTGTTAGGTCTTTACAAAATTCTGATGCAGTAAAATTTAATCAAGCAGGTAGAGAGAACCCTATTACAACATCCAGGGGTTGCCGGCGTTGTTGTGGTTGGAATTCCAGACGCTCGTCTCACGGAAATGGTCGTCGCTTGTGTTCAGATAAGAGAAAACTGGCAATGGGCTACAAGTACCAAAGACTCAGTTGCAGAGCACATGCTTCACATTTCCACTGAGAATCTTTTACAATATTGTAAAGAGAAGAATCTGACTGGGTAATGGTCTCCTGAAATCTCTGATTCTTTGCTGTTCAGATACCTCAAATCAATATACTAGTATGGTGGTTTACATGTTCTTTATCAATCTTGCAGGTTTAAAATACCAAAAAGATTCATTGTATGGAAGAAGCCATTTCCGGTCACAACGGCTGGAAAAATAAGAAGAAACCATATCCGGGGAGAAGCTATGTCACATCTGAAATATTTGATCAGTCATTTATGATTCCCTTTTCTACTTTCTCATTGTAAAATGGAGGTGAAAATACACCATCTACATCAAAACTGGAATCTTGACCTCATTCAAAAGTCCGAATTTTGATGAAACTAAAATGAAATTAGAAACTATGGGGAATTCATTAATAAAATGAAATGGACATGTAACTATGATATGTGAAAAGCCAAAAAATATATTGAACTGGCAGCCTGTCACATGTACAAACTAGACCATAAACCTATACGAGACAGGTGAAACTTGAAACAGAAGTTCCTAAAGTATATTTCACATGATGAGGGCATTAGGGCTTTACCTTGGCTCCTAGACAAAAAGGACTTCGTACCTAAGATTATATGTCACCAAAACCAAGCTCACCATGTGCTTTGCCAGTACTGGTAGCAACCATTTGCATCTCTTTCTCTTCAGCAAATTTTCTTATGTAAAAGGTTTGGCACCACATATAGGAATTATATTTCTCATCAGACTCCGACTCTTTCAAGCATTTCCTTACATTTTGGTTGTTTTAAATAAGGCAGTAAATTCCCTGTAAACATAAAAATGCAGAACAATAAAGATCAACAATATCAACAACAACAACAACAACAACAACAAAAAACCAAGAGTATAAATCCAATCATATTATCAAATGGCATGGTTAGAAAATAGGAACATTACCAAGTCAAAAGCATATCAAGCAGATCTAATTGTCTGGACTTAATTCCCTTTTCACCAGCTTCAAGATATCAGTTATCTGCAAAAGCAAGAGAAAAGGCTGGATTAATACAAGGCTTTTGTATGTACATATATACACAATATTGGGACTTTAACACTGTGATACTAGTGTGTTAATTTTCATAACCTATTTGCTCTAGAATTATCTAGATTTAGTTATAAGTTAGTTATTATTATCTAGATTTAGTTATAAGTTAGTTATTATTATCTAATGTAAATGGGATCCATATCATCATCTAAATGTAGTGCACCAGTTTAGTAAACAAACATGCTTTCACGTAGTCTCAAAATTTGTTATCAGGCACCACTACATTCACCTTATGTCATATTACTCATATACATTGATCTGTGACTATTAGAGTGGCTAAAAATTTACTCCATTTGGCACCACTACATTCACCTTATGTCATACATTTTGATATGTGCCTATTAGAGTGGCTAAAAGAATTACTCCATTAATTTACTATTTGTTTTGTAGAGTTTCTGTAAGCAAGTTTACATGATTTCCATCGATTTTTACCAATATTTCTATGGATATCAAATACATGCAATAGTATCTTCACTAACACCAATATTTGCATCCTTGCACTCATTCCCCTAAAACATAGCACATAGAGCTAAAATAATCACGGGGAATAGAAGAAAGTGTCTTACTCCAGGATAATGCTGCAATATTGGTGAATAGTGATCAAGAGCAATGTATATTTTTTCAACAAGATTCAACAGAGTCTCCACCTCATCCCCCAAAAGATCAACCTGAAATCCAATGATATGTACTCCATTATATATACACTTCAAATATAAAATAACACGACGTATTTCATAGCATAACTAAGTGGTTTAAAGGATATACAGGACCTGTCACATATAAGAGGCAAGCATGCAGATAATACGTAATTAGGTAAAACAAATTCAGTCTTTTTAAATCTACTTTCATCCATTGGACAGATAGATGCCAACGAGGAAGAGATATAAACTTCTTTAGTAGATCAATATGCATACTTTCAGACACCGTACGGTGTAAACATATATGTTTAGTGTCCCCACATATATTACCAAGAATTTCCTAGATGCTTATGACAAGTAAATAAAAAATAGCTAAGTCATAGTACACGTTCAAAGATAATTTCTAACTAGTACAAAACTCAAGCCTAAGACTGGTAAGGAAGGCTATGAATATGTGTATGTAAAATATGTATATATAATACCAATAAGTTACCTAATGAACCCTAAGAGAAGTATCTAGAAGATGGCCTAGTGTAAAGGTTCAAAGACGACCGCATATGATACAATTAGGGCTTCACACTGGAAAGGAAGGCATATTCTGGTGAATGGGGAAAGATGGCGTTCAATTGAATATCAAACAATGCATCTCGATTATATGCAATCGATTCAGTCCATGAGTTCCATAGCATGGAATAGAATTCGAGGCCAAGAGATCATGTTGATATATATACATACATGTTACCTGTCTACTATACATACCTCAGCTTCAGCCTTCTCAAGGTCAGCACATTTCTTTTCAAATCTCTGCTTGTACAGCATTCCTCGTCTTACAAGTACATCAGCTTTTTGTTTAAGCACACGTGACTGATAAGTCAAACTTTTCAACCTGAAAGCATGACCGTGCAAAAAACAAAATCAGAACTTAACAACTAACTAAAGGACAATCAGAGTTTCTCAAGTCCTGTAATTCAATCTATAGGTCAGTCGGAACATTAAAATAAAACAGAATGCAAACCATGAAAATGCAAAAAAAGAAACAGCAGACAACAGAGACATAACAACCTCAGCATGTACTTTTCCTTTGCATTGCAAATTCCTTGTATACTTATTCCTATCTTTTGCCCCTGCAGGTTCAATTTTCTGGGTATGCCAATGCATTTCAAAAGATAAAGGCACTGAAGTTGTGTGAAAACATAAATAGGTGACAAGTTTCATATATCAAGCCTTCATTTAAAAAATTCAAGTAACTTCATTGGATTGATCTGTTTTATGAGAAAAGATAAAAAAAGTTGACCGATTTGGCCAACTAAGATCAAATAGCGAACAAAGAACAAGGGAAACTGATGTAGAAATGGAGAGAGAACACAGTAGAAGAAAAAACCTAAACTGGGGGTAAACACGATTCAAAACTTCCCCAACGAACATACTGAAATCTCATATCCTATTACAATAACGCCTATCAAAAGAGGCTATCCAAAAATAATCAACACGAGCTACTGAAGAAGTTCTCAAACTTTTTGGATTGCATCCATAAAACGTTCTTACTTGATTAAATAAATCCATAAAACGTTATTACCTGATTAAACAAATTGGTCTGCTACATAACTGTTCTACCCACATACATATCTCTTTCCAGGTACTCAAAAAATCAAAGAACAAATTAAGATACATTTATGGATATGTGGCTTTGAGTGTAGAGAAGTCTCAGGAAACATGCAAGACCGTACGATCAATTTTATATACAGAATTACGGCACAAAAGGCACAGAAAAGAAAAGCATTCAAAGATAGCAAAAGTTGTGCAAAGTACCTCGAACATTTCCCCGATATATCTTGTGTCACTCGACATTCAAAATCAGTAAACGATTTCAATAATCCACTGACATAGACAGCTATTGATTCAAATTGCTCACTCAGCTCCCTCTCTTTTGCTTTAAGCAAAGATTCAGCAATCTGCTTCTCATGGATGACATCAAGAAGCATCCTTCTATCTTCCTCAACTTGCCTCAACTCTTTCACTGCTACTGCAAGCTTCTCTTCTAACTTAGATATGCCTGCCTTGTGTCTATCATTTTGCTCCAACGCCTCAACCAAATCACGATTTGCAGCATTCGAAACTTTAAGGCTTTCTGAAATCAATTTCTGATGTTGACATGTCTCACCCCTTAAATTTATAACCTCTTGAGCAGCTAATTCATATCGTTCTTTTTCTTTTGCCAATGCAGCTGCTGCATCTCGTGCCAACTGCTCCTTTTCTTCTACCAAAATAAGTACTTCTTTCCGTAATCTCTCTTTGTTTGCAACCTCCACTTTTAATTGTTTTTCCTTATCTCGTTTTTCCATTTCGTGCAAAACCCGAAGTTCATATTCATCAATATACTTGATGTTCAGCTCATTGAGTTTCTCCTCAGCATCCTTCAAAGCATCTTTGAACATAACGTCACACAGTTCTTGCATTATGATGGACTCCATATTCAAATCTTCCGCTTCACATTTGCTAGCAGGTTCAGCATCATGAAAAGCTTCTTCGAATATACTTTTGTAAATTCCATGCAGAATACTGTTCTCCACCTGTGACTCTTCAGCAATACATTTGATCTCATCCACCACTTCCCTGACAATACCAGCAAATAGATCTTCACCAATTACCGCTTCAATGTGAGCATCTTCCATAGCTGCTTTAAGATTTCCAACTGTATTCAATAACTTTGCTTCAGCCAGAGTGTGTTGTGACAGGTTCTCTGAAGCTTCAGAAATCTGTAGCGAAAGGCACTTAATTTCTCTCTTCTTATCCTCGAGCAAATCTCTGAGTTGATGGTTTTCTGAGAGGAGTGATTCCACTTTATCTTTCAAACTGGTGAGACTTTCTTCATTGCTGCCAAATTTCTGAGGAAGCAATGTATCCACTTCCTCCTTTTCTACAAGAATTTCATCTACTTTAGAAATCACCTCAGAGATTCTCTTTCTCAACATATCAAACTCCTTATTCTTCTTCACTGTTAGAGAGGGTCCCTTTTCTCTCAGCAATTCCCTCCTGTAGCTGAAATGCTGCTCGGTCAGATCTTGTATTTTTAACTCATGATTTCTCTTCAGTTTAGTAATCTCATTCTTGCAATGACTTATCAATTCTTCTTTATTCATATGCTTAAGCAAGACAGGATCCAAATGTTCTTCCATATTAATTTCTTTCTCATCATGTATACCATTTTCTTCCCATAGAGATGAAGATGATGATGCTGATGGTGGTAATGTTGCTGCTGCTGTTGTTATTGTTGATGGTAATGATGATGCTGATTTAAGATAGTTCAATACGTTGCGGTGTGAACCGGCACTCCTTTTACCATTGCTACTGTCTTCTTCACCTTCCAAGGATCCATGAGAAGATAGCTGCCCATTGTCAGAGACAGATAGTGATTTAGAAATAGCATCTAGTTCATCACGTATACCTGATATCTCTTTCATCTTTCCATCCCAGTTCACAGTTTTTACATCACAAAAGGAATCCCTCATGTTTCCACCAACGGACCAAATACAATTACTCATCACAAGTGCTTCAATTTTTGCTTTAAACTCCTGCTCCAGTTGCCACTCATATACTGATGTCTTTGACAAGTGAATCATTTCTTCCACCTGTTGATAGACACTTTCTATTGTAGTCTTCAGACTATCCAAGGTTCTTTCCACATCCCACTTGTCAGATACGTTATCTTGCAGTATGTCACCCAAACCTGAACCAAAACTAATCCTCTTTATTGAACTACGCCTTCTTATGCTATCAATTTCTTTTTTGAGCTTCTTGAATTCCTCGTTAGTAGTACCTCTTAAGAGGACCAAAGTTTCTGCTATTCTATCATGCCCAGCAAAAGCTTCAAGGGCACTAGGCTGCCGAATTCCATCTCTGCTACCCATAGGAGTAAGTCCATGTTGGGTACCTGTTGGCAATCGGGGCATTACTGAAGACCCTGAGAATTCGTTCTCATCGACACCCACGTGATGAACATGCAACATTTCCTTCAATTTAGTCACCTCTCGTTCTTTCTGAGAGATTTCCTCAGCTGCCTCTTCTGTCACTGCAGTCACCATACCCTTGATGACCGAGTCACTCACCATCCTCGATATGGTCAACCGGTCATTAATATCTTGCATGTAAGAGTCCAAATCCTCAAGAATGTCAACATCCAGATGATCACTTCCTTTCACACCATTGCTAAGCTGCTCCGTCCCACCATTGCACAATTCAACACCATTATGCATAACCTCCAAACTCTCCATCCCACCATTGCAGGATCCAACACCATTCTCCATGACTTCCAAACTCTCCATAGCCTCTAATGCTCTTCACATATATCGAAACAACATCACCACCAAGTACCAGATTGCCCCAATCACTCACTCAAGCCACCAGAAACACCAAAACACCATGCAAATTGACAAAACTGCAAACATTCATAAAAACAAAATCATAACCATACACGGCGAAAATCATAAATCACATTAAACAAAGAAGCCCCAATCCTTTCTACTCAAAAATGTGAACCAAATTACAAAAACCTGCTTGGGGGCCAATCAAAACTATCTTAAAAATCTCTCGTTTTATCCATTTCTCACCAAACAAACACAGCACAAACATATATTGAAGCTCAAACACCAAAAATCAACTATAAATTTCAGCTCTTTTCTACTTTCCCTCACATCCCAACTTGAGCTTCCACTAAACCAATTTCAGCTAACAACAAACAAAAGCAACTTTAACTCTAAACAACCCAAAATGCCAAACCCAGAAAGCCACTTACTTGCAGTAGTGAAGAAGCTGAATCCGCTGCAGGAGCTAGGCTCGGCCAAAATCAACGGTCAGGGCGCGTCTGGAATCACGAAACAACCGTTGGATTACGGAAAAGCTGGGTTCTTTGCAGATGAAAGGTTTCTGATTTTTCTGGGTGGGTCGGGTTTTCTAGGGTTTATGGAGGGGAAGAAATCTCGCAGCTATTGGATTTGGTGAGAGCGGGAGAGGGGATTGGAAGGACTTGACCCCCAAATGCTGTCTGAAATTACGAGAATTGCCACTGCGCTGACTCTGGCCTTGGAATTGGGAAGTCTTGTCCCTGTGACGTCAGCGTATGAATAATTTGTTTGTATTAGAGGGCATACAAAATGGTACCAAAAATTGCCTTATAAATATCCGTTCCAATATTTTTGCTTTTACATGGAACGTTCTAGGGCAAGTTTTAATTATATTTGAGACTTGATTAGTTCGTTATTAAAAACATAGCTTGAGGCTGTGAGGCTCTAACATTTTGCGGCGCTATTTTTGAATTTGAGATTTTGATATTTTGGAGTGTCGTAAAACTTGCATAAAAATGAAACGTTATTTTGTGCGGTAACAATGATAGAACTCATATTTCATACAAGTATTTTCTGGATTCCCTTTGTTCTTCAGAATCACTTTGGGAGCTCTCCAAATGAGAGGAAGAGCAGAGAAAGGCAAACAATGCACTCTTTTAATTAGTTTTGTACATTTCAAATTCAAAACACACTTTATTATGAACTAGACACTGGTGACAAATAATCATTGTTGGGTAAAATATGATTTGAGAAACGCTGACTGCAAGTCAATGCCAATGCAGGGTGCTCCAACTTTAGGTAATTTGAATGACAACATGAAACTGTTGATGTGATTAAATAATTTGATCAATTGTCAGTACTTAGACCATAATTTATTTCAATAATCTCCACAATTAGTTTTTCCAAATATACAATCCTGTTTGTTTAATAAGCAATCATGTCTGTGATCTCAATACTGCTGTATCATTATGTCCTGCATGTTGCTTGTAGGACAAGTTTGTATAATATGGCCCCAAAATGATTAAATTTAGTAGGAATGAATTAGATAGGAGTGGCATGTCCATGTATTCATGCACATATCACTTTGTTTTAAAATTGAGCATTATTCAACACCCACTGCGCATCAAGCTCCATCTTAAGCGTAAATTTACTCTGAAACCCATTGTAGACGATCATAAGCTTTACTGATGTGCACTTTTCTCCAAGCAAGCTTCAATCCTTTTCGTACAGAGCTTACAAAATCTTGAAGAGTAACTGCTGTACAATTCTTACGAAAAGAATTAGTGGAAAACCGAGAATAATAAAACACATGATGATGCAGAGTTTGAAGAAACTGATGCATCGAGGGAATAATGACAATTTTGGGAGAGTGGTATTGTAATAGACTTGAATATCTATTAAGTTGTTGAATGGCTAAAAGCTTAGTGCAACTCAAGAAACTGGAAGTGGTCTACTGTGGAAGTGTTGTGGTGATAGTGGCAAGCAAGGCAACAGGAAATCAGATTGTTTTCAGACACTCGCAACATTTGAGACTTGATGGTCTACCAAGCCTGCAAAGTTTTTGCTCCGGAAATTACAGGCAAAGTCCCATCCTCCGTGACCTCAGAAGTTAACATCCCAATCAACTTGAAGATTTGCTCCGATGGGGCGGTCCTCCTTACACATGGTTTTTCGTCTACAAATTAGACAATTGACCATGTGGATTAATGACATGATCTTCTACATATTTTAATGATATAATCATGAACTCAACGTCAAAGATGAGTTTGTCATATGCAACTTGGACGGATTCTTATGAGAATTTAGAATTGCATTCTTTATTGATATCCAATTCTAAATGATTTACTTGAGGCTGCAAGTTTTCTTGCACATTGATAACCATGTCAACACAAACAATTTCTTCTCTAACCTGTTTTTGGGCAACTTCTTCCATTGGAAATTCATGGACAATTTCTCACTGTAAGGTGATAGATGGTCAATGTTAGCTGGCTTATCAAAATAAATAACTCTATGTTTATTTTCAAGGATCAGACAACTCCTGAAATATTATTAGCCGAAGAGCCTGCTATATAGTTGCATGTCAACACTGATACTGCAACCGTACTCATTTAAAAAATGGTAAGCACCAATCTTTCACTACATTCATTAACTAGTGTACATACTGCATCCTATAAGCTGCACTTAAGTTGCCAACTCTTATTCTGACCAACTCTTTTGTTCAATCTTCTGTATACTGTACCCGACAGTCCGACACCATTGATCTGCGTAGATGCTGATCTTAATGTTATTGAAGCTATGCCGGTCGCCCGGTCCTGTTGATCAGCATATGTTGCTTACGACATGCATAAGCTAGTTTGGTTGTTAATTAAGTGACATGTATGGATGATGCAGTGCAAAAGGGGTTAACCCATTTAACTTATTTGGAATTTCAAGGAGTTCATATTTAAGTTTAATTAATAGTTATTATTTCAAAATGTGCATGTTTACTAGACTTGTTGAATGAGCATGATTTAATGTGGGATTGAGAAGTGGGTATTCTAGAATGTATTATAAGAAAAGGGGAATTATGCATTGTATTAGCATTTACTAGAGGGTTGGGTTAGCTCTTTAAAAAGGAGCATCCATGTATGAGAAAGATAGACTTTGTTTATAAATATTTCTATTAAGAAAAATAGAGCTTTGCTCTCTTTATCAATCTTCTTTCTTTAGATGTGTTTATGTTGTTCTAGTTATCATCATCTACCGATTCGTCCCCGCATCATTTGGTATCAGAGCCACGCTACGCTCTTTAGGTTGCTTCCACTAATCTCATGGTGGCAAGAAGAGGTGGAGGAAAGCATGGAAACCATATGAAAGACAAGAAATCAAGAGGTGAAGAACTTCATGCACTTCGAAGACAAGTTGAGAGACTTGCCTTGCTAATTGAACTGCTAGAAGCTTGTAGGAAGCATGGTGGATCAAAAAGCAGGTATCCTTATCATGAGACCAAGAAGGAGATACGATCGAATCATCGACGTCGTCCATCTCAAAGGTCTAAAAATCACTTGTGGAATGTTGGATCACCAAGATTTCAAGAATGGCTTGAAGTTGCAAGAGGTACTTGTGCAAAAGAATGCGAGGTTAAAGATGTTGAAGAGCTTGAGTTGGAGGTCAAAGAATTCAATATGGATTCAAATATGAAAATATGTCATTTGTTTCCTTTTGACTTAGAGATTGAGTATGGAGATAATATTGAAGTAGATTGGAATTCACCACCCATCTATGATGAATATCTTGATGTTGAATCTTTTGACCTAACAAAAGAAAATATTGGTGAATCTCTTCATGATAACAATTTTGGTGATACATGCCTAAATGGAGACCAAGAGTTCAAGTTTTCGAAGGAAGTACTTGCATGCTCGGATGAATTACTTGCACCTAGTGATTTGGATGACCAGGTTTTATTTAATGAACAAGGTAAGAGTCATGATGCATTTTTGGTTTGTGAAATTGGTGGTGTAGATTTGGAAACTAAAGTTGGGTTTTCACATGCCTCACAATGCTCCATTAGATTTGAATTTGACTACCATGATCCTTTTTGGGATGATTTCATGAAAGCTTATATCGATACCAAGTCAAGAGCAAAGAATGAGTTATTGCAAGTGTTGAAGCCTAATGCATGGTCAAACTCTAATAAAATTTGTGCATCGGAAAAACTTATTGAAAGGATTGAGTTGTGTGCCTCTTATGTCAAGATGCTACTTGTCAACATGACGAAGGAAACAAAGAGAAGCAAGAAGATAGGGTGGCGACATTATGAACTCTTTGATGAATTTGATTTCAAGCATGCGAACTCGTGGATGAGTTCTTTCTCACTAGGGGAGAATGATGCAGTGCAAATGGGGGTTAACTCATCTAACCCATTTGGAATTTCAAGGAGTTCATATTTAAGTTTAATTAATAGTTATTATTTCAAAATATGCATGTTTACTAGACTTGTTGAATGAGCATGATTTAATGTGGGATTGAGAACTGAGTATTCTAGAATTAATGTATTAGAAAAAATGGGGATTGTGCATTGTATTAGCATTTACTAGAGGGTTGGGTTACCTCTTTAAAAATGAGCATCCATGTCTGAGAAAGATAAACTTTGTTTATGAATATTTCTATCAAGAAAAATAGAGTTTTGCTCTGTTTGGCAATCGCCTTTCTTTAATTGTGTTGTTCTAGTTATTATCATCTACCGATTCGTTCCCGCATGAAATGGAAGTCTGATTTTCTTCCTCATAGAGGAAATATGATGGTTGTCAGAGCTCTGCTCTTCCTGAGTGTGCCTTTGGGGTCCTGCCCAGCTTAGACAATGAGACATTCGGTGATTGATCCTTCGAATTCCTAATGAAGGATTGTGCTTTTCCTTTATGTGCCCTTACTTGTTACTTCGTGTGTGCGCTTGCACTGTTTTTGCTGCTTCTAGTGTTGTATAAATTTCGTGCTTCTTTGTATCAGTGTATTATACACTAAATATTGATGGATGAACTGATGAAGTATGATTCACTCAATATTGAGTAGTCTTTTCCCCTCTCTTCTTTAGTGACAGACAGTTCTGTATATATGTAATTGAGTTTCCAGGTCGTGATCATCATAAACTTAAGGTGAGCTGCGATTCAGTATTTTTAATTATTATGATCATCCTAACCCAGTCACTTAACTCCCAGCTGGTTGCCCGAAACATAGTATTCCTAACGAACCAGCACATTGAGTGTGTGAACTGTGAAGCTTTGAAATGTAACAATTAATTGCATGCATGCCATGAACTCCATTATCACCAGAGTTGATTTTAACAAATCAATTCCTATCGAGTTGCGACTGGCAATTGAATGATGATGAACATTTGGAATTTCGGACTTAGAGAGCAGCGGTTGGAAGAGCAAGAACCCTATAAAAAGTCTGGACTCTAATTAGAAGAAGAGCTTAAGCAACAAAGGATTATTCCTTGAGCCAAATTTGCCTCCAAATATTAGTCTTGGGTGGCCATAGAAGCATTACTTTACCCCATTCAATCTTTATTACCAGAAGACAAAAACAACATTGTGAAGAAATCATGAAGTTGGACAAATCAACAAGAAATCAAAATTATAAACCTTGGCTGATGATTTGTCAACCACCATCATTTATCTTTAATTTTCCAAAAACTATATATGAACCGGCCAGCCCTTTTAGCAAATAAGAGACAAGAAAGATTCATGAAATCAGACGGCAATTAATCTGATATATTAGGCAGGTCGGTGCTATATCAAATCTATACTATACACTTTTATTAGTCTTTTTCTCAAGTCACTTCAATTGGATTAGATTATTCTAACCACATTTCTTTTCTAGTATTAAGTACACTTTCTAGACTTTGACCTAAAATAATACAAGAGCCTTGACAATGATGGATTTCAAGAATTTTCATGAAATTCAATCTTAGAATACAAGCACTGAGATGGAGTGGAATCATAGAGTCGGTGCAATGTTGCATTATTGTGCTTGCAAAACATGATTTTGAATTGTGTACCAAGTTTTAGAGACTAGAATAGTTTTCTTTTTTCCCACCAACTTAATGATTCAAATACTACCAAATAGACAGACTAAACAGAAGATTATACTGCTAATTCTGGTGCCCTGACTTGATGAAATGATTAGAATTAGTATTTGTCTTGAAGTGATATCTCCATTATAAGACTAACATCTGATCTTTGTTAACAAAGTCAGTCAATCATTACAAGATAAATATTAAGTTTAATTTTTGCTAAAAGGGTGACAACTAGCTGGTATGGATACACAGATTAACTAACAGATCTTATTAATTTGTTGCTTAATGGAATTTATGTTGTAAACTTATTGTTTTGATCTATCATTTTTGGTGTTTTGTTGAATGAGTGGGAATGGTTCTTTTTTGGATCTTAGTTTCTGGTTCATTGAATCTTTGTCAATCTCAGTTTAGATATAAGAGAAAATTGCTACCCCACATCAGAGAAAAGGCCTATAATATCTGTTCATCCTTCAAATTCAGTCTGCTTCTAATATCTGTTCTATTTTCTTTTTGAATACCAACTTGCACCTAGAGGCATTTGCCCTTTGAAAGCTCATAACACCAATTTATTCTGGCAACTTTAGTTATCAATTGATGAGCTGTGAATTAGGTTGTTTGGTAGCTTAACAAGTGACTTTGCATCAGATTAGCTACCTATCATGATTCTACTTTGTCTTTATTTTCAGTTCATGATCTAATTACATAAGAATTTATCTATAACTTTTTTTTTTTTGATCAAAAGAGGTTATCCTTTATTAGCTCAGCAAACAGTACAAAAACGATCCCCCTCAGTAAGGACGATAGAAAGAACAGTTCCGTAGAAACTACTACAAATCCACCAAAAAAATAGCAAACTATGCTAGCAATCTCCTAGTACACTCACCTAAGCCCAAAACAAAGAAATTATAGAGCTTGACTAATAAAAATATAAGGTCCAATTAAGGGACCACCAAGTCTCTATTTCCTTTGCGATCTCTCTCACTCAAGGCAAGATAATAAAAGGTCCAATATCCTTTCGTGAAAAAAGATATGAACCAAATAAGAAATAAAATTAAAAAACAAAATAACAACCTAAGCCCAACAAAACCCAGCTAATGTCACCCCGATGGAAACCCTAGCCGCCATCAACCAACGTGCAGCGCCGCTGGCACCCCACCCTGAAACCATCGTTGTCGCCCCAACATTGTGAGACCCACCATCAACAGCCCAACCAAGGAGGTGATGCAGCCCTCCCAGCACTCCACCATCAACCATGGTGACGACGTGAGGAAGAAGAAAATAATCTTCAGGTTTCCATTCACCATCGATCCAAATGCCGGCGTCACCGTCCAGCAGCACCATCGCATAAACCCCATCCTGAATCACCACGTAAGGCTCACTCACCGCTGCCTCACCCTCAATTCCACTGCCCTTGATAACAATTGGAAGGAAACAACCGTCCTTCCAGCCACCATCAATCTCTTTATCACCACCAGAAACCAAAGCCTTCAACTTCGTCTCCCGTTCAACACGAAACCAGATCCAGTTCACCAGACATGTATCGACGCCGCCAACAACCTCCCCAACAAAAGTAGCAGGAAAACAGTCGAAACATGTATATAGAGAGGACCATCGAGCATGCCCGCTGTCACTCCCACATGTTTGACGAGAGAGAGAGAGAGAGAGAGAGAGAGAGAGAGAGAGAGAGAGAGAGAGAGAGAGAGAGATTCATCTATCAATCGAAGATGCAAAGCCACTGCTAGTCTGACCTAGCCGTCGCTGAGAAACCTCTGGCACGAGAGGATAGAGAGAGAACATGAGTTTTTTTTCTATAACTATTTAGTCACTCTGGTGTCAATACAAGTTCTAAATTTAAATCATGAACGTCAGCTGATAAATAATTAGGGAAAAAAATGAAAATGTGATTCTATTTTTGGGTCCACTATAACATTATCTTTTTTCTGCTAGGAAGCATAAGCTTACCACTATGTTAGATACAATTTTCAGACATTGCCTTAGAAAATTGTATAGTTTTCACAACTTGTCCCTTCACAATTAAATTTGGCAAAAAAAAAAAGAAAAAAAAAAGACAAGGCCTATGCAATCCAACATGGTTGAAAATGAATGTAATTTGAGAAGGAAGGTTCATATAGCCAAGAACAAAAAGAGAGACACAGACATGGCTTAAAGAATGGCAAGATTCACTGCTGACCATAGTTCACATAGTCCCTCGCAAGTCACAAAGGACGAAGTACAATTTACATTAGGAGCGGTCTGGAATACACCGAGAGTAATCGAGCCGGACGGCGCGCTGCCGACGTGGGAGTCTGTAAACCACATGTCGGAGCCATCAATCTTTTCACCCTGTTGACCGTGAAATGCAAACCAAAGTGAAAAAAAACGCAGAAGCCGGAGTGAAAAGGGTAGGAGGGTATTTGCATAGGTCACACCCCCTAAATTAGGTTGGTATCCGGTGGTTTTGGAAGGGTGGATTGTGATTTGTAGTAGGCTGAGCGATGAGGGTTGAAGAAGTAAACCAGATTGAGTGAAATGGTTGATTGAGCGGGGTGACCGAAAGGAAGTGAGGAGATCGAAGCAAGCGAGTATTCTGGGCATCGAGAAGAAACTCAGATCGAGTTCAATGGTTCAACAGTGTATGGTTGCTCCTTCTTATTCACAACTTTGTTCCTGAATCGCCGGCATCGAGGTTCGGATAATTTAAGTTACTTTCTTTGTTGTGTTAACAGTTGTTGTGAACGGTAGTAATATGGGTCGACGTTGATCGTTTTGCACTAGTTAGACTTGTAGGAATCTGTGGCCGTATTGGGGTTTTCCAATCTCCATTTTTGGCGATGTTTCTTCATGGTTAGACCTCATATATGTTTGATGTGTTTGTGGGTGTTGTCTGCATGTGGGTTAGCGAGGTTGCATTTGAGGTTAGACAAATTCATATTTGTATATGCTCATCTCGTGTGTGGTTTTGGATATATTGTTGCATTAACTAGTGTGATTTTGAAAAGCTTGAGGTCTGCGTCTGTGCTTCAATCTTTCAACTTATTTTCATTAAACCAGCAACAAGACGATGAAGCATGTCAGCTGTGTGCAGAACATTGGCATTGCATTTGGCAAGCAATACAGGATAATAGCTAACAGAAACTAACTCCCATTAGTCCTTCCTCAAATAACTGTGGGAGTCACATTTTGTCTTTTTGTTTTGTTTCTTTCCTCTCACAATTTGTTTGTTACTCGGAATTCTTGTACTTTGAGCGCATGTTATCTATGTTTTAAGAGTCTTCAAATATGGATAATAGCGTAGATTGATTTATATTCCTAAATAATCTAGCATCCGCGACCGTGAATATCTGTTTGACATTATGTGAAGAACTGATCTTTACTTTTGAATTTGGATTACTCAGTGATGATCTTCCCTTTCTCTAAACATGCAGATATATTCAGAAATTTGCAGCAATTGGCAGGCATCAGTTGACAAGGACTTAATACCCGAAAGCAGTTCAGCGAATGCATCCTCAGTTGTTCAGGGTGGCTTATCACTAAACAATTCAGAAAATTTAGACTTTACTAGTCCTTCATCTGTTTCAGTTTGGGCCGAGCAAGGTTTCCTAGTTGCATTTGATCGTGCAGAGAAGTTATCCTATCATGTCCGAGATATGGATGGTTAGGCATTCAATTTGCTAAAATGATTTTCTGGTTTACCACCTAGGTTTTGCTCATCGCCTCAGTTATTCTGTAGGTGCTGCTGAAGTACCAGATGCAATGGAAATTATATTCCAAAAAGCTCTAGAAGTTGGGACAACTGCCGCTGTGAGTTCCTTTTATGCTGCCATTTACTTTTAGTTTTTCACATACAAAAATCTGCATTCTTGTTTGGAGATGACACTATATTTTGACCAAGTAGACTTTGTCTGTGTTTTAGGTAGACGAGTATATGGAGAACAAGGGCAGTGCAACAACATTGTACACCAAAGCTATGCTTCTGCTCTCTTTTATTGCAGGAGAAGCACTTCTCTGCCCCTGAACCCTCCATTTTCCTTAACTCCGGCCAATAAGAAGCGAGTCCAGCAATACATGGTAAACTTGGAGTCCCATCGTATTAAGTTTCTCAAACCAGATCCAACTCCTGTGCAATTCAAAGACTCCATTACGAAGTAAATATTACTGGTGTACATCCATTCCCAACAAGCTACCTTCATTGTGCATAGTACTGGTACGGTGTAAATTGCGGTCAGATCACCAGGCAGTTTTTTGGAAACTTTGGGTGATGATGATGATTATTAACAGTGACAAATATCTACCAACTTCCCTAGTAGACCACAGGCTATATCGAACGAGATTACCTTATTGCACGAGTTGTGTGTAAATAACTTTTCCATTCTTTCTGTGGACACTTGTAAATATGGATAGCGGCTAATACTCGTGCTTGGCTATTATAGCAAGGGCTAAACTTTTGTCATGATAGTCAGTTCTCACAAAATGTGGTTCTTGGTGTGCAAAACCGGCAGTAGAATCTTTCTGCCTTATCGGCATCCGCATACAATCGTGTGTATCTCTCTATTCTTTCCCTAGTCGTCTCTCCTTTCATCTGTGCACAAGGACTATTACCACAACAGCTGTTCATCCTATTTTCGGCTGAAACGCAACAGCTTCGCATCACATCCAAAAATGTGTCTACAGTTAGAGCTGCAAGAAATACAAGCACAATCAAGTAACCTGTAGGCGGTGGATAGCTAATTTTGCATGAAATGGCATACCCGGTTAGACTTATAAATCTCTTTGGTAATGAGACCTGGAAATCTCTATCTGATACAGCAAGTACATTTAGAAGTAAAGTGCCATGTCATGGCTCATCAAACGAACAAAGTCTTCAAGTGCAGTTGTGATGGTCCAAAGGTAGTGAATGAGTAAATGCAAGACATATATACGGTACACACACCCAGACAAGTTCCTGGTCTCCTTAACGAGAAAATTGAAATGAAATGGGAAGGAAGAATACGAAAGGAATATGATATACTAAAGGGGGAAACAATAACATTACATGCAAAAGCAAAGGTTTCCTTTGATTTTGCATGCAATATCGAATTGCAGGTTGAAGCTTCCCCTTCCAAGCGAAGCCTCTTGGGACCTTTCTCTTCACAGTGGCTGTCGGCATTTGCCACCCTGTTCTCATTGGCCTCTACCGAGCACCTTTTGTAAGGCTTGAATCCTGATCGACGAGACTTTAGCTTTTCATATGCCAAGCCTAATGTCAACAGCCCCTCTGCATCGTTGTGCCCTCCTGGTGGTGATGCAATTTTCTCCACTTCTGGGTGACAAAATGGTGCCCAGGCCTTGCTGTTCAGGTCTAACATTAGAGCTCTTCCATCTTTCTCACCACTATCCTGCTGTCCTTCTCTAGTGTCTTGATTCCCCTTATCCTTCAAAGAAGCTTTCTCTTCCTATGGAGAGGTCACTGAAGGTGAAGTCCCTCACTTTATCTAACTAACTTTGGAGTCACCCATTAACTTGTTATTCATTCAGAAAAAGAGTACAGTGGGTCAGATCTTCAAGTTCCTGCACCACAATTATATTGCAAAGGATTAAAGGAACCTCAATGAGAAAGAAGTAATCACTAGGACATCATTTAGATCATGTTACACACCTTTAAACAGCTTTTGAGACCTCTCCAGACTTTATCAAATTCCTCCTGCACAAAATATTAGAAGATCAGAAAAGGCTGCAAAATTTTTCTATCAACCTCTAGCATATCAAATCAAGAGACACCCAAGCAGGGCTGCAGAAGACCTAAACTATGGTTCATATCTTAGTGTGATTACCAGATTAACTAATACAACTTTCCCTACACCCAGCGACCCTCCGCAAAATTTACATGTCTTGTTAAGCAAATACAACTTGCTCATGTAGTTGCGATAAATTCCTATTCATTTTGTGGTGATGAATAAAAGAAACCCAATTTCAAAGAACTTGAAAAGGATGAAAAAACAACATAAGGAAACAAGCAATTCATTCAACGAAAAGAAACAGAAACCCAGCTGCGTACTGTTGAAGGACATACAAACCATAGTCCTCTAGAACACATTAGACAACTTCATTCACAACAAGTAAAAAGATTTAAACTTACTTTGATACTCATTCACCATCACCTGTTCCTACTCCCACTGCCTCTCGTAATTCCTCATACTTCCAAAATTTCTAAGAGCAATTCATATATCACTACAAAAGAGAGCAGAGATGACGATACCAGATCGGCGACCAACAAGATGAGTCGTAGATCGGAGAATAAGATCTGAAGAAGACCGCAACGAAATCGAGGGGAAAACCCAAAGCTTACGAAGTTGTGTTGCCGGGTTTCTCTCGCCTCACCTCTCATTCGATCTCTCTAAACCCTCACACTTTCATCTCCTTATTTCCCCTCGTTTTTGCGTCCTTCTAACACGGAATTGACAACCCTGCCCCTCAGTCACTTTTTCGATTTTTTACCCGGCTGGACGGTCGGCTTGGTCGGCTCGATTACTCTCGGTGTATTCCAGACTACTCCTTTACATTATCTTCAGGGGGTACTCTTGGTACGGACGAGAAGTACAATTTACATTGGAACACCAATATTTGGAAACTCAGGGGTAGAATTGGAAATGCCACACAGAATAATTGCATGAACAAAAACACAGTATGTCACTAAATATTCACTGTATATCATCTTCAAGACATGAGCATGTGACCCTCCTCATAAATAATGCAACCCCATTTCAGGCAGCCTACATCTGCCAATTGCCATTCTCATATTCATAAATGTTTAATTTAGAATTTGGAAAGGAAAAAGATTATTGCTCGGGAGAAAATGAAATTGCAATAAGAAACTCCACCTGTTGCAGCAGTTACATTGGAGTTTATAATAAAGTACAAACTTAATGCTGTCATTTGTCAGATGCTTGGCTCTTTCTTTGTGAAAGGAAACAAAAACAAAAGCAGGATGATATGAACTTTTCCAATCTGTTTTCAACAACAACCCATGTTCCCTTTCCTCATTTCTCAAGTTCAATTCTTTTTCATGTTCTTTCTTCCTGGTTTTCTTGAAGAAAGTTGTCATCTTTGCTATCTTGAACCGCCCATTTTGGGTAAAGCTTCAATCTTTTCATTATTCAGATCTGCAAGCTGATTGGGTTTGTGGAGTTTTGAAGAGAAAGTCTTAGGTGGGTTTCAAAAACCAGTCTCTGTTCATAACAGTGATGGTGATGAAGGTAACTATGTTGCTGCTAGTCTGAATGCACCTTCTTCAAGTTATTGAGACACCTACAAATCTTTATTTGTTCATATGAGTGTTTCAGTTTTTTTCTGATTGAGGCTTTGATGATGATGATGTAGTTAGGAGTTGGGGTTTTCATGTTTTTAGCTCCAAATTGTGTGTTGTTCTTGTTTGGCCATTAGAAATTGTAGATTTTGTTGATGGAGAACTTTAGGCTGTTTTTTCTGGTGATAGTCTTTGTGTTTTCAAAAACTTGTGAAGCTCAATCGAGGTCTTTTTTGATAAACTGTGGTACAAATTCCAGTGTCACTGTGAGTGGTAGGAAATGGGTTGGAGACTTAACCCCTAACAACAACATCACTCTCAGTTCCAATGGAATTGATGCCTTCACTGATATCAAAAGTGTTGATGATTCGACATATGGGGAGCTCTATAAAACAGCTCGAATGTTCAGTAGTAGATTGAACTACACATTCCAAGGTGTTAGGGGAGACTATTTTGTTAGGCTCCATTTCAGCCCTTTCTCCTTTGATGACTACAATGTAAATGTGTCTTCATTTGGAGTATTGGCAAATGGTCTGAAACTGGTTGAGAAATTTGTGGTTCCGGGTGAGATATCACAGAAAAATGCATACCTGCAGAGTTCAGGAAGCAATTCGACTTCTTCGTTAGTCAAGGAGTATGTTTTGGCAATCAATAGGGATGCACTAGTCATTGAGTTCATCCCGGATAAGGAGAAATTCGGGTTTATTAATGCTATCGAGATTGTTCCAGCTACATATGAGCTCTTTGCAGGATCAGCTAGTAAAGTGGGTGGAAATGGTGCAAATGTCAATGTAAGTTGGCAGGGGATCGAAACTATGTACAGGCTAAATGTTGGTGGTTCCGAAGTTAGTCCCAGTCAGGATTCAGATCTTTGGAGAAAATGGGAGGTGGATACCAGCTACATGATCACAGCTAATGCCGGGTTAGAAATCAAAAACAGTTCCAACATTACCTATTCGTCTGTGAATGAATCCTCAGTGGCTCCTCTTTTAGTCTATGAGAGTGCAAGAACTATGTCCAACAATGAAGTCTTGGAGAAAAGGTTCAACATGTCATGGAAGTTTGAAGTGGATCCTGATTTCGATTATTTGATCCGATTACATTTCTGTGAGCTAGTTTTTGACAAGGCAAACCAGAGAATATTCAGAGTCTACATAAACAACAGGACTGCAGCAGATAATTTCAATGTGTTTGTCCGAGCAGGAGGGATGAACAAAGCATACCATCAGGATTTCTTTGATGTGGTGTCTTCGAAGGTCAAGACACTGTGGATTCAGTTGGGTCCTGACACAGCTGTTGGGGCTGCAGGAACTGATGCTCTCTTGAATGGCTTGGAGATCTTCAAGATCAGCCGAAATGGGAATCTTGCTTTTGTGGACAACTATGAGTCGAGTGCCAATTCATCTAAAGCAAGTTCGAAAACTGCAATTCTTTGGGGGGCAATTGGAGCAGGTTTAGCTTCTGTTGCCATTCTAGCCACTATAATTTATTATTTCTGCAAATGCCGAAGAGAAAAATTAAGTGACACCAAAACCACCCCCCCTGGATGGAGGCCATTGTTCCTTGTAAACAGCACTGTCAATGCCAAGGGATCAGCAGGAAGCAAGAATCAGCATGGTTCTGTGGCCTCTACTAGAGCTGGCAAGCGGTTCTGCTTACCCGAGATTCGTGCTGCAACTAATAATTTTAATGAAAGTTTAGTGATTGGAGTTGGAGGCTTTGGAAAGGTCTACAAGGGTGAGATTGAAGATGGCACACTTGTAGCAATCAAGCGGTCCAACCCCCAGTCCCAGCAAGGCCTGGCTGAATTCGAGACGGAAATTGAGATGCTTTCAAAGCTCAGGCATAGGCATTTGGTGTCCTTGATTGGCTTCTGTGACGAGCAAAATGAGATGATCTTGGTTTATGAGTATATGGCAAATGGGACTCTCAGAAGTCATCTCTTTGGAAGTGAACTCCCACCGTTGACGTGGAAGCAACGAGTAGAAGCATGCATTGGTGCTGCTCGAGGACTGCACTACCTTCATACGGGAGCAGATAGGGGGATAATCCACAGGGATGTTAAGACAACCAACATACTGCTAGATGAGAACTTTGTAGCAAAGATGTCCGATTTTGGACTGTCGAAAACTGGTCCTGCTTTGGACCATACCCATGTTAGTACTGCAGTTAAAGGAAGCTTTGGATATCTAGACCCTGAGTATTTTCGACGACAGCAGTTGACAGAGAAATCAGATGTCTACTCTTTTGGTGTAGTGTTGTTTGAGGCTGTTTGTTCTCGGCCAGTTATAAACCCAACCTTGCCAAAAGATCAGATCAATCTTGCAGAATGGGCAATGAAATGGCAAAGACAGAGGTCACTTGAAACCATCATTGATACTCATCTTGAAGGAAACTACTGTCCTGAGTCCTTGAAGAAGTTTGGGGACGTAGCAGAGAAATGCCTTGCTGATGAGGGGAAGAGCCGGCCAACAATGGGGGAAGTTTTGTGGCACTTGGAGTATGTCTTGCAACTCCACGAAGCATGGCTACGGAAAAATGCAGGAGAACATTCTTTCACAAGTAGTCAGGGCTTTGGGGGTTTAGCTGTGGATGAAGCAGAAGAGAGGGAAGCTACCAGTTTCGATGAAGAGACTGGTTGCAGCAGAGAATCTACTAGTAGAGGGTTTAATGAATCTACTACAGAAGGAGTTGAGACGGTGAGGAAGTGAAATGTGTTCATTATATTGCATTATAGATTCTTTCAAATTTGTTTTACTTCATTCAATTGATATGAACTTTAAGTTGCTTATGCAATATCTTTGTAGGTTTCATCTCATTCATTGTAATAAAATCCTCTTATACCAAGTTCTTGGCCATTATAGTTTGATGTTTCTCAAAGACTGATCCATAGTTGCTAACTGTTTATTTCAAAAAGGAGACTACTCTTGAGTTGCCATTCCTGAATAGATCAAACATCAAACCACTGAAACAAGAAATATATACAAGTATAAAGCCCCATAGTTTTTTTTTTCTTTTGTTGAAAAGCCATAGAGAACACCATTGTTACCAAATGAGAAACACAGATTTCCAAATATGCAACTCCAAATTTGAGTTGGCATATCGCTATTCTTTCCCCAAGTTTACAGAGAGCACTATACTCAAGCTTGTTGGCTTCTTTCAATTTCCTCAGCCTTCATGAAATCTTATTGCATGACATAATCCCGTTCTGCACGGATGTCAAACATTCCACCTTCGGCGCAGACATTCCGAAGATCAGCCCCATTAAAGCCCTCAGTAAGCTTGACAATTGCCTCATGATCAAGTTCCCTAGCTATGTTTGGCCATCCCAGCAGCATGCATCTTAAAAGTCTCCATTCTTGACTGCTCATTAGGCAACGGAATCTCTATCTTTTGGTCCAGTGGCCAGGCCGGAGGAGCGCAGAGTCTAGAGTATCAGGTCTATTGGTTGCCATTTTTCACCTTCGCAAGCTGATCAAACCCATCTAGCAGCTGGTTCAGCAACTCACGAGTGTTTCTCTTGCGGAACATTTCCTTATCACTCTAGCACTCTCCTTAACATACCTATCGACAATGCATGGCACTTGATACAACCTTTAGAAAACAAGTACATGTACTACTCGTTGTTGCTCTAGCTAGTATTGTCTTTCCTGTTCCCGGAGGTCCAAGAGAAGCACGCCTTGGATGTTTTGATCCCCACTAGCTCTAAATTCTAAAGATTCCCTAATGTCTCAAATCTGATCGGATTGGCCTCTTACGTACAGCTGAGTAGCGAGTAGAAGCAATTGAATCAACTTGTCTAGGAAGACTGGAAGAGGCTTCATGATAGTCAGTCATTTTGCCCAAAACAACCCTAGCGCCTGGTGTAAGTTCTTATATGATTTCTTATTGAAAATGAAAAGAAACCGTTTCTTGCTGACAATGAAAAAGGATTTCCAGAAAGAACGAAAATACTCCCGACTCTTTCTGGAAAAGGGAAGAAGACTATTTGGTTTTGCTGGACATGCAATGGTTAGAATCAAGATTTCAGATTATGGATTCTCAGAATCTAAAATTTATTACTACACCTCAATAAGCAGTTTACAGGGGTAAAGTGTAAACCAAATACTGTATGAACAAGAGAGTACATCAGATTCTAGTATTCTCTGATTTCTCTTGGGACTTAAAACCAGCATATCTTTCATGGTATATAACTATATATACAGCACAGCTCCCAAATTCAAGAAGTAAACTTGCTTGCAATGCTGCGACACAGCAGCTTAACTGCTTGGAAACCTTCCTCATCAATGGAGACAGTACTTAGCTGTTTTAGCAGTGTCACTTCAGTAGCATGATCGAATGCAGACCTTGATGTGAACAAGAAGTAGCCTCCACATTCCCAAGCTGAAAGGGTGCAAGAGGTTTTAAATGTCTTTTGCTGCATAAAACAAATCCTACTAATAAGAAGAATGCAAATCATATGCACCCAAAAAGAAAAGGACAACAAGGAAAGTTATACCCACAAGGTTCAAGAAGGCAGTTTGCAGCCAAAAATAAAACCATATGCCATTTACCTGAAGAAACAAAAAGATCTTTCTGCCACGATCAGATATCAGCAGATTATAGAGTATGAGTTTTCCCCTCAAACAAGAGCATATCTCAGCAACAACCTCCAACATCAACTTAAAGTGGTTGCTCTCGAACACAAGGGTCTTAATGGGGTAGTCTGCAACAGAAGATATACGCGTCCCTTTTTGCCCATCAACGAAGAATGTATCAGAAGGCATGAACTCGACAGGTAAAGGGATTTGAAAATAGCAAGCCTGCAAACAAATGAACAATCAAGTTATTTGCAAGAACAAGCAGAATATAATTTTGATAAGACTACAGTAATGTCTATATTTACCAATATCTGACTGGCACAAAGAACCGGTACAAGCAATTATATACCTGGAAATATATATGAGAAGCACCAGGTGAATAGTCATAGAACAGCCGAAAAGAGTAATTCTTTACTTCAACAGCAACACACAGAGCCAGTTCCAAGGATTTTGCATCCAGCAAGTGGTAATGAATGTTCGAGCAATATGGTATCAGGAAGACATGGCCATATTCGACAGGGGACGCCTGAAAAAGAACAAAGTATTTTTTTTGGATAATGAAAAAGAACAAAGTACTAATCACTTCACTAGATACATGCTGTCAGCATATTTAGAAAACTAAATTTTTTAACATGATCGCACACAGACACAGCTCTAACACATTTTTTTTTTCTCAACATCAAGGATATGATTCACAAGAATTCATGAAAGATATAACACCATTTTAGATAGCAACCCCCTGATCTCAATATATTCAAAAATTTAAGCTTCTATGTCTACATATACGAATTCAGCAAAAAGAAAAACATAGTAATTAACACACCCCCATTTCACAGGATTATCACAATTCTCTTTTAGACAGAGATCATTAATTTATCACCATCCATGGTACTTGAAATGAATTAGACACCGCCTTACATTTACAGTAATCACTAAGGCAGAATCAGGGACATCAGTTGCTAGAACAAGCTCCGGCCTTGACTGTCCACCTCTTGCAACAGAAAATAGTAACTCCTCCTGGCTATCCATCCAACCAAAATCAAACACTCCGCGGCCGGTTTTACTCCTGCCTAGTTTGGGAATACAATCCTTACTCCAGCCTTCATTAAGCTGTGCAATAAACTTTCTCCTTCCACCAATAACCTACATTATCCAAAATATACCTACAACTATAAGCGCCTTCAACTACCTATGCAGAAAAACATAAGCAATGCAACAAAACAGACCTTGATTTCAGAAGTTGTCACATCATATCGGAATAAACCTTTCCACATCCGATCCTCCCACTGCAAGTAAGGCAGAAACATATGTAATGATCCATCACTATCACTAAACACAATCATTAGCAATGTAATTGGGTTTCGATTCTTACATGTGCAAGAAGAACCGAATCCAATAAACTCTGTTCCTCTTCCTGTTCTTCTAAAGAAGCGGGACCATCATCCAAACCAGAAATGCAACCAAAACGGTAAAGAGGGATTCTAACACCTGATCAAAGTTCCACACTTTCAATCAAAACCAATAAAAAAACTCAACCCCATAAACGATGAGCAACAAAGAAGAAACCTTTCAAGGAGAAAGGTGAGCATTCAGTAGCCATTGTTTCAAAATACAATCAACTTTTCCGAAAGCACAGGAAATGGACCACAAAACGACGTCGTGTGAGTCAGAACCCGCCGCCGGCGAGGAAGGTGAGATCGGAGGGACGCCCACCGGCGGAAGGGAGGGCACCACGACCGCCGTGGAAGGAAGGGCATGCAATCAAAAACGAACTAGCCATGCATTCTCTCTTCTGCCTCTCAACTTCTGGTTTTGTTTCGTTTGCGTTCAGCTCCTTCTTTCTGACGTGGTTGTGTATGTATCTGCGATTCTGCGGTCGGTTCTATACCACACGTCGGAATCATCAATTATTCAATTACGTGAAAGCAACTTATATGCGGTGAGTACGACATGCAATATGATAGGTCTAACTCATCGATAATTCATTCGTAGCTCTTGCCTCTTGGAGCTCATGAAACGTTAATCGTATGTCATGGCCTCTAGTAACAGGAATTCGAAGAGGAAATGATTGCTAAAGATCTAATCTGACATGAATGCATCCCAAAATCTTCAAGTAGTTATGGATGGATGAAGCAATGTACTTGACAAAAGTGAAAAGTCCACAAAATGCAAGTTAAGGCTAAAAATGATCTCAAGCCTCCTAATTTTTTCGATAGATGGTGTTACCAAGGTTTTCCTTTCTAATTGAGTCGTGTATGACATAAAAATCTCAATTAGTCATACAGTGAAAAATTTTCAAAAAGTGACCTTTTTGTTTTTGATCGAGATTGAGGTAGCAAGCAATTTCATTTACGTTAACAAGTAAGTCCGACTAATCTCCAGTAACAAACCTGGTAGCCATAAACTATGAGAATTGAGACTCGAACTCTAGACATGAGAGTTCCATTCCATATAAGCAGTTCGACAAAGTTGGGCCTTTAGCACAAGAGGGACAAAGATTCATCTTGGGCCTTGGGCCTTGGCAGACTCACTGTTTAATTTGGAGTGACAGTTTCTAGGGTTGGGAACCGTTGCGTATAAAGGCAGCTCAGAACTCACCGGCGAACTCTTCCTCACTCTCTTTCTCTTCATCTCACTCCACACAAAACCCTAGATAACTCATCGGAGCTCTCCCAGAACCCCCAAAATGCCTCCCAAGTCTGCAAAGGGCAAGGAAGCCCCAGCTGAGCGACCCATTCTCGGCCGATTCTCATCTCACTTGAAGATTGGGATCGTAAGCTTTCCATCACTCTATTCAATTTCTTCCCAACTAAACTAGGAAAATCGATTCCAGAAATCATAGTCAGTTTTTCTTATGTAAAGATTGAATTTTTAAGAGGTGTGTATGTAGTTACTTTGTTTTCCAAGCAAGTTTTTGGCTTTGGATTTTGTTCGTTTTATTCTGCAACGGTTACTGTACTGTGAGGATCAGAAAGATTGTTGCTTTATGTTTTGGGTTGATGGAATGGTTGTGAATGGTGGGATGATTGTAATGTGTTGCTTTTGCTGTTGTTTTGGTTAGGTTGGATTGCCCAATGTTGGGAAATCTACTCTTTTCAACACTCTGACGAAGCTTTCGATACCGGCTGAGAACTTCCCTTTCTGCACAATTGAACCCAATGAAGCCAGGGTCAACATTCCTGATGAGCGGTTTGACTGGCTTTGCCAATTGTACAAGCCGAAAAGCGAGGTTTGTTTCTTAGGTTAATAATAAAGCATTGTGTTTAGACTTTTTCTGGTGTATTGAACTGCTGCATATATTTGGTTTACTGCATATGCTTTTATAAGGTTCTTTCTTATGGCATCTACTGCTTTAGTTTATATGATTTTTCTTGTAACTAGTGGTATTAGATTTGGCTCGTCCAAAGAAGTGAAAATAAGAAGGATTCCCTATTTCATGGATGTTGGGGTTGAAATTATAAGGGACCAAGTACTCACGTGATTAATGAAGTAAATTTTAATCACCAATTTTAAAAACCAGATGTGTATATTTTTTTAGAAAATGATCTTTTGATACAATGATTTAAGTATCATCTTACCCAAAGTCCATGTCATTTCTAATCTGGTAGGCAAGCTTGTTTCTACAACTAGTAGTTTTACTGATTAGTCAGCTTTCCTTGTCATGTGAGATTGTTTTATATTTATAGGTCTCAGCCTTTCTGGAAATTCATGATATAGCTGGACTTGTTCGAGGTGCTCATGAAGGACAAGGGTTAGGCAACAGTTTCTTATCCCATATCCGTGCCGTTGATGGCATTTTTCATGTTTTACGTAAGTTGTTTATATTATGCTTGAATGTTATTATTTTAGAAGACATGTGATAGTTCAAATTATGAATTTGTGAGTCTAATAGTAATCCGAAGAATTGAGTGGAGACTGCTTCTTTGGTTAAGTTTGTTCAGTAGTGTCCTTTTTATCTCACATCTATATGAGGACAATTAAGGTTAAAAGATTAAATAAGCAGTTTTCTCTATGTTGGGTGGGGAACGGGAAAAGTGTCCTCTTTTATTGAATTGATTATCTTAAATGAATGTACAGTTGCTGATATCCGTCAACAATATTCTACAGGTGCATTTGAAGATCCTGATATCATCCATGTTGATGATACTGTGGATCCTGTGAGGGATTTAGAGATTATCAGTGCAGAATTGCGTCTTAAGGTATGCTTTACCTCTATTTTTTTTGTTTAGTGTTTTTCCTTACTATGGTTGATTGTCGGTTGTTGTTTATTGCCTTTATGTAAAACGTCCTCTGTCTTTCTGTGATGTGTAGCTCCACTTGAAAGCTCTTCCCAATTTCTTGAGCTCATCATTTTCTAGGGATTATGCTACTCATTCATCTATATATTTTTAGAGAGCTATATCATGTGTTTTGCAGGACATTGAATTCATGGAAAGGAGGATAGAGGATGTTGAAAAGAGCATGAAGAGGAGCAATGACAAGCAGCTAAAAGTAGAGCATGAACTTTGTGGAAGGGTATACTCCTATATTCTTAGACTTTAAAATCACAGTGATGCATCATTGGTTGATATAACAGAAATCCAGATTCAAACAAGTTTTCTTTACATGTGATCTTACTTTTCCTTTTCCTTTTCCTTTTCCTTTATTAATATTGATCAATGATCATGGATCTACAGCTCAAGGCATGGCTTGAGGATGGAAAAGATATCCGTCTAGGGGACTGGAAAGCTGCTGATGTCGAGATCCTGAATACCTTTCAATTGCTAACGGCCAAGCCTGTTGTTTACTTGGTAAGTTTAACTCTTTTAGGAATAATTTTCAGGAGTGTTAGTTTTAGTACCCTGTACTCGTATATTTCTACAAACAGCAAATGTTATTGATATCTTTTCCTTGGAAACGGAAGGAATGCGATTGTAATTACCAGAGAACCTGTTTTGGGAAAGTTAACAAATATTAGGCACAGTCAGTTGTATAATATGTATCTTGATTTAAGAGTTCAAACAGACGATCATTGCTATATGTGTAGAAATAAAATGTCATGAAACTTGTAAGAATTTCTTATTCAATCCCTGAGGCTTGACTGCTACATTTTGGTCTTGGATCTTCATTTATTCAAATTTTAGATATGGTTGTCTTTAGCTGGTGGATGAGGATTCATTTTGTTTCTCTTTCCACAGGTTAACATGAATGAGAGAGATTACCAAAGGAAGAAGAATAAGTTCTTGCCAAAGATTCATGCATGGTATGTGAAGAAAGATTTCTTGTCTCTATTCCATTGTTTCTTGGTACATATATCTTTTGTGGATTGCCATGTGTTTGTCAGTGTGTTATTTATACTTCTGTGTATTTGTTTTGAGCTTACAGTTAACATTCTTTTCTAATTCCACACACTTTACTTACCATCATGCCTTGCTAGAATAAGTCTTTCAATGATTTCAATCTACCAGTTTATGTAATGGAAGGCTTTCGCTCATTGTTAATAGTAATAATCCAGTCATGCTACATAGATTGATTCAGTTGCAATACAGAGAACTTGGTCATTTTCAGCGAGTAATCATGAATGAGAGTGACCTTGTCTTTTTTTGTGCTTTTAGGGTGCAGGAACATGGAGGTGAGAAAATTATTCCATTCAGTTGTGCACTGGAGAGGAATCTTGCAGATTTGCCACCAGATGAAGCAGCAAAGTATTGTGAGGAGAACAAAGTGGAAAGGTAAATTAAATGAATGACTGCTGAAACATCGAATTAGTCTTTGTTTGAGAAAGGATGATGCTTCAAAGCATGTATTTCTCAGAATAAAATATTTACTGAAATGCAGATGCTTCTTAGTACTGCATTCAGGCTCGTTTTTATGTCAATACCACATGTGCCTTGAACCTATATATGTTTGTATATTCTATTTTGCCAATATCAGTTTAATCATGTGTAGTTGGAGTACTAGAAATAAGTCAATGGAGATTAGTGTAGCAACATAATAGATAATTAATACCATGTAACTATGCTGACTGGATCAACTTTCCTACAGTGCCCTTCCCAAGATCATAAAGACTGGATTTGCAGCCATTAATCTCATATACTTTTTCACAGCTGGTCCTGATGAGGTAGAGTGATCTGTTGCTTATTTTTGTTACCATTACAGCTTTTTTATTTTTGTTAGGAGTTTATTTATAATTGTGTTTGGTTAGTGTCACTTATCTGGGCTGACTCTGTTCGCATGAGCTCCTTTCCATGTCCTTTGAGTCTAAACTACTCTTACCTTTGGCAGGTGAAATGCTGGCAAATTAGGCGGCTTTCAAAGGCTCCTCAAGCTGCTGGGACCATTCATACTGATTTTGAGAGAGGATTCATTTGTGCTGAGGTAGCTCCTAGCTTACATTTTAAGTCTTATGACACTACTATTTCTTTAGTTATAGTGTCTTTACTAGCTATAATTCCATAAGGTTCACAGATATAGAAGATACCTTTCCCTTTGGTGTTATGTGTGGGAAAATAAATGAATCATCAATCTGATGCCTCTAATTAGTGTCTCTATTGCGGTCTTTTCTTTTTTGCTGAAAGAGCTCTTCCCTTGCCCTGGCCTTTCTATGTTTCCTTTCTCCTTTTTGTAGTATCAGTCTGGTGCCTCAACCAAATGATTCCTTGTACTAACATCCAACAGCCAGTAGTACCAGTTATTATTCCCCTGTGGCCCTATTATATCCAACTTGATATGAAAATACTGTCAGCTAGCTCTAGTGGTTGCTGTGACTGCCTGCATGTCTGCTAGAAAGAATATACTATTGCGCTACTCATTGGAGTAGAGCATTTGCTGGATTTCTAAAGGTTGTTTACTTGGTTTGTCTACCCTGTGATTTACAGGTCATGAAGTTTGAAGATCTAAAGGAACTTGGTAATGAACCAGCTGTTAAGGTATGCACAAGTTACTAAAAGATGAGGTATCATAATGTCATACATATTGCATATTTTGATAATTTGTGAACTTGAGCAAGATACTAAAAGATGGGACGAATTGATTAGTCGAAATACTACTCTAATAGCAAAGTTAGGAGATCAAAGTGTTCTATGGACAATATATATAGTCTTGGTACTGCTCTCCACAGTCTAAACTGAACGAATGTATGTGTCTATTAAAACCTACAAAATCTTACAACAAAGGTACCTTCAAATTCTTTTCCCTTTTTTTGATTATAAAGAATTGTCGACACTAAGTAGCTACTTCTGGGTTAGTGTATATGGAGCATGCTCAATTCCATGCTCAATATCATGCTGCCATGATATGGTCTTCAAGTTCATGATTCAATTATACGATCATGTTGCTATAAATTCTAGACCCTGAGATGGGCCTAATTCCATTGTCCATTTAAATCATCCAGTAGTAGAGTACAAAATTATATGACAAGAAAAGTAGAAAAGAAAAGAAAGCTAGTGTAATCTAAGCATCCTGTACTTTGTTGATGGCATATATGTACTGGTAAACAAAGAGACAATCAGATTGGGAAGAGATCTGATCATAATTTAGGCATCTCCCGAGAATCTTCCTCTTTTTCTTCTTTTCTTTTATGGTTAATACACCCTTAGTCTAGTACCAAAGGCTGGCACACATATGCATGCTTCAACTGTGGAAAGGTGGATATCGTCCAGAGTGTTTAGCTTCAAAAGTTCTGAATTTTAGAAGGAACTGTTGATTTGCTTTAGATAGGACCTTCTAATGCTTTGGCACCTATCTGCTTTGAGGAAGTATCCAGTCTTATTTGATTTCCTGTTTATTTTATTTACAGGCTGCTGGTAAGTACAGACAAGAAGGGAAGACATACGTGGTCCAAGATGGAGACATAATATTCTTCAAGTTCAATGTTTCTGGAGGTGGGAAGAAGTGAGATTCACATATCCAGCATACATGTTCATTTAGATTCTGGGAGTATATGGTTCATCCTATGATTGTATACTTGCATTGTCAAGATGGTAACTTACCTGTAGTATGTTTTGTATTGTCTGGTCAAATTTTTTGTTCCTCTAGTTCAACTGCCACTCTTCGACATGTATTCTAAGTTTTGGTTGTAGACTTGTGGTGAGTGAATGGAGAATACAAGCATCACCCTTTTATCTAACTAGTTCCTTGTATGTTAACTTCTAAGTGAATCTATGGTCATAGAGATGTCTCACTTTCTTCGATTTTCCTGTCAAGATTGTACCTGAATCAGAACATTAGCTCGCTCTAAACAACAAAGTTCATGAAAGGCGAAAACATCCTTCAAAAGGATCAAGTAGCAACCACTAAATATGCACAAGGTGGATTGGTTTTGTTGACTCATCATTGCTAAATCCCCCATATGTATTGTGTTGTGGGTCTTTTGCCTCACTAACATACCAAGTTGGGCTTCTTGGTTCCTCAACCTTTTTGGTTCTCTGTCCACAAATGGCTAATTTAATCATAGAGTTCAAGAGTTGAATTGCAGACGCTGCAAAAGCAAATGCAGCATTCTTGTTGTTTAGGGGAAGATGAGAAAGAAAACAACAAGGTACCACTGAGGTAAATTTTGGGCAGTTGTATTTTTGCTATCACCACCTTCTGAAGCGACTATTCTATACTTAAAACTCTTGGCATTGTCCAAGAGAGGACAAATTCACAATGCAAAGCTGAAGCCATGACCACATTTCTTCATCCACTTTTGTGATTTCTTGTGGTCCACCTGATCTAAATACCCACAAGTCACAGAACCCCCTCCTGTAGACTAGCAATCACAAGATGGAGACTGTAGATCACTGGTGGGTCCTTCTCACACGTGTCATGATCACATGGTCCCAAGAGGTTCCTTTGGCACAAGTGCACAACCTATCATTATGCCTCCACCTACCTCCACCTCTAAGGGTCTTATTGGAACTTGAAAAAAATGAAGACTGAAGAGAGACCCTGGTCAAAAGGGCAGAGGTGGAGCCCCTCTCAGTCCTACGTGGCACTGACCTCACAGTCCTCAATGTCCCCTCTCCAAAGTGGAGAACACCAAACTGGATTGAACAAACCTTTGACGTCCACTAGGAAAGTGAGATTCTTTTTTTCCCTTGCTTTGGCGGGTAAGACCCCAATTTTGCCCAAAAACCAATCACATTTTCCCGCTTACTTTCTCAATTGTTGGGACAAAGGTAGGGTTTATTGTTTAATCACCCAATGCACAAAGTTTTGGTCTTTACTGTGGTGTCCTCACATGCCCCTAAAGCTCAAAGGTATGGTCTTTTTCAGGGTTTTTGTTTTATTTTTGATTAAAGAAAAAACAGAGAGGGGTTTAGGGACTGTTAAGAATCCAAAGGTGCTTTCTTTAGGGTTTTTATGGTGAGATTGTTGATGGGTCCCCTTTACTTTCAATGCAGCCTGGTTGGTAATTTTGAAGACCCACTTTGAGTTTCTTCATGGGTTTTGCTGTAGCTGTGGGCACTTCTGAGTGAGCTCTGTGGAGGAATGTGGAGGAGGTAAGGTGTTGAAAGCCCCCTTTTGTTAATTTCATAGCTGTTTCAGATTTTGTTGCTCCAAAGGTTGAGTCTTTTATTGAGGGATTAGGTTGAAAAGGGCCACATTGTTCATAAAGATGGGATCTTTGTAGGGAAATGCTGTGTTTGTTGTAGATCTCTTAGGGTCTGACTCAGCTTCTTTTGTTTATTTCCACCATTTACTGCTTTCAGTTTCTGAAGTCTGGAGTTGGGTTTAGTGATATTAATTTTTTGGTTCTGGGGAGGAGAATCAGACCCTTGAAGCTCTGGAGAAGTTGGTTATGGTTTTATCTGTGATTTCAAGTCATTGATTTGCTTTAGGAAACTGGGCCTCTGGTGTTTTGCAGAACAGTCTGAAGATTTGTTGGGTTTCTTTGGCTGTTTGGATTTGAGAGCTCTAAAAAATAGATTTACAACATCCATAGCTGTTTCATTGTATTGAAGTCGAAGGAAGCATTCTAGGATTCTGTATTGTTGTGCCTGCTTGGATTGGTTGGTTGTGGAGAGTTTAAGTTTTACAGTTTGTAATTGATAGGATGAGTATGAGGCTAGGTGGGCTTTTAGTGCTGTCCCTATTTTTCTTTTCTGCAATGGGACAGCTTCCTTCACAGGATATATTGGCGCTGCTCGCATTCAAGAAGGGTATCAAGCATGATCCTACTGGTTTTGTGCTCAGTTCTTGGAATGATGAGTCCATTGACTTCAATGGTTGTCCTGCTTCATGGAATGGGATTATATGTAATGGTGGAAATGTTGCTGGAGTTGTGCTTGATAATTTGAGTCTCTCTGCGGATGTGGACTTCAGTGTGTTTTCGAATCTGACGAAGCTTTTGAAACTTTCCATGGCCAACAATACGATATCTGGGAAATTTCCTGACAATATTGCAGACTTCAACAACCTCGAGTTTCTTGACCTCTCCAACAATTTGTTTTCTTCATCTTTACCACCTGGAATTGGTAAGTTGGGGAGCTTAAGGAACCTCTCATTAGGTGGCAACAACTTCTCAGGCTCCATTCCAGATTCCATTTCAGGGCTTTCCGCAATCCAGTCGTTGGACTTGAGTCGCAACTCCTTTTCAGGGCCGCTGCCGTCCGCATTGACAAAGCTGTCCAGTCTGGTATCTCTAAATCTTTCTTCAAATGGCTTTACCAAGAGCTTACCTAAGGGGTTTGATCTAATGTCAAGTCTAGATGTGCTTGACTTGCATGGCAATATGCTTGATGGTCCTCTGGATAAGGCATTTCTGTTGGAAGCAACTGCCACACATGTTGACTTTAGTGGCAATATGTTTGCAAGTTCCGGTTCACAGGGGCAGATATTTCTACCTCGTCTTTCTGAGAGTATCAAGTACTTGAATCTTTCCCACAACCAGCTTACGGGGTCATTGGTGGGTGGCAGCGAGCTTCAGATATTTGAGAACCTGAAGGTGTTCGATCTTAGCTACAACCAGCTGTCTGGAGAATTGCCTGGATTTAATTTTGTATATGACCTCCAGGTCCTCAAACTTAGCAACAACAGATTTACTGGAGTTGTTCCCAATGGCCTAATAAAAGGAGATTCTCTGGTTTTAAGTGAACTAGATTTGAGTGGCAACAATCTGTCAGGTACTTCTACCTTCACTATTGTTCTGTGTTTACATATTTTCAATTGAAATGTAGTCTTCATGTTTATTGTGTTTTAGTATGCCTCTCATGTTGAAGTTGATCTCTCAGGATCAATCAACATGGTGACTTCAACAACTCTCCGCATCCTGAATCTTTCCTCGAATGGGCTTACTGGTAAGTTGCCTTTGCTGACTGGAAGTTGTGCTGTACTTGATCTATCCAAGAACAAATTCGAAGGAAATTTAACCAGGATGGTGAAATGGGGGAACATTGAATACCTTGATCTAAGTCAAAATCTTCTGACAGGACCCATCCCTGATGTCACTCCGCAGTTTTTGCGTTTAAATTATCTCAATCTGTCCCATAATTCTCTTAGTAGTTCTATAGCAAGTGTTATAACACAGTATCCAAAGATCAGTGTCCTTGATCTCAGTTCTAACCAGTTAGATGGCACAGTTCTTGCTGAGTTGCTAAGCATGCCTACTCTGCAAGAGCTCCACCTTGAAAATAATTTACTCTCTGGGTCAATTAACATCTCATCTCCTTTGTTCAACCAATCAAATCTTCAGGTTCTTGATCTTTCTCAGAACCGGCTCAGTGGCTATTTTCCTGATCAATTTGGTTCACTCAATGGGCTTAAAGTGCTCGATATTGGGAGAAATAATTTTTCTGGCTCTCTGCCAACTTCCATGTCTGACATGAGCACCCTAAGCTCATTAGACATTTCGCAGAATCATTTCACAGGTCCCCTTCCAAATAACTTGCCAGACAGTCTTGAATTCTTTAATGCTTCATATAATGATCTTTCTGGGGATGTCCCAGAAAATCTGAGGAAGTTTCCGAGTTCTTCCTTCTATCCAGGGAATACGCGTTTGCGGTTCCCAAATGGTGGTCCTCCTGGATCAAACAGTTCTGAAGCTGAACATTCAAAAAGGAAACCATTCAGCACACTCGTCGAAGTTATTATTATAGTCTCCTGTGTGGTTGTTGTCTTCATTCTTCTTCTGCTTGCTATCTTCATTCATTACATTCGCATGTCAAGGAGAATCCCATCGGGGCATACTGCAAGCAAAGATATCCATAAACGTGCTCCACCAAACCCCTCTGGTGCTCGAGGAGCAGAGAGTGCTGGTGCTTTGGTTGTTTCGGCTGGTGATCTTGTGGCTTCACGGAAAGGATCGTCATCTGAAATTATCAGCTCTGGTGAAAAAGTCACAGCTGTAAGTGACTTCTCCCCTTCAAAGAACAGCCATTTATCTTGGTCACCAGAATCCGGAGATTCCATTGCGGAAAACCTTGCCAGACTGGATGTGAGATCACCAGATAGATTGGTTGGTGAGCTTCATTTTCTTGATGAAACAATCGCATTAACACCTGAGGCGCTGTCAAGGGCTCCTGCTGAGGTTTTGGGGAGAAGCAGCCATGGCACTTCTTATAAGGCAACACTTGATAACGGGCTGTTCTTGACAGTTAAGTGGTTGAGAGAAGGGTTGGCAAAGCAGAAAAAGGAGTTTGCCAAGGAGGCTAAGAAATTTGTGAATATGAGGCATCCAAATGTTGTGGGTTTGAGAGGATATTATTGGGGACCTACACAGCATGAGAAGCTTATTCTTTCAGATTATATCTCACCTGGAAGTCTTGCAAGCTTTCTTTATGGTAAGCAATTTCCTTTGTTGTCTTCAACCTCCATGTCTTGCTTTTATTTCCCTAAATAGAAATCTACGACTAATAGTGCATCTAATAAGTCCCCCTGAGAAAATTCCATGACTTGTATTATAGATTTTATTCTGGATATATAGATAAGGTATTTTTGTGTGTGCATTTTTATATATGGTGACCAACACTTCCATTTCTGATGAGCGTAAGCTATTCTTCAGACCGACCAGGAAGAAAAGGTCCGCCATTGACCTGGGCCCAAAGACTCAAAATTGCAGTTGATGTTGCACGCGGCCTGAACTACCTTCATTTTGATCGTGCTGTTCCGCATGGTAACCTCAAAGCAACAAATATTCTGTTGGATGGGTCTGATCTGAATGCCCGAGTTGCTGATTACTGCCTCCACCGCCTCATGACACAAGCTGGCACCATTGAACAGATTCTTGATGCTGGTGTCTTAGGCTACCGCGCCCCAGAGCTGGCTGCTTCCAAGAAGCCACTGCCCTCCTTCAAGTCTGATGTTTATGCCTTTGGAGTGATATTGTTGGAACTTTTAACTGGAAGGTGTGCTGGTGATGTGATCTCTGGTGAAGGAGGAGGGGCAGATTTGACTGATTGGGTGAGGTTGAGGGTAGCAGAAGGTCGTGGCTCAGATTGTTTTGATGCTACATTGGTGACTGAGATAGGAAATCCAGCAGCAGAGAAGGGAATGAAGGAAGTCCTTGGGATATCATTACGGTGTATACGTACTGTTTCTGAGAGACCAGGTATTAAGACTATATATGAGGATCTCTCTTCCATATAGATTAGTTTGTCCTAGAATTAGCTCATCTGAACATGTTCATTTTTCGGGAGGTATATAATATCTCATTGGCCTCCCCTTTGTAACTTTCGGGGTTTCTTGTTTGTTCGGCTTATTGAATCTACCATTGTAAAAATGGAGCGTGATTCAAAGGGTGCAAATCTTCCTTTTTACTTTTGTATCACTTACCATGACATTCACTATTTGCTACTTTGCAAGGGCCTAATGAAGAATGTGATTGTAGAGAGGCCTTGCAAAGTAGCAAATGGTTTTGCATGAAATAGATTACAATGTTATGGTGTCCGTTTGGAGCATGATTTTCAATTGTCAAGTCCTACTACCATTGCATTTGCTACAGTAAGCAACTAAAGTAACACTAACCGATTAAGCGGCAGTGTTGCATGAATATGCTCTGTGCTCTTTGCCCCCATAATCTGTCACTTTGTAACTTTGTATCATATATGATAATTCTTATTTCCATCACAAAGTGAAAGGTCGATCATGGGGTTTGCCTGCTGAAACTAAACCTGCAATGCTAAGCAGCAATATTCATGAACGAAAGTTCTATAGTATTGGGTGTTTAAGGAAAAAAAAAAAAAACAACAACAACAATGACTGCAAAGCCTAGCTGACGAGGCATTTGTCATTTTGTCATATGACTGAAAAGAAAAGGCTTCTGGAGATAAGAAGGAAAAATAATTAACCATCCAACAAAGACAAAGATTCCTTGTTTTCCTTTTCATTCAAATCAGAGCTTATAGCTGTCTGTATTATATGATTTCATATGATAAGCACGTTTTGCAAGTAGTGAGTGATCATGAGAGTGAGGGACTCAGAGGTAACCATGGCAGTCTTGTACAAAGTGAGATCATTGCTTCATCTATCCAAATGTATTTTCACAACAAGAATTTCACCGAGGAGATTTTGCTCGGCACAAGTCTCGTCCCAATTTGAGGTAAAGCTTTGATCTTTCTCGTTTTTAACCAGTAGATAAATTTTCCTGGAAGACCCAGAACAGTTTGATATACAATTGGAAGTTCTTTGAGTTATCTTATGAAAATTCCCAATTGGGTATGTGAGAGAATTGAATTGTTAGCATCATATGATATGTGTTGTGGGTATTCAGAGTTCTAAAGCCATGGAATTGTTTTATTCAGATATAACTACTTGTTGATTTATGTTATGGAGATTGCAACTGTTTTTGTACAATTTTGTTGCTCCTGTAATTTATTGTGCTTAAATGATGGTTTGCAGACTGTAGGGTTTATAGGACTGGGAAATATGGGATCCAGAATGGCAAACAATTTAATAAAGGCGGGATACCAAGTAGCTGTTCATGACATGTAATGTACTTGAATCTTTTGGACTAAATATTTGGACCTCATCCAGTTAAACATTTTTGAACTGAGAATGGGTAACCATAAGTCCCAGACATTTTATCACCAATTCTTCATGGAAAGTTACCATCAATCATAATTAGTGTGAAGTACTCAAGTGATGATGACTCTCTGGATTTGTGTTTTCAGAAACTGCAATGCCATGAAAAGGTTCTCTGTTATTGGAGCTGCAGCGAAAGAAACTCCTTTTGAAGTTGCAGAAGCTAGTGATGTTGTGATCACAATGCTCCCTACCTCATCTCATGTGAGTTTCATAATTCATATAATCTTATGGAAACATTGTATTTTGCTTTTGATATAGTGCCATGACCATAGATGGTTTAAGGAGCTTTGTCAACTGTAGTTCAGTGCCACTAAAGCATCACCTTGATTTCTTCTGTGGTTCCTCATAGACCAACATATGAGAAAAATCAGATAGTAGTCTTTCAAGGTGTTCAGCTTCCAAATTTATGACTGCATATTGTGACACCCATTTTTGTTTATTCACATGCAGGTATATGATGTTTATACCGGACCAAATGGTTTACTTTATGGAGAGAATTTGCTACCACGGTTATTCATAGATTCATCCACTATTGATCCACAAACATCTCGAAAGCTTTCTACCATCGTCTCTAACTGTACACTAAAGAAACAGAAAGAAGGTATAATAGTAGATTGCCATTTGATTATTAGATATTGAATGGTTGAGGTAGCTGAAAGCAAATATTTTGTTGACTAATTCTAGTGGTGAAAGATGAAGTTTGTAGTTGATACATATATATGAGCCTTTTTCTGTTGATTTCAATTGTTTCTATATATGACCTGACTTGTATTCTTATTAGATCATTGGAAGAAGCCTGCCTTTCTGGATGCTCCTGTATCTGGAGGTGTCCTTGCCGCAGAAGCTGGGACTCTTACTTTCATGGTATTTTTCAATTCTGCAATCCAAATTTTGTAGACTTCGATGTAGTTTGGGATTGTGCTTAGTTCGGTGATAGATGTGTATAGACTAGATATATGCTTTGAAGGGCGACAGATTGTAATTAGTTTGATGATTTCTAAGCTTAGTATTGATGAAGAGATGACATGTGTCAAGGTTGCTGGATCAGAGGAAGCTTATATGGCGGCTAAACCCTTGTTCCTTTCCATGGGGAAGAACACAGTTTATTGTGGTGGAGCAGGAAATGGTTCAGTAAGTTCTGTCAGTACTGCATCAAATAAACAACATCTTCAGCTTATTCTGAGAATACTTAGTTCTCAGACGACCTGGATTTTTAGCAGTGTATTTAACTCTTTATCTTTTTGCAATCTAGGCTGCAAAGATCTGCAATAATCTGGCACTGGCTATAAGCATGATTGGCATCTCAGAATCGCTTGCTCTTGGTCAGTCTCTAGGAATATCTGCCAGCACTCTAACGAAAGTGTTTAACTCTTCCAGTGCTCGCTGTTGGAGCAGGTATTCTTGAGCACCCTGTAGATTGTAGTTTAGGCCATTCATTCATTTGTGTTATATCTTTCCCCTGCTGCCCTGCACATATATGTGTAACAGCTTCAGCTTTTTGGCTCATGTATGGGATTTCTGTTTCCATTTGGTTCATAATGCCTAACACTAAGGATATGGCATTCAATGCATGACAGTGATAGTTATAATCCAGTTCCGGGAGTGATGGAAGGGGTTCCATCTTCAAGAAACTATGATGGTGGGTTTGCATCCAAACTCATGGTAAGTTAACTAGTTTGATCTAGTTCATAATTTCCTCTTAGTTTAGGGGCCTTAGTAATAGTATAGGTGTTTGTACCAGCTAGATTGCTAGAACATACACATTCTATAGAAACAGGTTTTCCAGCATTGTAGAAGTCGGCCATTATTTATTTACATGCATGTGCTGACTTGAAGTTCCATGTGCTACTTCAGTAGTGATAGTCGCTTAATCATTTGGATTAGGGTACCAGATGAGCATTTATGGACTTGCAATTGCAGGCTAAAGATGTAAACATTGCTGCAACATCAGCCAAAGAGGTTGGTCTTCGATGTCTGTTGACATCCCAAGCACAAGAGATGTAAATCACTTTGCCTTTCTGAGCCTAAATCACATATTATAGCTCGGTTGCTTCCAATTCAAAGTTTACATCTTAGCTTTTCGTTGACGTCCAGCTTCTCAAGTATCATCATTAATCAACAAGCACTGGTTTAAAACCTCTTCGAAATGTTTCTAACCTCGCACTTAACTTTTACTTGAATGAAGTTCTGCCAAAATTTTATAAAAGCTTTCATTGACATCCATATATCCACTTTAGACACTAAAACTGATGAAAGGGGATAGTAATGCACAATATTTATAGCCTTTCACTATCAGAAATTCAGAATAGTGCAATATGATTGGTGTGCTGATGTCTTCTGCAGATATACGGAGCTCTGTGAGGATGGCCATGAAACCAAGGACTTCTCCTGTGTATTTCGCCATTATTACTCTGGCAAGAATGAGATTTAGTTTGATTGATGTTGATGTATACTACTTGGCAGCAGACTAATAGAACTGTGCTACTGTCAGTGGATTCAAACAACACTCATTGAACCTTTTTGTTTTACCTTCATTTGGGATCACTGTAAGTCTGAAATCTCAGTTCTTTTGATAAGAATAAATATACTACAAAAGAAAAAAGTTCAATGAGAATAAATGCCTGAATCAAGGTTTTGGAATTCATCTCCATTTTGATGCAAGAGGTCTTTAGTTTGAAAATCCTACTCCAACGCATTCATTGGTGCCCTTTGATAAAAAAGGAAGAAAATATCAAAGAACAGAAAGATTATTCCTTACCTAAACAGCTAAACTTCCTACATGACCATAACAAAACTTCCTATCAATTCAAATTTGAATTTTCAAACAAATGGGATGGTTATGGTAAAATATATCACCTAATTGTTTAAGGAAATATGATTTATTGTGTATGCTTTAGTCAAAGTAGAATCAGAATATGATTTGATATCAATGTTGTAACAAGAATACATATACTTTTCTTATGTATTGTATACTCTATATATAAAAGTTTATTCTATAAATGAAATAGAACGATATTCTCCCCAATCTCTCTCTTTCAGTTTATTTCTCCCGCAACACTAATTTATTTCTTACAAAACAATTTCAACTTATATCCGAAATTTATTTTCTTGTAGTCATCAAGGAATGTCAACTACTTTTTCTTTCACAAATAACTGAATAGAGGCAGTCAAACTACACATTCGTCATATTCGACGACTATTTACTCTCAATTATGGTTTTTGATTATGTTTTATTATCAATCAACAATGTGGTGACTATTCTAATTCGAGACTTTAAATATAAGTTTAGTGCGACTCTATTAAAGCGAAGCTATCGAAATTCGTTAACAGTGACCAGAATGAGAAATAAACACAAACTATGAGGATTGAAAGTACAGTTTAGCATTGTATCAAAATAAAAGTACAATCTAGCAAAGAGAAGCTCTTTCCCAAGCAAGGCAGGAGCAGATGAAGCTTCAGACTTTCGACCCGTTATTATATGAGAAAAGTTCACCATCGGTCCCTCAACTCTTGTGGCAAGGCCAATGTGATGCCCAACTTATAAAAACTACCAATGTGATGCCTACACTTTATTTTTCATATCAACGTGGGGGCTGAGACCATATTCCGTCACGGCGCCGTCTGCTTGGTCACGTGTCGCGCACGTGGCTCACTAAAATCGGTCCCTCAACTCTTGTGGCAAGGCCAATGTGATGCCCAACTTATAAAAACTATCAATGTGATGCCTACACTTTAATTTTCGTATCAACGTGGGATCTGAGGCCAAATTCCTTCACGACGTTGTCTGTTTGGTCATGTGTCTCGCACGTGGCTCACCAAAAAGGGCATAAAGGACATTTCGTGTGTTTTGTGCCGTCTCTTCTGATCGGCTTCGTCTTCAACTTCATCTTCATCTTCTTCTACCACAGCTCTCAACCAAGCCATGGCCGCCTTAGTCAGCGCGTCCCTCATGTCTGTCTTCGCCTTCTACATCCACAAGCGCAGCGTCGACTAAGTCAACGACCGCCTCATCGAGATCCGCCGTAAGCCGCTGTCTCGCCTCCGCTCTCAACACTCAGACGACAAAGTCGACGATAAGGAAGAAGATGATTACATCAACGAAGAAGACGAGTGGGACCAGTGGCGAGACCTCGGCTCTGACGGCGACGCCGTCATTGATCTCAAATCAGCGCCGTCTCAATTTTATAGAATTTTCACTTGTTTGGTCGATCTGGTCGCTAGCGGTGTAAGGGTTGATCTGGTCGCTAGCGGACGACGAAGGTGATGACTGTGGGGATGATGAGGACAATGATGGCGTTGTAGCAGAGGTGACGAAGCTGTGGGCGAAGTTGAGAGAGCGGTAGTCGAACATGGGCTTCCAGGGGCGGCGGGCGCCGAGATCAACCTTGATGCCGTCTTTGGCGAGGGAGATGTACTCGCCGGAGGCGGAGGTGGACCCTGATGGTGGCGTTGTTCTGTGGTTGGGACAATATGTTGAGTTTCTAAATAGAGGAAGACGACAACAGTCTGAATAGAAGACGAAGCAGAGGTCAGCAGCAGAAAGGGATTTGAAGCAGAAGGCGCCGAATAGATGGAAGCACGATGCTAATCTGAAACTGAGAAAGATGTCGGCCTAAGATTTGAAAAGAGACTAGAGCTGTTTTGACGAATTCCGGAGCGGGTCTGACGAAATTTGAATCTTGGGTCTGTGTTGGCTGTAGACGAAGCCGATCGGAAGAGACGGCACAAAACACACGAAATGTCCTTTATGCCCTTTTTTTGGTGAGCCACGTGCGAGACACATGACCAAACAGACAACGTCGTGAATGAATTTGGCCTCAGACCCCACGTTGATACGAAAATTAAAGTATAGGCATCACATTGATAGTTTTTATAAGTTGGGCATCACATTGGCCTTGCCACAAGAGTTGAGGGACCGATTTTAGTGAGCCACGTGCGCGACACGTGACCAAGCAGACGACGCCGTGACGGAATATGGTCTCAGCCCCCACGTTGATACGAAAAATAAAGTGTAGGCATCACATTGGTAGTTTTTATAAGTTGGGCATCACATTGGCCTTACCACAAGAGTTGAGGGACCGATGATGAACTTTTCTCTTCTTATGTTACGTAGACATATGGACAAGTTTCCCCAAAACACGTTGATATTCCGAAACCGAAACAACCTTTTCCCTCCTTTACTCTTTCTATATATACAAAAAACAATTCCCCAAAAATTCCAAAACCCCAAAACAGACACAAACCTCGTTTCCCTACAACCCCACACTGAACTAAACTACCCCAAAACCAAACCTCAGTTCTCTCAGTTTCTCAGTCTCAGACTTTGAAGGTTGGTGGTGCAGAAAGGTGCCTTTACTCTTATCTTTGATCCTATAACCGTTATACTGCTCTGTTTACATTATCATCAGCATTTTCTTTTGGTTTTCTGATTTGGGTTTGCACGTTTGTCTTCAATTTGTGAACTAATTTCGTTTTTGCTTAGGATTTCTGTGCAAATTTTGATGCTTTATTTGCTGGGTTCGTCTCTTGCTTAGCAACCCATTTCGTTTTACTGCTCAATTTTCACTTTTGGGTTACTTTTTGATTTCTTGGTGCATTTGCTTTGTTGTGTAATGGTTAATTGAAAGGTTCCACCTTTTTTTATATTTATTTTTATATATTTTTCGATTCTATAGTTTTTGTTTTTCTTATTCGATCATCATCCTAGGGACTAAATTATCAAATCTGGTGATGTTGGGTTTGGAAGTTGAGGAGATTAAGTGTCAAATGAACAAGTGTATGCACGTTTCCCCAAGTCTTTCTCATACAGCAAGTCGTTTCTAACGCGTTGAAAGCCTTTTGTAGACCTGTTGATTGCTCATGGAAACTGAAGGTGCCTCATCTGTCACAGTTCGAAAGAATACACAGACACCTAAGTCTATGATACACCAAAAGTTTGGTGCCAATGCCTGCTATACACCTGAGGAAGTGCATGAGTCTGCTGACAATGGATGTCCAGGATTAGCCATTGAGCAGAAAGGCCCTTGCCTTTACCGCTGTACCTTGCAGCTTCCAGAAATTACTGTTGTATCTGGAATTTTTAGAAAGAAGAAGGATGCTGAGCAAGCTGCTGCTCAATTGGCCTTAGAAGAGGTGCGGTTTATTTTGTTAGTTTCTTATTTACCCTGATGTTGTTGCAGCCATACCATGATTGGGGATGTTCAATAAAGATTAGTAAACATTATGTTCCATGGTTAATGAACATAAATATAATCAAAAAATTTCATATGAGTTTTGCTTCCCAACTCAGATCTTTGCAGCATATGAAAGTATCTGTTGAAATACATTTAAGACTCCTTTTTATTTTTTAATTTATCTTATGGTTGTGGTCAGTAATCATTCATTTCATTTCTGCAGCTGCGCATCAATCCTGTCACAAAAAGCTCCTCTCTTCCAGAATCATGGGATGGTTTAGTCTCTCGAGTCAAATATGTATTTTCAGAAGAGGTTTGTAGTCTGAGAGATAAGAGTTTACTATCTTGTGCTTCCTCATAAATAAGCATGTTATTTTTTTCTAATATAGGATAACTGCAATTAATTGGATCAGAGTCTATTAGATAGCGTACATGTTCAAACTTTTTAAGTTATCACTCAAACCTGTTCTCTTATGTTTCATTGTTACAGTTCCTTTCATCTCTTCATCCGCTGAGTGGTCATGTGAGAGCAGCTTGGCAAAGAGAAGGTCATCTTGCTGGCTTGATCCCTGCTTGTGCAATAGCTGTCTTTGATGCAACACTAAGTAATATGTGTAAATCCATTGATCCTAAGGTGGAATCAAATCCCTTCTTGATAATATCATATGTGATGAGGGCTGCTGCTGAATTATCTGGATTTATTGCTAGTTCAGAGGGAGAGCTCTGGATTAGGAGGCAAAGTCCATACCCTCCTGAAATTATAGAGTTATCATCTATCCAGCATAATCCAAACAATCCTGAAATTATAGTCTCACCATCTAACCACCAATCAGCCTCCCCTGAACTTCTAATGGTTGAAGCCATAATCATACCGTGTTCACTAGAGAAGAATATTGAAAGAGTAATCCTCAATCTCACATCTTCTGGTTATTACCTGGATGTTATTGCAAAACAACTTGGGTTGTTGGAAGCTGCTGACCTTATGATCTCAAGGTATGTGGCCGGTTAACCTTGAAAAATCTTGGAAGCCTGATTGTTAGATCTGTAATTGTCTGTGCTTAATATGTAGTAAAAATTCTGACAGGCCTATAGGTAAGGCTTCCTCTGAGACAAGGCTGCACTTTGCTGCTCCAAAGCAATATCTGTTGGATATTTCTTCAGATCTTCATGCCAAAGAAGTTCGTAGATTTGAAGGATCTTTGAATGCAAGAGCAAGTTACTTGTCTGGTCAAGATATCTTTGGTGATGCTATTTTGGCAACCATTGGCTACACATGGAGGTCCAAAGACCTTTTCTATGAAGATGCATCTGTGAAATCATATTACAGGTCTTTTCTAACTTCTCCTATATTAAAATATTGATTTTACCACAAACATGTGAAAAACACAGAAAATGTGAAATTTACTCCCTTTCGTGCATCAATTTTTTATTTAGGTGCAAAACATTGCATATTTTAGTCTTACTTAGATGTAGTTCTGCAGGATGCTTATTGGCAAGACACCAAGTGGACTTTACAAGTTATCCAGAGGGGCAATACTTGCGGCTGAGTTACCTTTGGCATTTACTACAAATGCAAAATGGAAGGGTTTGTTACCAAGGGAGATGCTCTGTACATTCTGTCGTCAGCATCAGCTTTCTCAGCCTATCTTCTCTACTTTAAGCAGTCTAGAAGAATCAACCGACTCCTCACAATCTCAAGAGAAGTTGAGGGTGACAGACTTGGCTGCGAAAGGCACACAACTTGCAAACGGTTGTGTTTTTGCTACTGATGCAAAGGAAACAGTGAAATCTGGAGGTAGATATAGATGTGAACTAAAAGTATATAATAAGTTTCAGGATTTGATTTTAGAATGCTCACCAGAAGATTCTTTTAAAAAGCAGAGTGATTTGGTCCAAAATGCATCTTTGAAAGTTCTATTATGGTTAGATATATATTTGAGGGATCCAAATATGCCTATGGAGATATTAAAGGCTTATGCTGATGGCCTTGACATTAGATTTGAACCGAAATTTTTTGTTGAAGCATTTATGCTTTACCAACCTCTTCATAATGTCTGTTATAATGAGATTGAAGAAGGAAAATTAGTATATCCCAACTCTGTGAATGTGCCAAATGGTCTCGCTGGACACACACTTCGTTCTCTGAATATTGAAGGCTGTGATTCTGGTATTTCTCCATCTAATGGGTCCTTATCATGTGTGAGTTATTCTGCATCTCTGGTGACTGAAGTGCATATAAAAGAACAACTGGAAAGTTGTGATGACTTTGAGTTTGAGATAGCATCTGGAGCAGTGAATCCACATCTTGAATCAGTACTCATTCAGATGTCTGTGGGTCAGTCTGCTTGTTTCATTATGGATTTGCCCCCTCGAGAGTTGATTTTTGCTGCAGCTGATGATTCTGCAAGGATGCTTTCCTTATTATCTTCTGGTGAGTTGCTTATTTTCCATGTTAAACTTCTAAAGAGGGTCCCAAATAGCTAGTTACTCCCAGAAATTTACTCTGAATAATATTTCTAGGTTAAAATGAGGGCCTGCAATTCATTTTCTTATCTTTTGTTCCATGGAGTAGAGAATGATGGGGTTCTTTTTAACCAAAATAGTCATAATCAGTAATAAATAGATGCATGATCCATTCGAGCTGCTATTAGAATTCAAATCTGTTGTACTTGGACAGTTTGGACCTGGAATGACAAGTAGTAATGAAATAGTAAAACCTGGTTATTGATTCTCATTACAAATATCTGTTATTGATTCTTGTTCTTGTTACAATTCTTTTGAGAAGATTTATGTTCGAGATCTGATAGATGGTTCATTTCATGGTGTAATTGTTCTTTAGAAACCTTCTGGTTGGAGTACACTATAAGATTGTTGCGGGTAACAGAACCCTTGGAGGACAGAATGGAGCAGGCCTTGTTTAGCCCTCCACTTTCAAAACAGCGAGTGGAATATGCAGTTCAGAGCATCAGAGAATCTTGTGCTACTACTCTGGTAAATGAGTTTCCATTCTCTTTTGACTTTACAGTACTTATATGAGACATCCAATTTGATTTCCTTGTTAATGTTGCAGGTTGACTTTGGATGTGGCTCTGGTAGTTTGTTGGATTCCTTATTAAATTATTCAACTTCTATGGAAAAAATTGCTGGTGTTGATCTTTCACAAAAGAGTCTTACTCGTGCAGCAAAGGTCTGAATTCATATATAGTATTTCTTTGCTTATCTTAAACCATTTTGATGTTATCTTTTCATTAATTTAGTTGTCTGAAATGGGAAGCAGTATTATACTTGATAGAATTGGTGGTACTAGTATATATAGATTTGCTAAATATTATTACAAGAAAGCTAGGAGTTAACAAGACATTCAGGGAATGGATGCCTTCCCAATATACATATGGCCGAAACTTAAAAGTGATATGTTATTGGAAATTACTTGATCTGTAAATGATCCTTTGTTTGGGAACAAGCAGAGTTCTGTTGTTGTTTGTTTATTTGTAAGTTTCTTTTATAAGGTTCATCTAGTTAACTACTTTGAGTACTTTCCTTGGATATGATTCTTATTTTTCTATTACCATTGCAGATACTTAATTCCAAATTAAACTCGACTTCAGATGTTGATATCTCATCTACACCCCTAAAATCTGCAATTCTTTATGATGGTTCGGTTACAGATTCTGATTCTCGATTGTGTGGATTTGATATTGGCACTTGCTTAGAGGTAATAAATTATCTTCTTTTCTTCTTTGATCTTTATGATGCAGATTGTTGGTTATTTGGCACTGAAAAAAGAAACAAATTAACAAGAAATTCATTTACTGAATGCCTTCTGCTATTCTCTCCTAACTAAATACGAAAATTGTTTCTCTTTTCCTACGAATCTGTACATTTCACTAGATTATGGAATTTTGTACATCTGTTCTCGACTTTTCTTTTTATTACCTTGGGGACTAAGAATGTGTATTGTATGCATGATAACCTATGATTCTTTAATGCACACGTGTATAATGATCCAAATTGTGGATGTGACTTGTGATATGCTGTCAGTCAGACCTACACTTGAAGGGAAAGATATAACTTGAAGATAAACAAGATTCTTGAAAATATTTACTTATAGAGAGAGAAGTTCAAAGTTGTCTTTCTTATGCGATTTCTAAATGTTTGTTTATAAGAATAATTTTCGCCACCATGTCCATGAATCACTGTACTTCTAAATGATCCTGTGATCCTGTTTGTACCGAGTCATGTTCCTTAGCAATTGGTTATTGATATTGACTCTGAAAATCCTAGGTAATCGAGCATATGGAGGAAGACCAAGCATATCTCTTTGGCAATGTGGCACTGAGTTATTTTCGTCCCAAGATTCTTATTGTCTCGACACCAAACTATGAATATAATGTCATACTCCAGAAGTCTACTTTATCAACCCCAGAAGATGATCTTGATGAAAGAAGTGAATCACAATCATGTAAGTTTCGTAACCATGACCACAAGTTTGAGTGGACGAGAGCACAGTTCAATTGCTGGGCAACTGAACTGGCCACAAGGCACAACTACAGTGTTGAGTTCAGTGGAGTTGGTGGATCTGGTGATGAACCAGGTTTTGCTTCCCAGATTGCTGTCTTTAGACGGAGAACCCTACATGAAGATTATCCTGAAGAACTCTCAGATTCGGAACAACGTTACCAAGTTATATGGGAATGGACTAGTAACAATAGGTCAATATCTGCTCTGTAAAAGACTGAGACACTCATGTAGCATTTCAGATCCCATGAAAGTGAGCTTTTATCTTGCTGCTGCCCTTTCCTGATCATAGTTTAGTTTAGAATCATACAAAGTGGGAGTTGTAAGAGTATCAACTAGAAATAAATGCAATTATAGCTTGTTTTATTATCTTTTGTATGTGACCTAGGTTAACAGAATTGCATAAGCGGACTTTCTGTTTTTTGCTATGGTAGTGGTTCAGCCTCCTACTTTCCCAGTAACCTTATACTTGACTATGAAAAACAAACAAAAAGGAGGAAAAATTGCACCATAATCTTGGGACGTAACTTGAACTCAAGCATTTCCACTTAACAATAGGAGACTTGTGTAGTGCAGTGCAACTAAAAGAAATGCTCATGAGTTTAGTCACCAAATTTCGTTCTATGAAGAGGAGATGACTTCCATTCCTTTACAAGTACAGTAAAGTTTTTCACACTGACTTGGTCCTATATATAGAAGAAAGACTGATCTGACTAGAATTTACAAATGGACAAACCTAAAGCCGTGTATAGCTGATAATCTGACCATATCAGCTCCAGCCGGAGAAGAGTGTGCAAACAAAAAGAAAGAGATATGCCTTTAGTGAGTTCTTACTACAGCTTCAGAATCTGTAAACGGCTACTGCTTCTAGATTTTCATGATTTTATTAATCTCTAATCATTTTTATATCAACACATATCCATATTTAACCCAGTCAATAAAATTGCAACCAGATGTTTTAACATGATTCTTTGGCTTAATGTATTTGGCCTATGCAATATGAGTTTCTTAATGCATATTCAGTTATTCAGACGGAATAGAAAATTAAGAAAGTAAGAAACACATTTTGGACTTGATGCTAAATTTAGCTCATCTAAAACGTTCAGAACTTTTCTAGTGTCTATAACCCGAGGCCGGCAGCTCTTACACATTCAGAACTCATTATCTACTTGCTACTCTTCTTTATAAATAACCAAGTTCTCAACCAGTTAATTCACGCTCATAATCTTTCATTTGCAAGTAACTTCATAATCTCCTCTCCTAGAACTTTACAATGGCAAACCAAATTTTGGTATTGACAGTTCTGGCCATGGCATGTACTCAGGTCATTGCCTTTGAGCCTAGTCCATTACAAGATTTCTGCGTAGCTGATACTACTAGCTCAGGTTAGTTTTGAAAATCGAATTGATCAGTGTATCTATGTTAATTAAAGCTATTTAAAGCTTTAATTTGCATTTAGGAACATGTATATATATTCGTCTTCCTGCAATACTTAAATCCTACAATGGCTAACTTCTGTGATGGTTTGTCAATTATATGTGTATCAACAGTACCAAGAGTAAATGGCTTGCCTTGCTTGGACTCTAAGCTAGCACAAGCTGAACATTTCTTCTTCGGAGGGCTTCACATTGCCGGAAACACCTCAAACCCTCTCGGAGTAAAAATCACCCCAGTCAATGTGGCTCAAATTCCAGGACTCAACACCCTCGGTATCTCACTTGCTCGCATTGACTATGCGCCGTGGGGTGTTACCCCTCCTCACACTCATCCTCGTGCCACCGAAATTCTAACAGTCTTGGAAGGCAGTGTTGCTGTAGGGTTTGTGACCTCTAACCCTGACAACAAGCTCTTCTCAAAGGTGCTTAACAAGGGTGATGTGTTTGTGTTCCCAATTGGACTGGTTCACTACCAGCAAAATGTTGGTAATGGAACTGCCGTTTCTCTCTCTTCTCTGAGCAGCCAAAACCCTGGAGTCATTACCATTGCTAATTCAGTTTTCGGAGCAAATCCCTCAATTTCGGATGATGTACTGGCTAAGGCTTTTCAGGTGGACAAATCCATAATCAGTGATCTCCAAGCAAAATTTTAGATGATCTTGTTGAAGAGAGTTTTGAATTTGTATCAGTATTTAGTAATAGATCGAGTTGTACCCAAATCTCCTTGAAAATGTGTGTACTGTATTATAAGTAGTCCTCAAAGTCATTTTTTATCCAGTTAACTATATATAAATCGTCTTTCTTACCCAGTTAACTAAGAGAGATATATTACACACTCGATCGACTAAACAAAACACTTGTCATTCTGAGCAGTTTTCGATCTCAAATTAAAGCCAAAATCAAATAACTTAATGGGGGTACCTGCTGATTAGTCGATTAATATCCAATCAAATCCAGAATAGAACTAATTAATTCGTTCTTCTGTTTATACGTCACAATGAGATCTTGTCGAAGTTGTATATACTTCACATCCAGCTCCAGGTTTCTTACTTCAAATGGGAAATTTACAAAGTACTCCACATCCGGTTTTCCTAGTTCAATTGGGAATCCCGTTTTTACTATATATTGATACAACTCATACAAGTAGTATGTATAGGGGCAACCGACCAATTCATAACCCTGAATCAAAAGTTATCTATCAGTCCATCAATGACACCATCTAGACGCGTACGGTCCTTCAAACTGAACATGTCTACCTTCACCGACGACAACCCAACAGCGAAACCTGCAGCCACTCTCCAGATTCGCATAAGAAATTGGTACCAAGTCCATCTCCAAACCTACAACGAAGATAGAACACATGCACTCACTTTTTTCGACGAAGAATGCTCCGACGAGGTGATTAGCCACCCCTTAACTATGCCTCCGCCGGTCATAACCCTGCTCCCACTGCGCAGACTCTGCGTGCTCAACGCTCTCGCAAGCATGAACATTGAAGGGTCCTTGTGCCAGTGTTCCGGGCAGCAGAGACTTTTGGGCACAAGGGCTTTGGGGTGGTGGCGGAGCTTCAAGTCACAAAAGCATATGTTTATGATCAGAAAACAGAACAGTACGACGAGAATGGATTAGCGCCACAAAGCTGATCGAACTAGTAATCCATAGTTCCATACATGCATAAACCAACAAATAATCAATGTTTCTGTATCTTCTATGGAATTTAAAATCTTTTTTCTGTGCTTATTATGTATGTATTGCCTAGCTTACAATTTTAATTTTACACGATGATTAACTCGACCATGCATGCAGTTAGATGAGTTTGAGAATTCTCTTAATATATAATTCCTTTTGTTCATTAGATTTTTTTTTTTGTTTCTTGATTACTAGCCTATATCCATCTTAGACACACAACATATCATGATGGACATTTACTTGTCGAATTGATGTTTAAAGATGCTTACATTGGTTTGGAAATGAATGATCAGACGCTCGTCCATATCTTATGTAATATTCAAATAGAACTCAATTGTAATATTTTAGTTTCACATGTATATAAACTGAATAGTGAATACCCTAGTTATATACTAATTCGATCTGCACATTTTGGATATACAAGTAATATATACAACTAAATTCTACAAGGGCCGGCCGGCACAGCCTGGACATTGTTACTTTGCTAGTTCACCAATGTCAATTTTGGAAATCACAAAGAGTTCTACATATATATGGTAGGTTGTTGATCAATCTATTCCTAGCTAAGAATCAACTTAATTTCCTTAGCTAGTTAGTGCCCAACTGCCCATAATAAATTAGAAAGCTCTCCCTATATCATCCATGGATCCATCTGTGGTACCCTCTGAAACCTTCACTTTGAAGACATACTCCTACAAGAACGAGAAGGCGACGCAAAGCACGACAGCCACTCTTCAAATTCGCATTACACATAAGAACCTAGTCCATCTCCAAACCCACAACAGCGTTGTTGGTGGTGGTCTCACTTTCGTCCACGAGGCGGTGGTGATCAGCGACCGTTGTGCAATGCCGCCACACATCATAGCCTTGCCCCCAATGCGGCGGCGCTCCATCCTCAAGGCGCTAGCGAGTGTAAGCATTGACGGGTCCCTATGTGAGTGTTTGGCACCATCAATAGAGAAGTATGTGGTTCAAGAGGCGGAGAGGTTTGGATACAAGGGCTTCGGGGTGGTGGCCGAGCTTGAAGTCACAAAAGCTTATGATCATAAGAATGATATGGCGGAAATAACTCCATCAAACCTACTAAGACGACGACGGGTTGCTACAAAGGTTGATGTTTATGATCGTGAAATGGCATATAGCACGATGGCCGCTCCTGATGATCACCCAAAGAAGATCGTATGATGGCAATTTAGCTGATTAGTTAGCTAGAGCACACATTTATGTCACACAGTTGTAGCTACTAACCATAATTTACATATAACCCATTAGTCAATGTTATTCATCGATCGATCATGAGGATGATACAATGTAGTCACCCTAAACCCTAATCGCAAAAGGTTTAATATTGCTTAATCATATTCAAATCTTAATGGTACTCGTACTTAATTATACATAAGTAGGATCGATATGTGCAAATTAAATTTCAGTTACAAATTCTTTGGGGTTTTCTCTTGCAAAACTTTCATGTATAATATACACATACGATACACAAAATTTGATTAGTTGAAGCTTATGAAACAAATGTAGTTAAGAGTTCGATCACATTTGACGCGCTCAATTTTATATTTCGCATACCTACCTCAACTCATCGTTCTTGACAAGCTATTTGTTGCAATGGATCCTATTTCTAAAATATTGTACATGAAATTATTGAACTTGTTATTCTTGTGTCTTCTTACTCTTTTTGAGATACCCTGACAATCCATGTATAAATATAAAAATACAAGCCGTGAATATGCCGTGACCGTGAATATGCTATCTTATTTTGTGTGATTCTTTCTTCCCACATCACACAAAATTAATGGGGTTCCCTCCTTGATGAACCTGTTCTGTCCTGCCCAGATTTAGTGTCTGAAGAACCGGTCCTCTTTTATTCACGCAAAACTTATGGGGTTTCTTATACGTTACAACTCCACAGTCCACAGTGAGGACGTCACACACAGTCAAAGGTCTTGCAAATAACTGGTCACCGTCCAATAGTGACCCCCTTGAGCCGGTGGACATGTCCCTGACTCCCTATAAGAGGTAGAGTTTGTAGCTGCTCTCAAGCCTCAAGTCTAGCTGCAGTTGAGTACTCATATGTATAAAGACGAGGGGTAGAGATCTTTGGTGTTATACTTTTTTAGGTTTCTTCTTCCTCTTGGTTTTATGGAGAGGAGCAAACCATCAAATTTTGCTGAAGCCCTTGAGGGTTTGTGTGTGTGATCTTTGATCTCTCTATTATGAGATTTTGTGCTCTACGTCTCATTCCAAAGAGGATTCATGGTTCTCACTGCAGGGGAGAATAGTAACATGTGTAGAGATGGTTTTTGAGGGGGAGAGGTTATGTTGACGGAAGAGAGCGAGCACAACCCGGCATTGGTGAAAGAGAGCTTTGCTACTGTTGGGAGTGTACTCGATCTTCTTCTGTCAGCGACATCATCTACACTTATTCCCATCTTTGATCGTCTCGACACCAGCGCAATCTGATCTTCATCCAACACATAATGTAAAGTCTTCTCCAGCTCTTATGTTATACTTGTGTATATATCAGTGACCCATGTTATATTATCTCGATTCTCTATCTATTACCAAAGAATTACATTCTAGTAATGGAAGGATGAAATTTTGAATCCATGTAATATCAAGTGATAGACATGTTTATGTGCAACTGACAAACATGTTAGTTCACCTGTATGTGATCTATATTATCTATGAGATTTTGTGATTTTGTGTCTCATTCTAAACATGACTCATGGTTTCAGTGCAGGGAGGATATGGATATATGACTGATCTATGAATGGTTTATGAGGAATTATGCCGACAGAAGAGAGAGAGCATAACCCCGCATTGGTGAAGGAGAGCTTTGCCATTGTTGGGATTATGCTCTTTCTTCTTCTATCATCATCATCAACACTTATTCCGCTCTATAATCGTATCGATCAGCAGAAAGATCTGATCCTCATCCAACACATAATGTAAGTTCTCTCAAGCTCTTACATTATACATATGTGTGTCTTACTTGTGTATATCGTTATATATCACTGACTCCTTTTCTGTTACCTTTCCAGTGCGGGGAGGATTTGGATATATGACTGATCTATGGATGGTTATGAGGAATTATGTTGACAGAAGAGAGTGAGCACAACCCCGCATTGGCGAAAGAGAGCTTTGTCACTGTTGGGAGTGTGCTCACTCTTCTTCTGTCAGCATCGCTAAACAGTACGTAATTCCCATCACTAATCATGTTGCCAAGCAGCTGATCTTCATCAGACACCAAATGTTACATCTTGTCATCATCTCATATATATATATATATATATATATATATATATATATATATAGCTCCATAAAATAATTTCTAAGGAAATGAAAGGTAAACTTTTCTTCCTTCTGGATCTTTCATTGTTAGTGTTTCTTATGAGTTTTGGTGTTTGAAGTAAAATAAATAAAAGAGGCAGCAGCTGTGGAAAATTGAAGAAAGAAAGAGTGTCAGTTGTGCAGAATCGAAGAAACTTTTCAAGATTCATGAGCAGTTGTTGTTTCATTATCTGTCATCGATCAATTGTAGAAAGTTACAACTTACCAGGAAAATGCCCTTCTCTTTCAGACGTGTCATGAAAAAGGACTCAATACAGGGTTCTGAATTTCGATGTAGAGAACTAAAAAGAAATAATTTGAGTGATTAGATACAAGACTTCTGTGATTCAAAAAAAAAGAAAAAAAAAGAAAAAAGAAAAAAGAAAAGATATAAGAACTCTACCAAATCTTTACTTCTGTGTTTGGGTAGCTACCAGTAGTCCAGTACATATACATTTCTAGTAGTCAAGACACAAGACCACTAATGCTACCGAGACATACCCTTCTTGCTACTACTGTCAGTTATACAAGGGCATGCTAGCTAGACTACTAAAATTACCAAGGGAAATTATTGTACTAAAATTACCAAGTAAATTTTAGTTGAACAGGTTCTACCAATTAACATTGAGCGTAGAACATTGCCTGCTTTCAAATGTCACAATACTGAAGGTTACAAATTACATCAAGTTGGTCAGTTCAACCTACTAGATGAAAAATCAAGAGCTGTTGAATGTTTGGTTGTTTATAGTAAGTATATATAGTTTGGTCTTAGCGAGTTCTCCAGATCATTTATCTGGAGAACCAGTCTGATTATAAATGTGATCTGCAGTTATGCACTTGATTAGCAATGGAGATTTTGTCTACCATCTTAAAGTTTAGAGACTTTGATCCTTAATCTTATATCTAGAGTCTGTGAACTACGTACCATAGGTTAATTAGTGAGCTAAGGTTGTGGGATGAGAATTGGTAAGTCCTCAAAGACTTGATAATGGAAAGGAAGATATCTGGCCTACTTTTCTTTCTGATAGCTGAACGTTTTGGATCAAAAGACTTTTGTTTTCTGTGTGAAGTTTGTAATGTTCATTTCCAAAAAAAGAAGTTTGTAATGTTACATCAAAAAATAAACCCAAAGACCATGTAAATGTAAAAGAAACCAAAATTACCATGAAAGGGAACTTACATAAGTAAAACAAAATTCACCCAAAAACCATGTAAATGTAAAAGAAACAAAATTACCAGCAAGGTAACTTACACATGTCAACGAGGAGTATCGTTGACACGTTTGACTACAAGCAGCACCGTAGAAATAGCCAATCAGACGTCGCAGACTGCAGTTAGTTCCCGGCCACACACGGCGGCCCTTTCAGAAGGAGTCTGTTTAGCGTGACTTTAGCCTGTCCGAGAATCGGAAACAGAACGGAATAAAAGACGGTTAAAAAATCAACGGTAAAAAGTCAACAGGCTCTACTGAGTTTCTCCTGAAAGAAACACGTAATTTTCAGCTCAATTTTTGTAATAAAATCAAAAATGAAAATCGAGGTGGAATTTTGGCACGTGCCAAAACACGTTCGAATCCTCACATTCGCAACGGCTACTGATCATTTTCACCTGCGTCTACTTTTTTCTCTGCCTTCATAAAACCCCCCAAATTCTCATAAACCCTAAATTCCAATCCCACAAAACCCAACGTTTTTCTCACCTCACTTTTCTTGGAGATAATCAAGAAAAGGGTCCCACGATTTCACCGCGAATTTAATTTTCGCCGGAAAATTTCTCACCTTTTCATACAATGTGGGCCAGAGACCGGAGTTACCCACCGGCCGGGTTCTTCACGCCGCCGCCTCCACGGAAGTCAGGGCCCCCGAACCCTCCTCCGATGACGGAGAGGAAGAAAGTCTCGCCGGCGGCGGCAAGGTCTGATCTTTTTCACGTCGCACATAAAGTTCCGGCCGGCGACTCGCCGTACGTCAGAGCTAAACAAGTTCAGGTACGGCCTTTTTGGGGTTTTGGGTTTTCTGGGTTTGGGTTTGATTTGTTGGGTTGGGGTTGGTTTTGTTCTGGGTCTTGTTTTTCTTGTTGAATTTTGGCTTTGAATTAGGTTGCTTGCAATTAAAGAATAGTTGTATTGTTTGGGTTTTCAATTGTGATTACTCAAAGCATCAATAAGATAAAGATATTACAGTTCTGATTAGTAGATTGGGATTTGATTTCAGTAGTTTTGGATTCACTGTTTGTTTTTGGGCATTATCTATCAAGATTAGGAACTGGTTCTTGCTTTTGGGTTTGGGATGTGTTTTGTGCTGAGTTGATTTGGTTTGTGCTGTGCTTTCAATGTAGTTGATAGACAAGAACCCCAGCAAGGCCATATCCCTCTTTTGGGCAGCTATAAATGCCGGAGATCGAGTTGATAGTGCATTGAAAGACATGGCAGTGGTCATGAAACAACTGGATCGAGCTGAGGAGGCGATTGAAGCGATTAAATCCTTTCGCCATCTCTGCCCCTATGAGTCTCAGGAGTCTCTTGACAATGTGCTAGTGGAATTGTACAAGGTAAAAGCAGCTCCCATTTTCCTTTCTGTTGTTACCTTTTGTCATATGCTGTTTTAACTAGTCACTGTAAGAGGGATAAACATGATAAGTTTTGTTAAGGCTTATGTTTATCTTATGATGTGGAGAGATTAGTTCTCATATGTGACTCAGGAGACATGATCTGAATTACTAGATTGCCAGCCAAAATATTATCTGAATTATGTAGAATATGAGAGTGAAGGAGCTATGCTGTGTCTGAAAATGCATAGATTCTGAATACATAAATTTTGACGACCACAAATCACAAGCAATTCATGTATAGTACTTAAAAGGTTTTACTTTTTCCCTAACACTTAAGGTGTTCATCGCATTTTTCAGTAAATGACATTTTTCATTAAATGTACCTTCTGCAAAGGGTTCATTTAAGATTTTCACAACTAGAACATGAAACTAGTTAATGGATTATGATAGCAAGTGGAATTGATCATGGGACATAATTTTGATGGGAGTTATTATGGGATCTGGTTTTGAATTGATGTTAGGATTAGCAATGTTGTTACGTTTTTGGCAGACTTGAATTGGAAGAAATTCCTACCTGACTTGATTGGTTTTGTCCATATTCTATTTCTTACCCTTGGTTGTATATCAGTAGTATATAATCAATAATCAAGCTATCTAGATGACTAGATTCTACAATGAATTTTTAATTTCGCAATTATGTATTGCCAAATATAATATCATGGTCAATGGTTTTGATACCAAGCCCTGAGGATTGTATCTCTTTTTGTGCCTGCATGTTGATGCTTTCTAAGTTTTCTATTTTATATGTTCTGGTTTTGCAGAGGGCAGGAAGGATTGAAGACGAGATTGAAATGCTTCAGTCCAAACTGAAACATATGGATGAAGGTATAGCCTTTAATGGAAAGAGGACAAAGACTGCGAGAGCTCAGGGGAAAAAGGTTAAAATTACTGTTGAACAGGAGAGATCAAGGTGGATATGGCAGCTTCTTCTTTCTTGTTTATTTGACCAGAATGTTCTGAAAGGTTACATGACTTTTATGTCTTCCATTGATGCAGAGTACTAGGAAACTTGGCATGGGCTTACATGCAGCAAGGCAATTACACAACAGCTGAAGAACATTACAAGTTAGTTTTTCTATATCCTACTTCATGCAACTACATATGGAAGTATCTCCAGTATTCATGATTTGCTCCATTCTTAAAACATATATTTCAGGAATGCTCTGGCTCTGGAGCCAGATAAGAACAAGCAGTGCAACTTAGCAATCTGCTTGATGCACATGAACAGAATTACAGAAGCAAGGCATCTACTTCAAGCTGTAAGAGATTCTGCTGGAAATAAACCAATGGATGAATCTTATGCCAAGTCCTTCGAACGTTCTTTTGAAATGCTGACTGAGCTAGAGAAGCAATCAGTTCTAAGACCAATTCAACAGAACGAGAACTGCTGCACTGGAATTTCAAGAACACCCAAACCTTCTGGTTCTGGTTATATGCCTATGCCTCCCAGAAGGTGGACAGATGGACCTGAATATGTGACTGTAGCTAATGAACGTCATAGAGAATCATTCAGACCTGGAAGCTGTGCAAAGTCTTTTGATAAATGGAAGAAAGATTATGATCTCAAAAACACAGGTGATAGCAGGCCTAGTTTTTCCAGCAGTGTGAAGCAAAATCAGGATGGTATGACTGTAACAGAAGTAAATCCACATGAAAAAACATATGTTTCTCCAGTTCTATATACACAACCAAGAAGACCTTCATGGGGATTTGATGATGGACATCAGAGAAGTGAGATATGGGGAAATGGTGTTAGCAGTTCAAATAAAAAGCTTCCACCTGAAAGATCAGCAGGAAATGTTCGAGCACATGTTGTTCGGAATCTGAATGCAGACTTGCTAGCTTCAACTCCTAGAGAGTCAGACTCCAGTCTCTCTTCACGAAGTCGTGGAGATTGGGGGATGCCCCAACGAGATGCAGTGGCAAGACCTGTTTTGCAACCTGTATCATGTATGACTTCTAGGGGGAATGAAGGGTACCTCCCAGAGAGAAATGAAGCCATGATCGACTGTTCTTCAAAGTATACAGGAAATGGTGACATAAGAAGGGTTACTTGGGATAATGCTGGTATGAAGAAATCTGCTGCAGGATCACAAGTGGTTGATGAAAATGCAAAAGCACTGCTGCTTTCTATTGATGAAGGTGACAGTCAGAGTTCTGGCACAACTGTTTTAGGGAGCATGGAAAACATGAATACTACAGTGGAAGAAGATTGCTTGGGAGACAACAGTTCTGGTACATTAGATAATGTCCATCAGTCCCCAGCAGAAAATAAAAGGCCAACCCTCCACCAGTCCCCAGCAGAAACTGAAAAGCCAACCCCTGATTTTTGGAAGTACAGTGGTAAGAAAAGCTGGGCAGATATGGTTGAAGAAGAAGAAGAAGAAGAAGAGCTGCGTAGTGGAACAACTGGGTATTTCGATAGTTGGAATACTGGAGATGAGTTTGATGATGAAAACAGGAATCCCAACATAATGACTCCTCAAAGTCCTCAGTTTCAAACTCAAATGAAGAGAAGAAACAGGCTGCAGAGTTTCCAGGATATAACCAACTGATAATCCAGTCAACCAGATACATAGTACTTGGGGGATATCTCATCTCTCTCTACATTGATTCTCTTCTGTAAATTTTCCCCATCTCATTTGTCAGTGGTGCTTCCACTTTTTTTGTATATCTGTCATATATGCACTTGCATATTGCAAAGTATTCTTTGCTTACTGAAAGGAATCAATGCGTTTTTGGTTCTTCAGAAACCTTGTAATTGATGTTAATCAATTAGTAAATTCCTGATTTCTTCTTAGATGTGACTCATGTGAGTTACCAAACTCTGGAGTCTTAACATCTGTTTGCCACACTCATCTGTTTGTCACACTACATGAGTCAAACTTCTCATAATTTTCGACTCTCAAAGAACTTTTTTGATCACATTTATTTTACTGTGTCCAAATGTTTAACCAAACTTTTTATACATTGTAATTAGCGGTTCATATCTATTTATATGTAGGATTGACCGTATTCGTATCAAAATTCATCCGCTAATCTTAGATCATGTATAGATCGCACTTTCCCAAGAAGCAAAAGCCGACACGTGCGTGACACGTCGAGCAAAAGCCGTTAAACACTGAACCCGGTTCGGTGACGTTAGACCGGGTTTTGTTTGTCACTAAGTGTGAGTAGTGTCAAGTCTGTTATATAGATACCGAACCAGCAAACACAGTCCGACTGTCCGACTCCGCTAGCTAGTGTCAGAGCTTACGTCACCGCCGCCGCGCTCAGTTTTCCGATTTCCAGGTAATCTGAACTGGGTTCTCTATTCTGATGCCTCTCTGTTCCAAAGCTCGCGCCTTTATATTAATTGGAGTTGGGTCTGATTGAAGGCCGTGATGGACAGTCAGGTTCTGTGTTTTAATCGCAGCATTCACTGCTTCGTCAAAACGGTGCCGTTGCAGCGTCTCCAGTTTCATCCTCTGCTTGCTCTTCACAAAAGTTCATCTCTTTCTTTTCGACCAGGTAGTAAACCAAGACTTTTACTGTCAAATTTTGTAGTCAATGCAATGCCCTGTAGCAATCTCATGTGTACTGTGTTAAAGTTGGTATCTTTATGATGTGTGTTCATACAAGAAATTGAACAATTGGAGCTCTTCTGCTGTATATGTATTACTTATTATGATGTATGTATAGGAATGTGTATGTATAGGCCTATGTTTAGGAATGTGTGAGGGGATTGAGCTTTAGAATTGAATTGGAGTTATGTTTTCTTATTAGAGTTGTTGTTGTGTCAGGGTTTGCTTGCAAGGGGATAAGTTGCGCAATGAAGTCATACAGGCTGTCTGAACTTACGCCTGCTGAGGTTCAGAACCTCAAGGCTCGTCCTAGGATTGACTTTTCGTTGATTTTCAGCACGGTGAGGCTTTGTTTGTTTGTAGATTGTTTCTTAAGAACCTGATATGCGTGTTTTGTAATTGAAGTAACTCGTTAATTGGAGATGCTATACTTGATTAGGTGAATCCAATTGTAGATGATATTCGAAATAGAGGTGATGCTGCTGTTAAGGAGTATGTGCTTCTTTGATCCTTTGCATTAATTTCTTGGTTTACCATTATTTATATTTACTAAATGTTTTTATTTTTTATTTTTTGCTCATCTTCTTTACTGATGAAAATATGTTTGATATCTTCAGTGTTTTCGAGTTGAGTTATATCTTTTGTTCTTTCTTCTCATACAGCTATACTGCAAAGTTCGACAAAGTTGAACTGGATAAGATAGTTGTAGAAGTATCTGAGCTTCCAGATCCAGAGGTATATCATTTTAGACATGATTTTAGATACAGGATAGCTTCGTAGTCATTAAGTCTCTTTCTATATTGCATATATACAATTTGTGAAACTAATTGTTTCCTCATTTCAGCTTGATCCTTCTATTAAAGAAGCATTTGACGTGGCATATGACAATATATATGCATTTCATTTTGCTCAGAAGTCAGCAGAGAAGACTGTTGAGAATATGAAGGCAAGTCCATATTTTAGTTTAACTCTCTCTATGTACACGGATCCTTGAAGTATCTAAACACTTTTCAGGGAGTCAAATGTAAACGGGTGGCAAGAAGTATTGGTTCTGTAGGTCTTTATGTTCCAGGAGGAACTGCAGTTTTACCTTCTACTGCTCTGATGCTTGCAGTTGTAAGTGATCATATTTCTGAAAACCTTTCTTTTCATATTGGATCATCCTCTGCTGTTTATCAGGGATATCAATTATAAGGTTACAACGTCAATCAACATCTGCTTTATATGTCCACCAGCCTGCTCAGATTGCTGGATCTAAAACTGTTGTACTTGCGACTCCCCCAAGTCGGGATGGCAGTATATGCAAGGTGTGATTCTTTACTTTGAGGGATATGCATTGTGAGAACATTCTGAATTGAAAGTTGATCGTTTTTTGTTTTTGCCCCTTAGGAAGTACTCTACTGTGCTAAGAAGGCTGGTGTAACTCACATCCTTAAAGCTGGTGGTGCTCAGGTATATGGACACTGTAAAATTTGCACAGATATTCAATACATAAATTAGCACACTACTCTCAACTATTTTCTTCTTTTCAGGCGATATCTGCTATGGCTTGGGGTACAGAAACTTGTCCGAAGGTATTAGTCTCACTCCCATTATCTTTGCCCTCAGAGTGCTACTAAGTTATTGTTTCATATGCTCTGAGTTCATAGTGGCTTTAACAGTGATATATGATTTATTATTACAAAACTGAGTATCTGTAGTATAGGAAAAGGTTGAAGACCAAATTATCTAATTTGATGTTATCTTTCCTTGTCATTTACCTTCTAATTTTCTTAAATTCATTAAAGTTTGTATTACGTCTTCGTTCTTTTCTTATTTTTGTTTTCCCATGATTTGCAGGTTGAAAAATTTTTTGGCCCTGGAAATCAGTATGTAACAGCAGCGAAAATGATTCTCCAAGTATGTATACCTATAATTAAATGTTCTTCACATAATTTTTGTATAGTTGAAATGGCGGAGTGAAAAACATGTTGCTTTTAACTGACTACACCCTTTACTCTATTTATTCTGTCAACAGAACAGGGAAGCCATGATCTCCATTGACATGCCAGCAGGCCCTTCTGAAGTTTTGGTCATTGCGGACAAGCATGCCAGTCCTGTTCATGTAGCCGCAGATTTACTTTCTCAGGTGCTTTTTTGTTCTGTAATTCTTCTATAAGATTACGACTGATCACTTCCATAGTGAAAGGTTCATGTTGTTCATCTAAGGCCCAATTTTAAGCATCAAACCGACTTCAGTTTATTGAAGTGGCTTAAAGCTGGATCTACAGGACTACTTTATTTTTTTTTTTATATTTTTATTTCCTTTCCTTTTTCAGTTCCATTGCGGATGATATCTAGTGTATTAGTATTTCAATTTAGTATAATGGGGTAGATATCTAGTTTGTTATTTTCATAAATTTTAGCCTCCTATATGAAATATATTTGATAACTTGGAGTGCTTGTGACAAACTGATATATTGGTTAATGCTGCAATTTCAGGCTGAACATGGCCCTGATAGTCAAGTTGTTCTTGTAATTGCCGGAGATGGTGTTGATATTAAAGCTATAGAGGAGGAAGTTAAGAAGCAGTGTGACAACCTACCAAGGGGAGATTTTGCCTCAAAAGCACTGAGCCACAGTTTCACAGTGTTTGCTCGTGATATGGTTGAGGTATGTCCCTCCATTCTAATTTGGATATGTCTATCACCAAGCCTAGGAAGTCAATTTCTGTGTATCACTGGAATCACAAGGTTTATGGGAAAATCAATATACTGATTAGTTGTCAAGCATGTAATTCATCTCCTCAGATGTTGAATTACCCCTGGAGCTTTCATTATCTACTCAGTTTCGGAGTGTCTATATATACACACATGCATTCTTGTTTACTTTTATGTTATTGTTGGAGATTCTGTGTGATTCTGGCACTAGACATGATGATGCTTGTCTCAGGCTGTGTCTTTCTCAAACTTATATGCACCCGAGCATCTGATCATCAATGTCAATGATGCAGAAAAGTGGGAGAGTTTCATTGAGAATGCTGGTAGAGTTCTATTAGACTGTTTCCTGGACATATTAGTTTACCTGACAATGTGAGAAAATATCAATTGCAAGTTTCAGGATGAACTTTGGATTTTTGAGCCTTCTTGTTTATTACCCTCTATTTCATGTTTGCACCTGAATCAGACAATTCCATATAACACATATCTGATGTCTATCTAATTGGTGCTTGAGCTGTGTTTAATAATCTTTTACCGAAACATATTTTCCATTCTCTGACGGGATGAGTGAAAGTGGCCCAATGTTCTCCATCCGTTTAGTACTCCACAAATAGCTTACAGAAATAGGGTAGTATTGTAGTAGTGTAGTTGGAAAAACATTCTTTACCACATATACCTGTACATAACTTTCACTCTACAATGGGACTGTTTGAGGTTGCCATGCTTATCATAGAGCCGTTGCTACTGATATGTTCTCACCCGACTTTCTAAACATTGTCATGCTCATAACTTATTTGATATTATAATTATGAGATGAAGACGTCACATTTACTGGCTTCGTGTTTTGCCCCCTTAGGTCATCAGTGCTATAAGTTTTCTGAAGTTTTGAACTTTATTATACTTCTCCTGCAGGTTCTGTGTTTTTAGGGCCATGGACTCCAGAGAGTGTTGGAGATTATGCTAGTGGGACAAACCATGTCCTTCCAACATATGGCTATGCACGGATGTATGGTGGTGTGTCTTTAGACTCCTTCCTTAAGTACATGACTGTACAATCTCTAACAGAGGAAGGTCTGCAAAAGCTTGGCCCCTATGTAGCCACGATGGCTGAAGTTGAGGGATTAGAGGCCCACAAGAGAGCCGTAACCCTTAGACTCAAAGATATTGAAGCCAGGCAGGTTCCAAACAGCAGGTGATTGCCACACATCCTTTCACGAAATTTGTTCTCTCCTTCGGGGAATGAATTGCCAATTTTATGAGCATAAAACTACTACGGAAACTGAATTTTGCTTGTACTACATCAAAACAGGGTCTTGATTCTTGAACATATTTTTTGTTAGGTCCTATGTATCATAAACTTGGATGAATATATGACCCCCCATGGTTGATGATTTGAGTCTTTTGTTATCATGTATCAGTAAAAGCAATCAGGTTGTTGATCTGTTACCACTACAAACCATTTACACTCTTTTCTTTCTTTTGAAGTTGTTCCCTTTTGTTCTGTACTGTGCAACAGATGCTCATCAAATTCTTATATTCCATTGTTGATTCTCATAATTTTACCGAAGTGCTCTGTACCTGAAGCCAAATGTATGCTCTCTGGAATGCGTTGACTATTTTCTGGATCATGTTGACCCTCCTAGTTTGCTATCCAGATCTCAAGTCCAACTATATGCAAGTTTTTTTTAATTATATTTCATTTATTTTTTTATGTAGAAAATACCTCTATTAACGTTAGAATTATCGCCACAACCGACATCAACAAATGAAAACCCTTGTAAATATTGCAACACGAACAAGAAAACCTAAAATTTAGGGTTTAAACCAAATCTTCCATTTTCTACAAAGACGGCGAGGCAACATGATTAAACATACTTACCGAGAAATGTTATGAACGTATCATTAACATACTTATAATTTCCTTTAGTAATTTCTATTTTAGCAACACTTCATTTTCATTTCGGAAACATGTGGTTTTTTTGTTGGATAGTAAATAGTTTGACAGAGTGAGCAACCAATTAAGGTGTGTCCTGTCACCTATATATGTTTTTCACAAGTTGAGATTTGAACCAAAGACTTCCTATTAAAAGAAAAAATGAAAAAATCCTCTACAACGTTCACTTCACTTTCATCCAAACATGATTCCACTAGACCAACCGCATCGGGCTACCTGAAATCATTTCCAAGATAAATATTTTCATTTTTCTTCTTCTTCTAATGATCCTTAACATCACTATACTAAATCAGCTTCAAGAAATTAAATGGAATAAAACGTGACCATTATATGACCTGTCCTAAAACCAAAAAAAAAGAGAGAGGCATAATTCTACAATAAACGCAACGTAATCCACCAAACGCGAAAGAAAGAAAGAAAGAAAGAAAGAAAGAAAGAAGCTTTAGCTTGCAAAAATGAAATTAGATCTGCAAGGTCACTGACTTGGTGGCACTCTCCCTCTCTCTCTCTCTCTCTCCAATTCAATTTCCGGTAGCCTCAATTCAGATCTGAGCCTCCCTCTCCGGCGCATTGGTTTCCGTGAAACACAACAACCGGATCGTCACCGATCGACATTTCGCATTGCCAGATCTGAGGTAACATTCCTGAATCCGATACGAATCGTATTCGGATTGTTGAAATTTGAGTTCTTGATTTGAAATTCTGTGTGTGATTTTTTTTCAGATGCTGACGAAATTCGAGACCAAGAGCAACCGTGTGAAGGGGCTGAGCTTCCACAGCAAGAGGCCATGGATCTTGGCGAGTCTTCACAGCGGTGTGATCCAGCTCTGGGATTACCGCATGGGCACTCTCATCGACCGCTTTGACGAGCACGACGGCCCCGTCCGCGGCGTCCATTTCCACTCCTCTCAGCCTCTTTTCGTCTCCGGCGGTATGACATCGTCATCATCTCGGTTTCATTCTCTCTTGTGAATTTAGTTACGGCATTGTGGTTTCGCTAGAGATTGTCTTGATGCTAATGTAGAGTAAATTAGATCTAGGCTGTTCGCATACTTTTTCAATATTTTGATATGTAGAAACCTGTGTTGATTCTGCATTGGACTTGAAAACATGTGAGGTTTATCATTTAGGCTCAGGTGTAGTGATGTCTGAACTCTAGTAGTGCTAAACACAAGCAAAAGGCGAAATCTGTGCATGATTTCTTACATTGAGTTTAGTACTTGATGCATATGGATTTTGTGTGTGATTGCTACATAGTTTCTCCTGCCTCGGTAACAGAGAAATTTGATAAGCTTTGTAATTAAACGGGAGATGACGAATGTAACCTTGAACTGGTCATATAGCCAAGCCTGGCCTGAGATCAAGTATATATACATGCAATAGATAAGCTACTGATTGATGCCGGTACTTGAAAGTAAAGACCTGTTTAAGATTGATGCTAAGATCATGAATAAATATAACAGAAGAAATACAGAATCTTTTTTTTTGATGTTGGGAAAGTGAAAAATTACTGTAACTTGTTACCTTTATGATGTGTTTCGATACTTGAAAACTGTTAGAAGTGTTGTGCACAAGCTAACTCATACTTGCTTTGTTCTTGATTTTTGAGTTGGTGAGCATTACTGGTTTGTGAAACTTTGTTGTGTTGTGATAGCCCTCTGATTCTGGAAAGAGCCCTGAAGGAACCTTATTTATTGTTTATGTTTAATTTCCAGGGGATGATTACAAGATCAAGGTGTGGAATTATAAGCTGCATAGGTGCTTGTTTACTCTTCTTGGACACCTTGATTACATCCGTACTGTTCAATTCCATCATGAGTACCCTTGGATTGTGAGTGCCAGTGATGACCAGACCATCAGAATTTGGAATTGGCAGTCCCGGACTTGTATTTCTGTGCTCACTGGACACAACCATTACGTCATGTGCGCCTTGTTCCATCCCAAGGAGGATCTTGTTGTCTCAGCATCATTGGATCAAACTGTACGTGTTTGGGATATTGGTGCACTTAGGAAGAAAACAGTTGCGCCTGCAGATGACATCCTACGACTGAGTCAAATGAATGCAGATTTCTTTGGTGGAGTTGACGCTGTTGTGAAGTATGTATTGGAAGGTCATGACCGGGGTGTTAATTGGGCCTCGTTCCATCCTACACTCCCTCTGATTGTGTCTGGAGCTGATGATCGGCAAGTGAAACTTTGGCGAATGAATGGTATGCGTTTCTAAGTCCCTTCCGTTGTTTTTTTTTTTTTTTTTTATACTTTTGTTTCGGTATCTCCAGAGGAATAAACATTTGTTTTAGACATACAGTAGAATGTGCTGGTTTTAACAAAACAAAAGATGTCACGCTGTATGCATGTGGTTCTTGTTTCCTTGTGCAAAAGTAGGTGAGAATACAAGAGTAAAGTGATGAGTTTATTTTTGTTCTTTTGTAAAACTGTGCCAACTGCTGTCTGAATGCATACATGAACCTATTTATGTTGTTCGTCTGAGAAGACATAATTCCGATCTCTGTGAGGCCAAATGTAGCATATATTGGGAAAGAAAAATATTGGTACTGATTTTAATTAGCCTACTTAAGATCTTCCTGTCTCTTGCAAACTCCTCGGGGAGATTCACGATAAATTTAAGTAGAATTGAGTCACATGTAATTGCTTTTTTATACATTTCCCTATATTTGTGAGTAAGTAGTACGCAGTTCCTCATTCAGCTGATCTTGTCAATTAACTTCCTTTTGTTTTCAATCAAGAAAATTTGGTGTCTGTATACGACGACAATGATGTGGATTTTACAGTTACAAGAATTTGTTTATTTGAACTAGCATTTGTTTTTTCTTTTTGCAATTTCAGATACAAAGGCTTGGGAGGTGGACACTTTAAGGGGGCACATGAACAATGTATCATGTGTTTTATTCCATTCAAGGCAGGATATTATTGTTTCGAATTCAGAGGATAGGAGTATCCGAGTCTGGGATGCCACAAAAAGAACTGGTCTTCAGACATTTCGCAGAGAGCATGATAGGTTCTGGATTCTTTCAGCACACCCTGAAATGAACCTTTTGGCTGCTGGTCATGATAGTGGCATGATTGTCTTTAAATTGGAGAGAGAACGCCCTGCGTTTTCTGTCAGTGCTGATTCTATGTACTATGTCAAAGATCGGTTTCTTCGCTTTTACGAGTTTTCAAACCAGAGAGACACTCAGGTTATCCCTATTCGAAGGCCCGGTTCTTCCACCTTGAATCAAGGGGCGAAAACTCTATCTTATAGCCCTACAGAAAATGCTGTTTTGATCTGTTCTGATACTGAAGGGGGTTCCTATGAACTATACATAATTCCCAAAGAAAGCTATGGTCGGGGTGATACTGCGCAAGAGGCAAAAAGAGGAGTTGGAGGGCCAGCTGTTTTTGTGGCTCGAAATAGATTTGCTGTGCTTGAAAAAAGCACCAACCAAGTCTTAGTTAAAAATCTGAAAAATGAGATTGTCAAGAAGAGTGCTCTTCCTTTTGTTGCTGATGCAATATTTTATGCTGGAACTGGAAACTTGCTCTGCAGGGCAGAGGATAGAGTTGTCATTTTTGACCTGCAGCAGAGAATTATTCTCGGGGAGCTTCAAACTCCTTTTGTGAGGTACGTTGTATGGTCAAATGACATGGAGAACATTGCTTTACTCAGCAAACATTCAATTGTAATAGCCAATAAGAAGCTTGTTCATCAATGCACTCTACATGAGACCATTCGTGTAAAGAGCGGAGCTTGGGATGACCATGGTGTCTTCATATATACAACTTTGAACCACATCAAATACTGTCTTCCTAATGGGGACAGTGGAATCATCAGGACGCTCGAAGTTCCTGTTTATATTACAAAGGTGTATGGAAGCACCATACATTGCTTGGATCGAGATGGGAAGAACTGTGCAATTGTTGTTGATGCAACAGAATATGTTTTTAAGTTGTCCTTACTGAAGAAGAGGTATGACCAGGTTATGAGCATGATTAAAAGATCTGAGCTCTGTGGCCAGGCCATGATTGCATATCTACAACAAAAAGGTTTCCCTGAGGTTGCCCTTCATTTTGTGAAGGATGAGAGGACTCGCTTCAACTTGGCTCTTGGAAGTGGAAACATACAGATTGCTGTTGCTTCTGCCAAGGAAATTGATTTGAAAGATCACTGGTATCGATTGGGAGTTGAGGCTCTTCGTCAAGGTAATTCAGAAATTGTAGAATATGCATATCAGAGGACAAAGAATTTTGAGAGGCTATCATTCTTATATCTTGTTACCGGAAACTTGGATAAGTTGACCAAAATGCTGAAAATTGCTGAAGTGAAGAATGATGTAATGGGCCAGTTCCACAATGCTCTATATTTGGGTGACATCGGAGAGCGTGTTAAGATCTTGGAGAATGCTGGACATTTACCCCTTGCATATGCTACAGCTAAGGCTCATGGCCTCCAAGATATTGCTGAACGGTTGGCAGGTGAGCTGGGAGATAATGTTCCTATTTTACCTGAGGGAAAGTCTCCATCTCTTCTAGCACCTCCTACCCCAATCATCTGTGGTGGAGATTGGCCCTTGTTGAATGTTATGAAAGGAATTTTCGAGGGTGGTCTCGAGAATGTGGACATACCTGATGAGGGAGAATATGTGGATACTACAGATGGTGTTAATTGGGGAGGAGAAATTTTGGATATTGTTGATGTGGAAAACATTCAGAATGGTGACATTAGTGCGGTGCTGGGAGATGATGAAGCACATGAGGAAAATGAAGAGGGAGGGTGGGACCTTGAGGATCTTGAACTTCCACCTGAGCTTGATACTCCCAAAATTGCCAACAATGCCCGGGCTTCTGTATTTGTTGCCCCAACTCCAGGTATGCCTGTTAGTCAAATTTGGAGCCAAAAATCTTCTCTTGCTGCTGAACATGCAGCAGCTGGGAATTTTGATATTGCAATGCGATTGCTGAGCCGGCAGCTGGGAATAAAGAATTTTGCACCCTTGAAACAATTGTTTCTTGACTTGCACATGGGGAGTCATTCGTATTTATGTGCCTTATCAACAGCTCCTGTGATCTCCCTGGCTATTGAGAGGGGATGGAGTGAATCAGTAAGCCCTAATGGTAGGAGCCCTCCTGCATTGGTTTTTAAATTCTCAGACCTGGAAGAGAAGCTAAAGGCTGGTTACAGGGCCACAACTACAGGGAGATTTACTGAGGCTTTACGACTTCTACTTGGTATTCTGCACACCATTCCTCTGGTCGTAGTTGATACAAGGAGAGAGGTTGATGAAGTAAAGGAATTAATTATCATTGTAAGGGAATATGTTCTGGGTTTGAAGATGGAGCTCAAGAGAAGGGAAATTAAGGATAATCCAGTTCGTCAACAGGAGCTAGCAGCTTACTTCACCCACTGTAACCTCCAGATGCCTCACTTGAGACTTGCATTACTGAATGCCATGACTGTTTGCTACAAGGCTGGTAATCTCAACACAGCTGGTAACTTTGCCAGGCGACTTTTGGAGACCAATCCCACAAATGAAAATCAAGCAAAGACTGCAAGGCAAGTCCTGCAAGCTGCTGAGAAGAACATGAATGATGCAACCCCGCTCAATTATGATTTCAGAAATCCATTTGTGGTTTGTGGGGCAACATTTGTACCTATTTACCGAGGACAGAAGGATGTGTCATGCCCGTACTGCAGTTCTCGGTTTGTTCCTACTCAGGAAGGGCAGCTCTGTACTGTTTGTGATCTTGCAGTTGTTGGATCTGATGCATCTGGGTTACTCTGCTCTCCGTCCCAGAAACGATGATCTATGCTGCTCAAGTAGGAGCCATTTTTCAACCTTCAGCTACGACGGCGGTAATGCTAGCTTTTTATCATGACATTGAGCAGGGGATTTTTTTTTTTATTTTGAAAAAAGGGATTTGATTAGGTTGTGTTTCTCATGTATTTCTATTTTAAATTCGTTTGCAAGGTTCATGATCACATGATTTTCACTGTAATGAACTTGAGCATTTTGGTCTAGGTGATTCTTGTGACTATTGAGAATAAACAAATTAGATGGAGGTGGCAAATTAATTGCTTTCCCCGAGATATGTAACTTTGAAATTCCATATATGATAGATAGCAACATTTTCCTGCTTTCTTCGTATAATTGTATTTGATTCTCACCCTGAGAAAGTACAAGTTGTTCTATGCTGCTGTCTGCTGAAATATGTTCTTTGTTTTTCATTATCGATCCTTCTTTTTTTTGTTATCGCCCGTTATCATATGCCATTAACATTTCTATTCGCATGCTTTCATAAACACTAGCTGCTGTGATTGTTGCACTTTTTGGACCGCAATCGCCTCTAAAAGATGAAAATGAAGGTGAACCAAGCAAGTGCTCAGTGTCCTCTTGGATGAAACCAGTCTTTCCCCATGGATGTTTTGCACTGATCCTCATTCCCTCCAGCTCCATCGATACTTCTTTCATTGTAGGCCTTTCCTCCCTTGTTACCCTTAGACATCTTCTTGCCAGGTTTGCTACTTCTGTTAGCGTCTCAATACTCACCTCATTGACTATGTTTTCGTCAAGAATTTGATTCATGTGACCATTTTCCACTGAACAGACAAAAAAGCTTGCTAGGTTTCTCTCCGCCTCAGGCCTTGCAAATGAAAGTGCTAATTTGCTTGTGAGTAGCTCCACTAGGACAACTCCGAAGCTATAGACATCACTTTTTTCTGTTAGTTGGTTTGAATGGAAGTATTCGGGGTCTAAGTATCCGAGTGTCCCTTGTATCAAAGTTGTTATCTGAGTTTGATCTAGAGGAACCAGCCTTGAAGCTCCGAAATCCGACACTTTTGCTGTGTAAGTGTCATCTATCAGTACATTTGTTGCTTTCACGTCTCGGTGAATGATTGGCATGGAAATGGAGGAGTGCAAGTATGCTAGTGCTCCTGCGATTTCTGCTGCTATCTTCAATCGTAATTCCCACGGAAGGGATGCTTTTTTGCCCTTTTTACCATGTATGTGCTCAAAAAGAGTGCCATTGGTGATGAACTCGTAAACCAGTAGCGGCACTGGTGTTTCGAAACAGCAACCTAACAGCCTCACCACATTTCTATGGTTGACTTGAGAAAGAACAATCACCTCATTAACAAACTGTTCACTCTGGGTTGGGGCTCCGATTTTCGACTTCTTTATAGCAACCACTTTGCCATCTGCTAATATCCCTCTGTAAACAGTTCCATAGCCTCCTTCGCCGACGATTCTATCTTCGTGGTAGTTGTTTGTAGCCTTCTCAAGTTCTTCTGCAGTAAAGATTTTTGTTGTCTGCACAGCTCCTTCATGTTTATTGAGTTTCTGCTGAAGCAATAAGCCACCATTTTCTTTGAAGTACTTTTCTTTCAGTTGGATGAACTTCCTTTTCTTCAGTCCCAAATATGTCCATGAACTTCCAACCATTAAGAACAAAGGCTACACTCATAACTGCAATCCAAGTTTGATCACATAAGTTTCTGCATATTATTCGTAACAAGTTACAAGTTTCTCAGAATAGAAATGTACATACTCAGCGAAATAATGAGCAAGCGAGATGTCTGAGAAGGAGTGGTGGAATTGTCTTTCCTGCAACCCGTTCCAGCTTTCTTTCCATCGCCTTCGAACCCTTTTGGACATAAACAAGCATAGGTTCCAGGTGAGTTTACACACGCTCCTTCGCTACAGATGTTTGAATTCTTGCACTCATCAATATCTGAAAATTGAGAAAAACTCAAATATATAAGGTAAGTAGGCACATATTATACATGTCAAATATATGTTGAACCTGTCTTTGAAAAAGCTCACCATGGCAACCATCTGGTAAGTATGGATTCCCTTCATAACCTGGCAAGCATTGACAGTAGTAACCAGACTGATTGATGGGGTTGACACATGTTGTATTTCCCTTACAAGCATAGCCCTGCTTATTTTGAGCTTCATCACATGTCTCATTCCCAATTTGCCAATTCAAAACCATCGGAAGCCGGCTTGTGTGGTCCAGTTCTTGAAAACTTTTACTAGAGAATTCAAACTGGCCGTCTTCCACTAGCTGCAGGGGTTGAAGTCCCATATGAAGGCATGATTGTAGTAGCTATCCATCTTCACTGTGCGGTTTTGCAGTCCAGTTGGGATTGAAGTTTGGCAACACCCTATACCAGAACAAGACTCATTAACACTCCCAAGTCTCTCACAGAAGGACATGCAGCCAGTTATGTACCTTTCTTGGCCTCGATAGCCTTCGAAGATTGCATAAGTATCACAACCAACAGCAAAGAACTTGTTTTTGGCGCCAGAGATTGTGAAAGGAGGATTGAGGCTCAATATTCGTGTCTTGCTGAGTTTCTTATCCAAAACACCCTTGCTGTCATAACAGTCTCTAGCTACAAGCTGCATTATTTGTAACTCACCTTGATCAAGAAAAATGTTGGAAACTGGGATTACAGTTCCTGCCAGATATGGTGTTGGAGGTGTTCCTTCCACTATAGTACAGTTGATGAAGAACTCATCTCCCAAATGACAACCTTCAGCTATGCCAAAAGGGTATGGAATAACCAAATCGCCACAGCGATGGGGACAGCCCGGCAAAGCTTGACCTGCTGCTGGTATTAGCAAATGCAACATTACAGAAAATACCGAGAGCTGCAAAATAAGCATCTTCTGAAGAAATGCCATGAAGTTCATTCATGTGTTTCTAGTGAGAGGAATAATAAGGAGTAATGCCATTACTTTTTTGTATCCTAGAGGCAGCACAGATTTTGGCTCTAGCTGTTTGTCAAAGTAAACACTAACACCTAGCCATTGAGTTCATCAACTGGAATGAAACAAGATGATTACAATGAAGCAGTAACCCTTAAATTAAGATAGAGCTTAAACCAAAGTGCATATTTTTTCTTCCGGCCGGCCATGAGATCAAGTGTCTACTTCTTGATACTGATCCTTCATGAAAATATAGGATCCTTTACATCTGTTATTTTGTAGGGGGAAATATAGATGATGTGAAATGATATAAAAATAACCATCTGGGTTGTTTAGTGTTTTGCTTATGGACATTCAGGAGATTCCAAGCTCATATTTGTCAAAATCTTGCTTCCAAACACTACAAGTTTAAGAACCTAGCTATTTCTTCTTTTGGAATCCTCCACCATTTTCAGCAAATAATTTTGATGCAAATAGTTTGTATTATATATAGATATGGTTTATCTTGTGTTGAGAGAAAAACTGAGAGCCTGCTCATTTGATTGGAGAAGCCGGCCTAGCAAAAAGACAATAACATTGAGCCTGGATTATATACTGATCAACAACATTGATCGTTTCTTAACATTAATGGCCTGCTGGAAGACCAAATCAACACTAATTGGTACTTCGCTGTTAGGGCAGGTCCTGAACTTTTGGATTCAAGGCAAAGTAATAAGCGATAAATGTAAGAAACTTGGAATGTGAAGTGAGAGCGTGTGACTTCGATCCACTAAAAAAAATACAGATGTGATATTTTATGTGAGAGGATATTTCTGACCAATTCTCTTCCAATGTGTATCTATTATCATTTTTCGGTTTGGTTAATGCTACAATCATAATTTGTGAGATTTTCAATGAAATCGATCGATGTTTTCACCAAGAAAAATGCATGTAATCTACTATTATTTCTACAACTTTTGTTAACAATTCTTTGTTTTTTTGTTAGAGGGTATTATTTACTGACGCAAATAATTGAAACGAGAATCCTACCGACAAGAAGTACGTCGATAAAATGTTTTCATGAATTTTTTTTTATATCTTTTATTGCATTCATCGGTAAAAATACCATTTATATATCATTTTCGACTACTAGGGTTGGCATTTACTATTTTCTGTGTGTATCATTAGCCGAAGCTTTGGCCGTTCTTTCTCTATTTGGTTGAGCTAGCTTAGGAAATCAGGCCAATCCAAATGGTTTGGTTCAAGAAAGGTACCCAAAATCTCTCTGTTAATTTTCTTGCATAATGTAATATTTTCTCAAAAGCTTCATTGTTACTATTATTCAAAACATATCACATAAACTTGATCTTCAGGAAAGGGGCAGGTAGCATCTGCTTGATATGATATTTGTAAGCTCTGTACTGTTTCACTGTTTGATAGGTCTTGCTTGTGAAATAAGTTCAACTCTTTTCATCTGGTAAGTATTCTGATGCTTGAAGTCTTGAACTTAGGGTTCTAAATATTGTTTTAATGTAGAAGATCAAGTATTTGAATGGGATAGATAAGTATATCTTTCTAATACTAGTCCACATAGATTGAATAGTCACAGAAAGATTGAAACTAAATTCAACACATAACATGGCATACAGTACTAATTATCTGGTGTTATGCACAGAATCAATTAAACAAAACCGATATTTGTTTAGAAAATCCTCAAATATTCATTATGTATATACATCCCAAGCTACAGTGATCAACTATCTTCCATGCTCGTATGATACCAACATTTGGATTTGCATGCTGTCATACCTGGTAGTTTTACTGTCAGAACCACCAGCACCTCTAATATCCACCGTGTGAGTGTTTGCATGACGTGAACTGAGAAAACTCTCGTTCTCTTCTGGAAAAAAATCAGCATTCTTCCCCCATGGATGCTTTGCCATCATCCTCATTCCTTCTAGCTCCATTGCTACCTCTTTCATGGTTGGCCTCTCCTGCCCTTTTACACTTAAACATCTTTTTGCAAGTTTGGCTACATCTTTTACCGTCTCCATATTTCCATCATTCACTACATTATCATGAAAATTACTCGGGTGATCTCACCATCCACTCACCCGTGCCCGGCGATCTCACCGGCGATCTCACCGTTCAATTTCCGGGTGCGCACGCTTTCACATTATCATCAAGAATTTGATCCAACCAATCCTCTTCCATAGCAGAGATGAAGATGCTTGCTAAGCATCTATTCTTAGAGAGTGCCACTCTGCTAGTTATGAGCTCCAGCAGGACAACTCCAAAGCTGTAAACATCACTCTTTTCTGTTAGTTGGTTTGATTGCAAATATTCAGGGTCTAGGTAACCAAATGTCCCTAGCACCAAAGTTTCTAGTTCAGTTTGGCCTAAAGGAATCAATCGTGACGCTCCAAAGTGCCACTTTTGCTGTATAGTTATCATCTAAGAGTATATTCATTGCTTTCACATCTCGATGTATAATTGGCATGGAAGTTGAGGAATGTAGGTATGCTAGTGCTCCTGCTGTTTCAGCTGCTATCTTCAGTCGTAATTCCAAAGAGAGTAGTGATTTTTTCTTATGTATGTGCTCATAAAGAGTGCCATTGGTGATGAACTCATAAATTAGTAAAGGTGTTTCTGTTTCTAAGCAACAACCTAATAGCCTGACTACATTTCTGTGATTGATTTGAGAAAGAACAATCACCTCGTTAACAAATTGATCACTCTGGGCCGGGGCACCAATTTTAGACTTTTTAATGGCGACCACTCTGTTATCTGGTAGTATCCCTTTATAAACAGTTCCATATCCTCCTTCACCAAGGATTCTACTTTCATGGTAATTGTTTGTGGCCTTCTCCAGTTCTTCTGCAGTAAAGATTCTTGTTGTCTCCACTGAGCCTCCATGATTGGAGAGTTGTTTTTTCAACAGCAAACCACCATTTTCTTGAAAGTACCTCTCTTTGAGCTTAATGAAGTTTCTTTTCTTTATTCCCCAATATGTCCATGAAATTCCAATGAACAAAACCAAGAAGCCTACACTTACACCTGCACATATATTTCAAAAGTTACGACTAGATGGGATAGATATATAGTCGAAACAGAATCACCTATCTATCTAAAAGATGGATCTGACAAAAAGAGTTAAAAAACTGTTAGGGATGCTGAAGATAAGGAAAAATTACATATGTTTGGGCATATATAGGAGAGCGTATTCGGTACACCCGGGTGTGCCGCGCACCCGGAAATTTAACGGTGAGATCGCCGGTGAGATTACCGGGTGAGGCCAGGCACGAGTGAGTGGATGGTGAGATTGGCCGGGTGCGCTCTATAATTTTCACATATATAGTGACTCTAATTGGGACAAGCCTGAAATTATTCTTCATTTATAAGAAAAAGGTTGAGTGAATTTGGGGATTGAATTAGAATCTACAATTAGCTGAACGTAGAAGATTTGGGTGCCTAATTGTTCAGAAAATGCTTAGGTAGTAGGAAGTCAGGCTATATGATGACATGGAAGATGCATGCTAATTTTGAAGTAACACATACTCAATAAGATAGTAAGCAGGACAGTTATCTTTGAGTGGTATATTGTATCATCTTTGAAGCAACTCTGTTGATTTGTGCCATCATTTCTGTATCCTTTGGGGCATAAACAAGAGTAATTTCCTTGAGGTGAATTGATGCACATTCCAAGGTTGCAGGGGTTTGAAGCCTTGCACTCATCATTATCTGAAAGGAAAGTGAAAACAATGCATACATGTATCTGATTGATTCCTAATATATAGCTTTTTATTTACAGTGCAACAAAAAATATATGAAAAGTATGTATATATTTCAAATTCACCTCTGCAGCCATCTTGGAGCTATGAATTCCCTTCATAGCCTGGTAAGCATTGGCAAATGTAACCAGACGGTCCATTGATGATAGGTCGGTTGACACACTTGCTATTTACTGCCTTGCATGCATTATTCTGGCTCTCTTCATCACAAGGTTCATCCCCAATCCCCCAATTAACAATCAGTGGAAGCTGCTTCGTGGTATTCAGTAAATCAAAACTTGTATTGGGGGAGAATGTGAACATGGCTTGTTCCACAATGAAGGAATAGCTGCAAGGATACTTTGTCAACCATGTACCTGAATTATCCACAAATACATTACCCAGCATAATTGTGAAGTTTTGCAATCCACTTGGGATAGGTGCCTGGGAGCAGCCAACGCCATCGCAAGAGTTTGTAAGTACTTTTCTAAGCTGATCATCACATAAAACCATGGTGTACCCCATTATGGTTTTGTCTTCATCTGGCCCAGGGTGCGTACGGTCAGCTTGAAAAATTGATACAGTATTACAGCCAATGTCAAAGAACTTGTTTTTGGTATCAGAGATAGTGTAAGGAGGAGGCAACAGGAGAGAAGGCCAGTTAGAGTACGTTTCATTCCCCTGAGCGTCATTACATTGTACAGCTGCCTCTTGCATTATTCGCAGTTCACCTTCATCAAGGGATATATGAGCAATAGGTATGCTATAAATTGTGAAATGTGCGGATGGAGGTGTGGTGGACTGGTCACAGGTGATGTTGAATTCTGGTCGCATGTAACAACCGTCACCTATACCAAAGGGGTATGGGATCATGAGATCACCACACTGGGTTTCGCATCCTACTGAGCTGCCTCTGCTGCTGCTCATGCCGATGTGTTTGTTGCAGCTGTTATTGTTATAACCAGTACTCCCACTATTACTAAAAAGATCAGTTGCATAATAAGCATTGTATGCAGACATGCATATGTGACACTCCTGTTTCTAATGTTTATAATGAATAAAGTCCTTACAGTGAAGTAGCAAGCCTGGTCTTATATAGGGTTACAGAATATTGGAAATATCATTCCTCTCTATGCTTCTGCAGGCCTGTATTGTGTTAATCTTTTTAGTAAGATCAGGCCATTTTACAAGACAGAATTTAATTTTTTTCGTCTTTTGTTACTTGGTTTTAGCTGATACTATCTGATAATCGGTGTGGATTTTGTTTTTTTACTTCTTTACGATAGTTTTGATGTGTGCTGTTTCTATATCTTGTGTCTGTGCCGGATAATATTATACTAGTCTGAACCACTTGTTTATTCATAATTATTTGCTTACCGGAATTGCTGATCTGCCTTGTTGTTTTGCATAAACAAGGTTGAGCCACTGTGTATGTGTGCTTGACTCCTAAGGTGGCATAGGACTATGACAACAATTATAACGGCACTCTTTAGATAATATCAGGAAACAACCTAGAATATAATTAAAGTTGCAGTACTCATTTATCCCCATCAAGTAATCTGATCAAGTTTGATGTGAAACATTAACACGAAACTTGGAATTAGATGTGTGTGTGTGTGCGCGCGCGAGTGCATGTGTGTGGGTGTGTGTAGAAGCGTGTTCTCTAATGTTGGATGTTGGATGATGACTTGGATATATCTGGTTTGCAATGAAAAACTTAAGTTTGGCTAGATTGTATGTTGTTTTGGGTTTCATTTGTCCAATTGGTTAACATTAATTGGAAAAGCGTTCTGAATACTCTTCTTTTTCTTGTTGATTCATTTGAATTTCATGAAAGTGCTTTTCTTTAACAGATTGGGGTGCACATGTAATTGTGAATAGAGTCTTTCAAATGTAATAATTTCTTGTTTCATATTACCTTCCGCATCATCTACATCATTCTGAAATGCCCTTTTAAGTTAAAAATCCAGCATCTATGTATCACATCACCATGATTAAGATATGAACTTTCTTTATGGCAGGTAGGTTATCTTCTTGTGATTTATGAATTCGATCTGCTTGTGATGATTGAACTGTAACTCTAATATTCAAGTTGGCATTGGATGTCATTGTGAGCTTGAAGTTAAGTTCTTAACCATTCTTGTTTTCTACTTGTTAACCTACCTTATGTTTGTATCTTTGTTGGAACAATCAATGATAAATCTTCTCCTAGAATTTTAGTACTGTTATGCTAAATTATTGTACAAGAGGTATAAAGTATAAACACATAGGAGTAGTGCAAAATCACAGAGCTTTGCTATGCTGATCTCCTTCCATTTTATGAGGCACTGACTAACACACTAAAATAGTTTAGTCATTTCCTTACACTAGATGATATACATGCTCTCAGCTAGAAATTACTTATCATCCATATCATATGGCATTAACATTTGTTTCTGCATACTGTCATACCAACTAGCTGTACTAGTAACTGTACTACTGAAACCATAGTCACATTTACCATCAACAGTACCCATCTCCAAATTCTCAGACTCTTCTGAGCCAAAATCAGCTTTACCCCTTGGATGCATTATTGTAGTTCTCATTCCATCCAGCTCTGTGGCTACTTCTTTCATGGTAGGCCTTTCCTCCCCTTTTATTCTCAAACATCTTTTTGCAAGATCAGCCATATTTTTCAGTGTCTCATCCACATTTCCATCATTGACTATGTCATCATCGATGATTTCTTTCAAGCGATCCTCCTGTATTGAACGAACAAAGAAGCTTGCTAGGCTTCTTTCTTCCTCACAGCGGTCAAAAGAAAGTGCAACTTTACTAGTTAGCAGTTCCACAAGAACAACTCCAAAGCTGTAGACATCACTCTTTTCTGTTAGCTGATTCGTAAGCAAGTATTCAGGGTCCAGGTATCCCAGTGTCCCTTGCACTAAAGTTGATAGTTGATTTTGATCAAGAGGAACCAATCGTGAAGCTCCAAAATCTGACACTTTCGCTGTGTAGCTTTCATCGAGTAGTATATTTGTTGCTTTAACATCTCGGTGAATGATTGGCATGGAAGTGGACGAGTGTAAGTATGCTAGTGCTTCAGCAGTTTCTGCTGCTATCTTCAGTCGTAAACCCAATGATAGTGATGCTCCTTTGACTTCTTTATGAATGTGTTCAGAAAGAGTTCCACGGCTGATGAACTCATAAACCAGTAAAGGCACTTCTGTCTCCAAGCAACAACCTAATAACCTCACCACATTTCTATGGTTTATTTGAGAAACAATTATCACCTCATTAACAAACTGATCACTCTGAGCACGAGCACCAGTTTTGGACTTTTTAATTGCGACCTCTTTGTTATCTGGTAGTATTCCCTTGTACACTGTTCCATAACTTCCTTCACCAAGGACTGTATTTGCATGGTAATAGTTTGTGGCCTTCTCAAGTTCTTCTGCACTATAGAGTTTTGCTGTCACCATTCCATGGCTAGCTAGTTGTTGCTGTAACAGTAAACCTCCATTTTCTCTGAAGTACTTCACTTTGAGTTTGATGAAATCTCTTTTCTTCATCGCCCAATATATCCATGAAATTCCGACCAGTATAACCAAGAAGCCTAGACTGGCACCTGGGAATTCACAAATCACAACGAAAATTGATTAGTATCTGACGCATCGCTGAATGTTACATGCTCTATTTTTTGAAATAATCATGCTCTTCTTAGTGTATTAACTGTTAGAGATAAGTCAATCTTTCTGGGCATTGTTATATAATGCAGGCTAGGATTATCTATGCAATTGATGCAAATATGTATTAATACTGTTACATACTCAACGAAATAACAAGCAGGAGAGTGATCTTTGATTGGTTTTTGGGATTTTCTTTGATGCAGGTCTTTTCATCCATGACGTCGTTTCTATATCCTTTTGGACATGAACAAGAGTAATCTCCCGGAGGTGAATTTACACATGTTCCGATCTTGCAGGGGTTTGAATCCTTGCAGTTATCAATACCTGAAAAGAAAGGAAAGGTTACCATGCCACAGAGTAGGGGTAAAATCACAGTTCCTCTGCTTTCCCTTTAAAAAAAAAGAAAAAAAGAAACTACTAACATAATGTATGTTAAATTGTTGTTGCTGAGACCATATAAGTTACATACTTATACATTACCTTGGCAACCGTTCGGGAGGTATGGATTGCCTTCATAACCTGGAAAACACTCGCAAACATAACCATTCCTGTTGTCGTGGTTGACACATTTGCTATTGTTATTGCAGGCAAAATCCTGCCTCCTTTCAGCTGCATCACATGGGTCTGGTTCATTCCCAATTGCCCAGTCAAGAACCATTGGCACTTTTTCGGTGACACTCAGTTCTTGAAAGCTTGTATTAGAGAAACTAAAATGACCTTCTTGCACAATGAATGCGTAGCTGCAGGGGTTGAAGCTCCATATATCAGAGTGATTATAGTAGCTACTCAATGTGACAATACGGTTTTTCATTCCACTAGGGATGGAGGTTTGGCAACAACCAACGCCAGAGCAAGACTCATCAACACTTCCAAGGCTGTTACACAAGGACATGCACCCGGTTATGTACCTTTGTTCCCCTTGGTATCCTGTAAAGATTGCATAAGTGTCGCAGCCAACCGCGACGAACTTGTTTTTGGCAGCAGATATGGTATAAGGCGGAATCAGTGTTAACTCGGGGCTGTTTTGGTAGGTTCCCTCGCCTTTCTGGTCATAACAATCTCGAGCAGTGTAACTCATTATTTGCATCTCACCCTCTGCAAGCCAGAAGTTAGTGATGTGGATATTACTATCAGTCCAGTTTGCTGATGGGGGTTCTATTGATTGGTCACAAGTGATTTGAAACTCTGGTCGAAGGTAACACCCTTCACCTATGCCAAATGGGTATGGAATTACGAGATCACCACAGCGGTCAGTGCAGCCAGGCAGAGCTTGAGGCAGGAGAGCTTGATCACCTGCTGCTAATGCAACCACTAGTACTCCCATCACTGAGAGTTGCATAATGAGTATCACATGCAAGGCCATTGCACTACTGTTTGATTCCATCTAGAAAGAGAAGAGGTAGTATACACTGTTATATGTAGTGTTGACGTAAAGGAACTGAATGATACTTGAACACTCTCCGAGTTCTTGGATATGGTATGGCAACCTTCATAGGGTCCAAACGTGAATTGACACCATGTAAAATATTCAATGAAACAAAGCACTTGGAACTTGGTAAATAGTCCATAAGCGACGAGAACCTATTCCATATGAAGGACGGGGTGCCCAAAGTTAAGCATACAAGCTAGATAACTTCTTTTGCCAAGCAAGGTTGCCGACTGAGAGACTTTGATTTTTTTCATTTGGTCCTGTTTGAGAAGAGACATGGTCATTTATTCCATATGTCATCACCTTGGTTAAAAGAAAACAGAGAAAGGTAAACTCCTTGTCTTCTTTTACTTGTTACTGCATTGTGATTTGTAAACAGGGGTGATAGCTAGTCATCAAGTATGTGAAGCAATTGATGGTTCATTTCACCAGGCTAAGTTGTGAACTTTGTCATTGGAAGGAGTGTTACTCTTGTTGAGTTTTGCAAAGGAAACAACTTTTCCTTATGTGAGTCTTGCTTCCATATGTGTTCCTCATTCAACTTGCAACTAGATCTCTGTAAGTCCTTCACTATCATGATTCAGTGATATTCACTATAACTAGACTGATAAACTATTTATCCAACTCTCTAACTCTTTAACCATTTCATGAGCATTTGAATTTATCTAACTCCTCTAACTCTGCCTCTCAAGCCCTGCAAAAGAAAGTATCAATTAAGGATTTATGATCGATCTTTTTTAAGTGTCAATTAACTATAGCAGGTGGTGACTAGTTGATCCTGAAGAGGTCAATAATGTTTAGTTTAGCCAGCTTGCTGATCAAGCTGTTCATAGTTTCATACAAAAGAATTGATTCCTGCTTCAAGATCAAGTATATATTATTTCCTATGGGTATAAATTATAAACTACAACCACCATACATGGACAATATTTAAGAACAGATCATATGGTTTATAATCTAGTCCAAAGAATAAAGTTCACGCTTGATTTGATGATGCACTAAACATCAAACATCAAACTAACTAATGGTTGACGTATATAAAAATTTAGATGAGTTCAAGGCCTTACCCAGATAATAGAATATTACAACTGACATTTGTTCTTCACTACAGTGTGTTAAACAATAGTGGTTGTACATCCCATGAAGAACCTGTACCACCTTCTGTAAAAAAGTCGGTTGATGTAGAAACAGCATCACAATGAGCCTCGGTGGTCATTCCCTGGGTTGGAACGTCTCCATTATATGTAAGATATTCTTGATCGAAACCTTTAGGTGACAATCGGATTCGCTCCAATTCCACTTCTACTTCTTTCATAGTAGGACGTGTTTTCCCTTTCATATTTATGCATCGTCGTGCAAGGTTTGCGACTGCTGTAATCACTTCTTTCCCACCGTCATTTATAACTTGATCATCAAGAATATGAAACAGAAGATTCTGCTCCATGGAAAGAAGGAAATAAGCTGCTAGGCTTCTGCTTTCCTGCGACCGCGTCACAGAAACTGGATTTTGTCCAGTTAAAAGTTCTGCAAGAACTACACCAAAACTATACACATCACTCTTGTCTGTAAATTGGCTAGAGTGGAAGTACTCTGGATCCAAATAACCAAATGTTCCATGTACTAGGGTGGTAAGATGTGTGTGATCAATGGAAACAGATCTTGAGGTTCCAAAATCTGCAACTTTTGCTCTATCCTTGTCATCTAAGAGTATGTTTGCAGCCTTGATGTCTCGATGGTAAATAGGACAAGAAGCTGATGAGTGCAAGTAGGAGAGAGCTCCTGCAACTTCGATGGAAATTCGTAAGCGTGTTTCCCATGTAAGAGGAAACTCTGGATCTTGGTTATGAATGTAGTGAGAAAGTGTGCCGTTTGGTAGGTATTCATAGACCAAAAGAGGAATTCCAGTCTCTAAACAACACCCCAACAGTTGGACAACATGTCTGTGGTTAATTTGTGAAAGGATCACAATTTCATTGATGAAGTCTGCAATTTCACTTCCATCAACTATCTTAGACTTCTTTACTGCAACAATTCTTCCGTCTGTTAACATTCCTTTGTAAACAGTACCTTGGCCTCCCTCTCCCAGAATCCTGTTTGCATTGAAATGATCTGTGGCTTTCTCTAGCTCGTTTGAACTGAACAGCTTAATTTTTTCAACATTAACCTCACCAGAAGATAATTGCTGCTCTAGTAACAAACCACCGTTTTGCTTATAGAGCATCTTCTTCCGCTTATTGCTTTTCCTCTTCTTTATGGCTTTGTAAAACCACCATGTACCGATTACTAGAAACAAGATTCCCGGAATGCCGGCGGCAACTGAATGATTCAAGATGTGTAGTCATTAACTGAGGTAAAATTAGAAACAGAAATACTAACAAAGAAATTAGATGCAGGGTAGTAGCTATAGTAATATGTACATATATTCTTACACATATAAATAAGCAAGAGAGGAGCTTGATTAGTGCCGGGATCATCTTCAATGCAAAAGCGTCCGCCGAGGCTGGCGTAGTTTCTGTATCCTTTATGACATACACAGGAGTAATCTCCTGGCATATTAACGCACGCTCCATAGACGCATGATCTTGGCATCGAGCACTCATCAATATCTGAAAAAAAAAAGAAAGGATAGTCATGCATGCATATACCAAAAAGTCTGATGAAACCCCATTTTGGGCTGTAATCTGCAGCAGGCAGGAGCAACTAACAAATTGATCGATGCACACGCGCACACGCACATATGTAACACATAATGCACACATTATAGCAGATCTGTACTAGTATATAGTTCAAAGAAAGAATCGTCATCACCTCGGCAACCAACGTATGGATTCCCTTCGTAGCCTGGCAAGCACTGGCACAAGTAACCTACAGACACATTGACAGGTCTATAATGCAAAAACTGTCTTTGCTGAGTGACACACCTGCTGTTTTCTTTGCACGGATAATCCTCCCTTAATAGAGCTTTATCACATGTGTCTGACTCCTCCCCAGTCACCCGAGTATCAATCACCCAATTAAGAATCACCGGAAGCAGCTGCCTTGTGGTTTGCAGTTGCTGAAATCTTCTAGCTTCGGCGAATGTGAAATTGTCTTGTTCAACAATGAAAGCATAGCTGCAGGGGTACTTGACGTTCCAGCTGTCGTTACCCCTTCGTTGAGAACCCAGTGCAGCTAGTGTCACTGAAATGTTGTGTAGTCCAGCCGGGACAGAACTCCGGGCACACCCAAATAAGTTGCAAACCGAGGGAAGCTCTTTTCCAAGACTATTTTCACACACTGTCACAGTGTTCCCCGAGTTATCTTCCTCATCTGGCCCCAAGATTCTAGTACCTTGATACGTTGCTATGCTATTACATCCAACAGCATAGAACTCGTTTCTTTCAGAAATTGTATAAGGAAAAGGTAACTCCAGGCTACTTGGTCTGTTGTTTATGAGTACACCGTTGTCGTCATAGCAATCTTGGGCCACAGCCTGCAGTACTTGCAACTCACCCTCGACAATGGAGAAGTTGGTGATAGAAGTAGTAGTGTTGGTGAGGTTTGCTGATGGGGGTGTGGTGGATTGGTCACAAATGATGGAAATGGAAATTATACAGCGCACCCGGGTGTATCCACCGTCCATTTTGACCCGCCAAAAAAAAATTAACGGTGGAGATGACGGGTGCGCCGAATAGGCTCTCCACAAGTGATGTTGAACTCTGGTCGAAGGTAACATCCATCGCCTATCCCAAATGGATATGGAATTGGGAGGGCACCACAGTTTCCGGTGCACCGTGGCAGGGCATGTGGTGGTGGTGCTGCGGTTGCTGTTGGTACACCCCGTAATACGATCATTCCCACCACTAGTGAACAGAGTTGCCTGATCATACACATCCTTGGAATCACGAAAGCCATAGCAGCATGGGAATGGATAGTACTGCATATAACATGTTGTAATTAATGCTTAACAAGGCAACTGCTACGAAGCTTGCCCTTATAAACATGGAAGTGAGTATTTAAAAATGTCTAGCTAGTCTCCATTAACATTATAGTTTGCGTACTGATACTGTGCTGGGTTGTCCCTTCTTGGTGATGATGAGATAATAGTAGTTATCAACTTCCAAAGTCAAGCATGAAAGGCTGTATAGTTTTTTCAGCTTTGAGCCTTGGACTATTCATCTATTCCAATAGTTTGTAAAATATGAACATTTCTTGGTGTTGCTTGGCACTATCTGGCCGACAGTCGAGCATAAAAAAAAAAAAAAACAAGAAGAAGAAGAAGGGCAAGCCCAAACAGAAAACTTGGGCCTAGGCAAAACATAAGCGAATCGGGTTTAAGCGGGCTAGGCGGAACCTAGGATAGCGGGCCTTACGCAGGCTGGAAAAGAGAATCTTGTACTGACTTTCTCCTCCTCCCAGGTGACAGCCCCGTCGTAGTCTTCTTCCCCACGCTCATCCGCCACCCGGGCCCACCCAAAGCAACCCGAGCCCGCAACGTCCGTCACCCGCTTCCAGTATCATATCTAAATGTGTTCCCCTTATGATTTCGAGTTTTTCAACAACTCTCTTTACAAGGATTATCTTTTGAAATTTGCAGGCTCGAACTCATGTTGTTTGAAATTTACAAAGGACAAAACTTTACCTGTGTCCTCTGCTGAATTCGTGTTCCCAATTCAACTGGCAACTAGATTTCGGCAAGTCCTTCACTGTCACTAGAATTATAAACTACGACAGACTGTTTGGAGAATCAATACTGTTTTTGCCTTCTTGCCTTTGCATGACAAAGTAACCTATACAACTAGTACTATCAATGCGTTCCTTGCATTGATTTCTACTCCTTGCATGCACTTGAATATAATGGGATGGTAATCTGTTCAATGTATGCATTTAATATATGTGGAATGGGGGTTGAGTGTTGGGTAAATTCTTTTGGAGATAGAGTGCATAAGAGACCTGATTAACTTTGTATTTATACACACACACACACACAGAGAAGATACATGTAAACACCACGCAATCTGATAAAGACTTACATTTCAAACACTACATTACTATTGTACAGTCTATTATCGCCCATCAGCATATGAAATCAACATTTCGATTTGCATGCTATCACACCCGCTGGTTGTACCAGGACCACCATCAACATTGACAATGTAATCCATGGAAGTATTAGGTGATCCCAGCAAGTGCATAGTCTCTTCTGGGAAGTTATGATCTGCAGAACCCCATGGATGCTTTGTCATAATCATTCCTTCTAGCTCCATGGCTACTTCTTTCATGGTAGGCCTTTCCTCCCCTTTTACCCTCAAACATCTTCTTGCAAGATGTGCTACATTTCCTATGACTCTCTGATCAATATCTTCTTCCTTAACAATGTCATCACATAGAATTTGGTTCAAGTTGCCATCTTCTACCGAACAAACAAAAAAGTGAGCAAGGCATCTCTCTGCCTCAGGCCTTGCAAAAGAAAGTGCTACTCTACTTGTGAGTAGCTCTGCTAGTACCACTCCAAAGCTATAGACGTCACTCTTTTATGTTAGTTGATTTGAATGGAAGTATTTGTTGGAGAGGAAAGATCCCACATCAGAAAAGGGACAAACAAAATACAACTTATAAGTGGATGGATCATATCCAATTGTACCAAGGCCTTTTGTGGTTAAAACCCAACCCCTTAAAGGTGGTTAAGTTGGGACAATATCGGTACAATAGTGATGCACGGGTCATGCTTGTCCCTGTTCTAGTTGGTATCAGAGCGGGTCCCTCTTCAATTACGTCTCCTAGCGTAACAGGAGAAAATCTCCTAGCATAATGAGCCCAGATTTGGGTTCATCGAATTGCCATCGGAAAATTCCGATTGACCCATATTATACCAAGTGCCTGCAGTGGGCCTTAGACTGAAGCATTACCGATTTCCAATGTGGGAATTGGACTGAATGAATTCCACGTGCCAACCTAAAAATTAGGTTGCACGTGAGGGGGAGTGTTGGAGAGGAAAGATTCCACATCAGAAAAGGGACAAATAAAATACAACTTATAAGTGGATGGATCATATCCAATTGTACCGAGGCCTTTTATGGTTAAAACCCAACACCTTAAAGGTGGTTAAGTTGGGACAATGTCGGTACAATAGTGATGCACGGGTCATGCTTGTCCCTGTTCTAGTGTATTCAGGGTCCAAATATCCAAATGTCCCTTGCACCAATGTTGCTAGTTGAGTCTGATCGATAGGAATGAAACGTGAAGCTCCAAAATCTGACACTTTGGCTGTGTAGTTGTCATCTAACAGTATATTCATTGTCTTCACATCCCGGTGAATGATTGGTGTGGAAGTGGAGGAGTGCAAGTATGCTAATGCTCCTGCAGTTTCTGATGCTATCTTCAATCGGAGTTCCCATGAAAGTAATGACCCTTTACCCTTATTCTTGTGAATGTGCTCAAAGAGAGTGCCCTGGGTGATGAACTCATATACTAGTAAAGGGACTTCTGTCTCTAAACAACAACCTAATAACCTTACTACATTTCTGTGGTTAATTTGAGAAAGAACAATCACCTCATTAACAAACTGATCAGTTTGAGTAGGGGCACCAACTTTGGACTTTTTTATTGCAACCACTTGGTTATCTAGTAATATGCCTCTGTAAACTGTTCCATACCCTCCTTCGCCGAGGATTCTACTTTCATGGTAATTGTTTGTGGCCTTCTCAAGTTCTTCTGCAGTAAATAGTTTTGTTGTCTCAACAGATCCTCCTTGACTAGTGAGCTTTTGTTGTAACAATAAACCACCATTTTCTGTAAAGTACTTCTCTTTTAGTTTTATGAACTTCCTTTTCTTCAGTCCCCAATACATCCATAAACTTCCAGCTAATAAAATCACAAATAGACCTACAGAAATACCTGCACATATATAGGTCAACAGTCATTATAACTTATATTTGCATAGAACCATTTCCTGAGGTGAAAGTTCGATTGGCAATGATTTTCCTCATATGGGAGGGATTAGGAAAGTGTAAGTCAAAGAGGTCAGTAGACTAGGAAGAGTGTATTAACTGCATACCCAACGAAAGAACTATAAGCAGGAGACGGTTGCTGGAATTGTCTTTGATGCACTTTCCATTCGGGTCATTGTTTTTGTAGCCTTTGCTACATAAACAAGAGTAATTCCCTGGTGAATTTAGACATACTCCATTCAGTCCATTGCAGGGGTTAGCCTCGCACTCATCAATATCTGAAAAGAATACCATATGATGTATATCACTTATGTATAATGTACATTCTCGATTTTCAGCTTTACTTTCCAATCATATATTGTTGTATATAGGTTATATAAGATTTTCATATTTGATATTTTGATATAGTTGTACGTGTCTGTAGAACTATAGATTGATCACCTTGGCAACCATCTGGAAGATATGGGTTCCCTTCATAACCTGGCAAGCACTGGCAAAAGTAACCAGACGACCCAGACCCAATAGTGATGGTCCGGTTGACACACTTACTATTTTTCTTGCATGCATAATCCAGCTTCTTTTCAGCTGCATCACATGGCTCATCTCCAATTCCCCAGTTAACAACCATTGGAAGCTGTTCAATGCCTAATAGATCTGTAATGCTTTTATTCCCAGAGTATGTGAATTGGTCTTCTTGCACTATCAAGGCATAGCCGCAGTGGCTTGTTATGTACGAGTGATTGTAAAAGCTACTCACTTTCATACCAAGACTCTGAAGACCACTAGGGATGGAAGTTTGGCAGCACCCAATACCAGAGCAAGATGCATTAGCACTGCCAACATTGTCGTCACATATTGACATACACCCGGTTGTGTAGTTCTCATCCCCCCGGTGGCCTTGAAATAGTGCTAAAGCATCACAACCAACCACAATGAACTTGTTTTTGGTATCGGAAATTGTATATGGAGTAGGCAGCGAGAGCGAGGGGTTGTTGCTGAACAAGGGCTCGTTCATGTCATTGTAACAATCATAAGCTATTTCTTGAATTATTTGCAACTCCCCTTCAAGGGATATGTGAGTCATGTATCTTGCACCAGTGGTGGTGTTGAAATATGCCGAGTTGAGACCGTAACAAGTAGTATTGAACTCTGGTCGCAGGTAACAACCGTCACCAATGCCAAACGGGTATGGAATTGTGAGGTTACCACAGTGGTCCAGGCAGCCAGGCAGGGCTTGAGGCAGGAGAGTCGTTTGATCAGCCGCTGCAGCTGTTGCAGTGGCCGCTAATACAGCAAGAAGTGCTTGTAGCAAAGAGAGTTTCTTGATCACATGAAAGGCCATGGCGCCACAGATTGTGTTTGTTATGAGGAAAGGAAGTGCTTGATTGCCTGTTCTTTTATAAGCATTGGAAGGAAGACCAAGTATGGACGCGGTGGCTCATTAGAAATGTCTTCTTGTCTAGAGTCTAGACTACTAAATTTCTAAGGATCCAATGTCTAATCTGTATGCTGTGCTGGGTCGTCCCTTCTATACTGGACTAATAGTCATTGGCGTCCCAAGTCAAGCACGAGTGGTTTGATATATTTAACTAAGATTTAGTCCATTCCAATCTTAATTTGGAAAACATACAGTAATACATATTGGTCATGTTTCTCCTACTTCTTTTTCCTCTTTCCTGTTTGTAAGTGGAAATCAGCATATACTGCAGCTTTTACTTGTCTGGTTGAAACGTTTTGTTTAATCGAAAATTATACAGCGCACCCGGGTGCGCCGCGCACCCGTCCATCTCCGCCGTCCATTTGACGCTGACTTTTGACTTTTTCAAAATGGACGGCGGAGATGGACGGGTGCGCGGTGCACCCGGGTGCGCTGAATACGCTCTCATGTTTAATAGTAGAAAACTAGAAATAACCAAAATTACGTTAGTGATTGATTTTGCATTTGTTTGAAATTTTATTTCCTAAACAGTGCAATGCATTCCATCTTGCTATTGCACCAAGTACAAAACCAGGGAGCAAACACTCAAGACCACACTGAACTTATATTTCACATTTACAGTATGCTAAAATACGATTTTATTGTCTGAGAAACTGCTTATATTCAAAAACTATTCCTAAAGAATACATAATACATACACAAGAAGCAATACCCCATTTAACTATCTTCCGTCACCGGAACCATAACCATATGGCATTAACATTTGTATTTGCATACTGTCATACCCTGAGGTTGTACCGGTTGTAAAACCACTAGAACTACCATTACCTCCTGTAACATCCAAAACATAAGCATCTGAATCAAGTGACCCAAGCAGGTACTCATTTTCTTCGGGACAGAAATCAGCTTTAGTTCCCCATGGATGCTTTGATGTAATCCTCATTCTCTCTAGCTCCATTGCTACTTCTTTCATGGTAGGCCTTTCCTCCCCTTTTTATAGGCGCAAAAGCACCTACAAAGATACCCTATTATCAAATCAATTATATCAATGTAGTAAACGGCAAATAGGGGTCATTACCCGCAGAGGATTGGTGATACTAAGACTTAAACACACAAGAAACACAAACAGACGCGTAAACCAGAAATCTGGCAGACTCGACCTAGGAGCAGAAACCTAATTAATTAGCTAATCTAGACTCAATAAAAAATTATGAAATTAAATACACAGTAACTAGACACAGTGGCGGACTACCACACAAATTTTTAGGGTATCGGAGTTGTTTTGATTGGATAACAAAAATAGATAAAACAGAAGTACTGCTGAAAACAGAATATTAAATAGTGAATATGGATGTAAATATGAGAGAAACAATAGCTAGGAACTTCTCTCCACCACTAGATATGCTTCAATCACCCCAAAACAATGTCAATGACTAAAGATGAATGCACTCACAGTTAAGCCAATGTCGTTAGGTCATTAACCGTATTACGTTCTCTTACTTGCCATGTTAAGTGAAATGTCGGTATCGACTTAACTATATTCCCAATTAATTGATCTATGAAATGTCGGTATCTAGATCAAAATAACTGAAATCATGAAGATCTAAGAACGTTTGAGTAGCAACAAAGAATCTAAGGTCAATGTCGGTAGCTTTAGATTACCAAGGAATTACTTCACACAAGTACCTGCAAAGAACTTGTTATCTCTTATAGAATATGCAACGATATGTCGGTCATAAACACATTCAAGATAATAAACCCTAAAACATACATCAAAGTGTCGACCCAATGAAACATGCAATAGAATTATCAATGAACAATCAGTGAAGAAATTCTCATCTAGAATTATATAAATCAATTGGGGTTCGAAATCGAAGACATATCTAGGGCTTTGATCAGCCCCTAACTATCAAGGAGTTTAGTTACACATAGTCTTGAATGAAAACATTAGAGAATCCATGGAAGAAGAAATAAGGGTGAAGAAGAAAAACTTGATTGGCCGAGAGACCGGTCGAATTCTCCTTGGTTCCTCTTTTCTTCTCTCCCTCTTTTCTCTTTCTTTTCTTCTCTTTCTTTTCTTCTCCTCTGTGCTCTTTTTCCGTCTTTTTTGGTTCTTGTTCGGCTTTATTTATGACATTATAAGCGTAGCACTTTGTGCTTCTATCACAAAACACCTAAAAACAAATAAAGTTAATTAAAAATAGGAAAACATCACAAAATAACTAAGTAATAAGAATAATTAACATGATAAAAGTCGCACAAATATGCGACTATCAAAATACCCCACACTTAGCTTTTGCTAGTCCTCGAGCAAAACACTAAACTAAGACTCTGAAAAGACTCAACAATAGCACAGACTACAAAACTCTAATGCCCTTAACACTTTGTCTCAGCAATCTCCCTAACATTGCAACACCAAGATCACATGATAATTCAGTTCAATCCATGAAATTTCGAAGGTTAATGTCAATACATGACACACATGTAACATGTAGGACGAAGACATAATCATGGTGAATGTAAAGCTGTAGCATGCAGTAAACAAGTTAAGATTCAACCTCACATGGTATGCTATAAGTGTTTCTCTCAACATATGTCTAAGGTTTTCACTCAACTCAATTACTTGCCAAATGGACCGAACCATATGCATAGCTCTTGTGACTTATCTCCACAGATCAAAGGCTGCCTATCTTGAGGATCAAAAAGGACTTTATAAGGTTGTAATGGGGTTAAGCTCATAGGTTTATAAAACAAAAAGGATATGGAATTCAAACAAGTTCTAAAACCTAGTAGAGCATCAATGAAGAGGCTTTTTCGAACTTTACAACCATTGAAGCATCTTCACCATTGAATTCTTCCAAATATATCACCATTGTGGCCGAATTTCATCTTGTTGGGCCTTCATCTCATTCTTTTCATCTACAGTTAACCTGGGGTATCAAGCTAGACATCACAAAAGAACAGTATATTTTTTTTCGTCGATTTTCTCTTTTTTTTTTCCTTTTTTTTTTTCAATACAACACAACTAGCTTGATATCCCACCCTTATTCCTTTGCTTCATCTTCACAATCTTCCACCTTGGTCTTCATGTATATGCCTCATGTACAGCTCTACTAAGTTCTAGAACAAAGGTAGAGATATAACTATTCTAAGGTTCAAGGTTAAGGTTGTGCGGGTGATGACAAAAAGACCATAATGTAAGCTCAAAGTGGTTAACTAAGGGGTGCACATCTTGTGTACACAACATATGGGTCACAGGCTATATATGGCAATAGTGGTAGCTCCTAAGTGCCTTTATCACTTCCCCAATCAAGATATATAATGACTATAAGCTTTGACAAGCACAAGAGCAAGTTCTAGTAATCTCTAGAGTCCATTAACTTAATCTGCGGCAAGCAATTGACACACAACAAAGAAAGCATGTAAAATCACATTTAGGCTCAATCGCTCACAGGTTAATGAATCTCAACCAAGTTTAAGCATGCTGAGAGATCTGTACCATGTTAACTCGTTTCTACATCCACTACATATTAACACATGCACCATATATCAAGATTAACCAAAGAAACTCAAATAACATAGTCACATGTTTCACTCTTAGTCACAATTTTAGAAGATATAAGCACATCATAGACTAGTTAAGGGCCCTAAGACTCAAACAAGACTAAAAACAGTTTTTTTTTTTTTTTTTTAGCTAAACATAGACGCTAAAGATATTATATAAACCCCACCCCACACTTGAAATTTGCATTGTCCTCAATGTAAAACGAAACCAAAGCATGCAATACATCAAACAAGTATGACGCATAATACATATGACATCGCAAAAACACACTAAACATGAAGAAAAATAACACAGGAGAAAGAATGAAGAATGCAAATCTGGAATCCAAGCTTCTCCATCAACATGGGTTGCCTCCCAAGTAGCGCTAAGTTTAACGTCATCAGCCAGACGGCACTCATAATCATTGCTCCACTGGCACTAGATCGCGGAGCTGTACTTCTTCCACATCTCTCACCTCTGCAGGCTCATAATACGGTTTGAGCCTATGTCCGGTCACTTTGAATGTGTTCCCATTCTTCGGATTTTGTACCTCGACTGCACCATGAGCAAACACATTAAGTATAACAAAAGGCCCACTCCACCTAGAACGAAGTTTACCTGGAAATAATCGTAGACGCGAATTAAAAAGCAAGACTTTTTGTCCAACAACAAAAGATCTGCTTTTAATCATCTTATCATGAAACATCTTGGTTTTCTCCTTGTAGATTCTATTGGACTCATAGGCATTGTTGCGAAAGGTGGTCATCTCCTGATCATCCTTGTGTATGGCTATCTGGTTGTACACTGAATAACCATCCAAAAAACAATAATATGCATGACCTGCCAACCTTTCCAAAATCTGATCAATGAACGGGAGGGGGAAGTGATCTTTGCGTGTGGTGGCATTGAGCTTGCGGTAGTCAATACACACTCTCCATCCCGTTTGCACACGTTGAGGCACCAACACGTTCTCATCATTCTTTACCACTGTAATTCCTGAACGTTTGGGAACTACCTGCACAGGACTAACCCACTTGCTGTCAGAAATAACATAAATTATACCTGCATCTCGGAGTTTAATCACTTCTTTCTTGACAACTTCCAACATGGGAGGGTTCAGTCGACGTTGAGCTTCTCTTGTTGGCTTAACTCCCTCCTCCAAATGTATCCTGTGAGTACACAAAGTGGGGCATATTCTCTTGATATCTGCTACTGTCCATCCAATTGCTTGCTTATACTCCTTCAAATGCTTAGGTAGAGGTTTGAGCTCTAACTCGGGCGCTTTCTGAATAGATGGGGCAAGCACATTAGTTGAAACCGGAAGAGGAATGAGTTTAGGAGACTTACCTGTCATGTACGGCAAATATTCAAATGCCTCCTCCATTGCATAATACTCCTCTTCCATCTCAAGGTCGTCAGTTGAAGCAATCTCAAATACAGGCTCAAATTCGACAGGTTGAGGAATTTCCTCAGCAGATTGAACCGGTTGGGCTGGAACTTTCTTTTTACCAGCCATTTTGATGACTTTTCGCATGGGATCCTCCCCCAATGAGTACTGAATGAACTCCTGCACAAAACTCTCAAAAACATCAATAGAACAACAAGAGTACATATCATCAGTATTTGGGTGCTTGAGGGATTCAAAGATGTTGAACTGGATCATTTCTCCAGCTACTTCCATGCTAAGTGAACCTTCATAACAATCAATTGTGGTACGAGCTGTTCTTAAGAATGGTCTACCAAGAATCAATGGTATCTCAGAGGGCATCTGTTCACCTTCAATCTCTAATACAAAGAAATCCGTTGGAAAAATCAAATCCCCAACCTGCACTAACACATCTTCTATAATACCTCTAGGGTAACAGTTAGATCGATCAGCAAGTTTAATGGTTATTCCAGTAGGTAAAAGTTCTCCCATATTCATTTTATCATACACAGCATATGGCATTAAATTTATGGAAGCACCTAAATCAAGAAGAGCACCAGCAAACCTGTGATCACCAATAGTGCATGGAATAGTGAAACGTCCTGGATCACCTAACTTTGGTGGCAACTTTCTTTGCAGCACAGCGGACACCCTCTCACTCAAGGCAACTGTTTCGGTTCCTTTGAATTTTCTCTTTGTAGTACACAAGTCCTTGAGGAATTTTGCATACTGAGGAATCTGCTTGATCACATCCAACAATGGAATATTCACCCCAACCTTCTTGAAGACGTCTAGGATCTCTTTGTCCTTTTCCTCTTTCACCTGTTTATGTAACCTGCCAGGAAAAGACACATTAGTGATAACCAAAGGTGAGGGGGTTAAGGGACATACCATGGCTGGTTTCGGTCTTGACTCAATTTTTGTTCCAGGTGCATTCTCAACAGCTTGAGAGAGTTCCTTAATGGATTGAGTTGGGGCGCGTAGACCGAATTTTGATGGCTCCTCAGGCACAATCTGCTCTAATAAAGGCTCTTCCCACTTTCTTCTTGGCTTCTTAACCACTGGAACTGCATCCACCACCTTCCCACTTTTTAGAACCATTGCATTGACTTCATGTTGACCCTTAGGATTAGGAAGAGTGTTGCTGGGAAGACGTCCTGGGTTGACTTGAGCAAGAGTTTGTTGGATTTGGCTCACTTGGCGCTCTAACAAGTCAATTGCCTTCCCTTGTTGCTGAGTGGTGGACTTGATCTCTTGGCGGAAGGCACTGCTTTCCTCTCTTTCCTTTTTGCTATCAAACATCATTTGTTGCATCATAGCTTCCAAAGTTAAAGTTCCTGTTGATGTCTGAGCTGGAACCTGTTGTTGTTGAGGCACACGTCTTTGGCCAAATTGCTGCCCATCCCCAACAAGTTGTCTTTGTTGGAATCCAGGTGGAGTAGTTGGAGGATTGAGCACATTATTGCTTCGGTAGCTAAGGAAGGGATGATCTCTATTCCCATTATATGTGTTGGGCTGCCGATAAACAAAATTCAAATCCTCCTCTTGGGTGTCTTCCTCAACTGCTCTGCACTTAGGACAATCTTCTGCAAAGTGGTTCTTAGCTGAACAAATAGTACACACCACTTGAGATGCAGCAACGGTTGCTTTCTTATTCACCTTCATAGCACTAGCAATTAAAGCAATGTCATTCTCCATAGAACTCAATCTCTTCTCTATGGCTCCATCTATGGTAATGGCATTCAAGGATCTTCTGCTGGCACCCATAGATCGGTCTCTGGACTGAAACTGTCTTGAATTCTCTGCTTGATTCTCCACAATTTCCTTAGCTTCAGCTCTAGTCTGATTCCACCAATTTCCTCCACAAGCCGAATCAAGTTTTTGCCTGTTGAGTGAATCAAGTCCTTCATAGAAGTACTCCATTTGAGTGTTGAGATCAAACTTGTGATGGGGGCATTGGCATAGTAGACCCTTGAATTGACTCCACGCTTCATGTAATTCATCTCCATCTCTTTGCCTGAATGTACTGATCTGCTTCTTTAAATTCTTGGTGCGAGAGGCTGAATAGAATTCCTTCATGAATGCAGCACACATATTGTCCCATGAGTCAATAGATTGGGAAGCCAATGAGTTGTACCATGCCTTTGCTTGCTCTTTCAAGGAAAAAGAAAACAGAATAAGTTTCACAACATTCTCATCCACCGCCGCTGACTTCTGTATTCTGCACAGTGCTGTAAACTCATTAAGATGGTCTTGTGGGTCTTCAGTTTGAGTGCCTCTAAAGTGTGGTAGATTCGAAATCAGAGATGGGGGAATTGAGTAAGCCCCTAAATCGTCTGGTAGCACAATTGGTGAATCTGCTGCACCTGTTCCCGGAATAAAGGACTCCTTAAGTTTCGCAGCCATTGGTCTTGGTGATGGTGGAGGTATTGGAATATGTTGCTCTTACAGTTCCTCGATCTCTGAATCAGAATGATGTTCAGGCTCAGAATTCTCACCACCACTGTTACTCGTGTTCACTTGTAGTCTCTGCTGTTTCCTGTTTCGTTTTGCAGCTCTCTCAATCTCTTGATCAAATAACAGTGGTACAGAGCTTGTAGAGTGACGAGTATGCATACACAATGCTTCTGCACACAAGTATAGACGTAAGACTCAAAAGAAAAATAAAGTAAACAAAGCAAAACTAAAAACAAAAAAACACTTTTAAGACTTAGAATTAAACAATCCCCGGCGATACGGCGCCAAAATTTGATAGGCGCAAAAGCACCTACAAAGATACCTTATTATCAAATCAATTATATCAATGTAGTAAACGGCAAATAGGGGTCATTACCCGCAGAGGATTGGTGATACTAAGACTTAAACACACAAGAAACACAAACAGACGCGTAAACCAGAAATCTGGCAGACTCGACCTAGGAGCAGAAACCTAATTAATTAGCTAATCTAGACTCAATCAAAAATTATGAAATTAAATACACAGTAACTAGACACAGTGGCGGACTACCACACAAATTTTTAGGGTATTCGGAGTTGTTTTGATTGGATAACAAAAATAGATAAAACAGAAGTACTGTTGAAAACAGAATATTAAATAGTGAATATGGATGTAAATATGAGAGAAACAATAGCTAGGAACTTCTCTCCACCACTAGATATGCTTCAATCACCCCAAAACAATGTCAATGACTAAAGATGAATGCACTCACAGTTAAGCCAATGTCGTTAGGTCATTAACCGTATTACGTTCTCTTACTTGCCATGTTAAGTGAAATGTCGGTATCGACTTAACTATATTCCCAATTAATTGATCTATGAAATGTCGGTATCTAGATCAAAATAACTGAAATCATGAAGATCTAAGAACGTTTGAGTAGCAACAAAGAATCTAAGGTCAATGTCGGTAGCTTTAGATTACCAAGGAATTACTTCACACAAGTACCTGCAAAGAACTTGTTATCTCTTATAGAATATGCAACGATATGTCGGTCATAAACACATTCAAGATAATAAACCCTAAAACATACATCAAAGTGTCGACCCAATGAAACATGCAATAGAATTATCAATGAACAATCAGTGAAGAAATTCTCATCTAGAATTATATAAATCAATTGGGGTTCGAAATCGAAGACATATCTAGGGCTTTGATCAGCCCCTAACTATCAAGGAGTTTAGTTACACATAGTCTTGAATGAAAACATTAGAGAATCCATGGAAGAAGAAATAAGGGTGAAGAAGAAAAACTTGATTGGCCGAGAGACCGGTCGAATTCTACTTGGTTCCTCTTTTCTTCTCTCCCTCTTTTCTCTTTCTTTTCTTCTCTTTCTTTTCTTCTCCTCTGTGCTCTTTTTCCGTCTTTTTTGGTTCTTGTTCGGCTTTATTTATGACATTATAAGCGTAGCACTTTGTGCTTCTATCACAAAACACCTAAAAACAAATAAAGTTAATTAAAAATAGGAAAACATCACAAAATAACTAAGTAATAAGAATAATTAACATGATAAAAGTCGCACAAATATGCGACTATCACTTTTACCCTCAAGCATCTTTCTGCAAGATTAGCCACTCTCTTTATTGTCTCAATGTTTCCCTCATTCACAATGTCATCATCAAGAATTTGATTCAAGCGACCTTCACCCATGGAAGAAAGAAAGATGCTTGTTAAGCATTTGCCCTTGGAAAGTGCCACTATGCTTGTTAGTAGCTCCACTAGGACAACACCAAAGCTGTAGACGTCACTTTTTTCTGTTAGTTGGTTAGATTGCAGATATTCTGGGTCTAGGTAACCGAAGGTCCCAAGCACTAGAGTTTGTATTTCAGTTTGACCTGATGGAACCAATCTTGAAGCTCCGAAGTCTGATACTTTCGCCGTATAACTATCATCTAGCAGAATATTTTCTGCTTTCACATCTCTATGTATGATTGGATTTGAAGTTGAGGAGTGTAAGTATGCTAATGCTTCTGCCGTTTCAACTGCTATCCTCATTCGTAGTTCAAATGACAGTGACGATCTTTTTTTATGAATGTGCTCGTAAAGAGTACCATGGGTGATGAACTCATATACTAGTAAAGGCACTTCTGTCTCTAAACAACAACCAAGTAGCTTCACCACATTTTTGTGGTTTATTTGAGTAAGAACAATCACCTCGTTAACAAACTGATCACTTTGGGTTGGGGCACCGCCTTTCGACTTCTTTATCGCCACCACTTTGTCATCTGGTAGAATTCCTTTGTAAACTGTTCCATAGCCTCCTTCTCCGAGGACTCTACTCTCGTGGTAATTGTTTGTTGCCTTCTCAAGTTCTTCTGTGGAAAAGATTTTTGTTGTCTCCACAGTGCCTCCATGACTAGCGAGTTGTTGTAGTAACAATAAGCCACCATTCTCTTTAAAGTACTTTTCTTTGAGTTTAGTGTATTGTCTTCTCTTTATTCCGCAACATATCCATGAAATTCCCACAAATATAACCAACAAGCCTATACTTACACCTGCATATAATTAAAATCACAACCAAATTAGATTTGATATTTTGTCTATACAAAACATAAAGATAAATTGTCTTCTTATGAAGGTTTAACTGGCATGGTTTAACTGGGCTTTTCTTATTGAGCTTAGGATATGAAGGTTTTACTCCTTCCCCTTCTGTTAGAACTTAAACTCTGTTTTCTCTAGGTGAGTATGTTCTTGACAAAAGAAAGAGTTTATTAGAATTTAGGCCAGGGGAATGCATTTTACTATGTAAGCAAGTGTACTTAATGAAACAATAAGCAGGATTGTCATCTTTGATTTATTTTTGGTATGCTCTTTGATGCAACTCTTGTCATTCGTGCTGTCGATCTTGTATCCTTTTGAACATGAACAAGAGTAATTTCCTGGCGAATTTATGCACTCTCCATTGTTGCAGAGGTTTGCATCCGTGCACTCATCAATATCTGAAAAGAAATAGAAACACACATGCACATACCAGATTAGTTCATCAGGTAATTCAGGGAATTAAATCCAAATTTGTGTTTTATTTCCCATTTGTTATATAGATGTAAAGATCACCTTGGCAACCATCTGGGTGGTATGGGTTCCCTTCATAACCTTCCAAGCACTGGCAAATGTAGCCATTTCTATTTGTGGGATTCACACACTTGCTATTTTGCATGCATACGAAATCCTCCCTCGTTTGAGCTACATCACAGGGGTCTGGGTCATCCCCAATTGCCCAGTTAAGAACCATCGGAAGCCGTGTGGTGCTGTTCAGTTGTTGAAAAGTTGTGTTCCCGGAGAAGTTGAACTGTGTCTCTTCAACAATGAATGCATAGCTGCAGGGATTAAAGTCCCATATACCTGAATGATTGGTATAGCTATCCAGTGTGACAGTACGGTTGTGCAGTCCGCTAGGAATGTTTGTTTGGCAACATCCAATGCCGGAGCAAGAATTCTGATCAACGTTGTCTAGGCTGTTACATACTGACATACATCCAGTTACGGACTCATCTGAGCCCCGGAATCCCTTGAAGATAGCATAAGTGTCACAACCAACGGCAATGAACTTGTTTTTGGTATCGGAGATGATGTAAGTGGATTTCAGCCGTAGCACAGGGCAGTTCCTTACGGTTCTCAGACCAGAGGCGCTATAGCAATCTCGAGCTATAGTGTTTAATATTTGCACCTCACCATCAGCGATGGATATGTTGGTAAGGATGATAGTGCCATTTTTGCTCAAATAAGCTGTTGGAGGATGGGTGGCTTGGCTACAGTTTACAAAGAATGAATTTGATCGGTAACAACCTTCGGCCATGCCAAAGGGATAAGGAACTGTGATATTACCACATTTGTCTGGGCAGTTAGGCAGTGCTTGAGGTGGTGCTGCTGTTGTTGACACAATTAGTACTCCCATGATGATTACGAAAGAGAGCTGAATGATAAGCAAGATCCCCAGCAAGGCTGCCATGATACAACTCGAAGAAGAAAGGTGGAAAATGATGAATTGCTTGTGAGTAACGTAAATTCAAGCAAGAGCCTTTTGTAGGCATGTAGAAGGAAGACCTGGTAGTATCCGTGCGTGGAAATGTTCTTCATCGTAGCACACGGATTTGTGTGTGTACGCTGCTCTATCTATTTCCCAGAAGCAAATACAAGAGACCGGCCAGGTCATCCAACAATTGGTACGATTAAGATGAGTCAATAAGGGACCGCGAAACACGAGCAGCCATCTTAAATAAGTACGAAGTTGTGAAGAAGTGATGAAGAACCAGTCGTGTGGGTAAGTTGGTTCCTATATCATTCATCATTCAGGTACTGTCACCGTAACTAGAAACTTTGTTAAGAAAGGTCATATTTACATATATAATTATTAATTATAACTTGGATGACCTAAAAAAATTTGGTCCCTCTAACATATTCATATAATGAATAATAATCAAGAAAATAAACACTTTCATTAAAATGTAATAAGCAACTATAGGTGCGAAAATGAGAGAAAATAGATAAACAAAAACACAATACTTTTCTTTTTGTCTCATAAACTAGTTGGAAAAAACTACATATTCTATTATATATTAGAAGAGGCAAAATGAGCTGAATATTTGAAAGTAACAGAGAGTTGAGAATATAAAAAATAGTTGGCTTTGTAATTATGATGAGGAGGGTCAATTGACTCCTCTAATGTCCATGTAGCTACGCCACTACTGCTTCTTATAATGCTCTCCACGTACATGTATCAAATCATCTCACTGAATATGTTGACTTGGTGAAAACAAAGAAATAAGGTCTGAGTAGTTTTTTTCTTGGACAAAATTCTCAGCAGTTATAATATATTGAGCACAAATACAAAAATGGATTACACTAATACGGAAAGCATTTCAAGCTGATCAATCGGAAAACTGGATGATTACTCTTATAGTACAAAACTTACAGCATCGTATCACATGTAACACCAAACCAATACCAATCAAACCAAACACACTCAGAACTAATTAGTTAACTAACCTTAGATTCGTCTTTCTGGAGACCAGTTTCAGCTGGGTACAACGCATAAAAGTGGTTACTGATGAAACTTTATAGAAATGATTTACACACTGTGTTTTAAATATTATACGGTTGAGATGTGAAAATACGAGATGAAAGTAACAAAATAAAAAATCTCACACTTTAATTTCAAAATAGGATCATCTGGAACAGGAGTATATATATTGAGCTAAAAACTTCAGAGTTGCTAAACGTGTTGCTTCTGAAGCAGTAGAAGCCAGTATACGACCCCGACTCACGAAACTTCTGGATCTTCAGACTGTCAAGGAAGCCATGTATCGTAGAGCCTCGTCATCACAGGCCGAGCATGTGGCGTGCTTTCTGCAATTCTCAGGCGGAGACTGTTCCGGAGAGATTTGAGGAGAAGATTAAGTTTACGATCTTGGAGAGGAAACCTTAAATTAGGCGAGGGATATCGAACAATATGAAGCTCCAAGCGACTGAAGAAGCGAGAAGAGAGACAGGGTTAGTTTTAATTTTTTATTTTTAAAGATGGGACCCTTTAGCCCGCCAAGGCTCATTACGTCTAGCACTGCCTAGCCCTGCACGTGTTCCACCTAACCCGCGTAGTTTAAAAAGTGGTTATTTTTTCCAACGATATATTATTCGTTATATTTTGTCAGTCTTATTTTATGTGATCACAGAAATCGAAATCGGAGAGATTTGGATCCACAAAATGGAAGCCGTGATTCACAATAAAGTACGGAGTCCCTTTCTACGCCATAGGCGGGTTCCCGAAGGCATCTCTCTCTCTCGTCGGAAGGAGCTCAACCACCGGAGGACGACGAGACCACATCGTGTTGGGCAACAGCGGCGTCGTTCTCGTCCGGTTCGATCCCGTAGAATACTGATGTCTGGAAACTCACTTCGTTCCTGCTTCAAATGGAAGATTTCCCCAATGATGACATGCAGTTTGCAGATAAGAAACAAGGTTCAACTTGCGTGTTCGGTTCCAGTTTGTGTTTCCAGTTTCAATGCCTACTAATTATTGCATGTAAGTCCTTCGATCTGATTCAATTATTCCATAGGTATGCCTGCTCATGATGATACTCTTACTCCTGGATTAGGTTGTACTTCGAAATAAGCATAATGTTGATTCTAGATTGGATTCCAACTACTGATATGCCTGCTTGCTTTTGCATAGAGTACAACTACTGCAGGGAGGGAGTCAAACAACATATAAGATCACACTTAATTTACATATCAAATTAACAGTATCTGGTAATTGAAATTTTCATTATTATTATTTTTTTTTTCAGTTTGCTGGCATGCTCACTTATACTGTTTGAGATTTCTCCAGGCAAGCTTCTAGATGAAGGGGTTGTCTGTTTGGTTCCAGTATGTGCTCCCAATTCAACTGGCTATTACTTTATATCTGTAAGTCCTCACTATTGCTAGAATGATAAATTTTGTTGTCAATTAGTTATATCCCTGTTTATGCCTTGATTTGGATTTATGTTTCGATATTAAGCATACCATCATTTATAGAACCGAAGAATACTGTTATATGCCTGATTGCTTAATAAATTGCATAGAGTACTAAATGCAGGGAAAGAATTCAAAACAACACATCCATATATAAAGACATATAATATATATACACATATAAGACCTCACTTAATTTACATTTATCAAATTAATAGTATGCTTGCACAAACTTATTTTATGAAACAAGGATTACAACAATGCATGGTATGTAAATCATAAGGGACAAGCCAACCAACTATCGTCCATTACCATGTGGCATCAACATCTGGATTTGCATGCTGTCATACCCAGAAGTCGTACCAATAGTTAAACCACTGGAATTGTGATCACCTCCTCTAGCATCCATGTCATAACTGTCTGAAGTAGGTGACCCAAGCAGGTACTCATTCTCTTCCGGACAGAATTTAGCATTCTTTCCCCACGGATGCGTTGCCATAATTGCCATTCCCTCTAGCTCCATGGCAACTTCTTTCATGGTAGGCCTTTCCTCCCCTTTTAACCTCAAACATCTTCTTGCGAGATTGGCCACGCTTACTGCTGTCTCAATGTTTCCCTCATTCACTATGGCATCATCAAGAATTTCTTTTAAGCAATCTTCATCCATGCAAGAAACAAAGATGCTTGTTAAGCATCTATCATTAGAAAGTGCCACTTTGCTTGTAAGTAGCTCCACTAGGACAACTCCAAAGCTGTAGACATCACTTTTCTCTGTTAGTTGGTTCGACTGCAAATATTCTGGGTCTAGGTATCCAAATGTCCCGAGCACCAAAGTTTGTATTTCGGTTTGACCTAGAGGAACCAATCGTGAAGCTCCAAAGTCCGACACTTTGGCTGTATAATTATCATCCAAGAGTATATTTGCTGCTTTCACATCTCGATGTATGATTGGCATTGATATGGAGGAGTGTAAGTATGCTAGTGCTCCTGCTGTTTCAACAGCTATCTTCATTCGCAGTTCAAATGACAGTGATGATCTTTTTTTATGAATGTGCTCGTACAGAGTGCCATGGTTGACAAATTCGTATACCAGTAAAGGCACTTCTGTCTCTAAACAACAACCTAGTAGCTTCACCACATTTCTGTGGTTAATTTGGGAAAGAACAATCACCTCGTTAACAAACTGTTCGCTCTGGGTCGAGGTACCTCCTTTTGACTTCTTTATGGCAACCACTTTGTTGTCCTTTAGTACTCCTTTATAAACTGTTCCGTAGCCTCCTTCTCCAAGGACTCCACTCTCATGGTAATTGTTTGTTGCATTCTCTAGTTCTTCTTCGGTGAAGATTTTTGTTGTCTCCACTGAGCCTCCATGGTTAGCGAGTTGTTGTAGTAACAATAAGCCACCATTTTCTTTAAAGTACTTTTCTTTCAGTTTCTTGAGCTTTTTGTTCTTCATTGTGCAACAAATCCATGAAATTCCAACGAACAGAACCAAGAAGCCCCCAGTTACACCTGCATATATACGTCAACAATCAATAATGGCGGTTATCGAGGCAAACTCGCAATGAGATTAGAAATAGTACATACTCAATGATACAATAAGCAGGAGCGTCGTCTTTGTTTGTTTTTTGCGAATCTCCTGAATACAACTTTGATGATTCGTTCCATTGCTTATGTACCCTCTGTCACACAAACAGGAGTAACTTCCAGGTGAATTTTGACACGTTCCATTGGTGCAGGTGTTTGATACCTTGCACTCATCGATATCTGAAAGAAAATCAGGAAACGCATTTTATAAATCAACCCAAAATCAGATAGACTTTTAATTTCTGGCTGCAGCACTGAATCACACACACACACATACACACCCCCAAACAAATTAGATATCAAGTGCCTATTTCACCTTGGCATCCATCAGGGAGGTAGGGATTTCCTTGATGACCCTCTAGGCATTGGCAAATATAACCAGATCGGTCATTGCTGATGGTCCGATCGACACACTTACTATTTGCCTTGCATGCGTAATCATCTTTCTTTTGAGCTTCATCACATGAAACTTCTCCAATTTCCCAATTCAGAATCATGGGAAGCTTTTCAATGTTGGACAGATCTTCGAAACTTGTATTCGGGGAAAAGGTAAAATTGCCTTCTTCCACAATGAAGGCATAGCTGCATGGATTGAAGTCCAGTACGTATGTATGACTATAATAACTTTCCAGTGCGACAGTGTAGTTGAAAATTCCGATAGGGATGTCAATTTTGCAACAGCCAACACCGGAGCAAGACTGTTCGACGCTTTCACTGTTGTCACATATGGACATGCATCCGCTCATTAACCACTTTTCGTCGGCACGGTAGCCTCTGAAAATTGCGTAAGTGTCGCAACCAACGGCAATGAACTTGTTTCTAGTATGAGAAACGGTGAAAGGACGCACCAAGAGATCTGTTCCAACGAAATAATTCTTGCCCTGGCTGTTATAGCAATCGCTGGCTACAAAGTGTTGTATCTGCATCTCACCCTCAGCCAGAGATATGTTGGTAATAACGATGTTACCATCTCCCAACGTTGCTATTGGAGGTTCAGCGGATGTGTTACAACGGACAGGAAAGTCTTCTGACATGTAACAATCCTTTTCTATGCCAAACGGATATGGAATGGTGAGATTGCCGCAGTGGTCAGTGCAGCCAGGCTTGGCTTGAGGCGGGACCGCTTCAGCTGCTACTGCTTCTTCGGCCGCTGCCGCAAATGCGAAGAGAACCGATAGCACCACCAGTATGAATTGCATACTTAGTTAGTAACCTGCATGCACCAATTGATTCAGGAACTTAAACCGAGAGGTATAAATGTATGAACTGTATTTCTTATTACTGAATAAGTTGTGCTTGCAAGCACGCTTTTTGTAGACAAATTGAATTGGTTGAGGTTGTGAGTGAACCAAAATGTCTTGGTCGTCTCTCTTATTTCCTGAAGCCACTTGGTAAGCCCAAAAACTTCAAAGTCAAGCCAAGTTATGAGATCAATCGGTTTCAAGAAAACGAAAGCTTGAGGTCCCTCATTTGCCAAGCCAGGATCCTTCTGCCTATACGTGATTTGTTTTCTGATCAGGTAGCAAAAGTTTATTTTTGATAGTTGGCTTTTGAAAATTTTTTTTTCCACCACACATCACTACAAATTGACTGACGGGGCACAAGTTCCATTTTCATCGATAATTTTATGCAACCAACTAATTATTCTATGTTTCTATCAAAAAAAAAACTAATTATTCTATGCGATGTCAATCTGACAATTCGTTTTCCGTTATGGTTGATGATCACGGTGACAAGTTAAGGTTGTAGTTGTAACTTGTAACTTGTAACTTGTTTGGTTTATTAGTTTATGTCAGTTTCTAGACGGTAAGATCATGTCGTCAAGGTTCCAAGTAGGTGTAAATGGTATTAAACAATTTCCTTTTGCAATACGAAGATGACTGGTGGAAAATTTCAAATTTGCAGTATGAATATGACATGACTTGTGGAAATTTTCCAAGCGAAAACTAGTGACAGCATGCAGATTCAACTAGTGTAATACCTATCTACCTACTTGGCATAATATGTACAATACATGTCTCCTTGACTACCAGTTCCCTAGTTGACTTGGTACTTCGAGCTAGGTAGGTTCGAGATTTGTGATGTTCACTTGAATGAATGAGCATGTAATTCTTTACAAGCTAAGTTTTATTTTCCCGGTTAGGCTAAAAATAGTGTAACTCTACTGTTGCTTTGGGGCTTAAGCTCTGGTGGTTGTAGTTTTCCTTCACAGTTACTCAGTGAAGTCATGAGCATATATTGCCCTAAAATACCATTATCACTGGTGTACTGTAACACTTTCTATATAGTATAGCAGGAAGACATTACAACTGTTCATTCCGTTGTGGAAATGATGGTGTTGCCCCCGGTTTGCAGACAATTGCAAAACTGCCACTCTTGCCTTACAATGGCTGTTTCGCCCCCGTTTAGAAAATGACTAGCAGGAACGCAATACAACTGTAGATTCAGTTGCGGAAATGACGGTGTTATCCCCGGTTTGCAGGCAATTGCAAAACTGCCACTCTTTCCATGCAATTCCTGTTTTGCCCCGATTTGCAAACATTGTGTGTCTATGCTTTGACACCTATTGGGCATCTGTTTCTTTACCTCGCCACCTGTTGTCTTCTCTTGCACGACTGACCAAACATTGTGTTTGGGTTCTATATCCCTTTTCTTTTTCTGGGTTTTCTTCTTCATCTCCTTCTCCTCTCTCTCCCCACAAGACCCAAAGTCGTGGTTTTTAAGCTTACCCACATCGCTGCGTCAGCACTACTCCAAGGGCCGCACCATAAAGGTGCAGACCAACCCGGACCAGTCGCAGCGATGTTATAGTCGTCCATGGGTTGTGTCTAAGTTCGTTTGGTTTTCGCAAGATAGTTGAGGCTTTGGGTGCGAGAGGGGTTCATGTTGTGGCAAAACTCGATCAAGATCAAGATCAAGATCTAGGAAGAGGATCCATTATCTTCCTCTTCTACAAAACTTGATTCTGGGTTCTGCTTCGATCAAGTCTTCCACAGCAATCACTACCAGAAAATAGATCTTGGGCGACGAAATGAAAAAAACCGGGCGACGATTTTTTTTTTCGTCGCCTAGGAGAAAACTTGGCCGACGAAAAAAAAATCGTCGCCCAAGGAAAAAAAATCGTCGCCTAAAGTTTAACTTTAGGCGACGAAAATAAAATCGTCGCCTAAGGATAAATTTCGTCGCCTAATATAGAAACTAGGGCGACGAAACTATATTTCGTCGCCTAAGATATTTATATCGTCGCCTAAGTTTTTTAATCCTTAGGCGACGACACTAAAATATATCGTCGCCTAAGTATTTTATTTTTTTTATTTTTACTTGGCCGACGAATTACACTAATTTCGTCGACCAAGAGTAATCCGAATAATTAAAATAAAATAAAACACATTTAAATTTCGTTGCACATGATTTTTTATTTTTACTCTTGGGCGACGAATTTAACAAATATCGTCGCCCAAGTATTACTCTTGGCCGACGAATTACCCTAATTTCGTCGGCCAAGAGTAATCCGAATAATTAAAATAAAATAAAACACATTTAAATTTCATTGTACAGGATTTTTTATTTTTATAGTCGCATCAGCGTCTCATCGATTGGAAACTATTCTCAGTTGAAGGTCCGGCCAGATTACGTGATTTGGAGGGTCGAATAGCCGTTTCCGTCCGTTTAGGGGTTTGACCGCGCCGATTGACCGGACGGATCGAGCCCTTATCGTTGTCCGATGGAGCTAAATTTTTTCCCACCTACGTAATTAGTTATGCTGGTCATATCTGACGGTAGGTTTTCAGTTCCTCTTCTCCGATCACCAAACTCACGTTGTATGTACTAATGTTGTATAACTTTTTTATATAAGTGTCGAGTTTAAGTGTCGTTTTGAAGACAACGTATACGTAGAAGCCTCAAACGCAAAAAAGTCGTGAAATAAGATATGACCGGAACGGTGAAATAAGTCAACCCGTGAAAAATGAAGATATTCCGGTAAAATTTATGTGCCGGTTGTTCCGGTCAACGAATTTCTCTTATTTCTACCTAGTGGTAGCCCTATCCCGGGTATTTATTTCTTACCAAATTTTTATAGCCCCGTAAGCGTCACGTCAATTGGAAATTATTATCAGTTGAAGGTCTGGCCAGATTACGTGATTTGGAGGGTCGAATAGCCGTTTCCGTCCGTTTAGGGGTTTGACCGCGCCGATTGACCGGACGGATCGAGCCCTTATCGTTGTCCGATGGAGCTGAATTTTTACCCACCCACGTAATTCGTTATGCTGGTCATATCTGACGGTCGGTTTTCAGTTCCTCTTCTCCGATCACCAAACTCACGATATATGTACTAATGTTGTATAACTTTTTTATACAAGTGTTGAGTTTAAGTTTCGTTTTGAAGACAACGTATACGTAGAGGCCTCAAACGCAGAAAAGTCGTGAAATAAGATATGACCAGAACCGTGAAATATGTCAATCCGTGAAAAATGAAGATATTCCGGTAAAATTTATGTGCCGGTTGTTCCGGTCAACGAATTTCTCTTATTTCTACCTAGTGGTAGCCCTATCCCGGGTATTTATTTCTTACCAAATTTTTATTGCCCCGTAAGCGTCTCGTCGATTGGAAATTATTATCAGTTGAAGGTCTGGCCAGATTACGTGATTTGGAGGGTCGAATAGCCGTTTCCGTCCGTTTAGGGGTTTGACCGCGCCGATTGACCGGATGGATCGAGCCCTTGTCGTTGTCCGATGGAGCTGAATTTTTTCCCACCCACGTAATTTGTTATGCTGGTCATATCTGACGGTCGGTTTTCAGTTCCTCTTCTCCGATCACCAAAATCACGATATTCTGAATTTTATGATAGAACTCTTGACCGACGATTTTATTTATCTTGGGCGACGAGATTTATAGTGAAGATCATCGTCGCCCAAGTATAGTATCTTAGGCGACGACGTCAAAAATCGTCGGCCAATATAACTCTTGGCCGACGATTTTCTTTATCTTGGGCGACGATATTTATAGTAAAGAAAATCGTCGCCCAAGTATAGTATCTTGGGCGACGATTTTCGAAGTTCGTCGCCCAAGATTATATTGGCCGACGATTTTGAAAAAACAGGGCGACGATTTTTGTAAAATCGTCGCCCAAGAACGCGATTATAAAAGGCAGAGATTCGGAACCCTAACCATTCTCTCTCTCTCTCTCTCTCTGCTTTTCTGTTTCTGAAGGGGTTTCGCTCTCAATCGATCGATTCCGCTTCCGCTTCCCAGATCCGACGTCCATCTGCAAGTCTGCAACCCAATCCATTTCCCAGATCCATTCCGCTTTCTGAAATTCTTGTACTAGAGTTTGTTTCTATTTTATGTAATGTGTTTATGTAATGTGTTTATGTAATGATTCAAGATTGTATAACGCAAAGGATATGATACTTGTAAATAGGATGTGTTGTGGTTTGAAATGTATGATTCAATTCAAAATGATTTGTGTTCATCAATGAAAAATATTATTTGATTTGTTTGTTTCTTCTGCTCTTTACAACCTACGTAATTTCAATATCAAAAAAAAGAAAAGAAATAAAGGAAAAATATCATCTGAGCCTAAGTGTAAAAAAATTTAAATATATCTTAGGCGACGAAATTGCTAAATCGTCGGGCAAGGACTTACCGTATAAGACGACGAAAAAAAAGTATCGTCGCCCAAGTTCTTGGCCGACGCACTTCTGGCGACGATGTCTTGGCCGACGAAAAAAATTTTGTCGCCCCAGGTTTTAACATCTTAAGCGACGAAACAATTTTTCGTCGGCCAAGGTGTTAAATCTTGGGCGACGAATATTTTTGGGCGACGAGAAATATATTTTAGGCGACGAAATTAGTATCGTCGCCTAAGAATTACGCTTAGGCGACGACGGTATGAACTGTCGTCGCCCAAGTTCTTGGCCGACGAACTTCTGGCGACGATGTCTTGGCCGACGACCTGTCGTCGCCCAAGTTCTTGGCCGACGAAATTTCTTAACAGGGCGACGATTTTTTTTCGTCGCCCAAAATTAAATTTCTGGTAGTGAATACATGTCCTCACCTCTCCCCCGATCTAAATTATCTCTCTGTCTCCAACTCCAACTCCAGATCGGAGCTCGACTCTCTCTCTCCGTCAACTCCTGATCAGAGATCGACGCCGGCGCCGCATGCATATGTTATGGTCATTGGTTTGGGGTAAATAAATATCAGTGTAAAAGCTTTGTTTGCATTTGTTATGTGCCAATGTTTTCCCGTAATTGGTTGTGTTAGTGTGTTGCATGCAGCCTAATATCAGAGTTTTTGGAGGTGATAAAAAGTTTAGTGGGTCATATGTTTGTGTTACAATTTGGATTGGACTGTGATTGTTTGTTGATACGAATGAATGCATCCCACAGTCAGGGATGCCATGAGTAGCAAGATGCATTGTTAGCCATAAAAATAGATGTGTATGTCATTAGTGATGCAAGCATGCGTGATGACTTTCATTGCAACAAAATTGATACCCTATTTGACAAAGGAAAAAAGAAATGTGATTTTTGTTAACCACTATGGGCATTTGGAATGCTTTGAACAAGAGAAAACGGAAATTTTGTCTGCTCAGGTTATGATTCTGGGGTGTTCATATTCATTATATGAGTTTAAGTGACAAACAGTGCAAATACTTACTGCATCAAGAACTCAAGATAAATGGATTAACCAATAAAGTAGAAGGAATATGACACCGTCCAATATATAAAGCAAGTTTAGATATCAATGCTACTGGAAGTGGATTTCAATTTGAAAATTTTGTGTGGGTTTCGTTGTTTTAGGTTTTTGATGGCTCTTCATTTTATTTAGTTGTTTTTCAGATTTGCTATTTGGGTTATTGGTCTGGGTCATCGGAACAAGGCGAGGCTTGGTTTTCTATGGTGGTTTTGCTTTCATGGGTGAGTGTGTTTGCTGTTTCTATGTGCTTTGGAACTGAAAATGTTGTTTGGTAAATAACCTGTGTGCATGAATGCATTATAACACAAGATTATGTATCCAGAAATCTCGAATTGATATTCATGTCTGAGGGAGAGACTGTTATGTGGTGTCTGATTGCTATGAGAAACTGTCGTAATGGCATGGAAGAGATTTCATATTCGAACGGCAAGAAAAGAAATAGGTATGTAACATGTTCATCTATTGATTCGCTCTTAATATTAGGTTGCTTTAGTTTGTGCAAGTTGATACTGTGTGAATGAAATATTCTGTTAACTACAAAGCATTGTGACTAACTTTTCAGTTTATTGGTTATTAGAGTCCTTGGCTGACGCTAAGAAGAAAGAGAGTGAAAATGGTTGACACCATTATTATGTGATCAATCAGTGGGACGCTTATTTTAGGTTTCATTATCTGCATCGTTAAGCGGATTAGGAAGACAAAGAGGAGACTCAAGAGAGGTATTACAAATTATGAAATCCCTTAAAGATTAGTATACTTCATTTTTTATTCTTCTCTTACTAAATAAGTTTCAATAAATCAGCTGAAAGCAGAGAGAATTCATATCCAGTACACATGGAAGAAATAAATGTGAATCGTTTTGCTTGAGTTTTTTGAATTTGGAGATTCTGTATTGTCCTCAGTTTTCGTGCAATCAGAGATCTTTCAGGTATTAAGCTCCAGGTAAGCTTTTATTTGGGTAATCTAATTGGATATTGGGTTGATATTTAGACCATCAGAATTTATGTAGGGTTATTCCCTTTGATTCCAAATAGTCATTATCAATCCTGTTTAGGAACAGCTGTTTGAGGTGCTTCTATCTCTGTGCTTTGGGATTTGCTTTAGTCTATTGGCAGCAGTTCTTTATCTTTTATTGATCTACGATTCTTTCTTTAAATGGCATGTAGCTCTTTAGTTTCCAATTTTTTTTGTGAGTATAATTTACATGAGTCATATCATATGATATGATGCTCATTTCAGCACTACGATATTTACATGTCTGGGGGACCAGTTTTGTGTTTCTGTTTTGATTTAAAAATGTGGGGGTCATACAGTCAAAGGGCATCCAAGTTTTCATAATGCAGGGCACAAACTGAAAGTTTCTGTCTTGCGGTTAGATCAGGGGTAAAAATACTTGAGAGTGGAAGTTCTCAACGAAAACAAGCAATAGCAGAGAAATACTTGCTGTAGGATTAAGGTAGGAACGATATATTGAATTCTAGGGCAGAACGTCTCAAAGAAACTCTATGTATAATTTTATTCAAAATAACAAAGCTAACTTACAAGACTCCAAAAAGCTATATATATATAGGTAATAGCAAACCCTAATAAAAACAGGAACCTAAAAGACTTAAGAATAATAAAACATAATAAAGAAAATAATAAAAGATAATAAACTCCTAATTAATTTAGGAAACTTTGGATGCTCCTGCATCATTTCAGCATGGTTTACCTTTAACTTTAATCTTTGATGTTGTTGTAGATGGCTTTGTTGTGGAAATTACTGAGGACCAGGTCAATATATATATACAGCCACACAGGTTTATTTAAGGCACCGCTAATGTTGGTTTTTTTTTTTTGATACGGTTTGGTTGCATTTTTTCTTTTATGTGCTTTCAAAAAATTTGGTTGAGTTTTACTCTTTTTTTTTTTTTTTTTTCTTTACAGTATCACCAGGCATTGGATTTTGGTGTGACTGACATTTGCATTTGCTTTATTGTGCTGGAAATAAATAAGTATGTTTTGAGTTGGAGCAAAAGATTCAGTTTGTATAAGTCTTTCCTCTAGATTGACAACATCAATTGCTAGGTAAAGGTATATGCTTTTTTTTTTTCCCCTATTTATAAACATATTGACAAATATAAAACAAAACCACATGTTTCAAAATGGAAATATTGATGAATATACAACCTTCATCCAGTTTGTAACGAATATATATTGAAGGCTTTCATTTCTTTATGTAGGTTTGAACTTTTCTGAGTGGCATCGCTAGGAAACATGGATCTTGATGTGATGTAATTGGTCAGGTACTTTTTTTTTTTCATCATTATCTTTTCTTTTTATAGTATCAGGTGTTGGATGTTTGGTTTGCCTCATCTTGATTAGGATATGATTGAACTCAATGTCGTGAACTCAAATAGTCTCTAATGGATAGAGAGAGTCAGATACCAGATAATATATAGTTTCTTTTGTTTTCTTATATACCAGTTATGGATGAGTTAATGTCAGAATTGCTTATAAATATGCATTCTAATTTTAAGCATTTCTTGAAACATATGACTTTTGAATCAAGAGTATGATTCTAGAGATAGTGAAAGTAAAGATGGTCTTATGATGATCAAGTCATTGCTTATATATTTATACATTACAGAAGGTATGGATCATTTACTGTAGGCAATGATTTTTACTATCAGTAAGACAAATATCACATGCCACAAATATTGATACACGTACAGAAAAAGATGCATTGTTAGCCATAAAAATAGACAAATAAAAGCTATAAAAATAGATGTGTATGTCATTAGTGATGCAAGCATGCGTGATGACTTTCATTGCAACAAAATTGATACCCCTATTTGACAAAGGAAAAAAAAGAAGTGATTTGCATCACTAATGGATGCATTGTTAGCAACAAGGATTAAAATATCTGCGATATATCCGATATATCCTCCGATATCTCCCTTTTCGAAGGACCGATATATCTTTAGGGGTCAATATCTTATCTTCCACCGTATCTACGATATTTCCCCGATATTTAGGAAATATCATCAAATATCACCGATATTTAGGAAATATCTCCGACATTTATGATATTTTCGATATATCACTGACATATTAAAAAAATATCTGTAAAAAATTGAAATGTTATCCGGAAGAGAAGTAATTAATTCCCTCAAGGTGTATCCCAATGACGAGTGGTGGTCTCGACTTGAAACTGCAATTGCCAATGGAATCAACGTACAAAGGGTATTATCTGAAGAAGTTGTTGGAAACCCAAAAGATAATTTAGACAGTGATGATGCATGGGGCGGCATAGCAACTCCGGATAGTTCAGATGATGATGAAGATGGTGGAAGCGGAAAAGGTGGTGGAAATACTGGCACCGGGTTTGTACATGGACAATCTTCTACAGTTGGTGGATTGAACAATTTTTCATCTGAAGAAAATTACGATCATGCCTCCCATGATCATGGCTATAGAAGTATTAGGTATGGAGCGCAAGAGGATACCATGTATGGGAGGAGGACTAGAGGTCCAAATGATGATCAAGATGTTGTTTCAGTTGCGCTAAGTTTTGATTCTATCAGTTTAGGTAGTGGGACTGGAACCTCAAATGAATCCCAAGAAGACAACAATCAATATGGCTATAATGTTTATGGCTATAATCAATGCACGGAAGTCAGTGATCAGTCATCCAGTTTTCATCATCCTTACTATCCACTTATAGGGGAAACAGTTGGCAGCTCCAAAGACATATATGATTATCATATTCAACACTACAATTTGTACTATATGAGTCATATGTCTTGGTCTGATTATTGTACTTTTGTGGATCAGCGTGTGTCTTATGACTCTTATCAACAACCTAGATTCTCATTCTGGGTGTAGATGAAGTTGATATTTGTAATATTTATATATAAATCTAATAAATTAAATATTTCAGAAAAAAAATTCTTCCCAAAATACTGATATTTTTTTCCCGGGTTTCCCCGATATATCCCCGATATATCCGAAATCTCCCTTTTTCAACGGACCGATATATCTACCGATACCGATATTTTAATCCTTGGTTAGCAAGATGCATTGTTAGCCATAAAAATAGATGTGTATGTCATTAGTGATGCAAAGCATGCGTGATGACTTTCATTGCAACAAAATTGATACCTATTTGACAAAGGAAAAAAAGAAATGTGATTTTTGAGTAGATGAGATATCATGTGGTCCTTTTGTGTTTTCAGCTCATCAGCAATGCCCATATGTATGTTTGTTTTTTGGATGCTAACAGGTTTGCCAAGGTTGCTTCTAAGAGTACAAATGCAGTATAGCATTGTCTGGCAATAGGAAGCATTTTGTTTAGAAAACTGATAATACATGTAACCTATTTTTGTTACCCTCAATTATTCTGATACATGGGATACAAAGTTGTTGATGGAGGGACATGTATTGTACTACTGCTTTTGTTTAATACATTATGTATATTAGTAACATTACTATATCTATGTTCAGTTTCTCATGCATTTCAGTTTTGCTTAATCTTTCCATAATAAATGAATTATTATTGGTGTCATGTGGTAAATAAACTCATTCACCATTTTCTTAAATTGAAACTTCAATAGTATTGCTAGAAGAACACTATACCTATGTTTACATGCAAAAAGCATCATTGTAGACATTCAACAGCAAAATTGATCCAAACAAAAGCATTTACGGTAGGGAATATCCGTCATTGTCATTGCAAACCGCGGCAACGCGCGGGCATCATCTAGTTTAGGCTCTATTGGTCCATGATTCTTCATTAGATTGAATGGGGAAGCTTTATAATCTGTAAATTGCATGGCTTCTGTTGTCATATCATCATCTTCTTGTTGAAAAGATGATGTTTTGACAAGGATTACCTTTCCAGTTTTCAGGCACGCTGGCTTATACTGTTTGAGATTTCCCCAGGCAAGCTTCTAGATGAAGGGAGCGGTCCAACTTGTCTGTTTGGTTCCAGGTGTTCCTAGTTCAACTGGCTATTACTTGATATCTGTAAGTCCTCACTATTGATATAATGATAAATGTTGAGCCAATTAATCCAGAGGAATATGCCTGTTCATGATGATAGTCTAAAGCCTTGATTTCGATGTATGCTTCGAAACTAAGCATACTATAGAATCGATGAATATTGTTAAATGCCTGGTTGCTTAATAAATTGCATAGAGTAAGAAATGCGGGAAAAGAACTGAAAACAACACATTAATTTGCATGTATCAAATTAATAGTGTGCGCTTACATACACTTATTTGACGAGGCACTACTAAAAATGAAACAAGGATTACAACAAATTGAAAGGAATACACCAACTAATATCTATCTTCCACCACCATTTCCATTTGGCATCAACATCTGAATTTGCATGCTGTCATACCCAGAAGTCGTACCACTAGAATTTTGATCACCTCCTCTAGCATCCATAACATAACTGTCTGAATTAGGTGACCCAAGCAAGTACTCATTCTCTTCTGGACAGAATGTAGCATTCTTTCCCCACGGATGCTTTGCCATAATTGCCATTCCCTCTAGCTCCATGGCGACTTCTTTCATGCTAGGCCTTTCCTCCCCTTTTAACCTCAAACACCTTTTTGCGAGATTGGCCACGCTTACTGCTGTCTCAATGTTTCCCTCATTCACTATGGCATCATCAAGAATTTCTCTTAAACAGTCTTCATCCATGGAAGAAACAAAGATGCTTGCTAAGTATCTATCATTAGAACGTGCCATTCTGCTTGTTAGCAGCTCCACTAGAACAACTCCAAAGCTGTAAACATCACTTTTTTCTGTTAGTTGATTTGACTGCATATATTCTGGGTCTAGGTATCCTCGTGTCCCGTGCACTAAAGTTAGTATTCCGGATTCACCTAGAGGAACCAACCGTGAAGCTCCAAAGTCCGACACTTTGGCTGTATAATTATCATCCAAGAGTATATTTGATGCTTTCACATCTCGATGTATGATTGGCATTGATGTAGAGGAGTGTAAGTATGCTAGTGCTCCTGCAGTTTCAACAGCTATCTTCATTCGTAGTTCCAATGACAGTGGTGACCTCTTTTTATGAATGTGGTCATGTAGAGTGCCATGGGCGACAAACTCGTATACTAGTAAAGGCACTGCTGTCTCTAAACAACAACCTAGTAGCTTCACCACATTTCTGTGGTTGATTTGGGAAAGAACAATCACCTCATTAACGAACTGTTCGATCTGTGTCGAGGTACCTCCTTTTGACTTCTTTATGGCAACCTCTTTGTTATCGGGTAGTACCCCTTTATAGACCGTTCCGAAGCCTCCTTCTCCGAGGACTCGGCTCTCATGGTAATTGTTTGTTGCCTTCTCTAGTTCTTCTGTGGTGAATACTTTTGTGGTCTCCACTCCATGGTTCTTAAGTTTCTGTTGTAACAATAAGCCACCATTCTCTTTAAAGTTCCTTTCTTTGAGCTTCTTGAGCTTTTTGTTCTTCATTGTAAAACAAATCCATGAAATTCCAACGAACAGAACCAAGAAGCCCCCAGTTACACCTGCATATATACGTCAACAATCAATAATGGTGGTTATCTAGGCAAACTCGCAGTGAGATTAGAAATAGTACATAATGAAACAATAAGCAGGAGCGTCGTCATAGTTTGTTTTTTGCGAATCTCCTGAATACAACTTTGATGATTCGTTCCATTGCTTATGTACCCTCTGTCACACAAACAGGAGTAACTTCCAGGTGAATTATGACACGTTCCATTGGTGCAGGTGTTTGAAACCATGCACTCATCGATATCTGAAAGAAAATCAGGAAACGCATTTTATAAATCAACCCAAAATCAGATAGACTTTTAATTTCTGGCTGCAGCACTGAATCACACACACACAAACACATACCCTCAAAAAAATTAGATATCAAGTGCATATTTCACCTTGGCATCCATCAGGGAGGTAGGGATTTCCTTGATAACCCTCTAGGCATTGGCAGATATAACCAGATCGGTAATTGCTGATGGTCCGATCGACACACTTACTATTTGCCTTGCATGCGTAATCATCTTTCTTTTGAGCTTCATCACATGAAACTTCTCCAATTTCCCAATTCAGAATCATGGGAAGCTTTTGAATATTGTACAGATCTTGGAAACTTGTATTCGGGGAAAAGGTAAAATTGCCTTCTTCCACAATGAAGGCATAGCTGCATGGATTGAACCCCAGTACGTATGTATGATTATAATAGCTGTCCAGTTTCACAGTGTAGTTGAAAAGTCCGCCAGGGATGTCAGTTTTGCAACAGCCAACACCGGAGCAAGACTGTTCAACGCTGTCACGGTTATCACATATGGACATACATCCGGTCATTAACCACTCTTCGTCTGAACGGTAGCCTCTGAAAATTGCGTAAGTGTCGCAACCAACGGCAATGAACTTGTTTCTAGTATGAGAAACAGTGAAAGGAGCGGGCACCGAGATGGATGTTCCAGTGTAATCAATCAGGCCCTGGATGTCATAGCATTCCCCGGCTACGTATTGCGTTATTTGCATCTCGCCCTCAGTCAGGTATATGTTGTGAATAGCGATTGAACTACCATCCCACGTTACTACAGGAGGTTCAGTGGTTGTGTTACAAGTGACAGAAAAGGGTTCTGTCATGTAACAACCCGGCTCTATGCCAAAAGGATATGGAATGGAGAGATTGCCGCAGTGGTCAGTGCAGCCAGGCTTGGCTTGAGGCGGGACCGCTTCAGCTGCCACTGCTTCTTCCGGGGCTGCCGCAAATGCGAAGAGAACCGATAGCACCACCAGTATGAATTGCATACTTAGTTAGTAACCTGCATGCACCAATTGATTTAGTACTTTGATTGAGGGGGCCGGGTATGAATGTATAAACTGTAGCTCTTACGAGTGAATTAAGTAGTGCTTGCAAGCCTTACTTTTTATAGACAAATAGAAGGAACACAAGGAAGAGTTGGCAATCGAATCAAAATGTCTTGGTCGTCGTCCCCAGCTCCGATTATTTCCACTTGGAATGTATTTGATGTATCAATATAGATATCAGTATAAGTGATGGCGTCTTCAACGTCGAGCACAAGTGGTTTTAAGAAAACGAAAGCTCGATTTTCACCCTTCAATTGAGAAAGATTGATATTTTGTTTTGTGTTAATCGTTGGCCTTCCATTTGGTAATCCTGAAAATGGAATGAGAGGGACAAAGTCTTAAATAATTTGTTTGTTTTGTCAAGTCAAGGAGATGGTGATGATATAACCAATTGTTTCCACACTAGATTAGCTGTCGTGACAAAACAACATTGTTTTCTTCTTCTTATTTTTCATGCTATTGACTTGGGAAAAAGAAGACCTACGAAAGCAATAATCAAAGAAAATCATGTATGTATGTAAACAAGTTACAACAAATTTCACACAACCAATTAATTAGAGGAATTACAACACAAATATTTAGCCAAAATTAAGAAAATTTACAACTCACAAGAAACCATACTTTTATATTAGCAGGCACGCACTACTTGTGACTCAAATGAAGTAAAACGAACCAACTTAAGCAAATTATGAACAATGCGATACAGCACTAGCTATGAAAAGACAAAGGACAAATGTCATCCTCATTTCTTTGCTTCTCTATCTCTTCCAGTAACAGACGTCCATGTCCAGACTTGGTCTTTCTTTTTCACTTGGTCTTTCTTTATGTTTTTTTTTCGTGAATGTTGATCTGATGGAATATATATAACTGGCAGTGACCTAGTAGTTACTCGATAAGCCTGATTGCTTATAGTCAAATTAGCCGAGTTGCATAGTCTTTAACCAACTAATTTTGTGTTAATCATGCTGCAGATTTTATATTTTTGGTGAAGAATAACATTGATGTCATCACAATTCAAGATTGATGAGATATATATGTGCATACATACATATTGAAATGTAAATACACGCACAGATCGATGTAAATGTATGCCTGGCCTCTTCAACAAGATATTTAACTGCTTAGTAATCAAAGTTAACACTCTATCTGTACGTATTGTTTAAATTCAGTCAACCCTTATGTTCATGTTCATATTTGCTAGTGATTTTTGGTGCACGTAGATTTGTTTATGCACCTATTGAAGAAAAACGGTTGACAACCTTACATCCCATTTAATGTTTGAGGATATATAGTTTGTTATAATTGGTCTTATTTTATGTTTCTTTTCTTTTAATTAAATAACAGATTAAGCGGTATAATTTCAACAGAGATAGATAGACTAAAATAAGGATTCCTAAAATATTCCGCCAGAAGCATCTTCCATCTTCTGTTTTTGGGAGGAGAATATTCCGCCAGAAGCATCTTCTGCTTTGGCCTTTAACGCTGTACTCGGGTGCACTAGAAACACCTCAATTTAATTGAGTTTAGTTTCTTATCAAAAAAAAAAAAAAAAAAGGATCCCTAAAATAATTATGACTATCGTAACTTCTTCAGTTGAAGTCATTTACGTAATCATAATTGGTTATGAACATAAATCGGAGTGTTGTTGAAAGAAGGAATAATCATAGTATGATCATACACCTTTTATTTAACACGGCATACTCAAAAGTAGTAAAGAAAATTAAGAAGAACTCCACACATAACTAATTACTAGCTATGAAAGAGAAGCAAATTGATGAACTATCTCCCACCAACATAAGGCTTCATCATCTGGGATTGATTCTGCATGCTCTGGTCATAATCTATGCTGGTTATGACTTCACCGTCATCACTTCTAACATCAACAACGTAAGCGTTTGAAGGTGACGCTGCAAGCAAGTAATCGGTCTCTTTGGGGGAGGAGTCAGGCTTTCCTCCTGGATGCTTTGCCATAACAGCCAGTATTGCCTCTAGCTCCATTGCTACTTCTTTCATTGTAGGCCTATCTCCTCCTTTCAAACTTAAACATCTTTTGGCGAGATGGGCTACTTGTTCAGCTATTTCAAAGCTTCCCTCCTTGATAATTTCAAGATCAAGAATATGAGCCAAGCGATTCTCTTCCACCGACGTTACAAAACAGTTCGCTAGGTTTCTCTCTGCCTCAGGCTTCTTGTGAGAAATTGCCACTTGACTCGTTCTAAGCTCGACAAGAACAACGCCGAAGCTATAGACATCACTCTTCTCTGTCAGTGTGTTTGACTGGAGATATTCAGGGTCTAGGTAACCCAGCGTTCCTTGTACTAAAGTGGACAGCTGATTTTGATCTTCAGGAACCAATTTCGAAGCTCCAAAGTCTGATACTTTGGCTGTAAAATTCTCATCCAATAGTATATTGGTTGCTTTCACATCTCGGTGCACGATTTGCATGGAAGTGGAGTAGTGCAAGTATGCTAGGGATCCTGCAGTTTCTGTTGCTATCTTCATTCGTAACCCAAAAGAAAGCGGACCCTTGCCATTCTTCTTATGAATGTGCTCATAAAGTGTGCCATTGCTAACAAACTCGTAAACTAACAAAGGAGTTTGAGTCTCTAAGCAACAACCTAGGAGCCTCACCACATTTCTATGGTTGATTTGTGAAAGAACAATCACCTCATTGATGAACTGATTACTTTGGGTCATTGGGGCATTACTCTTCGACACCTTTATGGCAACCTCCTTTCTATCCGTCAATGTTCCTTTGTAAACAAATCCGTAGCCTCCTTCGCCAATTTTTCCGCTGTCATCGAAGTTGTTTGTGGCCTTCTTAAGCTCTTCTCTAGTAAAGATTTTGGCTGCTTGAGGTCCGTCAAAGTACTTCTCTTTGAGTTGCTTGAACTTTCTTCTTTTCATTCCGCAGTATATCCAAAATGTTATAATCAATACGCTGAGAATAGACTTTCCTAGGAAAGACTAAAGCCAAAAGGATAAGACAAAAGGTTTTGGGAAAACTAGATCAGATTTAGTCAAGCATAAAGACTCTACAAAACCACTTTACCTAAAAGGACACTTAGGACAGCTGATAGCTTGGGCGGTGCATCACATGGGCAGCTGCCAACTTGGTTTGTGTATCACAAAACCCAGCTGGTCACCAAAGGCTCAAGTTATGTGGTCACGTGTTGGTTTGCCACACTACCCTAGACTAACTTGGAGCTCAAGACGAATAGACTAATGTTTTGCTAAAAGGTATTTGAAATTCAAACACTCAAAAACTGAAGCAAATACATTTGAATATGCACATGGCCAGACCCAGTAGATAGAACAGATACAACAGAGGTATCCGTCTAATCGGGATGGCAAGCACGGCTGCCTTTCCTTAGTAGTGAATGAATGAGATGCACATGCATGAACTACCTGATGCACATGAGATCTGTCAGGTTCTTCATTCTTCACTTGAGCAGTCCTTGCTACAACATGTAACATGCATCCTTGTGTTTTGATCATAAAGGAATAGCCAACAATTCTTATACCAACAATCTCCCCCCTTTGGCATTCCTGATCAAAACACACCTTCAAAGGTTGTGCTGGTTTAAACACAAGTCAAGAATAGACTAAACCCTGCACAAACATCTCAAGAACGAAGTGAAGGTAGGGAGGGCCAAAAACTCTTATGAATCACAAACTGTGGGATACCAAGACAATCATGCATCATAATCAACAGAATAGCCTAAACAGCCACACAATCATAAGTCATGAATTAGAACACACCGTATTCATAAATGAACCAGAGTTTTAACAACATAAAAGCCCTACAACTAGGTCTCCCCCTTTTTGGCAGTGAAGGCCAAAGGGAAACAGAAAACATCCGATCCGAAATCATAAAAACCAATGTTCAACACAAAAACAACAACCTACAACTGAGAATGGATAAAATAACATTAATGCAAAGAAACACAACATAAATCCTAAGCAGAAGCATTCTCATCATCAATGGTCATCGTGTCGAGTTAGAGGCAAGGTGATCTACGGTGGCTGAATCTCGGTATTGAAAAACCTTATTCATGGTATGCTTCACAGTAATCGGGAGGGATAAGATCTCACGTATCCTAGCAGGTCGGATATCAACTTCCACTCCCCTCACCCAAACCATGATAGGATCATTGGACCTAAGCTTAATCTCAGAAGGGACATGCTCAGGAAAATTTGCATAGAATTCCAGAACTAAAGAGATGTTTACCCTAGGAAATGACTCCAAAGCTTTGACCCAACCCAACCTATCAACAAAATGCTTAATCGTCTGAGGCATGCTCTTAAAATCAAATGGTTTCTCATAAATAATGGGTCTACTGATAGTGACAGAAGAGAAGACATACATGGCTCTATTGGAATGGAAATGGGATTTGGAAGGGATATCAGTTACCTCCAACATCCTTTTCTTAAGAGGCAAGGTGGGTTTCCCATCCTGGGCACAAGTAGATTTGGCTTTGGAATGTTTCGAGGGACCAGTCGATTCCTTGGACCCTGACTTTGAAGAGCTTCCGATCAGCTTGCCGGAATTCCTAGTGATTCGGCGGCGAGGAGGGCAAAATTCCAGATCAGAACTGGAGGAATCAAACAATTCCATAGGCTCTTCTTCTTCTTCATCGTCATCAAGGATTGGAAACTTGAGTTGTTTTCCAACCGTGGGTAGCGAGGCCTTGGCAAATTGGGAGGCAGCACCGGCGGAGGATGGACCAGACTTGGCAAATCCCTGGGATCGGGATGCAAGGGCATCGAGAATCCCTTGAGTGCGATGATAGTTGCATATTTGTGCGACTTTTATCATGCTAATTATTCTTATTACTTATTTATTTTGTGATGTTTTCCTATTTTTAATTAACTTTATTTGTTTTTAGGTGTTTTGAAGTCAAACAAAGAAAAAGAAGAACAGGAGAGAAAAAGAGAGGAGAGAAAGAGAAGAAAGAAAGAGAAGAAAAAGAGAGAGAAAGAGAAGAAAGAAAGGAGAGGAAAAAGAACTCGATCGGCAAAGATCTTCTTCAATCAAATTTTCTTCTTCTCACCCTTATTTCATATTCCATGTATTCTCTGATGTTTTTATTCAAGACTATGTGTAACTAAACTCCTTGATAGTTAGGGGCTGATCAAAGCCCTAGATATGTTTTCGATTTTGAACCCCAATTGATTTATATAATTCTAGATGAGAATTTCTTCACTGATTGTTCATTGATAATTCTATTGCATGTTTCATTAGGTCGACACTTTGATGCATGTTTTAGGGTTTATTATCTTGAATGTGTTTATGACCGACATATCATTGCATATTCTATAAGAGATAACAAGTTCTTTGCAGGTACTTGTGTGAAGTAATTCCTTGGTAATCTAAGGCTACCGACATTGACCTTAGATTCTTTGTTGCTACTCAAACGTTCTTAGATCTTCATGATTTCAGTTATTTTGATCTAGATACCGACATTTCATAGGTCAATTAATTGGGAATATAGTTAAGTCGATACCGACATTTCACTTAACATGGCAAGTAAGAGAACGTAATACGGTTAATGACCTAACGACATTGGCTTAACTGTGAGTGCATTCATCTTTAGTCATTGACATTGTTTTGGGGTGATTGAAGCATATCTAGTGGTGGAGAGAAGTTCCTAGCTATTGTTTCTCTCATATTTACATCCATATTCATTTTTTAATTTTCTGTTTTCAGCAGTACTTCTGTTTCATCTATTTTTGTTCACCAATCAAAACAACTCCGAATACCCTCAAAATTTGTGTGGTAGTCCGCCACTGTGTCTAGTTACTGTGTATTTAATTTCATAATTTTTGGTTGAGTCTAGATTAGCTAATTAATTATGTTTCTGCTCCTAGGTCGAGTCTGCCAGATTTCTGGTTTACGCGTCTGTTTGTGTTTCTTGTGTGTTTAAGTCTTAGTATCAACAATCCTCTGTGGGTAATGACCCCTATTTGCCGTTTACTACATTGATATAATTGATTTAATAATAGGGTATCTTTGTAGGTGCTTTTGCGCCTATCAAATTTTGGCGCCGTATCGCCGGGGATTGTTTAATTCTAAGTCTTAAAAGTGTCTTTTGTTTTTAGTTTTTCTATGTTTACTTTATTTTTCTTCTGAGTCTTACGTCTATACTTGTGTGCAGGAGCATTGTGTATGCATACTCGTCACTCTACAAGCTCTGTACCACTGTTATTTGATCAAGAGATTGAGAGAGCAGCAAAACGAAACAGGAAATAGCAGAGACTACAAGTGAACACGAGTAACAGTGGTGGTGAGAATTCTGAGCCTGAACATCATTCTGATTCAGTGATCGAGGAACTGGAAGAGCAACATATTCCAACACCTCCACCATCACCAAGACCAATGGCTGCGAAACTTAAGGAGTCCTTTATTTCGGGAACAGGTGCAGCAGATTCACCAATTGTGCTACCAGACGATTTAGGGGCTTACTCAATTCCCCCATCTCTGATTTCGAATCTACCACACTTTAGAGGCACTCAAACTGAAGACCCACAAGACCATCTTAATGAGTTTACAACACTATGCAGAATACAGAAGTCAGCGGCGGTGGATGAGAATGTTGTGAAACTTATTCTGTTTTCTTTTTCCTTGAAAGAGCAAGCAAAGGCATGGTACAACTCATTGGCTTCCCAATCTATTGACTCATGGGACAATATGTGTGCTGCATTTATGAAGGAATTCTATTCAGCCTCTCACACCAAGAATTTAAAGAAGCAGATCAGTACATTCAGGCAGAGAGATGGAGATGAATTACATGAAGCGTGGAGTCAATTCAAGGGTCTACTACGCCAATGCCCCCATCACAAGTTTGATCTCAACACTCAAATGGAGTACTTCTATGAAGGACTTGATTCACTCAACAGGCAAAAACTTGAATCGGCTTGTGGAGGAAATTGGTGGAATCAGACTGGAGCTGAACCTAAGGAAATTGTGGAGAATCAAGCAGAGAATTCAAGACAGTTTCAGTCCAGAGACCGATCTATGGGAGCCAGCAGAAGATCCTTGAATGCCATTATCATAGATGGAGCCATAGAGAAGAGATTGAGTTCTATGGAGAATGACATTGCTTTAATTGCTAGTGCTATGAAGGTGAATAAGAAGGCAACCGTTGCTGCATCTCAAGTGGTGTGTACTATTTGTTCAGCTAAGAACCACTTTGCAGAAGATTGTCCTAAGTGCAGAGCAGTTGAGGAAGACACCCAAGAGGAGGATTTGAATTTTGTTTATCGGCAGCCCAACACATATAATGGGAATAGAGATCATCCCTTCCTTAGCTACCGAAGCAATAATGTGCTCAATCCTCCAACTACTCCACCTGGATTCCAACAAAGACAACCTGTTGGGGATGGGCAGCAATTTGGCCAAAGACGTGTGCCTCAACAACAACAGGCCCCAGCTCAGACATCAACATGAACTTTAACTTTGGAAGCTATGATGCAACAAATGATGTTTGATAGCAAAAAGGAAAGAGAGGAAAGCAGTGCCTTCCGCCAAGAGATCAAGTCCACCACTCAGGAACAAGGGAAGGCAATTGACTTGTTAGAGCGCCAAGTGAGCCAAATCCAACAAACTCTTGCTCAAGTCAACCCAGGACGTCTTCCCAGCAACACTCTTCCTAATCCTAAGGGTCAACATGAAGTCAATGCAATGGTTCTGAAAAGTGGGAAGGTGGTGGATGCAGTTCCAGTGGTTAAGAAGCCAAGAAGAAAGTGGGAAGAGCCTGTATTAGAGCAGATTGTGCCTGAGGAGCCATCAAAAGTCAGTCTAGGTGCCTCAACTCAATCCATTAAGGAACTCTCTCAAGCTGTTGAGAATGCACCTGGAACAAAAATTGAGTCAAGACCGAAACCAGCCATGGTATGTCCCTTAACCCCCTCACCTTTGGTTATCACTAATGTGCCTTTTCCTGGCAGGTTACAGAAACAAGTGAAGGAGGAAAAGGACAAGGATATCCTAGACATCTTCAAGAAGGTTGGGGTGAATATTCCATTGTTAGATGTGATCAAGCAGATTTCTCAGTATGCAAAATTCCTTAAGGACTTATGTACTACAAAGAGAAAATTTAAAGGAACCGAAACTGTTGCCTTGAGTGAGAGGGTGTCCGCTGTGCTGCAAAGAAAGCTGCCACCAAAGTTAGGTGATCCAGGACGTTTCACTGTTCCATGCATTATTGGTGATCACAGGTTTGCTGGTGCTCTTCTTGATTTAGGTGCTTCCATAAATTTAATACCATATGCTGCGTATGATAGAATGAATATGGGAGAACTTTTACCTACTGGAATAACCATTAAACTTGCTGATCGATCTAACTGTTACCCTAGAGGTATTATAGAAGATGTGTTAGTGCAGGTTGGGGATTTGATTTTTCCAGCGGATTTCTTTGTATTAGAGATGGAAGGTGAACAGATGCCCTCTGAGATACCATTGATTCTTGGTAGACCATTCTTAAGAACAGCTCGTACCAAAATTGATTGTTATGAAGGTGCACTTAGCATGGAAGTAGCTGGAGAAAAGATCCAGTTCAACATCTTTGAATCCCTCAAGCACCCAAATATTGATGATATGTACTCTTGTTGTTATATTGATGCTTTTGAGAGTTTTATGCAGGAGTTCATTCAGTACTCATTGGGGGATGACCCCATGCGAAAAGTCATCGAAATGGCTGGTAAAAAGAAGGTTCCAGCACAACCGGTTAAATCCATTGAGGAAATTCCTCTACCTGTCGAATTTGAGCATGTATTTGAGATTGCTTCAGCGGAAGACCTTGAGATGGAAGAGGAGTATTATGCAATGGAGGAGGCATTTGAATCTTTGCCGTACATGACAGGTAAGTCTCCTAAACTCATTCCTCTTCCGGTTTCAACTAATGTGCTTGCCCCATCTATTCAGAAAGCGCCCGAGTTAGAGCTCAAACCTCTACCTAAGCATTTGAAGTATGTTTTTCTTGGAGACGGTGAAACTTTACCGGTCATAATTTCTTCAAAGCTCTCACAGTTGCAAGAGGATAAGCTATTGTCTATTCTTAGGGAGTACAAGCAAGCAATTGGATGGACAGTAGCAGATATCAAGGGAATATGCCCCCATTTTGTGTACTCACAGGATACATTTGGAGGAGGGAGTTAAGCCAACAAGAGAAGCTCAACGTCGACTGAACCCTCCCATGTTGGAAGTTGTCAAGAAAGAAGTGATTAAACTCCGCGATGCATGTATAATTTATGCTATTTCTGACAGCAAGTGGGTTAGTCCTGTGCAGGTAGTTCCCAAACGTTCAGGAATTACAGTGGTAAAGAATGATGAGAACGTGTTGGTGCCTCAACGTGTGCAAACGGGATGGAGAGTGTGTATTGACTACCGCAAGCTCAATGCCACCACACGTAAAGATCACTTCCCCCTCCCGTTCATTGATCAGATGTTGGAAAGGTTGGCAGGTCATGCATATTATTGTTTTTTGGATGGTTATTCAGGGTACAACCAGATAGCCATACACAAGGATGATCAGGAGATGACCACTTTTACATGCCCCTATGGCACTTTTGCTTATCGACGGATGCCCTTTGGCCTATGCAATGCGCCTGCAACGTTTCAAAGATGCATGATGAGTATTTTTTCAGACATGGTTGAAAAAATCATTGAGGTATTTATGAATGATTTTTCTGTTTTTGGTGATTCTTTTGACATGTGTTTGCATCATTTATCCATGGTTTTGAAACGTTGTGTTGAGACTAACCTTGTTTTGAATTTGGAAAAGTGTCATTTTATGGTCGAACAAGGTATAGTTTTAGGACATGTGATATCTGCTAGGGGGATTGAGGTTGATAAGGCCAAGGTTGATATTGTGCGTACTTTACCTCCTCCTTCAACTGTGAAGGAGGTGAGATCTTTTCTTGGACATGTAGGATTTTATCGCAGGTTTATCAAGGACTTTTCCAAGATAGCCCGACCATTATGTGCACTGCTCCATAAAGATGTAGCTTTCAACTTCACGGATGAGTGCTTGAAGGCATTCAACAAGCTCAAGGAGCTTCTGACAACCGCACCCATCATACAGGCACCTGATTGGAACTTACCTTTTGAATTAATGTGTGATGCTTCTGATTATGCGGTTGGTGTTGTTTTGGGTCAACGTCCTGCTAAGTTTCCCCATGTCATCTATTATGCTTCCAAGACTTTAAATGATGCACAGTTAAATTACTCAACTACAGAAAAGGAACTCTTAGCTGTGGTCTTTGCTTTAGAAAAGTTTAGGTCTTACTTGTTAGGAACTAAAGTTATCATTTTCTCTGACCATGCTGCTTTGAGATACTTGATGACTAAACAGGATGCAAAACCCAGGTTGATTAGATGGATGTTACTACTTCAGGAGTTTGATATTGAGATCAAACACAAAAAAGGCACTGAGAATGTGGTGGCAGATCACCTGAGCAGGATCACACATGGATCTAACATAGAGGATGACTCATTGCCTCTGCGTGATAGCTTCCCAGATGAGCAACTTTTTGCTCTCAACGTTTCTGAGCCTTGGTATGCAGATATTGTTAACTATCTTGTGTCAGGAAGAGTACCAAGCGACTACAGTAGAGCTCAAAAGGACAAGTTGGTGAAGACAGCTAAGCATTATGTGTGGGATGAGCCTTATCTATGGAAACATTGTCCAGATTTGTTGATAAGAAGGTGCGTTCCTGAAACTGAATTTCAATCTATACTCACTTTTTGTCACTCACATGTAGAGGGAGGTCACTTTGCTGGAAAGAAGACTGCAATGAAGGTTCTTGAAAGTGGCTTCTTCTGGCCAACTTTGTTCAAAGATGCGCATGAGTTCCATAAATCATGTGCCAGATGTCAGCTCACAGGTAACTTAGGTCCTAGAGATCAGATGCCCTAGCACCCAATTTTTGTTGTTGAGATTTTTGATGTGTGGGGTATTGACTTTATGGGTCCTTTTCCTAGCTCTCAGCAAAATCTTTATATTCTACTTGCAGTTGATTATGTTTCAAAGTGGGTGGAGGCAGTGGCCACTCGTACTAATGATGCTGCTGTTGTTTTGAAATTTTTGAAATCACTGTTTGTTAGATTTGGCACTCCCAGGTACATCATCAGTGATGGAGGTTCCCACTTTTGTAACAAGTCTTTTGCAGCTTTGCTCAGGAAATTCAATGTTCATCATAAGGTGGCAACACCTTATCATCCTCAGACGAGCGGGCAGGTAGAAGTATCCAACAGGGAGATAAAACAAATTTTAGAGAAGACTGTTGGACCAACCCGGAAAGATTGGAGTCAACGCTTAGATGAGGCGTTGTGGGCATACAGGACGGCATACAAGACACCGATTGGGATGTCTCCTTATCGAATGGTCTATGGCAAAGGCTGTCATCTTCCGGTGGAGTTTGAACACAAGGCATATTGGGCTATTAAGCAGTTTAACTTTGATATTGATGATGCCGGTGTTCATAGGAAGTTACAACTGAATGAGCTAGATGAGATTCGCAACAATGCCTATGAGTCCAATAGAATCTACAAGGAGAAAACCAAGATGTTTCATGATAAGATGATTAAAAGCAGATCTTTTGTTGTTGGACAAAAAGTCTTGCTTTTCAATTCGCGTATACGATTATTTCCAGGTAAACTTCGTTCTAGGTGGAGTGGGCCTTTTGTTATACTTAATGTGTTTGCTCATGGTGCAGTCGAGGTACAAAATCTGAAGAATGGGAACACATTCAAAGTGAACGGACATAGGCTCAAACCGTTTTATGAGCCTGCAGAGGTGAGAGATGTGGAAGAAGTACAGCTCCGCGATCCAGTGCCAGTGGAGCAATGATTATGAGTGTCGTCTGATAGTCGCATATTTGTGCGACTTTTATCATGTTAATTATTCTTATTACTTAGTTATTTTGTGATGTTTTCCTATTTTTAATTAACTTTATTTGTTTTTAGGTGTTTTGAAGTCAAACAAAGAAAAAGGAGATAATTGGGCTTAATTAGGATCCCTAATCCTAGTTGGATTGGTGATGGACGTGAGATATAGGTTAACAAACCTATTTATACAAGGGAGCAGCCAAACAAGAGGCCGAACAAGAACCAGAGAGAAAAAGAGAAGAAAGAAAGAGAAGAAAGAAAGAGAAGAAAAGAGGAACCAAGGAGAATTCGACCGGTCTCTCGGCCAATCAAGTTTTTCTTCTTCACCCTTATTTCATCTTCCATGGATTCTCTAATGTTTTCATTTAAGACTATGTGTAACTAAACTCCTTGATAGTTAGGGGCTGATCAAAGCCCTAGATATGTTTTCGATTTTGAACCCCAATTGATTTATATAATTCTAGATGAGAATTTCTTCACTGATTGTTCATTGATAATTCTATTGCATGTTTCATTGGGTCGACACTTTGATGCATGTTTTAGGGTTTATTATCTTGAATGTGTTTATGACCGACATATCATTGCATATTCTATAAGAGATAACAAGTTCTTTGCAGGTACTTGTGTGAAGTAATTCCTTGGTAATCTAAGGCTACCGACATTGACCTTAGATTCTTTGTTGCTACTCAAACGTTCTTAGATCTTCATGATTTCAGTTATTTTGATCTAGATACCGACATTTCATAGATCAATTAATTGGGAATATAGTTAAGTCGATACCGACATTTCACTTAACATGGCAAGTAAGAGAACGTAATACGGTTAATGACCTAACGACATTGGCTTAACTGTGAGTGCATTCATCTTTAGTCATTGACATTGTTTTGGGGTGATTGAAGCATATCTAGTGGTGGAGAGAAGTTCCTAGCTATTGTTTCTCTCATATTTACATCCATATTCACTATTTAATATTCTGTTTTCAGCAGTACTTCTATTTTATCTATTTTTGTTCTCCAATCAAAACAACTCCTAATACCCTAAAAATTTGTGTGGTAGTCCGCCACCGTGTCTAGTTACTGTGTATTTAATTTCATAATTTTTGATTGAGTCTAGATTAGCTAATTAATTAGGTTTCTGCTCCTAGGTCGAGTCTGCCAGATTTCTGGTTTACGCGTCTGTTTGTGTTTCTTGTGTGTTTAAGTCTTAGTATCAACAATCCTCTGCGGGTAATGACCCCTATTTGCCGTTTACTACATTGATATAATTGATTTGATAATAGGGTATCTTTGTAGGTGCTTTTGCGCCTATCAAATTTTGGCGCCGTATCGCCGGGGATTGTTTAATTCTAAGTCTTAAAAGTGTATTTTGTTTTTAGTTTTGCTTTGTTTACTTTATTTTTCTTTTGAGTCTTACGTCTATACTTGTGTGCAAAAGCATTTTGTATGCATACTCGTCACTCTACAAGCTCTGTACCACTGTTATTTGATCAAGAGATTGAGAGAGCTGCAAAACGAAACAGGAAACAGCATAGACTACAAGTGAACGCGAGTAACAGTGGTGGTGAGAATTCTGAGCCTGAACATCATTCTGATTCAGAGATCGAGGAACTGGAAGAGCAACATATTCCAACATCTCCACCATCACCAAGACCAATGGCTGCAAAACTTAAGGAGTCCTTTATTCCGGGAACATGTGCAACAGATTCACCAATTGTGCTACCAGACGATTTAGGGGCTTACTCAATTCCCCCATCTCTGATTTCGAATCTACCACACTTTAGAGGCACTCAAACTGAAGACCCACAAGACCATCTTAATGAGTTTACAGCACTGTGCAGAATACAGAAGTCAGCGGCGGTGGATGAGAATGTTGTGAAACTTATTCTGTTTTCTTTTTCCTTGAAAGAGCAAGCAAAGGCATGGTACAACTCATTGGCTTCCCAATCTATTGACTCATGGGACAATATGTGTGCTGCATTCATGAAGGAATTCTATTCAGCCTCTCGCACCAAGAATTTAAAGAAGCAGATCAGTACATTCAGGCAGAGAGATGGAGATGAATTACATGAAGCGTGGAGTCAATTCAAGGGTCTACTACGCCAATGCCCCCATCACAAGTTTGATCTCAACACTCAAATGGAGTACTTCTATGAAGGACTTGATTCACTCAACAGGCAAAAACTTGATTCGGCTTGTGGAGGAAATTGGTGGAATCAGACTGGAGCTGAAGCTAAGGAAATTGTGGAGAATCAAGCAGAGAATTCAAGACAGTTTCAGTCCAGAGACCGATCTATGGGAGCCAGCAGAAGATCCTTGAATGCCATTACCATAGATGGAGCCATAGAGAAGAGATTGAGTTCTATGGAGAATGACATTGCTTTAATTGCTAGTGCTATGAAGGTGAATAAGAAGGCAACCGTTGCTGCATCTCAAGTGGTGTGTACTATTTGTTCAGCTAAGAACCACTTTGCAGAAGATTGTCCTAAGTGCAGAGCAGTTGAGGAAGACACCCAAGAGGAGGATTTGAATTTTGTTTATCGGCAGCCCAACACATATAATGGGAATAGAGATCATCCCTTCCTTAGCTACCGAAGCAATAATGTGCTCAATCCTCCAACTACTCCACCTGGATTCCAACAAAGACAACCTGTTGGGGATGGGCAGCAATTTGGCCAAAGACGTGTGCCTCAACAACAACAGGCCCCAGCTCAGACATCAACAGGAACTTTAACTTTGGAAGCTATGATGCAACAAATGATGTGTGATAGCAAAAAGGAAAGAGAGGAAAGCAGTGCCTTCCGCCAAGAGATCAAGTCCACCACTCAGGAACAAGGGAAGGCAATTGACTTGTTAAAGCGCCAAGTGACCCAAATCCAACAAACTCTTGCTCAAGTCAACCCAGGACGTCTTCCCAGCAACACTCTTCCTAATCCTAAGGGTCAACATGAAGTCAATGCAATGGTTCTGAAAAGTGGGAAGGTGGTGGATGCAGTTCCAGTGGTTAAGAAGCCAAGAAGAAAGTGGGAAGAGCCTGTATTAGAGCAGATTGTGCCTGAGGAGCCATCAAAATTCGGTCTAGGCGCCCCAACTCAATCCATTAAGGAACTCTCTCAACCTGTTGAGAATGCACCTGGAACAAAAATTGAGTCAAGACCGAAACCAGCCATGGTATGTCCCTTAACCCCATCACCTTTGGTTATCACTAATGTGCCTTTTCCTGGCAGGTTACAGAAACAAGTGAAGGAGGAAAAGGACAAGGAGATCCTAGACGTCTTCAAGAAGGTTGGGGTGAATATTCCATTGTTGGATGTGATCAAGCAGATTCCTCAGTATGCAAAATTCCTCAAGGACTTGTGCACTACAAAGAGAAAATTCAAAGGAACCGAAACAGTTGCCTTGAGTGAGAGGGTGTCCGCTGTGCTGCAAAGAAAGTTGCCACCAAAGTTAGGTGATCCGGGACGTTTCACTATTCCATGCACTATTGGTGATCACAGGTTTGCTAGTGCTCTTCTTGATTTAGGTGCCTCCATAAATTTAATGCCATATGCCGTGTATGATAGAATGAATATGGGAGAAGTTTTACCTACTGGGATAACCATTAAACTTGCTGATCGATCTAACTGTTACCCTAGAGGTATTATAGAAGATGTGTTAGTGCAGGTTGAGGATTTGATTTTTCCAGCGGATTTCTTTGTATTAGAGATGGAAGGTGAACAGATGCCCTCTGAGATACCATTGATTCTTGGTAGACCATTCTTAAGAACAGCTCGTACCAAAATTGATTGTTATGAAGGTGCACTTAGCATGGAAGTAGCTGGAGAAAAGATCCAGTTCAACATCTTTGAATCCCTCAAGCACCCAAATAGTGATGATATGTACTCTTGTTGTTCTATTGATGCTTTTGAAAGTTTTATGCAGGAGTTCATTCAGTACTCATTGGGGGATGACCCCATGCGAAAAGTCATCGAAATGGCTGGTAAAAAGAAGGTTCCAGCACAACCGGTTAAATCCATTGAGGAAATTCCTCAACCTGTCGAATTTGAGAATGTATTTGAGATTGCTTCAGCGGAAGACCTTGAGATGGAAGAGGAGTATTATGCAATGGAGGAGGCATTTGAATCTTTGCGGTACATGACAGGTAAGTCTCCTAAACTCATTCCTCTTCCGGTTTCAACTAATGTGCTTGCCCCATCTATTCAGAAAGCACCCGAGTTAGAGCTCATACCTCTACCTAAGCATTTGAAGGAGTACAAGCAAGAAATTGGATGGACAGTAGCAGATATCAAGGGAATATGCCCCACTTTGTGTACTCACAAGATACATTTGGAGGAGGGAGTTAAGCCAACAAGAGAAGCTCAACATCGACTGAACCCTCCCATGTTGGAAGTTGTCAAGAAAGAAGTGATTAAACTCCGAGATGCAGGTATAATTTATGTTATTTCTGACAGCAAGTGGGTTAGTCCTGTGCAGGTAGTTCCCAAACGTTCAGGAATTACAGTGGTAAAGAATGATGAGAACGTGTTGGTGCCTCAACATGTGCAAACGGGATGGAGAGTGTGTATTGACTACCGCAAGCTCAATGCCACCACACGCAAAGATCACTTCCCCCTCCCGTTCATTGATCAGATTTTGGAAAGGTTGGCAGGTCATGCATATTATTGTTTTTTGGATGGTTATTCAGTGTACAACCAGATAGCCATACACAAGGATGATCAGGAGATGACCACCTTTCGCAACAATGCCTATGAGTCCAATAGAATCTACAAGGAGAAAACCAAGATGTTTCATGATAAGATGATTAAAAGCAGATCTTTTGTTGTTGGACAAAAAGTCTTGCTTTTCAATTCGCGTCTACGATTATTTCCAGGTAAACTTCGTTCTAGGTGGAGTGGGCCTTTTGTTATACTTAATGTGTTTGCTCATGGTGCAGTCGAGGTACAAAATCCGAAGAATGGGAACACATTCAAAGTGAACGGACATATGCTCAAACCGTTTTATGAGCCTGCAGAGGTGAGAGATGTGGAAGAAGTACAGCTCCGCGATCCAGTGCCAGTGGAGCAATGATTATGAGTGCCGTCTGGCTGATGACGTTAAACTTAGCGCTACTTGGGAGGCAACCCATGTTGATGGAGAAGCTTGGATTCCAGATTTGCATTCTTCTTTCTTTCTCCTGTGTTATTTTTCTTCATGTTTAGTGTGTTTTTGCGATGTCATATGTATTATGCGTCATACTTGTTTGATGTATTGCATGCTTTGGTTTCGTTTTACATTGAGGACAATGCAAATTTCAAGTGTGGGGTGGGGTTTATATGATATCTTTAGCGTCTATGTTTAGCTAAACAAAAAACAAAAAACAAAAAAAAATGTTTTTAGTCTTGTTTGAGTCTTAGGGCCCTTAACTAGTCTATGATGTGCTTATATCTTCTAAAATTGTGACTAAGAGTGAAACATGTGACTACGTTATTAGAATTTCTTTGGTTAATCTTGATATATGGTGCATGTGTTAATATGTAGTGGATGTATAAACGAGTTAACATGGTACAGATCTCTCAGCATACTTAAACTTGGTTGAGATTCATTAACCTGTGAGTGATTGAGCCTAAATGTGATTTTACATGCTTTCTTTGTTGTGTGTCAATTGCTTGCCGCAGATTAAGTTATTGGACTCTAGAGATTACTAGAACTTGCTCTTGTGCTTGTCAAAGCTTATAGTCATTATATATCTTGATTGGGGAAGTGATAAAGGCACTTAGGAGCTACCACTATTGCCATATATAGCCTGTGACCCATATGTTGTGTACACAAGATGTGCACCCCTTAGTTAACCACTTTGAGCTTACATTATGGTCTTTTTGTCATCACCTGCACAACCTTAACCTTGAACCTTAGAATAGTTATATCTCTACCTTTGTTCTAGAACTTAGTAGAGCTGTACATGAGGCATATACATGAAGACCAAGGTGGAAGATTGTGAAGATGAAGCAAAGGAATAAGGGTGGGCTATCAAGCTAGTTGTGTTGTACTAAAAGAAAAAAAGAAAAAAAAATCGACGAGAAAAAAAATATACAGTTCTTTTGTGATGTCTAGCTTGATACCCCAGGTTAACTGTAGATGAAAAGAATGAGATGAAGACCCAACAAGATGAAATTCGGCCACAATGGTGATATATTTGGAAGAATTTATTGGTGAAGATGTTTCAATGGTTGTAAAGTTCGAAAAAGCCTCTTCATTGATGCTCTACTAGGTTTTAGAACTTGTTTGAATTCCATATCCTTTTTGTTCTATAAACCTATGAGCTTAACCCCATTACAACCTTATAAAGTCCTTTTTGATCCTCAAGATAGGCAGCCTTTGATCTGTGGAGATAAGTCACAAGAGCTAAGCATATGGTTCGGTCCATTTGGCAAGTAATTGAGTTGAGTGAAAACCTTAGACATATGTTGAGAGAAACACTTATAGCATACCATGTGAGGTTGAATCTTAACTTGTTTACTGCATGCTACAGCTTTACATTCACCATGATTATGTCTTCGTCCTACATGTTACATGTGTGTCATGTATTGACATTAACCTTCGAAATTCCGTGGATTGAACTGAATTATCATGTGATCTTGGTGTTGCAATGTTAGGGAGGTTGCTGAGACAAAGTGTTAAGGGCATTAGAGTTTTGTAGTCTGTGCTATTGTTGAGTCTTTTCAGAGTCTTAGTTTAGTGTTTTGCTCGAGGACTAGCAAAAGCTAAGTGTGGGGTATTTTGATAGTCGCATATTTGTGCGACTTTTATCATGTTAATTATTCTTATTACTTAGTTATTTTGTGATGTTTTCCTATTTTTAATTAACTTTATTTGTTTTTAGGTGTTTTGAAGTCAAACAAAGAAAAATGAGATAATTGGGCTTAATTAGGATCCCTAATCCTAGTTGGATTGGTGATGGACGTGAGATATAGGTTAACAAACCTATTTATACAAGGGAGCAGCCAAACAAGAGGCCGAACAAGAACCAGAGAGAAAAAGAGAAGAAAGAAAGAGAAGAAAGAAAGAGAAGAAAAGAGGAACCAAGGAGAATTCGACCGGTCTCTCGGCCAATCAAGTTTTTCTTCTTCACCCTTATTTCATCTTCCATGGATTCTCTAATGTTTTCATTTAAGACTATGTGTAACTAAACTCCTTGATAGTTAGGGGCTGATCAAAGCCCTAGATATGTTTTCGATTTTGAACCCCAATTGATTTATATAATTCTAGATGAGAATTTCTTCACTGATTGTTCATTGATAATTCTATTACATGTTTCATTGGGTCGACACTTTGATGCATGTTTTAGGGTTTATTATCTTGAATGTGTTTATGACCGACATATCATTGCATATTCTATAAGAGATAACAAGTTCTTTGCAGGTACTTGTGTGAAGTAATTCCTTGGTAATCTAAGGCTACCGACATTGACCTTAGATTCTTTGTTGCTACTCAAACGTTCTTAGATCTTCATGATTTCAGTTATTTTGATCTAGATACCGACATTTCATAGATCAATTAATTGGGAATATAGTTAAGTCGATACCGACATTTCACTTAACATGGCAAGTAAGAGAACGTAATACGGTTAATGACCTAACGACATTGGCTTAACTGTGAGTGCATTCATCTTTAGTCATTGACATTGTTTTGGGGTGATTGAAGCATATCTAGTGGTGGAGAGAAGTTCCTAGCTATTGTTTCTCTCATATTTACATCCATATTCACTATTTAATATTCTGTTTTCAGCAGTACTTCTGTTTTATCTATTTTTGTTCTCCAATCAAAACAACTCCGAATACCCTAAAAATTTGTGTGGTAGTCCGCCACCGTGTCTAGTTACTGTGTATTTAATTTCATAATTTTTGATTGAGTCTAGATTAGCTAATTAATTAGGTTTCTGCTCCTAGGTCGAGTCTGCCAGATTTCTGGTTTACGCGTCTGTTTGTGTTTCTTGTGTGTTTAAGTCTTAGTATCACCAATCCTCTGCGGGTAATGACCCCTATTTGCCGTTTACTACATTGATATAATTGATTTGATAATAGGGTATCTTTGTAGGTGCTTTTGCGCCTATCATCGTCTGGCTGATGACGTTAAACTTAGCGCTACTTGGGAGGCAACCCATTTTGATGGAGAAGCTTGGATTCCAGATTTGCATTCTTCATTCTTTCTCCTGTGTTATTTTTCTTCATGTTTAGTGTGTTTTTACGATGTCATATGTATTATGCGTCATACTTGTTTGATGTATTGCATGCTTTGGTTTCGTTTTACATTGAGGACAATGCAAATTTCAAGTGTGGGGTGGGGTTTATATGATATCTTTAGCGTCTATGTTTAGCTAATAAAAAAACAAAAAACAAAAAAAAAACTATTTTTAGTCTTGTTTGAGTCTTAGGGCCCTTAACTAGTCTATGATGTGCTTATATCTTCTAAAATTGTGACTAAGAGTGAAACATGTGACTACGTTATTTGAATTTCTTTGGTTAATCTTGATATATGGTGCATGTGTTAATATGTAGTGGATGTAGAAACGAGTTAACATGGTACAGATCTCTCAGCATGCTTAAACTTGGTTGAGATTCATTAACCTGTGAGTGATTGAGCCTAAATGTGATTTTACATGCTTTCTTTGTTGTGTGTCAATTGCTTGCCGCAGATTAAGTTAATGGACTCTAGAGATTACTAGAACTTGCTCTTGTGCTTGTCAAAGCTTATAGTCATTATATATCTTGATTGGGGAAGTGATAAAGGCACTTAGGAGCTACCACTATTGCCATATATAGCCTGTGACCCATATGTTTTGTACACAAGATGTGCACCCCTTAGTTAACCACTTTGAGCTTACATTATGGTCTTTTTGTCATCACCCGCACAACCTTAACTTTGAACCTTAGAATAGTTATATCTCTACCTTTGTTCTAGAACTTAGTAGAGCTGTACATGAGGTATATACATGAAGACAAAGGTGGAAGATTGTGAAGATGAAGCAAAGGAATAAGGGTGGGATATCAAGCTAGTTGTGTTGTATTGAAAAAAAAAAGGAAAAAAAAAGAGAGAGAAAATCGACGAAAAAAAAAATATACTGTTCTTTTGTGATGTCTAGCTTGATACCCCAGGTTACCTGTAGATGAAAAGAATGAGGTGAAGGCCCAACAAGATGAAATTCGGCCACAATGGTGATATATTTGGAAGAATTCAATGGTGAAGATGCTTCAATGGTTGTAAAGTTCGAAAAAGCCTCTTCATTGATGCTCTACTAGGTTTTAGAACTTGTTTGAATTCCATATCCCTTTTGTTTTATAAACCTATGAGCTTAACCCCATTACAACCTTATAAAGTCCTTTTTGATCCTCAAGATAGGCAGCCTTTGATCTGTGGAGATAAGTCACAAGAGCTAAGCATATGGTTCGGTTCATTTGGCAAGTAATTGAGTTGAGTGAAAACCTTAGACATATGTTGAGAGAAACACTTATAGCATACCATGTGAGGTTGAATCTTAACTTGTTTACTGCATGCTACAGCTTTACATTCACCATGATTATGTCTTCGTCCTACATGTTACATGTGTGTCATGTATTGACATTAACCTTCGAAATTATGTGGATTGAACTGAATTATCATGTGATCTTGGTGTTGCAATGTTAGGGAGGTTGCTGAGACAAAGTGTTAAGGGCATTAGAGTTTTGTAGTCTGTGCTATTATTGAGTCTTTTCCATAGCCTCCACTGTGTCATCCGGTAGTATTCCTTTGTAAACTGTTCCATAGCCTCCTTCTCCAAGGAATGTACTCTCATGGTAGTTGTCTGTTGCTTTCTCGAGTTCTTCAGCAGTAAAGATTTTGGTTATCTTCATCGAGCTTCCATGACTAGCGAGTTGTTGCAGTAACAATATGCCACCATTCTCTTTAAAGTGCTTTTCCTTGAGCTTAACGAACTCTCTTTTCTTCATCCGCCAACACATCCACGAAATCCCAAGGAATAACACCAAGAAGCTCATACTTACACCTGCAAATACAAATTCATTATCAGGATTTGTTTTTCTATAAGCTATGTGATATAGGGTGTTGTTCTTTTCTGTGCTTTTATGTTTTTCTTTGATTCTAGTTGGGGTTCCCCTCAACGCCTTAACTCATTGTTGCACTTTCCTTTGGTTATAGATGCAATATATACCTTCTGTACAAAAAAAATAAAAATCTTGTTTCCCTCTCGTTTAACAAACACAATAAGAGAGAATTCATCGAAAGAGAAAAACAAAAACACATCAGAGAAATTAAACTTTTTTTCTTATAAGAATTAGAAGTTTTCCTTTATAAAATGGGAATGACTTGCGCATTCTCTTTTCATCACTTCTTTTAGAAGAAAAAGTATGAGTATTACTAGGTTAAGGGAAATTAGAATATAAATTTCAGACTTTCAGTCCGTCAATACTGTTCAATAGAAGTTTAGGGTGGTCATAATTCTACGTACCCAATGAAATTTTAAGCAGGAGAACGATCTTTGAGGGTCTTTAGGGATCGTCTTTGATGCAACTCTTGTCATTGGTGCCGTCGTATTTGTATCCTTCGTGACATGATGAACAAGTGTAATTTTTTGGAGGTGGAAGATTCAAGCATTGTCCGTTCTGGCAGAGGTTTGGGTCTTTGCACTCATCAATATCTGAAAGGGAAATTAGGAAAGGAAAGGCCTATCAGAGATAACTAAATTAACTGCAACTCCGATGGTGAGGTTTAATTAATATTTATGTTGATATAAGTAGGTAAATCAAAGATAATTTTTCACCTTTGCAACCATCTGAATGGTACGGGTTTCCTTCATAACCAGGCAAGCACCGGCACAAGTAACCTACAGACTCATTGATAGCTGGGTTGAAGCACTTGCTATTAGCCTTGCATGCGGAACCCTTCCTGTTCTGAGCCTCATCGCAGGGATCTGTGTCATTCACAATGGCCCAATTAAGAACCATTGGAAGCCGTTCAATGCCTTTCAGTTGATCAAAACTAGAAGGACTGAAATTGAACCGGTCTTGCTCTGCAATGAAGGCGTAGCTGCAGGGGTTAAACTCAGATACATTCGTTTGATTGTAGAAGCTTGTCAACTGGAAAGTGAGATTGGTCAGACCACTGAGGATGTTAACCTGGCAACACCCAATGCCAGAGCAAGAGTTCTTATTAACACTGCTGAGGCTGTTGCATACTGAAATGCACCCAGTAATGACTTCTTCGTTCCCTCAGAAGCTGTCCATAGCTGCAATAGTGTCACAACCAACGGCATAGAACTTGTTTTGGGCATCAGATATGGTGTATGGAGGTACCAATCTGAACTCTCCTGCTGTGCTTATGTTGTAGTTTATGTTTCCCTCTTCATCGTAACAATCTCGCCCTATTCGCTTCGATATTCGCAACTCCCCAACCTCTAGGGAAATGTTAGTAACAATGATATTCCCTGTCATCAAATATGCAGTTTGTGGTTGGGTCGTATGGCTACAATTGATAAAGAATTCATCTCCCAGGTAACAACCCTCCTCCATGCCGAATGGAAATGGAACTGTGAGATCACCGCACTTGTCAGAGCAGCCAGAAAGGGCATTAGCAGCAGCAGCTGTTTTCACCGTACTAACCGCCGATAATAGAAGTAGGACTGCCGCCAATGGGAATTGCAAGGCCATGATCGACATGCGTGCAGTGATGCAGCACTAGCGCGCTTAGCTTGTTTGTGGAATTTGTAACTGATCGAGAGGATTTTTGGTATCAAATAGTTGTAATGTTGATGATAAGCAAAGCAGTATTCCCGACTCCCGAGTCGGCCTTTTATATATAGTCGTGCGTGGGAAGTTTCTGGACAACTTCATCTGTGCTGGGTCGATCGTCATATATTTCCTGGAAATTAATTAGTAAAACACAAACAAACATGCATGCATTGACTATCAGTATCACCGTTTCGACGTACCAGTGGTACCACCGGCCATGCATGCATCAAGTTCTGGCAGTAAGAAGCTAGTGTGGAATATAAACCATGTATAGAAACATCCAAATAAAGGAATAATAGAAACGACCGGTACTGAGGTCTTCCCAAGTAGTTGTGGGAACTATTCCCGTATGAAGAATCTTGGGTTTGAAGATTTTTATATATACCTGATTTCCACCGGCCGTTAATCTTTGAATACGAAACCTAATAGATCTCTCAACTTAAAAGCTGTAACAATTGTGCCATGCCCTAGTACTAGTAATTACTAAATCAGAATACATTTCTATGCCTTGGTACTAGTAGAATCTCATCGGCATTAACTCCATCAGTCCACTCGTTAATCATCATGCACGGTCATATTCAAGTTAAATTACAAATAATTGATAACTATTTTGCATATATGATGCAAAATAGTTATCAGGATTACCAACATGCATGGAAAATATCATACGGAGCATACCATTCTTTTACGTGTTTACTGGTCATGGACTGTTGGACACGAAGACTTGGCGCCATTAGCTAGGCAATGCCGTGCAAATTAGTGTTGCAGATGAGGAAAGATCGATCGATTTGTTCCCTGATAATTATATATTGGCCTTGGTAATCTTGAAAATTGAGCGAGAGGGACAAAGTCCTTAGTAATTTGTTGATGGTGATATATAAACCAATTGTTTAATTTCCACAATAGATTAGTTGGCGTGCCAAGCAACATTCTTTTCCAAATAGTTGTATTGTACGTTGAATGTTGATGATAAGTGAAGCAGTACATTCCGGATTCGGCCTTTTGTAGTCGTAGGCGGGAAGTTTCCGGACAACTTCACTCTCTTCTCTGCTCGAGCTAGCTTTCTATTCCAGACTAGGTCGTCGTCAATTACTGGATTGAGTCTTCTGTTCTCGGTTGGCCTTTGGTCAGTGTTCATTGCAGTACATGCATGGACGATGATGAAGATCATGAACTAGTCTTGCCTTTTGATTATCTCCAACTTCCACACAAAAACAAAAACAGAAAAATTCAAGTGGTATTGAACCCCAACTTGGACATTAGTCGACATTGAAGTGATGTCAACCACTCATCCCTATAATAATTTCATGGAGGGGAAATATCTAATTAATCTAGTATAATTGGTAAATATCTAATTGGCTCTTGGGGTTTGCTTAGGGCTGCCACTTGGTTTGGTAAATACCAAACCGATCGAAAACCGACCGAAAATTTATGATTTGGTAAACCGAATTTTGGTAATCGAAATCGAAAAAACCGAAACCGAGAAATACCGAAAAAGTTGGTTTGGTTTTTGGTAAATACCGAATTTACCGAAATTCTAATTATTTAAAGACTTATATTTCTAAAAACACACAGACTAATAATTTTATCTCACGTTTTCAATTGTATATACCATTTAGTAAAAAACAAGACAATGAATAGAAAAATTCAACTATACTTTGGTAGCATTCGGGTCTCAATTAAAGCGATCAACTTTAATTCAATATTACTTGTTATATAAAAATGCTCTTACCTACCCGTCTTAGTCGATTCATCACACACACACATATACAAACCCACTTAGATGACATGTAACCGCCCATGTAAAAATTTAGGAATGTTTTTACCTCTCTTGATGATAGGGCTCCCATAGGAAGCACAAGCGTAAATAGGGTTAGCCGCTTTGATCAAGGCCAAAAAATTATCAAAAATACCTAATTTTTCTACTATAGTCGTATTTCATTATATTGATCACATCATAGTTCACAAGGTTTTTGAAAATTTTGCTTCCTCTTTGTAGTTGGTTCACAAAGATGTACATATGCATATAACTTACTAAATAAGTTATATCACATTACCAGACATGTTGTGGTTCCAATAATTACAATTCATAAAATTAAAATTCGACCGTCTGATGTGATCATTATAGTATAATACAATTATGATAGAAAATTCAATTGTACTCAATAATGCTCGGGTCTTGATCAAAACGGTCAACCATAATTTAACGTCACTTATTACACGAAAAAGTTTTTACTGCCCTTATGTGACTTATTTTGGTCGACTCTTCCACACACATACTTTCACATAGATGACACATAACTTGTTCATATAAAAATTTGGAAACATTTACATCCTGATTATTTCAGTAGAAAATTAAACCATACTCGATAATGTGTACTGAAATGACTATCTTTTGTATATGTATTATCAGACTCTAGAAACTCAAGTGATATTTAAATTTTATAGTTTTGTTATATTTTGAAAATATATTTGTTGTGAAGTTTGGTAATACCGAAAAACCGACATCCGAAGTTGGTAAGATTTATCTCATACCGAAGTTTTTGGTTTGGTAATTGAAAGTCATATTTCATTACCGAAAGCTTTGGTTTTGAAGTTGGTAACGCTCAATACCGATTCGAACTGACCGAGTGGCAGCCCTAGGTTTGCTCGATCAAGTGGTGAGGGTGGTTAGAAATTGTGTTGGGATTAAGTCAGATCAGTGGTTTGATTATCCTCCATTTAATAATAAAAATAAACTTTAATCTAATTAATTAGAGTCCGAAAATCAATATCTCACAACTCATGCACTTGGTAATTGTTAATTTGATCAACACTACTTGACGGGCTTGACTGGTGTCAGCTGAACAACTATCTCATCCCCTGCATAATCTAATTGAAGGCTATATATCCTATATATTGGTGGCTACACCGTTGGGTCTCCAGACCTTAAACCGGTGTGTTAGGTGCCTTTATTTAGGGTCTTGTGCGATTATTTTCAAGTCCATCGAGTCTTAGTCTTTAGATATATTGTCTGTCCTTTTAGAAATTAAAAAAATTTAAATTGTTTTAATTTTTCAGGAATTGATGTAGTGGTGTCTTTGGGCAACAAACGATATGAGATGTCCTCCGATCCCACGTCTCCAACTCGATCTTGTAAGGTATTTCTAAGTTATAAAAAAGGGTTGTTTACGATTTATTTTTCATCTCATATGTACACACATTTTTTATACTTTATCTAATCATCTTCCACAGCTACGCGATATTTCAACATCAATCATTATCCAATAACTTAGTAATTTTTAATGCCCAATTTCTTATGGTTGTTTAAGTATGTTATTAACACACTTTATATATATGATGAGTCTGTCATGAAACAATATTGACAAGTTTGTAAATAAAATTAAAATATATAGATATAAAAACAGATGAGGTGTGTTAATAACATTAACAAAAAAAAATATAATACAAATGTATTAGGAGTGCCGTTATTAGGACCTCTAAATTTACTCACTTGACCTCACTATATTATGAATTATTAAATGACATATTTATCCTCTTACACAATGACTATTAAAGTTTATTCTCTCTAAACTTTCTAATTCAATAATAATGGATTACATTTTATTATTTTCCTTATTGATTTTTATTTTCTAGTTTTACCACATACTTATTAAAGCATTTATATATTTATATTATCATACATGTCACATGCATATACAAAGTGAAAAAATATTTTTACAAAAATTATGATCAATCAATTATTAAAATACAAAAGTAACAAAAATATAGAATAGTTAATGTAAAAACATTCTTTTGATGATCGATAAATAAAATTTGAGACACAATCTTTGTTTTTTTTTAATTTTTAAGAGAATAGTATTCTATATGATTTGAACTACCTTTTCTTGAAAATTGATGTCATTGAAAATTATTTCTTACAATTTGATCAAAAAAATGAATTTCTAGTGACATTTTATGCAAAATAAAAAAATACAAAAAATAAAGAAAATCAAGACCGGGAATGGAGGTTTGCGTTAAAAAGAAAAAAGAAAAAAAATTAAAAAATGGAAGTTGAGAATGGATGTTCGCATGCAAAAAGAAAAAAAAGAATTAGAGGTATAGTGAGTGAATAAGAGATGTAATGAGTAATATGTTAATATATATATGAATTACATAAACAATGTTATTTTAGAAATTTGAAATGAGGTCTAATGAGCAAATGCTTGTATTTAAAAGTAAAACGGAGGTGTAGAGAAAATGAGAGGTATCCTGAGTAAATTTAGAGGTCCCAATAACCGCACTCATGTATTAGAGCTTACCACATGTAAAACGCGCTCGACATCCATGTCATAGGAGTTTTAAATTTATTCCGTAATTTTATGTAATTAGAGGAAAAAATCAGAAGTTTAGAGTGGTTGAGTGTCCAATTTTCCTCTTTGGCGTCCTTAGAAATTTCATAACTTGGCCCAATTCACACAAGAATTCCTCTGAGGACTAGAGGAGCTTTCACGAGAACATCACTACCATTACCACACCAGGATCTTGGTCTTGCCTGCTGAGAGCAGCAAATGCAACAGCTGCACAGCATTTCCAGTTCCTATATTTCTCTGGTAGTGCACAAGTCCAAACGCATCACCCTTCTGCATCACCTTCGTCACGCGACAATTTTTGGTGCTCATCATCTCCAAGAACATCTGCAGTAGTTGAAGTTGGTGATCCCAGCAAGTCCTCATCAACAGAATTCTCTTGAAATAACAGCTGATGCTTAATCATATCGTAAATAGGACTCAATCCTTTATATAAACACTCTAGCTCCATTGCTACTTCTCTCATGGTAGGCCTTTCGTCAACTTTTACTCTCAAACATCTTGTTGCCAGATAAGCCACATTTTCTAACACATTTCCATCATTCATATTCGCACCATAGACCATCTCATTGTCTAGAATTTCATTCAAGCCAAACAATTTGGAAAGGTTTCTCTCTGCTTCTGGCCTAGCAAAAGAAAATGCTTTTTTACTTGTCAGTAGCTCCACCAGGACAACTCCAAAGCTATAGACGTCGCTTTTTTCTGTAAATTCATCCGAATGAAAATATTCAGGGTCCAAGTATCCGAGTGTGCCTTGCACAAAAGTTGTCATTTGCTTTTCATCAAGAGGTCTAATTAGTTGTGAAGCTCCAAAATCAGCCACTTTCGCGGTGTAGTTTTCATCTAGAAGTATGTTCATTGTCTTCACATCTCTATGTAATATTGGCATCGAGGTGGAGGAGTGTAAGTATGCCAATGCACCTGCAGTTTCTGTTGCTATCTTCAATCGTAAATCCCAAAGAAGTGGCGGTGATGATCTTTTTCCCCTGTATCTCCATGAAGGTGCTTAAAAAGGGTGCCATTAGTGATGAACTCGTAAACGAGTATAGGCACTGATGTCTCCAAGCAACAACCTAATAACCTCACCACATTTATGTGATTGATTTGTGAAAGAATAACCACTTCATTAACAAACTGCTGGCTGGGAGTGTTGTTGGTTGGGGTAGTGTAGCTGCTGTGGGATGAGGCACCAACTTTGGGCTTCTTTATAGCAACCGTTCTGCTATCCTGCAACATTCCCTTGTAAACTATTCCACAACCTCCTTCACCAAGGACTCTGCTTTCGTTGTAATTGTTTGTGGCCTTCTCAAGCTCTTCTGCAGTAAATATTTTGGCCATCTCCACTCCATGACGACTAGCAAGCTGTTGTAACAACAAACCACCATTTTTTTCGGGAAGTACTTATCTTTCAAATTTATGGACTCTCGTTTCTTCATTCCCCAATATATCGATCCTAAACCACCAACCACTATCACAAAGAGTACTGATGCAGAGATACCTGCACACATTTGAACATTTAAATTAACATAACAACCAATTCAAGGGTGTTTAGGCCTATTTGGCCTCACTAGCTCATTTGCACATTATTCATATGGTGATTGTGATCTCATAGTTAGCTTAACCTATCTAAGAAGATCGATTTACTGGAAAGATACCAACAAAATTGATAAAAACTACTGTGATCATATATCTTAAGTTAAAAACAATTGATGTATACGTACGTACCCAAAGAAATTGAAACCCGGAGAGAGGTCTTCAATTGATTGGGAACACATTTATACTGTCCTGGTAGATTTACGCAGTGTTCTTCTATCCTGCAGGGCTTTCAGCTCTGGCGTTCATTGATATCTGAACAAAAAATTAGGAAAAGTATGCATTCAAATATCACACAAATTAAGCAGTATAACTATCAATATGTTTATATTGAAGCTAAATACTTTGACAACCATCTGGAAGATATGGATTCCCTTGGTAACCCGGCAAGCACCGGCAAATGTAGCCTAGAGGCCATCCATCATATGATTCATATCCACCCTCATTGACATTGGACCGATTTACGCAGATGCTATTTCCCTTGCAAGTAATATTTCCCTTGTTCTTTTGAGCTTCTTCACATGGCACATCCCCAATTTGCCAGTTAACCACCGTTGTCGTTGGGACCGGCAGACTTCTGGGCATTCGGAGTTCGACATAACTTATATTTGGGGAGGATGAGGGAGTAGCCTTGTTCCGCAAGGAATCCATAGTTGCACTCTAACTCCAGGTGTTAACTGGACCAGTTTCCCCATATAGGGGCATGGACCCTAATTATACTGATCGTTAACAAAGACTCTACAGTGAAATTTTGCAGTCCACTCGGGATTGAAGCTTGCGAACAGCCATTGCCAGAGCAAGAGGTGCCAAGACTATTATCACATTGCGTTACAGCGAAGCCGCTTTTGTTGTAGGCTTGATCTTCATATGGGGTCAGCATCCTGCCAGAGGGACGATATTGGTAACCTCGATATTTTGCAAAAGTGGCACAGCCGACGGCAAAGAAGATGTTCTTGGTGGAAAATGCAAAAGGAGAGGGCAACCGTAGCCACTGGTTCAGGGTCTCTCCTCCGCCGCAGTCTTTGTATACAGAGGACCGGACACGCAACTCAGCACTGTCGAGGTTTATGTCAGTAACAATGAGATCAGTCAATGGTGATGTTGGTGACGATGAGAAAGGACTGTTGAGTTTTGCTACTAGGCCGGCATTGTCTTCAGTACTAGTACAGTTGATAGAAAACTCATCTCGCAGGTAACAACCTTCAACACTGCCAAATGGATATGGGATTTTCACATCACCGCAGCGATCGGGGCAGTTAGGCAAGGCTTGTGCAGATGCTGTTCTAGTTGTGGCTGCTGCTAATACAACCACCACCAATATTGGTACTACTACTGCTCCTAAAACTGTATAAAAGCGAATGATCGGATTATTAGTTTCAATGGCGGAGTTAGCAGATATTTATATTAGGGAAGCTAGCTTATATACATACCTGAATTCATCGTTTCGAGTTAGATGAATCTTCCACTCTTCTGCCTTCGAGATTTGCTAGATCAGAAATGGTGAGCAGAGAGATCTCCCAAATATATATGGCTTTTATTGTTCACACAAATTACGGGCAATAACATAAATATATTTCAATAGTTTCCTCTTGAAATTGCATTGATTTTGCTGAAATGATTCTGTTTAATTTTTTTTTCTCCATCGATGTGTTAATTCCACCCTAAGCCCGCTAATTTGATTTGTTAAGATTTTATTTTTATTTTTTTATTTATTTTTTTATTTTTATTTTTTATAGAATCATTGATTTGTTAAGCTTGTTGATTCTAGTGATGAAGTTAAGCAAGAAATCAGTGCTATACATATAAATTGCTAAATTTGTTCTTGTTTGCTCAAAAATCGTCTCGGCCGAAAAGAGAGGCCGAGGGTCTTGAGAACAATCGTCCTTCTGATTTGTGCGGGCATGCCAACTCGCGGCCTGTTGACCAAGCGAGGTTTTTGATAAATATTTTACGCCTGATCTGACTATTTTCAAGTGATTGTAGGCCGAGGAATGAACCATTTCGGCCTTTAGGTTCTCTTGCCTTTGTTACAAGGACTTTCGGCGTTTTCACCGATGCTGCTCCTTTTTTTTGTGTTTTTTATATGGGTTTGCGAGAAATAAAGTGCGAAACTTAAAAGAACAAAATTTAAATTGCATAAAAGTTAAAGTGCATAAAGTAATTGCGATAAATTAAAGTGCATGAATCTAAAGATGCGGAAGAGAAATTACATGAAAATAAAGTGCGGAATGTAAAGAAAGCGATAAAGTGCGGAATGTAAAAAAATGAATAAAAAGAAGAATAGAACTATGCTAGAACATGAATAAAAAGATTGATATTGTAGAGAATTCGTAGAGAATCTGAAGTGTTTGAGATTGTATTGAAGTGTTGTTTGTGTTGGTCGGGGACCCTTTACAATGAGGTATATGTCTCCTATATATACTATTACAAACACAAAAATTAAGGAAGGAGAAAACAATAAAATAAAATAAATATTTCGGTCTTAATTACCGAATCAAAGATATGCTCCGTATTGTTTTCTCCTTAATCACACGTTTATTTCTTTCTTTTTGCGGCTTCGTCGAAATTGATTTGCTAATTATGTTGAAATTTCGGTCTTCAATTCTTCCAAATAGCTATAATGTTAATTTGTTGTCATATATCGCCGTTGCTTCAATATTTGGTATGTGGTTATAACACCAAATAATGAATCTCGGCAAATCTTAATCATGGTGATGATAATTATACAAAATAATCGTAATAATTATCATTAAATATTATAATCTTCCTCGCAACCAACGGATTCGGCCTAGTGGGCCGATGTGTAAAAAATAGGTACAAACAGTTCTACATTGATGTTAAGCAAGAAATTAGAGTATATACTGTGCCAGTGAGGGTCAAATCTTGAGAATACCAAATAAAGATTGAGCTTGGCTCGTTCTTGATTTATTCATTTATTGTTGTCATGTAAATCAAGAACAGTGACGGTCGTGATCAAGCCGATATAATATGAAACGATAGAGTTCGTCACTAGCCACATTAGTGATTTTCAATTAAGTAACCTTTTACTTTGGTTTTCAAATTGACCTTTAGTTCGACATTTAAATATCATTATTTCGGATACGTATTGTTTGAAGTTAGAACCAAGTAAGGTTGTTTACGTTATATGTTGTACGTACGATGTTTAGAGCTTATTTTCTTTTTGCCCTAAATTTGAGAACCGTGTTGTATTACTCGCGAGGTGTAGTGAACGTTTGGTAAAATAGCTTCCCATTAGTTTTCTTTTCCGTCATTTGGGATCGTTGGGAAATCAATGAGAAAACATGAGCTTGTTTCCATTTTGATGTTTGGTTTGTGCAAAGAAAGGAAACTAAATCATTTTAAAATCTTATTTATGTCCTCATATATTAAAATATATAGTTGACAAGTTTCATAGATAAAATTGTTAATAAAATTTTTCAAGAAGGATATAAATGTATTTATGCTATGTAATTAATGTTGGGAAAGTAGGTGGGACAGTGAATTCTTTAGAGGATGGAATGATTGAATTTCCCTCAAATTTTCATGTTTTAAAAGAAAGTTGTTTATTTTCTTGTGCACACCAAATATAAGAAAATAACAACTTTCTTTTCTCAAACCCCTTAATTCTATGAAACAAACGACGAGTCCAAAAGAAGAGCTGAGAAAAAGAAGGAAAAGGTAGGAGTCAGTATGGTTGGGTCTTGGGTGTCCATATAATTTTGATACTTCTCATGGGCTTTGTTTGGAGATCCACATAAAGTGAAATTCATATAAATTTGTTCACATATTCCTACAAAAATGCCCCCCTTCTTAATTTGTCTAGAATATGGATTGGAGGTAATTGACAACCCCTCTATCAACTTGCAAAGCCTTCACAAGAATGTCACTACCAATACTTGGCCTGGACCCAAAGACAGCACTTGCAACTATTACCACACCAGGATTTTGGCTGCTCAGAGCAGCAATAGCAACAGCATTGCCACTTCCCACATTTCTCTGGTAGTGAACTAGACCGATTGGGAAAACAAACACATCACCCTTGTGCAACACCTTGGTGATGTGACGATTTTTGGGGCTCGACGTTACGAACCCAACTTCAAGGCTGCCTTCAAGGAGGGTCAAGACTTCGGAGGCGCGAGGATGAGTGTGGGGAGGGTTGATGCCTGATGGTGCATAGTCGATGCGCACTAGTGAAATGCCAAGGGTGTTGAGTCCTGGAAGTTGGGATACAGTCACTGGTGTCACACTTGACCCTATTGGGTTTGATGTATTGGCTGCTAAGTGAAGCCCACCAAATGAGAAGTCGTTAGCTTCAACTGCCTTGGGGTCCTTGCAAGCTAGGCCATTCATCAGCACTGCCAAATTAACTGGTAAGTTGGTTTTGTTTGATTTATATTTCTAATTCATTCAACAAAAGATGAAATTACTGTACAAAGATTCATAATGTAAATGTGTATGCAATCTAATTAGATTTGGAATAAATCGTGGTAATTTTAAAATTTATATCGCAAAATCATGAGGAAATTGTTCGTAGAAATATCTCAAAAGACTATAAAAGAACAATAAGTCTAAGAGCGAAGCGAGGTATGTAGTACTATGTGAGATTCTGCGTTTTCTTTTTATGTTGTTCTTGAGAATTATTTGTGGATGTGCACACAGTCATACTACATGGTAGGCTGTTCAACCTAACACATAAATTGTTAGCTATGCTACCATTCAAGGTAAATTGTATATATCATCCATTTTAATCTTTGTAGATATAATGGTAAACTTTGAGATAAAATTTTATTAGCTTCAGCCAAGAATTGTTAAGAATGAAAAGAAGACAATCATGAAGGTACCTCGACTTTCTGGGTCTGCCACACAGAAATCTTGAAGTGGACTATGATCAGATGCAGTGGCAACTGACAAAGAGAAAGATAATAGGAACCCAAAGAAGATATTATAAGTGCCCATTTGATAAATAGAGTAATCCTTTTCTATGAAAAAATCCAACAGAAGCTGCTGAATTTGTGGAATAATGATATAAAAGCTGTGAGAATAGTTGTTTGTAGCCTTGTATATACAAGAAAACAAGAAGAAAGGAATTGCAGAAGGGTCTAAAACCAAAAGCTGTATATTATATATGCCGTTGAAGCACTGAGATTATATATAGCCAGTTTCCGGCCTCAGTAGGAAAAGCAATAGTATAATTGCTTGAGCTAGCTCAGGGAAGCATGCATTTCTAAATTTGAGAGCTTAGCTTACGTGGTCGGCCCTGCATTTGTTTAATTTGGCCTACCAGTGACCATGGTGGTTTATATATAAGGGACAGAGTTATATTTCTCTCCCATGCGCCACTTTGAGGTTACACTATTATAGCTTTAACAAGTAACAACATGATAGATAGAGGTGGGTGTGCCCTTATATTGATTAGAAGTCAAATGAATGTAATAAGATTTCAGCTTCAATTACATTGCTAATTGAGCTGTAATAACACTAACAAATCTCTGAACTCATCCAAAACAATTGTATGATCGAACTGTCAATTGATTTCAAACTTATTAGATAGAGCTGAATCCAGTAATGAAATCTAAAATCTTGACTGTATGTTGTAGATTGCTTCCTTATCCACTAGGAAAGCCTTTGTAAGAATGTCGCTAGAGATGTGAGGCCTTGCTCCGAATACTGTGTTGGCAAGGGTAATAGTTCCTGGATTTTGGCTGCTGAAAGCTGAATAGGCTACTGCTATAGTATATCCAACATTGTATTGGAAATGCACAAGACCTTCCGGGAACACAAACACATCACCTGGCTGAAGTATTTTTGTAATGAGTTTGTTTTCGGGGTTGGAGGTGACAAAACCCACTTGGAGGCTCCCTTCAAGGACTGTCAAGATTTCAGTCGCTCTAGGATGAGTGTGTGGTGGATTAACACCCCATGCAGCGAAATCGATGCGTGCAATGGAGATGCCGAAGGTGTTGAGTCCTGGAATTTGGTTCACCCTAACAGAGGTCACACGTGAACCAAATACGGTTGATGTGTTGCCTGCTATGTCAAGTCCACTATAGAAGAAGTCATTGGCTTCAACAAGATTAGGGTCCTTGCAGACAATGCCATTCACTGGACCTGAAATTAGTCGTGACAAAAAAAATACATTACAACATAACTAAATAATAGTGGAAAGAAGTTTGAATGTTGTACTAATTACCTAAGCGTGTTGGCTGCGCTACACAGAAATCTTGCAGACTCTCAGCTGCGAAAGCAATGGAGCAAGTCATGGCTAGGAGTAATGCTAGAAACAGAAGTTGAGAGGCCATTTCTCGATTTAATTCTCACTAGACAGAGATGGACAAAATTTGCTTGAACTTTGTAAGTAAGAACAAACTCAATTGTAGACTGAGACCACCATATGAGCCTTCCTTTATAGATCTAAACCTTGGAACCGTGTATAAAGATTTGTATCACTGGAAGCTTGTTTCACTTATCTTGTCTGTTTTATATATATACCTTAAGACTATCTAGCTATCCAGGCCAAAACTTAATGTGCTCTTATTAGTCACATATCTTGAACTGCAAAGTTGGTAGTTGGCTTGGAAATTTGCTGCTTCATTTGTAATGCAAAGATTTAAGTCATTCATAACTTGTGCAGTAGCTTTTATTGTATAGGCATATAGAGAGCTGGGATCTTTACAGTGTAAACCAACTATGTGAGGGTAATTTTGTTTTAAAAGTAAATTAATAGAGAGCTGGTTTCTGCTCTCTAATAATTTTGTACAAGTAACCGAGACAATTTCCAGACTTATGATTTGGATTTTATTCAATTTTGTGTCTTTCTTGCTCTAACCTGACAAAAGTATCCAAATTTTTGTTCTGTTTTTTCTTTTTCTGTTTTGGGAAGAGGAAGCAAATGTTTTAGTGTAAAAAACTCTAGGGGAGAATTGCAGGAATCAAGAAAAAACAAGGCATTTTAGAGGAATAGAATCAAATAAATTCATAAGTAACAATTCTTACATGGATCACTACGTGATCAGAAACAAATTATAGTCTTGAATAGAAGAATCAAACGAAAAATCAGACTGAACATGATTGTACTGGTAAATGAACTGTAACAGATCTCTACACACTTGAAATAGAGTAAATGAACCGTATGTCAAAAACCTCAAACGGTTCCAATTAAGTTGGCTAGAACTTGGACTGGAAATCATAGATTGTGTCCTTGTCAACTTGGAATGCCTTTGCAAGAACATCAGCAGAAATGGCAGGCTTTGATCCAAACACTGCATTAGCAATGCTAATAACACCTGGATTTTGGCTGCTCAGAGCTGCAATAGCGACTGCATTAACCTTTCCAACGTTGTGCTGGAAATGCACAAGTCCTACTGGGAACACAAACACATCACCCTTCTGAAGCACCTTTGTGATAAGTCTGTTTTCGGGGTTGGAGGTGACAAAACCCACTTGGAGGCTCCCTTCAAGGACTGTCAAGATTTCAGTCGCTCTAGGATGAGTGTGTGGAGCATTGATACCCCATGGTGCATAGTCGATACGAACAAGGGAGATACCAAAAGTATTGAGTCCTGGAATTTGTGCTACATTAGCAGGGGTCACCCTTGAACCAGCAGGGTTGGATGTGTTGCCAGCTAAGTGAAGTCCACTGAAGAAGAAGTCATCTGCGACAACAAGCTTGGGGTCCTTGCATACATGTCCATTCACTGGTACTGAAATTTGATCATGTCAAAAATGCATCAGAAGCATTACTAACTAGTGCTAATTCATTAATATCAAGTTATCAACTATGTACTTCTATTCACATAAAAAAAAAAACTATGTATTTCTACTTGGGAAATTGAATCACATAAATTTAAGAATATTATTGTAGCTAGTTACCTGAGGTTGATGGATCAGCCACACAGAAATCCTGAAGGGAACTTGGGTCGGATGCTAAAGCAATGGATGCTGTTATAGCAAGGCATGATAACAAAAGAAACTGCGAGGCCATTGGAACTTTGGATTTTGTTTCTTTGTTTGGAAATACTTTGTTTAAGCTTGGAAAGCACGGAAACTTGATAGAATTGTGGAATGAGACCAGCATGTTTCTGTGTATTTATAGAGAGAGACCATGGAGCCTTAGTGGTGTTTCGAACATGTCTACTCTGGTAATGTGTATGAAAAGTTCTTCGATTACTGGCAGTTTGTCATCACTTACCTAGGTTCATTTTCAGGGGCCGGCTATTGTCGCCATCATTGAAGTAGGTTCTTACCCTATATGACATGAAGCCAGGTCAAACTTCTTTAGCACCTCAATTTGTTGCTTCTTCTTTTTCTTTTTCTTTTTCTTGTCCTTTTTTTTTTTTTTTGAACAAAGGGCTGGTTTGGATCAATTTGAAATTTGAAACCATTAAATATAGTTATCATTGTCTAATTCTTGCCTGCAATTGCTGTATGGATTCATGTTTATGGCTCATTCTATAAAAGACGGTATCTGCTGGTAGCATCAGATAACATTTATCCTATCAGTAGTTAAATATTCGGATTGTGATGGTGAATATTCGGATTGTAGTTAAATATTCCTATCAAATTCTAGATTGGACTAAATGTGGACTCATTCAACTTTGATGTATGAACACACAAATCCGACATTTGATTCCTTAAAGAGTCCTACACTTCTCTGTCAATATCTTTAGTATGTGTTGAGATATTAATCCCACATCGGGAATATGAGACCTTGCATGTGGGTTAGTAAGAGTTTGGGCAACTTCATCCATTCTCAATTGGTTTTTAACGTGAACCTCATACTATTTTATCAGTATGAGATTGATCTGTCAGATCTGATCTGATACCTACAATCTTCTTTATATATTAATATAAATTGTGTTATGTTTTTTTTCTTTTCTATTTTGTTAACACGAAAGTATGCATAAAAGTCGGTTTTCTGTTGCTATTGCAAATTCTTAACAATAGGCCTTGTTACTTTGCTAGAAGAAGCTTACAAGTATTACAAGCCTCCATTTGCTTGGACCTGGCAATTCTTCATTTCTTGTCATATGAAGAAACTGAAAGGAATCAAATCAATGCCGGCATATGAGGCAGTAGATGACAATCTTTCGGAAGATGTCATACACGGTTGCAGAAAATAGACCTTGTCAATACATAAAAGAACATACAGATACAAGCTCCCTAACACTGAAAACTCTCTATAAAAGCAGATCATATTACGTTCTTTATCAAGAATTCAAATCATCCTTCAGTAATTACAAGAATTAAGAAAATCAAGCTCCAGCTCCTTCCTCCGTGTAGTAGTTGCTCGAGAGATTAGCTTCCAATGGCCGCTAAGTTTCTGTTTTTGGCATTCCTTGCCATAACTTCTTCTCTTGCTTTTGGTGATCCAAGTTCCCTTCAGGATTTCTGTGTGAAAGAACATCATTCATATATGTAGTTTTCTGGCCTGTTGTTTAATTTTACTGATGATAGTATGACTGGTTAGGCAGAGAATACGGCACTACATAAATTGAAAGAACATCATTCCACATCGTAAAGCCCGTTTTAAGAATGAAGAATAATCGGTGGAGCAGTGTGTATTGGTTGCATGTGTTAAGTTTAACATATATGAAAATACATTTAGTTCTTAAAACTATGACAGATATCAGATCAAGTGAATAAGAATTTTCTGAAAACTAACTTGATTGGTTGATGTTGTTGTAATCCATCAATCTTCTTCTAGATTCTCTCCTTGGTATCTCTTTTTGTTAATGGGACAAAATAAATGAGAAAAACATGAGAGCTCTAGCAGAGATCAGAATGATATTTATAGAGAATGAGTTTCTCTAACTGATATGGAAGTTACATAGCAGTTCTTTCCATCAAGGAAACTACCTTAACTTCCTGTCTGTTTAACTTTATCCTGTCCTAATTTCTTGCATTTGAATTTCAATTCTAAACAAACTCTACAACACAATACTGATTTGATAAACATATATAATGTGCAGTAATATTCATGTAACAAGCTAAGTCCACAAAATTCAGTTGCTGATATAGAAAATATATAATGCTAGTTCATAAATTGTTTTCTGCATAATGTAATTACATTACAGCATGATATGCTATGGATATCATATCAGTAAGGAAATGTTACTGCTGGGAGTACTGGCAGTAAACGTCACAGAAAAATGTAATTGTTACATATATATCCCTTCTATAATGATGATGATCAAAGCTCAAGCTGCAGTAGTACAATTATTGAGCAGATGTTTTATCTTTTGGCCATGCCCTTCATGTGGCTGAAATACCATTAATGGAAAGTTTATCCTTTGTGTTATATATACTGAGACAGTACCACACAGTTCTGTTGATAAAAGTTCCTTGGGAAAATCTTGCAACGGTTTTCAAGTTTTGATCATCAAAAGTCTTCTGAAGGATGCATGTTGTCATAAAATTCCTCATCTTGAATGAAAAAATAGACAATAATATATAGATCAACCTTGATTCAGAGTACTTCGAGTACAGAATCAAACAAACAATTGACTAACATGGTTGCACTGATAAATGAATCATAACAATTTGCAATACATCGAGACACTTTAACATGAACTGGAATTATGTAAATCATTTCAAATTGATCGGAGCTGGTTCTGCATATTGGAGTCTAAAATTTTGACTGGAAGTTGTAGACTATGTTCTTATCCACTTGGAAAGCCTTTGCAAGAACATCGGCAGAAATGTCTGGCTTTGATCCAAACACTGCGTTGGCAAGGGTAATAGCACCTGGATTTTGGCTGCTGAGAGCTGCAATAGCAACTGCATTACCAGTACCAACATTGTGCTGGAAATGTGGTAGTCCTACTGGGAACACAAACACATCACCCTTCTGAAGCACCTTGGAAATGAGACGGTTTTCAGGGTTAGAGGTGACAAAACCCACTTGGAGACTCCCTTCAAGGACGGTCAAGATCTCAGTCGCTCTAGGATGAGTGTGTGGAGCATTGATACCCCATGGTGCATAGTCGATACGAACAAGGGAGATACCAAAAGTATTAAGTCCTGGAATTTGGGCTACATTAACAGGGGTCACCTTTGAACCTGCAGGGTTAGATGTGTTGCCTGCTAGGTGAAGTCCACTGAAGAAGAAATCCTCGGCGACAACAAGCTTGGAGTCCTTGCACACATGTCCATTCACTGTTACTGAAATTAAAATTCATCACAGAAATGTATCAGAAACATAAACATTAGGTGATGTCTTTTTAATTGACAAATATAGTCACATTGACATATGTGAATATGATTCTAGCTTGCTAGCTACCTGAGCCTGTTGGGTCAGCAACACAGAAATCCTGAAGAGAACTTGGGTCAGATGCCAAAGCTGTGGAAGCAGTTGTGGCAAGGAACACTAATAATAGAAACCGAGAGGCCATTGTTGGGATTCAAGCTAGTAATGAATTGCTGAAGCTTTCTAGTCAAGGTTACGCTTGAATTGCTCAGATTGTGGATTGAGACCAGCAAATATGTCTGCTTTTATAGAGACATCAGGGAGATCCTTTACGGCTGTACCTGTGTTTTTTCTATGATCTGAAAGAGTCTTCATTCTGTAACCGTGTATGACAATTTGTTCACAGAAAGTTTGTCCTCACTAGGCCGGTAATTGGTGCTGCATTCAGATGGTTCATTTCTCCAAAATGAAAAGGGTAAGCTATAATATTACTAACCAATTAAAATTGCACTAAAATGGAACATATGGCAGCTTGTTAAGTGAATCACCATATGAAAATGTTATAGCAGCTCTTTCTCCACGCTGCTCTTTTTATAACGGATAGGTTTGCATGATCCAGAATCATATGAATCGTAATCCATCCGTAGTTGCATGTAAGTAGTTTATCTTTTCATCGATGTATATTAAAATTATTTGTTAAGACAATAGCAGCAGCTGGCATGGTAGCATCAGATATTTTAATCCGGTTGGAAAACTTTGATTTTGTTCTTTGTTTCAAGCTGGCTTACAAGCGTACCTTGACCTGTCTTAAGGAGCAGGCAGATAATTAATGTCTGGACTTAAGGTGGACTTGTTCAATCTGGTTGTAATTTGGAGACAAATGTGACACCTTCTCTGTCAGAAACTATTATATCTTAACCATTCCTTAGTTTTTGCAAACATTGATTGACTTATTAAACAAAGATTTACAATCGAGTCATGCAGATCTACACAAGGTTGTGCAATGGCGGCCTCTTCAGGTATTACTTATGATCCAAGTAATCTCGTTCTTGTATTGTTTGATCTCTAAGCATGATTCATTAATTTTTATGCATGTTTACGATTAATTCATTAGATCAGACCTTAGAACATGCTTACAAGTTACAAGAACACCTAAGTAATTCTGAAACCAATTTTAACTCCGCTGTTCTGCATCGGATGCAAGAATAAGTTTGGGCAGGGCAGCCATTTAACTCAACTCGAAAAAGAGAGACAGACTTGAAACCCCCAAAGAAAGAGTACAGTGCATGGCACCATTCCAAGTTTTCCAACTCAACTGCAGATGAGTGTCTTTATTCAAGCTTCAATCCCAATCAATTGGATCATGGATGTCCCTCCATAACTACTCATCAAACTTCTTTTGGGACTGTAGGTCAAGGAAACCAACATCACATTGTCTGATGTTCATTCTATTAGCTATGTTCTATCAACAAGGTTTAGTTAATTTGGCTAGGAACACATATGGTTAGGCCAATTTGGGAAAGCTGCCATGTGACTGGTAATGAGAAAGAGCACCCGCATTAGTACGTGAGATTCATCTCAGAATGTGGATCTCTGTCAGTGTCACAACAGAAATTTCTGCTTCACAAATTACGGATCAGACAGCCCTTTAGTGCAAAATTACTATATAATTGCAAAATCTAATGAATGCAACCATATTAGGCTATAATATCAAACGTTAGAGAATTTACTGAAGGGTTCTCATACATAATTTTACAAAATGGATGAATAGGCGTCCCAAAATCTAACAAAGACATGAATCTGTTTATGACCCAAAAAAGAAAAAGTGTATGTATGTTTGTGAAGACAGAGGTCTCTTCTCTGAAGAAATAAAAGGTACAAATTAACAAGTCTATATGTTTCCTTGAACCATGAAATGAGAGAAAATATATGATCAACTCTGGTAACAATATTGCTAAATGAGCTCAAACAAATTTTCTTCTTGAAGTAACAGAATCAGACAAATAAACGCCAATGTGGCTACAAATGACAAATCAACTGCAACAATTCTCAAAACAAATCACACAAACTTAAACGAATATTCAACCCCTTTGGACTTAATTATGTATAGCTCCATCTTGGAGTCTAGAACTTGGACTGGAAATCATAGATTGTCTCCTTGTCAACTTGGAATGCCTTTGCAAGAACATCAGCAGAAATGGCAGGATTTGATCCAAACACTGCATTAGCAATGCTAATAACACCTGGATTTTGGCTGCTGAGAGCAGCAATGGCGACTGCATTAACCGTTCCAACGTTGTGCTGGAAATGCACAAGTCCTACTGGGAATACAAACACATCACCCTTCTGAAGCACCTTTGTGATAAGTGTGTTTTCGGGGTTGGAGGTGACAAAACCCACTTGGAGGCTCCCTTCAAGGACTGTCAAGATTTCAGTCGCTCTAGGATGAGTGTGTGGAGCATTGATACCCCACGGTGCATAGTCGATACGAGCAAGGGAGATACCAAAAGTATTGAGTCCTGGAATTTGGGCTACATTAGCAGGGGTCACCTTTGAACCAGCAGGGTTTGATGTGTTCCCTGCTAGGTGAAGTCCACTGAAGAAGAAATCATCGGCGACAACAAGCTTGGGATCCTTGCACACATGTCCATTCACTGATACTGAAATTAAAATTCATGAAAGAAATGCATCAGAAACTATATAAATAGCAGTAGCTTATTTCTTTCTTTAATTGAAAAATACAGTCACATTGATAAATGAAAATGATTCTAGCTTGCTAGCTACCTGAGCCAGTTGGATCAGCAACACAGAAATCCTGAAGAGAACTTGGGTCAGAAGCCAAAGCAATGGAACAAGCACTTACGGCAAGGAATGCCAACAACAGAAACTTAGAGGCCATTGGAAATTAATCAACTCTCTCAAGATTAATGTCACACTATACGATCAAGGCTGGAAACACTAAGCAGAGAGATGAACCGAGTTAAATCTGCTCAACTTTGTGGATTCTGTGGATATGATACACAATATGTGTCTGCTTTTATAGTGAGAGCTATGAAGCTTGTATTTGCATGCTGTCTCATTCATTGAATAGGTCTGGTTTGTGTTACCGTATGAGACGAATTGAGTTGTGGATAAAGAACGTAATATGCTGTCTCTGCACTAAAGCTTGTCATCTTTTGCCTTGTGTTTTTTCCCAAGCGCCGGCGTTGAATTGATTCCTATCATGTATGATTAGTGAGAATGGCCAGGTCAAATTTAATCTGGTAATTTTTCAATCAAAAGACGTACATTTTCTTCCTCTTAACTCTTGAGGTAAGCTCAAGTGCTCAAGTATGTCGATTAAAGATAACATGTTAGTTAACTAACCTAACTTATAATCGAGCATCGGTTAGGGATATGTGTGTTTAGGGTGGAGTGGGGATTTAAATAATAATAATAAAAAGTGCTCCAAGCCTCCAACATATGATCATCTGACCTTTAAGTATAACATATGTGTTAATTTGTTGGTCATATAGACAGCCTGGATAAATAGTTTGCTTTGTTAATGTGAATTTCAATGAGATGGCATCGGTTAAAAAACTTGTTATATATGCATGTTTGTATAGAAAGGAGCAGCCTGCTTTCAAGGCAAAAAAACTCAAAACAGAGGGAGCCTATTTAGTGCACCCGGAAATTTAATGGTGAGATGGTCGGGTGCGCTGTATAATTTTGACAAAATAAAACACTCACCCACCCTTGCAAAGCACATGCATAAATTCCTCTCAGTGTATGTATATCATATAGCGTTGCACAACAGACTCTCCCGTATAGAAAATATAACTATAACGGTGTTGGAAATGTGAAACCAAACTAATTTGGTATAGTCATGCACAAGTCATTTCCTTTTTGACATGAATTTCAGTTTGTAAATGCATAACATGATGCCATGATGGCAAGGCATAAATCAATAAAAGGAAGAACTTTTTCACTTATATTTATTTATTTACTTTCTGCCGAGTTATATACTACATGAGTTGCATACTCTAATCTAAACTAAGATAGTAGAGGAAACTAAAGTCATAACCGTAAGTTCCTATATTTATTTTGATACAGATCTATAGCATTCACCTGATAGCTACAAGGAAGCTAAATACCCAGGAGTGGGGAAGATTAATCTACTTGACACAAGCAAGGACACATATGAACTGAGAGTGTTCTAGCACATTAGTTACACAGCGAGTCGAGCGAGAAGAATAAAGCTAACCCAGAATATAATAATTCACCTCAATGACTACGGGAAAACGGATCATAGAGCCCTGTATACCCAATACCAACTTAGAACATTGATTGATGAAATCTTTCTAGAACTTGGTTATAGGCTCTTCAACTTCCTTTGGCATTTATGACCTTCATTCTCATATATGCCAAATGTTCTTCAAAGTTTTAACTTGGTTGCACAGTTGCTTCTTAGTTTTTCCTGGTTGGGTTATGTTACTCATGCATATATTACTCTATCCATCAGTGTCTTTGCATATCACCTGTCGTAGTCACTTTAAATTGGTTTAGACGCCTCTGCAAACATGTTTCTTCCCAGAAGGAGTTGAGGGTGCTTAAAGTTAACTGAAGTGACATATAGCATACATTATTAAACTTCTTCTGACCAAGCCTGATTGTTTTTAACTAAAAATAAGGATTCAGATTTATCATCCTCTGATTACTTTGGCATTTTCATGCGTATCTAGAAAAGATGAAAACAAGGTTTCATATGAGGAGAAAATTAGAACAATGTCCTTATCATTTCTTGAAACAACACTATATGAAACGAAATAGTAAATTTATCACAATTCCTAAGAAATTTACTTGTTAAACTGTCACATCCTAATTTCCGAAAAATAAATTTCAAAAATTGAGGCATGATCTAACTTAAATATAAATATCTCAACGTATTACAATAACAAAACCAAACATCTAAAACTCAACAGCGGAAAAGTAATATCATACAACTCATCACTAAGTTAAATATTACACTTCCTTAATTTCATAAACTATACAGAGTACAGCAAAAGCCAAATTAATATAACCCTGACGCTAAGTCTCCACCTCAACCATGTTGATCATCACCTGCAGGTCTAACCCATACACCAATAATTGGTGTACCGGGATTGTAAAATAACAAACCCGGTAAGCTAAAAAGCCCGTATGAGTAAACTCAAAATTAAAATAACATTTCTCATATCTAAAAATTTCACAAAAGCAATTATATCATTGAATAAATCCACAATTTCAACACTTTTTCAAATAACATGTACCCATGAGTCCTAGGTATTGATGAAATACCCCTCATGACCTACAACAACACAATTGTGTACTCATGAGACCCAGATACGATAAGTTATCCCCCCATGTCGTACACTGACAGACGGACTAGAGCTATATTCCTAACCGCAACCAACTACCCGGCCAAAGGCTTGGAACCCAGTTTGACTGTCCAATATCAAAACACAAAATAATAAATAACATCAGAACCGCAACCAATCACCCGATTAAAGGCTTGGAACCCGGTTTAGCTATTTAATATCAAAACATAAAAATGATAAATAACATCTTAACCGCAACCAATCACCCGATTAAAGGCTTGGAACCCGGCTAGGCTATTTATCCAACAATCATCATAACGCAAGATCACATCTTATGATTATATCATTCACAAGGATATAATTATATGAACAATAAAAATATTATTCCACATGAATAACTTATCAATAATTAGAAAAACTTGTTTTATCTTACCTATGAGCCGTTGACGATCAAACTCATATATTTTAAAACAATTAAAAACATAGTATTAATTTAAACATCATAATCATTATCATCATCACATGACCATAATAAAATTTGGTTCAAACATGAACCTTGGTGAGATTTACTCACCTTGAAATTCTGCTGCGAAGCCCCCAACACAATGAAGGCAAACTCAAACACAAAATCACAATTCACCTAAAATCGCACAATTAAAAACCTTAAAAACCAAAATACTAAATGATAACACAGTACCCTTAAACTAACCCTTAGCTCAAGGGAGAACAACTTCCCAAGGTCATTGAACTCAACGACACAATTGAGCTGCCTCAAATCTTCAAAACCTAAACTCAAACTCAACCAAGCCAAAACAAATAAATGAGAAAAATACACCAACAGTGTCTGAACTCTTTAAGGACTGTCAATGTGGTACCAAAACTTTCAAATGTATCAAAGTGATACCTGGACTTGGTTTTTTGTACTAATGTCGTACATGTCGTCATTTTCCGTCACAGCTTTGTTAGTTCATGTCACATGTGACGTACGTGACTGAAAAAAGAGAGTAAATGACTGAGTTACCCCTTCAGTAGAACACTCTATTTTTTCCCGCCAGAACAAGTTTTTGACCACTGAAATTGATTTATTTCCCTCCTTTTTGACAAACCTATATTGCTGCACTCCTAAAATACATAACCAATTAAAGTAAAAACCTGGTTATATCAGTGACGGCCCTAGCAGAATATACAAGGAAATTCCATTATCAAAACTATACACAGCATACTGATATTCTGTTAAACATATATGAACACGTAGTCAATGGTACCTTCTTCATGATAGCTACAATTCCAGGATCTGCAGCAAGCATGTGCATTATTTTCAGGGCCTCGGATGCTGGAGGGTTCAACTGCAGACAAGTAATCATAAGTTATTAACACAGATGATAAAGAAAGGCTAATACAATCCAAGCATACTTGAGATATATGCAGTGTTTTGCCTGAAAAATATGGTGTATGTTTGATATTGGATGAATCTCTCTCTACATCCAAAAATATGATCATCAAGATCTGAAAGCTAACATTCCTTCCAGAAATTATTTAATTACTTCTATGCCTAATAATTAGGTGCTCTATTAAGTGTCAAGACTAAATGCACCATCTCCGTAATATACGAGTCAACGATGCCATTTCTGCATCAGATCTATAATTATCTGCCTATATGGCTCATGACTTGCGGTATATGCATCATACCTTGTGTCTACATAGTTCATTACTGGATGTAAAACTACCGAATAACTTACTCAACAGGTGAATGGATTGCATCTAGGTGTATTTTCTGTTTAACAAGTAGATGGGAAACACTCTTCATGTTGTCCCTGCAACACAAAAGGCCTGAGAAAACTTGTGTTGGACCCTAAATTACATGCTTAAACTTTCGAATTATACCTACTGATATGAATCGTAATCGAGTACTGATCACCCATAAGTATCAATTTTCTACCTATTTCTTTATAGATTCGCCACATAACAAATTCATTTCTTGTATTCTACCATCAAAGGTTCAAGAACCAAATACAGAAATTGACATAACAAAGAAACCAACATAAAGTCTTCAACTTTAATAGTAATTAACATCACCCATAAGCTGATCAAGCTCCTACAGACTTGGAACCAAAGCAAAACTACAATTCAGCTCAAAATTCAATGAAATTGAGCTCAAACTACAATTCCAAATTCTAAGACTTTCAAAACTAATTAAGCCCTAAAGCGTGGAATTGAAACGAACCCAGATTGAGAATTGTGAGCGACTTACTCAGATTTTGAAGGGACTCTGTCCAAGATTGAGAATTTGGCTAAATATCAGCACACAGGTTTAGGATTTCTAAAGTGAAGGACTTTTGAAGGACTAAGGTGGCGGAGAAGATGGTTCAGGTGGCGCTGGAGTGTGTGGAGGATGAAGAAGATGGTTGGGTGGAGAAAAAGTCATTTATGTCCTCAATTTCCAACTCACATGACCCGCACGTGTTTATCAATGACGGAGCTGTGACGGAAAATGACGACAAGTACGACGTTGGTACAAAAATACAAGTCCAGGTATCACTTTAATACATTTAAAAGTTCGGGTACCATATTGACAGTCCTCCAAGAGTTCAGACACTGTTGGTGCATTTTTCCCCAAATAAATCTAAGTCCTAACATGCAAACCTTGCTCAAAACTTAACCAAACTATCACTCAACATGATTACAGCAACAAGGACTAGCTAACCACAGGAAACTGAGGCCACATCTCAACCGGACGCGCTGTCACAAGTGGCGGCGAGTGAGCCCCACACGCCACCCAAAAACTTCTGAATCAGGAGAAACTCACAACATGAAACTTGTAGATTGAAGTATGATGAACAACTTTAATACCTGAGGTTTTGACTGGTTCGGCCGGGATCGGCCGGAAAATGCCCCGAAAATTCAAAACGGAATAAAAAATAAAAGTTGCAAAACCAGCACCAAAACTTGATTTTCAGATCACCAAACACGTATAAACATTACTAGAGGAAGGAAAGGAGCAAGACTCACCTAACTCTCGCCCGAAACGCCGCCCAAATCGCCGGTTTTCCGGTGATACCGCAGCAGCTCCGCCGCCCCATGACGGCTTCCAGGCGGGCGACAGCAGGCGGGACTGCTCCAGAAATGGAAAGGAGGTCCGTGCGAATCGAAAGGGACCGGTGGCGACTGGTTTGGTGGCCGGACGGCGGAGAAAATGATTGGAGAAAATCGGAGTGTGGGAGGAGGTCGGGAGAGAGGAGAGAGAAAGTGATTCCGATTTTAGGTTTTCAAAAATAACTCCCCCACATTTTTCTACTTATACAGTTTCTAAACCCGGAAACTAACTTCCTTTGATCATAACTTTCTCATACTACCTCCGTTTTGGGCGTGCCATATGTCTACGAATTCGTATCGACGAGCTTTACAACTTTCATGAAGGAAGTTTTCGAAGATAACTTACGGAAAATAAAATCAACTTTTGAGCATTTTAAAAGTCAAAGTACTTTGAAAATACTTCAACTTCGTACAAACTAGAGAATTTCTATAAATAATCATTCATTAAATATGAGAATAACACAAAGAAAGTAAAATGAAAATATAGGGTATTACATAAACTAACTGAATCAAACAAACAAAAGACACCAACATGGGGCACTGGCCAATGAAGTGTAAACAAATCGCTAAGCAAGTTACACAAACTCGAATGAAATTGCAATTCCCTTTAACTTAATCATAGCTGGCGATCCATTAATGAAGTCTAAAACTTTTCTTGAAAATTGAAGACAATGTTCTTATCCACTTGGAAAGCCTTTGCAAGAACATCGGCAGAGATGTCTGGCTTTGATCCGAACACTGCGTTGGCAAGGGTAATAGCACCTGGATTTTGGCTGCTGAGAGCTGCAATGGCAACCGCATTACTATTCCAAACATTGTGCTGGAAATGAGCTAGTCCTACAGGGAAGACAAACACATCACCCTTCTGTAGCACCTTGGAGATGAGACGGTTTTCAGGGTTGGAGGTGATAAAACCCACTTCTAGGCTACCTTCAACCACTGTCAAGATTTCAGTGGCTCTAGGATGAGTGTGTGGAGGATTTATGCCCATTGGGGCATAGTCGATGCGAACAAGGGAGATGCCGAAAGTATTAAGTCCTGGAATTTGGGTTACGGTCGCAGGGGTCACCTTTGAACCAGCAGGGTTTGATGTGTTGCCTGCTAGGTGAAGTCCACTGAAGAAGAAATCCTCGGCGACAACAAGCTTGGAGTCCTTGCACACATGTCCATTCACTGGTACTGAAATTAGTACATTGGGAAGTTAGAATCATATATATAATAAACACCAACTGATTGTTATATCACACATGAATATGAATATGATTCGAGTTACATAACCTACCTGAGTTTGTAGGCTCAGCCACACAAAAGTCCTGAAGAGAACTTGGGTCAGAAGCAATAGCAACGGAACAAGTTATGGCAAGGAATGCCAACAACAGGAACTGAGAGGCCATTGGGAAGTAAACAGAGCAAGATCGACCCTAGTTACTTTGCTTAACTTTGTAAAGGAGTAGGATGAACTTGAATTATGGATAAAGACCATTGTATGATGCTGCTTTTATAGGGAGAGCTATGGAGCTTGTTGTACATTTGTACCTGCATGTTATCCTACACTCGTATGCATTGAAAAGGTCTAGCTTCTTTAACAGTGTATGACAAATTTTTCACCGAATGCTTGTCATCATTCTCCTCATTTTGTTTGAGATGCCGGCACTGAATTTATTTATTTCTGTGTATGAAGAAGATTATTAAAGGATAGCAAGGTAACTCTTAAACTTATACCAGCTGTTTTGCCTATTCTTGATTCTTGAGGATTAGGTTCACGAGACTTGTTCAGTTTTTCCCCTTTGGCAGTAGGAGACTTGTTCAGAACAGAAATCTTAGGATTTCATATTTCAGTGCTTCTTCTTTCCAAAAAATGTCTTTTACAAGATTTAAAATCTGTGAAACTAGGGGGTTTCTGGTAATATTTTATTTTTTATTTTGTTGATATGTTAATGTCTGTGGTTTTGGTTTTCAGTTTATGTTTGTACTTTGATAAAGAGAATAGTTTCAGGCGTTTAGGGACCTTTGCCATTTGTCATAGAGAGAGATAGAAAATGCAGCAAAACATATCATCATAGCTGTGAGGAAAGAGTACAGAAAATACCAGTAGAAACAGAATCATATACTTTGAAGTACCCCTTGCTTCCTCTAATATTGCTCTGCACTAAAAACCAAAGGCATCACCAGACAATCCTAAAGGGCCAAAAGAAGATGGAAGGTCTGCATCTTAAGTAAATTTGCACAAGGATGACTACAGAAAATTCATCATCAAAACATATTCTTCACATTATAAGCCCTACTCGGGTGCAACAGAGCATTCAAATCCAACACAAAATTGTTTTTATCAAAAACTCATCTCTTATACAACACCCCCACAATAGATTTCATGTCGATTCTAAATTGAATGAGCATTTGACAAGTAACCCAACACAACAAAATGTAGAAAATGCAAAGATACATCAAGCAGCAACCTCCTCTTCCTCCTCCTCATACTCCTCCTCATACTCAGCAGTTGCATCCTGGTATTGCTGGTACTCAGCCACCAGATCATTCATGTTACTCTCAGCCTCGGTGAACTCCATCTCATCCATTCCCTCCCCAGTGTACCAATGTAAGAAAGCCTTTCGCCTGAACATAGCAGTGAATTGCTCGCTAACCCTCCTGAACATTTCCTGGATGGAAGTTGAGTTCCCAATAAAGGTGGAAGCCATGGCCAAACCCTTTGGTGGGATGTCACACACACTGGACTTGACATTATTGGGAATCCACTCAACAAAGTATGAGGAGTTCTTGTTCTGGACGTTAATCATCTGCTCATCAACTTCTTTGGTGCTCATCTTACCACGGAACATGGCAGAAGCAGTAAGGTAGCGTCCATGGCGTGGATCAGCAGCGCACATCATGTTTTTGGCATCCCACATCTGCTGGGTCAATTCAGGCACAGTCAGAGAACGGTACTGTTGTGATCCTCTCGAGGTCAGGGGTGCAAATCCGACCATAAAGAAATGGAGCCGCGGAAAAGGGATTAGGTTGACTGCAAGCTTTCGAAGGTCAGAGTTCAGCTGTCCAGGGAACCGGAGACAGCAAGTGACACCACTCATGGTTGCAGAGATTAGGTGGTTAAGATCACCAACTACAATAGAAATGCAAAGAAATATGTATCATGAGCATCACATGACATCAATTCAAATCACATAAGATAAACAAGGATATCATAGTTATTCTGTTATAGAAACTTGTTTTTCAACTGTTCGATCATGTTATTTTGGTTTTCTTTCCTGATCTGAGATTTAAATCTAACATTTACTGACTTGAAAGCAGCTACTCATTTAAGAAGTCTGTATGCAAGGGCATTGCTAATTTATAAGCTGTATGTGCTTGTGGGGTTGCAATTACCTAACTTTTTAAGGTAGATAACCATTATAAATAAACCCTTGTACAGCCACCATAAAGATGACAGCAGTAGACCTCACTGGTCACAACTCACCTATCCATGGTTACAACTTACGAGACATTATCAGAAAACCGAATTCTGAAGTAAATAAATTTTCCATAGTATGTACTTTAAACACTCTTCAACCATTTCAACTACTATATATTAAGACTGGACTTACAAGTAGGAGTGGCAAGCTTGAGAGTCCGAAAACAGATATCATACAGAGCCTCATTGTCCAACACCATACATTCATCAGCATTCTCTACAAGCTGGTGCACGGAGAGGGTCGCATTGTACGGCTCCACAACCGTGTCCGACACCTTTGGAGAAGGAAAGACCGAAAATGTCAGCATCATCCTATCCGGAAACTCCTCCCTGATCTTTGAAATAAGAAGTGTTCCCATCCCTGAGCCAGTGCCACCTCCCAGAGAATGACACACTTGAAATCCTGTTCAAAAACAATTTCACAACATTAAAAATCTGAATGAAACCATCAAACACTCCTCCCAATTCAAAACCAAATAGAAAACTAATCAGGTATTCTAATTAGAAGAATCGATCAAGATCATCATTAGCTACAATCGCAAATGATAATAATTATAAAAAATAATAATAATAATAAATCCAGAGATACAATCTCACTGCTGCGGAATTGCATACAATAATTACAATAAATTAACCTAATAGATAAGATTTCAACCATTTCAATTCCTCAAATAAACAAATCCTAACAATAAATCTCATCATGCTTAACAATTTCATCAACAAAATTAAACCAAAAAAATCAATAATCACATGATCATTTCTTCAAGTTTTTTCGATCAATTACCTTGCAAGCAATCGCAATTCTCAGCTTCCTTACGCACAACATCAAGAACCGAATCGATCAGCTCGGCGCCTTCGGTGTAATGCCCCTTGGCCCAGTTATTCCCGGCGCCGGACTGGCCGAAGACGAAGTTATCAGGCCGGAAAATCTGACCGAACGGGCCGGATCGGAGCGAGTCCATAGTCCCGGGCTCGAGATCCATCAATACGGCGCGTGGGACGTACCTGCCGCCGCTGGCCTCGTTGTAATAGACGTTGATGCGCTCGAGCTGGAGGTCGGCGTCGCCGCAGTAACGGCCGGTGGTGTCGATGCCGTGCTCGTCGCAGATGACTTCCCAGAACTTGGCGCCGATCTGGTTGCCGCACTGGCCGCCCTGGATGTGGAGGATTTCTCTCATGGTGCTGGTTTCAAGGGTTTCGGGGTTTTTTTTTTTTTTTTTGGTGCGAGAAAATGGGAGGGAAAGAAGAAGAAGAAGATTGTAGAAGATGGAGGGGGAGAGGGTGAGACTTTAAAGGAGGGGTGTGGGTGGGGATTGTGGGGTTTGTGGAGGGGTAGTTTGGGGTTATTATTGGTGGGGTTGAATTGGTTTCTAATATTTTTGGCTCTGATGAGTTGTATTTTTTTTTGTGGAGGAATTATTGGAGTGGTTTTTATTTTCTAGTAATTTTTCTTTTTGGGATAATCCAATAGTAATTTTTCTCTTTGGGAGAGCAACAGCTAATATAATTGGTTTTTTTTTCAATGATTAGTGCAAATAAGTGAACTGGATATGGGTTTATGGAATCAACACTTCATTGCTATTTTCTTGTTTCAACTTTTGCTCTTAATTTGTGTATGAGTGTGAGTCTTTTGCTGGCTTGACAAGTTTGGGTACAAGATGAACCAATGATGGTGGTAATTAGGTAAACATACTGAAATTGTTAGTCTGAAAATGTAAATGTACTTTTACAAGTCCATCAAGGAAAAATTCCATCACATTATATGTTATTACCAATCTAAGGGAGTAGTTCTAATGAGGACCACTAAGTTAAGGACTAGTTAAGGACTTTTTCATTTCACCCATTTTTCGATCGCATATTCACATCTCGACCGTCTAGTTTGTAGATATATATATGAGTGATCATCTCTACAAATTTTCATCCAAATTGAAAATCGTTAAGGCAATCATAAATATGATTTACCAATTATAAACTTGAACGGCTCTCGTTTGACAGATTTGGATTGTCCATTGATTTGATTTAGTTCGATCCCTTAATGATCACCAATTTTGCTGAAAATTTGTAGAAGTGATCTACTTATATAGACCTAAAATTTGAACGATTGAGATGGAAAAATGTAATTGAAAAGTGGGTGTAATAAACGATTAATGAGAAAGTCCTCAACTAGTCCTTAACTTAGTGGTCCTCATTAGAATCCCTCCCACCAATCTAATATCTGTTCAAACAGTATATATATATAACAAAAAATTTAAAATGAAATTGAAAAATTTACAATAAAATAAAAAAGAATAACATTAATTTGATTGATCAGATAGAAATGTCTTGCAGTAACCTAAGACAGAAATTCATCTCCGCTTGTGCTGCAGATTTGGACGTCTATCTAGAGGTTAGGATATAACTATCTAGTTCAAGTTCTTGCACAAGAACTTGACCCTGACGAATTTACTTTATGCTTCAGAATAGATAGTTTTGGGGAGAAAGAAGAAGAATGATTCGATGATAAAACAACGACAGAAATCGTCTTTATATAAAAGTCAATTCGAACAGATATAACTGTTCAGACAATTATGTCTTTTGATATTTATCCGAATTAAATTAAATGATATTAATTTTCAAAAATTAAATTCGGATTTAATCAACAGAGCCCAAGGCCCAATCTTTGACTTTTATTAAATATATATATATATATATATTTCTATTGAAAAAAAAACCCTATAGAAAGCTCACCAAGCTTATATTAGGCCTATCATTCATTTAATGAGTCACATAGGTGTTTACATATAAAAACTCACACATTTAATGTTTCTTCAATGTGGGATTAATACCACGTTCTAACATGATATACATAAGTTTATACAAATATTTTCTCGATCTATAGACAGATGGACTGAATTTTTGTAATAAATTATTTATAAATTTATAAATTTGTGTTATTTTTAATTAAATTTTAGTATTACAAAAATTTAAAGAAATGCCGAAAAAAAAATTCCAGCAAAAATTAAAAAAACATGATTTATATATTTTAAAAAAATTATTTAATTATTTTAAAAATAATTTTAAATATATCTTAGGCGACGAAATTTCTAAATCGTCGGTCAAGGACTTACCATCTTAGGCGACGAAAAAAAAATATCGTCGCCTAAGATGTAGTGATCTTAGGCGACGAAATATTTATTTTCGTCGCCCAAGATTATAAGATCTTAAGCGACGAAAAATGTTTTCGTCGGCCAAGGTGTTAAATCTTGGGCGACGACTATTTTTTGGGCGACGAGAAGTATATTTTAGGCGACGAAATTCGTATCGTCGCCTAAGAATTACTTTTGGGCGACGACGGAATCAATTTTCGTCGCCCAAGTTCTTGACCGACGCGGTTCTGGCGATGACGTTTTGGCCGACGACATGTCGTCGCCTAAGTTCTTAGGCGACGAAATTTTTTAACAGGGCGACGATTTTTTTTCATCGCCCAAGATCTTTTTTCTGGTAGTGCACACAAGTTCTAACATGATATACATAAGTTTATACAAATATTTTTTGACCTTTGAATCAATATTTCCTTAAGAACCCTTAATCGGTTGTAGTCGTCAGCTTTGATATTAATAAAACTCTTGAGTTTATCTCAATTCTCTGGTGGATTTCAAATTCTCTCTCGTGGATTCAAGAAAACCAAACTTGTGGATTCAAGTCGTCGTTGGTGGATTCCAACGTTTACATTTCCGCTACATCATTTTATGATCGATTGATCGTCTTTTTTATGATTGTTAGAGGGGCACCATTTCTAAACTCGCCTCAGGTCTTAAAATCCCACGTACGGCCATGAACTCAAGTTTCCTTGAAATAAAAGATACATCAACGGTGTCCTCTTGCTTATCTGAGTGAATGAACATCATGCATCTATTCATGTTGCATTGCTTCATTATTAGATTGAAACCCTACAAAAACCAAAAAACATGCTACCTGTTTAAGTGACGCTCCGATCGAACATCACTTTTCAAGTAGACGGAGCCAAAGATTATACATATGGGATACCACTATATGTTATTAACCCAAATTTGAGCTCATTTGAACCAACATACGAATCAGAAATACATATATTAGCCAAATCGTGATCAACAATATTGACGTCTCGATCAATCAAGTAATTGCTAACCGTTTTCTTCTAGGAAAAAAAATCAACTAACGTTCTAGTAATACAAAGATAATGAAGATTGATAATCGGCCAAAAATTATCTACCTGCATCATAGGACTTCAACATTTCAATTTGCATGCTGGCATTGGCATATCTACTGGTTGAACCAGTAGAAATTACTTCACCTTGACCTTCAATGTAAGCCTTGGTTTTAGGAGACCACAACAAGTACTGAGTCTCCCCTGCGCACAAATCATCATTTTTCCATGGATGTTTTGCTGCAATTCTCATTCCATCCAACTCCGCGGCCACTTCTTTCATTGTAGGCCTTTCCTCACCTATAACCTTTAGACAAATTTTTGCCAGATTTGCCACCTGCTCAACCCTCTCGACATTTCCCTCGTTCACCATGTCAGCATCAAGAACTTGAATCAGGCATTATTTTTCAATTGAGGAAACAAACAAATATGCTAGGCTCCTTTCTGACTCGGGCCTGGCAAAAGAAACTGCAACTTTGCCTGTTAATAGCTCAGCTAGGACGACTCCAAAGCTATAGACATCGCTCTTTTCTGTCGATGTGTTTGATTGGAGATATTCGGGATCTAAGTATCCCATTGTCCCCTGCACTAATGTAGCTACTTCGGTTTGATCTAGAGGAATGAAACGCGAAGCTCCGAAAGTGTCGGCTGTGTAGTTTTCGTCCAGCAATATGTTTGTTGTTTTCACATCTCGGTGTATGATTGGTGTGGAAGTGGAAGAGTGTAAGTATGCGAGTGCTCCTGCAGTTTCTGATGCTATTTTCAATCGCAATTCCCATGGAAGTAGAGATGATCTTTTGCCCTTTCTATTACTGAACAAATGCTCGGAAAGAGTGCCATTGGTGATGTACTCGTACACTAGTAAAGGCACTTCTGTCTCAAAACAACAACCTAGAAGTCTCACCACATTTCTATGGTTTATTTGAGAGAGAAAAATCACCTCGTTAACAAATTGATCGTTTTGAGTTCTGGCAGCAACTTTAGACTTCTTTATGGACACCATTTTTTTATCCGGTAATGTTCCTTTATAAACGGTTCCATAGCCTCCTTCACCGATGACTCTACTTTCATGGTAATTGTCTGTGGCATTCTCAAGTTCTTCTGCAGTAAAGACTCTTGTTGTATCTACCCTTCCTCCATGACGAGCGAGTTGTTGTTGCAACATTGCGCCCCCATTTTCTTTGAAGTGCTTCTCTTTAAGTTTGATTACCCTCCTGTTATTCATTCCCCAGTGAATCCATATTATTACAGCCAATAAAACTGAGAAGCCTAAACTGACGCCTGCATACAAGAAAAAATTAGTACCAAAAGTCCCAAGTGTTTTCAGAACTATATATACCAAAAGTTGAAACATACCCAACGATATTTTCAGGGACTTGTTCTTTGGTGTTGGATTGTTTTGTATGCAAGTCCGCGGGTCTTTGTTTCTGAAACCTTTCCGACATGAACACCTGTAACTTCCAGCTAAGTTTATGCACTTACCATTGTTGCAGGGATTTGTTGGAGCTATGCACTCATTAGCATCTGATTGCAGTTAAATCAGATATATATATATATATTTAATTAAACATAATTCTGAGCTTTCCGGCTGCTGCAATAGTGGAGAATTGGACATAATTTATAGAAGAAACTAGAGATGATTAGAGATCACACGCACCTCGGCAACCACCTGGGGGTGAGAGATATGGATTCCCTTCGAAGCCTATCGGGCACTGGCAATAGTAACCAGACTGTTCAGTCAGTAAGTTGATAGTCCGGTTCACACACTCTCTAATCCCCTTGCATGCATAATCCTTCCTTTTTTGAGCTTCAGTGCAACCCCCATCCTGAATTTCCCAATCAACAATCATCGGAAGTTGTTGAGTCTTGGACAGTTCTTGAAAACTTGTATTCGGTAAGAATGTGAACTCGCCTTCTTCCACAATGAAGGAGTAGCTGCATCGGTTGAAATTCCATGCGACGTCCTTGTACTCAAGGAAGCTACCCAAAGTGAGAGTAAAATTTTGGAGACCGTTAGGGATCGTAATTTGGCAACACCCAACGCTAGCGCCGAGGGAGCAGGAGTCGTTAACAGCACCGGCAAGATTGTTACATACGGACATGCACGCAAGTATGTACCTCTCTTCATCATAAGGGTAAAGAAAGGTCCCTCTGAAAAGTGCAGAAGTGTCGCAACCAACTGCAACGAACTTGTTCTTGGCACTAATGGTGAAAGGAGGATTCAGCCGGAGCGATGGGGAATTGCGCATGCTCTCGGTTTGATTCCCGCCCTGTTCATCATAACAATCGTGGCCTATGGTGTTCCAAATTTGCAGCTGACCTTCATTCAGGGATATGTTAGTAGTAATGATACTACTATCCGCCAATAGTGCTCTTGGGGGTTGAGCAGATTCGTCGCAAGTGATTTTGAAACCTTCTCGCAGATAACAATCATCCCCTATCCCGAAAGGATACGGGATTATAAGATTACCACACCGGCTGAGGCATCCAGGCTTGGCTTGAGGAGGATCAGATGATGATGATGATGATGCTTCTACAGCCACCAGTAGTACCATTGACATCAAATGCACACTAAGAAGCCTCCCAAGTAAGGCCATATTAGAAACACTAAGCTGTCGTGGAAGTAGGTCTTGGGTCCTCTGTTTGCTGTTATGCAATTGTATCTTTGGGCTTGCCTGGTTTAAGTCCATTTGTTTCTGTCTTACTCTGGTCTTGGCCTAGTGTCTTTGGGTCTGTTGACTATTGTATTGTTGTTGTATTTCTCTTTGTTGGTTTAATATAACTATCCATTCGCCAAAAAAAAAAAAAGTAAGGCCATATTAGAAAAACTTCAAATAAAGGACATTCCTATTTCCTTATCAATTTGAGTGTGTATGAACATATAGTGTTTTGGCCACACCAGTAAGTCTGGGCGTGCAAAGTCTTTTTTAGTTGTTGCGGGCGTGCCACCGCGCGGACGCGGAATGTAGTGGTTGTAGTAGCGGGGTGCGCTTAGCCTTCTGCTTCTAATCAAGCGACTGAGGATGGAGAGAGCACCAACTCCACCGCAGGGTTCTTCAGATTCGCCTTGCGTACTGGGCAAGGACTTACAGTAGTCCGCCTGAGCGTCACAATATCGATACTCGACGTAGGATCGAGCAGAGCTTCAATTGGGAAGGAGAGGAAAAAACAAAGAGAAAGCTCCGGAGAGCGTACGGGGAAACGAAAGGGAAGCTCCGGGGAGCGTCTGAGGTTCGACTAGGTCGAGAATTTCAACAAGGTTGAAGGTTGTATTTGTGTTTGAGTAATTTTGTAGAGACCCTTCTGTAAGCCGTAGAGCTTCTTTATATAGAGGACCACAGGTATTGGCCCAAAGCATGTCAAAGACTTGTAGGAGTCTTCAACGATAAATGTGGCGTAGGCGATGCTAATCACTTGTTGGCCGTGATTATCCTTTGGCGAAATGACTAACTGCCTTTGTCTAGAAGAGTTGAGTTAGAACACCTCATGATGACTTTGACGTGCACCACTGTTCACTCATGCAAATAGGAGTAGAGTCCTTAACTAACACCTTCACCTTCACGTGCATGGGAAACATTGAACTCCTCAATCATCCCTGACATGGTCAAGCAATCAAGGACACTACTTCCTTATCCACCCAGTCAACATATGCGGCTAATGACTTAGCCCTCTCCCATGCAGACTCTTCTCCACTGCCTCCTCACAAAGCCTCCTACATACGCGAAGTCACCTCGCCTCGCATGTGTCTCGAGCCCGCCTCATTATTTTGCATTCCAGGCGGGGTCCGCCTCTTTTCCTTCTTTCACGCGAATTCTCTTCTTATTTCTGGCGAAGTCTCCCGCGCAAAGGTATCTCGCTTCGCTTCCATACTAAGCCTATATCTTCTACACGAGATCCACCTCTTGATCTCATGCAAAGTCCTTTGCATACAAACTTCTAGTTTGCATGGAAACTTTGGCTTGTACGTAACATGTCTCTCATGCATGTATTCATGAGAATTGTAATATGTATATGGAGGCAGGATAACTTTGATAGTCATTCACGCCCAGGACTTCTAGGCGAAGTCGCCCTCTTCACATGCAAGCATCTTTCTCCACCTGTAGACTTATCCAGATTGCAAGCTCGCCGCTTCATAGGCAATTAAACATTGAATCAAATCCACTCACGTCTCTTAGTCCATCTATACCTCACGAAGCCTCTTGTCCATGCGAACTTGTCCAGCTCGCATGGGCTTCTGGCGGACCATCACTCGTAAACCCATTATTTCGGGCTCGCCGGTATGACGTGGACCATAAATTTAACTAATATTCACTAAGACAATTACTGTCCAATAAAAATATTAATTTAGGTGTAAACATATAGTACTCCTAGAAAGCCTTCCTCATTTTATAGGCACTTGGATGGAAGAATGAGTCTTACTGTAAGTTATAGCTCAAAGAATTGAAGTTGTTTACTAAGGGAAATACCTAGCTAGTTTAAGAAGCATATTCTGATTCTAGACTCGATCGTCCTCTTAGCTAGTTTGACGTCGTCCCATAGAAATCTTTTTTATTTTATTTTTTCCAGAAAAGATTATACATAAGACTTTGACTTTAAGAACTAATTAAATCCCAAAGCCTAAGACAATTAAATAAATAAATAACCTCACCACCATATTCTCTCTCCTACTGTTTTTTCTTTTTTGATTTGGGAGTGAGCCAGCAGGCTAGCTAGGTACTTTGGTTATCTTAGCAAGTTAGTATCAAACTTACGTAGTAAATATTTCGACCGAGATTCATAAAAGTATCCCACCATATTAAGTTAGATCGACTAATCTATGTCGCTGCCGCACGAACCCAAAATGCGCCCCTCAAATTTTTAACCACAAATTGATGGGAGTTAGGACTCCAACTCTAGAAATCAAGTTCTTAACTATAGACAATATATTCGACCAACTTTACCACATGCAATAACCGTTTTGTTTTCTTTCATTACTTTTATTTCTATTTTCTAAAACATAAAAAGAAAAGTACTTTGCACATGCAGAACATGTGGGCGGAGAAATGCTAATATTGGTGAAGTAAACACAAAATGTTGATTTCACGCAAGATATATAATTGCGTGAAATAATCTGATTTCACGCAATTATATATCTTGTGTGTGTTACATCAAGCAATATCAAATTCTACAATCAACCATATGGATCCGGCTCATCTAAAATGAGTTTTTTATAAAGTTAGTAAACTTCGCCTAATCTTCATCTTTTATATAATCTGATGGCTAAAAGATAATCATATCACCAAATACATTTTAAATATTATTTTATTTCCCAATTGTCCTTGACATAATATAATTAATAAGGAATACATTTTATTTAATTTTTACCTGATAAATTATTACCCAAAGTAAATACTATTACGATGGGACAATATGTGATTGTCTGGAGATGATTGAATCTTTAAAAAAAAAAAGTATCACCCAATCAATATTTTCATTTCATGTAAAGATTTTTTTTTTTAAGATGATTATTTCATTTTGATAATCGATAACCAATACCATTAGATTGTCATGAACTAATCAAGTGGAAAGCAATAAAAATTGTTACTGATAAACACATAAGGGATTGAAAGCCTGAAAGGGGTAATTGATTTGTCCTATTTGAATTGTTATTGAGAAACCCTATTTGAATAGTTACTGATAAACCCATAATTGTTACTGAGAAACCCTAATTTATCATGATAGGTAAGATCGGGAACTGGTTTAATTTTTTCTTCCTCAAAATTCATTTTGTGACCCACGAAATTATAGTGTGTCAAGGACAATTTGGGAATAAAATAATATTTAAAATGTATTTGGTGATGTGGTTATCTCTTAGCCATTAGATTATATAAATGATAGAAATTAAGCGAAATTTACTAACTTTATAAAAAACTCACTTTAAAGGAGCCGGATCCCAAACGTATTAGATAGTAGCTGTGAATAGTGTTCAATCTCAATCACTAAACCATTTGGTACTACGTAATTCGTCGATTCAAATTCTAAACTCTTTCACAACCTCTTTTTAAAAAAAAAAATTGAAAACGAATTGAAAGGAAAAGAAAATGACTAACATATCTACACGCCATCTAATAAACAAAACTTTTGAGAGCAAACAATGTGTAACGCGTAACCTCAAATATTGTCTACAAACAATATGTTGCTCGACTTATGTAATATCTTTTAATAAAAAGAAAAAGATGCGAAGTTTATTTTACGGAAAATAACACTAATTGCAATAATGTGGTAAATCAAGTACCTGTCACTTGGTGTCCAAGAAACACGAGTTAAGAAACAACAACAAAAAATCCAGTGAATACTTCTTAGTGATTGAGGGGAGGCTGGAATTAAATGTATTTATTCATGCCAATATGTCTAAGTAACCTAAGTTGAAAAGTCCAGTGTAAACTTTTTCCTTGACAAATGTGTTGGGAAAATAATATAATAGAAGTAACAACTCAAAAACCACACAAAGGATAAATATGCAAAGATGTAAAAGATAGAGGAAATGGAACACCGGATATAACGTGGTTCGGCGATGTGCCTACGTCCACGGGGCATCAATAACAAGAACTTTTACTATGAAATAATGAGTACACGAGATACACAATTTCAATAACAATACTTGAAGGAAACTCTCTCTCACACTTGTTTTGCTATCAACTACTCTACACTCTCAACTTGGAGTGGACACTCTTCTCTACTTGGAAGATGGATGTTTCTCTCTTGGAAGAAATGCTTGAGATGGATGAGATGCATGAAATGAGCAAATAACTCTCCTTTTATAGGCTAAGGAGGAACCATTTAGACCTCTCATTAGGCTCTCCCAATAAATGGTACTTCATAAATCTTCATGTAACTCATGCCTTGACTATAACTCCAAAACCATCCATGTAACCTTGTGTAACTCATGTAACTTATGTAATGAAACATTTCATATTATTTTCATTACTATTTTATTTATTTTGGTCTGGATATTATAACAAAATGCACAACTCGGATTTAACTTTGCTCCCCATTACCTCTGAGGCGGTGATACCATCATTCAATAAAATGTTGTCACGATTAGGTAAAACGGTAAGCCCACCTGAACTCTACTAAACTCGTTACCACACATCACAAAGCTTGAGGCCAACAACCCTATGACCCATTCAGCCTAAACAGCCCAATTCCCATCAACCCTTCATGATCACAACCAACACCACCCGTCGCTGAGCAAGCTTCGACTCATAATATAGATCACCAAGTCGGCTCAAGCCAAACCTAATACAAAAAGTTCTTGCAACCAGGCCCAAGCCCACACCTAAATGCTATGGGCACCCAAAATTATGGGCACCACACCTCTGATAACGCTCGGTCGCCCACCATCAATCTGTTTATAGCAGTGCAAAAATTGTTATTATATTAGAATTATACACGCGCCTTGACGCGGTATATATATTTACGGTGTGTTTGGATACGAGTGAATTTTCAATAATTTAATCCAAAATAAGGAATTCTCAATTTCTTAGGACGGTTTCCCTCGTTTGGATACTTATCTCATGGAATTAGCAATTTCCACGGGAAAATAATCATGGAATTTTGGAGCTTAAATTCCCGACTTGAATTCCTCACAAAATAAGCGTCATTTGTCAATTCCCTTAACTAAGGTTAGTCTGAATACAAATTCTTGTCATTTTAAAACTCTACATGATAAAATTCAAACAATGGAATTCTCAATTAATAAGATTTAAATTCATAAAATTGTAATTTCCATGATTTTGAAATTTCTATGGACATTAAAATTACTTTATCCAAAAACAACGTTATGAAGTTAGTTATCAAAATAAATGTGGGTTTTCTAGGACTTTGTTAGGTTTGCTTCTGTTTTTGTCTTTTGGTTTTCTTGGTTCTCTAGTTCTGGTTACCTTGGGGAAATGTTGGGAGAGAGAGAGAGAGAGAGAGAGAAGCGGCGGAAAAAAAATATACCTAGTTGAAACGAATGGTAGATACGTGATTACACAACCTATAAGCAAGAGCAAAATCGTCCATGCACTATTCACGTGAATAGTGTTTATGAACAATCGACCATCATTTAGTATATAGGTAAATTGTGATGTATATCACATTTAGTGAAGCCACATTAATTTTCTAGAAAACAAAATAAAAATATTCAGACAGTTATTACAAATTCGCTCTAGGCCTCTGAAATTTAAGATATAGGTTAAAGAGAGGAAGTGTTTTAACATGATAATAATTAATATTTATACATAGAAAACATACGCTTTGTCCCACCACAATCCTAGCGGGTCACAAGTGAAACTGATCTTAGACCGTTTAATGTGCTTAGGGCTTTCTAGCTTTCTGGAAAGGAAGTCCATTTTGAATTTCTAGAAAGAGAGTTCCATGCCAGTTTGGAGCTTTCAACCTTCCTTTCACTTCCACGCGTTCAACTTTGTGTTTTTCCTTTCAGCTTTGGAAGTACAGTAAAGAACCAAACAGCTGCAGCTGTACACAGTATCGATCACAAAGCACGTAGTAGCTGTATAAACCAAAAGAAATTCACAGAAACATACGAGTAGAATTCCACGTGCTTCTCATTCTAATCGTTCCAAAAACCTCAAATTATTGATCAAATCCTACGTGCTTGATTCTCAGGCCGATTAGCATGCATGTTTCATTTGTTTTTACTGTTCTCACTTTAATCCCCCAGATATTTGTTTTATTTTATCTATTGCTTTCTGGGATTAAAGAACCAGCTGCTACTAGATTCGAATCGTGCCAATGGTGATCGGGTCCCAAGCTTTAGAGAAAAAATCCTGATTATTAAGTTGGTCCAATTATGGTGGTTTTCAGTGTAGAGTAGCCAGTGGGGAACATCTCTCACATGAATCATAAAGCTTGTGGATCGAAATTGGGATTGTTGGTGAAATTGGGTTTACACTTGGCAGATTTTCTGTGATTTGATTTCTATTTTATTTTCTTGAATTTATAATCAAATATGTAGAAGAACAAATGGGGCAAAGTCTTATCTGAACAACTGGATCATGAAGGGGCCGGATTGGATTGGTTCATGGCACCAATTATTCATTTTGAGCACTAGCCTTGGATTAGAATTGCGTATTGGAGAAAGGTTAGGTTGGATAGCAACTTGTAAAGGATTCTTATTATTATGCCACTTAAGCTAAAAAGAGCTTCAAAGTTCAAACAAAACAAAACTATAAGGTTACTCAAAAAGGTTTTCATTGGTTATTTTACGTTTATGAATTTGTTAGAGATGTATGCCACTTGTTAGTATTGATTTTGATCATGTTGAAATACGTTATACTACATGTATGAGAATTGTGGATTACTATGTATTTTTATTGATAAAAGACTACACAAGAAGTAAGTTTAGCACACCACATTTTTTTCACTCAATTAACAATCAACAAAAACTTCACCAAGTTCTTCATTACATTGGCCGTCTATAATAGATAATAGGAAGACGTCTACGTATATACTATTGAAATTCGGTCTTCTTGAAATTTGGCCTAATTAAATGTTGGTTTTTTACCAACTTATTAATTAGGAAACCAAATGGACAACCTAACTTTCTCAAAATAACAAAATTCATATACAAAAACTATAACCGGAAAGTCCTTATTTATTCACAATTAATCAAAAATAAAAAGTAAGAAATTAATTAAAGGAGATAAAACGAGACAAATTAAGTGCAATAAATCAATTTAAACCCGTTTTCAGTTTGAATTCTACTCGTTTTTCTTCTCTTTACTCATTTCACCAACCACTCTCTTCAATTTTTCAGTTCAGAAAACAGAAAGAACAAAATTAACAGAGAAACGTTACAAAACTCCTCTTTATTACAAGAAACTCAGAAAATCCCAGAAACCCAAAAAATTCCAAACAGAGACCACAAAGCCAAAGCCTTTCCAACTTTCAACGTAGTCGTCTCGTGTCAGAAGTCCCTGTTATAAAAGGACACAGGCCTCCGTTCACAGTTTCAACCTTTCAACAACCCACAACACGCTTCCACTCCCAGTTTCCTCTCGGGTACCCTTTTCCTCTCGCTTTTTGTTTTATTCTATTTAAATCGCACCCAAAACCCCCAGTTTTCCTGGTGCTATAAAACCAAGTGAGTCCTCTCCAATCCAGACGAAGTTTCCGACTTTCTTTGGTTTCCTTTACACTGTGGGAAACCCAATTTAAACAACCCAATCTAATTGAGTCCCCAGTTTCTCACATTTTAATTGTAGTGAGTAACGATGCCGCTGCTATGGAAAAAAGGGCGGATTTCCCAGATGGTGGCGGATCTCCAATCCCCGAAAAGGAGAGGCGGATCGATGGTTGTGCAGACCGGATTCCCAACCTCTCTAATAGATCTCTTCGTCAAAAACCGCGATCGGTTGAGAAAACAGTCCAAAAAGAACCAGTCTCGGAAAAATTCCCAAAAAAGTTTGGATTTTGATCCCCTTGACCGGGTCTCCGATCAGATCGCTGAAAAGGGTTCCGATGATTTGTCGATTTTGGCTGTACCCAGTTCGGGAGAGATCGAGAATTTGATCGCCGGAAAAGATGATCATGCTGTTTCGGAAGACACTGATTCTCGGGTTTCGGATGCGGAAAGTTCTGGAATTGTTGCCGAGGAATCTCCACGTGGCAGCTCTGGAGATTTGAGTTCGGTTTTTGTGGCGGCGGCGGCGAAGGTGTTTGCGGTGGTGGTTTTGGCTCTGTGCACTACCAAGTTCGCCGTTGGGATCACACTGTCGGCTTTTCTGCTTCTGTTTCTGGAATGTGTGGGTAAGCGTCTTTCTTGTTTAGTGAAACCTTGGTCGAATGCGAAATCGGCTTTGCAGTGTGTGGCTAGGAGGATGGGGTATGCATTGTTGGTTTTGAGGAGTGATGTGACTGTGAGAGAAAAGAGTGAGGGTGTTGTGTTTGAGTTGGTTGAACCTGGGGTTGAATCAGACTCTTCGATGGAGGAGATTGAGGTTATGAGCTGTGGTACTGTGTGTATTGACGAAGGTGTTATTCAGATGGGTTTGAACGAGTATTTGAGTATGGATGGTGAGAAGGGGGAGAAGGTAGAAGTGGGTGATCATACGGATGACTTATCGGATTCGGTTTGTGAGAAGAGTAAGGGTAGAAAGAAGTTTGTGCCTAACATGGGAGCCAAGTTCATCAAGAAGTTGGTGTCTAAAAAATTGCGCAAGAACAGAATGAAGCATCAGTCTGGGACTGAGCCTGAGCCAGAGCCAAAGGCAAGTACTGAAGTTTGTGAAGAGGGACCGGTAGAACATGAAGACCGAAGGGAAGGGTTTAGTGCTGAGGAAGAAGAAAGTGAGAACGGTTCACCGCTGTCAGTAAATTCAGAAAACAAGTGTGAAAAACAAGAAGCTGATGGAATAGTAACTTCATTGATTGTTGAAAAGAAGGGAGCAGAATGCAAAGGGAATTTTGGGTATCTCATTCTGGTTTTGATAGCTCTTGCTGGACTTGCTGGAGGTCGGGTTTTAGCTCTGATGCTTACAATCACTTGGTGCTTTATGTTGAAGTTGATCAGGTATTGGAGCGGATCAGGCAATATGCCCGTCCCCATGAAAAGGTGTTCTCTCCCAATTTCCTTATAGAAATCTGGCGTTGTGTTATAGTGATCTTCCTTTTGCGTTAGATGTAGTATTCTTCAAGTCTCACTTGAAGTCTGGCAGTGAAAGCTTAGTGATAGAATTTCCAACCTTTTCGTTGGCCAGCCAGCTTGAAGTGTTGTACTTAAACTGTAAATTTGTTACAAATACAAATCATAACATAGTTTTTGTTTCCTTGTATCAATTTCACTTTTGTGATGCTCAATTTACTTTGTCATGGTTTCTGTTTCTGTTTCTGAGTAGAACATCTAACTTCGTTTTCCAGAGGCTGAGAATTTATTCAAGCTTAATATGTACAAATACTGTAACAGGCTAGGCTTAAGGTGGTATTAGATTCTAAGTTTCTCTCTTTTAGAAGTTTGTATTAGGATTGCCAATGTTGAAAGCAAGTCGGGTTGGTGCTAACAAGAACAATGATAGCAGAAGTGAAAGGTTATGGAGAAATATTCTAGATTTACTTAGCTATCACAACTCTTTACTTTATACTGATTCTAAATTCCGCTCGGCTATTTAAAAATTCGTCTTCATCCATTAAGTCGATCACTGAATTGTAATTCCTTTTGAATAAAATAAAAGAAAAAGGAAAAAGGATTTGAACTGGGAACCAGAATATGGAAGCTTCTTATGAACCTTGGACCTATTCTCCACCTTCTTTAATTCTGTCCCAACTCATGTGGTCTTTTTAGTTCTTTATTAGATCGTGACTTGACTTCTAGGTGATCATATTATCACCAAAACTCTCTTTATCACTCTTAAATTGGCAAGTGATTGTTCCTTGGTTATTGGTTGTTTGATGATTCTTCTTGTGTCTGCAACTTTCAGCTTATTGACCTACCTTTCCATAAGATTTGCACCACATGACATGAGCTTGTATGAAAACGTGGTGTTGTTCGTTGATTTCCTCAGTATTGGAACAATCTATGCGTTCTCTCTGTAGGCAGCAGCTGCAGTTGCGGTAATGCCTGCTCTTAAGGAGTCCTTGGCCTGATATGGGAACCCTGCTCTGCACAAGAGATCAACTAGACAGCAAAAGTGCTGAATCAATCTGGTTAAGGTAACTTCTCAGTTCTCACCATCTCATTGAAAGATTCAGCAGACCTTATTGCCCTGAATAATTGTCGTATCATTTGGTTCTTCAATATAGTAATTCTTCACAGATTCTTTTTCATGCACATCATTGAAGTCCTTGAATTACTGGTCACTCAGTATAGGCATTATTCGTAGTGATCCTTGTCATTCTCCTGACCCTCGCACTTCAGTTGGTGCTCTTCCCACACATCTGGTACATTGCACTAGTGAAGATTCATTTCCAACAATGTGAATACAAAGTTGCAGATGATGTATTGAGCGGATAGACTGTCTTACAGATTTAACTTCAGGCGTTACAAGCATTAAAATCTGCTCTGATCATATCTGTCATATCCAGTCTTATTTCCTTGGAAACGCCCGAACTTGTATCAGTCGGCGCATGTACCATAGAATTTAATGAAACATTGCCTTTGTGAACACAGTTTTCACCCATCTAAGCAGAAGCTTTGATCTAAATCTTGTAGGTTAGGAGTTACTTTAGTTAACAATCCTAGTGATGAGACCAAATTGAAACTGAGCTGTACTTTATGAAATAAAATTAGAAAAAATTGATTTCTTGAAAATTTTGGTACACACTTCAATAAATGTAATTCACAATATGCATATCACAATTGATCTTAGCACACAATTCTACAAGTCTAACACACATGATGCAAATGAATAGCCCTGATCATGAATCAGAAACTCTTCTTCAGACTAATTACGGAGAGGGCGACATGAATCAGAAACTGTTCCACAGAAATTATCTAAAATTGTACCTGCAGACTGTTGATAATGGATTTGTCAACTTGGAAAGCCTTGGCCAGAACATCATCTGAAATTGAGGGATTGGGTCCAAAAACTGAGTTTGCAACAGTGATGACTCCAGGGTTTTGGCTGCTCAAAGAAGACTGCGAAATGGCTGTTCCAGATCCCAGATTTTGCTGGAAGTGGACTAGTCCAACAGGGAATACAAACACATCACCCTTCTTGAGGACCTTTGAGATGAGCTTATTCTCTGGGTTGGAAGTCACAAAGCCAACATAGAGCTTGCCTTTAACAACTGTCAGAATCTCAGTCGCACGAGGATGAGTGTGGGGTGGGGTAACACCACCTGGTGCATAGTCAATTCGAGCCAGTGAGATGCCGAGGGTGTTGAGACCTGGAATTTGAGCTACATTGACTGGGGTAACATTAACGCCAAGAGGGTTTGAGGTGTTTCCAGGGATGTGAAGTCCTCCGAAGGAGAAATGGTCAGCTTGTGCTAGCTTGGAGTCCAAGCAAGGCAAGCCGTTCACTCTTATTACTGTACACAAATTGAATATACACAAAAGTTAAGTATACATGAATGCAAAGAAAGCTTAGTTAAGAAGAAGTATAGTACTGAAACGTTTTGATATAAACCTGAGCTAGTAGTGTCAGCAATGCAGAAATCTTGTAGTGGTTTAGGCTCGAAAGCAAGGACCAGAGAACATGTCATGGCTACAAAAGCCAAAAGCACAATCTGGTTTGCCATTTTAGCTTTGAGATTATGAAGTTATCTGCAAATGAAAGATCTGAAGGATTAAGAGAGTTGTGAGCCAATAGGCTATCAACTCGGTTATTTATAGAGAAAGTTATAGAAGTAGATGATGGCTCTGAATGAAGAACAATTAAGCTGCCGGCTTTTGCATTATAGACACTGAATGAGTATCAGACAGCCGGTTTTCAGATAAGCTAAATTCAGCAACAGTGCATAGATTAAGTTCCAAAATTGTTCAAAATTTTGTATGGTCTCTTAACTTTCTATTCCTTGTGAATTTGAATGGATATTTCACCATGCATATGTTAAACATATCAAGCCAAAGAATTATGTTAGAATTTCTGTCTCCAAATTTAGAGGAATGCTCCTGCTGGTTGATAAGGTCAGATTATCAGTTAGTTATCTTGCCATTTGTCTGGTTCAAAAACTGGCCAGCTTTCCTTAATGACCAAGTCGCAGTGCCATACGTGAGTTGATAAAAACTTAATACAGCGAAAGATTGAGGAATTTTTTTTAACGAGCACAAGGATTAGGAAATTGATCAATTATTTCAACAATTACAGAGGCTTCTGCAGCTTCTGCATCCATGTTTCATATGAACTTGCTTCTTGTCGCTTCACAAACACAAGATATCAACCAGAAGTTGTATTTCATCTACAATTGCCTTTGATGGGAAAGTCTTTGAAGCCATGGAGAAACATCATCAAAAGATACCAGAGTTGCCACCGGAGAATCAACCAGCCAGATTTCTAGACTAAATTTGTGGTTCATCTAATTATTCCTTCTGGGATGGTCAAAATAAATTTGGTCGGAATCTATACACAGTTGCAAGTGGAGGGTCTAAAGGATTGAACAAAAAGGAGTCAAAAGTTAAAAAAGAATAAAGATTTTGAATGTAGGTGGTCTCATGGCTAATTACCCAGACATTTTTGGATAAAAATGCCACACCTAAAAATAATGGTCAAGTTAGAGACAACAGCAGAACAAAAGCCCACAAACAGTGCCAAACTGCCTTCATTAGCTTGTTGCTTATCGATTTCCAATTCTGCCATGATTGCGTTCTTGCGCTTATGAGCGACTCTCTAGGACAAAGAAGAGGCCCTGAACTTAAAATATGTATGACATTCATGTTCAACCTTTTCATCCACATACTTTTAAGTCGCAAACGAGGAGGCGTGTTGAAAATCAAAGAGTCACAGTAGTATGAGGGAATAAAAGAATTCGAATGTGGGTGTTCGCCGCTATCGATACCAAGAAGTTTAGATGATATATTTATGAGATTGCAAGATTTTTCATTTCACTCTTGCCCATTTTCTCCATCTAATAACGCAGGAAAGTGAAGAAGACCACACAGAAGAGAACGAAGAAATGGCAGATCAACATGGTGAGAGCTTGAATTTATAAAACAGGGCTTATGAATGAAAGATTGAAAGAGAGCAACACAAAGCTCCATATATATACACAGTTGACACGTACAGATAATTCAAACTGCTGCAGGGCGCTTACAATTCAACGTTCAAATCAAACATCTTATCCAAAAAAAAAAAAAACGTTCAAATCAAATATGGCAGCATGCGATTCAAATCAAACATTGCTACCTAAAATTGGAAGCTCCCTGTACACTGTTGGTCTTAAGATTAAGGGTGTGTTACTTTTGCCGCCCCAGGTTCAAGAATATACTTCAAAAGTTAACAGCACAACCCCATTAGTTGCAGAACGTATGTGATTCTTGCGGAGCTTACAAAAGCGATGCCCGGCATCACATAAAACATCTGTGACCAAAATGGGTTAGAGATATGTCATAGACAGAGGGAGCCGGGCATCATCTTCTTGGCTCCTTACAATGTAATCACGTCATGAGAATCTTTGGTATTTTGAGTTTATTTGTAAGAATTATGTAATCATCATAGAGTTTCTATACACATATAGTTGGTCAAATAAAATAACGATTTTGATAAATGAGAAACTGTATGTATTAATGTTTCCGGTAATTGAATTGCACAACATAATTATATAAAGTTTAAGTTCAACGAAACGCGTGGCAAAAGACCATGAAATAATCCTATATATTGTTATGGGAAAATTCTGCACAGCGGACCATGAAATCAGTTTTTGAAAGTCGAAAGTGAAAATTATAAAGAGATGGAGAGCATCTGAACATGTCTAATATTGCAAGTGGAAGACAAAATCATGAAAGTTGGTAATTGTTGGAATTGACCACCACCAAATTTCATCTAAATTCGTCTCGACGTGTTACAGTTCGATATGCCTTTTCTAATTTGCTTAAACAGATAGATATAGTAGAACAGACCAACACTGGTAGTATAATGAAAACAAAGAGAACTAATTTCAAACAATACAGGCAAATTATATGTGCATGTAATTAAAAGCTTGATATACAAGAAGCCTGCAATTCATACAACTCAAGAAAAAAAAAAATCAAAACAAAAAACCTTCAAGGAAAACTAACAGTCTAACACAAATCATGAAGCCAGTACATTTTGATCCAGTTTCTTCTTGGATGCACTGCAAAACATCATTGCCATGAAACTGTATCGATTTCATCCTCATCTAAGTGAACTAACCATATTTATATTGATAGAGCCGGCCGTGAAGTATTCGCCTTCTCCGGTCATGGCTCCCCGATGGGATTGCTAACTGTTAAGGAAAGCAAAGATGAGGAAGAAGAAGAAGAAGAAATGAGCAATCACCATGCTTGAGAGCCCTGAAGGAGCACAAAGCTGTCAAAGAAACTAGGACAGAACTGCCTGGCTATATATGTGGTGTAATAATATATGGTTGACACAGAGAGAAGCAACACTAACATAAATTCAAATCAAGCTCGACTGAGCAACCCCACTAGATTTCAAAATTTGAAAATGCCAGATCTGATCCTTGATGGGTTGCTTTGGCTGTTCATGGTTTCAAGGTATATTTTAAACCGTTGCAGCTTCTTCAATTATTTGCAGCCAACTGGCTAAAGGTGTGGTTGCACATGATGTGATGCTAACGTTTTGCATCAAAGTCCAAATGAAGAAGCGTACTGCACTACCTAACAGGCTTCCCATACCCTAAAATATCTATGTTAATTAATGATATTATAACATCCAATTACGAGAAGAGGGTTATATTTTAATTTTTTGTTTTGAATACGACTTGCAGAGATATTATGTGTTTGGTAGTATAAAACATATATCTGTCTGCTCTGGAGTTGCTTGTGAAAGTGGCAAAAGCGTTTTGATATGATCGCAAATATTTGTTTTGCGTAGTATTTTTTCGCTAGAACAAGTTTAGAAAGAGAAATAACATCTAATCTCTTTGCGTCAAAACTGAACGTAAGATTTATGATAAAAACATCAAATTTAAGTTAAGACTCAACTCGCTCAACTACAAGTACACGCACACTAACTGAAACAACTCATTTTAGTATAAACTTTATGTGCTTATCAAATCTAATTTATTTGGTGCTTTGTTGTAACTATTTTTGCTATCATCAACGGTGTCTATGTGCTAGAGATGTTGTAGCTTTGTCCTCTGTTGTCACTTAACTTGTATGTTTGTATTGTTATTCACGTAACTTTTATTTTATGGTTAGATAAAATCCTTTCATTATGATAAAGTACATATGAAACATTATGATAAAGTACATATGAAAATAATAATGTTACTTGCATAACAAAATCATCCTTAGGGAAGCAATTACAAACGAGTTTACCTGGTAAGTTGCATCATCCAACTAAACCCTACTAGACGAAAACAAAGTAAAAAACTAAACCCCGTTATATGAAAAGTTTGATTCTTTTGTGTTGTTTAGGGATTGGGTAAAAGTGAAAAAGTAATAATTTGAAACGGTGAAAAAGAACAGAAATTGATAGAGAGCCGGAAAGGACAGGTGGCACACTGTCACTGGCAAACGGCTGGCAACTATGAAAGAGAGGCAAAGCTGTATCTGGTTTCAGATATAAGCCGCGATTCGTTCTCAATCGCCTTTTTGTCACGAGTTTGTTTCTCTACGCTTTTGACCTCTTCAGCTCGTGGTCGTGGCCTCTCTTTCTGGGTGTTTTCCCAGTACAATTGGTCCTGCATTGTACTCAAAAGGTTGGTACTTTAACTTTGATGTTCAGAAAGTTGTCAACTTGTATAGGAATTATTGAAGATTCTATGCAGATTTGATCTGGGTTGTGTATTAGGATCATGATCGTGTTTATTGTTGAACTGGGCTCTATAGAATTTGTATATCAGAGATGCATTGTTGGATGAGTTTCGTGTCTGGGTTTGTTTATACTCTGCTGCATTGTGTGGTGATTGGATTTGTAAAATAGATGCAGTTTAGTTTCTTAGGTGTTTGATTTGAGGTTTCTCTGCTATTTAAAGATCTTATGTTTCATTTACTTTCTATGATATGTAGAAATCTCCAGCAGTGCTTGAAGTTATATGTAATGAGTTGGTGTTCAACATTCAAAGTAGTGTATTTCCTTGATCGAATTGCATATAGGGACTAAAAAGACTTGCTTTTGGAAGATTGGAACAAAGTTGAGAAAGTTATAACAGTAACAATGATTTTTCAAACACCGTCGGTTTAAATTTTAAAAGGTTGCCTCTAGAGGAGTTTAGAAATGTAGTTCATCGATGCGTCAAATTGTTTCTATTTGTTAATATTTTTTTCATGTTAGAAGAATGTCAATGCCCAGGTACGCTTTGGTCCAGACTTGTGTCACACTTTATAATGGTTGGTTATAGAAACAAGGAATAAGAATAATGATGGGATGGAAAGCCAAACTAAGAATGAACTAATTCAATGGATTAGACTGTACCACCTGCACTTCTGGTGTTCAGCCAAAGTACAAAACTCCCTATTATTGTTTATTTGCTTGAGTATCTGATGTGGAATTGCTTTGCTATTCACTTTCTGCTTTTGAAGTTAATTTTCTCACTACTCCAGTTACTTAAAAAGCCTGCGTAGATGGTCGTCAAACCTTTTACTGTGGACTTGGATAAGCCTCTCGTCTTCCAGGTTACAATTCTTCACTGTTCTACATTTTGTACTTTTCTGTATGCCTATCTGTGTAAATGGTTTAGTCATATTTCTGATTCTTCATCAGTCATCCAATGAGTTTTGGTGCTATGTTTATACATGTAAGTATCCAGCAGCAGAATGGTGTTTCAGAAGTAGTTGTTATCTTTCGCTGGTTCTTAAGATTGCACTGCCTTGCTTAATTGAAATTATTTTCATAAATGTTACTTTCTTTTCTTGTCAAGTTAATTTAACTTCCAATTGTTGAGGGGTGGCAGAGGCTTAGCTTGACTTCCCTCCATATATACATTCCAGAAGGCATTAGAAACAAAAGTGTAAACAATTTGTTGTCAATTCTAAAAGACTAGTATCATTGATATAAGTGTACATATATAAGAATATCTATCGGGTCCCTCTTATTTTTGAGCGCCTTTGCACCTTTAAACTTCTGATCTACTAATTTACAACACTTGACATATAATGTTTGTTGCGAGTCAATTTTTTTTGTTTTAGTAATTCATCTCACTTTGGCCTTCGACACCCCTGGAACTTTTACAGGTTGGTCATCTTGGAAAAGGTTACAACGAATGGGTTCACCAACCTATTGTCAGCAAGGAAGGCCCCAGATTCTTTGCAAATGACTATTTGGAGGTATTACTTTAAGATCTTGCACTCATAAATTCAGACAGGCATACAATACCTGAATACATCATAACTAAGTGCAGCCAATATTTGTGGCGGTATATAGTCACAAGTCATAGCCTTAGTAATCATCTTCAAGTAATACAGCAAATTTGGATTTAGAGACCTTCTTTTCAGTTAAAATATGTTGAGTATGATTAAACTTTTTAGCACTGGAACTATAGAATATCTGTTATGGTTATAGAACAGCGAAGAAGCATTAATAACTAAGCCTAAATGAGATGAAATAAAATGGATATGCTAAATGTTTGAAGGTTACAATTATTTTTTGGTAAAATCAGTTCTGCTAGTTTGTCATGATGTCTTTTATGTGAGTTCAAATTTTGGTAAACTTCTCATCAATACTGTTGTGGTCGTCTATTGACCCATTAACTTGAAACAGCTCTTGACCCGCACAGCATGGTGGGTGATTCCACTAGTTTGGCTGCCTGTAGCATCCTGGTTAGTCTCTGTGTCTCTCCGAATGGGGCTTACTTTACCTCAGGCAGCTTTAGCAGTGGTTGGTGGAATCTTTATTTGGACATTGATGGAGTACGTTTTGCATCGCTTCCTTTTTCATATGAAAACAATAAGCTATTGGTTGGTTCCCTATCCATGTCTGTCATCTCTTCTTTCCCCCTTTTGAGGATTGCCTTCCTAATTTGGTCACTTTTTGTAGGGGAAACACCATTCATTATCTTTTTCATGGTTGCCATCACAAGCACCCTATGGATGGGATGCGCCTTGTTTTCCCCCCTGCAGCGACAGCTATTCTGTGTGTGCCGGTAGGATCCATTTCATAATCTCAACTAGACTAGTCTGCCTAAACACTTAGCAATGAATAGGCTGACACGATCGATCAGGATAGGGTGCAATCAAGGATTCTGCTGCTGTAGTATGCATATAAGTTTCACCCACTTATAATTTATCTGAGCAGAAGAAGAAATTACATGCTGCTCAATGCAAATAATTTTTTGATGAAAGAAATCTCATCACTTTGATAATTGGCTCATAAGATTGCACTATTCTAGTTTGAGAGTGATTTATTATTTTTGCTATATAAATCATCTCGGTTATATTTACTATCTGCTGTTTCTGATATATCATGGTATATGTCTGCTAGTTTTGGAATATGTTTAGGCTTTTATCACCTCCATCAGTTGCTCCGGCTTTGTTTGGAGGAACCTTATTTGGATATGTAGCGTATGATGTTACTCATTACTACCTGCACCATGGGAAACCATCCAATAGATTGACTCAAGATATGAAGGTAACAATTTGGTGACTACTTAAGACATCCTGTCCTGTGCACTCGTTCTGTCATATTTGATAGTATTTGTTTCTATGCCTTCATAAATGTTTGTGTTTGTGTTGACAGAAATATCACTTGAACCATCACTTCAGAATTCAAAGTAAGGGATTCGGGATCACTTCCTCCTTATGGGACAATGTTTTCGGAACAGTGCCTTCAACAAAAGCAGCAGAGAAAATGAGTAACCAGTAGCACTGGCTGGTTAACATGGATCTTCTTGCTACTGTTGTAGTAACTAGTAAGCCTTTCTGCCTCTCAAATCTCATTTTCTAGCAACATCTTGCATATTTTATTTTTTCTTTTATTAAAATAGCTGGACCGCTGGAGCCATAGTTTTTGTCTCACTTTTCTCTAAACCCAAAAATTATATGGAAGATGAAATGTTTTTATACATTGTACTGTAAACATCTTTAACCACTATCTACCTGATTTTTCTACCCACAACTTGACCACCTAGAGAACAATAACTTGCTGATTATATCCAGTTCACATTTGATTTTAACTGGAGAACAATAACTGCAGTATTTGGGGCTATGGAACATGACCCGCAAGACTACAAAATCTCCATCAATACATGAAGGACTTCTGGCTGCTTTGCATATATATGTAAAACTACTGATGGAGTTTGGTTTCTTTGGCTCCATATGACCCCCAGAAACTGACACTAATATTCTTGTTCATGTATCATGTGTGTTTGTTACTACAATAGTCGATTGCAGATGTATGTTCATGCTCTATGCTGTTGAATATTCTTCTGCTTGCATTTTCATATGGATAGAATTAATTTGAGTAGTGTAGAGGCATATCATTTACTGATGTAAACTTGGATTTGGGAGACAATCCTTTAACTAGCCAAGAGTCTCTGCCCATCTCCACCGTGCCCCTCTTTTGGGGGAGAAGATGGAGGAGGGAGGCAAGTTGAAGGTTGTGGTACCAGACTACCAGATATGTAATCTTGCCAGCAGTCACCAAATTAAGGCATATTTAGGCAGTTTCGATGGAGACTAGTATACAGAATACAAAGCCGTGCGTTATAAGTTAACTGGAATGTGTATTTTTTTTTTTGGCAAATAAAGAAGTTTATTAGATAAAAAGAAGATACCTAAGGGGACATAAAGCCAAATACCCTTTAGTAAAAATAACAAAGCTAAAGACAACCAAAACAAAAGCTAGCAAAGTTGATTGAATCAGACATCTAGGCGCACAACAGGCGTCCGATTGCGAGTTGGGTAAGGATCTCGTGAATCTCTTTTAGATTTAGATTTTTTCTTTTGAGACTTTGGCAGAGGATTGCGAGTTGGGTAAGGATCTCGTGAATCTCTTTTAGATTTAGATTTTTTCTTTTGAGACTTTGGCAGAGAATTAAGAATGTTCTCATCCTCTTCACGCTCATCAAACCAAGAAAGAGGATTAGCATGAGCATAATCATATGTTTGATGACCAAGAGGTTCCTCATTTTCCAAATTACCCCAACAAAACTTAGCTTGAGTAGTAGATTCTCCACCAGGCTTATCATTAGGTAACTCCTTAGGTGGAGTTTTGGAAGTAGTATCCTCTTCAGCAATAATATTTGCTTCGCTCTGCATTTCGACACTAGATCGCATCTCAGTGTTCTCCCTCGTGTTATCAATGTCAGAGTCATCTGCAAGGACTTGAAAATCATTAACAGTAGGTATAGCTGCAATACCTGCCGAACCTCCTTCCCTAACTGGAATGTGTAATATCTCTACCATCATTAGAAGTTGGATTTAATTAGTTAAATACCGTGACTTTTTTTTTTTTGATAAATGGACGTTAGTCATAAATATATTGATTAAATATCGTGACTGATGTGTGACAACAAAGCCATGATATTGATTTATCCAAAAAAACACTTGTTTCACGCCATAACCAATACTTTATTTCTTAATATTAAGAAATATAGAAGCAACAGAATTGAAAATAACATCAAGTAACGTGTAGCAGATTGAATCACTAACCTCTCATGTGATGGTCCTTGGTTAGGTGGGTTGTATTGCTGCAACCTTTCATACGTAGGCAATTGGCAATTCATGCAGTTGGAAGCAAACGTCTAGCTTAATTAGCTTCTTTATTTCATGATGTCTCCTTCATCTTTAAATTTGCTGCCACCTTCAACTTGAGCACAAGGCCGGCTACAACAATCGTTAAGGAACACTGACCATAAAAAGGAACCCACTTCGGGCGTTTTCTCCACAACTCTCACTTCAAAACGCAGAAACCCTTCTGGGGGGTTCTTCGTTTAGAGAGAGGAAGAGTCTTTGTTCTGGTTAAAATTGGTTCCGAAGTATTATAGGTGACAAGATGGTTGCTCAGGACTTCCAAGTTGATTTGAATAAAGCCCTTGTGTTCCAGGTAAAAGTGTGCGGACACTGCATTTCAGATATTGTATTTTTCTGTATCTATACTTCTATCACTGTAGATGAAAAAGTATGCTCAGTAATAGTTGGTGTTGTGTTAACAATTTCTTTTACCTATTCTGAAGATTGACAGTCTATTAATTCTCCTCTGAAGTGTTTGTTTGGCACTTCCCGGGGTATTTACCACTTGATGACTTGAAGTTTGCTCCTCCTTATTTTTCCTTCGCTTTTCTCCTTGAATCTTTCTTTACTTCTTTCACAAGTATTAGAGGATGAGCTTGCTCTTTCCCTGTCTGTTTTGCCTCTGGTGTGTCTGATTAGTTTTAGTCGTCCAAACTTTTAACCTTTGACATGTTTCCAGGTTGGCCATCTTGGAGAGGCATATCAACAATGGGTTCACCAGCCTATTGTCTGCACAGGGAGCCCTCGATTTTTCGATAATGAAATTTTTGAGGTACAGACAGCCCCTTTATTGATGCCTAATTGTCACTCTGTTTACGGATATATATGCTTACTTGCTACCTTGAATTATTAACATTCACTAACTACTTGACACAGTTCTTGACTCGCACTGTGTGGTGGGCAGTTCCTACCATATGGCTTCCAGTTGTGTGTTACTCAATCTCCATGTCCGTTCGGATGGGCCATTCCTTTCCTGGAATAGTTGTGATGGTTCTTCTTGGCATTTTTGTGTGGACATTGCTTGAATATGTGTTGCATCGTTTCCTTTTCCACATTGAAACAAAGAGCTACTGGTTAGTCTCTCCCTCTCTTCTCTCTGCCCTATGTCTGTGATTTTTCTTTTTCTTTTTATGGTAATATATTCTCGGGGGATTTTCATATACACTCAAATTTAAATAATGGTTTTAAATAAAACTCACATAATATTCATATCTGATAGACATCTAAAATGTAACAATTATGATATATATTATATCATATTTTTTCTAAATTTTACACAATTGTCATCATTCAACTATAACATATAAACATATATAATAAATAAGTTTAATAGATGTTGTCTTAAATACCTTGATTATGAGTTTTTCTTCTAATTAACACTAACATTTTTCAATCAATTTGCAAGAATCATGCAATTTTCTTTATTTTTATGAAAAAATTTAGGTGAAAGGAATTCATTCTTTGATCTATATATAAGGTAGAATATAATATAAATAAGATATCTGATTATTAGAGTAAAATGAAGAAATTTTACAGTGTTAACGTAAGACCATGTGACTTATGACGTGGTCCTCCATTCCTAAACCCTAACCCTATACCCTACATCCTAAACCCAATTTTGAGTTTCTTGTTTTTAGGTATATTATCATATCATACCCTACTTAATAGGTACATTAGAAATTGATGCTAATGAGTATTTGAGTTTCAAATTGATGCAAAAATTGAGAAAGACACCAAATTTAGCTTTCATTTGTCTGAAGAGCAAATCAGAGAAACCGAAAAATGAAGAAAACTATTAATTGTAGACATTTGTTTTATATGGTAAGTTTGGTTACGGAATGAGTGTAAAATAAAAGAAAAATATGTATGAGTTTATCTTAAAAGAGACCTAGTATTTTGAGTTTTTATCTAATTTTCTCTATATTCTTTAAGAATAATGTGCTAGCTAGTTTTCTGATATTGCTTTAGGGGGAACACCATGCATTATTTTCTCCATGGCTCCCATCACAAACACCCACTGGATGAGATGCGACTTGTTTTCCCTCCGGCTTTAGCAGCTATTTTCAGCCTTCTAGTGTGTAATTTCCTCTCACATATGCATCTTTACTCGTACCAGTTACCACGAGGTCACTCTTGCTATGTTGTGTTTCATGTCTTCAAAAGTCTTCTACTATATGCGGCATTATAATTCTTTAAAGTCGTCTTCGTCTAGGCATCAAATCGAGAGTGATTTACTTTTTGAAAATGATTTTCGGTACATGAAATTATGAATCATATTGTTCAATAAACTTACTACTTATGGATTTCATCAGCCAAATCCGATTATCTGATATATATATATATGTCTGCTAGTTTTGGAATATGGTTAGGCTTTTATCACCTCCATCTGCGGCTCCGGCTTTGTTTGGAGGGATGTTATTGGGATATATAACATATGATGTCACTCATTACTACCTGCACCATGGGAAGCCATCCAAACGATTGACTCAAGGTCTCAAGGTAACAATTTATTTGGATTGATACTACTAAAGACTAGCTCCCCTGCATCCTGCATTTCTTCTCCTCTCTTTTCTTTCTATGCCTTCACAAATGCCTGCGTTTATGTTTGACAGAGATATCACTTGAACCATCACTTCAGAAATCAAAGCAAGGGATTTGGGGTCACTTCCTCCTTATGGGACAATGTTTTCGGAACATTGTCTTCAACAAAAGCTTCCAAGAAAATGAATAACCGGTAGCACTGGCTGTGCATGGATCTTCTGGCTACTGCTGTAGTAAACTAGTAACTATAGTAAGCCTTTCCCCTTTTCATATTTTCTCTTTACTCATCATTTTTCACATTCTAGCAACACTTTGCACTTTTTGTATGCAGCTAAGAGTCATAGTATACTGTTCTCTAATCCCTATCTATATGATAACTTGCTTTTCAAATGCATTTCACATTTCATTTTAACCGCGGTACAATGCCTGCAGTATTTGGAGCTGCGGAACACGACTTAGAAGTACAATAATGACTTCTCAACACATGAAGGACTTCTGGCTGCTTTGTATATGTAAAACTGTTGAGGGGTTTGGTTGCTTTGGCTCCATGAGACCCAAGAAACTGGCTCTGTAATAAAACTGTTCTTGTATCATGTATGTTTGTTACTACAATAATAAATTGGACATCCATGTTCATGCTCTATGCCTTTTTATTTTTCTTCTGCTTCCATTCTCGTCACATACATTGATCTCAAACATAATACAAAACCTTGCGTTACAAGTTAACTCTTATATTCCAACACGTCAAGAACGTTAATACTACTTCTGTAACAAGCAACGGATTTGAAATATCATTAGACAAATAAAAACCGTTAAAGCAGAGAGATTACAGAGAGGAGGCCCCTAAATCAGTTGGCGTTGACTCCCAAAAAAATCTGTTGGCGTTGACCGGACGTTGAGGGCGCGCATGCCGGGACCCAGCGTTTCTAGCAGCGAATAGTATCCCGACACGTCATCAAGAGAGCTGGAATTTTGAAAAGGCGCCAGAGTGGGCACGGTTAAGGAAAAGGCAGAATCCAACTGGAAGGATTGTTCGATGCCCATACATAATTAGACGGCCCAGATCCCTCCACCCCCTTAAAAGAACCCAGCTCCTCCAAAAACTAGAGAGAGAAACTGAGACGTGCGTTTTAGAGAGAGAAAGATTTGAGTTTTGGGGTTTTAGAGAGGAGAAAAAAGGAAGTCTTTTTGTTTCGGGTCTGATTGGATCCGAGTGTCCGACCCGGCACGCATTTTCAGGTTTGTGCTTATTTTGTTCCGATTTCAAAGCTTGCTGTTTGTTTTGTGCGGTTTGTGGATCTGGGTTGTGCTGGGTTTTGGCTAATTTGGGGTTCTGGGTTTGGTTTTGGTGCGTGCATTTTAGGGTTTTTGGTTTTGAACTGTGTGTGTGCTTTATCTGGTTTGATGAGGTTAGTTCAGTTTGATTGGTAAGAAGAGTTGGAAAAGGGGAAGAAAGAATGAGGTTTTGAGGGTTTTGTGGTGACTGGTGAGTGTTAAATTTTTGTTGCTCTGAAAGTGGGGCTGGTATCAAATGGAAGGTATTGCTTGAAATTGAAGCTTTGGGATAAAGTAAAAAGCTTTGATCTAATTGGTGTGGTAGATGATGATCTTGTTGACTTTTTTTCGGTTTTTTTTGTTTTGGTCAATAATTTGGCTGAAGATCGGTTCATGATGATTGCGGTTTTGGTACTATACTCTTGCAATGATGATGCTGGGTTGGCGTAGTCAGAAACTCTTTACAAGAGGGTCAAATTTTAGATAACTTTTCATATACCACATAAAATTCTTGATAATGGTTTCTTAGACATAACAGTCATTCTAGAGCTATTATTGAGGAGGAACCTGAAAAAAATTTCAACAACAAAGAAAACAAGGCTTGAGATTTATAGTAGATTTGGACCGTTGTATAACTTAGTCCCATAATCTTAATTTATTTCGCTTGGCTAGTAACAATTTTAGCTAATGCTAAATTATGGGAAATGGAATAGAGACGAAGGCTGACATGGGACAATGTACGTGGTCTTGAAATATTAAGATAGAAAAATAAGAAAAAGATGCTTGAAAATAAAAATGAAGAAAAGCAAAAAATACATGATAGAATTTAGCCTTTTAGGTAGATTTGTAAGTGTTTGGCAGAAGCCATGTCTATTATTTTTAAGTTCAGTGTTTTAAGAAAATGAAGATAGATTGACTTATATTTCTATCTTTGTCTTTGTGTCATAAGGGTCAAATATGTAGTGTTATGATAGTATGTATGATAAGCAGTAAAAAATTCAACCAATGAGAAACATGGTAAAAACTTGAGAAGGGTCAATTGACCCCTTTGGCCCTATTGTGGCTACGCCACTGGCTGGGTTGAACTAGAGACTGATTACTGGTATAATAATGTTACCAAACTAAGTTGGGACTTTTTAGTTCCTGACTGTATTCTGCCTTGGTGAATTGAATGATGTAGGTTGTGCTGCTTTTTGTGTTTGTTTGTTTAGGGTAGTGCTGATAGAATCATAGGAAGGGTTCTTTATAGGATGAGAGTATAAAACCTTCGTTGTTTATTCCTTGACGTTCTTCCAGTTCTGATTGTGAAAAATAATCTGGGGTTTTAATCAGTCCTTTTCTGCTTGTTGTTCCAGCAGTGCTATCTGTGACAAGATGGTTGCTCAGGACTTCCAAGTTGATTTGAATAAAGGCCTTGTATTCCAGGTAAGGCTACATTCTCATATGTCTCTATACCTTTCGAGGGTGAAGTATGGGGTCCTGCTCAGTGCCTTTCCCATCGGCTTTGTAGCCTCAAACCTATGTCCGTTTAGATCTTAGGGCTCAATTAGAAAACCATTTTTATGGTTCTCAGATATTGTTCTTCTGTTACTTCCTCTACAAGTCTATATATATCTGGCATTGTCTGAACAATTTCTACACCTGTCCTGAAGATTATCAGTCTATTCTTCTCCTATAATGTTTGTTTGGTACTTCCGTGGACCACTTGAATTTTGCTTCTCCTTTTCCATCTCGGGCAGTCGTAAACATACATTTTCTTTTCTCTTTGAAACTTCCGTACTTTTTTTTCTTACTAATATGTGAGGAGTTTGCTCTTTCTTTCTCTAACTCTCTCTTTTGCATTTCGTGTGTGTGATTAGTTTTAGTACAAACTTTGAACCTTTTGATGTTTCACAGGTTGGCCATCTTGGAGAAGCATATCAAGAGTGGGTTCACCAGCCTATTGTCTGCGTGGAAGGGCCTCGATTTTTCGAAAATGAATTTTGGGAGGTAGTGCCATCCCCTTATGGATTTGCTTATGTGCCAACTTGAATTATTAATATTTATTCAGCTATATTAGAGCTCCGCGTCTGACTTATTTTGAATACTTGAAACAGTTCTTGACCCGTACTGTGTGGTGGGCAGTTCCTACCATATGGCTTCCGGTGGTGTGTTACTTTATCTCCAAGTCTGTACAGATGGGCCATACCTTTCCTGAAATAGTTCTGATGGTTCTTTTTGGCATTTTTGTGTGGACATTGCTTGAATATACGTTGCATCGTTTCCTTTTCCACATTGAAACAAAGAGCTATTGGTTAGTCTCTCCCTCTCTCTCTCTCTCTCTCACACACACACACACACAAACACACAGACATTCCTTAAGTTACTTGTTCATGTGTATACATGTTTTGTTATTATTTGAGAATAATATGCTAGTATTCTGATAATGCTTTAGGGGGAATACCATACATTATCTTCTCCATGGCTGCCATCACAAACACCCAATGGATGGTTTGCGACTTGTTTTTCCTCCAACTGCAACTGCAATCTTATGTTTTCCGGTATGTTATTTTCTCTCATCCTTGTAGTCTTACCATGTGGTCACTTACTTACTATGTTGTGCCTCAGAATAGAATATGTGCACATATATAGTTAATGATTATTCTAAATCTGGAATGTTATATTAATGTTTTCTTGTGTAAAACAATAGTTTATGCCCTGCATTGTGTGAACCATGTTACTTTGCCTATCTTTGCCATGTTCTCAATATTGGAAACAACTGAATAGCTGTTTGCAATAATGACATTGAATTATTGTGATGTAGAAGTATACTTGCACATTGTTATTATTCTTTAAAATCGTCTAGGTACCAAATTGTTCTTTGTGTTCATGTATAGATTTTTTTTTTCCTTAAAAAGAGAATAATGAATCTTTACCTGTTGTAACTCTATCCTTATTGTTGCCAGTTCTATAACTTGGTTAAGCTGATGTCCTCCCCCTCTGTTGCTCCTGCTTTGTTTGGCGGTGGTTTATTGGGTTATGTCATGTATGATGTTACCCATTACTACCTTCATCATGGCCAGCCATCCAGTAAGGTGCCCAAAGATCTCAAGGTAAACATCACAATTTGTTGCATGCTTGCAATAGCTTCATAAAAGACCAATACTGTTTCTCCTTTCAAGTGTGTTTGCGGTATCAGGGTCAATAAGATGTTTGCTTGTTTTTGGCAGAAATACCACTTGAATCATCACTTCAGGATTCAGGACAAAGGCTTTGGGATAACTTCAAGTCTGTGGGACAGGGTGTTTGGAACACTTCCTCAAACCAAAGCTGCTAAAAAGAGTAGATAATTCTGGTAATTGGTTAGAATAGCAAGTAGTATCAGCAAGCTGCTCAACGTACCTTTGATTCCTTAACATTCTTTGTTCTCCTAAATTTATTGTTTGCATAAATTTATGTTTTCCGGGTGGGGTTATCACGGTGGTTTCAAATTTTGTTGTTCTGTAAATTAAGAATGATGTACTCAGATTCACTGGTTGTTTATTAAGCAATTCCTCGTCTATAATGTGTTGTTTCTCGTTTTGCTCCTTAATCTGATCCTTGCATTTTGAGCTGTTTTGTTGATGTGGGTTCTTTCGTGTACATGCTCAATTCGAGTCTTTCAGAGGTTTCATGTGGGATTTGTTATGCTACCTTGTTTTGATTGTCCAACCCGCATAATCTGAGATCTTTTATCCGTTCATTACCATGATCGTAAATCATTGCTCCTTGGTATAGAGCAGACATTATAGAGAATCGTAATGAAATCTGAAATCATCTGTAAAACAAAATAGAATTACACGGTTGATGATTGAAGGCTATCATTTAGAAGTAATTTCAATTTCTATAGAAATTTAAAAATCATTAGAATTACAATTCCATGAATTTAAATTCTATTAATTAAGAATTATGTTGTTTGGATCTCATGATGTAGAGTTTTAAAATGACAAGAATTTGTATTTAGACTAACTTCAGTCACGGGAATTGACAAATAACACATATTTTGTGAGGAATTCAAGTCAGGAATTTAAGCTTCCAAATTCTACGATTATTTTCCTGTGAAAATTGCTAATTTCACGGGATAAGAATCCAAACAAGAGAAACAATCCTAAAAAATTAGGAATTCCTTATTTTTAATTAAATTCCCGGGAATTCACATACATCCAAACAAATCGTTACAGAATGAGAATTATGAATTAGAGACAAATAGAATGTAAGAAGTCATGAATTAGAGACAACTTGAATGTAAGAAGTCATGAATGGATCGGAGACGGGAATCAATATGAAAATGATTCCTGAACCCATATCCCCTTTGGATATCAAAGATCAAGAACGATTATTCAAGAATCAACCGAGTAATGAGCATCCATTATGATTCCTTCATGTAATTAGTATACGCGAGAATACTTTTACTTGCAATCATTCTGACTAAAGGATGAATTACCTCGTAATCATTCGTCCTCATTCTGAGTAAGTAAACATACTATGATTAGAAACATGATGACGACGGAAACACATTGGGCCCGGCCCAATCTAGAAAGCCCATTCGTTTTCATAGATTTTCACATTTCCAGATCCAACACACAAAAAAAAGAAATAAAAGGAGAAACAAGAGGCTGTACGGGGGTTTAAGGATTCGAGTGAGCGACCCAATTCCCGCATTAGGGTTCCCTCTCTTCTCTCTCTCTCTCTCTCTGCGTCAAATGGAAAGACTGCGGCTTTAGGGTTCGTTCGCTTCAGCAGCTTCGTCCCTGCTGAAATTGGCTTGACTCGGCATCTCTCTCACTCGCAGCAATGGCGGCGACAGCGCCGGTGGAGACTGAGAAGGCCAATCCATGCTGCGCTGCGGTACGCCTTCTTTCGAATCGCTTTCATTTTATTTTCAATTAACCTTTTGGAGTGATTTCGGTTTCGATTTCGATATTCGGCTAAGTTTGTGCTTTTTTGTTGTTGTTGCAGTGGCAAAGGAAGTATTTGAAAAGTGAGAAGCTGCGGAATCATCTCCGGGAAGCTGTGAATATCCTTCAGAAGGGGACAGAAGAAGTTCAGGCACAGCATTCTGCTCTCAAGAAAGGTAAATTTCTCATTGTCTCTCCAAACTAATGCATCTCCCGGTATTTGTTAGGTAGATGTTGAAATGATTATAATGTCTCGACTTGATTCGATGAGATTGTTGTGGATTAGATGCTAAGGTTCATAGTAATGTAATTAGTTTCGGATACAAAACAAGGTTACTAATTGAATTTTTATGCGGTACCAGGCTTATGGAAATGTAATGATTCCAAAAAAGAATATAAGTCTAAGATTTGAAGAGCCCTCTGTGGCAGGACTAAATGAATTAAAAGTTTTCATGAAAAAGATTTCGGTTTTTTTTTTAATGTTGGAGAAGAACAAGCTCTTTTTTAGTGTGCTGGGATGTTGCGCTTAATAAGCTGGGTAGTGAACAAATTTTCTAATTTTCTCTTATGTTGTTTTGCATTTTGTAGAATATGAGGAGTTGCGAGTGCTGGCAGATGTTGAGAAAGAGGAGAAAATGAAAGAATCTGCTGCAAGGGTCTCTCTGGAGAACGAGATTTCTGAGTTGAAATGTGAGATACTTTCTCTCAAGCAGCGGGAAGGTGCAGATTCTCAAGATAAGGATGAAAGAGAGCTTCTTAAAGGGCAGGTCTCTGACCGGGAACATGAGATTGGTCATCTTAAGGAGCTGATTGAGAGAGAGAAGAAAAGAGCGGAATCAGAAAGTAAGAAAGCAGAAGTGGAGAAGAAAAAGGCTGCCGAAGCACAAAAGAGTATGAAAATTGAAAAAAAGAAGGCTGATGAGGAATGGAAGCGTGCCAATATTGAAGGAGAGAAGGCGAAGAATTATAGGCTTCAGTTGGAGGTATTGGAGAAAGAAGTCGCTAAAGCAAAATCTAATTCTGAAGGGGAAAAGGAGATTAGTTCTCTCAAGGAGCTTATTGAGAGAGAGAAGAAAAGAGCAAAATCAGAAAGTAAGAATGCAGAAGTGGAGAAGAAAAAGGCTGCTGAAGCATTGAAAAGTATGAAAACTGAAAAACGTAAGGCTGACGAGGAAAGGAAACATGCCAATGTTTTAGGAGAGAAGGCTGAGAATTATAGGCTCCGGTTGGAGGTATTGGAAAAAGAAGCTGATAAAGCAAAATCTGATTTGGCTTCTGAAATATTAAAGCTTGAAGTAGCAAACAAAAATCTTGAAGCAGAAAAACAGAAGGTCGTAAAGGAGAGAGAATGTGCAAATTCAGAGAAGGCGAAAGCTGAGGAACTGAGGAAGCTTGCGGAAGCCAACAGGAGAAAGACCATTGAAGAAAAATCTCGTGCTGAAAGTTTGTCTCTGCAATTGGTAGAGAGCAGAAAGAGGGTTGATGAATTACAAAAAGAGCTAAACGAAGTTAGGTGTTCAACAAAATTGCATGTGGATCTTGGTGTCCAACCTCATGGTAATAGAATTGATACATCCAAAGAGATTTCATGTTTGGAGGAAGCAAACAAAAGATATGAAGTTGAAAAGCAGAAGGAATGAAGGAGAAAAGGCGTGCAGACTCGGAGGCGATGAAGACTCAAAAGCAGAAACAGCTTGCTGAAGTAAATTTGAAGAAGGCCGTTGAAGAAAAATCTCGTGCTGATCATCTATCTCGGCAGTTAGATGAAGCTAAAAAAGAGATTGAGGAATTGTCAACTAGAAAGTTGATCGAGGTGTCTGCTGTACAACAACTTGCCAAGGGTATGGATTCTGAAAGTGTGAAGGTGAAACTCTTAAAGAAACGGCTTAAGCTTGAGAAAATGCAAAGCAAGCATTCTAAGGAAGTGGTCAAGCTGGAAAGAAATCGCAACAGTATCCTACATCATGAACTTGGTCGTTTGAAGTTGGACTGTGATCAAATTTCACAGCGGTTGTATATGCTTAATAACTCATTCTCCTATAATGCCGAAGGTATAGATGACCATGAAAAGGTTCGTCCTCTTGTTCTATTCGTTTTAGTTAACCCTGCTTAATTTGAATCTATGCTAATATTGTTAGTAATGATGGCACTGGTCAGGGAATCTCTACTCGAAACATAGTATTTACCTGTTTTAGTGTTTGCTGCTCGGCTTTGCTTTTAAGTTCTCTTTCCTTTTTTCAGGCGTGGTTGATGACAAATGAACCTTGTTCATCTGATGGCTTTTAGTGTTGTATTCTGGTGGGTAGAGAATAAGCTTGCTCTTTATACTAATTAGTGCATGCTAAGTTGTAAATAATGCCGGAGTTTGACAGTGAGGTTCAAAATGAAGTGTAATCTTGCCTCCTGACGTTTCTCAAATAAAGATATACAAATCTGGAGAAACATATATATTATTGTCTGTCTTGTCCAGTTTGTTTAGTTACTGAGTGTCTTAGATAATGGAACACTCATCAAACTCTTCTTCTCACACCTAAGATTAGGGAACACACCTTTCAAAATACAGTTTGGCTTCTAAATACCACATTTTTAGTTCTTGTCTTTCATACTAAATTAGTTTCTTGGATAATTCGAACATATATGTGATGTTATCCGTCATTGCACAAGCTTGTAGTCCTGTAATGTTAACTGAATGGCTGTTTTCACTTTGCAGACCTGGAATATCATGAAAAAGCAACGGTTAAGCAACAAGAATTACCAAGAGTTAGATTCTTTGCAGATGAATCTTCGAAGTGGGACTGACTTTCTGAAACCTGGCTTCCCAGTTTTGGATGCATCAGATCCTTTCAGGGAAGCCATGCAACATACTGGACCTTATCCTGTATCTGGAGGAAACTGCACTGGATCTATTTCAGGTATTGATTCTAAATTAGAGTCTCCTAGAGGCTCTAAGAGAAACATGTCAAAGAGTTCTGCAATAAATTCGAGTACAGCATCTTTTTCTGATGGACAGTTGGTGGGCTCACAGGAAAAAGGTGCATTTTCTGTTACCGTGCCAACAAAATTGGTTGAAGAAAATGTGCAGCAAGCAATATCCCACTTGTCTACTGAGGTTGTCAATAGAAAGTGCAATGAAACTATTGATGTGGTGGCTGAAAACACTGTCAAAAGTCCTGTACGAAGTAATGGTGTTGGAAAAGTTAATGAGCATAGCAGGAAGAGAAAGAGGATAATAGATGCAGTTGAATTGATTGAGAATCTGTACTGTGAGGGTAAAAAGTTCCACCAGCAGGTAGAGGAGAAGCTATCTGATTTGCATTGTTTGTTAAGCAATAAATCAAAGAAACCGGTTGAAGAAAGACTGCACAAGGAGAGAGAGGCACTTTGTGGAGGAAAATGGGGAAAATGGGTATTGACAAGTGGTTTGGTCAGGAATGAGCAAAAGAAGGCAGATAGATTTGAAAATGAATGTGCCAATGTCTGCAGACAAGTTTCGGAAATTGGGGGTGAGCTGATAGGGACTGCCCAAGCAAGCAGAGACGGCATAAGTGATCCTGATTTTAGTGATATAGCAAGTTTTGATGAAGTAACAGATGGGAACTACCTGAAACTGTTAGAATTGGACAATCCTGCTGATGAAGAGTGCTACAGGATGGCAATGGAAATGCCATTGTCTCCTACACTTCCCGAGTTTGAGGTTCAAGCTGTTGAAGCTTCTCAGGCCAATAAGATCAATCCTTCAATAAAGGAATCCATCTGCAACGGATATTCAAATAAGAATGGAGGTCATGTTGATTGTTGTGACATACAAGGCCTGAATGGGAATGGTTCTGGTATTTCTGTAGCAATGGGTAAACTGTGGGACATCCAGGTGCATGATGCTGGTGCTGAAGTGGTGTCTAATGCACCTATATTAAGAAGTAAGGCTATGTTCCCATTTGGAAGTGATGGTGCTGCGGGTGACGATATTTTCCAATATCATGTTGTGTTTTCAAATACTGAAGACAGCAATAGCCTCTCTAGGATATGTGACGCATCCAGAAGTTGTATTGCACAGTGCTCTTTGGCTACTCATAAGGAGTGGATCGTGCGAGATATTCTGTTTGCTGTTAAGAATGAAGAAAAACTTCTTCCGAAGTAAGTAATTCATGGAATCGAGATATTCAAATTTTCTCTTCCCTTACTGTGTTTCGATGTGTTCTCTTTCCCTATCTCCTAAGCAAGCTGTTTAGTTCTCATTGGAGATGATTTTGATCTATTTTTTACTTCTTCAATGTCTAGATTTTTATACTGTGGATATTTGTGCTAATTGATTCATTTTGTTCTGTACAGGGAAAAGGTTTGTGTATTATTTTCCTTGTTGCTGCTTAACTTCTCCATTGCTTCTTCAAGTAAATTTGGGAGCATGTATTTGGAATCAAACCCCTGCTTGGATTCTTTTGCTCGACACGTGTGCTCATGTTGGTGAATATTTATCATTTTATTGTTTTCATATTCTTCTGTGGTCCGTTATAGTTATGATTATTTTCCTCTCTGTGCAGTGATGTCTGATGGTGATGGCAGAAGGATATTTTCAGAATTTGGTTGTTTAGATGAATCCCTTGGTCTCATAGAGGATTTCATAATACAAGGGAGAGTTTTTGTCTGTATGGATGCACCTTCCAAGACAATGGATGAGTGCCACTCTAGGAGCTTCCTACGTGGCAAGATAGATATATCCCCTCGTCCAGCATCAGCAGATGAGTTGGTGGCAGGGAGCATTGTATTGGCATCACTATGTGCAGCATTTGATCACATTGGTTTTATTTGTGAAACTTCCTACAACATTTTAATGATTAGGGGATTAGATCGTTCATTGGTTCTGAAGATGCTTCATGTTTTTGCTTACATGGGTGGGGAGAAGTTTTTCAACTTCAGTAACTATAGTTTAGTGAATGTCTTGAAATCTATTGTTAGATTTCTCGAGGGAGTTAGCAATTCAGGAAATGAGTTCTGTCCGTGTGTTGAATGCCCATTTTCAGATGATTCTGTTTCTGTAGATACTGCTATATCATTTCTTTTAGAAAGGGTAATGCAATCAGACAATTCAAATACAGATCTCACACTGTGCGACCTCAGCGATCTCCTATCATTGGTGGAGTTGGTTGCATCTAACATGGTACTTGCAAAAACCTCTGAGTTTATTTTTCACACTATTTTCTTATTATGTTTTCCAAGACCTAGGGATAGATTGTTTCTCTGCTTTACATGATTGCCTTGTTACACTTTTCTAATTTAAGACTGTTTGTACAAGTTCCTGCCGTGTTGTTCTTAGCACTTGGTAGCTTGGAGGTGTTAATCTTTTTGTGTGTAATGTTTAAGTGCTCTCAAAATGTTTGAGGGAGATATTTAATAGAACTGTTTTGTTTCAATAAAATTGTTTAATTCAAATGTAATCAGTATAAAATTGCTGACATAGGATCAAAGTAGATGGATGAAAAATGGGTTGCTGATGTTTATATGTTTGGATACTTTGGCAACTTTTTTATAATTAATACTTACTTTTCCATAGAAGTATACAAACTTTATGCTATGTTATCATATTGAGGAGTTAACTCCTTCAAATGGTTCTTAGAGAGTTTTTGTTGTGTTTTGTTTTCTTTGTTTATTATTTTTTTCGACCACTTATTCTTAAGAGAATGATGCCTGAAAGTTTCTCTATTTCAATGTAGAGCTGGACGTGGACCAGTGTCAAAATTGTTCCTCAGCTGATGAAAATTTTGGAATCATGCAATGCGGAGAATGTTGTTGCTGGAGTTGTTGTCCTCCTTGGTCAACTTGGGAGGTATGTTTATCACCTAATTTGCTTAAAACTTTGTTGTTTTCTTGCGTCATATGATATGATTTATTAGCTGTTTTCATTTACTGTTTCTTGCTTGCAGCTGCTTTGATGACATTATCTAATCTTAAAGTAGGCTGCTAAGTCTAACAATGTGCTCCTGATTTGTAGGCTTGGAGTTGATTCTGTTGGCTATGAAGATAAAGGGGTGGAATTCTTGAGACAGAAGTTGTCTGCTTTTTTATGCCGTGACTCGGCGACCAGTACAGGTCTTCCTACTCAAATTGCCACTGTCACGTCTATGCTGAGTCTGATGTCTTCTGATTTCAGAACAATTATCCAGAGTAATGTGAATCCTTCCAGCATTACAAGTCAATCTGATCCGGCACAGTCGATAAGAAAGTGGTTTTCTTTGCTGCCAAAAAAGCAACAGGAGTTGTCATCCAGCCTTTTACAAGCTGCTAGTGTAGATAAGAGTCGAGATGCTCTGTGAAACTGCAAGGATGCTCTGACCTGAAGGGGATAATTCTTTAATGCAGGTTGTAGCCATAGGAATTTTTTTTTTTGTGAGGGTAGGAGATTAGATTTGGGTCAAATTTTTACCATTCCATTTAGGGTTCATGACAAAAGAGAGTAGGGTTAGTAGTGTTATGACTGTATCTTGAAGAAATTGAGGATTCATGAAAAGAGCATTGTATATATTCCTTAGCCATTGAGTATTGGCTTCTTTTTGCTCTCATCTGTAATTTTTCTTATGAGAATGGAAATGTTGTTGTTGTCCTTCGACAAATTGCGTCCATTAGAGAGCTGGATTGATTAATTGGCCAAATAACTAAATGGTAGTGACCCTAACGCAATTTGATTTGGCATTGCATGCAAATGTAGGACTGTTATAACTAGGGATCAGCTAGTGTGTGTGTGTGTGTTGGTTACACTAATATATCATAAGCTGAAGGCTACATTATCATGAAACAAAGCCAAGTTCTTGGCTCAACTAAACTCAGAAGGAACACTTGGCCTGATTGATTAGACTCTTCCTATGCCAGACAAAACACGAAGAGGAGGGATGCTTTGCTCGTTTCTGAAGAAGTTATGTGGATCAACCTTGCTCTTCACTTCTGCAAGTCTCTTGAAATTGTTCTTGAAGTACTTTCTCCCCCAACTACTTGCTTCCATGTAGCTTGTGTTGGTGCCTCTGTTGTTGGTCCCCAACTCAAGGTCCTTATAATTGATATAGGCACCCCTTGGGGAGCTTGACACACAAGGCTTCATAAACCTATAAAGCATATCCAGCCAATACATATGTTTGTTGGCTTCACTAACCTCATTCACATCCCACTTCACTAGGTACTGTATGTTGTACAGATTCCCTTTCCTATGAGGAAATGGAATTTCAAATTCCGAAATCTCAGCCATTTTTCCACCATAGGGGTCCAGTATCATGAAAACTAGTTGTTCATGCATGAACCTCTCCCAAATCCCTTGTAGCACGATTTCTGGAATAGGGTTTACTACATAGTCGGATTTGGCCTTGAAATTGCTCTTGTAGAGTGCCTCCTTAGACAACAAGACCTCCAAAGGCTGGTCTTTTTTGTATCCAGCAAAGTACTGAGCAGATTGGACCCAACTCATTTCAATGCAGTCTTTTGCTTCCAAACCCAACTCTGGAAAGCTCTGTTTCATCAATGGCATGAGTGTCTCGATCTCTCCCAGAAACAAAGAATTGAAATCGGCTTGGACTTGTTTCTGACTCCCACTCCCTACATTTTGAAGGATGACTCTCATGAAAAGATCCTCATGGAAGTTGTGTGCAATGTACTGCCACCTATTCACAAGGCTACTTCCACCTTGTGATATTAACTTGCTCACTGTAAAACCTGTCACAACTTTTGGGACCTGAACCAATTTGATCTTCCATGAAACAATGATCCCAAAACTTGCTCCCCCACCTCCTCTAATGGCCCAAAACAGGTCCTCACCCATTGTTTTTCTGTTCATGATTTTCCCATTTGCATCAATCAAAATTGCATCTATGACATGGTCAGCTGCTAGGCCATATTTTCTAATCAAAGTCCCAAATCCACCACCACTAAAATGACCTCCAACTCCAACAGTTGGGCAAATCCCAGCTGGGAATCCATGGACATCACTTTTCTTTCCAATGCTATAGTAAAGCTCACCTAGTGTAGCTCCTGACTGAACCCAAGCTGTTTCATCTGCAAGGTTGATATCAATGGACTTGAAGTTGATCATGTCAATGATGATGAAGGGGGTCTTGCAGAGATATGAGAGCCCTTCATAGTCATGACCTCCACTTCTGACCCTGATTTGTATGCCACGTTTTTTGCTGCAAAGCACAGCTGCATGGATTTCGGACTCGTTGAAAGGTGTGAGAATGAGGAGAGGCTTTGATGTGGAGTTTAGCCATCTAGGGTTTTGTTGTGAGGATTTCAAGATAGATGAATAAGAAGATGAGTTTGAGGTGTGGATAATTTGAGAGACTTCGCTGTAGTAACTGAGTTGGGTTGTCATGCACAGCCTGAGAGGTTCAGTGGTTGGATCAGAACTTGCACATGAAACTAAACTCAGAAACAAAGAAAGCACTAGTACTAAGAACTCCATCTCTTGCAAATTTGAGTTTTGAGTCGGAGTTTGGTTATACACATATATACATACATCTGCTTCATGCACTTAATTATATGCTTAGTACGTTCGGCTTGTTATGCTGCTACACTGCATAGGAGCAAAGAGCTAAAGTGAAATTAGTGATGATTACTATGCAGCAAACAAGAGGATCTACCAGTTTTGGCTTTTTTAAATTTACGTCTGTCGGTATTCATCAATTAAAGAACACTAGCGAATTGCCAAGTAATCCACAATGTGTCGACATGCCTTATCGTAGTGGGATACAAATTTACTCCCACCTTATTTCCCACCCATCTAAATGCATGACACATGTTATATTTTCTTTAGTTCATCTAACAATGGTTAACAATATAAATATAAAATTATTTATTTAATTTAAATTTGTAAGATTGGGTATTGGGTTTTAAGGTATAGGGTTTAGGGTTTTAAGGTTTGGGGTTTAGGGTTTTAAGGTTTGGGGTTTAGGGTTTCGGGTTTCGGGTTTAGGGCTTATTCTTTTATCATAATTAGTTAAAACCTAGTTAAGTAAAACCCTAAACCCTAAACCCCAAACCCTAAACCCCAAACCTCAAACCTTAAAACCTGAAACCTGAAACCCTAAATGCCAAACCTCTCAAATTTATATTAAATAAATAATTTATATTATTAACTATAGTTAGGTGAGTTAATAAAAATAGACATGTGTCATGCATTTAAATTGATGAGAATGAAGGTGAGGAAATAAAGGTGGGAAGCAAATTTGTATCATAACCTGTGCCTTATCGAATGCCAATTGCCAAGTAACCCACAATGCATGTGTTGTAAGCAACCTCTTGTATTTCTGGCTATATTGCTAAACAATCACCGAGTCCCAATCTACACCAGAAGATCAACAAAAGGTCTGATGCCCTGGCCTTATACGACAAATTGTACGTCAGAAATTTCTACTAATTTAACATGGTAACTCAAACCAATTTACTGTAATTGATTGAAGTAGCAGGTAGCTGCATTCGGTTCTGCTTATGATTCGTGTTTGCATGCAAAATAAGTAGCTATGTGTCAAATTGCATGTATATATAGTTGATTAATGCACTTCTAGTTCTTTCTTTGTCTGTTTGTTTCTTCTGGTTTTTTCCTAGCCTTCTATGGCCAGCAAGCATACGATGAATTGGTCATGCAGCTGACATTTTCAAAAGTGATGGGGCAGCTGATTGAGGATGCCAAATCAGTTAGTGCTAGTCATCTGTCTTAATTTTATAATCAAAGCATTTTCCAACATTTTTGACCTCTTCTACTTCTACCGGTAGGTCTAGGATTGAATGTTTTGATGCGAGCACACATAGAAGAGGGATTTTCATACAGCAGTTGATAGTTTTGTCATGATTATTTTTGATATATTTAGTTTTAACTTTTAATCCATGCTTGTAGATCCTTATTTTTATGAAAATTATACAGCGCACCCGACCAATCTCACCGTCCACTCACCCGTATCCAGCCCCACCCGGCGATCTCACCGTTTAATTTCCTGGTGCGCGGCGCACCCGGGTGCGCCGAATACGTTCTCTTATTTCTAATATAAAAAGAAAAATGGAAGATACTAAATCATATTTAGTTATTACCTAAGATTAAGTACAGTAGAAATGATCATCTATGATCACATTCACTCAAACAGAAAACGCTTTGCTCATTCTTGAAGAAGTTTTCATAGTCAACCTCACCTTTAATACGTGCCAATATTCCTTATAATTGCCTTTGAAGTACTTCTCACCCCAAACCTTGGATTCCAAGTAAGTCCAATTCACATTTCATCCAAATTCCAATGTCCAAATCCTTGTAATTAACATAGGCAGTTCTTGGATTTGTGGTGGCAAATTGACCCATAAAATTGTAAACTTATTAATCCAGTCCAGCCTCCTCTTCTCAATCAATGCTTCTCCCTTTTGCCACTTACTGATCGAAGTACTGAATATTGTACAGAACTCCAGCTCTATGAGGAAATGAAGTTGAAGACTACTGATATCTCATTCATTTTTCCACCATAAGGATCCCACAGCATTACACCTGCTTCACTACTGCCTTCCAGCATTACCTTCCACAGGGACTCTAAATCAGTTTCTGAAATGGGTTCAGTCACAAAATCAGACTTGGATTTGAAGAATCCCTTAAAACCTCCAAATTAAGGCTGAGTGAGGTTTATACCTTCAGTGTCCAAAATGGATTGTATCCAACTCATTTCCCTGCAGTCCTTGGGCTTCAAACCTAACTCTGGAAAGCTTGAGCCAATCAATCGGAGTAATTGATCAATGGTTCCTAGAAATAATGCATTGAAATTTGCTTGAATTGTTGCTACCCCTTTTGAATCTTTCACTACAACAAACCAGTTATTCTTATGACATAGGCTCACATAGCTCTATAAAAATGAACCATGAATGCGATTAGTAAACAACAAACCAGTTTTTACCCAAAAAAACCAGGTCCATGAGATCATACTGTATGTTGCTTATTTTGTGTTATTTCTTTCCTTTGATTGAGCTCAATCAGTGCAAGCGCCCTTGCATTGCCATTAGGAATAATCAAGATGTCACGTCAGATTCTTCCATGTTTCAATTAGTGAATCTGCTCCTGGCACTTGTAACCCATTACAGAAAATGATGCACTCTAAAAGTTAATTATTGATAATCTTTACTAACTTATCAAGGCTAGGTGTTAAAGTTGCCAACACAACGCTAGTAGTTCTTGGAGAAGCATTGCGCCTAAATCAAAAGGTATTTTGAAGTGGACTACACCGTGTTGATGAGACATAACAGGGGCAATTCTCTGAAAATTTAACACATCAATCCATTGATAGAAGTTCTTGTACAGCACAACACATTTCATCCATCTTTAGGTCCTCTACTCAAGCCTCAGGTTCAACTGTTCAAGTGTTCAACAACACCACAATCGAAAGCCTCGAGTCATCTTAGCCTTAGTAGGCTCAGTGGAAAATCTCAGTTGGTAGTGGGGACTGGGGAGGCCACGTTATAGGACACTCTGGTGTTAAATCATAATCCACAAAACACAGTGAAGACTATTTACCCCAAAGGACTGACACCAAGATCACATGACATTTGCATTAGCTCATCAAGGTGATACTAAGACACATTTCATGCTTCTATAAAGCAATACACACACACACTCACACACTAAGAGTTAAACAAGGCAGCATGGTGCTTCCAAACTGTTCAAAGTTTCTGCTGTTTCCTTTTCTTCTCCTGCTATCGTCTTCTTCAGCACATTCTTCATCTTCTAGTGAAGACGTTTTTAGCCAGTGCCTCTCGTATCACTCTAAGGTTTCAATTTCATTCTCAAGCACCATTTTTACCCCAAACAACTTTGCCTTCACCACCATCCTACAATCAACTGCAGAGAACCTCAGATACGTAGTCCCTTCAGCACCAAAGCCAGAGTTCATTTTTACACCAACACATGATTCCCATGTTCACTGCTGTTATTTGCTCAAAACAGATGGGAATACATCTTAGAGTCCGGAGTGGAGGCCACGACTATGAGGGTCTCTCCTATGTGTCCGAAATTGAAACACCTTTCATCGTCCTAGACCTTGCCAAACTTCGATCAGTTAATGTTGATATCCAACAGAACAGTGCATGGATTCAAGCTGGTGCCACCATTGGCGAAGTTTACTACAGAATTGCAGAGAAAAGCGCAACACATGGCTTTCCCGCCGGTCTTTGCACAAGTTTAGGTGTGGGAGGTCATATAACCGGAGGTGCATATGGTTCCATGATGAGAAAATATGGCCTTGGGGTTGATAACGCTGTCGATGCTCAAATAGTTGGTGTAGACGGCATAATTCTTGACCGAGAGACCATGGGAGAGGACCTGTTTTGGGCAATCAGAGGAGGTGGAGGAGCAAGCTTTGGAATTATCCTGTGGTGGAAGATAAAGCTGGTTCCAGTTCCATCAACTGTGACAGTTTTTACAGTTGCCAGGACCTTGGAACTAGATGGAACAAAGCTCCTACATAGGTGGCAACAAGTGGCTGCTACTGAGCTTGATGAAGATCTTTTTATTAGAGTTATCATACAACTAACAAGTGACAGCAAAAGTGGCAAGAGAACTGTCACAACTCTTTACCAAGGTCAGTTCCTCGGAGGGGTTGAAAGACTCCTCTATATTATGCAAACAGGCTTCCCGGAACTGGGATTGACCCGAAAAGATTGTACTGAAACCAGTTGGATCAAATCTGTGATGTACATTGCAAACTACCCTAATGGAACTCAACCAGAGATTCTGCTCCAAGGAAAATCTACAAGCAGGAGTTACTTCAAAGACAAATCAGACTTTGTCAAAGATCCGATCCCTGAGACCGGGCTTGAGGGACTGAGGAAAAGGTTGATAGAAGAAACCAATCCTGTGTTGATTTGGACACCATATGGGGGAATGATGAGCAAGATATCGGAGTCGGATACACCTTTCCCTCACAGGAAAGGAGTCCTCTTTAAGATTCAGTACCTGACTATATGGCAAGCTGCAAATCAAGACGAGGCAAAGCACATAGACTGGATTAGGAAGCTTTACAACTACATGGCTCCTTATGTCACAATGTTTCCGAGGCAAGCATATGTGAACTATAGGGACCTTGATTTGGGGATCAACAAGAAGAGCAACTTAAGTTTCATTGAAGCAAGTTCTTGGGGTTATAGGTATTTCAAGGACAACTTCAACAGACTGATAAAAATTAAGACCAAAGTCGATCCTGATAACTTCTTCAGGCATGAGCAAAGCATCACACCTCTTCCACTCACTGTCAGTAGAACAATGAACTAGATATGATGGTGGTAGCAAAGTAAAGGGCTATGAGTATTTATCAGAGTTAGCATAAAACTTCATCTGTTTGAAAAATAGTAATCCTGAATCTAAATTTACCAAGAGTAATAACCAGCAAATTGGAGAGTATAGTCAGACCAAGTTTATATGCAGGAATAATGATTGAATAAATGTGTCAATGATATGCAGCAACCTATGTAGCAATCCTGATCACTAATATAATACTAGGTAGTACAATTGTGTATCTTATATTCTAGTGCTCATTGCCCACAGTAGTTCAAAATGGACAATTCTGGATTCTGAAATCTCAATTCAATCATATTCTTCATTGATGGATGTAATATGCTCCAAAGAGCAATCCTCAAGTCAGTGACCAATTAAACTAAATATAATTGGACACAATCAAAGAATAAAGTTCACATGAATTAGAGACTTTACTTGCTACACTTCTTGAAATTTCTTAATATACAGAGGTCAAGATATATCCACAATTTCTTAATCCTGCTCCTGTTATAACTTTGTAATAACAAAGAAAATTTAATAGTGTTGAACCTCTCATACGTACCCTCAGTCTTTCTCTTGATAAGCCACCAATAGGCCAACATGATAAGAAAACGTGCCAGCAGAACAGGTAAAATTAGAACAAGAGTTTCCCTCCTTCTGAGGAAACCTCTTGGTTTTCTGTCATTATCAGCTGCAAGTGAAAGCAAGAAAGAAATTAAAAACAGATCACCATGACAAGGAGCATTTAAATGCGAGCCAAAATTTCCAGTAGGGTGATGCCTAGCAAAATCATAATCTCATTTGAGTAGTACCTGTCTCAGTTCCATCTGCTCGAACATAGAAATCTTTTCCCTGTTCTGCCAATATTAAAGTGTCCATCAATTCCCCATACCATGCCATGCAACCACCACCTCCATCAATTTGTAGACTTGCATATGCGACGCATGAAAAATTGCTCAGGCATGCCCTCTTGCACTCACTTTCACCCATCATTGTATCCAGCAAAGCTGATATTGATGCATCTGGAAGCTTCACATGTTCCACCTTCATAAATTTCTTTCCACACTTGTCAGATTCTTCTACCTGCTAACTCACACATCCATCTGACCAGATCCCCTCAGACCAATTCAATGAAGAACTTAGTTGATACCCTGGAAAACATGAACACTCGGATTGTACATTGTCAAGACTACATTCACTGAAGGTGCCACAATGTCCGTATGGGTGACACCTGAACTTTGGCGCTGCCCACAACTATGTCCATTGCCCCTCAACATCATTCCATGTTAGGTGCTGAAGTATGCCATTATAGTTAACCACAAAGTCCTGAAATTTCAGAGGATTTATTAGAAGAATCAATCAAATATGTCTCATCTTGATTTTTGACATAACTGTAGTCATATGCATAAGGGTGCAGATAATTTATATGTTTTTCCCATGTCTATTAGGTTCTGTGAACTTTTGGCAACCACCAATATTCCACCATCATACTAACAGTAACATAAAAAGCACCAATCTTTTCAGTTTAGAACAAATTTCACATTCAAATAGGTTCTGATATTATCAGCATCAATCAACACAGTTCATCAAAAGCACCAATCTTTTCAGTTTAGAACACTAACCCTATTCACAAAAGAATCAGTAACATTGTAACAAAACCCCAATACACAAACTAGCCCAATATTTTCAATCTCTTCTTCTTCCTCTTGTGAAACCCAGACACAGAGTCACTTCACAAACCAAAACCCAAAGCTCCAAAACCATAAAGGAAGCACATTTCAGGGTCTAGTTTGAAGGAAAACCCAAACTAAAAGGCCGACATTTGGGAAGGTGGGAGACTGGAGACTCTTCTTTATTTCTCCGATGCTCTCCGCCCCTTCAATCCACTCTCCGGCGGAAGTTCATGTAAAAGCTTCAGTCTTGGCTTCTTTTTTCATCTATTTACAAATCCCAATTGAACCCAATTTGATTAGCATGTAATTCCAGTCCCAAAGTTGGTTCTTTCGCTTGTAATTTAGGGTTTCAAATTTCAGATTTCAGGATCTAGAATCTGCATATTTGAACTGGATGGCCAATGGGCATTGGAAATTGAACTCTCTTTGCTGACTAAAGCCTGGTTTGGTGGTTTCTTCTCTTTTCATTTTCCCTTTCTGCTATTTTTGCTATTATATAATAATACAAACTACTAGAATTCACAATGTTACTGAAAATTTGCTGCATATTGCGATATGTATGTTGATGCAGGTTACATGTTAAGTTAAATGTTAAGACCAGGCCTCTTCAGTTTTTTGAGAACTGAATTGTATTTATTATTCATAATAATTTGGCCAAACATCTCAATCAAGGCCTTAAGATGTTCCAAAACTAGCAAAACTTTACTCTACTCCTGAAATAACACATTCGAACTAAATTCAAGGCTAGCTGAAAATTGGATGCTAATGCGATTCCGTTTATAGAGAAGTTAGGCTCTACTCATCCCCATGTTATGGCTATTCTTGCTATCTTGGCAAAATGGCAAAGATATTTTTTATTGTGAAAATTATACAGTGCACCCGGTCAATCTCACCGTCCATTCAACGTGCCCAGCTCCACCCAACGATCTCACCGTTAAATTTCCGGGTGCGCTGAATAGGCTCTCTTTCTCTTTTTATTAAAGAAATGAAAGGAAAACAAAAGAAAAAACTCAACAGTCTTAGCTGGCTAAGTGTGTCATTACCTTCCTAACTAATTCCTGGTTATGCCTTGCGCGCAAGAGGTGGGATGCTCTGTTCGTGCCTGAAGAAGTTATGAGGATCGACCTTTGTTTTGATCTTTATCAATCTGTAAAAGTTGTCCTTGAAATACCTGGTACCCCAAGCACTTGCTTCAGCGATGCTGGTGTTCTTTTTCTTGTTTATCCCCAAATCAAGATCCCTATAATTCACATATGCTTGCCTTGGGGACTTTGTAACATAAGGAGCCATGTAGCTGTAGAGCTTCCTGATCCAATCTATGTGCTTTGCCTCGTCTTCATTTGCAGCTAGCCATCCAGTCAAGTACTGAATTTTGAAGAGAACTTTTCTGTGTGGGAATGGTATTGCTGACTCTGAAATTTCGCTCATCGCTCCCCCATATGGATTCCAAATAATCAGAGAACTGGTTCCTTCCAACATCCTTTTCCATATCCCCTCAAGCGCAGTTTCAGGAATTGGGTCTTTGACAAAGTCAGATTTGGCTTTGAAGTAGCTCTTGAATGGGGGTTTTCCTTGAAGCAAAACCTCAGGTCTAGTTCCATTTGTGTAACCTGCTATGTACATCACAGAGTTGAGCCAACTTGATTCTGTACAATCTTTTCTTGTCAAATTCAGCTCAGGGAACCCTGTTTGCATAACATTGAGGAGCCTTTTAACACCTCCAAGGAATTGACCTTGGAAAAGAGTTGTGAGAGTTCTCTTGCCACTTAATTTGTCAACTACTGTTGGTTGTATCAAAACTCTTATATTGAGATGTTTATCGAGCTTAGTAGCAGCTACTTGTTGCCATCGGTGGAGCAGCTTTGTGGCACCTTGTTCCAAGGTCTTGGAAACAGAAAAAACTGTCACAGTTGATGGAACAGGAACCAACTTTATCTTCCACCACAGGATGACTCCAAAGCTTGCTCCTCCGCCACCTCTGATTGCCCAAAATAGGTCTTTTCCCGTGGTCTTTCGGTCAAGAATTCTGCCTTTGACGTCAACTATTCGGGCATCCAGGACGTTATCAGCTGCGAGGCCATATTTCCTCATCATTGTACCATATGCACCTCCAGTTATATGACCTCCCACACCTAGACTCGTGCAAAGACCAGCTGGGAAGCCGTGTGTTCTGCTTTTCTCTGCAATTCTGTAGTAAACTTCACCAATAGTGGCTCCGGCTTGAATCCATGCACTATTGGATTGGATATCAACATTAACTGATCTCAGCTTGGAGAGGTCTACAACAATGAAAGGTGTTTCAATTTGGGACACATAGGAGAGACCTTCATAATCATGCCCTCCACTTCGAACCCTGAGATGTATTCTAAGCTGTTTTGAACAGACAACAGCCTTTTGAACTTGGGAATCATCAGTAGGTGTGAAAATGAACTCGGGCTTTGGCTTTGAAGGGAGCAGGTACCTGAGGTTTTGTGCAGTTGAATTTAGGACGGTGGTGAATGCAGAACTGTTTGAAGTGAAAAAGGTACTGGAAAATGGAACAGAAGCATTAGAATGATATGAGAGGCATTGGATAAATCTGTTTTGTTTTGAAGATGGTGGTTTTGCCGACGAAGATGATAACAAAATGAAAAGAAACAGGGAGAAAACTGAGTAGTTTGAAATCATCTTGTTGCCTTGTTTCAATGTCTTTAGGTGTTGTGGAGGACTCGTCTTAGTTTCTGTGTTTCTTTATAGATGCATGAAGGTGCATTGAAGGGCACACTCGAATATATTAAGGCATTCTGATCAAGTTAGATTTAACCTCAGATTCCCGAAATTTATCTGGATTCAAAGGTGTGATGGAAAACAACTGGTGTAGTACTGATCTGCTGTCCATGTGTTTGATCTTGATCACGAAGCTTCGAACAAATGAAAATGGTAGTCTTGGTCTATGGCTTTATGTCAAAAGTAATTGAATCATGTGCTTAATCTTTAATGATCTCTATAAAATTAGGAGTTTGGTTTATGGCTGGAAAATTCTTTTGGCATCTGAAAGAATGAGATGATGTGATGGGAAAGACGGAGCAAGTCTTGAGAAAACTTACCACCCTGAATTCAAAAGAATCAAAATGATTGAAGGAAATGATTCCATAATATGCTCAATGTCACTTACATGCACCCCTTTCCATCTTTGTTCTGTTCATGCATGATTCCTGTACATGCTTTGAGGTCTTGAGAATCCACAAGAAACCCGTAACATAGAGCGGTGCGGTTTCTTTCCAGCAATCTCCAACGGAACAATAAATCTCAGTTTGAACATGTTTCCATGCACCCATCACTACCAAAGCACTGCAAACTGATTGAATGGAACACCGATTCAAAATGGGCCGGCCCATCTAAGCCCAACACAACTGGGGTAAACTTGGTATTTTATTACCAAATTTAGAGGGAAAACCCAAACCAACAAATTGGGGGTGTTCATATGAATTACAGAACACAAATTTGGAAGGCGCAGACTCTTTGATGCTCTCAGGAATCCAGATGAAATCAATTTGAGGTAAAGCTTCAGTCTTGACTTCTTTTTCATCACTTACAATCCCAATTGAAACTCAATTTGATCCAATTGTACTTCCCACTCCAAAAGTTAATTCTTTCAATTTGTAATTTAGAGTTCCATTGATTTCGGATTTCAGATTTCAGAATCCAGAATCTGTCTATTTGAACTGCAATGGCCAATGGGTACTCAAAATTGAAACCCTCTTTGCTGACTTAAGCCTGTGTGGTTGTTTCTTTTATTTTTCCTTTATCCAGGTCTATATAATTTGCTGCGTTTTTTTTTCTCTTTTGGTACAAAATTTGCTGCATATTGTGCTTTAAGTTGTCCTCATATTCATAAAAATTGTGATTTGGTATTCAAGTTATCTGTTATAAGAAGCATCAACCCATCATTACAGTTGAATGTTTTTTTTTCAATGTTACATTACAGTTGAATGCTAAGACTAAGCTTTCCGCAGTTATTTGAGAATTATTTTAACAAAGTACATACTTTGAAAACCAATCAAGGCCTTGAGGTTTCTCAAAACTAGCAAAACTTTACTCTTGAAATAACAATCCTCTGAACAAAATTTCAAGACTAGCCGAAAACTGGATGCTAAGGTCTTCGGTTTGGTGAGTAGTTAGTCTCTACTCACCCCATGTTTTGGCTATTCTTGCTATCTTGCCAAATTGATTTTTATTTAAGGAAAGAGAGAAAAAAAAAACACAACAGTCTGAGCTGACTCTTACTGTGTTATTACCATCATAACTAGGTTCTGGTTTTTCTTGCCTGGAGCGCAAGAGGTGGGATGCTCTGTTCATGCCTAAAGAAGTTTTGAGGATCAACTTTGGTTTTAATCTTTACCAATCTGTTAAAGTTGCCCTTGAAATACCTGTTACCCCATGCACTTGCTTCAGCGATGCTAGTGTTCTTTTTCTTGTTTATCCCCAAATCAAGATCCTTGTAATTCACGTATGCTTGCCTTGGGGACTTTGTTACATAAGGTGCCATGTAGGTGTACAGCTTCCTAATCCAATTTATGTGCTTTGCCTCGTTTTCATTTGCAGCTTGCCATGTAGTCAAATACTGAATTTTGAAGAGAACATTTCTATGCGGGAAGGGTATTGCTGACTCTGATATTTTGCTCATCATTCCCCCATATGGATTCCAAATAATCAGAGGAGCGGTTTCTTCCAACAATCTTTTCCATATCCCCTCAAGCGCAGTTTCAGGAATAGGGTCCTTGACAAAGTCTGATTTTGATTTGAAGTAGTTCTTGAACGTGGGTTTTCCTTGAAGCAAAACCTCAGGCCGAGTTCCAGTTGCATAACCTGCTATGTACATCACAGAGTTGAGCCAGCTTGTTTGTGTACAATCTGTTCTTGTCAAATTCAGTTCGGGGAACCCAGTTTGCATAACACTGAGGAGCCTTTTAACACCTCCTAGGAATTGACCTTGGTAAAGAGTTGTGACAGTTCTCTTGCCACTTTTGCTGTCAACTACTGTTGGTTGTATCAAAACTCTTATATTGAGATCTGTATCGAGCTTAGTTGCAGCTACTTGTTGCCATCTGTGAAGCAGCTTTGTGGCACCTTGTTCCAAGGTCTTGGCAACTGTAAAAACTGTCACAGTTGTTGGAACAGGAACCAATTTTATCTTCCACCACAGGATGATTCCAAAGCTTGCTCCTCCACCACCTCGGATTGCCCAAAACAGGTCTTCTCCCATGGTCTTTCGGTTAAGAATTTTGCCGTTGACATCAACTATTCTGGCATCCAGGACGTTATCAGCTGCAAGGCCATATTTCCTCATCATAGTACCATATGCACCTCCAGTTATATGGCCTCCCACTCCTAAGCTCGTGCAAAGACCTGCTGGAAAGCCATGGTTTCTGCTTTTCTGTGCAATTCTGTAGTAAACTTCACCAATAGTTGCTCCAGCTTGAATCCATGCACTATTGGCTTGGATATCAACATTAACTGACCGAAGCTTGGGAAGGTCTACGATAATGAAAGGTGTTTCGATTTGGGACACATACGAGAGACCTTCGTAATCATGCCCTCCGCTTCGGACCCTGAGATGTATCCCAAGCTGTTTTGAACAAATTACAGCATATTGAACTTGGGAATCATCAGTAGGTGTGAAAATGAACTCGGGCTTTGGCTTTGAAGGGAGCAGGTACCTGAGGTTTTGTGCAGTTGAATTTAGGACGGTGGTGAATGCAGAACTGTTTGAAGTGAAAAAGGTACTGGAAAATGGAACAGAAGCATTAGAATGATATGAGAGGCATTGGAGAAAACTATTTTGTTTTGAAGATGGTGGTTGTGCCAATGAAGATGATAACAAGATGAAAAGAAACAGGGAGAAAACGGAAGAGTTTGAATTCATCTTGTTGCCTTGTTTCAGTGGCTTTGGGTGTTGTTGAGGAATCAGCTTAGTTTATGTGTGGATTCTTTATAGAAGCATGAATGTGCATTAGTGTTCACTTGATGAGCTAATGCACATGTCATATGGTGTTGGGATCACATAGCCTAAATGGTCTCAATTTTATGAGTTTTGTGGAATATTGACTTCAGCCCCCAAATCTACTTAGTAAAGTTCCCCGCCTACCATCACTGAGATAGTTCACAGCACCACCAATACGGCAAAGACCTGGTGGGAAGCTGAGACCATATGCTGCAAAAATGTGGTGAGGCTTTTAATCTATGGTGTTATTAAACCTGAAGTTTTGTAAAGAGGACCAAACATATATGAAGTGAACAAGGTCTGCTACAGAGGAAATTGAGCAAAGAGAAAATACTTCTTAGGTTAGTTTCTCGTGCACTATCATTGCTTCTGTATAGCTTCGAAAATTATACAGCGCACCCGGGTGCGCCGCGCACCCGGGTGATCTCACCGTTCACTCACCCGTGCCCGGCCCCACCCGGCGTCTCACCGGCGATCTCGCCGTTCAATTTCCGGGTGCGCCGAATACGCTCTCGTATAGCTTATAGTATCCTTATGTGAACTGGGCATGAATTTTCTTTGACTGAATACTTTAGCAAGTTGATGAAACGAAAGAAATAGAAGTGTAAACTTTCTTTTGACCTGTAGTAGTATGATTTGGTTATGATTCCATTAACAATAACTTTCACTATGTAAAATTGGTCCAAGAAATTATCATTTTCTTTTTGACTTGGGTGACTCTCTCCCTAAACAGAGATTTTTTTGTCAGAAACTCAGAGTTGAGTACCTGTTTATATCATTATTGTCAATCCACCCATAAAATTTCTAGCTCCTGAGAATCTATGCCCTTTGTTCATATAAGAATGTTTAGGTTACTGTGACTAGTGCGTCTGGCCCAAAAATCTCATTCAAATCATGGGTGTTGAAGCATGGGTAATGACTAATGAGTAAAAATGAGAATTTGTGTTTCAAAGTCATGTTATTGGAGATATCTAATTGCCCCCACTATTTTGGAGACAAATATGGATCTGTAAATTTACTTAAAACTGTACACTAAACTCATGGGCACGACGCTTCTGGAAGAACAAAACCTTAATGTTTCACCAACGAGGTGCCTTGTTCAAGTTTAAGGGAAACTGTACACTAAACTCATGGGCATAAGTTTGGTCCTCTGTAATATAACTAACATGAATATGCACCCTCATTCATCCACAGCTTAAGTGGTTTCTTTATGCAATACATTTGGTTTATTCAATTTGTATTTTCATCTTTCTAATTATTGCAACAGGGACTATGACTTGCAGGTGCCACATGCAGGTTCAAGTTTGCTACCTGGAAAACTCTGAAAGAGATATGTCTTCAATTGCTTTTCCATTTGTAGGAGTAGGTATTTGTTTGGTTTTGCTTGATTTGTTAACTACAGGGACTTAAACAAAGTTAACCTAATCCATTCACAATGTAAGGGCAAAAACAAATACATATGATCAATTAATTTACATATTACATTATCTCCTAAAAGCTAAACAATCCCATTGTTCCAGCTCTTTCCTATAACAGTCCATTATTGCAGGTCCCATGTAAATTGTAGTACATCGCTATTTCTACAACAATTGAATGTTGATACCCAGAGACTTATTTGACAATTCTGCTCCAGTATATAGAATCAGGCAAACATTATCTTAAACAAAACATACGAACGAAGAACCCATCAGATTCTTACCACGCTTCAAACGGCATAAATATGTGGCTGTGGCTTTTCTATGATCACCTTGCAGTTGTGGACGATTTTCGTAGAGGGAGTGGAAGAGGTGGGATGCTCTGTTCATGCCTGAAGAAGTTATCGGGATCGACTTTGGTCTTGATCTTGATCAGTTTGTTGAAGTTGTCCTTGAAATACCTGTTACCCCAAGCAATTGCTTCAATGAAGCTTGTGTTGCTCTTCTTGTTAACCCCCAAATCAAGATCCCTGTAGTTCACATATGCTTGCCTTGGGAACATTGTAACATAAGGAGCCATGTAATTGTACAGCTTCCTAATCCAGTCCATGTGCTCTGCTTCATCTTCAGTTCCATTTTGCCATGTAGTCAGGTACTGAATCTTGAAGAGCACTCCTTTTCTGTGTGGGAAAGGTATCTCCGACTCCGAAATCTTGCTCATCATTCCTCCATATGGGTTGAATATCATTAAAGGAGAAGCTTGTTCGTACAACCTTTTCCATATCCCCTCAAGCGCATATTCTGGTATTGGGTCTTTGACAAAATCTGACTTGGCTTTGAAGTAGTTCTTGAAAGTGGATTTTCCTTGAAGTAAAACCTCAGGTGGAGTGTTACTTGGGTAACCTGCTATGTACATTACAGATTTCAGCCAGCTTGTTTGTGTGCAATCTTTCCTTGTCAGACCAAGTTCCGGGAAGCTTGTTCCCATAACATCAAGGAGTCTATCAACACCTCCAAGAAACTGAGCTTGGTAGATAGTCATGATAGTTTTGTTGCCACTTTTGGCGTCGATGACCGTTGGTTGTATGATTACTCTAATGAAGAGATCTTCGTCAAGCTCAGTAGCAGCTACTTGTTGATATCTATGGAGGAGCTTCGTGGCGCCTTGCTCAAGGGTCTTGACAACGGAAAAAACTGTCACGGTTGATGGAACAGGAACAAGCTTGATCTTCCACCAGAGAATGACACCAAAACTAGCTCCACCACCTCCTCTGATTGCCCAAAACAGATCCTCTCCCATCGATTCCCGATTGTGAATCCTGCCACTAGCATCAACAATACAGGCATCCATGACATTGTCAGCACCAAGGCCATACTTCCTCATCATGGTACCATATGCACCTCCAGTAATGTGCCCACCAACACCTAGACTTGTGCAAAGTCCGGCAGGGTAGCCATGTGTTTTACTTTTCTCTGCAATTCTGTAGTAGACTTCGCCAATGGAGGCACCGGCTTGCACCCAAGCGCTGTTGTCTTCGATGTCAATGTTGACTGATCGAAGCTTGGCAAGGTCTACAATGATGAAAGGTGTTTCTGTTTGGGAGACATAAGAGAGTGCTTCATAGTCATGGCCTCCACTTCGGACTCTTAGATGGATTCCAAGCTCTTTTGCGCAAATGACAGCAGCTTGGACATGAGAGTCGAGCATTGGAGTGAAAATGAACTCAGGTTTTGGCACTGAAGGGGTCAAGTAACGGAGGTTTTGTGCTGTGGACTGTAGGGTAGGAAGGAATGTGGAATTGTTTGGGGTGATGAAGGCCTTAGAGAATGGTATCAAAATCTCGGTGTTATCCGAGAGGCATTGGCTGAAACTGTCTAGGGTTGAAGCTTTGGGATGTGCCCATGTAGCCGATGATAACAGAAGGAAAATAAAGAGGGAAAATATTGAAGGGGTTGGAAGCATCATTGTGTTGCTTGGTTTGTTTTAAGGTTTGAGGTTGTGTTGAAGAAGTGGCTTGATGTTTGCTGCTTTATAGAAGCATGAAGATGGTGTCTCAGTGACACCAACGAGAGTCTGATGAGGTAATGGAGACGTCAGTTGTGATCATTTGGTGTCACTGGTCACTATTTCAATTGCGTCTGTTCTTGAATGAGACTCGTGTGATATGTGAGCTACTCTCTACAGCTCTACCTGTACCATGATTTAAGTATGGATTACCGACTATGGAGTGTGTTGTAAAGGATTAATGGTTAGAAATTGGGGATTATACACAATCTTCAACATTTGATGATGAGTCGGATTTCCAACTGATGGAATGTAGTATCTTTCGAGTGGTAGACTTCATTCTGATTGTATCGAATCTTCTAGAGAAATATTTCTTATTATTTAGAGCCGAATCTACAAATTTGAGACTATTTTTCATGGATCCGGAAATGAACTTTTCGTCAAATTAACGTTGATAGTTAATTTGATACCGGATAGAGAAATTAACTTTTCGTGTCAGCAGTTGCAACATAGGGCACCTACAATGGGAGTCCTTCTAGTGAGAACCTTTAAGTTGAGGACTAGTTGAAGACTTTTCGGTTTATGGTTTAAAATACCTATTTTTCGATCACATCTTAGCATCTTATCTGTTCAGTTTTGAGGTCTATATGTGTAGATCAACCCTACAAATTTTCAGCCAAATCGGTGATCGTTAAGGTAACAAACTAGATCAAATTAATAGACGAACCAAATCTGTCAAACATGAACCGTTCAAGTTCATAATTAGTAAATCACACTTATGAATGTCTTAACGATTTTTATATGGCTGAAAATTTGCATAAATGATATACTCATAAATACCTATAAACTGAACGGTCAAGATGTAGATATAAGATCAAAAAGTGGGATAAGCCGAAAAATCCTCAACTTAAATGTCCTTGTTAGAAAGACTTCCCACCTACGATTGCAAAGGAAGAGACCAACAACATCCAATGCCCAATACCCCAGAATTGATAGGCGTCTAATCTTAATAACAAAAGGACATTGATTGCCAACTTTGTATAAATAGGGACCAATTTATTATCCCAAAAAAAAAAAGGGACCAATTCAGCATTCAATACTGTTCTTCATGTACTTTTAGAATCAATGTCCCAACGACCCAAGATATTCTCCTTGTGTTCTTGCTTTGAATTCAAGTTCACGGGTATTTTGCAAAATGTTACTTAATTTTGTTTAAGCAAAACAATAAACTAAATGGAAACTTGGAGTAGAAACAATTCTGTTTGAGTGAAAAGGAGTGTGTGCTCGGATTCATTTGCTTGATAACATTTAGATCGAATGCCTAGCAGTTTATGATCTATGCTCAATAGTTTAGGGTCTAGAAATTTGAAACCTCTTCATTCTTTTATCTATCATTAACCTGCATATTTGCATGAACTCGACCAAACACAATTGCTTTTGCTACTTCACGTACGTGCAAGAAATTACTCGTAATCATTGTAATTAGAATATAATCTGATTGTTTAATAACTAATTCTGTAGATTCTGGATTGGGGAAGATTTTATCGCATTCAAACTAAAGAAAACAGTACGCAAAGAAGAATCAGACAACCATATCTTGCTTGTAAAGTTGCAAACAGCACCAGCATTAGTATCATCTCCCAAATATAATCGCAATATCTAAAGGGAAAGGAAGCATATGAAAAGATGGGAAAGGAAACAAAAATAGTGCAGCAAAGCATCAAAATGTGATGAACATTCACAGTTCTATATACATATGTTCAATTGACAATTAATTGTGTGTCACTACCATGTTTCACCTTGAAAAAGCTTATAATCATTGTCAATCCACAATTCATTTTTGTGGCCCTTAAATTAGTTGCTTTCTCTTTATGTGAAAGCCAGTTTTTGCTTCCAGATATTCTTCATTTCCTTATCACAAAACTCACACTTCCTTTAAATTAGGTGTGCTGATTCAAAAGGACAAGATCGTCTTGAACACATTGAGAAAGGGTGGTCATAAAGGGCTGCAAGGAAGAAAGTGTGTGTATGTCAATGGTGGAATGTCTCAATATGTATGGGAATTTTACTAGTGCTATTACACGAAGTACTTCATTACCTCAATAATGGAACTCTTCTTTTACATCCTTTTATTACTGAGTTGATAGTCATTGTTAGATTGCACAAAGGAGAATGGAAGTGTGTGTCTATATGCTTACACGGCAAAAATAGCCGCGCTCTCTCTATCCTAAAATTCATTGGCTATGACTTGAAGCTACAGACACCTCTTTCCTTTCACTAGAGAGGTTGCTTAATTGGTAGTTTGCTCAAGTATGTAGCTTCTCTTGCTTGATGATCCATCTAATATCAATAGGTCGGTTCAATAGACACAAAATTTGACACTATTTTTTTCATCATTTTTTATCTTTTAGATCTTACTTGATCAAATGGTTGTTATTGATTGTCAATATAATTGGGCAAGTGATTTGGCAAAGAGCTGTGCTCCACTTCAAACAAAAATACAAATTTAGGGTTATATCAAATTCTTTGATTTTACACAAGCAAATCAATCTTTTTAATTGAAATTCTATAAACTAATCTACAACCTAATCGACCGTGTTAATATATATCTCTGTAGATTAAATATGGGCATGAGCAAACCCTATCTTAACAAACATTTCGTTGTATTTAGAAGAATATAAATTTTTACATTATATTATAATAGTAAAGCAAGATATGAAACACAAAGATCACACTAGTCATGTTCGAGAAACTTCTCCACCAACTAATTAACATATTATATTATATATTCATCTATGATTTTCTCATTCACAAAAATCAAAACATTTTGTTAACAGAAAAAGTTTGTATGATATATCTTCAATTAACTACTAACTAGCTATCAACAAAGATAAATTCGATGAAGGTGTTGAGTCCATAAAAATTTGTAACTCAAGGGGTCATCCATTGTTTTGTTCTAAAAATTAGATAATCTAGCCAGGCATATTCTCGTGCATAGAATTCAAACACTCATTTCGGTTTATATCTCTCAAGGTAAGGTAAAGCTTCTACAATTGACATTGCTAAAAGAGTAACAAGGTGTTTGCATTAGTTTCCTCCGTTATCACAGGTAAATTAGATAGCAAATATAGCTATTAGAATAAAAGTCAGTGAGCTGTGGCTTGGTTGGTTAAGGTGTTTAACTGACAACTTTGAGGTCATAGGTTCAAACCTCACGACATATATAGGGTACATGTGTGAGTTATTAATAAAAAAAGTTAAAAAAAAAAAAGCTATTAGAATAAGAATCCATATATTATTTGGTTCTTTTCCATTTAATTTAACAAGTTATACATAAATGAAGGGGATGACTTGAAATTGCATGATTTGAATCATGAAATATATACCAAGATGCCAAAACATGATACATTAGGTGCTTGCCCCCTCATTTTTCACCAAACATTTCATTTTTCACATGAACATACAATTACAATGTCTTTTTTTGTTAGAACTAAAGTTTCATTATTAGGGTTAAACCTATGAAGAAAGAACATCATTAAGCCACAGAGGACTTTTACATATTCAAGGTCAGAAATCAAAAGCTCATGTTTGAATGTGATGCCTGATCGATGACATACAATTCAATTTCAAAATTTCAACTTAATCCCAGAAAATGTTTGACTGGAAAACTTATACTAATCTAGCATGCTACTACATCGATCATGCAAATGAAGAGCTGAGAGCTTTATTAATTCTGCCGCTTAATCAGCTCCATCATCAATCTTTCTGAAGATCGATGCTTCTCTTTTCAAACGCTGATTGTGCTCCATATTATACAAGTTACATACTGGAGGGTCCAAATTGAGAGGAAATTAAGCTTTATTTCGTTTAAGTCACAATCTGCATAATACATTTCACCCTCGAATGTCAAATCATGCACCAACGAAGATCGAGTACCCAGCAACTGTGAAATGCATGCTTTGCATTATTCTACCAATAGTCAAATATTTGCAACTTTGATTAATTACCACTCGGAAATTCTCTAACTAGGCCATGATTTGGTTCCATATATATGTTCAATATCGAACTCCAATATATATATATGGTCGCTAGTTCGAATGACACAGTCGAATATACATGTTAAGGCATGCCGACGGATTAGGTTATAATTAACCTCAGATTCAGGAAGTTAATTTAAAATCAGTACTGGTGTACGTCATTACGTGAATTATGAGTATGGACAAGAACTACTTTCTAAATTAACTGGTGGTTTGGTGTACTGCTCGGCTCCAACCCTGAAGGTATAAGGATAGTTGGCAATCCTTTTATCCTGCAAAACACTTTGAGATAATGTTATCTGATCAAGAACAAGTGGCGCTAATATCTCTCATGGTTTCAGGTAAAACATGCATCTGCATATCACTGTTTTTCACAGAGGATAGCAGCTTCGCTTGCTATCCTAGTTCTGAGTTTTCTGCTGTACTGAGTTTCAAAGTCTGTTATATATATTAGTATAATATATCTTTCAATTTCAAATGGAAAACTGAGTTTTTGGGAAGTGCTTTAGCGCTCAAACCAGTCAAAGGGTTGGGATCTTTTGTTATGCCAACCCGTGACCAAATGGTTAGAGGCTTAAGGCTCCAGCTGGGATTTCCATGGTACGTTATCCAATATATCAGCTGGTCCCCGTGTGATTCAAAGACCAGTTGCTGTCAACTGTGTCAAGGTCCACTAATGGACTGAGTAAGAGGGTTTCAAACCTCTTTGCTCCCGGTTTGAATCATTCATGTTTTAGGAAAGGGTTATTTGTCTTATTGAGATTGCTTGTGTCATCTCTGTGTTTGGACACATCACTTTCAAGTATGGGAGCCAAACACTTCTGTCCAAACCCTTTCCGAAACACTGCTGAGGTCAGCTGGCATCATCGGTTGATGCCTTGTCTGCCTATATATAGCTATAGCTACGGCTACGGCTGTGCTCAATGGTTGTGGAAAACTGCCTTATTGCGTTTTCTTTGTTGAGTCTAGTTTCTAGCTTGCATTGTTCATGCTGCTCTAAGTCTTCCTCGTGACTGTAAACCTTAGAGCTTGAACTCAAACTTCTTTCATCAACTCATATCATGTTGCATACCATGAGGGATGTGTAGTGCAACCAACCCAAGAAGCGTTCAAGGGTGAATCTGCTAGTGGTTAGATGAATTCACGAACAAGGCTTCGAAAAGTGTCCCAAGTTGTAAGGGCTTAGGAACAAGAGAGGGAATATGTCTAGACTAGTTTGGGACTAGGAGGGATAGCACTGTGGTAGTGTATCCCGGGATCTATTATTCTTGTAAAGAAGTCACTTTAACTTAGTGGAAAGTTTTTGTCTCTCAAGAGTTAGAGACACGCAGTTTTTCTCCCTGCATTCAGAGTTTCTGCGAGTAAAAAACATCCTTGTGTTGTTTCTTTATTTGCTGCAATTTACTTTCTGCAAACTTGTATCATGTGTTTCGGGGATAACACAAGTCATTGCTATCCTCGGATACAGAAGGCAACGAAAATTACAAAAATGCCTATTCACCCCCCCTGTAGGACCTTTAAGTGGTACCAGAGCAGTTCCTAGCATTTGCTAGTAAGATCCTCGGGTTTTAAAATGGGTGATAGAGGCACCTCTGTGAACTGTCCTCCACTGTTTGAGGAAAGGAACTTTTCACAATGGAAAATCATGATGACCGCATTCTTTATTTCCCAAGATGATGGGAAACAATGGATGATGGTTGAGGATGGTTGGTCAGCCCCAGAACGGACCTCGATCCAGGCAGGTGCAAGTATACCGAAGCCTAGATCTGAGTGGACCGATTCAGAAAAAATTGCTGCTCGGATGAATATCAAAACTCTCAACAGTTTGTACTCAGCTCTTTCTGAGGGGGAGCGCAAACGAATCATTACCTGTATCTCAGCCAAACAGGCTTGGGAAGTGTTGCTAACAACCTATGAAGGTAATGAGCAAGTGAGAGAATAGATGCTCCAAGATCTTTTGTTAGATTTTGATGAGCTGAAAATGTCCGAAAATGAGTCGATAGATGAGTTTTACAGTCGTATCTTGAACATAACAAATCAGTGTGCTGGTCTTGACTCTCCCTTAGAGCAATCTAGGATTGTCAGAAAGCTTCTTAGAGGTCTTCCCCCTAGTTTTGAGAATAAGAGAGTAGCTATTCAGGAATCCAATGACTTGAGAACTTACTCTTTAGAGGAGCTAGTAGGAAACCTGAAAACCTATGAAGCTCATAAGAAGGGTCTAATGAAAGAAAAATCTATTGCCCTCTCGTCCGTCAAAGAAACTGAGTCAAGCCTACACATTAAGATTCCAGAGGATGTCGAGTATAGTCTAGAAGAGTGTGCCCTCCTTACAAAACAGTTTGAGAACTTTCTCAAGAAACGAAGGAAACCTTTTTCTTCGAACCGGGGTTTTGGGAAACCTAGATTTGGTGAGACATCACAAGATAGAGGTCATGACAGATATCCTAGGAATTCTCGTGTTGAGTCCTCTCAGGATAGAGGACAAGATAGAAATCCTAAGGGTAAGAGTTCCCAAAGAAGCGATGTGTGTTTTGAGTGTAAGGGTGTGGGACATAGAGCTGTTGACTGTGCAAATAGGAGGATTCGCCCTCAGAAGGCTCTTGCCGTCACATATAGTGACAGTGAAGAGGATCCCTTGTCTGATCAAGAGGAGGACACTGTGGCTTTCATAGCTCGGGTTGTCCTTGATCTCTCTTTGGATCATGATAAAGATCTCGTTGCCTTCATTGCCACGGTATCTCAGATCGAGACTCCGGAGGATGATGAAGATGCTGATGGAATGCAAAAGTTCACTGAACTTGTCAACTCATCAAAGTCCATGTTATCTAAGATAGATATTCTGACCAAAGATCTTGCAAAGTGTGAAAAAGAGAAAGCAAGGATACAAGCTAAATTGCTGTCCCAGCAAAAAGTGTGGAGAGCCGAAAAGCTGAGTCTAGAAAGTTCTCTTAGTGGTCTTAGGGCTGATAAGCTAGCACTTGAAGTTTCTCTCAAGGAATCTCAGCAACAGTTTGCTAAATTTTCAATAGGGTCTGAAAAATTGACCAAGATGTGTGGAATGGGTAGACCAGATAAGAACAAACAGGGTTTAGGGTTTGGAACTGGCGAGAACTCTAAGAATAGTGGAACTGTGTTTGTCAAAAGTAAGGTTCCTGATGATAAAATAGTAACTAACAAGGTTGAGTCTCCAAAAAGATTCAAACCTACTTGTCATCACTGTGGTGTTTCTGGTCACATCCGACCTTTTTGTAGGAAACTCCAAAACAGCCAGGCATACCCTAGGAGAAACCAAGAGTCTACCAGTTTTCGGAGCAATAAGTCGGTTGCAAGTTTCTTCACATCTTTTCAAGTCACTCTAGAAAAGTCTCTACAGGAATTTGCTAGGATAGCTAAGGGTCTTTCTGTCCCTGTAGCTAGAGAACCAAATAAGAGCTTAGCTTGGGTTAAGAAGAAGGAGTCCAGACCTCATGCCCTCAAGCCTCCACACACAGATTCAAAGTCTTTTGATGAGTGTGACAGTAATCCTGATGAGGAAAATATTGTCTGTTTCTTGTCACGAGTCTGGACAAATCTAAGGCCTGTTAAGGAGTCTAGAACAGTAGCAGTGTGCCGCGTAGCTCTCACAGCTCTCACAGCACGTTGTGCTGATTCTTGGAATATAGACAGTGGTGCTTCGAGGCACATGACCGGTGATCCCAAGTGGTTCTCATCCATGGATGATGTTCATCCAGAAGGGAATGTTGGTTTTGAGGATGGAGCTCGAGCTCCAATAGTAGGAAGTGGGACAGTAAATGCCCCTGGTCTCCCCAGTCTGAAAAATGTCTTACTGGTCAAAGGTTTAGAAGTAAGTTTGTTAAGTGTGAGTCAGATTGTTGATGAGCATGACTCTGTCACCTTTGATAAGCAGAAATGTGTGGTCTTAGATGGTAAAGGGAAGAGTGTAATGAGAGGAAAGAGAACTAGGGATCAATGTTACTGTGTTGTAGCAAAAGAAAAGTTCTCACCACAGCTATGCTTTAGATCTATGATTTGTGAGGAACCGTTAGATCTTTGGCATAGACGTATGTGTCACTTGAATCATCAGGATATGGTGAAGTTGTCCTCAAAAGAAGCTGTCAGAGGAATACCAAAGCTTGCTGGTATTCCCCAAGGTATGTGCAGTGACTGCAAAGTTGGTAAGATGACTCGAACCTCTCATCCTCTGTTGAATGCTAATCCCACTACTCATGTTCTTGAAATGCTACATTTAGACTTGGTAGGACCTATTGAGACTAAAAGCATTGGAGGTAGGAAATATGCTCTTGTTATTGTTGATGATTTCTCTAGGTTCACTTGGGTGAGATTCTTGTCTAACAAATGTGAAACTTTTAAAAATTATTACAGTGTTGCTAAAAGAATCACAAATGAGAAATTGAATGATGACATGCATATTGTTCGGATCAGATCAGATCATGGTACTGAATTCGAAAACTCTTATTTTGAAAATTATTGTGAAGAGTTTGGTGTGCATCATGAATTCTCTGCTCCTATCACTCCACAGCATAATGGCATTGTAGAAAGAAAGAATAGGGTTCTTGTGGAATTATCTAGGGTTATGCTAGCTGCATCTGGTCTTGATCATTCTTTTTGGGCAGAAGCAGTAAACAATGCTTGTTACACATTAAACCGTGTAATTCTTAGACCTGGAACAACCATGACTCCCTATGAGATCTGGAGAGGTAGAAAACCAAATATCTCTCATCTCAAAGTATTTGGAAGTCCCTGCTTTATCTATAGGGACAGAGAGTATTTGACAAAGTTTGATGCTAAAAGTGACAAGGGTGTGTTCCTCGGCTATGCTGGAAATAGTCGAGCTTATCGGGTGTATAACAAGAGAACTTGCAAAATTATGGAATCAGTAAATGTGGCTGTTAATGATGCTCTTGTTTGCAAGAATGATGGGTGTGTTTTGTCTGAGCAGGTATCTGAACAAGAAGCTGAACCGACCTCATCCGAAACCAAGTCTGATCAATGAGATAATGACTCAGGGATGGATGATGACACAGATCTTCCAGGATCTGGAAAAGATGCCACGCTTGCCATTCAGCCAATTCACATAAGCGGCAAAAGACAAGTACAGAATGACCATGATCTATCCCATGTAATTGGGGATGTGTCTGAAGCCAGAAAGACTAGGAGTAAGACTGGTCGGTTGGTGAGTAATTTCTCGGTGTTTAAATTCTTTGTTGCTATACATAAAGATGACATCAACACCATCACATACTATGGCTTTGTTTCTATAATAGAGCCAAAGAATGTGAAGGAAGCCTTGCTTGATGCTGATTGGATCAGTGCCATGCAAGACGAGTTGAACCAGTTTGAAAGAAGCAATGTTTGGCATTTAGTGTCTAGGCCTAAGGACAAAAATGTCATAGGAACCAAATGGGTGTTCAAAAATAAAACTGATGAAAAATGCATTATCACCCGAAACAAGGCAAGACTTGTTGTGCAAGGATATTCTCAAATAGAAGGTTTAGATTTTGATGAGACCTTCGCTCCTGTAGCTAGACTTGAGTAAGTTCGTCTTCTACTTGCTGTTGCTTGCTATTTGAAATTTACCTTGTATCAAATGGATGTGAAAAGTGCTTTTCTGAATGGTGTCCTTAAGGAAGAAGTGTATGTGGAACAACCCCCAGGATTCCAGAGTCTTACCCATCCTGAACATGTCTTTAGGTTAGATAAAGCTCTCTATGGTCTTAAGCAAGCTCCTAGAGCTTGGTATGAGAGATTGTCAAATCACCTTGTGGACCATGGGTATGTGTGAGGCTCAGTTGACAAAACAATGTTTGTCAAATGTACCTCAGAGCACATTATCATTGCTCAGATATATGTTGATGACATAGTGTTTGGGTCTACTTCTCCTTCTTTGGTGCATGAATTTTCTGAGCTCATGAAAAAAGAATTTGAAATGAGTCACTACCAGAATAGGCACTTTAGCCGACGAAAAATTTTCGTCGGCCTATTAAAAAAATTCGTCGGCTAAGACCTTAGCCGATGAGCCTTCGTCGGCTATAGTGTCGTCGGGAAAAGGTCGTCTGTAATGACTTTAGCCGACGAAATTTTTTTTTTCGTCGGCTATAGTCCCATTTTAGCCGACGAGATATTTTTCGTCGGCTATAGTCACAGACTTTAGCCGACGAAATATTCGTCGGCTAAAGTGCGTAATAAATAATTAAAAATAACTATAGCCGACGAAATATAAAATATTTCGTCGGCTAAACCTTATAAAAAAATTAAAAAAATAACTATAGTCGACGAAATATTAGGTTATTCGTCGGCTAAACCTTATTAAAAAAATTTAAAAATAACTATAGCCGACGAAATATTAGGTTATTTCGTCGGCTAAACCTTATTAAAAAAATTAAAAATACTATAGCCGACGAATATTGTGTTTGAATATCGTCGGCTAAAGTTTCTGGGTTTTGAAAAAAAAACTGCAGAAACATTTTTTTTATTTTTTTTTGTGTGTGTGGAGAATCTTGACAGAGAAACTGTGATATACAGTGAAAAGTTGCCACCCAAATGCAAATGGCGGAGGTTGGTCATGTGAGCCACCGAAACCGGCAACACACCGGTGAGGTTGTTGTTGTAGAGGTCGAGAACACGGAGGTTAGTGAGGTTGGAGAGCTCCGGCGGGAACGTGCGGTTGAAGACGTTGTTGGAGAGGTTGAGGAGGCGGAGATGAGGGCGCGGTAGGTGGCCATTGGGCGCGTGGGGGTGGAGAGTAGACGGTGTGGTGAGGAGAGAGAGTGGCGGAGGTGGAGGAGGAGAAGGAGGAGGAAGAGGAGGAAGAGGAGGAGGGGACACAATATGTCTAGTGTTGGGTTTATTTGTGGTGGTTATGTGGAGGAGGAGGAGGAGGAGGAAGAGGAAGAGGAGGAGGGGCCGCAATATGTCTAGTGTTGGGTTTATTTGCGGCTATATAAAGAACTTTAGCCGACGAAATTCTTTATTTTCGTCGGCTAAACTCTTTGGTTGACCGCCAAAAAATTTTGGTTGAAAATTTTGAAAATTTTTCGACTTTAGCCGACGAATTTTCATAATTTCGTCGGCTAAAGTCCTTTGAAAATTTTGGTTGCCCGCCAAAAAATTTTGCTTGAAAATTTCGAAAAATTTTCGACTTTAGCCGACGAATACGTTAGGGTATTCGTCGGCTATAGTATGTAATTAAAAAATTAAAAAATTTAAAAATAACTATAGCCGACGAAATATTAGGTTATTCGTCGGCAAAAACAATCTTAGCCGACGACTTTTCATATATTTTCGTCGGCTAAAGTCTATAAATTCTCGAAAACACTCATATCTCCCCCTATATTACGTAGTTTGGTCAAATCTTCCACACGAAAAACTCTCACGTAGATGAGACGCAACCACCTATATAAAAATTTTGAAACATTTACCTTCCGACGATAGGACTCCCCATAAGAAATAATAACGGTAAATAGGGTTGACCGCTACTATCGGCTCCGAGACTTTACCCGATTTACGTGATTTTTGAACCATAGCCGTATTTCACCATTCTGAACACATCTTATTTCACGAGATTTTTAATAATTTTGCTTCCTATGTAGAGTTGGTTCACAAAGTTGTATAACCGACTAAACAAGTTATACAACATTAGTAGACACGTTGTGATTCCGATGACTAAAATTCACAAACCAAAATTCGACCGTCAGATATGATCATTATGAAGAAATACGTCTATGGTAAAAAATTCAACTGGATCCGACAACGTTAAGGGCTCAATCGAAACGGTCAACCATAATCCATCGTCACTTATCACACGAAAACGCTCAGGTCAGTCCGCTATATTACGTAGTTTGGTCAAACCTTCCACATAAAAAACTCTTATGTAGATGAGACGCAACTGCCCATATAAAAATTTTGAGACATTTACCTTCCGACGATAGGGCTCCCCATAAACCCGAATAACGGTAAATAGTAGACACGTTGTGATTCCGATGACTAAAATTCACAAACCAAAATTCAACGTCAGATATGATCATTATGACGAAATATGTCTATGATAAAAAATTCAACTGGATCCGACAACGTTAAGGGCTCGATCGAAACGGTCAACTATAATCAAAAATAAGAAAACTGCATTAATTTTGAAGCCCTAAACAGACTCGGATGGCCAAAAAAGCCTATACGTCATGGCATAGCGATGAGTTTGACTCGTAGGGCCGTTACGCTTCCGGAAAGGTATCACAATAGTCAATCGGACACCAAAAACCAAATCTGCAGCATAGTGAATAATAAGGGTAAGTCAACTATCGGCACCGAGACTTTACCGGAATACCGTCATTTTTCAATTGTAGACGTATTTCACCATTCTGGTCATATTTTATTTCACAACTTTTTTGCATTTAAAGGTTCTACATATAATTTTTTTTCCAGATGAGTTGTTGTCCAAATCTGTAAATATAAAACACTTTAGCCGACGAAATTATATTTTTCGTCGGCTAAACTTTTAAAAATTTCGTCGGCTAAACTCTTAAAATTTCGTCAGCTAAACTTTTGAAAATTTCATCGGCTAAACTTTTGAAAATTTCGTCGGCTAAAGTTCACAGACTATAGCCGACGAAAAAAATTATTCAGTCGACGAAATATTAATTTCGTCGGCTAAAGTCCACTTTAGTCGACGAAAATTTTTAATTAGCCGACGAAGGACAATTTCGTCGGCTAAATCCCACTTTAGCCGACGAAAAAAAAATTCGTCGGCCTGGTTTTTTTTTTTTCGTCGACTAAAGCCTTTCTTCTAGTAGTGAGTCTCTGTGGCAAGTTAAGCTACTTATTAGGTCTTCAAGTTGTGCAAAATCGAAATGGTCTGTTTATCTGTCAATCTAAATATGCACAGGAACTTGTTAAGAAGTTTGGGATGGAAACGGCCTCTGCCTTCCCCACTCCCATGAGCACTAGTTGTAAAATCAGTGCTGACATGTCTGGTATTAATGTGGATCTAACCAATTATAGGAGTATGATTGGTAGTCTTATGTACTTGACTGCTAGTAGACCAGATATTGCTTATAGTGTTGGTGTGTGTGCTCGTTATCAAGCTAATCCTAAACAATCTCATGTCAAAGCAGTAAAGCGCATAATCCGATATGTTGCTGGGACTCATGATCATGGAATCAAGTACACTTTTGACACCAATGTTGAGATTGCAGGGTACACTGACTCGGATTGGGCTGGAGATGCAAATGATCGGAAGAGCACCTCTGGTGGCTGCTTCTTCGTAGGAAACAATCTGGTTTCCTGGCATAGCAAGAAACAAAATTGCACATCTCTCTCTACCGCTCAAGCTGAGTACGTAGCAGCTGGAAGTTGTTGCACGCAACTCATGTGGATGAAGCAGATGCTTGCAGACTATGGTTTCCAGCAAGGTACTCTATCCTTTTCTGTGATAATACCTCTGCCATCAACATTTCAAAGAATCCAATGCTGCATTCTAGACCCAAGCATATAGAGATAAGATATCATTTCATTTGTGGCTTAGTTGAAGAGAAACTGCTTGAGCTTACTTTCATTCCAACTGAAAAGCAATTAGCTGATTTGTTCACTAAACCACTTGACAATGCTAGGCATTTGAGTCTATGCAAAGCCATAGGGTTGTGTGACAACAAGTATATACTTTCCCTGCTAGTGTGTGGTTTTTGTTTCATATATATATATATATATGTTTTTTAAAAAAAATCTTTTCTTCAGTTTTCCTTTACAGGTTCAGGATAAAAGACCTCCATGGTATCCTTAGTCAGTTTTTGAACTTAACCTAGGTGACAATCGGTCTTTCCATTCCTTGGTTTAGTCTTACTCTTCACATAGCCTTGTGCACATGTTTTGATGATGTTGTATGTGGTCTGATTTTTTAGTGCAAATCTGCAGTCCCTTTTGCTCACTCTTAATGATCACCTTGGCTGCACTAATTCATGGGCTATATACTTGAGATGAGAGTTCATACTGAGGGAGAGTTTGCATACCAAACTAATCTCAAAGTAACCATTCCTTGGTTGTGGTGAACAATACAAGGGTGGGCAGAAACGAGGTTGGTTTGAAGATTGAGGTTCAAAGAACTCAATATTCTAGGCTAATCTCAAAGTACACATTCATTGGTCGTGATGAACGATATAAGGGTGGGAAGAAACAAGATTGGCTTAGCATTAGAAAGTCTGGTTGGAACAAGTTGTAACAAGAAAATGTAAACGCCAATCCCAAATGACTTCTTGAATTAGCTAGTCCTCCACTTGCCCTAGCATGCAGTGGGGATTTCTGAGATGCATTCTATCATTCGTTAGGTTTGGATGATGTGTCCATCGAGTGTCCTTGTTACACATATTGTCCAAGGTCAACTGATCTTGTGAAGCAATGACACATCTTCCACTTCTTAAACCTATGAGGACGATTTCTCAGTTGAAGCTGTGCACTTAATAGTGGACAAAATAATATTCTCTCGGCTGGTTGTAGCCTTTGGACTTTAAACTCATTTTCTGGAGAAATAAGGATGGAAGGACTAATTGATATCCCAGTATGACATGGCTCTTTCTGCAAAATACTCAGTTGATGCCTTTCAAGTTTGACAAGCACCATGTGACATAATCTCACTTACACATTCACTCTAAAGTGCTGCATATAAAAATAGAGACCATTGGGACTTGTCACTATCACAAATCTATGTGATTTGCTTTTGTTTGATCAAGGTTTGTTTGTTTGTTATGATATGTCACCTTGTGAGTCTATGCTTAGACTGACTTCAAAAATAAGGATGTCAATTGAGTGGTCTTATTTCTAAGCTTGTGTGCAGTCGTTTTCTTCATATCTGTCATTCAGAAACAAACATCTTCTCACTGTATCATATTCATACTCTTAGGGGGAGTATAGACTTTGGTGATCTCTATGTGTGTGGGTTTTGTTTGTGTCTTGTGTTTACATGGTTCTCCCATAGGCTTTCATTGGCTACTCTGGGAGGTGTTGGGTTGTCACATCTCATAACTTCATCATTGCATGGGTTTATTATTTTAGTCGGTTTGAGCAGTTGAGATTAGTGGGTTGATGGTTTTCGAGACACTCTGATCATGTCCAACGTTTCCGCCTTCTCTTTAACCAGTTGCATTCTCTTCTTCTCTGCTCTTCATGATGTTCTGACTTTAATAATCTGTTTTATGTTCTCGTTGTAGGTTTATTATCTCTTCTAGCTGTTTTAAAACCTCTCGGATATTTTATTCTCTGATTTCCCTTTGGAATTCCTTGCCCAAAAGGGGGAGAGTTAATTGTAGGATTTGACTGTTTAATGCAATGTTAAATTCTCAGTGTTAATGTGCTAATAACACAGTTGTTGTTTCTGTGATTCTTCACTTGTTCTTGAAGTTGTTTTCTGCAGGTTATTTTCCCTACAAATGAAGTGTTTTGGGAAGGAATGCCAAAGGGGGAGATTGAAGGTATAAGGATAGTTGGCAATCCTTTTATCCTGCAAAACACTTTGAGATAATGTTATCTGATCAAGAACAAGTGGCGCTAATATCTCTCATGGTTTCAGGTAAAACATGCATCTGCATATCACTGTTTTTCACAGAGGATAGCAGCTTCGCTTGCTATCCTAGTTCTGAGTTTTCTGCTGTACTGAGTTTCAAAGTCTGTTATATTAGTATAATATGTCTTTCAATTTCAAATGGAAAACTGAGTTTTTAGGAAATGCTTTAGCGCTCAAACCAGTCAAAGGGTTGAGATATTTTGTTATGCCAACCCGTGACCGAATGGTTAGAGGCTTAAGGCTCCAGCTGGGATTTCCATGATACGTTATCCAATATATCAGCTGGTTCCCGTGTGATTCAAAGACCAGTTGCTGTCAACTGTGTCAAGGTCCACTAATGGACTGAGTAAGAGGGTTTCAAACCTCTTTGCTCCCGGTTTGAATCATTCATGTTTTAGGAAAGGGTTATTTGTCTTATTGAGATTGCTTGTGTCATCTCTGTGTTTGGACACATCACTTTCAAGTATGGGAGCCAAACACTTCTGTCTAAACCCTTTCTGAAACACTGCTGAGGTCAGCTGGCATCATCGGTTGATGCCTTGTCTGCCTATATATAACTATAGCTACGGCTACGGCTGTGCTCAATGGTTGTGGAAAACTGCCTTATTGCGTTTTCTTTGTTGAGTCTAGTTTCTAACTTGCATTGTTCATGCTGCTCTAAGTCTTCCTCGTGACTGTAAACCTTAGAGCTTGAACTCAAACTTCTTTCATCAACTCATATCATGTTGCATACCATGAGTGATGTGTAGTGCAACCAACCCAAGAAGCGTTCAAGGGTGAATCTGCTAGTGGTTAGCTGAATTCACGAACAAGGCTTCGAAAAGTGTCCCAAGTTGTAAGGGCTTAAGAACAAGAGAGGGAATAGGTCTAGACTAGTTTGGGACTAGGAGGGATAGCACTGTGGTAGTGTATCCCGAGATCTATTATTCTTGTAAAGAAGTCACTTTAACTTAGTGGAAAGTTTTTGTCTCTCAAGAGTTAGAGACACGCAGTTTTTCTCCCTGCATTCAGGGTTTCTGCGAGTAAAAACATTCTTGTGTTGTTTCTTTATTTGCTGCAATTTACTTTCTACAAACTCGTATCCTGTGATTCGGGGATAGTACAAGTCATTGCTATCCTCGGATACAGAAGGCAACGAAAATTACAAAAAGGCTTATTCACCCCCCTTTAGGACCTTTAAACCCAAATAATTATCAAAATCAAAGTACTTAGTTGCTTTTGATCTGCTGTTCATGATGTGTGTGTGATCGATCACGAAACTTCAAATTAAAGAAATGGGAGTCGCTTGTGTTCAAGTAATTGATTACATTCAAAGGTTAAGTACATGATTAGTAATCTGTAATGATCTCATGCAGACTCATAATGACATGATTTCATGCACCTTCTTATTCCATCGGTCTGTGCTTTAAGTATAAAAGGAACAATATGTGATCATCACTCTTTATTAATAATCGTTTCCTTATCTAATTAATTTAAATCATCAAGGATTTGATCTTTAAAATTACCAACTTTTCCTTTAGTTAGAACGTAGAACATCGACTGCTATATATATAACTATTGGGTAGAGGCGAGATTTGTGGATTTGATAGCTATGATTGAGGTGATGGGACAAAGCTAGAGAGTCTTACTAGCTTGTTGATTTCATTATCTCCTTCGTCACATTGTACTCAGAGATTGTTAAGTCATCTATTGTTTTTTTTTTTAATAAGAACGATAAGTCATTTTATTGATAAGTCGTTTTATTGATCAATAAACAGTAAGAGAACAGCATAAATATAATATACCGCAAAGACAACCATAGAAAGTAGCTACGCAAAACAACCTATATGACATAAGTTATCTTAATGCAGAATCATCTGCCTTATATGATTAGATCCGAGACCCCCTAGGCATTCAACGTAGCCCGTATGACCCGAATAGACCATAAACAAACTAGGCCCAACCCTAGAGCTTGAGCCCAAGCCCAAGAGGCCAACTGCTAAGGTCACCCACAGAGTAGGCACCCAAGCTGCAGCCTTCTAACACCGCCGTCGTCACTTCCGGTGGGCGGCCTCGTTCCCACCGCATCACCGACGCCATCAACTCAAGCTTGCAAGTCAAGGGAGAGATCGAGACTATACCAGACCCCCAAACTCCCGTCACCAACAGCTGGATCAGCTCTAACCACTGCCTTGGTCCCAACCTGGAATCGTCAAAGACCGCCGCCTCCGCACACCAGATCCGAACCAGACAATCAGTCGTCTTCACCTGACTGCCGACGACCTCGCTAACCATATCCAAAAGAAGGATTCAATCTGCGTTTCCGCCTCCCCCACCGATCAAAGACAGATCTGAGGTCCTTAGATCAAAGCCTGGAGATCGAGAAGCTTGTCACCCTTGCCTCCGTCACGCTTCTCTTATGCTATGCCAGCAGAGCTCTCTTTCACTTTTTTAGTATTAGTGGGGTAAGTCGTCTATTGTTGCTTTGTTCATTTCTAAATTAATATGAACGAGTCTCCAAAAATTATTCTGAAAACCTAAAATTCAAGCAATGCAGCTCCAATTAAGCACATCGATTTCTGAAAACCTAGAGTTCAAACAATGCAGTTCTAATTAATTAAGCACACCGATATTGCATGTTTCTACAACCCTGAAATGTTATTATGTTTTTTTTCATCAAAACTTTGTTAAGATATAAATCTTATATAATATGAATATATGACATTGTATGTGCGTTTATAAGAGTTTGAGTCACTTCATTAATTACCAATTGGTTTTGGATGTGAACCCTAGACAACTTTTTTTTAAAATTAAAAATAAGAAAAATTATATAATTCGAAAAAAAAACAATACGAGACAGAAACTAAGAAAAGAGTATAAGGTATTCCCATCTCTTGTACAAACCAAAAGGAAGGAAAGCTAGTAGATAAAACATACAAGTAGTTCATCTCTTGACATTGTATGTGCGTTTATAAAAGTTTGGGTCACTTCATTCATTATCAATTGGTTTTGGATGTGAATCTCAAACAACTTTTTTTTTAAAATTAAAAATAAGAAAAATTACATAGTTCGAAAAAGAAACAATACGAAAAGGAAACTAAGAAAATAGAATAAGGTATTCCCATCTCTTATATAAACCAAAAGGAAATTCGGTAGATAAAACATACAAGTAGTAGTCCATATAATTTGGAGCATCAAAGCAGTTGTGAACAACAATCTTGGATGCAAACTGCTGCTAAAGACAATAAGAGGCCGCTAAACACCAGACCACTGTAAGGTCTGCCATCTAATTAGCTCAATAATTCGGATATCCTAATGCGAACACCAGACTACACTACCAGAAAATGGGTCTTGGGCGACGAAATGAAAAAAACCGGGCGACGATTTTTTTTTCGTAGCCTAAGAGAAAACTTGGCCGACGAAAAAAAAATCGTCGCCCAAGTAAAAAAAATCGTCACCTAAAGTTGAACTTTAGGCGGCGAAAAAAAAATCGTCGCCTAAGGATAAATTTCGTCGCCTAATATAGAAACTAGGGCGACGAAATATTTTCGTCGCCTAAAAAATATATATCGTCGCCTAAGTTTTTTAATCCTTAGGCGACGAAACTCAAATATATCGTCGCCTAAGTATTTTATTTTTTTATTTTTACTTGGCCGACGAATTACACTAATTTCGTCGGCCAAGAGTAATCTGAATAATTAAAATAAAATAAAACACATTTAAATTTTATTGTACAAGATTTTTTATTTTTACTCTTGGGCGACGAATTTCACCGTTCCGGTCATATCTTATTTCATGATTTTTTTGCGTTTGAGGCCTCTACGTATATGTTGTCTTCAAAACGAAACTTAAACTCAACACTTATATAAAAACGTTATACAACATTAGTACATATAACGTGAGTTTGGTGATCGGAGAAGAGGAACTGAAAACCTAACGTCAGATATGACCAACATAACTAATTACGTAGGTGGGAAAAAATTCAGCTCCATCTGACAAAGATAAGGGCTCGATCCGTCCGGTCAATCGTCGCGGTCAAACCCCTAAACGGACGGAAACGGCTATTCGACCCTCCAAATCATGTAATCTGGCCGGACCTTCAACTGAGAATAGTTTCCAATTGACAAGACGCTTACAGGGCTATAAAAATTTGGTAAAAAATAAATACCCGGGATAGGGCTACCACTAGGTAGAAATAAGAGAAATTCGTTGACCGGAACAACCGGCACAGAAATTTTACCGGAATATCTTCATTTTTCACAGGTTGACGTATTTCACCGTTCCGGTCATATCTTATTTCACGACTTTTTTGCGTTTGAGGCTTCTACGTATACGTTGTCTTCAAAACGACACTTAAACTCAACACTTATATAAAAAAGTTATACAACATTAGTACATATAACGTGAGTTTGGTGATCGGGAAGAGGAACTGAAAACCTACCGTCAGATATAACCAGCATAACAAATTACGTAGGTGGGAAAAAATTCATCGTGGTATCAGAGAGGGTTACTCACGTTCATGTGTGAATGTGTAACGGTCATACAGACCCCACGTCCATATATGCGGAGGCGCGTTAAGATACAAATCTCACATTAGAAATATGAGACCTTGTCTGCAGGTTACTACTTTATCAAACTTGTGGAACTATGATCGACACATGATTTTTTTGGCAAAAATATCACACTCCACCCATAATCACGATAATTTCATGATATATGAACACTAGCTAGTGCAATTTTAGAGGTGTGTCATGTAATTAGGGCCACCAGTTTGAGTGACACACATTCGAATAATACTGAGTGGATGGTTAATTACTGGAAACCACAGTTCCAACTGATCGAGATCTGTGAATAAGGCATGCACGCCAAGTTAGAAGAAATCTATCTGTAGGGTGGTGTCATATTAGCTCGAACACATATTTGGAGTAGAGACCAACAACTAGTTTCTAGATTTCTGGTATAGTTTGGTATACTGCTCAGCTTTCGAACCCAATTATTTTAACAAATCAGTTGTTTTTTTTTTTTGGATGCTGTACGTGTTCGTCGGAGGATGAGGATCCACTACTCACTTTCAAGTAAATGAAATAGCATTACAGCTAGCTAGCTAGGTTTGTTGTCATCTGTTTGTTCTGATGATAAGTCTATCTTTTATGTTTAAAACAGTCGCAAGATAAGTAAATTAATGGAAACCTTTTTATATATGATCTCAGGAAGAAGATCGGTATTGATGATTTCATGCATACGTACTCATCGATCCGAAGAGAAAACACACCCTTAAGAACTAGTGGATAACTGGATTTATAGAGTAGAGGCACCCTTGTGAATCTTCGCGATCGTTAGACAATAAATCTGATGAGGATTTACAAGAAAAACATCTTTAAATAGCTCATTTCCATTTCATATATAGTGGTATAGTCTTTTCTTCGTAAATGTGAAATGAGGTGATACTAACTTGATCTACTTATCTTAAGAATCAATTAACTCTCAAATATTATATTTGGTTTTGTGTAACGTCAAATATATCATGAGAAATTGTAAGGTAATTTAATTTATTTAAAGTCACCAAGTTTTTGCATATATAGGTTTGTTCTTTTTAAACAAATTAAATTAATTAGGATCAAGGGAGCTCTTCTAGTGAGAACCCTTAAGTTGAGAACTTAGTGATGACTTTTCGACTTATCCTACTTTTTGATTTTATATCTACATCTTGACCGTTCAGTTTATAGGTATTTATGAGTAGATCATTTCTACAAATTTTCAGCTATATTGAAAATTGTTAAGGCATTCATAAGTGTGATTTATCAATTATGAACTTGAACGGTTTATATTTGACAGATTTGGTTCGTTCATTAATTTGATCTAGTTTGTTATCTTAACGAACACCAATTTGGCTGAAAATTTGTATAAATGATCTACTCATATAAACCTAAAAACTGAACGGATGAAATGTCAAAATGTGATCGAAAATTGGGTCATTTAAACCATAAACTGAAAAGTTATCACCAAACCCTTAACTTAAGAGTCCTCTATAGAATGACTCTTTTAGGATCAATGTCCACTAACCATATTTTTGTGACATCAAATGTTTTTTAGGGCTCCAAAAGAGCTAGAATTAAAGCCCAACCCGTCTATCTAGTTGACCCAATCCCATTTTGCTGACATTGTTCATCTTTGACAAGGAACATTTCGTACTCTCTCTAGCTATATATAGACTTCATGGAAATATTAGGGAGGAGGTGTGGATAGCATCTTGTTTATTAGTAAAAGTAAGATAAATGTCTAATTAAGTGAGGAGGTTCAAGTGTCAAACTGCCAATTTTGATGAAATGAATGAAAACTTCTTAAATTAAATGAGAAAAAAAAATATTGATAAAGATATATTAAATGAGAAATTTGCTGTAAACATATATAACTACTTCGGTTCATATCAAACATAACAAGGAAACAATGTATCAAGATGGTGCAATCGTACTAATCCATACTTTAGTTCTTGATTCATATTTCATGCTAGTTTCATTCTGAAAATAAGGTATTTATGATTATTAGAAATTTCTAGATTAGTTACCATCCATTATCTCAACAATAAGTCACGGTCTCTGTTCGCTGCATATGAGTACTTTATATATGAGTTGATCATACAAACAATACATGCAACACATTATTTACTTGCTCATGCTATTGCAAATACACCGTGATTTCAAAATAAAGATGCATATAATATATATAATGATCATAAGGTTTTCGTGTTTTGGTTAGTTAAGGTGTTAAACTAATAACTTTGAAGTCAGGGTTCAAACTTACTAACACATATATATATATATAGGGCGTCTAAGTTATTAACAGATTAAAAAAAAAAAAAAAGGCCAAGGTTTGAAGTCAGGTTTCAAACTTACTAACATATATAGGGCGTCTGAGTTATTAACAAATTAAAAAAAAAAAAAAAAAAAGAAGGCCAAGGTTCCCGTTCAGCCTTCCTCAGCTCTCGATCTTCACATGAAAATAAATAGTAAATACATATGGTTGGAACAATAAATTAAAGCAATGAGATCTTTGCCCAATTGAAAGTTGATTCACTTTCAGGCCTTCAGAACTTGAGAATGGCAACACTAGGTTTCATTATTATTCATTTTGAATGAGAAATTAAGTCCAATACATCTCTTAATTGTTTATTACTTTATTTTGGAACCTAATCCCATTTGTTGGTTGACATTCTACTTTCTACCTGATGAAAACACTGGGATGCTTTGCTCATTCCTAAAGAAGTTGCCAGGATCAACCAAGGTCTTAACATGAACAAGTCTCCTAAAGTTGTTCTTGAAGTACTTCGAACCCCAAATGCTTGCTTGTGCATAGCTTGTATTGCCATTATTGTTCCTCCCCAAATCAAGATCCCTATAATTCAGATAGGCAGCTCTAGGATACTTTGAAACATACGGTGCCATGTATGCATACAACCTTCTCATAAATCCAACATACTTCTCAGTATCCTTGCCATCATCCCAAACAACCATATACTGGATTTCATATATGTTTCCTCGTCGATGTGGGAAAGCAGTTTCTGAATCGGAAATCTCACTCATTTTCCTCCATATGGTGTCAGTATCATGAAGGATGTGTTTGCTTCAAGCAACCTCTGCCATAAGCCTTCCAAGCCAGCTGCTGAGATGGGCTCAGTCACAAAGTCCGATTTTGCTTTGAAGATAATGCTGAATTGCCTGCGCTTCAGCAAAATCTCTAAGGATTCGTGTATCGAGTAGCCAGCAAAGTCTAAAACGGACTGAATCCAACTCATCTCGGTACAATGGCTTCTTCCTAAACTCAACTCTGGGAAGTTGTCCTGCATCAAATGGAAAAGTTTCTCAACCGGGCCAAGAAACAAGGAACTGTAATAGTCTTGTCACCACTTCCTATAACTGGACGTATGAAAAGTTCTTCAGGAAGCTTGTCTGCAATGTTTTGCCATTTCAAAAGAAGTTTGGTTGCGCCTTGTTCTTTTGTCTTTGTAATGTGGCAAACTGTTACAGCAGGGGGAACAGGAACCAGTCTAAGTTTCCATGCTAGAATGACTCCAAAGCTTGATCCACCTCCTCCTCTGATAGCCCAAAAAAGCTCTTCTCCCATGGAATTTCTATCTAGAATTCTGCCATTAACATCTACAATTCTGGCATCAATGACATTGTCAGATGCTAGACCATATTTTCGGAATATGGTTCCAATTCCACCTCCACTGATATGTCCCCCAACACCAATGGTGGGACAAGTCCCTGCTGGGAAGCCATAGACTTTACTCTTCTGTGCAATGCTGTAATACACCTCTCCAAGAGTAGCACCTGATTTGACCCAAGCACTCTCATTCTCTATGTCAACATCGATGGAACGGAGATTGAACAGATCAATGATGATGAAAGGAGATATAGACACATAAGATAGGCCCTCGTAATCATGCCCCCCGCTTCGTGTTCTTATTTGTAGGCCATTTTTCTTGGAGCAAATTACAGCTGCTTGAACATGAGATTCATCAAAAGGAGTTATGATGGCCTCTGGTTTTGGTGTGGAATTGTTCGAGAATCTGAGGTTCTGTATGGAAGAATCTAACACTGAAGGATAAGCTGAACTGGTTCTGGTGAGAATGATTCCATTACTGGAGTTAGAGTTCTGAATGTGGGAGGAAAGGCATTGCACAAAGCTTTCAGAAATGGAGCTTGAAGCTATGGACCAAGCTGAGTTGAGAAGGATGAAAAGTAGGGAAAATAGCTTTGCATGAGAGGTCTCCATATTCATTTCCTCTGCATAAAAGATGTGAAATGCTCTGAGCTTTACATACATACATATACGTGTGTGCGTGAACTTACATTCATTTGAAGTCCAATGAAGACAAGTCAATGTCCTATGCTTCTGTCTTTCTCTTTGTTTTCCTATCTGTTTGAGGAAAATTCCACAAGTAACTTGTCAATAATTTACAATACGTAAAGACCGACAGCTAAGCTCTACTGTTTACAGACTTTTCGTAAGACGTTGTTCAATGAATTGGAATGTTAATTCTCTCATCTATGTCATTTAGTGGTGAATAATTTTCGTGCAGCTGGGCTACTAGTGCATTGAATAATTTTCGCATCTAGTGCATGGAGCTTTTCATCAGAATTCAAATGAGAATTGTTTTCTAGTATATTGACTAATGTATGCTTATGAATATATACAACTATACGAGACTGATTGAAATTGAAGAAGTCTAAAATTCAAATACTGATGCTGATATTAACTATTGTGCACTGTTGTTCTTGGTATTCATAGAGAAAGAGTAGAGAGCATGCATGAAAAGAACTCAATAGTTGAGAAATATTGGTAATAGTATGAGACTATTGGTGCAGAAACATTGAACGGAAAAGTTGGAAAAGCTAGGCTTTGTTTTTCTTCTTTACATGGTTTCTGCATGTTGAGAGAGAAGGATTTGGCTATAAATAGCCTTGAAGCCTTTGCATTCTGCAGTGTGGCATCCAAGTTGTGTAGTCTCTTATTTAGAGAGAATTTCATTTTCTGCCAAGTGTTATAAAAGAGTTAGCTTTACTGGGTATTGAGAGTGTAAGTTGAGAGGGGTGTATAAGGGTGTTTTGGCCACGATCCTCAACAGGGGGTTGAGAGGTACTTAGCGGTACCAAAAGTAAATAAAGGTGCAGATGCAGGCATGCCACCTCGCGGATGAGGAAAGAGTGTGGGATGCGTCGAGTCTTGACTTCTTATTCAAGCGGAGGGTTTCCGGTGCCACCTCGCGGACGAGAAATTACGAGAACTGCGATTCGATACTCACGGTGTGTCGTGAGCAGAGCAACCAAATAAGGATCAGGAGTGATCGGAGTAGAGTCTGAAATGGCTCTAAGAACTAAGGAGGCGACGCGCTTAGGGTTAGGGTTTCGAAGGTATCAACTAGGTTGAAAGTTTGTATTGTATTGTTGTATTTGTGTAGAGTTGTTGAGAGGGTGTTAGGGTTTCGAGACCCTTTATATAGTAGCTCGCCTTCTGCCAGAAGTAATCATTGTCCAAGTCGGACTCTGAAACAGAATACCACAAGGATACTGCTTCACCTGCGTGAACCAACCATCTGCGACGCGTGTCCATGCCATTTCGCATAGGTCACTGCCTCCGCACTGCTCAACTGTAGAGTCCAATGCAGACTCAAATTAGGAACGTCTTTACCCCCGGGGGTGTCACAGTCCTTGTGGAAACCTATCTCGCGCGGGCAGTGGACTCAAACCATCCCGCGAGCTACTGAAGTTTGCTTCCATCTCGCACGCCCCTGAAGCTCGCGAGACTTAAAAACCTTTTTCATTAAAAAAGGCCACCTGGATTGGCCCAAAGCATGTCAAAGGCTTATAAGAGTCTTCAACGATAAATGTGGTGCATACGGACTCCGCCTCTTGCTTCTTCGCGAAGTCTCCTACGCGAGCCAGTTCGCCTTAATGTACTTCGCCTTGCCTAGATGTATTTCACTCCTACGCGAAGTGTCACCTCGCCTGGGCTAAGCAAAGTCTATTTCTGTAATACCACGCGAAGTCCTTTTCTTGACATCATGCGAAGTCTGCTATCCAACTCGCATGATCTCGCTGGAGGGGTTTCCCACGCGAAGTCATCTCGCTTCAACCTTACACTTCACATGCATATAGACCTCGCACGCAAACTGTATCATCTAGCTCGCGCAACCTTGTAGGCAGCTAAACATCAAACCAAGTCAACCCACGTCTTCTAGTCTTCTATGCGAACTGTATACCTAGCTCGCATGATTTTGTCGGCAGGCCATCACTTGTAAACCCAATTATTTGAGCTCTCCGATGTGACGTGGATCAAGAATTTAATTAATATTCACTTAGACATTTATTGTCCAGTAAAATATTAATTTGGGTGTAAACAAAGGGTTCAAGAGTTCAAGGGTTTGGGTTTGGGTTATAAACTTAAGTGAAACACCTTGTATTTAATTCTCATTATTCTCAATAGTAAAGAAAGATCGGATCATGCCCCGTGAACGTACCTCAAAGAGTGAGGGAACCTCGTTAAATCTTGTGTTGTTGTGTGTGTTTGTTTTTCCCTATTATAGTTACATTTTCGATATCATATCTTGTTGACCAATCCGCTGCGTGAAACCCAACACTTGTTTTAGTATCTTGTTCTAGGTAAAGCAGGGAATCAAGGCTTATGTTGATATTGCTAACTCTTCATTTTCAACCGTAAACAACAAACTATAAATCTGTCAACTGCACTAAAATATTCTTTCATTATATTTTCAACCACCACTTATGTTGATATTGCTCACTCTTCATTTTCAACCGTAAACAACACTATAAATCTGTCAACTGCACTAAAATATTCTTTCATTATATTTCCAACTACCACGTACGCCAGAACCAACATTTATTCGTATATATCATTCGAACAAACATAATATGAGCACATTTGTTACACCGGATCAGAGGGGTTGGAACGGGCCACGGTGTTATAGTAAGAATAAACTCATGTTCGGTAGCAACATGGACTGAGTTTAATGAGCATATAGAGTCTCCGATACCCCCTCCACACCGTCTTCCATAGCGGCCTCAAAATTAGTGGATTTGTGAAAGCCCTCTCTGTTAATGCTGAAAACTTTATTTATTTTTTATTTTTTAATAAAGTAGTCATCTATTAATGAAGTTCAACAAACAGTACAATGATTACATGTCAGTGTTTGGCCGTCAGAAAATGTAACCTCTTAGAACAAAAACTATCCTAGTACACTTCTCACACTAACATACTAAAAAAACATACTCAAAGTACATCCACCTTTTGAGACATCAAACCAAAAACAAGAAGACTAATAGACATCGAAGAGTAATAAACTTGACAACAGCCATCTGAGATTGGGTTTTCGTGAATTGGGACTCCATTTCAGATTGGGAATTTGCAGATCATGTCTTCATCTCATATTGGGAATTCGCAATCTCGACTCCATCTCTGATTTGCTAAGAATTATGATCGATTTGGTGTATGGGTGGCTTGAAATGGTAAGAATTGAGATCAATATCACGTTTTTGCTTTTCTGTTTCTTCTTCTTTTTCTTTTCTTTTCTTTTATGGGTTTAAGGAAGGTCTGTTCAACATTAAGATGTGCTTAGGTATCTGTTTTTCTGGATAGATGTTGAATGTTGTTAATTGTTGATCATCAGTTTGTTGTATAAATTTTTTTCTTTCTTCTGCATACTGAATTAGTCCAAAGCTTGAAAACATTACCGAACGTGAGTCAGGCATCTTATGGAAATAAGCTAGGCTTGAGGAAGGTTGGACTCTTGTAGAAGTTAAGCATGTCTAAGACAGTCATGTGTAACAAACGTGCTCTACATGAGTTGATCATAGAAACAATACATGCAACACATTATTTCATGATAAAGTTTCCCACATATTTGCATGGAATCACGATCACTTAAAAATAAACGTGAACGGTTAGATAAATTACATACCTTCTGCCAACCGGTAGTTTTTATGATTATCTATTTATTTAATTTATTTTTATTTTTATTTTGTTTTTACTTGAACAACCCTTGTTTTTATTTGTATTAATTGATTTATTAAATGTAATTATAGAAGTTCACAATTTGATGATGAAGTTCTTGGGGGCCTGACTTTATAGTAGAGATAGTAGAGATTAATATTGAATGACAAATTAAACCGAAGTCCAATCCATCTATTTATTGTTTGTTTTGGAACCTAAGCCCATTGGTTGACATTCTACTTTCTACCTGATGAAAACACTGGGATGCTTTGCTCATTCCTAAAGAAGTTGCCAGGATCAACCAAGGTCTTAACATGAACAAGTCTCCTAAAGTTGTTCTTGAAGTACTTCAAACCCCAAATGCTTGCTTGTGCATAGCTTGTATTGCCATTATTGTTCCTCCCCAGATCAAGATCCCTATAATTTAGATAGGCAGCTCTAGGAGACTTTGAAACATATGGTGCCATGTATGCATACAACCTTCTCATAAATCCAACATACTTCTCAGTATCCTTGCCATCACCCCAAGTAACCATATACTGGATTTCATATATGTTTCCTTGTCGATGTGGGAAAGCAGTTTCTGAATCGGAAATCTCACTCATTTTTCCTCCATATGGTGTCAATATTAAAAAGGATATGTATGCTTCAAGCAACCTCTGCCATAAGCCTTCCAAGCCAGCTTCTGAGATGGGTTCAGTCACAAAGTCTGATTTTGCTTTGAAGAAGATACTGAATTGCCGGCGCTTCAGCAAAATTTCTAAGGATTCGTGTATAGAGTAGCCAGCAGAGTCTAAAACAGATTGAATCCAACTCATCTCGGTGCAATGGCTTCTTTTTAAACTCAACTCTGGGAAACTGTCATGCATCAGTTGGAGAAGTGTCTCAACCGGGCCAAGAAACAAGGAACCGAATTCAACTGTAATAGTGTTGTCACCGCTTCCTATAACTGAATGTAGAAAAAGTTCTTCAGGAAGTTTGTCTGCAATGTTTTGCCATTTCAAAAGAAGTTTAGTTGCGCCTTGTTCTTTTGTCTTTGAAATGTCGCAAACTGTTACAGTAGGGGGAATAGGAACCAGTCTAAGTTTCCATGCTAGAATGACTCCAAAGCTTGATCCGCCTCCTCCTCTGATAGCCCAAAAGAGCTCTTCTCCCATGGATTTTCTATCTAGAATTCTGCCATTAACATTTACAATTCTGGCATCAATGACATTGTCAGATGCTAGACCATATTTTCGGAATATGGTTCCAATTCCACCTCCACTGATATGTCCTCCAACACCAACGGTGGGACAAGTCCCTGCTGGAAAGCCATAGACTTTACTCTTCTGTGCAATGCTGTAATAAACCTCTCCAAGAGTGGCACCTGATTTGACCCAAGCACTCTCATTCTTTATGTCAACATCGATGGAACGAAGATTGAACAGATCAATGATGATGAAAGGAGCTCTGGACACATAAGATAGGCCCTCGTAATCGTGCCCCCCGCTTCGGATTCTTATTTGCAGGCCATTTTTCTTGGAGCAAATTACAGCTGCTTGAACATGAGATTCATCAAAAGGAGTTATGATGGCCTCTGGTTTTGGTGTGGAATTGTTCGAGAATGTGAGGTTCTGTATGGAAGAATCTAACACTGAAGGATAAGCTGAACTGGTTCTGGTGAGAATGATTTCATTACTGGAGTTAGAGTTCTGAATGTGGGAGGAAAGGCATTGCACAAAGCTTTCAGAAATGGAGCTTGAAGCTGTGGACCAAGCTGAGTTGAGAAGGATGAAAAGTAGGGAAAATAGCTTTGCATGAGAGGTCTCCATAATCATTTCCTCTGCATAAAAGATGTGAAATGCTTTGAGCTTTACATACATATACGTGTGTGCGTGAACTTACATTCATTTGAAGTCCAATGAAGACAAGTCAATGTCCTATGCTTCTGTCTTTCTCTTTGTTTTCCTATCAGTTTGAGGAAAATTCCACAAGCGACTTGTCAATAATTTACAATACGTAAGGCAATACATAAAGACCGACAGCTAAGCTCTACTGTTTACTTCAATGAATTGGAATGTCGATGTCATCTAGTGCATGGAGCTTTTCATCAGAATTCAAATGTATGCTTATTATTATGGATATATACAAGACTAATTGAAATTGAATAAGACTAAAATTCAAATACTGATGCTGATTATGTACGTCAATCTTATGTTATTATTGTCTGAAAAAGAAACAAGTAAAACCATCTAGAAGACAGCTCCTCCTGTATTGGCATGGTCAGATTAGCTTATTTGTTGGTTTTGGTAGCCATGGCCAGATTAGATTATCTGGCTTTTCTGCACATTGTTGGAGCACAATGCTGTGAAGAACAGTAAACAACTGAGATCTTAAATTTCTTTGTGGCCTTTTTATTTGTTTTCTTCTCTGGGCCAATCTGATCAATTTATTTTGGACAGTGTATTTCCCCCTAGTTGAGAACACAGGGATGCTTGTTCATTTCTAAAGAAGTTGGAAGGAATCAAGGATCAACCAGGGTCTTAACGTGAACAAGTCTCCTAAAATTGTTCTTAAATACTTTAAACTCCAAAGTTGAAAATAAGGATTCAATATGGTTTGGTATTCTATGATACTTTATTCTTTTCCATATAGGAGGTTTATATAGAGATATAATTGTAGTACTAATAGGAAAAATATTTCCTACTCCTACACATAATATTTAACCTACACATACAAGGAAAGTAAATATATACAAAATATTCTACACTCCCCCTCAAGTTGGTGCATAGATATCGACCATGCCCAACTTGCCAACCGAGTTGTCAAACACTTTCCTTGACACTCCTTTTGTGAGAACATCTGCTAATTGATCTTCTGTGTACACGAAAGGGAAACGAATGATTTTCCTGTCTAAGTTTTCCTTAATGAAATGCCGATCTACCTCCACATGTTTTGTCCGGTCATGCTGAACAGGATTATGAGCAATTTCAATAGCAGACGTGCTATCACAATGCAAGTCCATGGGTTTCTTGGGTTTGAAACCCAATTCTTTTAATACATTATGAATCCATAGCATCTCACAAACTCCATGTGCCATACCTCGAAACTCTGCTTCAGCACTTGATCTTGCAACGACTTTTTGTTTCTTACTACGCCAAGTTACAAGGTTTCCTCCAACAAATGTGAAATACCCAGATGTAGATCGTCTGTCACTCTTATCACCAGCCCAATCAGCATCTGTATACCCTTCAACTTCCAATTCACCCTTCTTTTCAAACAACAAGCTTTTTCCAGGTGCCATCTTAAGATACTTCAGAATACGATACACTGCATCCATATGCTCTTCGCTGGGACAATGCATAAATTGACTAACCACACTCACAGCATACGCAATATCAGGTCTAGTATGAGAAAGATAAATAAGTCTCCCTACTAGACGTTGGTACCTTCTTTTATCAGTTGGAACTTGATTTGGAGAGATGGCAAGGTTGTGATTCATCTCAATTGGTGTCTCAACAGGCTTGCAGTCAAGCATTCCGGTCTCAGCTAACAAGTCAAGTACATACTTTCGTTGGGATAAAGAAATCCCTTCCTTTGACCTTGCAACTTCAATTCCGAGAAAATACTTCAACTGTCCAAGGTCCTTCATTTCAAACTCCTTTGAAATGTACTTTTGTAGAGACTCCATCTCCTTTGGGTCATCTCCTGTAACAATCATATCATCAACATACACAATCAGAGCGGTGATCTTACCCTGATTGCGTTTGATGAACAAAGTGTGATCTGAGTTGCTTTGTCTATATCCAAATGTCTTCATTGATTTGGAGAATCTTCCAAACCAAGCTCTAGGAGACTGCTTCAAACCATACAAAGATTTCTTCAACTTACAAACCTTTCCAACATTGCAAGGTCTACATTTGACTCCTGGGGGCATGTCCATATACACCTCTTCTTCCAAGTTTCCATTGAGGAAAGCATTCTTCACATCAAACTGTCGTAGAGGCCAATCTTTAGTTGCCGCAAGGGAAATCAAGATTCGAACAGTGTTGATCTTTGCTACAGGCGCAAACGTTTCTTCATAATCAATCCCATAGCGTTGGGTATATCCTTTGGCAACTAATCTGGCTTTATACCTGTCAATACTCCCATCGGCTTTGAGTTTAATCGTAAATACCCAACGGCATCCTACAGTCTTCTTTCCAATAGGTTTATGAATAAGATCCCAGGTCGAGTTCTTTTGCAAGGCTTCTAGTTCTTCATTCATCGCTTGAGTCCACTTCGGATCCGCCATTGCATCCTGTACGTTACTAGGAATAGAAATACTGGATAATTGATTAATGACAAGAGCAAGTGACCCAGCCAACCTATGGTTAGACATGTAATTAGCTATAGGATATTTAGCTTTGGCTTTGATGTCTAGTTCGTATTGTTTCTTTGGAATACCCTTGGTAATCCTCTGTGATTTCCTAGTTACAATATTATCTACCCCATATAATTGGTTTGAAATTAAAGGTACCTGAGGAGGAGGGGCATTCGTGGCGGATTCTTCGGTTGATGGTGTGGAGAAGGGAAATGACTGAGAAGAATCTGAAACTACTGGGACAATATCGGAGGGTCTATTAGGTAATTCAGTGATTGTCTGCTCTCCACCAACAAATTCTGCGTCCCCAGGCGTGTCAGCCACTATTTGCTCCACACGTGGTGAGCTCTGTGTGTTTGGAAGCTCCGATTGCACGACGCGTGGTCCTTGTGTCTCAATTCTGACGGCTCGGCTTGGAAGCTTGTCGGCTCGGCTTGGCGTCTCGACAGTGCCTGAGTCATCTCCTATCGTTGAAAAGCCAGGAACCGCGCCTGTTGCTGATGCGCCTGGACCCGTACCTGTGTCTGTCGCTGACGCGCCTGGTCCTACGTCTGGGCCTACTTCTGACAAGCATGGAGACACGTCTGGGTTTCTGCTTTTTTCTGGTTCCATTATGCCGGTACTATTTTCAAATCCAAATCTAGATTCCAATGCTTCTAATTCTTCAAATGCAAACAAATTCTGAGAATTCCCTTCACGACTTCTCTCCCCCTGAAGGGAAGACTCGAAAGCTCCCCCTGAATAATAAGGCTCATATTCGCGAAAAGAAACATCAAGGGATACATGCATGGTGTCTGTAAGAGGATCATAACATCTATATCCCTTCTGAAAATCTGCATAACCCACAAAGATGCATTTCCTTGCACGGGGATCAAGCTTACTCCGTTGTTGTTTTGGAATATGAACATACACTGTACATCCAAATACACGAGGCTCCAAGTTAGGCAACGAAGGAATCAAGAGAAGTTTCTGAAGCTGTTGTAGAGGGTTTTGACATTCAATAACCCGAGAAGGGGTACGATTAATGAGATAGGTAGCAGATGTCACAGCTTCTCCCCAATATTCTACAGGTACATTCATGCCAAACAAAGAGGCACGAACAACTTCAAGCAATTGCCGATTTTTCCTCTCTGCCAATCCATTTTGCTGAGGAGTATAAGTATTTGAAGTCTGATGTCGAATTCCATGTAACTTCATAAACTCTTGCATAGGACCATTAATATATTCTCCGCCATTGTCAGACTGAAAAACTCGAACAACTTGTTGATACTGTGTGGACACCATCTTGTGAAATTCTTTGAATCTAGAATAAACATCGCTCTTGTTCTTCAATAGAGACACCCAAGTCGTACGAGTACAATCATCAATAAACGTCACAAAATACCTGGCGCCAGAGAGAGAAGGAATTTTTGCAGGACCCCACACGTCAGAGTGAATCTTCATAAATGGAACATGACTTTTATTTAGGCTTGGTGAATATGAAATACGGTGGCTCTTGGCCAGTTCACATATGTCGCAATGAAAATCTGAATAGTCAACACCCGAAAATAATTGCGGTTGCAGCTTCTTAAGATAACCGAAGTTGAGATGACCCAACCTGCGGTGCCAAAGCCACACATCTTTCTTAGCACTCTCAGCTCTATTGACCTGATTAGCTTGACCCAAAGACTGCATATGTTTCTCTCCTGTCTCTGTCAGATCTAGATAGTACAATTTCCCTTTTCTCACTCCATAACCCAAAATCTGCCGCGTCAGAATGTCCTGAAACACACAGAAAGACGGATAAAAGGTGACAATACATGATAATTCTTGAATTATTTGGCCAACTGAGAGAAGATTGTATGACAATGATGGGACGACTAATACAGAATCAAGGGTTAATGTGTTTGATAGGATAATAGAGCCTTCTCCGGTAACCGGAGTTGGAGTACCATCAGCAGTAGAAACAATATTTTGAGAGGAGGGTTTGAAATTTTCCAAGAGGCTAGGATCATTACACATGTGATCTGATGCTCCTGTATCAATAATCCAGGACCTATTCATAGATACCTTACCACTCATACCTGACTGTGCGACATTGGAGACATTGGATGGTTGGTCATCCTCTATAGTGGTTATGACAGCTTTTGTGTGATTCTTTAGGGGTTTCAGGGTGAAATCCCACCAATCCGGGTACCCAATTGTTTCAAAGCAACGTTGCTTGCTATGACCTAATACTCCACATAGCGGACATTTTGAGTTCGCATATGAATTTGGTTTGCATGAAGACCGACATGGTGCGGTGGTATGGTAGTTAATTTGGTGTGTCATTTTGGAGGTTTGGTTTTTGAGATTTCAAGGATTCGGGAATTATGATTTTGATGTATGCAATGATTTGTTTGTGGTGTGATTCGGGATTCAGGTTTGGTTTTGGGATTTGGGAATTTGTGTGTGATTTGTGGGGGTTTTTGATACGCAGCGATTTGTAGTGTTTTGGGTGTAAATTCAAAGGATCGAACCTAGCAAGCTCTGATGCCAAGTTGAAAATAAGGATTCAATATGGTTTGGTATTCTATGATACTTTATTCTTCTCCATATAGGAGGTTTATATAGAGATACAATTGTAGTACTAATAGGAAAAATATTTCCTACTCCTACACATAATATTTAACCTACACATACAAGGAAAGTAAATATATACAAAATATTCTACACAAATGCTATCATTCGAACAAACATAAGAGACAAATATATAGGATTGTAGTAACGAATAACAAAACACGCTATGATTGAAAAAGATCAAGATCGTTATGTTAGATCAACACAGAATCAAATTTTTCATCAACGAATCATATTCAATAAAAATAAAAAATTGATGTTAGCACTAACCAAGTAACTACCAGGTTGCAAGACTAATTATTAATTAACTAATACACAGGCAGGCATCAGTTAGACCTGAACTAGAAGCAAATTTCTATGCTGAGGTTCTTGTGGTTTGATCTTACAGTGGATAAGCAGCCAATTTGGCACCGCCTTGTAAGAATGGGGCTTCTATAAGCAAGTATAGCAGAAAAGCCAGCCGCATCCCCATTGAGATTTTTGAAGCAGCTGAGTGGAAACCTGCAATTAGTAACAAAAGTCGGAACCTTTTCGGATACTAAATGCAGAAGAAGACTAAAAAGTTTTAGTTGACTATCAATATCAAGCATGCCAGTCACTATTGTAGAATTTTCTCCAACACTAATGAAAAAAAAAAAAAAGTCATAAGTCCACCGTCCACAAAATCGAGCCTTTCCTTTATTGCCACCATAATGATTGATTTACACCCACCTCAGAATGAAGTGGATTATAACCCTCAATCTCATGTACAAGTAGGCCATGAAAAAACGAGTATGATTATCTAGATTTTTCAGTTCCTCAACCACAGAATGTTTGTTCAAACCTCACACAGAGGCAGAGAGCATAAAAGTTTCAATCTTCAAGTTAAACGAGTGTAATCGAATAGATTATCAACAGCTTGTCGCGAAACTATCATCGAATAGGTTCAAATGCATTGAGAAATGGATGCAGAAACAGTAATAGATTGTTTGATGCTCATGAAGATTCGAGGGAAAGTTTCATTTACTTAGCCTGCATTCCCTGCAAGTGCCATATGACAATCCACAAAAGGAAAAGGCCAAAAGAATCATCTGCATTATGCAGATGGACACTAGCCTATGGAGATAGGACTCGGTCATTACTTGGGATCCATAAGGGACAGCCTCAGAATTAGATCGCCTGACTGGTCTTGTATCATTGCACTCCAACCTAATAGTATATGGGATCCACAGCCCTATTTCTAACCATGTAAACTACCATAAAGTCAAGACCTGCCCCTAACTGAAGGTTCTTGGGAATCACAACTTCCAATTATAGGTGTTTTTTACTCAGATTAAAGCATATGCCATGTGAAAGGAACAAACATTGCGACTTCGAGAAATCTCAAGCAGAGATTTTTTCAAGTGTATGACGTGAAGAATCCCCGGTTTTAAATGGTTGAGCCACTTACACATAATCAATCTAGGACTAGGACTCATAGGAAGCAAAACCCATTACAGAACAAATAGAAAAAATCAGCTCGGAAAGACAGAGACCCGTCAATCAAGCTTTCTAAGAGTTTACCAATTCAACTAACTAGAATGGATGAGATTGATACTGATTTCTTATACATGTCACATCTCTAATCTTCAAACCGATAAACAATATTGAACTACTGAAACACAAGATCAAAGAAAACTACTTGATATATCATAAAGTTTTTTTCTTTATTTATTTCATTCCTATAATCAATCAATAATAGCCCAAGAAACTATACAATCAATTATATGATGTATATGATCAAAGCTGTTTCAATTCTTCTATGCCTTACTTGGAAGAGGTGGGATACTCTGCTCATTCCTGAAGAAATTTTCTGGATCAACAGCAGTCTTCACCTTCACCAATCTGTCGAAATTGTCGTTGAAGTACATCAATCCATACACCTTCCCCTGTTCATAGCTATCCTTCCCAAAATCGTTGACACCAATGTCGAGGTCCCTATAGTTCAAGAAAGCACTCCTTGGATTCTTGGACACAAATGGAGTCATAAAACTGTAAAGCACCCTACTTTGGTTCAAATACATATTAATTGCTTCCTCTCCTCCATCGTCCCAATTCACCGAGTACTGAATCTTAAACAAATTCCCAGTCCGGTGAGGAAAAGGCGCATCGGAGGCCGGAATTTGAGCCATTTTCCCACCATATGGATTGAACACTAAACCAGTCTTCCCTTCAATCATCTTGTTCCACAATGACTCCAACCCTTCTCTCGAAATCGGGGTCTGCATGTAATCTGACTTCCTCTTCCCAAAACTCGCCTGGTCTAGATTTCGATCAAGCAAAACCTCCGGTTTGGTCGTATTGGGAGTAGAACCATCGTTCCACCAAACTACGGACTCAATCCAACTCATCTCCAAACAGTCCTCCTTCTTCAAACCCAATTCAGGAAACTCCTTACCCAAAACAGAAACCAACTGATTAGAATTGCCTAGATACTGGCCCAGAACTGAAATCCTAACAGTCTTGGTTCCCTTCTTGGTCGGAGAACTCACCGGCTGCACCAACATCCTCATCCACAAATCATCCACCGTGCTCGGCGCCACCTCCTGCCACTTCAAAACGACGTCGGTTGCATTACTCTCCGTGTAACTCATCACCCGGAAAACAGTAACCGTTTCCGGCACCGGAACCAGCTTCAACTTATAAGACAAGATCACTCCAAAGCTTCCTCCACCGCCGCCTCTGATAGCCCAAAACAAATCCTCCCCCATTGTTTTTCTATCCAGAAGCTTCCCGTTCACATCAACAATCAATGCATCCAACACATTATCGACGGCGAGGCCGTACTTCCTCAACAAGTTCCCATAACCGCCGCCGCTGACGTGTCCACCGACACCGACCGTGGGGCAAATCCCAGCGGGAAACCCGAGAGTTTCGCTCTTCTCGGAGATACGATAGTACAACTCCCCGAGGGTCGCGCCGGCCTGAGCCCACGCGTAGCCGGCCTCGGCGTTCACGTCGATTGACCGGAAGTTAAACAGGCTGCGTTTGGGGGAGCTTATCCCCCCATTGCTTATAAGCATAAGCTGACATATGTGTTTGGTGGGCAGCTTCCCACCTGCCGCTTCCAGAAGCCATGGCTTTTAAAGCCGGAAAAGCGGAAGCAGGGGTACCCCTCCTTTTGGAAGCAGAAGCAGGACACCGGAAGCGCGCGGCACTGTAGCCATGTTAATGAATTTTTTGTAATGACATTGGGTACCCTCAGGCACTTCAAGATATTACATTACCTACCAATCTTTGACGACTCGCCTCTTCTCTCCCTGAATTTCGTCTTCTCCGCCAATTCTCTCTCTCTCTCTCTCTCTCTCTCTCTCTCTCTCTTCCTCCTCCTCCTCTAACGCCAATCAAGAAGACCACCCATGAAGAAGGCTACGCTGGAGGCCTTCTCCGAAATAATGAGTGGTACCACTGCGATTACGGTGCTTGTGGTTGGGAATATGTTGTATGTTGCGAATGTGGGGGATTCGAGAGCTGTGATTGCGGTGAAGGATGGTAATAGGATTGTAGCGGAGGATATGTCTTGTGACCAAACACCGTTTAGGAAAGATGAGTATGAGAGAGTGAAGCTGTCCGGGGCCAGGGTTTTGAGTGTTGATCAAGTGGAAGGGCTTAAGGATCCGAATATTCAGAGTTGGGGTGATGAAGAGAGTGAGGGTGGTGATCCTCCGAGGTTGTGGGTTCCGAATGGGATGTATCCTGGGACTGCGTTTACAAGGAGTGTGGGTGATAGTACTGCTGAGAAGATTGGTGTTGTTGCAACTCCGGAAGTGTCAGTGGTTCAGCTGACTCCGAATCATCTTTTCTTTGTTGTTGCAAGTGATGGGGTTTTCGAGTTCCTCTCAAGCCAAGCTGTTGTGAATATGGTACGTTACTTGACCCATGACATACTGCTTTAAATATTTACTTCCATCTTCTGTTAAGTGTATCTGCCAATGTTTTCATCTTTTTGTCCATTGGTATACCGATATTTTTTTGATTCATTAGTTGTGTTTAAAGTTCTTGTTATGCTAAGAAAACCTTGATCACTTGCTACTTCTGGTGTCTTGTTGTTAGTTCATGGTATTAGAACTCTTCTAAATTGGACAAGGTAGACTTGATTGCCTGATATTCACAATTAACAAGGAAAACAGTTATATGTTTGCATTGATGCTCATACAGCTAGCTATATGATAATTATGATTTGTTAGCTCCCAAATCCTGACATAATACATATGGAAAGTATGGGAGATAATTCCTTCAGAAAAATAAGTGCTTCTTTAGCAGTTTAGATATGTAAATCTTGGATTTGATTGTCTTTGTGGACGGCCCTTGATAAGGCTATCTTGCTGTTGATGTTATGAATCTCCAGATAAACGTGTATTATAGGTTGTTCACTAAAATATTAGCATCATCTAATGCTCTTGCTATAATTTTATATATACCAAAAGAGGCAATTGCTTGTATGATTTCCACTTTTCCCTTTTCAGCATCTGTGAATTGCTTGATCTTTCTACAGTTTAAGCCTTTCTAGCAGTTAGCTAGCAGTTAGCATTGTTAATTGTGTTTCTCAATTATGTCAGGCCTCAGAGAATAAATTGAAGTCAACAGTTTCTTCTCCTTTTACTTTACTCTAATGTGCTGCTTTAATACTCTTTTCCTGCTTACAATTTTGGATGCCATTTTTCATACAGGCAGCAAAATATTCAGATCCTCGGGATGCATGTGCTGCCATTGCTGGAGAGGGATGAAAATGTAGGAGGATCATGTAGGATGTCTCTTTACATGTATTTGAAGGGCATATTCCTTGTACCTAATATGTAGAAATGAATGCTTCGGTTGCAACTCTTCATCCCCCAAAACTGAAAGTTGACGAGTAAGTAATAAGAGTGGTATACATTGTCTATGTTGCTTGCGCTTGCCTATCCATTTTATGATTTTCCTAGTCTTTGAATTGAATTGTCTATGCTGCTAGCTGATTTAGTCAATTATATATTGATCAGCAATAGTTGCCGACTTGCCATGGTGATAATGATGCTTCCTGTTCAATTTTATTGAGTTTTGATGCTACTATAATTCAGAGTATTGAGTATCCTAGTCTCGTACATAAAATCTTGTTGTAATAGTCTTTTGAGTATTCTGGTTCGAATTCCCTGAAGTGTGAACAGCAAAGTCTTTATTCTGGGTTTGATTTGAAATAAAGTTCTTCTACTGCCTATTACCAATCTCTGTCCACAATGAGACTTTGTTTAGTTGTCCTTGCATCCACTTTTTATCACTTGGTCTTTGTTTTAACAGAGCCAAGCTTCATCCTATCAATTTAAAGTAATTCCCCAGTTCATGAAAAACAAGTACGCGGCTCTTTGGTTCCTGTGTGTATTATGAGTCATTGTCTTTTGGTACCAAATGTGATGGATGGTATTGATACTTACAATCTTTTGTACAAATTGAGAAGCTTATTCTAGCATTTATTCTATCATCAGCTCCTGTTTTTCTTTTGATATTTTGAAGGCAATTGGATGAGCAACTATAGTTGAGTTTTAAGTTTTGTTCGTTATCTTTTGTTTCCAGCTCATGTTCTGCAAATCCTTATCAAGAAAATTACCTTTGTATCTTCTTGTGTTCCTAACAGAATGCTTCTTCCTTTGAAGATAACATAACCAAAAGTTTAGTCATTGAGTTGTGGTTCTTTTCAAAAATGCATCTGTTACTCAAGTTCCAGCCCTTTTGTTGTTATTAAAATGATTCCTCATTCAAAGATCCTACAATTAATGCTCCTGTAGTTTGGTTCGGTTCTTTCCAAGAGTTTGAGGAAAAAATGATATATTAATATATAATTGTGGAAACCAGAAATGCTAATGGCAACATGCAAAGCTAATAGGTTTTTATGGCAAGCAATTGTGCCTAATAGGTTTTTAGGAGACATGCACATTGTGATACAGATTTTGTGCGAGGTGAAAGAAAAATGCAGTTGAAGGGACAAATGGTGAGATAGAGGTAGAAGATGATGTAGAAGAAGAACATCATGGTCATGGTGCATAAGAAATGACAACATTAAGAGATATAATTTCTCACAGTCTAATGAGTGCGTGTAATAACGTAAATTATGTAGTTATCTTATGTTTATCAAGAACCAATATATTTATATGAGATATTTTTAAAATTTCCTATTATTAATCATATGGTCACTATAACTTATAAAATTGTCTCAAAGTTTATTATCAAACAATTATTATTAATCATAAACCCAATATAATATTTCATGTCCAAATTGGTCATTCTGTAATTAAAAACACAAGCTCATTCGCATTTTACCAAACGCGTTACCACTGCTTTTACCACTCACAGCACTTATAAAAAGCCAGATTACCAAACACGCAGCTTCATTGCTTTTCAGCCGCTTATTCTAAAAAATAAGCAGAAGCCAGCTTATGTGAAAAGTTCAGCTGCACCAAACATAGCCATAGGAAGCAAAACCCATTACAGAACAAATAGAAAAAATCAGCTCGGAAAGACAGAGACCCGTCAATCAAGCTTTCTAAGAGTTTACCAATTCAACTTACTAGAATGGATGAGATTGATACTGATTTCTTATACATGTCACATCTCTAATCTTCAAACCGATAAACAATATTGAACTACTGAAACACAAGATCAAAGAAAACTACTTGATATATCATAAAGTTTTTTTCTTTATTTATTTCATTCCTATAATCAATCAATAATAGCCCAAGAAACTATACAATCAATTATATGATGTATATGATCAAAGCTGTTTCAATTCTTCTATGCCTTGCTTGGAAGAGGTGGGATACTCTGCTCATTCCTGAAGAAATTTTCTGGATCAACAGCAGTCTTCACCTTCACCAATCTGTCGAAATTGTCGTTGAAGTACATCAATCCATACACCTTCCCCTGTTCATAGCTATCCTTCCCAAAATCGTTGACACCAATGTCGAGGTCCCTATAGTTCAAGAAAGCACTCCTTGGATTCTTGGACACAAATGGAGTCATAAAACTGTAAAGCACCCTACTTTGGTTCAAATACATATTAATTGCTTCCTCTCCTCCATCGTCCCAATTCACCGAGTACTGAATCTTAAACAAATTCCCAGTCCGGTGAGGAAAAGGCGCATCGGAGGCCGGAATTTGAGCCATTTTCCCACCATATGGATTGAACACTAAACCAGTCTTCCCTTCAATCATCTTGTTCCACAATGACTCCAACCCTTCTCTCGAAATCGGGGTCTGCATGTAATCTGACTTCCTCTTCCCAAAACTCGCCTGGTCTAGATTTCGATCAAGCAAAACCTCCGGTTTGGTCGTATTGGGAGTAGAACCATCGTTCCACCAAACTACGGACTCAATCCAACTCATCTCCAAACAGTCCTCCTTCTTCAAACCCAATTCAGGAAACTCCTTACCCAAAACAGAAACCAACTGATTAGAATTGCCTAGATACTGGCCCAGAACTGAAATCCTAACAGTCTTGGTTCCCTTCTTGGTCGGAGAACTCACCGGCTGCACCAACATCCTCATCCACAAATCATCCACCGTGCTCGGCGCCACCTCCTGCCACTTCAAAACGACGTCGGTTGCATTACTCTCCGTGTAACTCATCACCCGGAAAACAGTAACCGTTTCCGGCACCGGAACCAGCTTCAACTTATAAGACAAGATCACTCCAAAGCTTCCTCCACCGCCGCCTCTGATAGCCCAAAACAAATCCTCCCCCATTGTTTTTCTATCCAGAAGCTTCCCGTTCACATCAACAATCAATGCATCCAACACATTATCGACGGCGAGGCCGTACTTCCTCAACAAGTTCCCATAACCGCCGCCGCTGACGTGTCCACCGACACCGACCGTGGGGCAAATCCCAGCGGGAAACCCGAGAGTTTCGCTCTTCTCGGAGATACGATAGTACAACTCCCCGAGGGTCGCGCCGGCCTGAGCCCACGCGTAGCCGGCCTCGGCGTTCACGTCGATTGACCGGAAGTTAAACAGGTCGAGGACAACGAAAGTGGGTTCCGTCGAGACGTAAGATCTACCTTCGTAGTCGTGTCCGCCGCTTCGGATTTTGAGTTGGACGTTGAGTTTCTTGGCGCAGAGGACGGAGGCCTGGACGTGGGACTCGGTCGTCGGCGTTAGGATGAGAACTGGTTTTGGAGTCGAGGTGGTGTTGAAGCGAGCGTTACGGATGTAGGCTCTGAGAGTTGAAGTGAATGAAGGGTTGTTTTGGGGGATGACTATTTGGGAGGCTGAAGAGTTTGGGTGGGTGTTGAGGCATTGGACGAAGTCATCATAGAGAGAAGCGGAGGTTGCAGAGACGTGAAGAAGGAGAAGGAAGAGGAGAACAGAGGAGACGAACGTAGTTTGATTAGATCGTGTCGTCATTTGAGGTTTTGGTGTTGGAATATTTGGGAGGATTTGTGTCGCTCTTATATAGGCTCGAATATATTAATATCACCGGCCGGAGGTTTTAGAAAGTTCAACGGAAAATTTAGGAAAGTCAATCTGTTTTGAATTTATGGAAAGTCGGCAAAATCTCTACACACACGTTTACTTCAGTTTTTATTCGATGATGCAAAGAGCATCCAAAATAAACTGAAAAAACAAAACCTCCCGCAACACCCATTTCTTGTTTTCTTATTTCGTAAATAAATGACGTATTATTTTTTGGATAATAATATTTAGTTGAGGAAAAGTAGCCTATCAAGTGAAGAACATTACGATAAAAAAAAAACCGAAGAACATTATAAACCGATTATGACCCGTAAATTAACATTTGGTCCAAACTTATAGATGAAGAGTCTCACTCTCGACTCTTCGCTCTCCATTGTTGGGTGCACTTGTATAATGTGATGAGCAGGGGCGAACGCAGGTAGGGGCGAGCGGAGGTCACTGCCCCCACTCAGTTTTTAACAACTGGGCCTGAGATTAATTTTGTTTCCTTCCCCCTTAAATCTTCAGTCCTTAACCACGTTTCCTTATCCAAGTATCCAACTACGTTTACGTATCCAACTAGTACATATATATACATTTTTATATTACATATATATAATAACAATTTATATAATTGTAGTATGAGTATTGGATCATGCCTAAAACACCAAAACTCTTTATATTCCTTGTTCTTATTCTCTTCGTCAGTTCGTTGTTCGTCTGTCGTCCCCAAAACCCTTTATATCGATGATGCCTTCTTCTTCTCAACTTATTACTTTATTTTCTGGATTGATGACTTGCTGATTAAACAAATTTACAATTGCAGGTTGTGAAAGATGGAGAGATATTTTAAACGAACATCAGGTGAGTTATCTTCAATTCATGTACATAATGAAAGATCAAAACAGAGTCGTGTAGAGATTAACTTGGGTGAGCTTCCTTCTGATCCTGGATTAAGGATGAAAATTTCAAATTATCATCATGATGTTAGGGATAAAATTCGAAGAGAGTATATGTTAAGAGGTCCTTGCAACCTTCAAATCAAGTGTTTGTTCAAACACAACGTGGAGCAGGGAAACGAAGGTTGTGTGTAGACTGGTGTTTCTGCATAAACCGGGAGGGCCATGCGGAATCACTGTGGAGCACTAATATGAGCAATCATGATCAAGACAAGGACATATAGTGGTTCACCATGCCTCGGAGGACATGGCTACGTCCATTTACAAATCACCTATCATGGCCAACCGGCCTTTGGTGTTACAAGAGCATCCCTCCATCCCGCCCAGGAGGAGTAGGGGAGGGAGAGGGAGCATCATATACATTCATTCTATATGGTAGGGGAGTGAGTCCGGGAGTCCATTCTCTCTATCTACATAGGGGGAGCCTTCATTTTATAGATAAGGAATGTTTCCTCTTATTACATATTTCCGATGTGGGACTAACTAGGAATTTATCTTATCATGGTGCCTTCTTGTGGAGCTTGGAGAAGCACCTTCCCGATGTGGTACCGATGATCTTTCACCATGGCGAGGTAGCCTGGACGTCGGTCTACAAGTTTCATGACTGGTCTATGGGCAGGGGAGGTAGTTTACTAACTACCGACTACAAGTCCCCCCAAGTTCTCGTTCAAGACACATCTTGAGTGGGGACTTAATATACAAAATGTCCATAGACCAGTCATATGTCCCCAACACGGACCCGGTCCCAGTCCTCCCAAGTTCGTACTCAAAAGGTGTATTGAACGGGTCCGCCTCCGAGAGAAAGGCTGACACTACCAGGCGAGCTGAGGGGTCCGCGTCGTACAAGCGAGCTGAAGGGTCCGCTCCGCACAAAAGGGCTGAAACTCGGGCGAGCTGAGGAATCCGCCTCGCACAGAATGGGTGATACTCGGGCTAGCTGAAGAGTTCGCTCCTCGCCAAAAGGCTTACACTTGGGCGAGCTGGAGAGTTAGCTCCTCGCCGAAAGGCTTACACTCGGGCGAGCTGGAGAGTTCGCTCCTCGCCGAAAGGTTTACACTCGAGCGAGCTGGAGTCCGCCTCGCGGCTGGCACTCGGGCGAGTTGAATCTGCTCGCGCGAATTGAGGAGTCCGCAGCAAGACTACTGCGCGAGATGATGAGTCCGCTCTGCGCACAAGGAATACACGCGAGCTGTTGCGTTCGCTTCGCGCATAAAGTCTGACACTCAGCGAGCTGTGGAGTCCGCTCCGCGTATAAGGAATACGCGAGGTGGATCTTGGTGTTACATGCGAGATGGGTCTCGGTGACATATTCGAGGTGGATCTTGGTGTTATACTTTCATGGACAAGGGTAGCGAGCCCTTTCCATATCCGGTGTTGCTACTCGAGTGACGGGGTGTTAACGTCGTCCGTGGTTTATCAAGCCACTTGCTCCGTTTTCAAAGGGAAGATAGAGAAGTTTTATGCCTATCTCGCCCCGTCTTTCTGGGGATTTCAATGTCTCTCGGTGGATTTCCCATCCCGCCCGGCCTTTCTGGGGATTTCATTAACTTATGTCTCTTGGTAGATTACCCATCCCGCCCGGAGTTACTGGGGGAAAATTTTTTTTTTGCCTCTTGGTCAAATGCCAATCCCGCCCGGTCTTACTGGGGGGGGGGAATTTTTTTTGCCTCTCGGTCAAATGCCAATCCCGCCCGGTCTTACTGGGGGGAAATTTTTTCCCTCTCGGTCGAATGCCAATCCCGCCCGGTCTTACTGGGGGGGGGGAATTTTTTCCCTCTCGGTCAAATGTCAATCTCTGGGTGGAATGTCTTTCTCTCAGTCGAGTGCCAACACCAACTGACTAGCATGCACACTCATATAATACACGCGAGGTGAAGTGTCCGCCTCGCACTGAAGGACTGACACTCGGGCGAGGGGTCCGCATGCGCGAACAAGGCTTCACGCGAGCTGACAAGTGCGCTCCGCATGTCAAGACAACCAAGCGAGATGAAAAGTTCGCTCTGCGTGCCATGACTACCACGAGAGCTGTTGAGTGCGCCCCGCGTGCCATGACTACCGTGCGAGCTGAGGAGTCCGCCTCTTGGTACAATGCCTAAACGCGAGCTGAGTTCGCTCCGCCTTTAAATACTTTCATGAGAGATGTTGACTTCGCTCCGCGTGCCCTGACTACCCGCGAGATGAGTCCGCTCGCGTGCCACTATACCGCGCGAGCTGTTGACTTCACTCCGCACACAATGACTACCCCGCGAGATGAAAAGTTGGTCAATAATCATACGCGAGCTGAGGAATTCATCAATAAGATAAAAATATGCCCCTCGCGACCCCCGGCCTCAAAACTTATTCGGCGGGGGCGAGGATTGTTGTACCTTCAAAATGAACAAATGATCGATAAGTATTTGACCAACACAATTATGGCATAATAATTATCGAAGAGCACAATGGCTCATGCAATTGTGTAACACTCTCTCGGTGGAATGCAAATCTTTCAATCTTGGTCGAATGTCTATCTCCTGGTGGAATGCCAAAACATGCAGGTGGACTTGCAAGTAAAATATTATGAATTTTCACAAACCAATGAGATTATAACAATCATAATCTGGACGGGACTTATCTGTGATAATAGCTGCCGAATAGGTGCACACAAGAGGTGCTTACTCACTCCCGGACGATGAATCCTTGTTCCCGGTACGGTCGGGTTGCCAAAGCCCCTTTTTTTTTACTATCTCCGGGTGGTCCTCTGAGAAATGATGTCTCTTGGGAGTGATGTCTTTCGGGATACCTCTTGGTCCTGATGTCTCTCTTGCATAATGCCTCTCGGTGGAATACCTCGTAGAGCAATAGTTGCCAGAGGTAAGAGAACCAAACGTAACACATTTTCTCGCGGGATCCACATCCAGCTCGCATGATAACTTAGGCAAGGTCTACATCCCGCTTGCGTGATAAATTAGGCGAGGTCGACATCCCGCTCGCGTGCTAACATTGGCGTGATCCACATCCCGCTCGCCTGATAACTTAGGCGAGGTCCACATCCCGCTCGTTTGCTAACATAGGCGTGATCCGCATCCCGCTCGCCTGATAACTTAGGTGAGGAGTACGTCCCGCTCGGGCGATAACTTAGACGAGGGCCACATCCCGCTAATGACTTTGGCAAGGTCCACATCCCGCTCGCGCGATGACGTAGGCGAGGTTCACATCCCGCTCGCGTGCTAACATAGGCGTGATCTGCATCCCGCTCGCCTGATATCTTATGTCCACATCCCGCTCGCGAGATAACTTTGGCGAGGTTCACATCCCGCTCGTGTCCTAACATAGGCGTGATCCGCATCCCGCTCGGCTGATATCTTATGTCCACATCCCGCTCGCGAGATAACTTTGGCAAGGTTCACATCTCGCTCATGTGCTAACATAGGCGTGATCCGCATCCCGCTTGCCTGATATCTTATGTCCACATCCCGCTCGCGAGATAACTTTGGCGAGGTCCATATCCCGCTCGCGCGTGAAAACTTTGGGGAGGTCCAAATCCCGCTCGCGCGTGATAACTTTGGGGAGGACCATATCCCGCTCGCGTGTGAAAACTTTGGCGAAGTCTAACCCTTAACACATGCCAACTCTTCCACTGGCGAACCACACTTACAGCCTTCTATGCAATTAAAGATAGTTGCTCTCTATCCGGTCAACCAACCACGTGGGGCTCGCCTCATTTTGTCCCCATTTCGCATGCAAAGTCCTCTTCTTGTTTCTTGGCGAAGTGTCCCATGCGAAGTCGTCTCGCTTCTCTTCAATACTAGGCCTCTATCTCCTACGCGAAACCACCACTGCCAATCTCTCGATGGAGTGCCTCTCTGGCGAATGTCAATCTCTCGGTGGGGTGCCTCTCTGGTGAATGCCAATCTCTCGGTGGGGTGCCTCTCTGTCGAATGCCTATCTCTCGGGTGGGGTGCCAATCTCTCGGTGGAGTACATCTCGGGTGGGGTGCCAATCTCTCCAATCTCGCTTACTTGTCATTACGGACGAATCCCTTAACTCTATTCTTAACAATTTTTCTAGTAAAATGAGCCCAAATATCTGACATTTCATTGTCCTTCAAGTACGCCAAATATTCTTCCTCAGTCATCTCATGATTCTCCTCTTCTTCACCGGTACTTGCTTCAGTTGCTTGTAATCCACCCATACTAGGAACCGGTGTCGGTGTTGCCGATTCACCAACACCAACACTATCAACTTGCATCTGCATATTATACAAATATAATCATCATCATCATAATATATATATATATATATCATAACTATTTCAGTAACCAAATTTCAATAATATACCTGATAAGATGAGGAAGAATTGTTCATTGTAGAACTCGTAACACCACGGCCACGACCAACTGAGTCAATGGACATTGAGGAACCGCGCTTCACTACCTTTGATGAGTTCAATCTAACTCTCTTCATTGTGAGAGGGAATGTTGTCTGCAAAAGAAAATGAATCAAATATTTAAGCACCTAACAATTAACAAGTTACCACATTATGAAAGTTGTTCATCAACCATTGAAATTCATCATTAGTTACATAATGAAAGACCATGCCGGCACTAAAAGGCCTGGGATCAGCAGCAATGGATGGATGCATGCAAATGTGATACCTTTACCATATCTAAAAATGGTAGGGAAGAAATTAAAGCATATTGTAAAATAGTTTTAAATCATAGGTGAAGAACTCTTAACACCATATACTTCTCAATCTTTATCAATCCTTTGAACAAAATTGAGTTCACATTCACGAACAGAGTTGTAACACACCAAAATGCATAACAGAAAGTGATCCCAAATGCACATCCTTAGGTGAGAAAACAACTTCATTAACTCAAATCACTTTCATCAATTCCACTAAATACTAACCCCAATACACAAACCAAAACAACAAATTTCAAAGATCATCAATTACAAAAACATATTAGAAACACAATGCAAGTACTTAACGAGTTGTCTTCTTTGCGGCAACAGTGACCCTCTTACCCTTCAAACTTCAAAGTCCTGGTCCGACGAGAGGGGAGAAGAGGGCGAGTCCGGCAAGAGGGGAGAAGAGGGAGAGTCGAGTGGCGACAGGGTGGAGGGGCTGGCGCAGGTGGCGGACTGGTGAGTGGCGACAGGGCAGACCGGCGACAGGGGAGAAGAGGGAGAGTCGAGTGGCGACAGGGTGGAGGGGCTGGCGCAGGTGGCGGACTGGTGAGTGGCGACAGGGCGGACCTGCGACAGGGGAGAAGAGGGACAGTCCAGCGAGAGGGTAGAAGAGGGACAGTCCGGCGAGAGGGTAGAAGAGGGAGAGTCGAGTGGCTACAGGGCGGAGGGGACTAGCGAGTGGCGACAGGGCGGAACAGCGACAGGGGAGAAGATGGACAGTCCGACGAGAGGGGAGAAGAGGGAGAGTCGAGTGGCGACAGGGCGGAGGGGACTGGCCCAGATGGCGGATTGGCGAGTGGCGACAGGGGAGAAGAGGGACAGTCTGATGAGAGGGGAGAAGAGGGAGAGTCGAGTGGCGATAGGGCGGAGGGGACTGGCGCAGGTGGCGGACTGGCGAGTGGGGACAGGGGAGAAGAGGGACAGTCCGGCGAGAAGCAAAAGAAAGAAGGGACTCGGGACTGAGAAAGAGTGAAACAGAAATTAGACTAAGGAACAAACAATAGGCGTGAGAGAGGGAATGGCTAAAGAAGAACTAGGTTTTTTTTTTTAAATGACGTCATATTACCGTTTGACTGTTGACTTCGGTTCAATTCGGTTTTGACTGGGTCGAAACCGAAAACCAAACTGAACAGATCTGGTTCGGCCTGTTTTTTTTCGGTGCGTTTTTTTCGGTTACGGTTTGGTTTTCGGTGCGGTTTTTTTCGGTTTTCGGTTTCGAAGTAACACCCCTACTAGTCTGTTAGAGCATATAAAAAAAAAGTTAAACATGCTCTCAAAAATAACTAAGAAGTTAAAGTAAAGAGTGTTAAAATGTTCTTAATTAGTAGGCATGATGAACATTAAGCAAGGGTCACCGCAGGCACCGTCATATACCACCCTTCCCACCCACAGCTAGTGCCATACCGCCATAACCACCGGCGGCCACAACGTCAAGTGCCAATCAGGCCGCACCGCAACATTACCATCCAAACTATATGACCTCACTGCCCACTCCACATACCAAATTCTCCCATCAATGAAGTTGACGCCCTTGCACAGTCCACTCCGAGGAAGAATAGAAAATATTTCATGTAATTTGATCAATAGACTTTCACGTGCACTCGATCAATATTGTTGATGGTGGGACTACAACGGCCTTTTTACTTTGAGGAAAATTCAGTAACAGTCCCTAAACTATTATGCCAAGGCCAATTTAATACCCGAACTCTGAAACGTATCAATGTGATACCTAAATACTTATATTGAATCTATGTGATACCTCCGTCTAATTTCCTTAACGCCTCCGTCAATATGTTGATGTGGCAAACACAAAAGGACAAACAAAAACCCAAATGACTAATATACCCTTTTTATAAGTTTCGTTTGTTTTTTTTTTGCTCTTTTTATTCTTTTTTACTTCTCCTTTATGGGATTTTTTCGGGGAACTTTCTGACTAAATGCCGCAACACCTTTCTTTTCCAACTCTTCCTCATTCAATTCATTGTTGATGTTCGAAATCAAGGACAAGATAGTGGTAAGATTGTTTACATCATTCCAGTTGTATTCGAGCTCTTATCTTTGCTATCGGGAGGGTTTGATTTCTGGGAATTTTTGCTAGAAATTCTTGAGCATTATCTGGAGCCGTGGATGAAGAACACTCGAAGATGGCGGTGCTCATGAGGCCCAATAATTCCTCTCCAGCTCTCCTCTTCCATTGTCTCGGGTCAGATTGGATGATTCGGGTCGATTTGAGACGGTTTGAAATGTGGAATCGATTCGGTTGACTCCATATTAGGACTTGGGATTCTGAGGAAGAGTTGGGTTAGGGCTGACGAACTGGTCGAGGTTGTCGCCCGCCGGGAAGAGTTGGTGATGAACCGGGTCGGGATGGAGAGAAATATGGTGACTTTTGTTGGTTTTGTTACTCATATCTTTTGTAACAGAAGTAGAAATTGGAGGAGGGCGAGTTTGAAAGATTGAGAATTTCGTAGAAAGAGTTGCAGATCGAATCAATTTCTGGGTTTTTGATAGTGAAGTTAAAGTCGGAGGCGGTCTTTAGAAGAAGAGAAGGAAGAATCCTGTTCAAAAAAAAAAAAAAAAAAAAAGAAGAGATCGAAGGAAGAAGAACGAGAGCAGAGAGAGCTCTGTTTTATTTATTTATTTATTTTTCAAAAAAAGTTAATCGAGAAAGACTATTTAGCCCTTGATGAAAAAAGCAAATGTTTGACCTGTGTTTGCTAAGTCAACAAATAGACAGTGGCATCAAGAAATTTGACGGAGGTATCATGTAGGTGTTAATATAAATGTTTGGGTATCACATTGATATGTTTTAGAGATTGGGTATCAAATTGACCTTGGCAGAATAGTTTAGAGACTGTTGCTGAATTTTCCTCTTTTACTTTATACGGTATTATATTACAATTTACTTAATCCGGTTTCTAATGTCATTATTCGTCTATAATGTCTTATAAGATAATTTACAACTAATTGGACCAACTGATAAACCTTTTTTTTTTTTTTTCTGTGAAAAAGATAGAGGAAGAAATCTTTTGAAACTCATCGTAACGACCTTTCGAGCTCAATATTGAAAGCAGACTAGTTTTTGTTTACATTCACTGCTCACAGTTTTAGACTTAATTCAAAAACAAAAAATGTAAACCTACATCTAGAAAGAAATTGTACAGACTCAACGGAAATAAAAACACAACCCTAATTTGCAGCATCCGCCTTGGAGCCTAAGACATGGTATACCCTTACAATCGTCAAAGAGAAGCAAGCCCCCGTCACCATAGCTAAAAATTCAACTCAACCCAAGTCCAACAAAAGGAGAAGGCAATTACACTAAAGGTAAAAGCCCACCCCAATCACCACCCGTCATGTCTCTGCCAAACTGGACGCATCAAAGTGTTGAGATTGGTGATTCATTCTCATGCAACAAGGAACCATGTGATAGTTTGATGCAGCAAATATTGACATGGGTGAATAGCTAGCTATGCTATAGCTACAAAGCAATAAATGATGTTTGTGGAATTGAAGGTATAAGGAAGTCTTCTATGGTGTGCTTGCAGCAAAATGAATAGGAAGGAAGAAAAAGGAGTTCTCTTTTTCACATGAATAGATGTTGCCTATAAATTGGCTGCATGGAAACCATTTGAAGCATGCAAGCAAGTTTGCATCAAGTAAGCATCGGACAAGCAATAGAGAACTTGTGGGTTGTGCATGAGAGTGAGAGAAAAAAGTGCTAAGAGGGAAATTCTCTTAGGTGAGATATAGTGTTCTTGGGTATTCTATGAGTGACGGTGTACAAGGGTTTGGGATTTGGGTTATGAGATTTAACTCATGTATCTTGTACTAGTTTTATTCTCATAGTGGAAAAGCTATATTTTGGGGTGGACGTAGGCAGGAAATTTGCCGAACCACGTTAAATCTCGTGTCAACTGTTTTTTTCATTCTTGTTTGTTATTCTACTTTATTGCGGTGTTGTTGGGTGTGTCTGTTTCTGAATCTCGGTTCGTTCGTGAGGTTAAAATCCCAACACAAAGCACCACGGCTCCAGCGCCTCTCGAAAGCATAACCTCGGTCTTCTGAAAAAAGAAAAATTAATGCCTAGTCAGTCGGTACGACACTGTTTGGATCATTCTTTTTAGGAGTAAATGCTTGTGACACCCTGTAGTTTATACCTAAAATCAGTTTTGTCCCTCACTTTTTTTTTTAAACTGGTATACCCCTATACTTTAAATTCTCGCCTGATTTGCCCTTGCCGTCAATTGACCGTTAAAGAAGACCGTTAAGTTGCTGAGATGACCTAAAAACCTGCAACATCGACATAATATGTCCAATATACCCCTGCTCCTTCCAATATATCTGACAACTACGACAGTGATAGGTATTATGAAACTATCTTCTCCGAGGCTCTGTCGAGTTTGGGTGTGCCGAAAGATGAACATCCTGCTGCTGTTGAGACGCTGTTCCGGAAGGTTGAGGCGGTCGTGGATCCCAAGCGCCCTGTTTTTCTGGGTGTGTTTGACACCACTGTCGTGGAGGGAGATGTTACACTGGATCCAAATTTGCCTAATTGGATTCCTGCAAGCAGATCGTTCATCCAGGGCTTGGAGCCAGTGAATACCTAGGAGTTATTTATTCGAAGTTATTACGTGCTTCCATAGACATGGCCAATCCAAGACCAGTTCAGATGAATTTCTCTCCATCTCTTCCATCTATAAATAGGCATCTGCTCCATACAAGATATTCATCCACCTCCAGTTCTCTCTTATACAAAACTATAACATATACTGAGTATTGCGATCACGATGATGAAAGGTGCTCATTTCCCTGCTACAGCTGCTGCTTTTGCCCTACTGGCATTGGCAACCTTCCACCTTGTCTCTGCCTCTGATCCTAGTTCTCTCCAAGATTTCTGTGTAGCACTTAAGAACACTGATGGTATATACTATATCGTACTGTGGTCACTATATTACTTCCAATATATGTTTTATATAGGATTTAAGTTTTGTATTTTCATGAATGCATGCATGTTCTGATATGGTGTACGTTCCTTTGCATACTGCAGTGTTTGTGAATGGGAAATTCTGCAAGGACCCAAAGCTTGTAACAGAAGACGATTTCTTCTTTGACGGGCTCCGGATGCCCGGAAACACATCAAATGCGGTTGGTTCCAAGGTCACCCCGGCGAATGTGGAGCAAATAGTGGGTTGCCTTTCCATGCACCAGTAGCAAGTACCTTCTTAGCAAGGTCCAAGAAGAAAACTTTTGCAGTTTCAGTGTTCTAACTTTAGAAAAGCTGTATCATCTAAAATGGCATCAGATCAGCTAAACCTTCAGCAACTATGTTGTGCTTTTCCTATAACTCTCTCTCTCTTTCTCTCTCAAGAATATCCCATTGGATGCACAACACTAACAGACATGGCCAAATGATGAAGGTATACTGAGCATATATATGCTGTTTTAATCAATGGATGGTAAAGCAATCTGTTTTCAATCTTGCTTCGTCTCTATGAACCAATGGATGGTAAAGCAATCTGTCTGCGGCCAACCCAATCGAAGAATTTCAGGCAGGAGAGGACGTCCTGCTCCTTTTCGCTGCCGTAGCGGAGGACCTCTAGGACCAGAGCCTCCGTGAGGCGGAGGTCAAGATGCGAGAGGGCGAGGTCGGCGCGGTGGTGGAACGACACTTCATACGACGAGTCGCGGAAGCGGTCGGCGTCGTCGGTGGCTTTGAGGATTTGGAAGATTTGGTGGAGGAAGAGGTTGTGGCCGGACTTGAACCATTGCTTGAAGGAGACAACGATGTCCTTGGACGGGATCGTTGCGACGGAGGAGGAGGCGGTGAAGAATGGGAGTGAAGTGGAATCAATGCCGGAGACGAGGCCAAGGGACTTGGTCCGGTAACAACAAGAAGAAGATTTGGCTAGATTTTTGAGTGAAAAAAGCATAGCTCAAATCTGTGTATGGGGATCGTGGAGGGGTTACTAGGGTTTATTGGGGGATTTAGGGTCGGCTCTGTGGGTAAAATTGTCATCTCAATACCTTGGTCTCATACATGTGTCAACATGTTAGCCACGTTAGCTACATAACGGGTTCACTTGACGACAAGGGCAAATCAGTCGAGAATTTAAAATATAGGGGTATACCAGTTTTAAAAAAAAAAGTGAGGGACAAAACTGATTTTAGGTGTAAACTACAGAGTGTCACAAGTATTTACTCCTTTTTTTAAAAATGAATGAATGTGGTTTTTTTTATGTTTGTAAAATTTGATCATAGAGTGCTCTGCAATTCTGAAGAAATTCACCCATAATTCAACGGTCAGTCCACAATTCTTACTCGAAAGCATTAATAAGCAGGCATGAATTATTTGTCCAATACTGTATACAGTGTAGCTAGAATACTATATTTGAGATAATCAGATTTTTTTTTATATTCCATTCTTCTATCGCCGGAAAAGCCAAAGGGTCAACATGCCTTCTTTGGAAGAGGTGGAATACTCTGCTCATTCCGGAAGAAATTTTCTGGATCCACTGCAGTCTTCACCTTGACCAACCTATTGAAATTGTCGTTGAAGTACTTCAATCCATACACCTTCCCCTGTTCGTAGCTATCCTTCCCAAAATTGTTCACACCAATGTCGAGGTCCCTATAAGCCAAGAAAGCACTCCTTGGATTCTTGGACACAAATGGGGTCATAAAACTGTAAAGTACCCTAGTTTGATTCAAATACTCTTTAGTTGCTTCCTCTCCTCCATCTTCCCAACTCACCGAGTACTGAATCTTAAACAAATTCCCAGCCCGATGAGGAAAAGGCGCGTCGGAGGCCGAAACTCGAGCCATTTTCCCACCATATGCATTGAACACCAAACCAGTCTTCCCTAATTCGATCAACTTCTTCCACAATGACTCCAACCCTTCTCTCGAAATCGGGGTCTGCACGTAATCTGACTTCCTCTTCCCAAAACTCGCCTGGTCTAGATTTCGATCAAGCAAAACCTCCGGTTTGGTCGTATTGGGAGTAGAACCATCGTTCCACCAAACTACGGACTCAATCCAACTCATCTCCAAACAGTCCTCCTTCTTCAAACCCAATTCAGGAAACTCCTTACCCAAAACAGAAACCAACTGATTAGCATTGCCTAGGTACTGGCCCAGAACTGAAATCCTAACAGTCTTGGTTCCCTTCTTGGTCGGAGAACTCACCGGCTGCACCAACATCCTCATCCACAAATCATCCACCGTGCTCGGCGCCACCTCCTGCCACTTCAAAACGACGTCGGTTGCATTACTCTCCGTGTAACTCATCACCCGACCGTTTCCGGCACCGGAACCAACTTCAACTTATAAGACAAGATCACTCCAAAGCTTCCTCCACCGCCGCCTCTGATAGCCCAAAACAAATCCTCCCCCATTGTTTTTCTATCCAGAAGCTTCCCGTTCACATCAACAATCAATGCATCCAATATATTATCGACGGAGAGGCCATACTTCCTCAACAAGTTCCCATAACCGCCGGCGCTGACGTGTCCACCGACGCCGACCGTGGGACAAATCCCAGCGGGAAACCCGAGCGTTTTACTCTTCTCGGCGATCCTGTAGTACAACTCCCCAAGAGTCGCACCGGCCTGGGCCCACGCGTAGCCGGCCTCGGCGTTGACGTCGATTGACCGGAAGTTAAACAGGTCGAGGACAACGAAAGTGGGTTCCGTCGAGACGTAAGATCTACCTTCGTAGTCGTGTCCGCCGCTTCGGATTTTGAGTTGGACGTTGAGTTTCTTGGCGCAGAGGACGGAGGCCTGGACGTGGGACTCGGTCGTCGGCGTTAGGATGAGAACTGGTTTTGGAGTCGAGGTGGTGTTGAAGCGAGCGTTACGGATGTAGGCTCTGAGAGTTGAAGTGAATGAAGGGTTGTTTTGGGGGATGACTATTTGGGAGGCTGAAGAGTTTGGGTGGGTGTTGAGGCATCGAACGAAGTCGTCATAGAGAGAAGCGGAGGTTGCAGAGACGTGAAGAAGGAGAAGGAAGAGGAGAACAGAGGAGACGAACGTAGTTTGATTAGATCGTGTCGTCATTTGAGGTTGTTTGAGCCCAGTGGGCATTTTCGGTCCAAGACTTAAGGAAGGTTTGGATATCATTTGGGCCAACGCCTGTGGCCTTTTTTTGCCCATGAAGAGTGGCGAGGTTTGGCGGCACGTGACGGAGACTTCGTCAAAAGATTCTGATACCTCGCGAGATTCGGTGTCCTCGTGGGATCCTTATCTCCAGTTCGCATGAGACTCTACAGTTCTTGGCGAGGGGGAGTTGGAAATGACCAATAACCCCATCAGGATAAGGTCGCTTAGTATTTGAGTCCGCGTACTACACGACAAATGAAATGCAGCGAGGCGGCGAACGAGACCTAAGCGAGATAGGTTTGACACGTGTTGCATGGAGCGCACGACTGGCGAGTTAATCGTATCCTTGTGGGATTCTAATTGCAGAGTCCGAGTTGGATTGTGATTAAGTCTCCACGAGTTGCTTACGGATGAATATATAAGGAAGCTCCATGGACAATCAAAAGGACACACACAATCAATCAATCAACAACTCTCTCAAACAGACGAACACAGTCGAAACCTTCGAGTCTTCTCGAAACCCTTACGTTCTAGGCGCACCCCGCTTTAGATCCCAGAGCCCGTCAGGACTCGTCTCTGATTTCCCAATTGTTGCTCTGCTCGCTCTCACAGTGAGTATCGATCGACAGGTGATTAGAAGAGTAAGCTCGGAAATATTTCCTCATCAGGTGACACCGGAGCCCTCATTCGCCTGGTCAGAAGTCAGGACACGCACCGTTCTCTTTCCTCATCCGTGAGGTGGCACGCCCCGCACACACCATTTTACTTTTTGTTCCCTCTCTACCCTCGCTGAGGACGTGGGCCAAAACATTGGCACACCCGGTGGGACCGGGAGTTTACTTTTCTAGCAATCATTGGGAAGTCTGACAACTCCCCCTACCGGAGACCTTCGCTTTCTTGTTTGAAACATAAGGCTCCGCAATACAAGCCCCATAACAGCGTGGCTTGTAGATCTCTCGCTAAAGAAGAGATTCTCACTCGGTTCGGCAATCCCGACCATACTAAGTCCGCAATGGCAAACTCGCAACCAATCCCAGAAGCAGGACATACTCTGTCCACAGAGGAAGTCAGCAGAATGTTTGAGGAACTAAGGAGCGATCTCAAGAATGAGATCGGCGCGCTCAGGAGAGAATTCGGCTTAAAAGTCGAAGAAACTCAGCAAACTGTCCAAGACCTCTCTGCGCAGGTCGCTAAGGACAAGGAGATCTGGCTCGCAAACCAGGAAAACCACGCTAGGCTCAGCGAGGAATTCAACTACGTGGTTGGTACAATCAGGGAGGACAAGGACATAATGACCGGCTCTCTGCAAAGGATCCAGACAGAACTGGAACAGAGCAAGGTGGCCTTTACAAAGGCCTTGGAAGCCAAACCTGTCGTCTGAACGACCATGACACCAAGCTGCAGCAACAGCAGGACGCTTCCTTCTTTGGGAGCAAGAATAGCATGGACAAGCTCGAAGACTACAAAGAGCGCCATGATACCCTGAATACAAGGGTCCTGCAGATGGAAGATTGGATTCGGGCCCAGGCGCCGAAGACTCACGCTATGAACTATGTCAGTTCAAGCGCAGCGGAGGGCTCAAGGTACATCCCGCCTAATGAGCGCCCTAGAGCAAATCCGAGGGTCGGGGCCCAGAAGGCTCCCCAATTCTCATTGGGAGCCAGTTCATCAAAGACACCGCCCCGTCTACCCTCGCCATGCAACCCTGGAGTCACACTCAGGGGCGCCGGTGCTCTTGCGCCGCAAGGAATGGGGACACCAGATGACCCTATCGTGGCTTATTCCAGTTCGACCCATAAGAACGTCGGACAGGCCCCTAGCTTCTCTGCATGGTATGGCCATGACCAGGGGGCAGAATCCGCATCAGTAACGGCGGCCGACTGGCGCCAACTCATCTCAAGCATTGTCAAGGAGCACACCGGGAAGGGTGATGCTACCTTGCACTATCGTGACCCCTATCCAGATAGTGTGGCACAGTACCCCTTCCCCCACGGTTTCAAGAGCATCGTCTTCACCACATTTTATGGGGAAACAAGGGAAGATGCAGCGACTCACATGACCCGCTTCAAGGTCCAATGCGGCCAGTACGGGAACGATGACATGCTTAAGCTCAAGCTCTTCGGGACTTCTCTGTCCGGAGCCGCTTTCACCTGGTACTCCAGACTGAAGCCAGGGTCAGTAGCAGATTGGCCCACCATGGAACGTCTCTTCCGGGAGACATATGGCACAATTGAGCCCGAAGTTGGCCTCGACTCCCTCACGCAGATGAGCCAGCAGAGCATGGAGTCCGGAGTTTCTTTCTCCAGCGCTTTAAGATCCAGCAGGCCAAATGCGATTACCTGCTGCCTGAGCAGGAAGCCATTAATTTGGCTATTCGGGGTCTAGAGCACCGCCAGCGGCTGAAGCACCACGGAGAGCGTTTCAGTTCCATGGGTGACCTAATCAACAAGGTCGGCAGCTACGAGCTCATCCTGAACGAGCTGGACGACAAGGCCAACGCTTCCAAGGGAACTTACATACCAGGGAAAAACCGGATAGTGGGGGCACTCAGCATGCAAAACCCTACTCACGATCCCTACTATCAAAGGCCGGAGCCAGCCCACGCAGATCAGGACTTGGACGACATTGGCGTGGTAGAACTGACTGGCAAGCAAGTGGCTCATAAACTGAAGAATCTGAAGATGACCCGCGAGTCAATCACCATCCAATCCTTTGCCTGGACCAAGCCAGAGTACGAGTCGTACACTTACGACACCAAAAACACCCATTTGGTCTTTAATGACCTAATCGAGGCGAAGTACGTGCGCCTGGATCACAAGATACCGTCTAAGGAGGAGCTGAAGGACAAGAAATACTGTGCCTTCCACAACGTATACAATCATGACACCAAAGATTGTGTCAAGCTCCGAGACCAGTTGCAGACTTGGTTAAACTCAGGCGAGCTGAGGATGAAGGCACCGGGTAGCACGGCCTCATTAGTCGATGTAGACCCTTTCCCGCCCGTAGTCGGCATGGTCGAAGTCAACTGGGCTGATCGGGCCCAGGGCGACGAGCGATGTCGAGCGCCCAAAAGGGGTCGCGAGGAAGGAGACGACAGTGCCCGCCAGCCGCGTCGTCGGTACACCTACAACGAAAGTCTGGCACATGAGGTCTTAGAAGATCTCAGAGAGGCCGGGCTAGTCACAATTAACTCCTTGCGTTCATTGCAGTTTCCATGACAGCTGGGGGCACAGGACCTGCGAATGTCGCCAGCTCCGAGACCAGATCCAAGACTGGCTTGACCTCGGATACATCTGCTTTAAGGATGAGGGCGGCTTTACAATCGCAACTGCTGGTTTCGCTTGGCCTCGCGTCGGCCAGCGAATGATCACATTAGACTTGTCACCAAATGCAGGACCATCCGAGCCGCCGGGCCGAAATCGCAAACGACCGGCGAACAACTACATGCTCCCGGATAACCAGATGGGGAGCGCAGTCGACCCAGCTCGACAGTTGGTCGCAAAGCTCGAACCAGACCGCCCCTCCTACAAGGATAAGGGCAAAGCAATCATGAGGGACGATAGACCGTTCCCCGTCAAAGGTTCCCAGCCTACGAGCCCCAGGACTCGCGAAGAGCTGGAGAAAAGGGTAACGCGGCTTGAGACGTACGTCGCCGCTCATTGGGCAGCAGCGATACCTCCATCCCCTGCCGCAAGCGAGATGGACATGTCGGACTCCAGCAGCGAGAGCCACAGCAACGACGCCCCAAGCCCTCGTGACGGCGTTTTAACCAATCCTTACATTCCCCTGACGTCCAAATCAGCGATCAAGGAAGGGGTCTGGTACACGCTACAAGGGGGCAAAGCAGTGACCATCAGCAGGTCCAAGAAGCGCAAGCTCCAGAAGCGATACGGCAGCATCCTACGCGCCTTACGAGCTGTCGACGAGGGCGTTATACGCCCTTCACAGCTCGCACAGACGCCTGAAAGGACGTCGAGATCCAGAGGCTAACGCCAGAAAGGAGCCGCCATCGCCACAACAGCCTCGGTCACGGCGCACCCCGGAGCCCGAAACCAGGATGGTTCCTCGAGTATCTGCCCTGCAGCGGTTAGCGAAGGAAGACAACGGTAAGGCTCCCGCGGCAGCAGACAAACAGCCAGCTAGAGACCATCAGCCTTCACCCAAGACAGTATGGCGTCCGCGGCAACCTGAGACTTCAGAGCCACCAGCAGCGACGCCGTCACCCTCCAGTCCTAACCTCGCTGAACAAATGGCCCAACGTTTCCGCGAGAATGAGACAGCCGACGAGGCACACTCGGAACCTCGCCTCAACCTCGAGGAAGACCAGGACGAAGAGCAGGCCGAATCATTCACCTGCAATATGGTAGAGGTCTCCGGATGGGATGCTGATGAAGGGGTTAGCAACGAAGGAGATGCCTTTGCAGTGCTCGAAGGGGAACACGGGATCATTGACACACCTTTGGTCCCAGTTCTTGAACAGTTCTCGTTTCAGGTCGGGATGGTGTTCTTCATTTCGGAACGATACGCTCTTCCACCAAACACAACCTGCAGCGCGGCAGACATCACCATTAGCAGCGAGGATAACAGCATACCCCCGCCATGCAGCAGCGAAATGGGCCCAGTACTGGCCCCAGCCGATGACGCTCCACAAGCGGAAAGTTCGACCGACCTCAACCAAAGGCCAACTATGACCTTTTCTACGCCGACTCTGGACATGGCCACCCACATGCGACCTCTGTACATCACGGAAGAGGTCCAAGGGAAACTGATCAACAAGGTCATGATCGACACCGGTGCCGCGGTTAATGTCGTCACCACCCGCACCGTGGGACTCCTCGACATCGCAGACCACGTCCTTAACCGTGAAGAACTTCACAGGACAGGTGTCCAGAACCCTGGGCTTGCTATTCCTACGGGTCAAAGTCGGGCCAGCATCGCGGGTTTACACCTTTTTTGTCGCCGAGTGCGTTTCTTCTTACAGCATGATCCTTGGCCGAGACTGGATCCACAAAAGTTTTTGCGTACCTTCCTCAATGCACCAAGAGCTCATGATCTGGGACACCGAGAAAGGTGAGGCAGTCATCATCAAGGCCGACCCGCGGCCTTTCTCTATTTCCGCCAACCTCAACGATGCCCGATACTATAATACGGACTTGGGCCCGTTGGACGTTCAAGGCGTCGATCACAAGGGCCGCCCATACGGAGTAACGGCCTCCAATCTAACGCGATGGGGACTTACCCAGGCGAAGGACGATCTACAATGTCCTCACACCATCGCGACTCTCATACCCCAGTTCGATGGATAGTGCCTTTTCCGAAGAGGCACGCGAGGCTGGCGAGTCCTTGTGCGAAAGACTCCTTTCGTACTGGGCAGAACGCGAAGCCTACGACAAGGTCGCGACTATGGAATATGTCGACGAAGTGGTGGATTATTCCGATACCAAGGAGGAAGTTATTCAGTTAGCTCCTGCTGCCTTGGACGACACTCCACCTCAAGTCCGCGACCCCACTTTACAAGTTGACGTAGGGACTGCAGACAAGCCCTTACTCATTTCCATTAGTGCAAAGTTGGCAGAGGAAGAAAAGGAAGCCCTCCTTGACCTATTACGCGAGTACAGGGATTGCTTCGCCGACAAATACGAAGATATGCCCGGCTTGTCCCCGGATTTGGTCTGCCACCGGCTACCAACCTATCCCGATCGGCATCCAGTTCGGCAAGACGGCCGCTTCATGCGAACTGAAACCCAGATCGTGATTAAGGAAGAGATCGAAAGCATGCACTGATCGGGTATCATTCGCGTGGCCAAATATAACGAGTGGTTGTCCAACGTCGTCCCCGTCCGCAAGAAAAATGGCAAGATGCGTGTCTGTGTTGATTACCGAGATCTCAACAACGCAACACCGAAGGACATATACCCTATGCCCGTAGCTGACCTACTCATAGATGTCGTCGCGGGGCATGAGGTGTTATCCTTTATGGACGGCACGGCCGGTTACCATCAGATTCCCGTCGCCAAGGAGAATAGACACAAGACCGCTTTCCGCTACCCTGGTTTTGCTAGCGCATTCGAGTACATCGTCATGCCCTTCGGCCTTAAGAACGCGGGGGCAACGTACCAACGCGCCATGAACCTCATCTTCCACGACATCTTGGGCAAATTGATCGAAGTCTACATCGACGATGTGGTAGTCAAAACCAAATCGCGAACAACCCACGTGGAAGACTTGCGGCAGGTGTTCACACGGATGCGCAGACATAACCTTAAGATGAACCCTGCCAAGTGCGTTTTCTTCGCGGAGGCCGGTGACTTCCTCGGTTTCCTGGTGCATCAACGAGGCATCGAGATCCCAAAGGACAAATCACAAGCAGTAATCACCGCTTCGCCTCCCACTACCAAGAAGGAGCTACAATAGCTACTAGGGCGAATCAACTTCCTCCGCCGCTTCATATCAAACGCGGCAGGGAAAGTCCAACCTTTTTCATCCCTCCTTAAGCTCCAGGGGGCAACCGAGTTCGTATGGGAACCGCAACATCAACAGGCCTTTGATCGAATCAAGGACTACCTTACGAACCCACCAGTCCTGATTCCGCCTCGCGACGGCGTCCCGCTTAAACTTTATATCGTCGCTGCCGATCTGTCCATCGGCGGACTCCTGGCCTAGGATGATGAGAACGGGGTAGAACATGTCGTCTATTACCTTAGCAGGGTTTTAACGGACTGTGAGACACGCTACTCGCCCATGGAGAAGTTATGTCTCGCCCTATACTTTGCAGGGTGCAAGCTGCGCCATTACATGCTTGCCTTTACCACGGTCGTTATCGCTCAATCCGACTTGGTCAAATACATGCTTTCTCGCCCTATCTTGCGGGGACGCATCGGCAAGTGGATCCTCACCATGTCCGAATTCTCGTTGCAATATGTTCCGCAAAAGGCAGTAAAAGGACAGGCAATAGCGGATTTTCTTACCCATCACCCACCATCAGCGCTCACAGCATTCCGCGAGTTGGACTTCGCTACAGTAACACTCGCTCCCTGGACCCTGTACTTTGACGGTTCACGGACTGATACAGCAGCCGGAGCCAGGATAGCCATAGCCAATCCCGCTGGAGATCGTTTCTCCTACTCGTTCCAGCTCGATTTCAAATGCACCAACAACCAAGCTGAATACGAGGCGCTGATCATCGGTATAGAGATTTTGTTGGACTTAGGAGTCCGCGAGGTTCAGATCTTTGGCGATTCATTGTTGGTCGTTAACCAGCTGGTGGAAAAGTTCAAATGTTTAAGCTTGGTGGAAAAGTTCAAATGTTTAAGCTTGTCAATTGAGCCATACCTGCGCAAGGCATTCGAGGTGCTAGATCGATTTGACGACGTGTACATCGAGCACATACCACGTGAATTTAACTTCGCCGCCAACGAGCTCGCCCAGATTGCGTCTGGCCTCAGCCTGCGAGACGGAGTGCGCGAACGCCTGCTCAAGGTCGAACGCCGTACTCTTCCCTCTTTCATCGCCAGGGGGCAATTTCGGGATGCCATCACAGAAGTTGCAGCCTTGGACCCCATCGACGAGGACTGGCGGCTACCACTTATCGCCTACCTCCAGAACCCCAACGACGCTGCTCATTCCAGGCAAATCCGCTTCCTCGCCTTAAACTTTGTTCTACGCAATGGTGAGCTCCGGCGACGTGGGGAAGACGGTAACGACTTCCGCTGCGTATACGGAAACGAAGCTAAACGTCTCATGCGCGAAGTCCATTGCGGAGTTTGCGGTTCGCACCAAGCTGGGCCCAAAATGCGATGGCTGATCCGCCGCCATGGGTATTACTGGCCAACCATTCTGAAAGACTGTATTGCCTTCGCCAGAGGTTGCCAAGACTGCCAGGCTCACGGACCAGTGCAACACATTCCTAACATCCCGTTGCAGCCCATCATCAAACCTTGGCCGTGTCGCGGATGGGCAATGGATTTCGTGGGCATCATTCATCCTCATTCCTCTGAGCAGCACAAGTTCATTATCATTGCCACCGACTTCTTTACCAAATGGGTCGAGGCCGAACCTCTCAAAGTCGCCTCCGCCAACTCGGTGCGCAACTTCATTTTCCGCAATATCATCTCACGCTTTGGCATCCCGGAGTGCATTGTCACGGACAGGGGGGCGGCTTTCATGGCCGATTCAGTTGTTACGTACTTAAACGATTATGGCATCAAGCTTCTCCACTCTACGCCCTATTATGCTCAGTCAAACGGTCAAGCGGAGGCTAGTAATAAAGTCATCTTTGGCATCCTCCGCAAGATGTTGGAATTGAACCCACGCGTTTGGCACCAGGAACTCTACCACACTTTGTGGGCCTACCGCACCTCCAAGCGAGGCCCAACGGATACCACACCGTACGCTCTCATGTATGGTCACGACGCCGTCCTTCCCCTTGAGATCAATATCGCTTCGCTCCGCGTCCAGGAACAGCATCAATTACTTGGCGAGGATTACGTCCAAGCCATGTGGCAGGAACTTGAGGATTTAAGCGAGCACCGCGTCGCCGCTTTCAACAACCTTGTCCTAGAGAAACAGCGCATCGCCCGCTCCTATGATAAACTCACGCGCGGGCAGAGCTATGCTGAGGGCCAGAAGGTGTGGCGAGCGGTACTCCCGCTTGGAGACAAAACAGATGGTCGGGGCAAATGGTCCGCTCGCTGGGATGGACCATTTATTATTCACCGAATACTTCCCAAGGGGGCATACCACTTGCGCGACTTGGACGGTACTATTCATCACAACCCTATTAATGGCCGCTTCCTCAAGCGCCACATTGCAGGGGTCTGGGAGCGCGAGGATCCTACACCTCCACCAGATCCCGCCATCACAGTCAATAGTGCCACGCGCCATCGCGTACTCGCTCCGCCGCCTAACACTAGGGGGCAACTCGGGACAGAAGACTAATAGAATACATTGTAACGTACCAGCCTAAAAAGGCCTGTATTAGATTGGGGCCTATCCCAGATGCCCTAAAAAGTTCTATTGTTTTCTTCATTCTCTGTAAACGTGCAAAGTCTAAACACAAAGACTAGTACAAGATTGGGGCCTATTTCAGAGGCCCTAAAAAATAATTTCATTTATTTTTGCCTTTTCACTTTGTTCAATACATGTTTCGAATTATGGCTTTGCGGCCAAAGCAATTACATGGATCAGAAAAGGTAAATTAGACTATGTTCACATCCAAAAGCATAGATCTACAGCTACTGGAAGCATCGTCCCGCATATCTCGCCAGGCTAAAGAAAGTCTGCCGCGGCGTCCTACGCTCAAAGTTGACAAGCGCTTCGTGTCTTTAGACCAGCCAAAACCCTGACGCCGGCCTGGACCTAAGAGAAAGTGTTGAGGAACTGGAGGTCCAGTGGGTCAGGATCCCTCATGCTACCACCGGTCTTCCGTTTGAAGGGCCGGCAGAGCCTCACGCGCTGATAGAACAGCAGGCGCAAGGCAGAGGGTACCCAACCTTTGGTCAGGCCGAACAAAGGCTTGGCCTGAGAGTAGATTTTCAGAATCACTCTCGGCCTGAGAGTAGATTTTCAGAATCAACAAAGAACGGGAATGTATGGTTGGGGGCTTTGCTCTAAGCAGAGACAAAAGGATGAACAGAAGAGAATAAGAAATCATGGCGAGGGGGCAAAGACTTCACTCATACTTCACCCCGGCCAAGCGTTTCTTTTATAGGCGGAAGAGGCGATTGTGCGTTCGACAGTTGTTCCCCATGCAGTATTTGCTCCGAGATACGGGCTTTGGAGATAAGGCCAGACGCGTTTTTCAATAATAATTGCCCGCATTCCGAGCAGTTACATTGGACACCGTCACTAAATCTCGGAAAAAGATTTTTTCCTGACAGTTATTACGTAACAGTTGGCAAAGAGCGGGAAAGATTCAACTTTGACATTATCATTAAAGTTCGTACACAAGGGGGCAAATACAAGTTAAACCTAAGCACGCCTACAAACCCTATACAAATTTAAGAGCATGCCTTATAAGGCTATTTCTTCATCATAGGCCTGGGCTCGAACTTCTTCGGCAGCAGCAACGGCCGAGTCCAAAGCTTCTTGCGCCTCCTCTGCGGCCTGTAAACGGGCTTCCACTTCCAAAGCGCGGGCCAAGTCTTGGCGAGCCTGAGCAAGTTGAGCCTGTAGCTCTGCTATCTGAGCCTCCAGGGCCTCCACTCGCCGAGCATGGCCAGCACTTGGATTCTCTGAAGACACTCCCGGGATGCCAGCGTCACCAAGCTCGGCCAAGAGGTTTGTCATCTGATTGTCTAAGTTTCGGCGAGCTTGATCATGGGAAGCTGATTGGACACCGATATCCAGGACTCGGCGAGCCTGTGACTCAACAGCGTCGGCCAACTCCAGCGCTTGGTCCAGAACAGGATTGCCGCCAGTGAGATGTCGATCCAGAGCTTCATGAGCCTCGCGAATACGTCCTACCAAGTCAAAGACGTTTGAGCGAGGGCCCTGGTGCAGCAACCCATGAAGGAAAGAACGAGCTAGGCAGACGGGCTCCGGATCAGCAGGCGGAGTAGTTCGGGCCCAAAGACGAGCGGCCCGGGTGCCGAAGGAAGAAGACTCCTCGCCAGTTGTTCTCGTTGGAGCCGGAGTGGTTGGTTCAACTTCTTCGGTAGCCGCCTCAATCTCTGGAGAGGGTGGCGGAGCGCCACGAGCTGTCTCTGCCTCCACCAAGGGGGCAGTGAGATCCTTTGTTGGAACCGCCGGAGGCACTTCGCCGGTACGACCCGCTCGGCCCAATCGCAGAGGGGGAACCCAAAGTATTAATTGGAGGCCTTCAGGCGGAGACGCCAAGGGGGCAGTAGGATCGGAGACCTGGTTGGACTGGCCAAGAGCTGCATTTTCAACCGGAGCCAAAGTTGGCTCCGGGATTGGACCGGTTTCGCCCGAAGCGGCGGTTGGAGAAGACGATTGCACGACTTCCTCAGTAGCCTTGCTAGCCCCCTCGAGGACCGTGGTGGCCTCCTCCGCGACCACTTCGACAGTTTCTTCAAAGGTCATCTCCTCGCTGGCCTCAGCATTTTCTTCGAGGGCGACCCCCTCGTTGGCCCCACCAACTTCTTCGAGGACTGGCTCCGCAGCGACTTCCTTAAATATCAAGGGTACTTCTCCTAAGAGCGGTTCTGGAGACGGAACTTCCGTTATCACTGGCGCCTCTTCAACAACAGCGAGGCGAGGACGAGTGCGGCGGACCTGTCAAAAGCAAAGTTAGCGAGTCGCTTTGACTTAGGAAAAATTAATCCGAAGATGACTCGCTTACCGGGTTGCTTACCAAGCCATGCTCTCGCTAGTACCGTGCATCCTCCAGCAGGTCCTCTTCGTCCTCGATAGGACGCTTCCGCGAGCTCTCGCCGCTTGTTGGCCGAGGAAAGACGGGAGCAGTCTCGCTGTCGTGGCCCGCCACAGTTCCCCTCTGGACAGGTGCCTTTCCTCTGGCAACTTCAGACCTATCGACGGTTCTCCGGCGGGGGGCAGACTGAGAAGAAAACAAGAGGGTTAAAGAGAAGCATTTTATCAATATGTCAAAGGAAGTTCGAAAATTACACACTTAGTGACATACCTCGAGTGCGGGATCGCGTTCTCGAATGACGATCCCCGTCGGACGGCGAGCAACAGGAACTGGCGGAAACGCGAGCCTAGTTCTTGTCGTAGCCCCTGAATCCCTTTCCGCACGCTCGCGCTGGCCATCGAAGATGACGCGGTCTGATTCGCCCAATGTGTCGTATAAAGGACGAAAGATGGCAGCAAAGACAGCGTCGTCTGGGAACTCCCAATGGTTGTCGGACAATGACCGCCACCAAGCGAGGTAAGCAGGGTCAACACCCTGTGAGGGCTCGATCTCCAGCAAGTTGGGAGAAAGAGGGTAGATGTTTTGTAGTGGCGTGACCCGGTCGGACTCGCCAAATTTCCTCCATGAGGTGTACTTGTTGACCGAATGGAGAAGCGGATAAGGAATCCCTTGATGGAAGCCAAGTTGCCTCGCGAAGTGATTGAGGGCATACAGCTCAAAGCCTTGGTCATCCTCGGCGAGCTGAAGGTCGCAGCATGAGGTTGCTCTCACAAAGGCAGTCCTCGCATCATTGTCTGAACCATGGCGGGGGAAGAAACCCGTCGATAGGACCTCAGGGTGGTGCCGGCGAACCATCATATCCATGGTCGGAGGCAGCTCAATGTGGTTGTAAAGGATGGACAGGCTGGTGAAGAAGGACAGAGGAGTCCGATTCGCGTCGTTCCTGCACATCACAAAGCCAAGCAGCTGATCTTCGGGTAGGAATTCCACCGGGGCTCGCCGGAAGAGCAGAAAGTATAGCTGCGTCCACAGATCCAGGATCCACAGAGGGCCGCCTGAAAGGTGGAAAGGCCTCAGGGACAGCAGGTGCAGGGTCCGGTAGAGTGCGCCTAATACAGGTTGCCCTAACCCGACCTCGACCCCATTGTACAGTGCTTCGGCCAGCTTGGTCCATTTTCCGGTTGGTTTGTGAGCGGTGCCGCAGAAGACAAATTTGTCGAGCCAATACTCCAGGAAAGCGATGCCTCCTTCATGCGGCTCCGCGTGGCCCATGTAAAATTTCCTCCACGCCCCATATGAGCTTCTCAGGGCGCGGCGGGCTCCCAAGTTGCAAGCGTATGTGAACTCGGTCGACGCAAAGTCGCTCGGCGCATATGGCTTTGCGTGTATCGGCAACCCGGTGATGGCGAGGACGTCCAGCAGAGTAATGCTCATCTGCCCGAAGGGGAAGTCGAAGGTGTTAGTGGCGCTGTTCCACAAATAGGCCATGGCAGCGATAGGCGCTCGATCGGTGTAAGGGGGCAGCGAGAAACTCAAGGCAATGGCTTCATGGATGTCGGTCGCCTCCCAGATCGTTTGATCGGTCCGGAGGCGCTCCGCATACCACGTTCGATCCTCTGCGGTGGCGCTGGGCCACTCCCCGACCTGGACATTTGTATTGGAACGGGCTTGCCAGGTAGAAAAGTTCCCCGGTTCGCGCCGTTGGGCCAAGATCGGTCGATGCACGGAGGCGTTGTAATGGTTGAGGTCGGCGTCGGACAGAGGCTTTGAAGGAGTCGGACCGAGCAGAGCCGCCCCTGTATCAAGGAAGTAGATAGGTGTTCCTTGAGGCGGGTTGGTGGCGAAACGACGAGCAAGGCTGGTCGACCAAGAGGTCACCGCCGTAAGGCTGAGGTTCGGATCATTGGCAAAAGGTTTGGGAGCCATTGTTTCCGGTCGAGATAAGGACGGTGTTGGGGTTTGGTTGGTTGCAGAAGGCAAAGTTTGATCTGAAAGCGATGGTGAGATGTGGGGACCGGCGTCGAGGTTTATAAAGGAGACGAACCGTAACGTCCCTTTCAATCAATGGTTGCAACGAAAAGACGCAATGACGACCGAAACGTCAGCGCGTTTCAAAATTCAAAAAAGCCGTAATGATGAGGGGAGGCGATGACGCCGAAACGTCAGCACCTTTTGAAACACGAGTTCCCGTAAAAAGCATAATTAGGCCTTTTCGCTTATCCGTTGCGAAACGGATTAAGCTCAAGGCCTAAGGGGCAATGTTTGAGCCCAGTGGGCATTTTCGGTCCAAGACTTAAGGAAGGCTTGGATATCATTTGGGCCAACGCCTGTGGCCTTTTTTAGCCCATGAAGGGTGGCGAGGTTTGGCGGCACGTGACGGAGACTTCGTCAAAAGATTCTGATACCTCGCGAGATTCGGTGTCCTCGTGGGATCCTTATCTCCAGTTCGCATAGGACTCTACAGTTCTTGGCGAGGGGGAGTTGAAAATGACCAATAACCCCATCAGGATAAGGTCGCTTAGTATTTGAGTCCGCGTACTACACGACAAATGAAATGCAGCGAGGCGGCGAACGAGACCTAAGCGAGATAGGTTTGACACGTGTTGCATGGAGCGCACGACTGGCGAGTTAATCGTATCCTTGTGGGATTCTAATTGCAGAGTCCGAGTTGGATTGTGATTAAGTCTCCACGAGTTGCTTACGGATGAATATATAAGGAAGCTCCATGGACAATCAAAAGGACACACACAATCAATCAATCAACAACTCTCTCAAACAGACGAACACAGTCGAAACCTTCGAGTCTTCTCGAAACCCTTACGTTCTAGGCGCACCCCGCTTTAGATCCCAGAGCCCGTCAGGACTCGTCTCCGATTTCCCAATTGTTGCTCTGCTCGCTCTCACAGTGAGTATCGATCGACAGGTGATTAGAAGAGTAAGCTCGGAAATATTTCCTCATCAGATGACACCGGAGCCCTCATTCGCCTGATCAGAAGTCAGGACGCGCACCGTTCTCTTTCCTCATCCGTGAGGTGGCACGCCCCGCACACACCATTTTACTTTTTGTTCCCTCTCTACCCTCGCTGAGGACGTGGGCCAAAACAGAGGTTTGGTGTTGGAATATTTGGGAGGATTTGTGTCGCTCTTATATAGACTAAGGTAGGTTAATATCACCGGCCGGGAGGTTTTAGAAAGTTCAACGGAAAATTTAGGAAAGTAAATCTGTTTTACGGTTTGGAAGGTCGGCATAAGTTGGTTCAAACAAAATAATATTTTACCATATGTATGTTTTGCAAGGAAACATTTGTGGCCGAAAATTAAGAGCCATTGAATTATCAATCTGGTTAAGTTTAGACTAAACAAACGGGAAACTGGCAATCAAAAGTTAAATCAAGATTTAATACTGATTAGCAATCAACGATTGGCAATCAACGATTTGCAATCTGTGATTAATAGCTATCCACGATTAGCAATCACAATGAGTTTATATCTTTATGTTTTGGTGGTAATTGCCTGCTGATTTCTTTCTTAATTACTGTAGTCAGGATTATCTAGGATTCTTATTCCTAATTTTCATTTCTGTTAGTTTTTCTCAATAGCTTGAACTGAATCATCTTTGTTTACTTTGTATGGGACGCAATATCATTTTGGACACTTAAGGAACATATACATTTTTTCATTATTGGGTATGTCAAAATAAATTTTACCTCTAGTAGGATCTACGTACCCATAATATCTAGAGAACGTCTACTTATATAAGAGAATAGATTATGAGTTCATAAGGATAATGTTGTGAGATTTGGCCATATTTATAGAACTCAGATCTCACGAGCTCTCCCACAAATACAAGAAATCGTGTGAGATTTGGGAGTGGATCAAATTTTTGGAAGATAAGCCTTGTGGGAAATTGGCCAGATCAAAGTGTAAAGGAGATGAACTATTTTTTTCTTTTTTTTTAAAAAAAAAAAGAAGAAGAAAAACTAAGAGGAAACTGAATCATGTACAATCCTGTAGAGATTCATTCTCTCATACTTTCAAGTTTCAGCATAACCAGAATGCCGCGCATTGTTTGTGTAATTTTCTCTTGAATCTAAGATCTTAGATAATTTGATTTCGGCAAATCTATTGACATTATTGGGTCATTTTTTTCCCACTAATCAAGTCCTGTGACTGTTATAAATATCACAGCTTCGAGTACAGTAGGAATGTAGAATAAACAATCAAAACCTTTGGCATAATTTCTTGCTCAAACCTCCCCAAAACATGGGAATAGTATCAGTTTTGTTTATCATTACGGTTGCGGTTGCATTCGTTTTGTTTTCCGTTTATTCAAAACAAGATTATAAGCTAGACAACTTTAGCTCAACTGATCTTAGCCAAATCAACCAGAATGGTACGTATTGTACTTGTGCTTGTATGATTTCAAGAACCCCAACTCTAATTTTTAGGTCTGTTTTCTTTTATCAGACGATGGTTTTTCAGGCACACAAATACTAGACGCAGGGAAGTGTTCAAAGGCTGCTATTTCGATTGCACAAATGCAAACTGGGCTATCATATAATGGAATACCAATTTTTACTGTTCAAATCATAAACATGTGCGGCTCAGAGTGTGACATTTCTGATATCCATCTTTCCTGTGGTGCATTCAGCTCTGTCACTCTGATCAACCCTATGGTTTTCAAGAGGCTTAAGATTAATGACTGCCTTGTCAATGGTGGACGACCATTGAAACATGGCTTTGTCATCTCATTTACATATCAAACGTCCTTCATATATCCTCTTTCTGTTGCCTCGGTCGGATGCTAAATAAGTAGTAATAATGTTGCTAGCTACGCAGATTGATTTCTTAGAGCCCTGCAGGCATATATGTAACACACCAGTATAGTAGCCAGGCTACTTGATATATGTATGGTGGAATATGATACTTTTTTTGTCAAATTTTCTTGTAATTTCTTGCTGCTCTAGCTAGTTGCATCCAAAAGCTCCAATCTCTATATGGTAGCAGTTACCAATATTTGAGCGTTGTTTTTCTCTACTCTGTTTCAGGGTTCAGTAGACTCTTTCAATCTACTTCCATTCCTGTTTCTGAAAATAATCAAATATGGTGGTAGATGTACTGGTTACTGACAAAAAAATTGTGGTTTGGCCGCTTGGGACCAAAATTTGGGAAGTAAGATGTGCTAAATTTGCATTTCATGAGAAAGCTTCATGATTTTCTTTAAGTGTTTGTACTTCAGAAAAACCAACAGTAGTGTTCATCCACAAACAAAGACACAGGGGTCCCCAATCTGCATCAAATAGGCTAAGAAATAATGGGCAATCTGTGATTCAAGACATTCTTCACCTTGAACTTCAACTTCTATAGACACCAGCTCCAACCGGTAGTATTACTAGTAGCCACTAATTTTCCTCCAAAATCCAAATAGAAGCATTTTCAATAACAGAACAAATTTACCTCATCATACCTGAAATTCATTGCAAGGCAATCCACAACATCTTATACATACAAATGTTTATTCCTTCATCAGCTATTTTTGCTCTTATAGGTTAGCAAGCTATAAATAACTAAATAAAGTTCAACATATACACAATTACACAAAGCAGTCTTCACTCCACCATTTTGCCATTCCAAGCAGTAAGAGGTGGGATACTTTGTTCATACCTGAAAAAGTTTCCTGGATCAACAGCAGTCTTCACTTGTACCAACCTCTCAAAGTTTCCCTTAAAGTACTTTGTCCCCCAAACACTAGCTTCTGAGTAGCTCACATTGCCGTTTCCATTAGTCCCCAAATCAACATCTCTGTAATTTAGATATGAACACCTTGGTGACTTTGACACATAAGGTGCCATATACTCGTAAAGCCTCCTTATCAAATCAAGATGTTTATCTTCAGCCTCTGAACCTTCCTCTTTCCAATTCACTGAGTACTGAATTTTGTACACATTTCCTGCTCTATGTGGGAATGGGGTGTCAAGCTCCGAAATTTTGCTCATTTTCCCACCATAAGGATTGAATGTTAGTACTGGCTTTTTCAGCTCCATCATCTTGTTCCACAGTCCTTCAAGACTAGCCTTTGACATTGGTTCTTGGATGTAGTCAGATTTCTTCTTCAAGAACTTTACTGACTGTGGTATTCTTTCAAGCAGCACATCTGCAGAGGTTCCAATTGGATAGTTAGACCAATACAGGACCGATTCGATCCAACCGATTTCGACATAGTCCTCATGCTTCAAACCCAATTGGGGAAACCTCTCACCCATCAAAGCTTCAAGCTTTTCTGCATTTCCTAAATACAAAGCAACAAATTTAGCTTTCACAGTCTTCTGTGTTTTCCTATTCACCGGCATCACAACCACCCTAATGAAAAGATCATTATCTATTGTATTCCCTACATGCTGCCATTGATGAACAATGTCGGTGGCGCCTTGCTCCAAAGTCCTCTCAACTCTAAAAACTGTGACAACTTCTGGGACTTGAACCAATTTGATCTTCCAAGAAACAATGACACCAAAACTAGCTCCACCTCCACCTCTAATAGCCCAAAAGAGGTCTTCCCCCATTGACTCTCTATCCAAAAGACTTCCATTAACATCAACTATTTGAGCATCAAGAATGTTATCAACTGATAACCCATGTTTCGGATTGTTTCCTCATCATATTTCCATACCCGCCTCCACTCAAGTGTCCTCCAACTCCCACAGTAAGACAAACCCCAGCTGGGTAGGCATGGATTTTGCTCTGCTCAGCTATTCTGTAATAAACTTCACCTAGTGTTGCTCCAGACTCGACCCAAGCACTTTCTTCTTCAATGTTGACTGTTATGGATCGAAGATTGAACATATCAATAATAATGAATGGAACATCTGAGATGTAAGAGAGGCCATCATAGTCATGGCCACCACTGCGGATTCTGACTTGAAGGTTATGGATTTTGGAGCAGAGGATTGAGGCTTGGATGTGAGAGACATGTGTTGGAGTGACAATGAATGAGGGTGTTGGGGTTTTAGGGGTTGTGAATCTAAGGTTTCTTATGTATGAATGTAAGATTGGTGTGTATGAAGGGTCGGTGGGGAAATAGGTGACTGATGAGATTGGTGGAGATGGGGATTGGGTAAGATTGGAGAGGCACTGTAGGAAGGTGTCTTGGATTGAATCTAAAGCTGCCATGGAAGCATGGAGAAGAAGGAAGGTGACAACAACCAGAGTTGCAGAAGTAGTTTGGGTTGACATGACTTTGGGAGTTGGGTTTCGCCACATTGATCACCAATTCACCATGTAGTGTTTAGGACAAGGTAAGAAGCAAGTAGGAAGTTGCTGCTGGCAAGTTTTCTTCTCGAAGTGTTAGACCAACTCCAACAATAACCGCTATTGGAAGGTGTTATTATCATTTTCGCACCTCTCATGTCACTATTCATATTTTATTAATTTTATATCTCCAAATAAAATGTTATATGGAGGTGTTATTCTCATTATAATAAGACTTGAGATGACACTTTGGACTGTATTATTAAGATCAACACTTAGTCTTTTTTACTGTTAGAGATAACTTTTTTTTAATTTTAGAGGCTAGTCTTAGTTTTTAACTCCACCGTTTGAATTGCCCTTAGAGCTGGTGTTTGATAATTGAGAAAAGAGAACTAGCCTTCCCAATGTCCCAACTCCCAATTTTTCAAGAATGGTGACATTTAACTAGGGCTGGGCACTTAGTACCAGAATCCTGATCCCGTACCGGTCCTGTCCCGAAAGTTAGCGGGACGGGATATGTTTTGAAAATGGTAATCTCATCTTGTCCCGTCCAGTTATGATAATGTTGAAACGGGATGAGACGAGATCGGGACTATCCCGAAAAATCTCGTCCCGTCCCGTAATATTGGAATACATAATTTTAATTATTTTATATTTCATCTCATTCTCAAATAGTCAAACAGACTCAAACCTCAAATAGTCAAACATATGTGATATCAATAATTCAATATCCAGTTATCCACTCCGGCACTCCCCCGTCTCCCTCTAGTCCTCCGGTCCTCTAGTCCTCCACTCCCTGTCTCCCTCCAATCCTCCACTCCCCGTCTCCCTCTAGTCTTCCACTCCCCGTCTCCCTCTAGTCTTCCAATCCTCCACTCCATGTCTCCCTCTAGTCCTCCACTCCCTCCTGCCTCTTAACCAAATTCGATCCCCAAAATCCAGAAACCTATTGTCTCTCCCAAATTAGATTCTCAAACCTAAACCTCAAATTGATTCCCAGCTTGTTAATGGCCAGAGGGAAGAAAACATTGGTTCGTCCTCGACGAAGTGCTTCTGGTCTGCAGGCTTCTTCCGAAGCAATTTCTTCTTAACTGGATCGCCCTTCATCAACAACCAGTCGATCCACTCAACCTACACTTCTCCTACCAGTTGGAAGTCAACCCATTCTTGCAAATCAACCTGATGCGACCGAACTTGCTGCCAGCCAACCTCCAAGTGAAGCAGTTGCATCTACATGGGAGATTAATTCTAATCTTTGTATAATTCTAAACTTTGTAGAATTGTATATACTAATCTCTGTTGATATTGATGTATATACTAATGATTAATGAATAATGATCATGTTGATTACCAGAAAGACTGTTGATATTTGCATAATGATCATGGCCTATTGAAAAATTGTTGATACTAACCAGAAATATACTAATCAAATATCAACAATCAAATAGGCAGATAAAAACTGTTGAAATTTGTGTTTGATAGCAATTGTTACAGGTGTAGATGGTTTGTTTCACCATTTTTTATGAAGAACTGAGTATATTGATAGGTATCATTGATGTTAGGTATCATTGAGCATATTTTCCCACTTTCTTCATTCTTTGAATCCAGGTTTGTAGCATTGTATCTATTTTCTTCAGTAAATGGTAGATTCTTACCAAATATACATTCATGATACATTCATGATCCTTTCGTGTTAAGAGGTCTTGCATCTAGTCAACTTATCACTTTTCTAGTCTAATATTGTCAAAAAGGTAAAATGAATGAAAAAGGATTTGGCTTGCTTAGGGTAAGGGTTAACATTTGATGTTTTTTGTTAGACTAGTATGATTTGCAGCAAGGTAGCTTTAGCAGTGTTCTATCTCTGTTGATATTGCTTTGTTTCACCATATATTGATAGGCAACAATCGTATCATTGTTGTAGACTACATGCAAATTGTCCACCTCCACCTTCAAGAGCAAAAGCAAAGAGAAAAGACACTGTTGCTGGTCCTATTGATGTTTGAGAAAATTTTGGTTTGAAACTTTGAGTTTTTCAAGTTCATTTAGTACTTTTAATGTGAGATGTTTAATACTTTTACAATAGGATGTAATTTAGCACCTATGTTCTTGTTGATTTCAGTACTTTTAATTTGATTCATGTTCTTTTTTTTTTCCTTGTGTGATTTTTGATATTTTTCAGTTGTTATTTTACAATTAATTTGTCGGGATCCCGATCCTGTCCCGGTCCTGTTTGGGATCGGGACGTACGAGACAGATTTTTAAAAACTCATTCCCGTCTCGTCCCGTCCAGTTCTTTTATTTTCGGGACGAGATTCACTAAATCTCGGCCCATCCCGTCATGTGCCCAGCCCTACATTTAACAGCGAATTTCTTCTGTGCACTGATCATGAAGTTTACTCTAGCATTATATTCTATTGGAGCAGTGGAGTTTACCCCATCACTATTTCTACTCGAATTGTGATCCTCTTCATTCTAATTCCATGATCCAAGTAAACAACTGCATGAAAATGAAATGTTTTCATACCGGTTCCTTACGTCTCTCATTCTATATGATTTATGAGTTAGTAAATATGTCATAAATTGTGCTCTGATAATCACTCGAATTGTAATTATCTTCATTGTAATTTAATGTGGTAAGTAAATAATTAAATAGAATTAAAATATTCTCGTACCGATTATATGTTGATTCTGATTCATGATTCGACGTGTCATAAATTAGCATATACTTTAAAATAAAAGGAAAAGTAATAACTTGAACAGGACCGGTGTATTCTTAGTTTGGGCCTCCTCGACTGGTTTAGATCATTGGGCGTGTAAGCCTTTTAAATTTCGAAGGCCCATTTGTATATTATGTGAATCCAAATACGCTAAACCCTACAGCTCACCCAAAAAACGAGTTCATACTCTTCGCTCTCCACTCTCGACGAAACCCCAGAAAGAATCTGGTAAAGCTATGGCCTTCTCCTCTATGCGGAATCTGGCTAGGTCAGCCTTCCTTTTTCCCTTATTGAGGTTCGTAACCCATCAATTTCGCTTCTTTGAACTCTTGTGTTTTCAATTTCGATATCAGGGATCCTTACAGATGTGTTTTAGAATGAGATAATTGGGTGTCTACAGAATGAAACTAAGACTGTGTTAGTTTTGTGTCGTTTTCAGAACCCAGTTCGAAAGAACCCAGCTTGAAAGGACCCAGTTCGTCAGGTCCTTTTGGAAGGGAAGCGGAGGGTATGTTTTTTACTTTTTTACCTTCTAATTTATACATTTCTGGGTCTTGAATTGATAGCTTGTTTTAGCATGTGCTTGCTGAATCGTTTGTTTTGGATGTATATGTACTGATGTTCGGGAAAATAAAACTTAATTTGGCCATCTTACACAAATTAATACTATGGGATTCCTTATTCATAGCATAATACAAAGGATAGAGCAATATCCTATCAAGAGCAACATCACAATGGTGAGACCATTCGCCATTATGATGTGCCTTAAGAACCGGGCTGCGTGTGTAGAATTCCTGTGAACCAATATTTGAAACTGATTAGGGTAGACAACTTTCTCCGATCCCAAGCTTGATCATCTTCTATTGTCAACCCTACTCGAGGAAGAAACCTATGCTCGTTCAATACAGCCAATGCATTGCAGAATAGAAGTGCAGCAACAGGGTAGAAGGAGTCTTTGTTTCAGACAACGACCAGCGGTCAACTTAACCATGATCAGATGGTCAGTAAAAGATATCAAGTAAATGACTTACTAGGGTTGGAGTGCATCACCCGTCCAGTGTATTACATTGCCATGTGTCATATAAAATTACGAGTTGATTGTCATTCTTCTGGGCTAAAATTATGGAAAAATTGTATTTCCCTTTTTTTTCCCTTTTTTGGGAGGTATTTTTATTGATTGTAAAGAATATTATTAAATAGTTAATTATTAATAGAATTTGTAATTGAAAAGGAAGTAACTGATTACGAGTCAAAATTATTTTAGCTATTCACATTACTGACAGTTACAGGAAATTAGTACTGAAAACAAGAATTTAAGGGATTCACTCCTTTGGCATCCTCACAAAAAATTTAAACTTTTAAAGGAAATAATTTATTACACGCGAAATCGCGAATTCCTCAATCCTCACTTCAATTTTCAACAAAATATGTGACATTATACCCTCAGGATCGATTAATATCCAGATTAAAGTACTGATGAAAGTTAAAATGTGACATTTTGAATTCATTTTCAGTGTTCAAAGAGCCAGGATCGCTCTGAAGTGGCGGGATACTCTGTTCATTCTTGAAAAAATTCCGAGGATCAACCGCAGTTTTCACACGGACCAGTCTATCAAAGTTTTCTTTGAAATACATGCTTCCATAATTCCTAGCAGTTTCAACATTAGTCTGATTACCCATATTGGCCCCAAGGTCAAGATCCCTATAGTTTAGGAAGGCCTCTCTTGGGTTCTTGGACACAAATGGAGTCATTTCTTGGTACATTTTGCTAATCAAGTCAAGGTAGCGGTGTGCCGTCTCAGCCTTGTCTTCTTTCCAATATCCCAGATACTGAATCAAGAACAGGTTTCCTTCCCTGTGAGGGAATGGAGTTTCCGACTCCGAAATCTCACTCATTCTTCCACCATAAGGGTTCCATTCCATGTACAGTTTATCCAGACCCGGCTTTAACATCAAGTCCAATATCGATTCTTTCCATGTTTCGGAATCGGCTCTTTCACATAGTCTGACTTGCCCTTGAAGAAATCTGGCGGCCCCATTGGCCTATCAAGCAGAACAGTTGCGGGAGTTCGAATCGGGTGGTTACCCCAGAACACAGTGGATTCTACCCAACTCATTTCAAAGCAATCACTTTGTTGCAAACCCAATTCAGGAAAACTCTGATTCATCAAAGAAAGAAGTTTCTCACTATCTCCCAAATAATGACAAATAAATGACACTTGCATAGCCAACTTACCTGAAGTACTATTTTGTTTCACTTGAAGCATTGCCCTAATGAAGATCTCCTTAGGCAGCTTAGGCGCTACGTATTGCCACCGATGAACAGTATCGATAGCGCCTTGTTCCAAAGTCCTTAAAACATTAAATACAGTCACTCTGGTTGGAACTGGAACCAATTTGATCTTCCAAGACATAACGACTCCAAAGCTTGCTCCACCACCTCTAATGGCCCAGAAAAGATCTTCTCCCATTGATTTTCTATCAAGCATTGTACCGTTCGCATTTACTAGCTTAGCGTCTACAACGTTATCGACTGTAAGTCCATATTTTCTCATCAAAGGGCCATAACCACCACCACTAAGATGGCCACCAATACCAACAGTGGGGCAAACTCCAGCAGGAAATCCATGCACATTGCTTTTGTTTCCAATATTGAAATAAAGCTCACCAAGAGTAGCCCCAGATTCGACCCAAGCACTCTCGTCCGTGACATTAATATCGATGGATCTAAGATTAGACATGTCAAGCATGACAAAGGGTGTGCCACTTGATACGTACGATAGACCCTCAAAATCATGGCCACCGCTTCGGATTCTTATTTGAAATCCATGTTGTTGTGCGCAAATGACAGTCGATTGGACATGGGATTCATGCTTGGCTGCTACAATCGCCAAAGGTTTCGGTGTTGTGGGTGTGGAATATCTGCGGTTTCTAATGTATGCCAAGAGAGCAGGTTGAAAAGAGGTGTTTTGGTATGTGTAAATGGCTTCAGAGATTGGGGAGGTGGAGTAGTGAGAATGATTTGTAAGGCAGTGGAGGAAGTCAGCTGTGAGAATTGGATCTGAAGTTGTACATGGTACTGAAAACGAAAGGACTGATAGAATAACGAGCACTAGAACCTTCATTGTATTTGGATGTTCAAGAATCTGGAGTACTAGCGCAGTGCATGTTTGGTCGTGTTTATAACAATTTCAAATTGTCATTCCAAATTGGTACGAAATTTCTTTTCTTTTTCGAGATAATCAATTTATGATACATTTCTTCTAAAAAAAATAAAATTATGATACATTGTTAATGTATTTTAGGAAGTTGATAAACATTTGCTAATGGTATAAATGCTTTTAAAGTAATGATGTAGAAACGGTGTATACATCTCAACCACATGGTGCATGTATGAATAAATTATTTTTAAATTTTTAGGTATATTATTGCTAAAATTGAAATTTGTCAATTTTTGAGGTAAATTGATGTTTCAGCAAAATGTATAAATTATTGCTAAATTGAATAATTGCTAAATAAAATTGACAAATTTGTCAATTTTTGATGCATAACTGTTAAAACATAATAAATAGAAATTACTGATTGATCAACATTGTTAAATCGACACCTAAATTTTAAAATTATAGTTAAATATAACAATTTTTTAAGTTCAATGCTGGAGATGCTCTTAGCTCTTTTGGAGCTCATATTGATAACCTCAAAAATTATTACATTTAATTTTATTTTATTTTGGAATAGTATTGATGTTGGAGATGTTCTTAACAAGTTTGTAATCCTTAATGTATAATAGCATATCTGAAATTTTGGTAAGCACACAAGTTTGCCGCAAAACCTTTACTGCTGGCATAATTCTTGTTTCATTTGCTACTGGCATGGAAATTAATCCAATCACCTAAATTTGTTTATTTCGACTATATGTGTTTCCGTATGGTCACCGGGGGCGAAGCCATATAGAATCCAGGAAGGGCGCTCCACCTCCAAAGTCCACAACCTGTTAACAAAGAACATGACGTTTTGGGGGGGGGAGGGGGGACTGGCGACCTTTGACTCTCTCATACTTAAGTCAACTACATGAGAGTAGAACTTTATCATAATGGATAAGGTAGACATGTATTTATAGAGGTAGGGTGCTCGTCACCCCTAAATTACAATATTTCTCTTGAATGAAGAGTGTGGAGCTCTTGGGCAAGGCCCAAACCCCTTTAAGGTGGTCAAATGTGTCTTCTTAGATGAGGCGTAAGACATATGACTACTTGATAGTCAGCATGTGCGTCCTGATGATTGTGTGAGAGACGAGTAGGCCCTATGTTTATCCCCCACATAGGCAATGGCGTAGCTACACATGGGCTCCGAGCCCACCTCAAATTGTGAAAAAACATTGATTTCTAGCCCATCTCATTATAAAATCCTAACTCCGCCATTGAGGGTGGTGGGGGTGTAACCAATATGTTGTTCAATAATAGAATAAAGCTCACTTGTTTTGGCCGCGTTGTATGTTGGTCTAGTTGTATCGGGGCGTTCTTTGGTCATTCGGTCTACTACTGAGGTCATGTGTTTCATTCATTAATTATTTAATTCATAAGTTCTATTGGGTAATTACGAATAGAATTTTCATGTTATATACATAATATAAGCACATTTTAGCGAAAATTCTTCTACATATCAAGGTGCAACTGAACCGAGTAACTAATATGCATTATTTTGATCCGGTCATCCGTCTCATTATCATGCATATATACTAATACTATTAACAAAATTAAAACCCAAAAAAATAGTTCTAAGTGTTTCTAACACAAAATGTGAGAACTCGAGGTCAAAGAAGAGGTACTCTTGTTATAGGCGTTTAATTTGATCGGATTAAAAATAAAAATGAAATGAAAAAATTTAGAGTCTCTAGTTTTTATTCAATCTTCGCATAAGACGATTTGAGGACTTATACATTAATAGTATAATTCGCTTCGAATTTTTAAGGTGACATGAGCGAGTATTATATCTGTAGCTATAAAGCTTCTTACATAATTACAAGATATCAAGTGGGGTAGCTGTGCCACTTGTAACGCCCACTTCTTACATGATTACCTACGTGTAACCGTTTTTATTGTCCCTACTCAATGAGAACATGGACAATCGCCATGACGGAAAACGCACAGCAAGTTGGGAGTACGGATAATTAGCAGCATACTATTTTATTAAATTAATTAGTAATTAAAATAAAAACAATATTCTATTTTTCTGAACACTTATTAGTTAGTACTTAAGCTTTGTCCTAATCGCATCCATGCATTTAATTTATCGTCACTTGTTTTAGCACCAGATTAAGGCTTGGGGAACAAGTTACAATTTCTTCATTCTAAAGCCGGCAACCGAGGCCCTGATAAACGACGACAGTAACTATATGCTTTTAAAGTAACGAACAATAAATTACGAGATACATATAATATAAATATAAATTGTCATCATGTTCACTCTTGAACTAGTGACTAAGTCACTCCCTCAGTACAAAATCATTTCTAACTTTCCAAATCTGCCCAATAGGCTATAATAGTTTCGGCGGAAAGATCAGCATCATAATTACTCGAGATAAACATGTAACAATTCTAGCTAGTTAGAGGCGCGGTGAAACTGACTGTCACACACCACGGGAAAAACAAAAAGGATATTCCCGTTAGTTAGAGCACGGTGAAATAGACAGTCACAACCCATGGGGTTTGGTCTGGTGGTACAAGTAGGACAGGCCTGCTTGCCAGACGAATGTGTACAGAGATACTTCCGACGTGGGAGGTCTCTGGTTCGATCCTCGGCAGGTGAAAAACACCCGATGGGGAGGGGGTTTGACCTTAACCTGCTCCAACCCCCGGAGTGGTAGTCCACCCGACCACCATTTTATGTAACCAAAAAAAAAGAAATAGACAGTCACACACCTCGGGAAAAGCAAAACGGGGTTTTGTCGGCCTGTGATTTCTCTATAAAAAACAAAAGGGATTTCCCTTCCTCTATTCACTCTCACACTACCTCTCACCAGGTACTCTCTCTCTCTCTCTCTCTCTCTCTCTCTCAAGTCTCAAATTCTCAGAAATAAAAACCGAATCTTGCTCCACAAGTTTCTTTCTTGCTTGATTCTTTACTGCATTTGAGCAATGATCTTTGCTTGAAGCTTAATATTTAGTGAGACTTGCACCATTCCTCTTGTGTTTCGTTTAATTTTCTGGATTCTTGGTTCAATTTCAGGAATTCCAAGAGAAATTTACAGAGGAATAATCTAGGTAGGAGCCTCTCTCTCTCTCATCTTTCGTTCTTGGCGTTTCTGAATCTTGGTTTGGTTTGATTTCTTATATAAACCTTGTTCTTTTCACTAATTAACATTGGGATTTGTACTAAAATTTTCAGGAGAAAACAAAGAATCAAACGTCTCTGCAGAAATTCTGGTACGAGTAACTCTATTTTCTAAAATGCAGCTTAATTTTCTTCAAGATTATTATACTGTGATGGATATCTGTATTCTTTTGGCAATTTTAGTACACAGATGATGGTCTTGTATGATACTGGAGTTTTGTTTCAAGTTGATTTTCACGTTCAGTTTTATTCTTTGAGATTATATTTCAATGGATAGACTTGAGTTCTTGATGTGCATTAAGCTAGTGATTCTTTGTAATATTGATTCCTCACTTTTTGGGTGTGAATTGAACTATTCCCTTGTCAAGTTTAAAGACTGATCAGTGTTCTTATTTCTTTCTTTCTTTCATGGGTCTCTGTTTCAAGAAAGTAATAATGGACGACATTGGTGATGATGGTAATCAACTTCAAGGGAAGGAGCTATTGAAGCATAAAAGGCATGAGTATTTCAATGATGTTGAGGCATTTCTCACGAGAATGTTTTCACCAAGGGATGAAATGTGGACGAAATTGGAAAGTGAGGTGAAAGTGGGGAGGGGATCCCTATCCAGAGGGCGAATCAGACTCCAAGTCAGAGGAACTATCATTCAAGTGATTCAACAGAACCGGAAAAGCGCGCTGATTCAGATAGTAGGAATCAACAGCAGGATGGAAGCTGAGTGGTATATTGGAAAGCGCGTTTCCTACTTCTACAGGGATAATGTGAAGAACAACGGAAGCCACTACCGCTGCATTTGGGGAAAGGTTACTAGGCCTCATGATGACAGTGGCATTCTTTGTGCCGAGTTCGACTCCAATTTGTTCCCCAGGGTACTGTTTTAACTATACTGAACCAAATTTTTGGCTTTTTGTACTTTGTCTTTTGTTTGAGACTTTGAGTCAGGTTGTCTTATGGATCCATTTCCTCTGTTCATTTGCAGAACTGCTTGTATCAGCTGAAGGTATACATGTATCGTGCCAGGATCGACGAGGTAATATTATTTGAGAAATTTATAGTTCTACTTGTTTTTATGTGGCATTATGGTGTTTGAATGTTGTCTATTTTGCCTCGTATGCTCAATGTGTGTACTTTATCTGGGGAGTTTAAAGTTAGGCCTGTATATTTGTTAGCTCCACGTACATTCAAATTTGTTCTGTCATCTTCTAACCTTCTTCATAATGGTTTCTCATGAGCCTAATTCCTTACAAATTCAATTTCTAGTGATCATTTAACCAATAATACTCTGCTTTTCCAATCTTGGAGAACAAAATTGCATTCTGAAATATATAGATGCATATATTCTCTTTACTAAATTGCCCTTACTGCCTTTGCTTCTGTTTTGTCAGTTTCTAATTCTGCTTGTTTTTGCATTTTATAGCAGTCTGGTGAAATCATCTACGGAGACTGATCTTGCAGTTCCCCAGGACCTTTGTGGCTTTGTCTAATCTTGCTGCTTGGTCATTTACCTAGTGTCCTGAATTCTAGATTGTTGGGATTGTTAATAGTTTCAAACTTCGTGTATTATCTGGCCCTAGGTTTGAATGTTTGGGGATGTTAAGTTTGCTTGCCTTGATCTGCAGACTGCAACTATCAAGTTAATTTCTTCTTATTTTGGCTACCATATCATGCATGCTGTATGTGCTTTGTTTTTTTATTTTTAAGTTCTTGATACGCAATCAATCCATTGTTGGTTGCTACATAGAAGAGGCTAGGAGTGAAAAATTGAGGAATAAGTAAGAGCTGCTGTTCTTAATCATATGCAGCCATGCATAAATGTAATTTATCATCACTTGTTGTAGCATGAAATTAAGGCTTGGGGAACAAGTTAATTTACAATTTCTTCATTCCAAAGCCGGCGACCCATGTCCCGATAAACGATGACATTAAGTAAAATGTTTCTAATGTAACTAACGATAAGTTACGAGATACACAGAACTAGCGACCGAGTTCACTTGTTTTTCAAATTTGCCAGCAGATTATAATAGTTTTTACGGAAAGATCAGCATCATAATTACTCGAGATAAACATGTAACGATTGTGGTTAGTTAGAGGCACGGTGAAAACACCACCGGAAAAACAAAAACGATATTCCGGTTAGTTAGAGGCACGGTGATTATAATGAAATGAAAACTACCCTCCTCTGTTTAAAATAAATAAATAAATAAATAATAGTTGGAGGCACGGTGAAATAGACGGTCGGGAAAAAACAAAACGGGGTTTTGTCAGCTTGTGATTTCCATATAAAACCAAAAGGAATTTGCCTAATTGCCTTCCTCTGCTCACTCATACACTGCCTCTCACCAGGTACTCTCTCTCTCTCTCAAATTCTCAAAAACCGAATCACTTTCACATTCAGTTTTAATTCTTGGAGATTATTTTATCTATTCTTGAATTTTTTATGTGCATTAAGCTAGTGATTCTTTGTGAGATGGGTATGAATCTCTCTCTTTCTTTGTCAGGGTTGCCAAGTTTACCTTGTTCCGTAGTCACTATTGATTCTTCAGTTTTTGGGGTGTGAATTGAACTATTCTTTCTTTCTTTCTTTCATGGGTCTCTGTTTCAAGAAAGTAATAATGGACGATATAGGTGATGATGGTAATCAACTTCAAGGGAAAGAGCTATATAAGCACCAGTTTAAGCAGGATTTCACCACACGATTGAATGAGCTTTTGGCTTTGGATCCCCAGGGTGCGGTTTTAGAGGAGCAGGTAATAGAGATTCTGGAAGATTTAACCAGGACGACACTCTGGTATGGCAGAATCTACATTGCCGAAGATGAGTCCGACCAGTATGACAGAAGGTACATTGGGTATGGTATTCATCATCCCCAGCATAAGATTGCCCAGCAGAGGAGCTTCATGCATTGCTCAGAGAGTGTGGTCCAGACTCGGAAGAGGGCAGAGAATTGCGGGACATAGAAGAGCAAGCAACTCATGTTGGTCTAAAGGTATCCAAGTATCTTATGCAGATGATGGTGGTGAGCAACATAGAGGAAAGAAAGGTCATGATGAAGCATTTCAGAGATACTCAGACGATGTTGTCATTCTTAATGGATGCTTTTGAATGGGGGGAGAGAAGTGATGATTTTGGAGTAGTGTATAACAGGATCAACGTTCTTATGAAACACGCACACAAAGAATTCATCCTACAAGTTAAGACAGCAAGAATGGATGGTGGGAGTATAGGATTGATTCGAAGCCTTCGGCTAACTTTCAACCATAAAATCAACCGTGATGTATTACTTGATTAAATCCTTAAGGAGATTCTTCGAGCTATTTCTACACTGGAGTCTCTTCTGAGCTTTCCACTGCTGCCAGATAGGCCACGGTTGCTCATTACAGATGAAAGATCAGTAGCTTGGCTGAATGCGGCGGTTGTGAATGTGGGAGAAAGGTTGACGGAAAGAATTGGGTTTAGGGTAAGAGCACTGATGTTAGAGTATGCAAGGCATCAGAATTTCAATGATGTTAATGCATTTCTCCATAGAGTATTGTATTCACCAAGAGTTGAATTGTGGGAAGATTTGGAAAGAGTGGTGGAAGTGAGGGCATCCCAATCCAGGGGAGCGAATCCGACTGCATGTCAGAGGAACAATCATTAGACAGTACCCGAATAGCGCACTGATTCGGATCAAAGGTATCAAGAGCAAGAACGAAGCTGAGTGTGAAGGTATAAGGATAGTTGACAATCCGTTTAGCTTGCAAAACACTTTGAGATTCTGTTATCTGATCAAGAACAAGTATCACTAACATCCCTTATGGTTTAGGTAAATCATACATAGGCATATCACTGTTTTTCACAGAGGATAGCAGCTCTAGTTCTGAGTCATTCAGCTGTCCAGATTTTTCAAAAAACCTGTTATATTAGTTTAATAGATCTTTATGGCTTTTCAATTTCAAAGATTTCAAGGGTTGAAATCTTTTCTTATGCCAACCCGTGACCAAATGGTTTGATGCTCAAGGTTCCAGCTTGGATTTCATGATACGTTATCCTATGCAAAGCTGGTCCCTGTATGATTCAAAAACCAGTCGTTTTTGACTGTGACAAGTCTTTTGATGGACTGAGTAAGAAGGTCTGAATCATCTTTGCTCCCTACTTTGAATCATTCATGTTTTAGGAAAGGTTTCTTTGTCTTATTGAGATTGCTCTTGTCATCTCTTTTCTGGTTACATCGCTCTCAATTTTATAGCCAAAGGCTATTGTCTAAACCTTTCTGAAAACTGTTGAGGTCAGCTGGCATCATCCTTGATGTCTTGTCTGCCTATGTATAGCTATAGCTTTGGATTTGCTCCATGGTTGTTGAAAACTGTTGTGGTAGCGTTTTCCGGGTTGAGTTTTTAGCTTGCATTGTTCATGCTGTTCTAAGTCTTCCTCGTGACTGTAAACCTTAGAGCTTGAACTCAAAACTTCTTTCATCAACTCACATCATGTTGCATACCATGTGGGATTTGTAGTGCAACCAACCCAAGAAGCGTTCAAGGCTGAATCCGTTAGTGGTTAGCAGAATTCACAGACACAGCTTCTAAATGTATTTCATGTTGTAAGGTCTTAGGAACAAAAGAGGGAATAGGTCTAGACTAGTTTGGGACTAGGAGAGATAGCAATGTGGTAGTGTATCACTGGATCTATTATTCTTGTAAAGAAGTCACTTCAACTTAGTGGAAAAATTTGTCTCTCTAGAGTTAGAGATACCAAAGCTTGCTCCACCACCACCTCTAATGGCCCAAAAAAGATATTCTCCCATAGACTTTCTATCAAGAATTGTACCATTCAAATTAACTAGTTTAGCATCTTCAATGTTATCCACCGTGAGCCCATATTTTCTCATCATGACACCATAGCCACCGCCACTAAAATGACCACCAACACCAACAGTTGGACCAGCTGCAGCTGAAAGTCCATGAACTTTACTTTTCTTTGCGATTTCATAGTAAAGTTCACCAACAGTAGCCCCAGACTCAACCCAAGCACTCTCATCAGCGACATCAACATGAATGGCTCGGAGATGAAACATGTCAAGAATAACAAAGGGGACATGAGACACATAAGATAAACCCACGTAATCGTGGCCTCCACTTCGGATTATGATCTGCAAACCATGCCGCTTTGCGCAGATCACTGTGGCTTGTACATGGGATTCATGCTTGGCTGTCACAACAGCCAACGGTTTCGGAGTTGTAGGGGTGTGATATCTGCCGTTTCTGACGTATGCCAAAAGAACGGATTCAAAAGTGGCATTTTGTCGAGTGTAAATGGCTTCAGAGATTGAATAGTTGGAGTGAGATTGGTGTGGAAGGCATTTCAGGAAGTTTTCGATAATAGGATTTGAAGTAGTTGAGAGCCAAAGGGTTGAAAGTATGCAGAGAACTACTGCTACAGAATAACTTGGTAACTTCATTAGCGTTTGTATCATATCTTTCCAGTAGTGCTGGTTTTTGGCTTTTCTACGTACAAGCCTTATTTATAATATGAAGACTGTTCATCATCCATATCTCATTTACTGGGTAATAGCTAGGTATTGTCAAAATTCTTGGCCTAGATTTGCAGAGATAAGAGACGTATGGTTGGGTTGCTTGCCGACTTTGGTTTTCCATATACCTTGTATTGTATCTTCTAAAACCCAAATCGTGTACGGCTAATCTGTTTGATATCCTTCCTTTCAATAACTTGATTAGCATGAGTTGAAATTATGCCTCAATGATTGAAACAATTGACGAGCATATAACGAAAGAAGAAGTTTAGTCCTAATTCGTTTTCTCATATAACAAAACAATGCATGAGTACGTACTTAAAAATGATCCCGATTTGGAAATAAGCTAGTTAACCAAGCTCCTCTTCATGCTCGGGTTTTTGTAGACTTTGTGTGTGTGTATTAGTTTTTCATTACAATCAAGTAGAATATCAGACAATTCAAAATTAAATTGAATATTCTTACTATCTTCCAACTTATCATGATTTTCTCAGTTAAATACTAACTACATGAATATCATTGTTTATAAGTAAACGGAGATTTTAGTCATATTAATATGTGAAAAGGTGGAACTACAAGAATAAATTTCGTAATTACACTTCTTACATGTATAAATCTTGGAGTGCTATATAATTTTGCAAGGAGTTATCAAGATGACTAGAAGCATACGTAACAGGTTACATGTAAAACTAACCAAGTTGCTCATCATGAGAAGCACAACTAATTAAGTAAATTACTTTCATTTGTGGAATTGAAAATTTTTCTCTGTCATATGCTGAAATTCAAATAATTCAATTCAAAGTGTGATCGTATGAGTTGAAAATGTTTCATACTTCTCATTTTCCTGTTGAAAAATTTCTTGCCTGTTTTAGACACCTCTACAATTTGAATTCTTTTATCATCCATACTTTTACACCGACACATACCAAAGCATGTTTATGTACGCATTGACGGATCCAGGAACTATCGTCCACCAAGGCAACTATGCATTTTGCGTCTAGTTTTTTTAAAATATTTTTTTTTATGAAACAATGTCGGATCAGCGTCGTTTTGATATGTATTAAGAAAAAAAGGACGCCCGTAATTCACATCTTCTTCCCCAAATTCATCTGAGTTTCCCCATTTATACCCATTTCTGCCTTGCTTGTCTATAAACTAAACCTATATAATCAATACATCACCTGTAATTCACTTGCATCCGCCCCTGTATACCTCAATACATCACCTCCGGTAACATCCGTCGCTATCTTAGCTACCACCGCCACTAGCGCCACTACCAACTTCCGGCAATCGGGTAAGAAACAAGAAGTTGATTTGAACATTCAACTAGAAATATAATAGAAAAGTGGAAAACGTAAAAATATAGTCAATGCCCACGTACGTCATTAAATCACAAAGACCCAAATGGATGTGGGGCCTGGGGGCACAGAGCACGACCGTTGCAATAAGCCTCCTCCCTCGTACCAAGACACATTCAAATTTCAAAAATTCAAACTCAAACCCTTGAGAGTGAGACTGGACACTAATAAAGCAAAGCTGCCACTTTTCAAGCTATAACGTACCTTGGAATCGGAGCTTCCAATAAAACAAGTTCGGAAAGCTCCATTTCAAGCTTTAATCTTCGAAGTTCAAATTTTCCATCTTAAACAATTTGAACTAAGCAGCTAGCTCAGTGTGTAGACAACCCATGCTTCAAATTATGACCAAACTTTGAGCCATTTGTTGTAGACAATTTGGGTATTCACAATGAGAGAAGAGAACCCATCTGAGACCAGAGCCAGAGCAACCAAGTTTTCTGACCAAAACCAGGCACCAAGGTCTCAAAACACAAAGGGCAACAGCAACACAAAACTGAAGTCTGCTTCTTCATGGGGATCTCACATAGTCAAAGGGTTCGGAGGAGACAAGAAGACGAAAGTGCTAAACGCAGTGACGAGCAAGAAGCCGCCGTTAATGGGTTGCGATTTGTCGAATACGAAACCTCAGTTGCCATTAGCCCCTGCTCATTCATCACGAGTCAAGCGTTCGCTGATCGGAGACTTGTCTTGCTCAGTCAACAATGCTAATCAGATGTACCAGACCCACCGGAGACAGTCTTCGCGGGACTTGTTTCTCGAGCTTGATCACTTGAGGAACCTGTTGCAGGATTCGAAAGAGAGGGAGTTTCAACTGCAGACTGAGCTTTCGGAATGTAAGAGGAATCCGAGGGTTTTGGAGCTGGAGAGGGAGCTGGAGGCGAAAAGGAGAGAAGTGGACGGTGTGATGAGGAAAGTTGAGGTGCTGGAAGAGGAGAAGGCTAGTCTAGCTGAGCAATTAGTGTCGATTTCGGAGAGGAGTGAAGAGGTGTTGAAGAGGGAAGACCAGGAATGTGGAGTGGTTTCAGCGTCAGGGAGTGTGGAGATGGAGGTTTTAGAGTTGAGAAGACTCAACAAGGAGCTACAGCTTCAGAAAAGAAACCTTGCTTGTAAACTTTCCACTGTGACAGCCCAGTTGGCTTCTCTAGCAAAACCTTCTGAGGTACTTGCTTGCTTTTAATTTCATTGATTACTTAAATTTTGTGATTGGTTCTGTATAGGTTTGTATAGGTTGATTTGTTCGTGGTTATTAAAATTTGTGTTGGTTATTATCAGAGTGACATTGTTGAGAAAATCAAAGCCGAGGCGTCTATGTTAAGGCATACAAATGAAGATTTGTGCAAACAAGTTGAGGGGTTACAGATGAACAGGTTGAATGAGGTTGAGGAGCTAGCATACCTTAGGTGGGTCAATTCTTGTTTAAGAAATGAGTTGCAGAACTCTGACAAGCTGCAGAGTCCGAATTCGATTGTTAGGAGTAGTAAATCAGCTGGGGACTTGTCGAGTAGGAGCAATGAGTACTTGGAATTCAAGAGTGTGAAGAGAATGAATTTGGTAAAGAAGCTGAAAAAGTGGCCTAGTGCTAATGAGGATGTGCCTAACCTGGAATCATCCCCAGATGAGCTCTTGGATAAAAGTTGGGTTGATTCAGATGAAGGAAGAAGTCCTAGAAGAAGACACTCAATCAGCGGATCCAAGTGCTTTGCAGAAGAGTTGGTGCTGTCTAGTAAGAGAAGGCAATCTGATGGTTTTATGTGCCCCCCAGAAATTGAGAAGGATATAGAGCCAGTGGCTTCTCAAAAATATGATTTGGGAATGCTCCAATGCCATGAAATCCATAAAATTCCGGCTTCATTTGATGTTGAGAAAAGGGCATTGCGCATTCCAAATCCCCCTCCTAGGCCTTCATGTTCTAATTCTAGTGGAACCAAAGTGGATGAGTCTATGAAAGTGCCGCCACCACCGCCTCCGCCCCCTCCACCTCCTCCAAAGTTTGCAGCAAGGACTAATACTGCAGGAACGGTGCAAAGAGCCCCACAAGTAGTTGAGTTCTATCATTCACTCATGAAAAGAGATTCCAGGAAGGATTCTTCAACTGGAGGAATTTGTGATGCACCAGATGTTGCCAATGTTCGTAGTAATATGATTGGAGAAATTGAAAACCGATCATCACATTTGCTTGCTGTAAGTTGCTTGCACACCTGATTGTTTGATTTTGTCTGTTTGAAGTTTGTTTTCCGCTCAAGCTGTCTTTTTCCTGTCATGAGTAGTTCAACTTCCTAGCTGATTCTTTGCCAATTAAACTCTATCAAACTGCTGAATGCTAAAATTTTAGAATATATAACCAGCATTCTAGAAACAATGAGATGGAGTAGCACAAGACTTAATATAGAATGCAAGTCCTTACTAATTGATCACCATTTTCGAATGCAGATAAAGGCAGATGTTGAGACTCAAGGAGAATTTGTAAATTCACTGATAAGAGAGGTGAACAATGCTGTATATCATAGCATTGAAGACGTTGTGGCTTTTGTGAAGTGGCTCGATGAAGAACTTTGCTTTCTTGTAAGTTGATCTTTGTTATGAATCATAACCATAAATCTATTTAAATTTGTATCTGCAAGTTAACTTGCCTACTTTAGTACACAGTTGGAAGTGTTCAAATGCCGACAGGATACTAGCACGAATTAGGCAAATATAAATGTCATTCATGAAGGAACTTAACAACAAAACTTCCAGTTTGTAATTGATCTGCATATTTTTCAATGTTACCATATGTCGGATCTGCTGACTCCTGGTTATTATGCTTTGCTTATGTTGAAGGTGGATGAAAGAGCAGTCCTAAAGCACTTTGATTGGCCAGAAAAGAAAGCGGACACGCTGCGAGAAGCAGCATTTGGCTATAGAGATTTGAAGAAACTGGACGTTGAAGTGTCTTCTTTCAAAGATGATACTCGAACGCCATGTGATATTGCGCTCAAGAAAATGGTTGCCTTGTCTGAGAAGTATGCAGCAATTTTCAGAGCTTTTTCCAGCAAGTAATACATGTCATCTAGAGAAACTTAACAAGATTTGTCTTACCTCTCACAGGATGGAGCGTACAGTTTACAACATTCTCCGAACAAGGGAGTCCTTGATGCGTCATTGCAGGGATTATCAAATACCAACAGACTGGATGCTTGACAGTGGCATTTTAAGCAAGGTAGACTTTATTGTTGCCTTTAACAGAAAGCCAAACGCCTTTCTCACATTTTCATTTCATCTAATTCAAAGCCAACTTCTGTAGATAAAATTTGGCTCAGTCAAGCTAGCAAAGATGTATATGAAGAGGGTGGCTATGGAACTACAGTCAAAGGCAGCAGCAGAGAAAGATCCTGCAATGGACTATATGCTGCTTCAGGGAGTGAGATTTGCCTTCAGAATTCATCAGGTTAGTTAGCATAAGAAGAAAGTCCTTGTGCTCATTCTTTCGAATTTTGGGGTATTTATTTTTTTTATTGTTTTTCAAATGTAGAAGATTGAGACATATTTCTTGTTTGATATGCAGTTTGCAGGAGGTTTTGATGCAGACACAATGCATGCATTTGAGGAACTTCGCTACCTTGCCCATCTTCTTAACAAAAAGTAAAGAAAAGTAGAAGACATAATTATGGGAACAATTTTTGGCTTACAATATGCAGTAGTGCATTAGATGGGAACACTTTTTTGCTTACCATCTCAGTAAGCTTCATTGGGAAATATTCTTTCATAGTAAGAAGCAACGTCCTGGTGAAGTTCTGTGTTCTGTGGAAATATATAAAGATTATGTTAATACTTCAAAATTTACCTGAAGGAAAATTAGAAACATCTTGATGCAAACGTAGCGTATTAATTCTCACACAAGAACTATGCAAGTTCATTACGATGCAGTGTTGACACTGAAATGCTATATATTCGATAAGGTGGGTAGACGTAGGGTCATTTGACAAGCAACTACTTAGAGAGCTTAGAGATTGTGACAAAGGTGGTTGAGGTATCATGGTGGTGGATGACTGGATGTGGCAGACAGCAAAGTGGTGGTTGATATAGCAGCAAGGCCAGCAACCGATTTCTTTGACACTAAATTTAGAGAACTAGATAGCAAGTTACAGACTGAAGTAGCGTTCAAGGTTAATCTGATATTCAAGTCTCCAATAATAAGGTAGTAGCAGCGATACTAAACTCTTCTGTTAGTAAGGTTTGAGATTGTTTTGCGTTATAGGCTTGCAGACATCACAAAATTTTGATCCAAAATACCAAAGATGTATACAAAAATTTGAAATACCCAAGTATCCAGTTAAAGAAAAGAAAATTGACTCCATATGATGCTCAGATGCTGCTATTTGGAAAATTGCCCAAACAAACTCAATACTCATTTTCAGTTAACTATTCACATTTGCATAAATGCCTGATTTTGAAATATTTCATTGTCAAACTTCGTATAATCTTACAAATGAAACTTTCCACAATTGTGATGTTCTCAAGCCCTATAATGCCTCGTTCAATCTTCTCCTTGATCTTCTCCATACCGCAATCCATCAGGCCAAGAAGAACTGTACGCTGCAGAAAGGAAAATGTAAAAGTTAATTAGATGTGGTATCAGTCAAAATCCATGTTTGTTGGCTGGGTTTTCTCAGTGTAAAATGGCTTTGAAAGATCTGACTTACAGAAAAGTACTTGTAATTTTGAAGACATTTACACACAGCCTGCCCCAACAAACTAACAAGATTATGTCAATTGTTACAACCTTTCCTACAAGTCCCGTACGTTTATATATCAGAGCTCAAAAGTAGCTCTAGTCACTTCTACATTCACCTACAACCACATAAGCAATTGATAAATATAACATAAGCACTGCTTCCAGTAACACATATTATGGTGGATCTGCATAGGGGTTTCAGAATCTAGTGTGGTGCACTGGAACTATATAGGCCAATACCCATAACAACTTCCATTTGTAATAACCAAATATAACAGTAACCTCTGGCAGTGTACAAACTGGAATTTTAGCCAAATATGTGGATATATCATAGATTCATAGGAGTAGAAAAACTGGACTTGGTACAAAACTAAACCAGTGATGAATTGAATAAAATGTCTTGTTAGGCTGCAAAGCAGATCTTGTGCGATCAATACAAAAAGAAAGAAGGAGCCCTCTGCAAAGAAACCCTGAAGTCCTATTAGACAGCCATACATGACTAACTAGTGAGATATCCCTTAAGATGCTCATAACTATAATTAATGATTCTTGAAACTGTCTACTAAGCATAAATAAAGATTACCTGCATTTGACCTATTTAAATTCAGAATCTCTTATTCATCCTTACTGGTAGCATTGATCATCTATAGTCGAGCCGAAATGAAAACTTAGTTTCTAGCTTCATAGAAGTCTAATGCCTCACAGGGCAGCGGCTTGAGAACTCCCTTATTATGGCCTAAATAGACTAGAAAACTATTATCATTAGTCACTGCTGCACAGATACAAGGATAAACAAGCATGTGGATATGAAGCTTTTGCAATTTGGAATAATCTACCTAATCCGAGGACCAAAAATGACACCTTAAACTAGGGCCATGGAAGCCTCTTGTTTCAAATCATCTCTAGCATCCACAATGCTCCCTACATACTCCTCACATCTCATTCAGAGACCCCTATCACACATTTCTCTAAAAGCCTAATGATTTCAGGTCCATCTCCAACTTTCTCAAAAAAAAAAAAAAAAAAAAATTAGTATTCGGGAAACAGTCCGAAACACTTCCTCTCTTGGTCTATTTATGATATTGACTCTAGGCAAAATGATAATTCAGAAACTAATCAAAGAAGAATATCATATCGCAAATCAGAACCTATCACATTATATATAAAAAACCGAGAGATGACATTGGACTTTCAGTAGTCTAAGAGACTATCAATTCAATCACGAAGCTTTGCATACAGAGTAGCAATGCGCCAATTCAACCCTAACAACAAATCACCACAATCCAAATTACAACTAGAGAACCCAATTAAGCTACCCCAAATTGAAAAAACTAAAATCAATCAGTATTAGCAGAACTAACTCATGGGTGGGAAGCTTTCAATTCTAACAATGACAATGCAATTCACAACCCACCACCAAATCAATTCAATTCACAAATACTACCCAACATCAACTATTGCAGGAACGTAAAAAGCAATAAGAGTATCAATGAATGCTAAGAAACACAGAGTAAAGTTCAAAGCTTTATGAATCACCATTGCAATAACTCCCCAACCCACTTCAGATTCAGCACCATATTCATAGCGCGCAGCTGCAAACGTAGCTTATAACACGAAACGAAGCCAAAACAGCAACGGCGATGTAAGCACAACACCACACTCCCCCCGCAAACAGCAATTTCAGGACGTCACCGTCAGCCATAAAACACCATTCACATCTGGGTCATCAAATTTCCACATGGTAAATACACTAAAGCAATAAAGATTGAAACTTTAACAGAATCCAACTCCGATCGACCAAACAAAAGACTTGGGTCGCAATGAACTTACGTCAAATTACTAGGGACGGGTTAAAGATTTGGTCTTTGATATGATTGAGTTGAGAAGCCAAAAGGTTGATGGAGTTGCAATGCAGGGAGGAGTAGAGAGTCAGAGTCGGAGAGGTTTTGGACAACAGAAATTAGTTTATGGAGTGTGGAGGAGAATGATAATTGGCCCGGGAATAGCCCAGTCAAGCCCAACAAGTTGCTTCTAGATCGTCTTTTTTGTTTATGTGATGAGTTTTATAGGGCAACTAGCCAAGTAGTTGAGCTTTTGGTCTTTTTTATATTTAGAAGATATGATAAGCATGAATTAGAAGTCCCCTCGTGTTACATGCTCTATAATTAGAAGATTAAAGTGCAAGATTTAGAGATGATGAGAGTGTGGGGATCATTGTTTATTCACGTATATGAGATATAAAAAGAGAACCAAGTACCATTAGGTAAATTAAGTATCTTTGCGACTTCTTTTTTGGTAAACAAGCTATCAATTGAAGAGAGCAGAACAAAGGTTAGAAAGGCAAAGACTGAAAGACCTCAACCAAAGTATGAGTCAAAATATGAGTCAAGGGAAGAGGAGAATTGGATACCCAATTCGGCCGATGTTCTTGAAAGATTATATTCTTCAATGAAAAAAGTTCAATAATCTGTTCTGTTGAAAGCATGTGAAATTTACTAACTTGGGTATCTCTGAAGGTAGAGGAGGACGCTGATACAATTAGAGGTTGTGAAAAAAATAGGGGCAAAAATTGGAAATATATTATAACAAAAATGTGTAATGGGTTTTTTTAAGATATATATCAGCTGGTTCATCTAGCATGGTAGCAAGACTCTATAGTTTGTGTTAGGATATAACCTATTTACCTCACATTTGTCTTATCATTTGTTTGTCCCTTTTTGCTAAAACATTGCAGTGCTCAGTCTGAAAATTGGAATCAGTTATCATACATTGCTTCTTCTACCGAACATTATTTTGGTCACGTTAAGTTGTTTTCATACACGTTTACACACAGTAATATACAGCATATAAGTCATTAATACATGTTACGATCATTTTCATTGTTTTGAAAATTCAAAAGCTACGATTGACGTGAGTGTCACAACAAAATTTGTCTTCTTGGGTGTGAGTGTGACACAGACAGCTTAATTTGTCTGAACCCTATAGTACTTCTTGCACCATATTGAAAACCTTTGCACAAAGAGCAATCACTCATCCAATATTGCAATTTCTATGAACCACATCCATCGTTTTACAGGGTCTCAAAAGCACATGAGGATGAAACCCTTTTAGGCATACACCAAGACTCTCCACTGTTCATCACTGTTCCAGCTTGTGAAATAGAACTATAGAAGTGAAACCCTAAAACCAAAACAAGGGATTTGCAGCTGAGATCTTGGTGACCCACGTGAAAAAGTCCAATGCTGGGTAGCTAAATCTGGCAAGCGACAATGTAAAGTGGCACTAGGGTTAGAGTCCTTTCTGATCTATGATCGACCAATTCAATTGGAAAAATCAGAACCAGAAAATAAGAGAGGGAAAAAAAAAAAAAAAAGACGATGGGACATCGAGTGCCCTAGTCTCATCGGATTTGACATGCTTGACAAGATGGAACAACGCCCCCACCTTCTCCTTCTTCTCCTCCTCCTCCTCAACTCTACTCTACTCTACTCTGCCCAATTATTCATTCGTCTATATTCAGTGCTCTACAATAAATAAGATTCAAAGCAGGAAGCAACAGAGTCTCTGGGGTTGCCACTGCAGTGTCAATCAATATGAGTGATCCGTGTGTGTGCACTCTAATCATGCTGGGATATTTTTGATGACCTTTACCTCCACAAATGCTTCTTTTGAGGATTCTCATCTACATGTCTAGTTTTACCTTTTACCCTTTCTTTGCTTTGTTCTTGCTTAAGGTAAAAACTCTTTCTACTGTGGTGTGATTCATAATGTTACTAATCTGATCATAAAAGTTGCTAATTCCTATCTAATGGTGCACACCGTATATATTACCAGTTGTGTTCCAAAATTAGACTTGTTCATCGGTTGATAGTGAAATAAAAGGAGACTCATTCTCACAACACATAAGTGACATGACAACGAAAAAAATTTCGATAGAAAACACATCACTAGGAATTGAGTTGTAAATTTAAGTATTAATATTTCATGTCAAAATTCAGTAAGATCTCATATTATTTGATATGAATAGTCAATCGATAATGTATTATTTGCCGAATCAAGGATGCATGCATTAAATATACAAGAAATTCCATGACTCAAATGATCAAAATAAAAAAACCATGCCCGGTTATGATTATTCGGAAGTTCCGAAAACATTTAAGATCGAACCACAATAGTATAGTTTCCTCCACCATTCTTTTGCACAAATTTGTTTTGTGAACCTAGCTAAACAGTTGACCCTTGTAAGAAATGATCGACCAATTTACACACAAAAGTCATCGGCTCAAAACTACAAAATTTAGAGGACAATTTACCTTGTATTATTCATTTGGCCTCATTAGCATGGGTGTATTAGTTTAATATTAGTCCCTTGTAAACACACGACTCCTATCTTATCTGCCTAACCAAACCTTAAACAGTCAAAAAAGTCTTTTGGATCACAAAATGTACTGTGCAGGGGCAGCAGAAGGCCGAAAAGCCTTAAATTGCCTCACCAAAATGGCAAAATTAGGTCACAAAATGTCTCCACCAACAAGTCACAGTCCCATTGCCTAATCAGACTTACAGATATTTATTTTTCAGGTTTTTGCCTCTATGCTTATTTCTATTTCACAAAAGAAGCAAAAATTAAAGGTCCTGGCTTCGTACATGACCGATTTGACGTTTTTGGAAGTGATAGATTCAAACTGTCATCGCTTTGCGTTCGGGCCCTCCCTCCCCCCTCCCTCTGTCTCCTTCCTCCATGGCCCTCTCTACCTTGCTCCTTCACTCCTCTCTCTCTCTCTCTCTGAAAATAATGTCTTCTAGCTTCTCTCCCTTGCCCGGCCCCTACTTTATATATTCTTAGTTTCTTACACGTCTATATATCTCTCTCCCATCAATAACTCATCTATCTCTTCCTTTCTTCCTTCCTAGCTTCACCCAAAACTCAAAGCCATTTCCTTCTCTTCTCCCAGATATATCATCCAACCCTAACACAGATCCTACACAACTTCGATTTTGTTTTAAAATGTCAGCAGCGGCGGCCGCGGCTGCTGCAGCGGTAGTGGTGAGCCGTTCGAGCTCCAGCAACAGCAGCTCGAGCCCTGAGACGACGACCTACCACCACCTGCAGCATCACCAAGCGTTCATGGCGGCACCTTCGCTGCCGGTGGCGCCTCAGCTGAGCCGTTACGAGTCGCAGAAGAGGAGGGACTGGATCACTTTCGGGCAGTATCTGAAGAACCACCGCCCGCCGCTGACGCTCTCCCGGTGCAGCGGGGCCCACGTGCTGGAGTTTCTGAGGTACTTAGACCAGTTCGGGAAGACCAAGGTCCATGGGAGTGCCTGCCCTTTCTATGGGCACCCTAACCCGCCGGCGCCGTGTCCTTGCCCTCTGAAACAGGCGTGGGGGAGCCTGGACGCGCTCATTGGACGGCTGAGGGCGGCGTTTGAGGAGAACGGTGGGCTGCCGGAGACAAACCCTTTCGGCGCACGCGCCGTGAGGCTGTACCTGAGGGAAGTGAGGGACACGCAGGCCAAGGCTAGAGGGATTGCTTATGAGAAGAAGAAGCGAAAGAAGCCACTGCCACCACAAGGAACACAACTGCTGCAGCATGAGCAGCGAGGGCAACGTGGTAATTTTGATTCAGGTTACGGTGGTGCTGAGGCTGGGGCTGCGTTAGGAGTTGGGGGTGGCTCAGCTCAGCCAAATGGGGTTATGCTTGGTGGAGCTTCGTCTACTGCTGCGAGAGGATCCATGATGCCGCTATCGATGTTGAACTGCTAAGCTACTTAGTACTGTACTATGAATCACCTGCCTTTATATATTCTGTGGTAATTAGCCTTTAAATTCTTAGCGGAGAATGAATATTAGGCTTTAATTAGCTCTTGTTCATGTTGTTTTTCTTAACTGATTCTTGGTCAGTGGAACGTGAAAGGCATTATCATATGGCTAAGTATGCAGAAGCTCTAACTAAAATCTAAGTATTTCTTATTTCTATTTAGATCATTTGTTCGAAGAAAAATGAACTTATAATTGAACAGTCAAGAGAGCTAGTTAGTTGAAAGGTATGAAATTCTGATGCATTGCATCATTGGCCTTTCCGAGCAAGTAAAGGAGCTACCTCGTTAACAAAAGGGATTAAGGAAGGAAACATGTAGAGCAAAATAGAGAAGCCTTAATGTTCACTAGAAAGAAGAGAAAGGGGACAAGGCCATGATTATGGAAGCAAATAGAACTATAGAAGTCCCTCCTGCAGAGCATGGAACTTGGCATGCTTTGGCCTTTAGAGAAGAGATCGTCGGCAAGGATCTAGACGACATGGCTGGAAACTAAGCTATATATTATCCGGATCTCAGAAAACATTACCGGAATTCCGGGTGTTCCATATTGTTGACAATTCAAACTAAAAACAGTCCCCTGTTCAAAAAAAAAAACCTAAAAACAGTCCGTTTAATATCGTACGATATCACTTCGAAAGCTTAAGCTATGGAGACCCAAGAAAAAATAAGTCTCTTCTTGAAGAAAGAACGTACACGAGTATTGTAACCAAAAAAAAGAAAGAAGAAGAATGTACACGAGTATGAACTGTACGTATGATCCTAAAACTAAATAGAAGTGCAACTGTGCAAGCCAATATTATTTGCACAGGGGATTTCGAAACCCTAGAAAATAATTGATCCTGACCTCGAACCGTTCCTCTGTATATCATTCAATTTGTTATTGTTTCTTTGTAGAGGACGAGTACATGTGTTTATGCTGTATATAAATTTCATATGTTTTAGAGTACACGACTAGATCGAGAAGGGTAGGCAGAGCTTCACTCGATATGAGCGATGAAGGGAGAAAGCCATCTACGAAGCTTTGCATCTGAGATTCGTTGGCTTCCCGGCCTCTATCCGAAACTTCAACCTAGCTAGAGGCTTTGGTAGACACTAGGTACTGTCGTTTGATTTAGTAATATGAACTTTACATCCGAAAGTAAAGTAATCTGATATTCATTGCATCTTTCTCTCTTAATTCAGCATGTGTCCGTGTGGTTTTTGTACGATATACCTCTTTGAGCGAATGTTAGTGGTAGGTGTTTTCGTGCGATAAAGTAATACGAATATAGCTTCATATTCAAAACTAATTGGCGATTTATGACTTAAGATCCTTATACATGTTCGCATTCATACACGTTGACAACTTAAAGTATGTGCCGTAGAACCTTTGTGTCCACAAGCCATGCACACGTGGAACAACGTTATTCTACACGTGGTATAGCGAAAACATGATATATTGCAAGTGGAGCGAAAACTACAAGGATTCTCTTTGATAATAAGAGGTCCCTAGTTCGAACCACAGCTTGCGAAAAACATCCTTTAAAGATAGGTCATATCCCTTGAGGATATGTTGCTCACATATCCACCATTTATGTGAAAAAGATAAAATAACGAAAAAATAGTGATCGATCAGAGAGGAAGCAAAAATAATTACAAAAAGTAGCAGTTGCGATGATAGTTAGCTATAAATCCTATAATTGTCAAAAAAAAATCTGTAACATTTGTAAAGCGTTCGAAACAAGAGTAGTTTAGTGTTTAAACACAATAATAATCCGTGGCGATGTTTTATATGACCTAATCCATGAAAAAAAATCATATAAATTGATTGAAGATTGTAAAAGATATATATGTGACTGGCATTTCCTCTCGAATGAAACCATGAAACCAAAAATTCACAACGGAACAAAATGTGTGACCAACCAACAATAAGTGCACTTCTGGGGTTACAGAAGGAAAAATTAGCTGAAATAGAATTCTGATTTTTGACACACAAAAGACTTTCAGTGCGAGACCATTTTAAGAACAAGACTAGTCTGGAAGATATAGTCAAACAATAAGACAAGGAAAAAATAACTGGGAATCGAATTCTATGTTTTGGCACATATTAGCCAAACAGTACTACTTCTTGAAGCAGTGACAATGAAAAAATCGAATTTGGTTAAAACAAAATAATAATAACAACGATGAATCAATCAATTCCCAGTAGCTTTTCCCTTTTGGGTACAAATAATTCCAGTAGCATTTAGGGTGTTCTGATCCAGGACAAAATCATTGATTTTTCTTCTTCTCTCGTGAAGTACTATACCATATGAGAATGATGAATTGATGCACCAATAATTCGATACGTCGCATTCGCCGTCGTTGTGCCGTCACAGATCTTGGACCAACAGGGGCGGCAAATTCACGTAGTGGCTAACTGAATTCTTTTTTGAAGCGGGGCTAAATGGTTTATGTGGCTTTTGCATTAGTGGTAGCGGGATTGATTAGGATAATCATATGTCGCATAACTAGCTTTTTTCTTCCTCAGGTTGTTCCAAACACTGAGACATCTCGATCTTCACACCCAGACGTCATACTACATTACTAGTCTTATTAGGAAAAGACTCGGATCTCAACTCCACACGTCTCATTTCCTATCTTGAGAAACTGTAGCTAGTGGTCGAGAAAGGTATGGCCTAGTTCTCGTAGGTTATTTTTCCAAATGAATATCATTTCATGTATCAACCTCAGTCGTACTAGCTAGCCATTCACTATTTCATTTCGTTTCATCCGGAGTGTTCATCCGGTCACTTAGTGGCTAAAAGTTTTGTTTATGTGTGGGTGTTTATGGTCGAAGGATTCGGAGATAATGTTAGCTTGAAAGTCATATGCAGGTTCCATGCAGCAGCTGATATATTATTAAGGGGTACGACGAACCCTAGCCAAAGGCAATGATTCTGATTAGGACCCAGAGCTAGAAATGGTTCTGGTAAGATAAGGAGATTAGGTCCACGGAATTATATGGATAAATGGGTGTTTGTCTGAGCTTTAAGCAACATTTGGTGGTGGGTTTAGAAAGTTCTTAGCTAGCTACCCACTGCCCTTGGGGTTAGGTCTCCAGAACTAATCATACTAATGACCCAGAGCCAATCGAATGCTATATCGAGGAATCGACTATTGATCTCTTTGTGTTGTAATGTCTAATCGAAGATATGATCGAGATTGGTAGCTGAATGCTTCACCCGCTTTCTTAATCAGGGGTTACAACTTAGAACACACGTACCTATAGATCACATCGAATAAAAGCCATGAGCTAGTGAATGTTTACTGCACAAAAATGGCATATGATTTATAGAAGAGACTTGTAACTACATATTTTGGGACAATGCTGAGCCCCTTTTGCTAGCACGTGGATTCAGTACCAGTTTTAGTATATTTCTTGCAAGATGGTAAATCAATTTTGTTCCATATATCATGTGATGAATCATTGCTAGCTTGCAATCAACGGCAAGTACTGATGCAGGAGGCTGAGCGGTAATTCCCTACTATACATAGTGATGTAAGGTTGGAGTGGGTGGTGGCGGTCATAGGCGGAGCCTGAAATTTATCTTGAAAGGGGCCGGATAATACATAGTCAAATGAAAATTTAATTCTTACCGATATAATTAATCAAGCATGATTATCAGTACGTGTACAAATGTACATGAAGGTTACACATTTGCCCTTATTTTTTCATTAACTTCCTCAAATGTTTAAACCTTAATACATAAATTTTAGAGCAATTAGACATAAATTACAGATTGGCATTAATCTAATTTATTCATTTAAGAAAGCAAGAATTGAGTGCAAAGTCGTTTTCTTTTTGTTCCCTTGCTCACTTTATAAGTAGTTTCCAGATTTATAAGAGGGGTGTCATCAAGTATAATCACCCACAAGCTTTTCCTAAATTAATAGCATTTTAGTTAGAAATCATACATCAACCAAAAGATCAAGGGGTGTCATGGCACCCTTTGGCCTTTACCTAGTTCCATCATTGGTGGCGGTGGAGGTAGAGTTTATTTCTAGCATATGAGAATTATTGCAAACACAAATGATATTGCTACATTTAAAAAAACAAAATTATTAAATAACTCATGCACTTTTAAATATGTTTAGTGAGGTTTTGAACCCATGACCTTCATCAATGTTGTCGGTTAGGCTACCTAACCAACCAGTGTCACGCCCCGACCCATAATTTGTACCTTTATTACTGGCATAGTGGTAATAAGAATTTTACCGTAATCGTCATTAAGTGTAAAATATAATTGATCTCCAGAGAGGGTAGGAGACGATTATTTTGTGAGATTATTCTAAGGAAGAAATTTTGACGACGGTATAAAATAGTAATTTTTGCTAGTAAAAGGTAATTTTATTGGGAGATTATTTTTGGAGTGTTGAATTATTGGATTGAGTTTTTAGAGGAGATGTGGACCGGAGTGGGCTAAAGGCCCATTTCAGTTTTATTTATTTCTCTCTCTCTCTCTCTCTCTCTCTCTCTCTCTCCTTCCCCGATTTTCCCTCTCCCTCCGCTACTGGTTTTTCCCGTCGCCAGCCCACCGCCGTCCGGCCTCCGTTCGCCACCGGACCGGTCTTGTTCGATCGGTCTCTAAGCCAGCAACAGTTTTAAACCGGTGGCAGCCCCCCTAGCGCCGCCGTGAAGGAGGAACCGACGCCGAAAGCTCCGGATGCCCGAAACTTCATTTCGCCGGAACTCCTTCCTCCGGCCGCCATAACCGGCGAGCCTTGGCTCAAAAGGAAGCCCTCCTCCCGTGCTTCAATCCTCCAAATGGCTCTCTCCATCTTGAGCTAGGTAAGGAGAAATCAGAATTTGAATTTCTAAGGCTTTATTGTGTGTTTGTGTCCGATTGGCTTGGTTAGGTTTAGAATTGGAGTTTGTGGTAGTTAGGAATGTTGTAGAGGAGGTTGAGAGGAAGATGCTGCCAAATTTTGATGACCATCGGAGGTCGCCGGAGTTGGTCCCCGGCCGCCGCCGAGAAAATGCTTTTGGTGGAGAAAAATGTGAGGAGTTTAATGGAATAAGTTTTAGAATTTTTATAGGATTTTTGGATAGGTTTGAAAATTGTTGAAGTTTGGTATTTTTGGCAGATTTTTAATTTATAATCCGGCCATTGGATTATTATGTGGTGGAAGGTGATTTTGAGTATGTCGGTAAAATTTGTGGAGTTTTGAAGTTGGTAGTGAAATTAAGATTTTGGAGTGTTAGGCTTGGTTGAGCACGAAGCATATTTAATTATGCATGTTTTGCTTTAAGCGTCGGTGTTTTATTTAAGGTTTTATTTATATGGAACAAGACGTGAGGAGGCTCGAGCGGAAGAGACCTCCGACCAACATTAGACTTAGGCCTAATCTGTGAGTGGACATTTGTTTTAAATATTGTGTTCGAAATGCTTTATCATTTGAATGATTTTCTGTTGTTGGATATTTCCCGAAATTGAGAATTTCGATGATTATACTAGAGGCACAATTCAGAGAATAGTATGTATATGATTAAATGCTAGCTAGCTATACGTGATTTCCTCCATACGCGAGACACAATTCCGGTATGGGTGACATGAGCGTTAGACGCGAGTGTCGTAGCCCTGTGCGACTTTCTAATTTTGCATTTATTTATTCAAAAATTTCGTACAAGGAGTAAGCACGTATATATTACCACTCGGCCGCTTTCCCCCATATGCGAGGTACAATTCCGGTGTGGGGTGATATGAGCGTTAGACGCAAGCATAGTAGCTTCGTATAATATCTACTTTATTCAAGTTGTTCATAGATATCGTGCCAAGGGTCAGACGAGTGCGCATACATACTATATATATAATATCCAGGCCTGAGAGGCAATGTCTTAAAGTTTGGGAGTCTAGCCAGGTTGGACCCCAGTTCAGAATCTTTCCAGTGGAACTTTTGTTTTTGCCGCTGATGAAAGCATTTCTTTTGGGGAAATATTTATTTGTTGTCGGAAGCATTTCGTCCACTCACTCTGACGTGTGAATATTTTCCCTTGGGCTCTTCGTTTTTAAAAATGCCCAGTCTGCAGCGTTCGCGTGAGGTCTAGTAGGAGACGCCGAGGCATAGTGACCCATTTATCAGCTACATTTCGCCAGTAAGTTACCTGTTTAATCTACTAGGGGTTTGTTAGCTTTCGTTGTATTTTGTTTTATTTTATTTTTAGTAGCTCTGAATACTTGTGGAATTCTTCAGTGTAATTTGTATTCTGGTTACTTTTGGATTGTAGCTTTTGGATTGTAGCTGAAGATTTATTTTGGAATAAAAAGGTGGTTCTTAAATTCTTAAGTTAGGATTATCCATTTTCGAGGGAGGTTTGCCGAGTCTTTGGTAAATTTTTCTTAGAGGTGGTCCCCGCATGACTTATCTCGGGTTTTACGGTGAAATTTGGGACAGATTTTGACAAGCAGGCCACGGCTCACCGACAAATGATATTACTACATAAGTAAACGAGAAGTGGAATGTATTTTCGTTTTTACCCTGGCCTCATGCATGTTATAAGCATGTTTTCCAATCACCTAACTAAATCATGAATTTCTAATCTCATCCATCTTGCATGTTGATCGATAGAAATCGAGTTCTAACAACAATTGATCATGATTAATCCGGTTATATCTTAACCTCTCAACGTATGTGTTATAAGAGCACTTCCTTTGCAAGAATGTACAAGCATCGTGGTAGGATTATGTACTCCGGAAATATTACTGGATGTTATATAGTTTTAAGATATTAGTGTAAATTAAAATTTTGTGACGATGTAGCTGTATCACTTTTATTTCTCAAATATTGTTATGAAAACAGACATAACAATCGATAAAATTGAATGAAATGAAAGATCCAATGATATCAAACGTCAGCTATTTTAGTTAGCGCTAGATTCAATATTGAAAGATTTTTATGTTAGCAAGATAAGGACATTTTTCTTTACCATCTCCATTGTAATTTTTGTTTTTGGAGGATTAGTGAGAGGGGTTCAGGGGTGTCAACCTACAATTGTATGAATTCCCGTATTCATTAGTTGCATCTATAGACAGAGCAAAAGAAGATAAAGGGACAAAAATAAACACAAACCCTCGTTGTTAGCTAGTCTAAACATAGCATCAACCAGAAAACCTAATTCCTCTAGTCATATAGAAGCAAGATCAAAGCGGATGTGATACCTATAATGTCTATCGGTTGTGCATAAACGTTTTCATATGGTTGCAATAAACAAAATAATAGCGAAGAAAAACCAATGGTCAAAAATAAAAATATAAATAGAAAATTGTGTTACATTATTAGAGAAAACTCGGGAGTAATTTTTGAAAAGAAAAAGAACATTTATTGAAGATGTTAGCGTCTCCATCATATGTATTTGATAGCAAGAGCCTTTTAATTTAATGTTCAAAGACTACAAGATTCATGCACAATTTCCCTTCATCTGTATTTTACGATTTGATACTGCCAAATATGAAGTTCTTTTTCTACCTTGCACATTTTCACAGCAGTATAATGCAGTGAAGAAGTCGGAGGTTATTAATTGGCATATATTAACTTGCGTCACAATCTAAACGGGTAATGATATCAGGTTTCAGAAGCATAATAAAGCAATATTTTGGAATACGTTATAACCTTTGTTTGATATGCAGATTAGTACCTACTTTAGAGCATACTTCTTCAACTTGGCACCAGTGGTCTAGTGGTAGAATAGTATCCTGCCACGGTACAGACCCGGGTTCGATTCCCGACCGGTGCATTTTCTTATTTCTTTTGAACTTTTCCTCAATTTTGTTAAAGTCTCACACTCTCTCTCTCAGTCTCACCTACCCTGCGCTTTTCTCCTCTAACCCTGGTTAAACCTTCCCACGCGTTTTCAAACGCAAACATCCAAACCCCGGTCACCCCCAGACTTCACGGTCACGATTCATTCAGTTACGCGTTGCTTCCAACTTTGCGCGCCCTTACGCCCCATCCGACGTGGCCACACAGTCATCCTTTTTCGTGCCATCACGTTCCCCGCCACGTGTCCGTCCCTGACCCCCGGTCACCTCCTCCCTCCCTTCCCGCGACGGCAACTCCCACCACAGCCTAATAATCATCGTCAAAATCACCCTTCCCCAAACCACCATCTCCACCAAACAATCGCATTCCCGAGGGCAGTTACGTCTTTTCAACAAGCCTGTCAATTTTTAACCACATTAATTATTATAACGAAAATTTATTATTATCCTTTCTTCTCTGATGCGTCTTCCCTAGTAAAAAAGGAAGGAGTACAGAAACTTCTCCATCGTTGATTCAGTCGCCACAGTTTCCTCGTGAGCTTTTTCCCGATGCGATCTCTGCACTGCGTTAGTATTTTGTTTCAGTTCTTCGCTTAATATCATTATCGTTTCTGATCCTCCACCTCCATTTTTTTTTGTTTTGATTTTTTCGGTTGCGATTTTGTTGAATATAATATCACCGATTGAAAATTTTGACTTGGATTGGACTGGAACCGCAGAGCCGCGGTTGACTGAGAGGAGAAAGCTCTCGGTTTTCTTCTAGTTTTCCGGCGATGGATTCTGCTCGGAGTTGGTTCCAGAAGTTTCAGCCGAGAGCGAAGAAGAAGGGGACGGAATACGCTAGAGATGAACGGCCGGCTTCTTTGGACGACGAGGCGCCGTCGGCTGCGACCAAGCAGAAGGTGGAGGCGGCGAAGCAGTACATAGAGAACCACTACAAGGCGCAAATGAAGTGCTTGCAGGACAGGAAGGAGAGGTAGAGTAGACTGAGTAAAGCAAGTCTGCCGATTTTGTGTTTGGATTGGAGCTAAGGCTGTGTTTGGGAATTGAATTTGTGTTTTTTGTGGCCTAATTGCAGGCGGTGGATGCTGGAGAGGCGGCTGGCGGATGCCGAAGTTTCGCAGGAGGATCAGATGAATGTGCTCAAGTATTTGGAGCAGAAGGAGACGGAGTATATGCATCTTCAGAGGCATAAGATGGGGGTTGATGACTTTCAGCTGTTGACGATTATCGGAAGAGGCGCATTTGGAGAGGTGTGATCTTGTTGCGTTTTGGTTTTCGTAATTTCTTTGTTGTTGTTGATGGAGTTGTTCTTTATATCAAATGCATTTGCCTTTATTTGTGTGGTGAAAAAAAAATGCAGGTGAGAATTTGCAGGGAGAAGTCTACTGGACAGGTGTATGCCATGAAAAAGCTCAAGAAATTGGAGATGCTCCGAAGAGGCCAGGTAGACATGTGCTATATCAGACTCTCATGTGAAGAATTAACCTTAATGAAGAACTATGAGTTCCATCTTAATTGTGTGGAAATCACTTGTTTCTTTGCTCTGCGGCATTAGTAGTGTACGTAGTGTGAGTTTCCTCTTAATCGTAATCCTTTAACTTACATTCTTTCATTTCTCTTTGGAAGGTGGAGCATGTTAAAGCAGAAAGAAATCTTCTTGCCGAGGTTGATAGTGCTTACATTGTCAAGCTCTATTGCTCCTTTCAAGATGAGGAGTTTTTGTATCTAATAATGGAATATCTTCCGGGAGGTGACATGATGACATTACTAATGCGCAAAGATATCTTGACTGAAGATGAAGCACGGTTTTATGTCGGAGAAACTGTTCTTGCCATTGAGTCTATTCATAAGCACAACTATATTCACAGGTTTCTTATCTCATTTTTCTTGTTCCTTACTGAATTAGATCCAAGTACTGACTGAATGTAGAGTATAATTACACTATCCCAACAATACGAGTCTAGTCAGCAGTTATAGGTGTCTTTTACTTTTATCCAAACAGAACACTGTGGCACTTTCTGTATATTTTTCCTTTAAAGTATACTGGCGTAAGTTTTGCCTGATATGATACATTTCCTGACATATATAACATATTCAAAACTTAGCCTTACCTGATTACGGACGTGACAAAAATAATTTAGTCATCCTGTCAGAACTTTGATGATGATCATCCAAACCTTTAGCCAAGTATCCATATGCGCGGTCTTATCATTAGGGTTTCGGTCTGTTTGCGTTATAGTTATTTTATACCCATGATTATGTTTTTTGCTTTTGAGATTATTGTTTCAAGTGGCATATGGTCATGATGATTTTTTTTTTCTTTTTGATAGGGATATTAAGCCTGATAATTTACTGCTCGACCGTCATGGCCACATGAAGCTTTCAGATTTTGGGTTATGTAAGCCTTTAGGCACTAATAGCTTTCCGGATCTCATTGAGAATGACTCAGCAGTAGGAAGGAATTTAAAAACTCCTTCAGATAGTAACCAACACTCTAAACAGCAATCCAATCCTCCTGCACCAAAAAGAACACAGCAGGAAAAGTTATTGCACTGGCAAAAGAACAGACGAATGTTGGTATGTTCTATTCTTTGCTGTTTTACTCATCTGTGAAGGTCTAGAGTTGTCAGTTGCATACATGGACTTTTTGGATGAGATTGTTGCTTCGTCATCATCCTTTACTTGGTCTACTTTAAAATAGAATTGTTGCTGGTGACTTGGTGAGACATGCATATAGAAAAATTTAACTCATAGATCGTAAGATACGATAGTAAAATGAAAGGTAAATTGTGTTTCTTTGTTCGCATCTGTGTAGTATCTTTGAATACTGATATTAGTAGAATTAGACAACCAGTTCCTGTTTGCTGTGTTGGGAAGTTTGCTAAGATATGGAACATGAATTAAAACATTGGTTAGGCTGTTGCCATAACTATGCCAGATGAACATCCAATGTTGCTGTTGAACTTTGAGTAAACAAGAAGTACATGCCAGCATAGAATGGTCAATGGCATCTAATGCCATGGATATATCATATACATGCCATCAAGATCATAAGATGTTGTAACGCTCTGGGAAATTTAAGTGAAAATTTTATTGTAGAGATGGACTTTCCTAAATTCCTTCTGTGCATTAATTAGGATATGCTTTTGTTTCTTTATATATAAATAGACCTGTCGTATGACATTTAGGCTTATTCAACGGTTGGGACGCCAGACTACATTGCTCCAGAAGTACTGCTGAAGAAAGGATATGGAATGGAATGTGATTGGTTAGTTGAACTTTTCTGCACATCTATCACCTAATGGCATATGATAGTTATTTAGTTTCTTACAAGATATTTCTGTCAGGTGGTCTCTTGGTGCAATCATGTATGAGATGCTTGTAGGCTTTCCACCTTTCTATTCTGAAGAACCTATGTTCACATGCAAAAAGGTACATATAGTGTTGACTTCCTGCTTTACAATTTGTGATATTGGGATAGGGTTTCGGTTTTCTGGGGTTATGCAAGGCATATCCTGATCAAGTACTTGAAAAGTTAATCATTATTAATCTGAAATTCTCCTGCAGCCATAACTTCTATATTCTTATCAAATTAATGGTTACTGTATCCATGCAGATTGTAAACTGGAGAGCTCATCTGAAATTCCCGGAGGAAGCAAAGCTCTCTGCTGAGGCTAAAGATCTCATTTGCAAGCTCCTATGCAATGTTGAGCAAAGACTTGGGACTAAAGGAGCTTATGAAATAAAAGTTAGTATGCATACACACAATTTTCTTCCTCTCTGTTTTTCGGTCTCACGATTTATGTATTTAAGTTGACACTTGTTTTCTTATTTAGGCACACCCATGGTTTAAAGGGTTACAATGGGATAGATTATATCAGATGGAAGCTGCCTTTATACCAGAGGTTAACAACGAGTTAGATACTCAAAACTTTGAGAAGTTTGAAGAGGTAAGGAAATTATTATATCTTTTCAGTTTGGTTGCCGCAATACTCTTTTCAATCCTTTTTTTTTTATCACATTTGGGATTATTCAGTCTTTTAACTTTGATTATGCTTGAAGGTAGCAAATCTTAAACCTTTTTGAACTGTTGTTATGAATAACTGCCTGAAAGGGTTACCTTAACTATGTGTAGAAAGGGAACGATCTGGATGAGAAACTTTGCCATGTTATTGAATATGTCTCTTATCAATGTATAAGATAAAGAGTATGCATTCCACTGAGAAAATACAATGAATACTTGCTCATGTTTGCCATTCATGGCAAGTCAAGAAGATGGTTTAAATTTCTATCATTGTTGGTTTTAAAAGAAAGTTTGTACCTTCTGCACATTATGTTGTTTTATGCATGTATGAATCTTTTCTTTCCAATCTAGTGTAAGAGCAATTTTGTTATATTTGCGTTCATCCCTTGTTTGTTGATGCTTTCATGTGGCAAATTATGCATATATTCTCTTTTCCATGCTTGCAGTTGGGTGCTTCTGTAGAAACTCCATCAAAGTCTGGTCCATGGAGAAAGGCAAGTAACTAATTCAATTACTAAAACAATCCATTTTTTCTCCAGTTAAGACAGCCTTTTCTTTTGTAAACCCTGTTGACCAATGAATCATCTACTTGCATTCATTTCAGATGCTGTCGACCATGGATTCAAATTTTGTTGGTTATACATACAAGAATTATGAAATTGTCAATGAGCATCACATGCCTGGGATTGGTAAGTATTAATATTAAACCAGTAGATTATGTCATGAAAACCAACTAAGATCAGTATCAATATTCATAGACCACAGTGCAAAGTTTGACAGTATTAATATATCTGAATCAGTAGCATGATTATTCTTGAATCTCCTTCAAATTCTTCAATGAAGGTTTCTTTCCTTTTCCTTGTTTACTGATGAATGCAAACTTTAATGCAGCTGAGTTGAAGAAAAAGACTAACAAGCCAAAGAGACCTTCTGTTAAGGCATTATTCGGTATGTGCTTCTTGCAGTCAGTGTTCCTGAATTGCATTATTCAGTCTCTAAACTCCACTTTGTTGTTTCATTCCAGACACGCCTGATGCTCCGGACTCCCCAACACAGGGAACTTCTCTCAACCATATGTCCACTCTGTCGTCTGTCTCGGAAGGCTCTGAGCCATCTTGGCAATCTAGTAGACCCCCACAATATCCGCCCAAACCTCCAAGAAGATAGCAAGCAAAGTGCACTTTGCAAGTTGATATCTAGCCGAAGGAAATTTAAGAGAAGCTTTCAAAATGGTAAAAGGCAAAGATAGGAAATTGGTATCTGAATACTGTAAGTCTTGGTTATAAATGCGTTCATTAGTAATCCTCTTTGTGTATTACAAGTAGTGATGTTCATTCACCGTATAATCACCTAGATTAGTGAAAAAGAGGCCGAGCTTCATATTTTAGGGTCTAATCAATGATTTATTCATAGGTTCATAGGTGCTATAGTAAATTCCCTCGAAAATTGTCGACTTCCAAACTTGTAGTCTGTTCATATAGAGATTTAGTGACAAAGAAGTGCTACATACTTATTTTCTCTTCATGAGAAGGCATGTAAATTCTTTTACTTATTTCATTATACTGTAACTGTTATTGTAAGCTGTGCACAAACAGGAGCATTTCATGTATGGAGGCAACGATCACATAAGGCTTGTAAAATCACTTCTTTTCCCTTTTTGCAAGAGTTCTCATCATCGGATATTTTAATTGTACAAATCCATGTTTAGCATCCAAATGTACAATCTGAAAATTTCAACAAGAATACTTGAGTGTACGGCTGAGTCTTTGTCCATAGTTAGTTGCGTCTCTTTTCTAGTCTACTCATTTTAGGAGGGGCAAATGCTATTACCTGTGCAAAGAGCTAACCTTCTGGAGATCAATGAGGGATTGGAAAACTCCTAGCTTAGCTCCACTCAGACTAATCATTTGCTATTTACTCCACTACCAATTGTTGCAGTCCAGTTTTTCGTATGGCAAAACTAGGAGACTAGCTCGAGGGAGATTTTCTGGGATGAAACAAAAAAAAAAAAAAAAATGTGGGTTAGGCGGAGACGAGGTGGGCTAGGCGGTTTGTGGGTGGCGTGGGCCTATCGGGCTTGGGGGTCCACCATTTGGGGGTTTTACACTGCTCTTAGTCAAGATTATCCCCAGATTAACCAAATCCCGCAATGCTTTTCTTAACTTCTTCTCACTGGAAGTAATTAAAGTCTTCATGATCACCCCTATCCACATGGGAAAGGGCCACGTTTGTACTCAATTCAAGGGCTTTATTATTATCCTTAGCTACCCTTCAATTAGTTTAATCTTGTTTCAATTAGATTAAGATGACAATTTTGCAGTTCCCCACGTATGGGATATGTCAAATTACAATATCATTCTCATGTTTTCGTTGCTCCCCGAAAAAAAGAGAAGTTTTGGAGATTACCAATGGAAGAAGGTACCCTAGCTTCCTTGCTAGCTTGTTTCATACATTATTCAGGTGCACTGCTTCGTATGTTTTGGACCAACCTCTATTAATTTGTTGAAAATTAGATAACAAAAAATGCACAGCTAAAGTCTACAAGACCAAACCACTTGTATCATTTTCCCTTATTCCTTTGTTCACTTGTAGCTAAAGCCTAAACAATCGGCACTGTGGTTGGTGGTGAAGAGCCAAAACCCCACCCCCTCAATGATAGGCTCTCCATAGTTCTTAGAAATTCCATGTGCTAATTGCGAAGCAATATTGAGATTACTGACTAAACTTGAAAAAGCGGAATTTAACTTGTCACTTAATTTAAGGTACATTGATGAACTGGATTAAATCAAATCACTAAGCTGTCACGAACCAACCATTGGGATACTCTGCTAGGACTATTTCCGGTAGGAGGATCCGAGTGGTGACGTTCAGAGGTGTGGCAACTTCATAAGCAAAGTGTCATGCGTGCAAATCAACAGCCTTATCATAATCAGGGACCATAATAGATTATAAAACTGCAGCAAAATATTACAGACACCTCATTTCCCCATAGTTTAATTCCTCTCAGCATTCGTAAGCATCCCACCAAGGGTCGGAACGTTGGAATTTTAAAGACCCCCCGATGAGTCATGGACTTAAGTAATAGTTTAATTTTGGTTTCTAATTTTTCTGTTGAATATTAATAATCGGAAGGGTGGTGTTATAATAATCCTGTGTCTGCTTCACATGGCAGGATGCTAGCTACAACGATTCTTTGCGGGAAGACAAAAGCTTTGTAGAGAACTGTGTTTAGCCCAGTGGGCATTTTCGGTTCAAGACTTAAGAAATGCTTGGATATCATTTGGGCCAACGCCTGTGGCCTTTTTAGCCCACGAAGGGTGGCGAGATTTGGCAGCACGTGACGTGGATTTTATCCAGAAGATTCTGATACCTCGCGAGATTTGGTGTCCTCGCGGGATCCTTATCTCCAGTTCACATGGGACTCTACAGTTCCTGGCGAGATTGGGTTGGAAATGACTAATAACGCCCTCGGGATAAGGTTGCTTAGTGTTTGAGTTCGCTTACTACACGACAAATGAAATGCAGCGAGGCGGGGAACGAGACCTAAGCGAGATAGGTTTGACACGTGTTGCATGGAGCGCATGACTGGCGAGTTAATCGTATCCTTGTGGGATTCTAATTGCAGAGTCCGAATTGGATTCTGATTAAGTCTCCACGAGTTGCTTACGGATGAATATATAAAGAAGCCTTACAGCTTACTGAAGACACAATCAATCAATCAACAACTCTCTCAAACAGACGTACACAGTCGAAACCTTCGAGCATCCTCGAAACCCTTACGCTCTAAGCGCACCCCGCCTTAGACCCCAGAGCCCGTCAGGACTCGTCTCCGATTTCCCAATTGTTGCTCTGCTCGCTCTCACAGTGAGTATCGATCGACAGGTGATTAGAGGAGTAAGCTCGGAAATATTTCCTCATCAGGTGACACCGGAGCCCTCATTCGCCTGGTCAAGAAGTCAGGACGCGCACCGTTCTCTTTCCTCATCCGTGAGGTGGCACGCCCGCACACACCCTTTTTACATTTGATCACTCATCACCCCTTTTGCTGAGGACGTGGGCCAAAACATTGGCACGCCCAGTGGGACAGGGAGTTTATTTTTCCAGCAATCATTGGGAAGTTCGACGACTCCCCATACAGGAGACCTTCGCTTTCTTGTTTGAAACATAAGGCTCCACAATACAAGCCCCATAACAGCGCGGCTTGCAGATCTCTCGCTAAAGAAGAGATTCTCAATCGGTTCGGCAACCCCGACCTTACTAAGTCCACAATGGCAAACTCACAACCAATCCCAGAAGCGGGACCTGCTCTGTCCACAGAGGAGGTCCGCAGAATGTTCGAAGAACTAAGGAACGATTTCAAGAATGAGATCGGCGCGCTCAGGAGAGAGTGCGGCTTAAGGGCTGAAGAAACTCAGCAAGTTGTCCAGGACCTCTCTGCGCAGGTCGCTAAGGACAAGGAGATCTGGCTCGCAAACCAGGAAAACCACGCCAAGCTCAGCGAGGAGTTCAACTATGTGGTTGGCACGATCAGGGAGGACAAGGACATAATGACCGGCTCTCTGCAACGGATCCAGACTGAACTGGATCAGAGCAAGGTGGCCTTTACAAAGGCTTTAGAGGTCCAAACCCATCGTCTGAGCGACCACGACACCAAGCTGCAGCAACAGCAGGACGCTTCCTTCTTCGGGAGCAAGAACAGCATGGAAAAGCTCGAAGACTACAAAGAGCGCCATGATACCCTGAATACAAGGGTCCTGCAGATGGAAGACTGGATTCGGGCCCAAGCGCCAAAGAATCACGCTGTGAACTATACCAGTTCAAGCGCAGCAGAGGGCTCGAGGTATATCCCGCCTAATGAGCGCCCTAGGGCAAATCCGAGGGTCGGGGCCCAGAAGGCTCCCCAATTCACATTGGGGGCCAGCTCATCAAGGACACCACCCCGTCTACCCTCGCCATGCAGCCCTAGGACCACACTCAAGGGCACCGATGCTCTTGCGCCGCAAGGAATGGGGACACTAGATGACCCGATCGTGGCTTATTCCAGTTCAACTCATAAGAACGTCGGACAGGCCCCTAGCTTCTCTGCATGGTATGGCCATGACCAGGGGGCAGAACCCGCACCAGTAACGGCGGCCGACTGGCGCCAACTCATCTCAAGCATTGTCAAGGAGCACACCGGGAAAGGTGATGTTACCTTGCACTATCGTGACCCCTATCCAGATAGCGTGACACAGTACCCCTTCCCTCACGGTTTCAAGAACATCGTCTTCACCACATTTTCTGGGGAAACGAGGGAAGATGCAGCGACTCACATGGCCCGCTTCAAGGTCCAATGCGGCCAGTACGGGAATGATGACATGCTCAAGCTCAAGCTTTTCGGGACTTCTCTGTCCGGAGCCGCTTTCACCTGGTACTCCAGACTGAAGCCGGGGTCAATTCCAGACTGGCCCACCATGGAGCGTCTCTTCAGGGAGACATATGGCACAATTGAGCCCGAAGTCGGCCTCGACTCCCTCACGCAGATGAGCCAGCAGAGCATGGAGTCCGGAGTTTCTTTCCTCCAGCGCTTCAAGATCCAGCAGGCCAAATGCGATTACCTGCTGCCTGAGCAGGAAGCCATTAAGTTGGCTATTCGGGGGCTGGAGCACCGCCAGCGGCTGAAGCACCATGGAGAGCGTTTCAGTTCCATGGGTGACCTAATCAATAAGGTTGGCAGCTACGAGCTCATCCTGAACGAGCTGGACGACAAGGCCAACGCTTCCAAGGGAACCTATGTGCCAGGGAAGAACCGGATCGTGGGGGCACTCAGCATGCAAACCCCTGCTCATGATCCCTACTATCAAAGGTCGGAGCCAGCCCATGCAGATCAGGACTTGGACGACATTGGCGCTGTAGAGCTGACTGGCAAGCAAGTGGCTCACAAACTGAAGAACCTGAAGATGACCCGCGAGCCGATCACCATCCAGTCCTTTGCTTGGACCAAACCAGAGTACGAGTCGTACACCTACGACGCTAAAAACGCCCATTTGGTCTTCAATGACCTAATCGAGGCGAAGTACGTGCGACTGGACCACAAGATACCGCCTAAGGAGGAGCTGAGGGACAAGAAATACTGTGCCTTCCACAACGTATACAACCATGACACCAAAGATTGTGTCAAGCTCCGAGACCAGCTGCAGACTTGGTTAAACTCAGGCGAGCTGAGGATGAAGGCACCGGGTAGCACGGCCTCATTGGTCGATGTAGACCCTTTCCCGCCCGTGGTGGGCATGGTCGAGGTCAACTGGGCTGATCAGGCCCAGGACGACGAGCGACGTCGCGCGCCTAAAAGGGGCCGCGAGGAAGGAGATGATAATACCCGCCAGCCGCGTCGCCAGTACACCTACAATGAAAGTCTGGCACACGAGGTCTTAGAAGATCTCAGAGAGGCTGGACTCGTCACACTCCGCTCCTTGCCATACAGCGAGTATAGGGATGGACGCGTCCATTGCAGTTTCCATGATAGTTGGGGGCACAGGACCTGCGAATGTCGCCAGCTCCGAGACCAGATCCAAGACTGGCTTGACCTCGGATACATTTGCTTTAAGGACGAGGGCGGCTTTACAATCGCAACTGCTGGTTTCGCTTGGCCTCGCGTCGGCCAGCGAATGATCACATTAGACCTGTCACCAAATGCAGGACCATCCGAGCCGCCAGGCCGAAATCGCAAACGGCCGGCGAACAACTACATGCTCCTAGATAACCAGATGAGGAGCACAGCCGACCCAGCCCGACAGTTGGTCGCAAGACTCGAACCAGACCGCCCCTCCTACAAGGATAAGGGCAAAGCAATCATGAGGGACGATAAACCGCTCCCCGTAAAAGGCTCCCGGCCTACGAGCCCCAAGACTCGCGAAGAGCTGGAGAAAAGGGTAGCGCGCCTTGAAACGTACGTCGTCGCTCATTGGGCAGCAGCGATACCTCCATCCCCTGCCGCAAGCGAGATGGACATGTCAGAATCCAGCAGTGAGAGTCACAGCGGCGGCGCCCCAAGCCCTCGTGACGGCGTCTTGACCAACCCTTACATTCCCCCGACGTCCAAATCAGCGATCAAGGAAGGGATCTGGTACACGCAGCAAGGGGGCAAGGCAGTGACCATCAGCAGGTCCAAGAAGCGCAAGCTCCAGAAGCGGTACGGCAGCATCCTACGCGCCTTACGGGCTGTCGACGAGGGCGCCATACGCCCCTCGCAGCTCGCGCAGACGCCTGAGCGGATGTGGCGGGAAGCAGAAGGTCTGCGCGCAGTCCTTCAAATGCCGCCAGTCGCACCTCTAAGAATCTGCGAGCAGTTTAGTGACGATCCTGCGCCCAAGCCAAATGTTTTCTGCAGACTCACGGTTCCACCAAAGCCGGATTCGCAACCTCCCAGGCGCAGGCCATCCCCAGCACCCGAAAAGAGAAGAGACCAGCAGCCTTCCAGACGCAGGCCGTCACCCGTGCCTGACAGAAGGAGGGATCCACAGCCTGCTAGGCCCAATCCATCACCGGAGCCTGACAGGAGGAGGGATCAGCAGCTTTCCCGGCGTATGGCGTAAATTGTATCAGCTACACCGGAGCCCGAACAAAGCAAGGCTCCGCCTACCGGCCCTAGGCGTAAATTGTTCATGACTCCGGACTCAGAGTCTAAACGTGAGCCGTCTCAGCCCTCACGACGACAAGAGCGTCAAGATACAGAGGCTGACACCAGAAGGGAGTCGCCATCGCCACAGCAGCCTCGGCCGCGGCACACTCCGGAACCCGAAGCCAGGATGGTGCCCCGAGTATCTGCCCTGCAGCGGTTAGCAAAAGAAGACAACAGTAAAGCTCCCGCAGCAACAGATAAACAGCCAGCTAAGGACCATCAGCCTTCGCCAAAGACAGTATGGCGTCCGCGACAACCTGAGGCGTCAGGGTCACCAGCAGAGACACCGGCACCTTCTAGTCCTAACCTCGCCGAGCAAATGGCCCAACGTTTCCGCGAAAATGAGGAAGCCGAGGAGGCACACTCAGAACCTCGACTCAACCTAGAGGAAGACCAGGACGAAGAGCAAGCAGAGTCATTTACCTGCAATATGCTAGAGGTCTCTGGTTGGGATACTGAGGAAGGGTTCAGCCGAGAAGCAGATGCCTTTGCAGTTCTCGAAGGGGAACACGGGATCATTGACACACCTCTGGTCCCAGTCTCCGAACAATTCTCGTTTCAGGTCGGGATGGTGTTCTTCATTTCAGAACGATACGCCCTTCCACCAAACACAACCTGCAGCGCGGAGGACATCACCATCATCAGCGAGGATGACAGCATACCCCCGCCATGCAGCAGCGAAATGGGCCCAGTACTGGCCCCAGCCGATGGCACTCCGCAAGAGGAAAGTTCGAATAGCTTCGCACAAAGGCCAACCATGACCTTTTCTACGCCAACCCTGGACATGGCCACCCACATGCGACCACTGCATATCACGGCAGAGGTCCAAGGGAAACTGATCAACAAGGTCATGATCGACACCGGTGCCGCGGTTAACGTCGTCACAACCCGCACCATGGGTCTCCTCGACATTCCGCGCTTAATGGTCCAGACCACGTCCTTAACGGTGAAGAACTTTACAGGACAGGTGTCCAAAACCCTAGGTTTGCTGTTCCTACGGGTCAAGGTCGGGCCAGCATCGCGGGTTTATACCTTTTTCGTCGCCGAGTGCGTTTCCTCTTACAGCATGATCCTCGGCCGCGACTGGATCCACAAAAGTTTTTGCGTGCCTTCCTCCATGCACCAAGAACTCATGATCTGGGACACCGAGAAACGCGAGTCGGTCATCATCAAGGCCGACCCGCGGCCTTTCTCCATTTCCGCCAACCTCAACGATGCCCGATACTATAATACAGACTTGGGCCCGTTGGATGTTCAAGGCGTCGATCACAAGGGCCGCCCATACGGAGTAATGGCCTCTAATCTAACGCGATGGGGACTTACCCAGGCGAAGGACGATTTGCAGCGTCCTCACACCATCGCGACTCTCACGCCCCATTTCGATGGATAGTGCCCTTTCCGAGGAGGTACGCGAGGCTGGCGAGTCCTTGTGCGAAAGACTCCTTTCGTACTGGGCAGAACGCGAAGCCTACGACAAGGTCGCGACTATGGAATATGTCGATGAAGTGGTGGATCATTCCGATACCAAGGAAGAAGTTATTCAGTTAGCTCCTGCCGCCTTGGACGACACTCCACCTCAAGTCCGCGACCCCACTTTACAAGTTGACGTAGGGACTTCAGAAAAGCCCTTACTCATTTCCATCAGCGCAAAGTTGGCGGAGGAAGAAAAGGAACCCCTCCTTGACCTATTACGCGAATACAGGGATTGCTTCGCCGACAAATACGAAGGCATGCCCGGCTTGTCCCCGGACTTGGTCTGCCACCGACTACCAACCTATCCCGACCGGCGTCCAGTCCGGCAAGACGGCAGCTTCATGCGAACTGAAACCCAGATCGTGGTTAAAGAAGAAATCGAAAGCATGCACCGATCAGGTATCATTCGCGTGGCGAAGTATAACGAGTGGTTGTCGAACGTCGTCCCCGTTTGCAAGAAAAATGGCAAGATGCGTGTCTGTGTTGACTACCGCGATCTAAACAACGCAACACCAAAGGACATATACCCCATGCCTGTGGCTGACCTACTTATTGATGCCGCCGCCGGGCACGAGGTGTTATCCTTTATGGACGGCACGGCCGGGTACCATCAGATCCCCGTCGCCGAGGAGGATCGACACAAGACCGCCTTCCGTTGCCCTGGTTTTGCTGGCGCGTTCGAGTATGTCGTCATGCCCTTCGGCCTTAAGAACGCGGGGGCAACGTACCAGCGCGCCATGAACCTCATCTTTCACGACATCTTGGGCAAGCTGATTGAGGTATACATCGACGATGTGGTAGTCAAGACCAAATCGCGAGCAACCCACGTGGAAGACTTGCGGCAGGTGTTCACACGAATGCGCAGACATAACATCAAGATGAACCCCGCCAAATGCGTTTTTTTCGCGGAGGCAGGTGATTTCCTTGGCTTCCTCGTGCATCAAAGAGGCATCGAAATCCCAAAGGACAAAGCACGAGCGGTAATCACCGCATCTCCCCCCACTACCAAGAAGGAGCTCCAACAGCTACTAGGACGAATCAACTTTCTCCGCCGCTTCATATCAAACGCGGCAGGGAAGGTCCAACCTTTTTCCCCTCTCCTCAAGCTCCAGGGGGCAACCGAGTTCGTATGGGAACCACAACATCAACAGGCCTTCGATCGAATCAAGGACTACCTTACGAACCCACCAGTCCTGATTCCGCCTCGCGACGGCACCCCGCTTAAACTTCATATCGCCGCTGCCGATCTATCCATCGGTGGACTCCTGGCCCAGGATGATGAGAACGGGGTAGAACATGCCGTCTATTACCTCAGCAGAGTTTTAACGGACTGTGAGACACGCTACTCGCCCATGGATAAGTTATGTCTCGCCCTCTACTTTGCAGGATGCAAGCTGCGCCATTACATGCTTGCCTTTACCACGGTCGTCATCGCTCAATCCGACCTGGTCAAATACATGCTTTCTCGCCCTATCTTGCGGGGACGCATCGGCAAGTGGATCCTCGCCATGTCCAAATTCTCGTTGCAATATGTTCCGCAAAAGGCAGTAAAAGGACAGGCAATAGCGGATTTTCTTGCCCATCACCCACCATCAGAGCTCACAGCGTTTCGCGAGTTGGACTTCGCCACAGTAACACTCGTTCCCTGGACCCTGTACTTCGATGGTTCACGGACTGATATAGCAGCCGGAGCCGGGATAGCCATCACTAATCCCGCTGGAGATCGTTTCTCCTACTCGTTCCAGCTCGACTTCAAATGCACCAACAACCAGGCCGAGTACGAAGCACTAATCATCGATTTAGAGATCTTGTTGGACTTAGGAGTCCGCGAGGTCCAGATCTTTGGTGATTCTTTGTTGGTCGTTAACCAGCTTGTGGAAAAGTTCAAATGTTTAAGTTTGTCAATTGAGCCATACCTGCGCAAGGCATTCGAGGTACTGGATCGATTCGACGACGTATACATCGAGCACATACCACGTGAATTTAACTTCGCTGCCAACGAGCTCGCCCAGATAGCGTCTGGCCTCAGCCTGAGAGACGGAGTGCGCGAACGCCTGCTCAAGGTCGAACGCCGTACTCTTCCCTCTTTCATCGCCAGTGGGCAATTTCGGGATGCCATCACAGAAGTTGCAGCCTTGGACCCCATCGACGAGGACTGGCGGCTACCACTTATCGCCTACCTCCAGAACCCCAACGACGCTGCTCATTCCATGCAAATCCGCTTCCTCGCCTTAAACTTCGTTCTATGCAATGGTGAACTCCGGCGGCGTGGGGAAGACGGCAACGACTTCCGCTGTGTATACGGGAACGAAGCTAAGCGTCTCATGCGCGAAGTCCATTGCGGAGTTTGCGGCTCGCACCAAGCCGGGCCCAAAATGCGATGGCTGATCCGCCGCCATGGCTACTACTGGCCAACCATTCTGAAAGACTGTATTGCCTTCGCCAGAGGTTGCCAAGACTGCCAAGCTCACGGACCAGTGCAACATATTCCTAACATCCCATTGCAGCCTATCATCAAACCTTGGCCGTGTCGCGGATGGGCAATGGATTTCCTGGGCATCATTCATCCCCATTCCTCCGAGCAGCACAAGTTCATTATCGTTGCCACCGACTTCTTTACCAAGTGGGTCGAGGCCGAACCACTCAAGGTCGCCTCTGCTAACTCGGTGCGCAACTTCATTTTCCGCAACATCATCTCACGCTTTGGTATCCCGGAGTGCATCGTTACGGACAGGGGGGCCGCTTTCATGGCCGATTCAGTTGTTACGTACTTAAACGATTACGGCATCAAGCTTCTACACTCCACGCCATACTATGCTCAGTCCAATGGCCAAGCGGAGGCTAGTAATAAGGTCATCCTTGGCATCCTCCGCAAGATGTTGGAGTTGAACCCTCGAGTTTGGCACCAGGAGCTCTACCACACTTTGTGGGCCTACCGCACCTCCAAGCGAAGCCCAACGGATACCACACCATACGCTCTCATGTACGGTCATGACGCCGTCCTTCCCCTTGAGATAAATATCGCTTCGCTCCGCGTCCAGGAACAGCATCAATTGCTTGGCGAGGATTACGTCCAAGCCATGTGGCAGGAGCTTGAAGATTTAGGCGAGCACCGTGTCGCCGCCTTCAACAACCTTGTCCTGGAAAAACAGTGCATCGCCCGCTCCTATGATAAAATCACGCGCGGGCAGAGCTATGCTGAGGGCCAGAAGGTGTGGCGAGCGGTCCTCCCGATAGGGGACAAAACAGATGGTCGGGGCAAGTGGTCCGCTCGCTGGGATGGACCATTTATTATTCACCGGATCCTTCCCAAGGGGGCATACCATTTGCGCGACTTGGATGGTACTATTCATCGCAACCCTATTAATGGCCGCTTCCTCAAGCGCCACATTGCAGGGGTCTGGGAGCGCGAGGATCCTACACCTCCACCAGATCCCACCACCACAGTCAATAGTGCTACGCGCCATCGCGTACTCGCTCCGCCGCCTAACACTAGGGGGCAACTCGGGACAGAAGACGTATAGAATACATTGTAACGTACCAGCCCCTAAAGGCCTGTATTAGAGTGGGGCCTATTCCAGAGGCCCTAAAAAGTTCTATTGTTTTCTTCTTTCTCTGTAAACGTGCAAAGTCTAAACACAAAGACTAGTACAAGATTGGGGCCTATTCCAGAGGCCCTAAAAAATAAATTCATTCATTTTTGCCTTTTCACTTTGCTCAATACATGTTTCGAATTACGGCTTTGCGGCCAAAGCATTTACATTGATATAAAAAAAAAAGTGCAATTAGACTATGTTTACACTTCAAAAAGCATAGATCTACAGATACTGGAAGCCTCGTCCCGGCTCGCTTGGCTAAAGGAAAGTCTGCCGCGGCGTCCTTCGCTCAAAGTTGACAAACGCCTCGCATCTTTAGACCAGCCAAAACCCTGACGCCGGCCTGGACCCAAGAGAAAGTGTTGGGAAGCTAAAGGTCCAGCGGGTCAGGATCCCTCATGCTACCACCAGTCTTCCGTTTGAAGGAGCGGCAGAGCCTCACGCGCTGATAGAACAGCAGGCGCAAGGCAGAGGGTACCCAACCTTTGGTCAGGCCGAACAAAGTCTTGGCCTGAGAGTAGATTTCCAGAATCACTCTAGGCCTGAGAGTAGATTTTCAGAATCAGCAAAGGATGGGAATGTATGGTTGGGGGATTTGCTCTAAGCAGGGACAAAAGGATGAACAGAAGGGAATAAGAAATCATGGTGAGGGGGCAGAGACTTCACTGATACTTCACCCCGGCCAAGCGTTTCTTTTTATAGACGGAAGGGGCGATTGTGCGTTTGACAGTTATCCCCCATGCAATATTTGCTCCGAGATACGGGCTTTGGAGATAAGGTCAGACGCGTTTTTCAATAATGATTGCCCGCGTTCCGAGCGAGTAGTTACTTTGGAAACCGTCGCTAAATCTCTGAAAAGGATTTTTTCCTGACAGTTATCACAGAACAGTTGGCAAAGAGCGGGAAAAATTCAACTTTGATATTATCATTAAAGTTCGTACACAAGGGGGCAAATACAAGTTAAACCTACGCACGCCTACAAACCCTATACAAATCTAACAGCATGCCTTCTAAGGCTATTTCTTCTTCATAGGCTTGGGCTTGAACTTCTTCAGCAGCAGCCACGGCTGAGTCCAAAGCCTCCTGGGCCTCCTCCGCGGCCTGCAAACGAGCTTCCACTTCCAAAGTGCGGGCCAAGTCTTGGCGAGCCCGAGCAAGCTGAACCTGCAGCTCTACTATCTGAGCCTCCAGGGCTTCCACTCGCCGAGCATGGCCAGCACTTGGATTCTCTGAAGACGCTCCCGGAATGCCCGCTTCACCAAGCTCGGCCAAGAGGTTTGTCATCTGATTGTCTAAGTTGCGGCGAGCTTGCTCACGGGAGGCTGATTGAGCACCGATATCCAAGACTCGGCGAGCCTGCGACTCGACAGCATCGGCCAACTCCAGCGCTTGGTCCAGAACAGGATTGCCGCCAGCGAGATGTCGATCCAGAGCTTCATGGGCCTCGCGAATACGTCCTACCAAGTCAAAGACGTTCGGGCGAGAGCCGTGATGAAACAACCCATGAAGGAAAGACCGAGCTAGGCGGATGGGTTCTGGATCAGTAGGCGGAGTAGTTCGGGCCCAAAGACGAGCGGCCCGGGTACTGAAGGAAGAAGACTCCTCGCCAGGTTTCCTTGTTGGGACCGGAGTGACTGGTTCAACTTCGACGGCCGCTTCAATCTCTGGAGAGGGTGGCGGAGTGCCACGAGCTGTCTCTGTTTCCACCAAGGGGGCAATAAGATCCTTTGTTGGAGCCACCGGAGGCACTTCGCCGGTACGACCCGCACGTCCCAATCGCAGAGGAGGAACCCAAAGTATCAATTGTAGGCCTTCGGGCGGAGACGCCAAGGGGGCAGTAGGATCGAAGGCTTGGTTGGATTGGTCGAGAGCCGCACTTTCAACCGGAGCCAAGGCTGGCTCTGGGATTGGACCGGTTTCACCCAAAGCGGCGGTTGGAGAGGACGGTTGCACGATTTCCTCAGTAGCTTTGCCAGCTCCTTCGAGGATCGTGGTGGTCTCCTCCGCGGCTGCTTCGACAGTTTCTTCAAAGATCGTGTCCTCGCTGGCCTCAGCATTTTCTTCAAAGGCGACCCCCTCGTTGGCCCCACCAACTTCTTCGAGGACTGGCTCCGCAGCAACTTCCTTGAGTGTCAAGGGTACTTCGCCAACGAATGGTTCTGGAGACGGGACTTCCGTCATCACTGGCGCCTCCTCAACAGCAGCGAGGCGAGGTCGAGTGCGGCGAACCTGTCAAAAGCAACAGTTAGCGAGTCGCTCTGACTTAAGAAAAATTTAATTTAAAGTGGTCCGCTTACCGGATCGCTTACCAAGCCATACTCTTGCTAGTACCGCACATCCTCCAGCAAGTCCTCTTCGTCCTCGATAGGACGCTTCCGCGAGCTCTCGCCGCTCGTTGGCCGAGGAACGGCAGGAGCAGTCTCGCTGTCGTGGCCCGCCATAGTCTCCCTCCGAACAGGTGCCTTTCCTCTGGCAACTTCAGACCGGTCGACGGTTCTCCGGCGGGGGACAGACTGAGAAGAGAACAAAAGGGTTAGAGAGAAGCATTTTTACCAATATGTCAAAGGAAGTTCAAAAATTACACATTTAGTGACATACCGAGGGTGTGGGATCGCGCTCTCGGATGACGATCCCTGTCGGGCGGCGAGCAGCAGGGACTGGCGGAAGCGCGAGCCTAGTTCTTGTCGCAGCCCCTGAATCCCTCTCCGCACGGTCGCGCTGGCCATCGAGGATGGTATGGTCTGATTCGCCCAAAGTATCGTAAAGAGGACGAAAGATGGCAGCGAAGACAGCATCGTCTGGGAACTCCCAATGGTTGTCAGACAGGGACCGCCACCAAGCGAGGTAAGCGGGGTCAATACCCAGCGAAGGCTCGATCTCCAGCAGGTTGGGAGAAAGAGGGTAGATATTTTGCAGCGGGGTGACCCGATCAGACTCGCCAATTTTCCTCCACGAGGTGTACTTGTTGACCGAATGGAGAAGCGGGTAAGGAATCCCTTGATGAAAACCAAGTTGCCTCGCGAAGTGGTTGGGGGCATACAGCTCGAAGCCTTGGTCATCCTCGGCGAGCTGGAGGTCGCAGCATGAGGTTGCTCTTACGAAGGCAGTCCTCGCATCGTTGTCAGAGTCTTGGCGGGGGAAGAAACCCGTCGATAGGACCTCAGGGTGACGCCGGCGAACCATCATATCGATGGTCGGGGGTGGCTCGATGTGGTTGTAGAGGATGGACAGGCTAGCGAAGAAGGATAGAGGGGTCCGATTCGCGTCATTCCTGCACACCGCAAAGCCAAGCAGCTGATCTTCGGGCAGGAATTCCACCAGGGCTCACCGGAAGAGCGGAAAGTACAGCTGCGTAAACAGGTCCAGGATCCACAGAGGGCCGCCAGAAAGGTGGAAAGGCCTCAGCGACAGTAGATGCAGAGTCCGGTAGAGTGCGCCTAATACAGGTTGCCCTAACCCGACCTCAACCCCATTGTACAGCGCTTCGGCCAACTTGGTCCATCTCCCGGTTGGTTTGTGAGCGCTGCCGCAGAAGACAAACTTGTCAAGCCAGTACTCCAAGAAAGCGATGCCTCCTTCATGCGGCTCCGCGTGGCCCATGTAAAATTTCCGCCATGCCCCGTATGAGATTCTCAGGGCGCGGCGGGCTCCCAAATTGCAGGCGTATGTGAACTCGGTCGACGTAAAGTCGCCTGGCACATACGGCTTTGCGTGGATCGGCAACCCAGTGATGGCGAGGATGTCCAGCAGAGTAATGCTCATCTGCCCGAAAGGGAAGTCGAAGGTGTTGGTGGCGCTGTTCCACAAACAAGCCATGGCAGCGATAGGCGCTCGATCGGTGTGAGAGGGCAGCGAGAAACTCAAAGCAATGGCCTCATGAATGCCGGTGGCTTCCCAGATCGTCTAATCGGTCTGGAGGCGCTCCTCGTACCACGCTCGATCTTCCGCGGTGGCGCTGGGCCACTCCCCGACCCGGACATTTACATGAGAGCTGGCTTGCCAAGTAGAAAAGTTCCCCGGCTCGCGCCGTTGGGCCAAGATTGGTCGACGCACGGAGGCGTTGTAATGGTTGAGATCAGCGTCGGACAGAGGCTTTGAAGGAGTCGGACCGAGCAGAGCCGCCCCTGTGTCAAGGAAATAGATTGGTGTTCCTTGAGGCGGGTTGGTGGCGAAGCGGCGAGAAAGGCTGGTCGACCATGAGGTCGCCGCCGTAAGACTGAGGTTCGGGTCGTTGGCAAGCGGTTTGGGAGGCATTGTTTCCGGTTAAAGTTTGTTTGGTGCTGGAGTTTGGCTGTTTGCAGAAGGCGGAGATTGTTTTGAAAGCGATGGTAAGATGTGGGGACCCGCGTCGAGGTTTATAAAGGAGACGAACCGTAACGTCCCTTTCAATCAATGGTCGCAACGAAAAGACGCAATGACGACCGAAACGTCAGCGCGTTTCAAAATTCAAAAAGCCGTAATGATGAAGGGAAGTGATAGCGCCGAAGCGTCAGCACCTTTTGAAATACGAGTTCCCATAAAAAGCTTAATTAGGCCTTTTCGCTTATCCGTTGCGAAACGGATTAAGCTCAAGGCCTAGGGGGCAATGTTTGAGCCCAGTGGGCATTTTCGGTTCAAGACTCGAGAAAGGCTTGGATATCATTTGGGCCAACGCCTGTGGCCTTTTTAGCCCACGAAGGGTGGCGAGATTTGGCAGCACGTGACGTGGATTTTATCCAGAAGATTCTGATACCTCGCGAGATTTGGTGTCCTCGCGGGATCCTTATCTCCAGTTCACATGGGACTCTACAGTTCCTGGCGAGATTGGGTTGGAAATGACTAATAACGCCCTCGGGATAAGGTTGCTTAGTGTTTGAGTTCGCTTACTACACGACAAATGAAATGCAGCGAGGCGGGGAACGAGACCTAAGCGAGATAGGTTTGACACGTGTTGCATGGAGCGCATGACTGGCGAGTTAATCGTATCCTTGTGGGATTCTAATTGCAGAGTCCGAATTGGATTCTGATTAAGTCTCCACGAGTTGCTTACGGATGAATATATAAAGAAGCCTTACAGCTTACAGAAGACACAATCAATCAATCAACAACTCTCTCAAACAGACGTACACAGTCGAAACCTTCGAGCATCCTCGAAACCCTTACGCTCTAAGCGCACCCCGCCTTAGACCCCAGAGTCCGTCAGGACTCGTCTCCGATTTCCCAATTGTTGCTCTGCTCGCTCTCACAGTGAGTATCGATCGACAGGTGATTAGAAGAGTAAGCTCAGAAATATTTCCTCATCAGGTGACACCGGAGCCCTCATTCGCCTGGTCAAGAAGTCAGGACGCGCACCGTTCTCTTTCCTCATCCGTGAGGTGGCACGCCCGCACACACCCTTTTTACATTTGATCACTCATCACCCATTTTGCTGAGGACGTGGGCCAAAACAAACTGCACAGAGAATCCCAGTTCAATTTTGTTTTCGAGCGAGGGAGAGCGAGGGTGATGCAGCTCGTCATGCAACAACGTGGGGCAAGTGTTTGTCTATATATCTTAGCTCTTTCTGAGTCTGATCTGATCAAAAGCCAGTGTCCATCAATAATGGTCGATCTAGCAAACTACACTATAAAATGGGATTTTGTGTTTGAGAGAATGGACCACTCGATCAAAAAAGCTCAGGACCTTTTTGTTAACAAGCCCTCCCCAATATTATAGAACAGGTCCAGACTCCAGAGAAGTCACTTTTATAATTAAACAAGCCAGAAATGACTTTGTATTATAAGAAGGTCTTTGTATATAAAAATTTTGACAGTGAAGAGAGATAAACATAAGAGTAAACAAGCCCTACAGTTAGCTCGATGACAAATCACAAATAGTTTATATATTAGCAATTCGGCAAAATTCAGACATTATTTAAATCTCAACCCTCTGTTCTTTAATTTCTTTGTTTCTCTCTTTTTCTGTTGCGTATGAAGTAGACTTAGTAGAGCTGTTTTGTATGAAAAGTCAGCTCCCGATCTTCACCTCTCGATCTCATCTCTCTCTGATCTCTTTTCTTTCTCCAAAACCATTCTCTTTCTCATGACTTTGTTTGTTTTTGAGAAGCACATAACCATATAACAATCCACAACAACATCATCATCATCGATCACCTCCAAAACTGGTTTCCTTTGCGCCCTCTCTCTCTCTCTCTCTCTCTCTCTCTCTCTCGGCTTCAGCTCCACAAACCATTATCACAGCTAGAATTTCTGCTTGATCAGAGTGATTGATCAGACCTAAAACCCCAAATTATTAGCTTATGAGCTGTTCTACGTCAGCTAGGGTTGATTCAAATGACGGTTATTCTATACTAGTGTGTGTAGTAGTATCATGTGCAGCTTGTCTTTGCCAATTGGGATGGAGAATTATCAAGGCGATTTAACTGATATACTTCGAGCTGGTGCTGCTGCTACTGGATCATCCTCCTCGTTGGCTTATCATTCCGAATCAATGAACTCCGAGAGTTGGCAGTTTTCCTCCGATGATAACCATTATATGAAGACGTCAATAGCCATGGAAGAAGTAGAAGACACAAGGGACAATTTCGGCGATCCGTTCTCGTCCTACATACGCGATCCACTTCTTCACGAGCTGACTTCCACCGGCGGCTTCTTCAGTTCGACAACAGAAATGAACATCAGTGTAGACATGGAAGCTCGTGCGGCGCCGTTTGTCGCTTCTCATGTACTTGGTCAACACCATCATCAAGGTGAAGTTAGTAAGAGGCCTGCTTGCAACAACATATTCTCACGTATGCTTCAGATCTCCCCCGGCGGCGACGTGGCGGGGTGTGATTCGGTGGCGGTGTTGGGGTCGTCGCCGAGGGGAGGAGGAGGAGGAGCAGGAGGAGGAATCAAGGCGGGGCCTGGTGGTGTTATGGTTGGAAGCGACATGATTAATGCAGACAGCTCAAAAGGTTGCTTGCTCGAGAACACCGGAGTTGGGGTGCAGATCTCATCTCCACGGAATCCGGGTATCAAGCGAAGGTAAGATAGAGAGTTGAGATTTAAGAAATATAGAGAGAGCTTTTAATATTTCTTGATCGATGTATGATTCCATGATTTAATTAAACCCTTGTTAACAACTATAAGACTTAATTATTCGTACTTGTTAAATAACCCCGAGATTAGTAGCCATAGTTAGTCATAGATCAGCAACCCTTTTCTGCAACTTGGGTTTTGGTTCAATCTAAGAATAGGGTTTGTTTTTGTTTATTCTCTCTTTTTAGTATCATCATCATCTCCCTTAGTTTGACTGAAGGGTCTTGTTGATTCATGAAGAGGTCTATAAGCTAAGCTACGCTAGCTGGGACTGTTTTCGGTGAGATACATTGTTAAGTACTGTCAACTAGTAGTAGCTAAAACATGATGATGTATATCTTTGAGTTACAAAAGGGGGGGGGGGGGGGGGGGGCGCCCCCTAGCAATCACATACTTAGCTTTCATCCTTTATCTTTTCACCCCATGCCAAACCCACCTGACTATCGAAACATCACTGTTTTCTGGAATAATAGACTGAACCAAGCAATGTACGTATCCAAATATTTCATCTGTATTGAGTTAATTAGCGAGCTCGAACGATAAGCGCGCTAATAATCATCATCAGTCAAGTAATTAAGATTAATGGATTGTATTTTATTGTATGAGCAGGAAGAGCCAGGCGAAGAAGGTGGTATGCATTCCAGCACCAGCAGCAGCAAACAGTAGGCCAACTGGAGAAGTAGTTCCATCTGATCTGTGGGCATGGAGAAAGTATGGTCAGAAACCCATCAAAGGTTCACCATACCCAAGGTTTGCTCAGTCAGTCTCTTACTTACTACGTTCTTGACATCGTCATAATCGATGACATACAGAAAGTTCCTGGAACTAAGGCTAAGGCTGCCATTTGCATACTTCACTGACAACCATGGAAGTGCATGTTGTGTCCCTTCTGCATAATCATATATTATACTTTCAGCATTGAATGCAATATTGATAAATATTATTGATGTTAGTAATATCAAATTTAGTACCCATTTTCCAGTATAGTATTTGCTTCGAATTAATGAGATTTTGGAACAAAAAGAAAAACAAATCCTTATTTCACAACTTACAATTCTTAATGTTGTAGCAATATTTGAGTTGAATGAGATGTAACTTAGATAATTAAGAGTTTGACATGCAAAATGATTTGATAAACGAACTGTTAACCCTAACATGTATGAAACTTTTGAGAAAAAGAAGAAGAAGAAGAAGAAAGCATTTCCAACAGTGCATCAATTAAACTGTTACAAGTGGTATATGATGCAAGCAAAGATAATAAGGATTTTTGATTATTGAACTGATTAATTAACAAACTGTGTGCAGAGGTTACTATAGATGCAGCAGCTCAAAGGGTTGCTCAGCAAGGAAACAAGTAGAGCGTAGCCGGACTGATCCAAACATGTTGGTAATCACCTACACTTCCGAGCACAACCATCCCTGGCCAACCCAGAGAAATGCTCTCGCTGGCTCAACCCGATCTCAACCATCAAAAGCCGGTGCCGGTTCAAAGACCTCTCCTAATACGGGTCATCATCAAAAGCCAAATAGCCCAGCAAAGGAAGAACAGAAGGCTGCAGCTGACGGCATGAACGAGGATAATCATGTACTATCTCCGGTAGGGGTTAATGCAACTGTTGGGAGTAGTTCAACAGTTAAAGAAGAGTTTGAGGACATTGAGAAGCTGCAATTAGAGATCAATCAACCTCTTCGTCACCATAATCAGCATGATAGTGATCATCATCACCAGTTCAGTAATCATGATCAAGGGTTTCCTTACAGACCATCAATGCCTGAACAATCCAACAACCAATCAGAGGATTTCTTTGCTGATCTAGGAGAAATTGAAGCTGACCCACTAAACCTCTTGTTCTCACAATGTTTCACTGCAGATGAACAGCAAAAGGGAGGAAACAAGGGTGCCATGGATCCCTTCAATCTCTTTGATTGGTCTGGAGATCAAAACACCAATACCACCCCCAACAACGATCCTTCATTTGGTCATGAAGCTAAGAGGGGTCTATAACAAGAGCAACGTACCCTTGAAACAACTTAACATCCTCCCAACAGAATACACTTTTTAAGTTAGTTTTTGTGGTAATGTTTTGATATGAATCTTCCGGTGTGTTCCGAATACGTAAGGCGAGATGAACCACATTTTTAAACCACATTAGATAACTTTGTTGCGACAGATAAATTGTTACATACATTTTATTATGCGACACGTTCTTTGATATATCACTAATGTGGTCTAAAAATGTAGTTGCTTTAACACTATTATTGAATTTTACGTGTGGTCGATCACTTGTTCTCCCTTAGAGGAGTTCTATTTACCTTTCTATTACCTTTTCCTTATCTACCAGAATTAGTCAGGGATTAGGGATAGCGATCGAGATCCGGTAAAGAAGATCAGAGAGAGTGCTGGTTGATTGGGAGCAGACCTAAGAGTCCCACATTCCTTTTGGATTTTTTAGTTAGATGGGACAGAAAGCTTAGGAAATAGGAACAGAAGGTTTCTACAGTGGAAACAAGTACCATCCATCAGAGACACTGACAGGGAGAGCTCAGAACTCTCAATAGTGAGAGGAGGAGATTGATAAGAAGAGGAAGATGGGACTTGGGCTTCATCTTCCAGTGGGAGAAATTATTCACCCCGTAACCTTTGGTCATGTGGGTGGGTTTTTTTCTTTTTTCTTTTTATAAAAAAAATGAGTTTATGAAGTAAAACCCTCTCGATAATGATTGCTTTGCGTTTTTTTTGTTCAACGAAAATAAATAAATTTTAAAAAAAACCTCTAAAACATCCTCTCGGATAAAAAAAAAAGTCTGAAAAAAGGTATTTAGAGCAGCAGAAAGTAATGCAGGTATCAATTTAACTGACACTTCCAACATGATCGTCAAGATTTTGGTTGGCCATCCCTGACAAACTCTCTCTCAATAAAAAAAAATATATATATATATATATATAAATGGTTAGCCAGAACTCGAATATCACAATTCAGAGTAAAAAGGTTTTGAGGGCACGTTGATATGTTGTTGATGTTGTTATAAGATTTTATTTTGGTAAGCGTAAAAAGACTAACTTATCGTCTCTCATGAAATTTATTGATAAAGTAGAAAAGTTACAAGAAGCTAGAAGATTAGATCAATGTCAGCTATATAGTACAAATAACCTTTTTTTTAGAGGAAACAAAGAATCACATAAAAAATAAATGACCACATAACAAAAACATTAACAAAACCGAAAATTCGGGAGACCAAGTACATCTCGTCGTCAATGATCAAATATGGAAGGAGGAGGATAATCTTACTATGGCATGCTAGTCAATGTCAAACCAATATTAACAAGCGCATCCGCCACTTGAAAGTAAGATGCTCAAGGCCTCCCACGAAAAATTGGCACACCCAAGTATGTAAGTTGAATTTTTCCAATAGGAATACCCAAAGAGTTTGCAATGGACCGTCGACGGTAGTAAATTTGTTTACTGACAAATACATGTGACTTGGCCTTGTTAATTATTTGCCATAAATTCTACCCATGTTATCATAAGAGTTTAGAGTTGTTTTGGCCACGATCCTCAGCGTGTGGAGCCGAGGTGATTAGCGAACAAAGAGATAGGGGGAGTTGCGGGCATGCCACCTCGCGGACAAGGAATGTGTTGAGTGCGCTGCGCTTGACTTCTTGAATCAGGTGGAATGAGTTACAGGTGTCACCTTGCGGACGAGGAATTTACTAGCACAAGCGGTCGATACTCACGGCGGGGTGAGCAGAGCAACTATAGGGATGTTTCCGAGGAAACGGGAGCGAGTTTCGGAGAGCTCTGAAAAAATTCTAGGCGGCGAGGCGCTTAGAATCAGGGCTTCGAAGAGGCTTCGAAGGGGATCGGCTCCTGGGAGCGCTGGAGGTTTCGACGAGGTCGAGAGGTTTTCAACGAGGTTGAATGCTGTTTGTCTTTGCTTGATTGATTGATTGTGTGTTTGTTTGATTGATTGATTGTGTGTGTGTGTAGAGAGAAGGTGCGAGCCTCTTTTATATAGTGGATTAATCCTTATCCCACGGAAGAAAAGCAATCTGAATCCCTATTGGACTCTGTAACGTGAAACATGCGGACACTGTTTATCCCATGCAGACCAGTCATTGCGTGACACGTATCCAGTTCACATAGTCCGATAGGATAAGATCTAAACTCCCATGCGAGGTGGAATTAAAAGTAACCCTTATCCACGGGGTATCACAGTCCATGAAGAATACTAACTCGCGCGAACCGCGGACTCTGTAACTCAATTCCACCTCGCGGGCTATTGCAGCTCGCGGGCCAAAAGAAGGCTTTTAATTTGATAAGGGCCACATGGATTGGCCCAAAACATGTCAAAGACTGTAAAAAGTCAGAAACGATTATTAGCATTCGCGCGGACTCTGCGTATGTGCCCTTCGCGAACTAGCGAATCAGCTCGCCAGCGCCTAGATACAGTGCCTGACGCCAATGTCATTCCGCGCAAAGCATTCACCGCGAACTGCGTGTTCCGCGCGAAGCCCACGAGATGGATCCTGACTCAGCGCGAAGTCATTCCACGCCCGAACTCTATTTTTATTCGGAAGTGCGCGAGATCTGTTTTTGTCTGAAAGTGCGCGAGATCCTTAATCCTCGCGGGACATATCTATCTGTGTGAAGTCTAAGCGCGCAAGATCCGTTAGTCTGCGCGGAGTCATTCCGCGCGCGGACTTTGTGATCGTCCCGCGTGGCCTAGCTGACGGGCCATTATTTTGTAAACTTTAAAGAACTTGGGCTCGCCGGCCGACATAGACTAAAGACTTAATTAATATTTACATAGAAAATTATTGTCCAGTAAAATATTAATTTAAGCGTAAACATTGTCCCCCAGCCTCGAAGTCATGAATCTCAAGAATGACTAAAGAGGGTTATGTTCATGCTGCTCCAAAGCCATTGGATTGGCTCGGACCATAAGATAGGTGTGAGTGGAGAAGCCTGTGAATATGCCTTGAAACCCAAGCACCCAACAAGGCATTGCAGCGAAATCGTTGTACAGTTCGCCTAGGCACCTTGGACTTGGACTTCAAATGCATTCACCTGCTCTTCTGCTTTTCTCATAAGATATAGTACCTCGTACATCCTGCGAGCGACTGTAGCTCGCATGGATATAACTTAACTGGAGCAGACATTTGTGTTGACTAGATTCCAAAAATGGCCCCTCACGAATCTTGGCGATGGCGAGCCAACTTTTTGATAATCATGGAGTGACATTGGCCATGTACTTCGCTGCCCCCTTGCGCAAACCAATCAGAAACAAACAAAAGTGTCGGCGAACGGCCTAAGCAACTTCCATGAGCTTCGCTGTGAATGCACTTCGCTACCCCTCAGTGCAAACCCATGAGAGTTGGCGAGCGACATATGAAAAATTTTAGAGGCCATGTACTTCGCGAGCTGTGTGCGTGGCAATTGGTCATGTACCTCGCTGCCCCCTAGCATGAACCAAAGAGAAGGATTGGCGAATGGTTGCATAAAGGTAGCGAACACTTTAAAAACTTGGAAGCCACAGGGATTGACCTAAATAATGACTAAGACCCTTGAAGAATGTCTAAGTCTGAACTAACTGGAACAATGTTTTCGTCTCAATGTGCCCCCTAGTTTTGATGTCTGTCCGCCGATGCTTGAAAAGAATGAAGGACATCAAAACTTCAGTATGCCCCTCAGTGAGGAAAGCGGGCTACGAGGTCATGAAAACACTTTGAAAAAGGCAACCTGCGAATCCGCGCGTCTCCTGACCTGTCTGTATTCAAACTGCCATAAGTCTCTCCAGGAATGACGAAATGACAAACCGTAAAATCCTCTGGAAAGTAGACATCCAGGGCTTTCTGTTGATGTAAGGTGCGCCAACTAGTTCTTCCTAGATCAGTCCATTTTAATCGGTGAAGTCAACTGTTTAGTAATGGCTGTTGTAACTTTCAGCATTGCAATCTGTCTTGGCTTCACTGGCAGCAACTCAAGGCATATGGAATGACTATTGTCGTTAAGCCTCAGGGATAGGCTTCTAAGTGAAGTTCAAGCCTGATATAGGCAAGAACATTGTCCTGCATTTCAGCAAGACCAAGAATCTCTTTTTGTGTTTTTGGCTATTTGATTTTTTTTGTATTATATTTTTTTTCCAATGCGAGAAAGAAAGAAACTAAAATAAAAAACGGAAGTAAAAGCTGAAGTGAAAGCTAGGAGTAATGAAGAGATCATAGCTTGAGTAGTGATCCCTCGTTAGGCCACGGAGGAGGCCACCAATGTTTCACTCCAAGTCTCGACGTTGTCATGTTTCCAACGTGGGACTGTTGCTGTTGAAAATCTCCAAGTGTTGAGCAGAGTTGTCCTGTGTCAACAACTTGAAAATTTAGGCAAGGAATTGGGCAGGGTACGTCTCGTTGCCCCCCACGTATCCTTGTATGTTGGCCAAACAAGATCTTCAACTGCATTCTCGTGGATCATATGCTGTGGAGATCTGCTTTATCACCCACTATCATGTCATAATGCATGGTCTTATTGGGAATAACCATGCATTGGTCAAGGAAGAGAATCATTTGCTGGTCTCTTTGCACCATATCATGAGTGTCACCAGGATTGAACTCTTGTGGAGCATGATTATGCGACAGACGTACCAACATATAGTCTTCGTCGTATTCATCGTAAGTTGGCTCTGTGTCATAATCATATGAGAAATCAACAAAGGTCGGTGGCGGCTCGACCTTCTTTTTAACTATAGGCATATATGGGACATGTACGTACCTCGCACATAAGCCAAAGTCCCCTTTAGGCCTCTGAACTTGCATGCAATGACTCCAAGTATATTGCAATGTGATTCCAGGGATACCACCACACCATATATAGTTGAGCCTAATATGTCCCACAGGGCGTGCCAATGTTTTGGCCATGATCCTCAGCGTGCGGAGCCGAGGTGATTAGCGAACAAAGAGATAGGAGGAGTTGCGGGCGTGCCACCTCGCAGACGAGGAATGTGTTGAGTGCGCTGCGGTTGACTTCTTGAATCAGGCGGAATGAGTTCCAGGTGCCACCTTGCGGACGAGGAATTTACTAGCATAAGCGGTCGATACTCACGGCGGGGTGAGTAGAGCAACTATATGGATGTTTTCGAGGAAACGGGAGCGAGTTCCGGAGAGCTCTGAAAAAATTCTAGGCGGCGAGGGGCTTAGAATCAGGGCTTCGAAGAGGCTTCGAAGGGGATCGGCTCCTGGGAGCGCTGGAGGTTTCGACGAGGTCGAGAGGTTTTCAACGAGGTTGAATGCTGTTTGTCTTTGCTTGATTGATTGATTGTGTGTTTGTTTGATTGATTGATTGTGTGTGTGTAGAGAGAAGGTGCGAGCCTCTTTTATATAGTGGAGTAATCCTTATCCCACGGAAGAAAAGCAATCTGAATCCCTATTGGACTCTGTAACGTGAAACATGCGGATATTGTTCATCCCATGCAGACTAGTCCTTGCGTGACACGTATCCAGTTCGCATAGTCCTATAGGATAAGATCTAGACTCCCATGCGAGGTGGAATTAAAAGTAACCCTTATCCGCGGGGTATCACAGTCCATGAAAAAACTAACTCGCGCGAACCGCGGACTCTGTAACTCAATTCCACCTCGCGGGCTATTGCAGCTCGCGGGCCAAAAGAATGCTTTTAATTTGATAAGGGCCACAGGGATTGGCTCAAAACATGTCAAAGACTGTAAAAAGTCAGAAACGATTATTAGCATTCGCGCGGACTCCGCGTATGTGCCCTTCACGAACTAGCGAATCAGCTCGCCAGCGCCTAGATGTAGTCCGCCTCGCCTGACGCCAATGTCATTCCGCGCAAAGCATTCCGCGCGAACTGCGTGTTCCGCGCGAAGCCCACGAGATGGATCTTGACTCCGCGCGAAGTCATTCCGTGCGCGAGCTCTATTTTTATTCGGAAGTGCGCGAGATCGTCACTCCGTGTGAAATCATTTCGCGCGCGAGATCTGTTTTTGTCTGAAAGTGCCCGAGATCCTTAATCTGCGCGGGACCTGTCTTTCTGTGTGAAGTCTAAGCGCGCGAGATCCGTTAGTCCGCGCGGAATCATTCAGCGCACGGACTTTGTGATCGTCCCGCGTGGCCTAGCTGACGGGCCATTATTTTATAAACTTTAAAGAACTTGGGCTCGCCGGCCGACATAAACCAATGACTTAATTAATATTTACATAGACAATTACTGTCTAATAAAATATTAATTTAAACGTAAACAAGAGTCACCTTCAACTTAAATCTAAATCCGTGAAAAATCATGTAGTAAAGCAGCTCGTAGTGTGTTGATTGCAATTGCTATGCGTTGCTGGTGAGATTTGGAGGATAAAAAGCCAGAAAATAAAGAAGGAAAAGAATGAAAGATTGCAATCTAGCAAAAGAAAGAATTACTACATGGAAAGCTTGACCTATCTTATCAATCTTGTCGAGGGATGTGTAATTCGGGAGGTTTTTCTGAAAAACAACATATAACATGCTTTGTTAGTGTAATATCTATCAATCCAAGTTGTTGTGCCTACTTTTGGATATATACTTACTCAAAGTATATTACTTTTTTTTAATATATATACAAAGCCCTCATATATTGCATTTAATTAGTTTGCACAGACAGTTAATAACCCTAGTTAATTAGTTTGCACGTCGAGCATGCATGCACGTTACACACACAAAAAAAGAGAGCAGGTACGATCCAAAATGAAACCAAGAAAGAGAAGGGGTTATGTCAAGTTTTCACCGGACCGGGAATTTTATAGTGAAAAGGGTGGCGTATCAGGAATAAAATACATGTATGATCGTATCTAATGATTATCTTGTTAAAAAGTATATAGGTGAGCTGTGACCTGGTTGGTTAAGGTGTTTAACCGAAAATTTTAAAGTTATAAGTTTAAACATCTATATAAGATGTGCGGGTTATTAATAATTTTTTTAACTAATATCTTCAAACTGCGTTATATGTTCTTCTTAAATTTGTAACTCAATAATTTATAACTTATTCTTTTGGTAATTAATCGATGATGATGATGATATCGGAAAAATGTGGCTCCTTCATCATATATATATATATATATATATCTTTACTTGACATCTTACTAACCACGTAAAAACAAAAAAATTGGGATCGGTAATGAGTGGATTTTTCAATGAAAACAACAAACCTATCCAAATGCAGTTGTCCATATTGCATAAGAATTTAATTAGTATTATGTTTAAGCGTTCTATAACACGATCTAATCTTAACCTAATCAATTATTTTTAACTGATAACACATGTCATGATTCGCCGCTGCGTGCATTTGAAAGCATTGTGTCCCCCCATTGGGCCATTGGTAATGGAAGCAAACATTGTTCACTCAAATCCACTTATTGAGAAATAGTGACACCAAGTTCCGTCAAATCCATCAACTTTAACAGTCCAAAAAGAACAACAGTCCAAAAAGTTCATGAACTTTGAATGGTTTCGCAGTCTTGATTGATGGGTTAAGTGGCATTATGTGTATATGAAGGAATAAAATTAGGTGCATTGGGTTAATGGAGTGACTGTGATCATGATTTTGAAAAGAAAGAATTGGAGTTGTAATTGATGGGCATACATAAAGTTTCATGACCATTTTACTCCTTTTGATCTACATGTTCTGTAACCCTTGAATGCACTTTGAGAGAGATTTTCAATCCGAAAAATCGTAAACCCAATCATTTTGACATGACATAGTATTCGTTGTATTAAAAATGTCTTGTCAAATATTAATCTTAATAACAAAGTATTTGTCGAAGAATTTAAAACCATTTGTGACGACACAATGTAATATCGAGAAATTTTTAGATGCTACAGGAAGATCACGTAACAGTATGACGTGGTCCTACATTTTAATTAAATATTGACACTTGGATTTATTACAACTAAAATATAAACTAAGGTTTTCTATTTTTTATGAAAAGACCTTTATGGGTCTTTGTTGAGTTTAGACTAGGGTTTAGGGTTTAGGGGTTAAAGGTTAGGGGTTAGGGTTTAGGGTATAGGGTTTAGAGTTTGTAGTTTAGGGTTTAAAAAAAACCCAAAATCTAAGTGTCAATATTTGATTGGAATGTAGGACCACGTCATACTGCCACGTGGTCCTCTCGTAGTGCTGAAAATTTTTTCGGTAATATCTCGTAAAATGAATAATGACACATTTCATTTCCCTATTTAAAAAGAAACCGATGCCTTTTCTAATAATTGATTCCAATAATATTATTAGTACTAAAATAATGGGGACCACAATGAGCAAAATAACATGGAATTGAAATTTATAACATTAAGTGTTGGAGATGAACAAGACTTTAGCATTCACTCTTCATCAACATGGTGATTTTTATGGGCTAAAATTTACCGTGGGGGCTATTTTAGCCCCTCATGGCTAGGGCCGGAGATGGTCTTACATCCTAGAACTTCGTCTATGTACCACATTATTGATTTCACAACATACTTCAACCAATTGCCATCTCAGTCAATCACATTCTCAAATGGTTTAGAATGTGTTATTAGTGTCATTTGACTTTGCATTTGCAAGCTGTGTAATTATGTTTGTCCCTTGATTAATGAATTATTAATTTAAAAAAAAGATTTGGAAATAAACAAATTATCTACGTTAATTTGCTAATTGATCGGTTCCGGCCAAGCCGCACGGATATCAGAATACAACCCTCCTAGCAGAGTAGTAGAAGTTATCGTCTCTTTTTATAGGGCTCAAAAGTCAAGAGTACCGGAATAAACAGCCAAGCAGCCCAATCCTTACCAATTAGCCCACAAGCTGGCCCAATTAATCATCTTCTTCATGGTAGGAATCAGGAAAATTTCAGAAGAAAAAGAAGAGAGGTGGGAGATTATCAGCCACATATGAAGTGTTTACGTTGCAGTTAGCTGTTCGGTGGTAGTTGAGTAAAAGCTATTATGTGATCATGTCATTGGTCTAGTAGTAGTGGCACTCTGTTTTCTACAAAACTAAAACACAAGAAAGAAACACAAAGATTGGTCATTTGTGTTTGGCGAACCATTCGACAGTGTACAAAATGACGCACTTGTTTCTGAACCGACAATGCTCATTCATGGCGATGAGGCATCTCGGCAGGAATCGAGTAATGGCCCAAAGGGCCTTACTTTCTTCGTCTGCGGTCAAATGGGAAGGTGGGGTTTCCATGGTGCAGGGAGCTTCCAGAGGAATTGGCCTTGAATTTGTGAGCTTTCTCGATCTCTGTTTGTTTGAGTTTGTATTGCTGATTTGCCAAATGGGTTGATCTCTTTCATGGAGATTTTGCTTTAGATATTGCCAGAATTAGGAAAGAAGGTTGCTTTTCGATGAGCTTTGTTAGCTTACTACTGTGTAGTTTATAGCTAGCATTGATTTGAAAATGGCTACATTGTGGTTTGGATTTGGAAGTTCTGTATAACGTACAAAATGTGATATTTGTAATGTATTGTGAAATCCATAGTGGTTTTAATTGCGTCCTTCAGTTCCATGGGTAGTTTCCTATACAAATATTCTTGAAGGTTTGGAAAAGGGAAAGATGGGAAATTTCCGCCAATTTCAAATCGGAAAACTTCTTAATCGGTCTATTTGTTATTATTATGGCTATCAGACTGATAAAGTTGGGTGTAGGAAGCTCCATTGCCATATGGCTTGTTTTTTCGTTGTTGATATCGTAATTTAGCTCAGTCAGCTGATTTGCTGGTTTGTTTCACCTTTGGTGAGCCTGCAGTACTCTGCAGGATTTCCATGTAACTGACAATTCAACACTTAAAAGATGGTATCTTTCGATAGAGGAAATAGTCATAGTATACCAATATAAGTTCAGACCTCAGCATATTTTTTGTGTTTTACAGGCATATAATCCCTGTTCACTTGCATAATCTCTACAATGCTTTTCTAGTATTTTTTTAATGTTCATTGTTCAGTTGTTTGCCTTTTGCTGCATAACTGAATTCAGAGTAATGAGAACTTAAGTAGGCATTATCTTATTCAGGCCTTCGATCTTGCCAGTGTAGTCTGAAATTTACCCTTTTCTTACCACTAGAATTTTGAAGAGTTGATAGCAGATGTGTCTGTGTCAGTTTAGCTTTCTACTTTCATGAGTAATAGCCATATAACTTAAAGACTTAACTGAAATGTCACGAGTATATGTTGAAATCTTGATATCTGTTACTCAAATAAATCGAGAAAGGAAGGTTTCCGTTAACCGTTTTGTTTTCTATAGTATATACTTTTGGTCTTTCAAGAGGGGAGCTAGGTTTCCCTTACTATGGCGGTGACATTTTCTGCCTCAATATTGTGACATGTTACAATACCGTCTACTGATCATGGAAGCTAGTGTGGCCAATGCGTCAGCAAACTGATTCTTCGTCCTCCATGAAAGTCTGACATTTTTCTTTGTTTATCTTTTATAGGTTAAACAGTTGTTGGAGAAGGAAAAAGGTCATGTTATTGCTACCTGCCGTAATCCTAATGGGGCAACAGGTCTTCTCCACCTGCAAAGTAAATTTGCTGAACGCCTAACTGTTCTACAATTGGATGTGACGAATGAAAGCACCATACAGGTTCCTTTTCTCTATCTCTGAAAGTTCATTTCTTCTCTTGCTCCTTACTGAAGAGTAACCTCAGGTGCAATCACCATTCCACTTTGGTCAACTTAGGTAGTTCTGGTTCCCTTTATAGTCAGCTACGGGTTCATATATTGTGTCAACCTTCTTGATTCCACTTTTGAGGGTTGCTTGAGAACCCTTAACAAAGAAAATAAAGACAGTCTTTACTTTCCTTTGTCTTCTTGGAATGAAGATGCTCTTCAGTTGAACTTGATAATAGACTAGACTTCTTGTCTGTAGATTGGACTGTTGAAATTACTTTCTAATAAGTTTTCTTTGCATTTCAGGAATCTGCAAAGTCTATTAGAGAAAAATATGGCTCGTTAAACCTTCTCATCAATGCATCTGGGATTCTTTCAATACCAAATGTATTGCAACCAGGTATGCGTATGGGTTATTGCTTGAACAGCGTTAAAAATTAGTTTGTTTCCTGCACCAACATATATTTTATTGTCAGAAGTTCATCATATGTAGTAAAATCCAGACAGTCATTTGTATTCTTTTATTTCCAGTACAGAAACAACACTGAGCAAAGTGGAGAAGTCATCTTTGCTGCTTGCTTATGAGGTTAATGCTGTAGGCCCCGTTTTAGTGATCAAGGTATGCCCACTATATGCTTCAGTTCTGAATCCTGGCTCGCTTTCATCATTGTTTTTAGAATTTTAGGTGGCGAGAGTGGTAGATCCATAAAGTGGATATACAGTGTGAAGTGGCTACTTTTAGTCTTTCTAGAAGCAAATTCCTTCTAGGTTCTCAAACATAAGCCTTCCAGTATGGACTATCAATCTAAAAGCAAGACATCCATATAGTTTTGCCAACTTATATGGCATAGGTTTTACTAACCAAACCCCACAAATGATCCATTTGAAAGGTCCTACTTGTTTTTGTTTTGGCTTTTCAAGTTCTCTTGATGCAAGTGCATATCCCTAGTTGACTAATCTTTGTCATCTATTATCTGTTCAAGCAGCATATGTGGCCTCTCCTAAAGATTGGTGGTGGACTGGGAACTGAAAGGGATGTTGCAGTTGTGGCCAACATGAGTGCTAGAGTTGGTTCCATAGGGGATAACCGTCTTGGCGGTTGGCATTCTTATCGAGCTTCGAAAACTGCACTTAATCAATGTATGATATTTTCCTTGGGGCCCTTTAACCCTTCTCCCTTGACCGCTTCTATCTATCAATTTAGTCAATCTGTTCTGACCACTTCTATCTAACATCAATCCTTTATACTTGAAACATATCTTTCATACTTCAAGCTTGTGTCAAATGTTGCAGTGACAAAAAATATATCAGTTGAATTGGCACGGAGGAAGGATCCGATCGTGTGCATTTTATTGCACCCAGGTACAGTGGACACAGATCTCTCCAAGCCATTTCAAAAAAATGTTCCAGAAGGCAAGCTTTTCACAAGAGAGTTCTCAGTGCAGAAGCTCTTGAGCATCGTCCACAATACGAAAAGGAATGATAACGGAAAGTTCTTTGCCTGGGATGGTCAGGAAATTTCTTGGTGAATGTCGTATTACTTTTAAACAGGGAAAAATAAACAGTTTTCATTTGAGTGAAAAAGGTGTAAGCCTTGAGTTGCCTGTTACATGTGAAATAATAAGGTAGCAATTTTATTGAGTCTCACTCATTCTTTACCTTTTCTGTTGATACTCCGAAGCTTATTTCTGGTTAAAGCAGCTTCAGAATCTAGAGCCTGTTTTACTTTGTACATGGTCGTATCAAAGCCACTGCGCTCTCCAGAAGTCTTAGAAGCTATTAACACTGACCAATTTCAAAGCAGTTGATGCAGGCAAGGCTGTGAACAAGAATTTAAAGAAGGTTTAACAGTTAAAACCGAGTTACTGTTGAAAGTCAAGCATGTCGCTGGAGATGAGAAATTAACATCTACATAACCAAAAAAAACCATAAACAGTGACCAGTACTCGCAAGATTCACTACTCGTGCATTTGTGTCATATCTCTACTCTCTATAGATAGCTACTGATACATTTGCAGCTAAGCGTTTGGTCTTGGGATTAAACCATCACTTATCCTGTTAACCTAGTAGTTCCTCTTCTCTTGAGGGAAAAATTAATACATTTGAAGCATCAACCGAAGCTGGTACATCCATCTTGAAACATATTATGCCAGTGATCTGGTCAGGAATGCTGGTAGTGTTCTCCATTTGGATGCTGATGCTACATAAAGAAAGGACAGTGGATGCTGCAATAGAGACCTGTAAATACCAAAACTTATTCCCTGCACCCTGGGACAGGTGCACCACTCATCACAGCCGTCCAATTTGCCACGTGTTGTCTCAGTAGAAGTTGGGCAGGTTAAAGAAGACTCCCATACCGGTGAGCTTAAGCAACTACGGCGGGAGCGACCGTAGAGGAGATGTGGCGGATGAGAACTGGAGGGTGGAAGATAAGATGCTTGATTGGGGTGGTCGTGATGATGCAAAACTGTTGATTCCAACTACTGTTCTTCTTCTTTATATGTTCAATGTTGCTGAAACGAAGGCAGATGAAAGGTTACGTAGAGAGTTGCAGGCAGATGTTGAAGAGGAATGTCAGAAGCTTGGTCCAGTGGACTCGGTCAAGGTTTGTGAGAATCATCCTCAGGGTGTTGTTTTGGTAAGATTGAAGGATAGGAAGGATGCTCAAAAGTGCATAGAGTTGATGAACGGAAGATGGTTTGGTTTTTTACCGGGTGCACATGTCCCAGTGGTGCACCGAATATGCTCTCTGTAAATACATCATAACACAACAGTGCTTAATAACTTGCATATAATTGTTTTAGAAAGAGAGAGCAGGAGACGGGAGAGAAAGTAGTTCACCAGTTAAAGCCAAGATGAATGGCGCATCATCAAATTACTATGATTCAGTTATTCAATGTGATGATCATGCAAAACATATTATGCCTGTGAGATGAAAACCTTCACAAATGCTCTCACCTCTTCACTTTGGAATTGTATGCAGCCAGCAGCCAGCAGCCTCCCAGCTCTGGCTGTGAGTCATACAAACTGCACAGCGCTGGTCAGGTTCTTGAGAACTGTAGTAAACATATTCATCTTAGAGATGCTATAGCTTGATGCACTTCTGTTTTATAGTTGCTAAGGAGAGAAAATCAATCACGGCAACACTTCCAAGTTCCACCCGACAAGGTGATGTAGCAAGCTCTGCTAAGTTGGTTATTACCTCTGGAGTGTTGTACCAAGAATTGATATAACTTGCTCCAACTTTATCATCAATCAGCATGAAGTTATGATCCCACCATTTTCTCATACTCAATCCAGCTATAACCAGGATCCTTGATGACTTGTTTGTCAATCAATAGATCTCTCACAGCTCTTGCCTCGTCCCATCTTCCTAAAGAAGAATAAATATTGGCCAAAAGCACATATGGAGCTGAATTATGAGGGTCCAAGCGGATCAGTTCTTCAGCTACTCTTTTTGCTAAGCTCACATCAGCATGAACCCTGCAAGAACTAAGCAAAACCTCCCATATAACTGGATCATCTTTATACGGCATTTCATCTAGTAAGACTTCTGCTTCTTGGAAACGACCAGCACGGCCAAGGGCATCAATAATGCAAGTGTAATGATCCAGAACTGGCTCCAATCCATGTTTGTGCTCCATTGAATTGAATATATCAATGCCTGCATCGACCAATCCATAATGGCTGCAAGCAGTCAAAACGGAAATAAAAGTAATGGCGTCAGGTCTCTCAGCTGAGGCAATCATGTCCCAGTAAAGAAGGACAGCCTCATCCCCACGTCCATTCTGTGCATAGCCATGTATCATTTCATTCCAAGTAACTGTACTTTTCTTTAGCATCATATCGAAAAAATTACGGGCCCCATCTGCATCACCACATTTGCAATACATACCGATGAGAGCGCTCCCAACAAAGACATCGCTCACATATCCATCTTTTGTTATCTGAGCATGGACCTGTTTCCCTTGAAATGAAGAAGCTAGCTTTGCACAGCAACTCAGTATAGTGGCATAAGAGAATTGGGTCGGAAGCATCTCATGTTGCCTCATCTGCTTAAAGTAATTGAAAGCTTCCTTATCTTGAGAATCGAGTGAAAGACCTGCTATCATAGAGTTCCAACAAACAACATCTAATTCTTGCATATCATGAAATATATGCTTCGCCATTTCTGTCTTACCACACTTTGAATACATGCCAATAAGTGCACTTGCAACATATATATCTGTATCAGAGACAGCCTTGTGTGAGGCAGCATGAATCTCTTTCCCAGCTTCCAGAATCCCCATTGCTGCACTACAGCTGAGGGCAATTGCCAAAGTAGATCGATCAGGTTGCACACCCTGAAACTGCATCTCCCTGAAAAGCTTGATTACCTCCAAGTGGTCTTCCATCTGGAAATAGCCAGAGAGTATGGCATTCCATGACATCACATTTGGGCGTGAGATGTTATCAAACATTTGACGAGCACTTTTTATATCACCAGACTTGACACATGCTGCAAGCAAATTGATATATGTGACCTCATCAGGTTCAAAGCCACAAGACTGCATTCTTCGTAGATATTCTATAGCTTTCTGACTCTGAAATATCAGGCCGTATCCAGTTATCATGACATTCCAAGAAACAATACTAACTTCAGGTATACTAGCGAAAACCTTCTCAGCACTCTTCATGTCCACACTCTTTGCATACATATCAAGCAATGAATTGTTCAAGTGAAGGTCTCCCTCAAATCCAAGTTTAACTGTAAGGCCATGTATTTGTTGCCCATTCACATTACTCGGAATCTCATCACTATGATCACAACCACCAGACTCACCACACCCTTTAGCACAAACACCCAACATACTCGACAACGAAACAGAATCAACACGCACCCCTTTCCTACACATCAGCCTAAACATCTCCAAGGCCTCCACAACTCTATCCGTCTGCTTCAACCCCCCCATCATAGCCGTAAAAGTAACCTCATTCGGCTCAGCCATGTCACTAAAAACCTGCATTGCATCCCTCATAACTCACACTTAGCGTACATACACAGCAAAGCATTCCCCACATACACATTCTCCTCAAGCCCAATCTTCACCACAAGACCATGACACTTCCTCCCCTTCTCCACATCCAACAACCCCCCACACGCACTGAACACACTCGCCAGCGTAAAATGTGTCGGCACCAACCCCTCCAAGACCAACGCCTCATAAACACCCAACCCCTTCTCCTCCTGACCATCTCGAACCAACGCACCAATCAGCGTGTTCCACGACACAACATTCCTCTCAGGCATTCTCAGAAACAACTCCTCAGCCTCCCCCAAACTCCCAGCCTTACAACAACAACCCAACACCGCATTCCGCGAGTACACATCCGGCTTAGGCATTTTATCAAACACATTGTGAGCATAACCCAAATTACCGCACTTTGAGTACAACTCAATCAGCCTATTTGACAAAAACGTATCAAAGAACAAGTCTCTATGACGTAATATAACCCCATGAATAACCTTCCCGGTCAATTGGGCCTTCCTGTCCATACAACCCTGCAACAATTTAGCTAACCAAGTAGCCATAGCTCTCTAAAGCTCAAACCTTTACTCTCTTTTCTAGTTTTTCTTGCTCTAAATATTACAAACACGCCACGTGGACAACATAGTAGGTCGTCTTCGTCCTAAAAAATCTAGGGTTTTTCATGTTTCATGTTAGCGATAAAAGGCTTCACCTTCTTGGGTTTAGCTCCAAAGACTTGAACTTTAGCAGAACCCACAAAACCCATTTCAGCTTTAACAAAACCCAGAAAAACCCAGGTCGGATTTCGATGGAGAAAGGTGGATTGGACTCCGACGGCCGGGAGTTCAAGACGGCGAATGAGATGTGGAGGGAGGAGGTGGGAGACGAGAGCAAGAAGACAGAGTGGTACAAGGAAGGGGTTGGGTACTGGGAAGGTGTGGAGGCTTCAACTGATGGAGTGTTGGGAGGGTTTGGGCATGTGAGTGAGGCTGACATAAGAGATAGTGAAGCTTTTCTTAATGGGCTTCTCTCTGAGGTTCTGCCTGATGCTGCTAATGGCCAACGTCACCTTGTTGCTCTTGGTATGTAAAGCTCTCTCTTTTTCTTTCTGGTTTTTGTGTGTTGGTATGAATAAGTTGAGTTTGGAGTTAGTGTGCTTATTTAGTGCTAGTAATGCTTTGGGGTCTTAGGTGTTAAGCTTGAAGTTTGAACAGAGAAAGTTTGCTAGCTAAATGTAGGCTTCCTTAATGAATGTATCTGTTTGATGTGTGGTTTTGTTGGCAATGGATAGTTCTAATGAGTGTTGAACTTTTGACAGATTGTGGTTCTGGCATTGGGAGGATCACAAAGAATCTGCTCATAAGATACTTCAATGAGGTGAGTTCAGTTTTGTCTATCTTTCCGTGTTAAGTTTCCGTGGAAAATTTATGAAACTCTTTTTTGATTGTTCATTTCTTCATTTGCTTGAATCCCAAGGTTGATCTTCTGGAGCCTGTGACACATTTCTTAGAAACTGCTCGCGAGAGTTTGGCTCCTGAGAATCTGATGGTTTCTGATATGCACAAAGCTACTAATTTTTTCTGCGTGCCTCTTCAGGTAAAGTACCAAATTTGTTGATCTTTTTGCAGAACCTGCCTCACAAATTTAGTTGGTTATTTGGATTTTAAAACCACTAGAAATGTGATTTTTCCAACAGAAAATTAAGTGCGTGACTTTGCTTCTGAATATGCTCTTGCTCATGGTAATTCTTCTGCAAAATTCATAAGGATTTCTTGCCTTTTTTTAGGAATTCACCCCGGAAGCAGAAAGATATGATATTATATGGGTTCAGTGGTGTATTGGGCATCTCACAGATGATGACTTTGTGTCATTCTTTACAAGAGCAAAGGTAAACTGTTTTTCATGAATATTAATACATGTATTGGTTTTCTTGTGGATCCATAATTACTGTTGCTACTAGTATTCAATTCAGAGTGTTTATGTTGTCCACCTGCAATCCTACCAGTATTCCATTGCCATTTCCTCAATAATGTCACTTTTTGGTGTCAAATGCCTGAAACTTTGAGCAGTCTACTATTTGTTATCAATCTGTCATAGAGGCGCTTTGATTGCAGGAATTCTCCTATTATTGTTTTCATTTTGTTTGCTATCTATCAAATTCTTTATATTCTGTGTTTATTGACAATCTGTGATAAAATTCTAGCATGCTGTTGTTAGTTTGTATGTGTGATTGTACTGTCGTCTTATTATATTTGCCAGTACTAAACAAATCTGTTACTTTTAGGTTGGATTAAAACCAGGTGGTTTATTTGTCCTCAAGGAAAATATCGCTAGAACCGGTAATGTGCTTTTATATTTCAGTCACTGTCTTTTTGGTTGTGAGTTTTCTTTTCTCTTGTTTCCAGTACTGCTATGTTTACCATACCATGTGAAAAGAGTATTTCTCTGCATTATTTTTCCAAGGAGTCAAAATTTTAGAACTAATTGTATCAATGATCCACTTATAGGAGGATTCATGTTAGACAAAGAAGATCGGAGCATCACAAGGTCTGATTTGTACTTTAAGGAGCTCTTCCGCCAGTGTGGACTTCATCTTCACAGAATAAAGGTTGAACTTCCTCTTTTTCATTAAACTGGAGAGTCTTGGTTAAATAATTGTCTTCTGAATGAATTTCGTTATCATCTTCACTTTGTTTTTAGTGTCAAAGTTTCTTCTTTCGTAACGCTTGTTTTGGCATTGTACAGGATCAAAAGGGATGGCCTAAGGAATTGTTTGCAGTGAAAATGTATGCATTAACTACTGATTTACCTAAGAAGGTCCATCGGACTAGATCTAAGGTGCAAGCCAATAGACCAGCAATCATCAAGTGAGGAATTCTCTCTTGGAATTACTAATGATCATATTCCCTTGCCAGATATTTGCTTCTTGAACTTTGTAACATGGCATCAATTCTTTACTTTATGTGCTTGATGGTGCACATTGTTTTTCTTTCTTTCTTGTATATAACGTACTAGACTACTAGTGATGATATGATTATTTTCCTTCGATTCCTTATGTGTCTTGTACCCCTGGCAAAGTATAAAATAATATTTACTGAGACTTTGAAAGTGATGGTCTTCAAGCTCACAAAATCTGTCTGCTATATATTATTGATTTCTTGTTGTCTTGATTTGCTAGAGAATAATTTCGACTATATTGACTATATTCTTGTTGTCTTGATTTGCTAGAGAATAAGCTCGACTATATTGACTATATTCTTGTTGTTTGTTGTCTTCAAGCTCACAAGCAGGTATAGATGGTAAATGAAGTTTCATAAGTGGTTATAACTAGTGTGCTTTGTATCAAGTTATCATCATACACATCAAACAGTAGGAAACACTTTCTTTTAACAAATGATGAAGAAAATAAGAGAGAAAGAAAAAGAAACATAACACCTAAATTGTACAGTTAACAAGTCATGGGCGCCTCTGTTTTTGAAAGGTCATCTTGATTGCACACGCCTGTGTCCTTTTCCTCTGTCTGCATGAATTCTTCTATGATAATGATTATGATGGGATGCTAAAACTCTGCAAGACTGGTAGGCTCGACTGACAATATTATACACCTGCTCTAAGCTTGGTTGCCGGTTGCTTGATACTTCTGTGCACATTAGCCCCAGGGATATTGCCTGTTTAGCTTGGTCGATGGTGTTTTGAGTCGGTTCCATTTTTGGGTCTATCAGTTGCTCTAAATTTCCAGGATAATGCATTCTGATATACTCTATAAAACCAGCCTCGCCCCTCTCAAACTCTTATTGTGGCCTCCTGTTTACCATCATCTCTAGCAGGAATAATCCAAACCTGTACATCCCTGAAAAGCCAAATATGGATGTTAAGATTAGAAGTTGGGTAAAAGCCAACAGCTAGATAAGATGTAGTTTCCTATAGTGACTTACTTCTCCTGCTAGTGCTTTGATTTCCAACTTTAAACCTTGAAATCTTTGGGTCTAGATTGTAGTTGCACAACATGATACTACTTGTCCTCAGATCATACCCAACTTCAGGCCACTGCTCCTGTAGATAAAACATGTCTTCCACAACCCCCATCAATATTCTCAACCTGTAGTTCCATGGTGTAAAACTTGATCCCATGAGCCAGCTCTCTAGATTCTCTCCTTTCATCCATTCAGTAACAATGGCCCTCAACTTTCGGTTATCACACCAACCCAGTAAATTAGCCAGGTTCTTGTGGCATAGCTGAACAAGAACCTTGCATTCTTCAATTACTTGCGGGTGGTTGTCACTACAGTAAACCTCAATCCTAACATCAGTACCATCTCTGAGAGTTCCTTTGTAAATATCAACTGATGCACTCTTCCCCATCAAATTGTTTCTCGAAAATCCATTTGTTGCTGCCTTGAGCATTGCTGGTGTAAACCTGTGCTTTCTTCGAAACACTCTTGGGAGGAAATCAGGCCTGCGAAAACACCACAAGCAACATACCTTGAGAATCACAAAGAGAGGAAAACTAACCAAGAAGACTACAGCCTTGATTTTGAACTTTTTGTGATCTGGAATGAGGCCCGAATGAAGAAAACTCGAAGAGTTGAACTTTTTGAAGAACAGGATATCAGAGATTTTACTCTCTGAGAAGAGATTATACGACAGATTCAGAACTGTGAGATTTGTGAGGGCAGATAAGTTCTCTGTTGGCACATCGCCATACAGTTCATTATGGCTCATATCAAGAGATTGGATTTGGGTGCAGTGAAGAACATCAATGGGAAAATTGCTCTTCAAAGAGGTATTGGACAGGTCAATAGATAAGATGCTTAAAGGACAATACTTCCAGAAGAAGTTGAATGACAAGTAGAGTGGTGCAATGTTTGGCCGGCTTTGAAGGTCTATTTTGGGAAACGAATCGACGCAGTTCGGGTTCTTGGACTCGTTGCAGAGATGGCTTGCAACAATGGTGGATTTGAAAATCTCATCAAGGTCCATTGGAGTAGAAGTACTGCAGTATCTGAGAGATGGGTTTTGAAGACAGTTTTTCATGATTGTGGAGTTGAAATCTTGTGGCGGTTTTAAACTTTTTAGGTCATCTATAATTGATGCAGATAGAGTTGCAGACACTGAGAATGAAATCGACAAGAGCAGGATGATGAAATTTGCAGTAATGGAAGCCATGGAAAAGTTTGTGTCCACATGCAGATGGGTTTTGAATGCAGTTTTTCATGTGTTGCTGTTTGAAGGTGACTTTGATATTTAAAGTTTAAACTGTGAGTTGAGTTCAAACGGTTGGCATGCTTGGTTATTGTGGGGGGAAAAAGAAGTGGGGAGTTCAATTTTTACACGTTCAAGGGTAACTTTTGGTGGTTACACTAGAGTTCAGAGCAGTTTTATTCTTGGAGAATAGCTCTCTTTGTTAAAGTAGCATTTTTTTTCCTGAGGGAGGGAATAATGAAGAAAAGCAAATTGGAATATGACTTGTACTATACTACCTAGCAGATCGATACATACGAAACTGAAGATGTGAACTTTCTTAAAACTTGGATCAAGTACGAAACAGAAATTTGACCTATATCCATAGTTGTTTATGTTAGTTCTGACTCAGGGGCGGCCTTTGGGCTATGCGATCTGAAATTTTTTATCATATAGATATGTAATATATATTAAGAAGGCTAGACATGTAACATGCAGCAGAGTTGGTTGGAACCTTTCTTCTTAATCAAACCGCCTCAGTTCGAGCCCATCCCGTCTCTTTTTATCCTTCGTTTTTCCACCCCTTTTTTTCTTCTGATTTTATAACTCTTTTTCCTTTTCCTTTTTTTTTGTTTTGTTTTTTTTTGTCTCCTTCGTTTTTCACCCTTTTTCTTCCCCCCCCCCCTTTTTTCTTCTTCTCCGTTTCTCACCCTTTTTTTTCCTCCTTTGTTTTCTACGTTTTCCTTGCGATTTTATAACTCTTTTTCCTACTCGTTGAGTGTATTTTGCTTACCCCAAACAGAAAAACCAATTCCGAATCTCTAATTTTGATTATGAGGTTCTTTCTCTTTCTTTGTTCTAGAACTTTAGGAATATAGTATGTTATTTCTTACACTTTAATAAGAGATTATGTGTTTTAGTATTTGTTTATACATTCGGATACAAAATTGTGAAAATAAGACCACATTCAAAAAAAAAAAGGTCACATTCAAAATTTCTTACAGGGCCTCATATTACACAGGACAGGTCTGGTAACTTCCGAGAATATCATACATTGACTCAGACTAGGCATGAAATGAGCTCAATAAGAATGGGGCGTGTACCTGCAAACGAGTACTCAACTCAAGTAAGTGTTTGCCTGCAAACGAGTACTCAAGTGTCTGCCACAAAGGATTTTAGAACTCAAATGGGGAGGGATTAATGACTTGTCAAGTCTGAAAAGGTAAAAATATATAAATTTCTACCTTTGGTAGCTAGTGGTAATGTAGTATGAAAGCTATAGATTTCCAATAGATGGAATAATTTGACCAAAACCAGGTGCATTCATATCAAGTTTAGCTGGTTTAACAGGCTAGCTAAAACAGGTCTTGCATTGCGGAGAGCACGAGGTAATCTGCAACCTGAGAGCTAGAAACAACACAGAGTAATTGATCTAAACCTCAGGATGCAGATTACCCGATCCTTACCCAATATCAATGAATAATTCATACTAAGCTAATGAATTATATACTACAAGGTAGATCTGAGGCTAACTACTGCATGGCACGTAGTAGTCTGTATTTATATAGGTTCTTAAAGTTAAACGATCGATTCCCCCAAGTGTGGACAGTGTTAATTATTGATCGATAAGTTGTTAAGGGGCTGCATCGACGAAGATTTTGTTCTATGCATTTGTAACCAATGGTTGATAAATGGCAAGAACTAGGAACCATATTGCTTGGGACAGCATTTTTTTCCAAAAGACGTCGATGTTTTCTGGCATATTTGAGGAGTGCTTTTCCATCTACGAACGTATCCTATGAAAGTTCATCTTCAAATTGCTCTCCTCCCATGGATACGTGTATTATAATGCTCGGAATCAAAGAAAGGGATGGATTTCAAAATCATGAATGAGTAATTTGTGTACATAGAGTCTGATATTTCAATGACATAAGATTGGCCAATGATCAATTGATCCGTTCTGAGGTGATGAATATTGTGGCCTGCAAGGCACATAGAAGAGGTCATATAGAACCAATCAAAGATTAGATACCCCATTACTAACTTCCATTGTATGACACATTGGCATGTACCTAGCTAGCTAACATTGTTTTATACATTGTCATATATGAACATGGTGCCCCTCGTTTCAAATTTCTCAATTGCAAATCTTATAAATCTTGTGATTTTATTTGATTGTCAATAAGAAAGTAGAAATTAACTCTTTCTATGTTGGAATTGATGCCATGAAATAACCTTTTTCCACAAGGACCTTTGCAACTAGGTAACCTTCTTTAAAAGTTAAAACTCCTAGCCTTCTGATATCAATCATATGTGCATGCATGGAACTATGGATTTAGTGAGCTCTTATCTTATGCATATATGCAATTTCTGTGATGCAGTTTTTAGACCGTTCACAGCTACCGGACAATGATCGATATCAAAAACTTTTATTTCCACGAGTAACAGTGAAAAAGATTATATTCTAATCTTAGTTAGTTGCCTTCTTTCTAGGACCATGCATGAAAATGATATGGAAATAGAAAGAAATTGATGCTTTTATTTTGATCCCTTAAAATGATATGACTAGAACTTGAAAGAAATGTCGAGGTTCTTATCGATCAGTGTTTGAAGGCTAAAAGTAATCATATTATTGCATTATAAGCATCACAAATTGGCGATGCCAACATGCACTTGCACGTCATCTCTTCGTCTGCTTTGATTATATTCATGGTACGGATGTATATATGCCTTTGAGCCTTTCTGCAAATGGAATATTATTCCACTTAGTATTTCACTTTAAGAACCATTATAAATACAAACTACGATCATGGTGATTTTCATCAGACCTAGCTAGGTAGTTGTCAAATATATATATATATATATATATATATATATATATATATATATATATATATGGATCTATTTCTAATATAGTTCACTTGACCGATCGAGATCTTAGTTAGTGCTATTCGTGGGGTTCATATTGAGCGCTTAAGGATCGGGTAATCTGCATCCTGAGGTTTAGAGCAGCTGCATGTCATATATCTCTGTTTGTGTCTAGCCCTTGGGATGCAGATTACCTCATCCTCATCCTCATTGGCAATGCAGGACTTATTTGTTATATTGTGTCATTCATGCTTAAGTAGTTAAGGTTTAAACGACCAAATTATATTTGTTGTTTCTAGTCCTTGGGTTGCAGGCTCCTGCCATGCTCCTCAAACAGATAATTTTCTTTCTTTTCCCAATTTTTGAAATTTGAAATTCAAAGAATTCAAAGCCGAACAGATAATTATGCTGAAATATCTCTTTAATTTGAATTTCAAAAGGTCTCAGGAGTAATCATATATAACAAATGGTTGGTTTCCATAACATGCATAACATCATCAGACGTTTTATATCCGAGATCCTGTTTGTGTTCTTCTTAGAGAATTACACTTGATACATTCGTAGGAGCTCTCTATTATTGGCCCGGTGCTTGTAGAACTTGGTTTACTATAGACGTACTTTGGTGGTCGGATCGATGCCTGCTGCAAGATTTAGCTAGAGGCCCTTGAGTACCGGTTAAGGGGGTCAAATTTTGTCCAAATTAAACACTGCAAACCTGCAAGCCTCTATCTGGTGTTTCGTTTCAAGTGAGCATCTTTTAATTTTTGTAATTTTCTTGTATCAGACGTACATTTGAACTTAATCACATATATATCATATCGATCAGTTTTAAAAGTATTTCTTACCTTAAGCTTATTACCTGATTTGCCAGGGGACGCGTCATTCCTTGCTCTGTATTTTTCTCTATGCAATCAAATTTGAGCTTCTCAACCGTTAAGAATTCTAGCGGGCGCCTCTAAATTTTTCAGTCATAAATAAACGTAGTTACAAATTTAGAAGTAGTTATTCACCATTGGAGGAAAAAGTTCATATTGATATAACGTTACTTGGGTGTTGAAATTAACCCAATTGGCATGAAAACCACATTACCTCGTAAACAACTCAGTAATTACGAGATTCATGTTTTCATGATTAGTATGTATATATACTCTTTGGGAATAATCTGCTGAAACATGTTTCTCCTAGCCTGATGATTTTCCTGATAAACAAATTTGTTTGTAGGAGTACTGTTTTCTTTTTTCTTTTCCGATTAACTTAATTGTATTGATGTTGATTTAGTTAAAGGAAACTTGGAAAAAGAACAGCCGTGTTAGAGATTAGAAATGATAATTTGTTGGGTCGATCTATTAGAGCAGCTTTCTACTACATTGCAGGAGTTATTTGGATTCAAATCCTCGAGTACATTTAGGGATAAACAGTTTTACTTAACTTTTAAAACTACTATTTACCATCTAAAACATGATGCTAATTAATATCATAAAAAATCTCAGATTGATACTCATTCTCCTTTGCCATTGAAAGAATTCATATCAAAACGAGAAACAAACACTACAACCGAAAGAGCAAAACAGACACAACAACACCTAAAGACACTTGAATATTTCTTGAAACAAGAAATTTACAAGAATTGGTTAGGCACTCTATAACTAAACCCAATACTCAAATTAGCAATAACAAAATTAAATTAGCGATAACAAAATTAAATTAGCAACAACAAAGATGATAAACAAATCACCCATCTTAATTTTGACTAGCTAGCTAGAAGATTCAGCGACTCTTGTTATCAGCCAATATTTTAGAGCAACTTAGCAATGTTGTCCTTGAGCAACGGCTTCGACTGGAAATCTTGATTATTTGCTAGGGTTTCAACAAATTCTCTTGATACCAAGCACTTTTCTTCCGAGTACAACTTTTCCTGAACAATTGGGGATGCAAGAACTTGGAGACCTTCCTGATTATGCAACCCATGGCCTTTATATGCCTGCAACAACCAATTAATGTCTAAATCATTTGATCTTCAATAAAAGGAAAAACAATAAACAAAACAACTTATTTCATCAAACAGTTACCTGCACTGAATCCATGAGTTTGAGCATCGCAACTTGTGCCTGCAAGAATTTGATGTACTTATAAGCAGCTTGGAACATTTCAGCAGTATTCATCTTGCTCCCGCAGGGAACCAGCTTCCCAAGCTCATTAGTCTTCTCTGTTATCCTCCTCCTCCTCTCGCGTGCTGCAATGCTTTGTGGAGACAAGCACACTCCTCCATTACTGTTGGCCTTCATTTTCGCCTCGGTACTAATAACCTCATTGCTTAGTCTATAATTAGCATACAATTGGGCTGCTGGCTGCTGTTGAATCTGAAATTCCGGAGGGGGCAGAGGTAGTTGAGGCTGCACCAACTCCGGGATAAAACTTGGATGTGGGACAAACCCATTGAAGCTGGGATGGAATTGTTGTTGGGTTTTCTGGCGTTTTGGGTACTCATCATGATAATAGTATTCATGATCGTCAAGAAGGAAATCTTGGTCACTGAAAAATGATTGGGAGAGAAGTAGTGGGTTTGGATCATCAAGAGAGCTAGCTATGCTGTAGTCCAGACCCAAGATACTTGCTGCTGCCAGCTCATCCTGTTGGGTCTGGAAGCTAAACATTTGATCATAATCTGGGTTAGGGTTAGGGTTAGGGTTGTTATTGAGAAGCTGAAGAGACCCCCAGTCTGAGCAAAAAATAGTACTCATAGCAGCCATGGAAGTTAAACTCGAACCTCTAATGAAGTAATATACTATACATTAGCATGTAAAAGAGGAAACTTAACCTTCAAATGAATTAAGACATTCTCTGAGGTAGAGAGAGAGAGAGAGAGATAGAGAAATAACTGAGAGAATTAGACTCTTTGTGTCTGCGGACCTTTCTGGTTTTTGAATTGCAGTGGACCTAAAGACTAGCAAATTAACAAACCTTATCAAAGTATACAAACAGAAACCGACTTAAACAAACACCTGCCTGCTGACTACTGTACTACTCGATCTGCTATATATCACTGACACACGCTCATCAACTGTTTAACAGTGAGAGAGAGATAGAGAGGAAGGAAGAGAGAGATAGAGAGGAAGGAAGAGAGAGATGCGGGAAGGTGGGCAGTTGGTTTCATTTCTTCAGGCGCAGATAAAGGAGGCGACGATGATAACCGTCTCCTATTTGCTAGCATGCACCAACCCCTGATTTGAGTTCTAATTCTCTAGTATCGGAGTACCATGCATCTCTGGTGCTAGCCAAATGAATAGGAACACCTCTTCAAGGGCCAGATGCGATTGGCAAATCAAAAAGAAAGACGATACAAGATTGATTATGATTATCAAAATATGGACTACGTGGAGTGATCAGATCGTTTTGGACCACAAATATATGGACTAGGTGATAATGCCCTCCCATTAAACCCTAACGCCCTTTTATTTCTAGGGTTTTATTTCGCTCTAACCGTCAATCCGTTACGATTGATTACTCATTTGATGGCGGCTATTAATTCGATCACTGTATTTACACAATAAATTCTTAATTAACGTCCCCTATTGTATTGATATTGGTACTTTTGTACGTACGTTGATTGCAGATGGAAATTAAACCTTCTTTTTATGATGTTTTTGTAACTTACGTTCAATTTCATTGAAGATCCTTGAGGACTGAGGGAGTCTGAGCTCGATCGTTAACAAAAGAGCTGGCGGTAGATCGATCAATATGCCATTGCCATTGCAAATTAATATGGGGCGCCCTTCAAATAATTACCAAGTATCAAGGAAACAGTTTTGTTCGTTTCGTGACAAAAGCTTTAGACTTTCAATGCCAAATGTATATATCACTACTCGATTACGACTTCGGTCTTGGATGAAATAGTTGTGAGGAAATGGACGTTGTTTTTGTTGTTGCTGTAGCTACCATGTAGAGAGATACAACTGTGCAGAAGATTAGTGTATGAAAATTAATAGTCTCCTCAGGTCAGTTGATAATTAAACGTACACTTGTACATATGCTTGAGTGATTTGTGTACGTGTTTGTATATACTTGCTTTGTATTCATGCTCTAACACAATAGTACTTACCAACAATAATTCTTCGGCAACAAATAGTTGCCCCTTTTACTAATGTGCAACGAACAAAGTTTCTTATAAGGAAATAACAATGACTCATTTTGGTCAGGACGAAGTACACCAGAAAAGTCTATCTACGTTTACTGCTAGTTTTAACATGTGACTTTAATATTGTTGATTACGTTAGCTACCTTATAACCAATCAGGTCACAATTCACCGACAAATTTAACGATTTATTGTGCTTACGAAAATCGCATCAAATATTTTATCGCCCTACACTGTGAATCTAACTCCGAAGTGTCCAAATTTGTTCGGAATAAAATTCTCTTCCTTTTTATGGCAAAAAAATTGATAAAAAAAAAAAAGAAAAAAAAAATATCTCATCAGGTACACACATGGGGATAGAACCGCTTTGTTCTTGAAGTTGAAGCTGCAACCCAAAAAGCTCCAAAACCCAGAACCAGAAACGAATTCTCTTCCTTGTTTCAAAAGAAAGAAACAAAACCCAGAACCCACCAATGCTCACCACTCTCTCAAGTCTCTGCCTTTGTCGTCCTCTCCGCACTTCACTCTTCTTCTCCACCCAAAACTTGCTAAGTACTCCCATATCATCCTCCAGTACTTCACTTCATATTTGGTCTTGCACTTCATCCAGTTCCACCCAGATCCAGATTGCACGAGGTTCATTTTTGTCAATCCCAAAGCCTCATCAAATGCCTTTTTTTGTTACAATTCATGACTTGGGCTGTTGTTGTTTTTGAAGCTAATGTGGAGCAGAATGAGGAGCAGAGCACTGGTGTGCCTAAAGTTGAAATCTTGAAGCAGAAATTGGAGCGTCTTGGGATTGTCTGTGACAGTTCTTGTGTGCCTGGACACTATTGTAATCTACTGTGTCCCAAGGTATTGTCTTTAATACTCAATTGTGATTATGTTGTGTAATTTGGATTAGTATTGTGTAATTCTGATATATAGTTATGTTGGTTTCACGTTGGATCTTCATAATGGCATTTGAATTTTCCCATTGTTTTGCTTAAACAGTGCAATGGTGGGCAGTCACTGGAGAGGAGCTTGTCTCTTTACATTGTCCAAAAAGGGTATAATGCTGATTCTTCTAGTCCTTTTATAAGTGTTAAGTGTGTTGTAATTGGTTTTGTGATTGTATGCGACAGGGATTTGGCAAGGTGGAGGTGTTTTCGGACTGAGTGTAATTGGGCAGACAGGGTAAGACAATATGACTATGTAATTATGTTTTATATATACCAATCATTTCAAGAACTTGGAAGTCATGACATAGGAGACAAGTTACTTAAACTGACCTACCAATGTTCTAGGTGTTTTTAGAAGGCAAGGCAGGACACGATGAGGTGAAGCGAAAGATAGAATTCCAGCCGTTTAGGCAAATGACAGTGGAAGGCCTCAGGCTAGTACCAATAGGAGAAGAGGTACTGAACTGACCTAAGAAGTGCGGATGCAAGTTCATGCTGGCGTTCGAAAATCCATAATTCAATTTTTGTCTCGACATGTCCTGTTCAGATATTAGAGTTATTATGATGGCTTGTTCTTTGCTGTCATACAATAGATGGTTATTTAGGACTATGGTGGTTAACAACTTAAGGGTGTCTTTGTGTTCCTACTGTAAACAACTAAACATATGCCTAAACCAGGAGTACCATATGATTTAATTACGTAATAGACGTGCAAATGATGCAGTATTCTTGTGACTAGATAGTATTTTCTGAGATAAATAATCACTCTTGCATTATTCAGATAACAGCTTACTTCAGTGAGCGAAAGATATCTGCGGAAACTCTGTGGAGAAATGCTGTAATGCAACTCTCTAAGGAGGTGCAACGCTCTAAGGAGGTACCTAAACTTATCAATTGCTGGAACTACTGTATACTTATGATGAGTGACTCTGAATAAGTATTTTTGTTAAATTATTTACAAAGAATTGTGCACACAGGAGCATCAATGAAACTATTTTTCCATGCAAACCCTGGATATTCTATATGGTGTCAGAATCCTCTTACAGTCTTAAACTTCCTGGTGTGATGTCATTGATTTCTTGAATTAACTGCGAGTTGGAAACTTAGTGTGTTTTTGCCAAGCTTGTCATTTCCTTCCAAGAATACCAATTCAGATAAAACCCCGTTTCTGGAAGATTGGCAAAAGATTGTTGAGTCCACTTCTCAAACACATATATATCCTCAACCATGACATAATTTGAGATTGTCTTTTTCCAACTAAATAATACTCTAAATATTCTAAATTGCACCCACTCAGAACTTTCCTCTTAATTTAATTGTTTGTAGCACAAACCATTTAATCGATATCCAGGATACACAGGAAAGATCTTAGTTTGTTTAATTTCTATAAGGGAATAACAGAATATGGCTTGCTATCCATTTATTATCAACAGAATGACCCTGTTCATTGTTGGAAGCTCTTATATTTTTCTAATTCAAGCACTAACCAATGCATCACACGTAATTATTATGGCTTTCAAGATCTTTAAAGAGGTTGGTCTTAAAACTGCTGAAATTTTGCAGGATGTCATTGCATTTACTTATAGACACAAGGGACTACTTGTCGGTTGCAAGTACCGGACCCTAAAAAAACGATTTTGGACGGTAAATGTGCCTAAATTTTCTTTGAAATTTGGATTATAGAATGTACTTCTACGAAGTGAATCAAATGTGAATGCCTTCTAATTGGAATTTGTTCAATTCCTTTTATATGATAATCAGGAGAAGGGTTCAGAGAAGATATTATACGGAATTGATGATATAAATGATGCAACTGAAATTATCATTGTGAGTTCAATTTTCCGTTATTTGTTTGGTTTCCTTCTCTCTTCCCCTCCCACCTTACTTCTGTGATTCATGTGCTGCTCTTAGGTTGAAGGTGAAATAGATAAGCTTTCTATGGAGGAAGCTGGATTCTTCAATTGTGTGAGTGCTCCTGGGGGTGGAGCAGGAAAGGATTCTCCTATGTTGCCCTCTATGGAAAAGGTGTGGGTTGAATACTCTAGAGTCTAGAGCCTGCTGTTTGTAGGCTAGAGATTTTATTTTTATTTTTTCTTTGGTTATTTCAAGTGGGAAATTTAATGTGGTATATGTATCTGCTTTCTTCTCATAACAAGTGAATGAACTACTGAACTCTAGGACTTCAATAAAAAACTGTGTTTCTATGTCAAATATGAAGAAAAGGTAAAAAGAATGTGGACGAGTTCTTTCCTCACTACGCAGCTCAATAGGTCTATACAGAATTACAGAGATAGATGCATGGACTACTTGCATGGTTGCATATGCATGAGCTGGTATAGCATTCATGAGATGTTTATATTGTCTTGGAATATCAAATCTTCTAATCAGGGAAAGAAAAAAAATGTTTCTTCATCAAGTATTATCATTCTCATGTTTGAGTTTAGTTGACAATTATCACCCTTTTTTTTCATTATACAAGCTTTGATTGTCAGAATGGGGTTTTGTTAACTTGCTTTCAAATATCCATTTCAATTAGGACACGACATTTCGGTACCTGTGGAATTGCAAACAGGAGTTGGATAAGGTTTGTAAACTGTTACTAGTCATTCAAATAAAATTCCTTTGAACTGTTGTTTTACTCGCTACTTGTTAGGTTTCTCGGATTATCCTGGCAACTGACAATGATGCAACAGGCCAAGCATTGGCCAGAGCATTAGCACGCCGCCTCGGGACAAACAGGTTAAGTTTCTGCTGTATTTGTCAAATCTATTAATCTGTATGTGCGATAATATTTTGTATGCAACTTGTTAGAAGAGTGGCTTTTATTTTCATTTTAAATTATTGGTGGGAACTGAAATAGTGCTACGGAGTGCGAGTTTCAAGACCACTGCATTAATTGTTAAAATTCATGAAAACTACTGAACATAAACAATTTCCTAAACTTGGCTCCTTGATTTTTCTTTCTGCAATACCACACCATTGTAGATTGTAGATGTGCTTCACGAAATGCTTATTCTGGTATTCCTTGAAAAAAAAGAAAAGCAAAGGGGAATATGCTGTATTAAACATGGATGCTATACATAATACATCTGTCCACTTATTTCTTTTTACTTTCATTGGCTGTCAGATGTTGGCAAGTAAGCTGGCCAAAGAAAGATAAATCCAGCTGTTTCAAAGATGCTAATGAGGTTTCTGCTTCCACTCTTTTCTCATACTCTAACAACTGTTGTTTTTAATCTGAAAATATGTCTGAGATTTCTTTGTAGTTACATTCTACCTAATTATTGGCTTGTGGATGCAGGTTCTCAAATATATGGGTCCTGATGCTTTGAGAAGGGTAATTGAAAGTGCAGAACCATATGAGCTATGCATCTCAGAGACTCTGTAGTATAAATTTCAGACTTCAGATTGATCAAGTATATGCACAGGTAGAAACACCGGCTCGTAGCACACAAAGTGAACTTGAAGGTTGTAAAGTTTTCCCTGGATTTGACTTATCATTGCAACAGGGATTCCCTTTGGTTTAATTGAAGAGAAGAATAGAGAAGATTAACAATCACCTACTTAGTTTGTATAGGACAGAACTTGCAAAGTTGCAATACAAAATTTACCAGATTGGGAAATAGAAATAGGTTTAAGTTATGGGACTCAACACCCAAATCATTTTGTAAATTAAACTCTTAGCCCTGCAAATTGGAATTAAGCCTCATTTTGGATTTGCTTAGTTGGCTAATCAAAAGTTTCATTGAAAAGTCCTACCAATCAAAAATGGGATTACTTGGGTCCACCTCAGGTTGAACCTAACAAGCTTCTACCTCATAGTTGATACGTGTGTATCATGCTCTCGAGGAGTTTAGCTAGATTCCTTTTTCAACTTAGTTAGGGAAACAACTTTCTTACTTAGATAAATAAATAGTTTTCAGGTTAGCTAAGGATTCTAAGGTCTATAAATAGAGATGTTTAGTTTAGATCTAGACAGAGAGTGAAACAGATACAACATTTTTTTAGATAGAGTGAAACAGAAACATAAATCTGTTTAGTGATATTGTGAGGGAAAAATTTAGAGATATGTATCTTTTGCACAATATAGAAAAGAATATAGTTTTCTTCAAAAGTTATGTTTTTGTTTGTTTACCTTTCTAATTGCTATTGATAATTCTGCGATCAATAGTACTTGCTTGGTGATTTGTATCAAGTTGGTATCAGAGCGCATCGATTCTGCGAGGGGGTTCGTGTGGTGTATGGGTCCTTACTTGATCACAATGTAGAAAGCTAGGCAAGGTTCTTGTTTCTTGGGAGAAAACCAGGAATACAAGAGAAAAGAAGATGGGTGACAAAAGAACAGAGAAAGATAGACTTGACGCGTTAGAAAAGCAATTGGCGTCAATAGGTTCTACTCTTGCGGAATTGGCCGATTTCATCAAACAAGAGAAGACAGTCAAACCTTTGGAGAAGCCAAAGAACACAACTTCCGATTCAGATGATAAAAGGGATGAAGCATATTCGGATGAGGAAACAGACGACACCAGCAAAACTTCGCAGCAAGGAGGCAAGGGTTCTTATCAGAATTTGAAGATCAATTTCAAATTTGACGAGATGTATGACGGGAGTGTCAACGTAGAGATGCTAGACGATTAGATTGAGCGTCTAGAGACTTATTTTACTCTTTATGGCTACTCGTCAAAGGAGAAGATTATCTTTGCAACTCTAAAACTATCGGCTCATGCTTTGACTTGGTGGAAGTCCTATCAGAAAAATAATGACGAAGAGGCAGTGTCGTGGAAGAAGTTCAAGGAGTTGCTTAGGAAGTAGTTCTACCCAGTTGGATTTCTGGAAGAACGATGGCACAAGTGGTACAACTTGCGTCAGAAATTCAATCAGATCGTACAAGAATATACCACTGAATTCCAGAATCAAGCTATGGTTTTGGATATTTCATTAAAGGAGTACTCTGTGTTCATGACGTATGTGTCGGGTTTGAATGAGTATATACAGAAGGAGTTAAAATTATTCACGATGGAGACTATTGCAGAGGCCAGCGTGAAAGCCATTTCCATTGAAGGTAAATTTAAGAAGAATGAGACAAAAAGCGATGGGAAGCAATATGTGGGAAAGTCCAGCAGTTCTTATGTCAAAGAGGAGGAGCATAAGAATGGTGAGTCTGATGGGAAAGAATGTTTGGTTTGCAGTCACTGCAAAGAAACATGTCATGTGGTGGATAAGTGTTGGGTGAAGTATCCTCACCTTAAACCAAGAGGGTTGAGGCAGAAGGAGGAGAAAAAGAAAGCAGCTCTGACAGCAATCAGGGCCCAAAGGAAGTACCAGAGATGACAAAACCAAATGTAAAACTCAATCTTATGGCAGGAAATAAGCCGTCTATAACGAATGAAGCGAACCCTAGGGAGAAACTCTTTGTTGTTAAGTTACAGATGAAGACCAGTTTGGTTGATGCCATTATGGATCCGGGTAGTCAGATGAAACTTATCTCGGAAGCCTTGGTTCAGAAGCTGGGTCTCAAGATAGTCAAAGATCCGAAGCCATATCTATTAGGATGGATCCAAAAGGAAGCCGGCGGGATAAGTGTAACCAACCAATGCACATTCAAGTTTGCACTTCATGAGTCTTACATCAATGAAGTGACATGTGATGTGGTGTCATTGGATGTTTACCAGGTAATTCTAGGTAATCCTTACTTGGGATAGATATGCAGTCTATGACAAGAGAGCCCATAAGTATACATTCACGAAAGATGAACAGTTTGTTATTCGAGCGATTTCCTTGCCACAAGAGGCAAGCTTGGTAGTAGCGACTCGGGCTAAAAGATTAGTCAATGCTAGTAGGAAATTTGTCTTGTTGACACGTCCACATGAAGGGCACTCAAGCCAAGATGATGAGCAGGTAAAGTTGAAGAAGTCACAAGCAAAGTACAAGGCTAGACATGGTAAACATCGGGTACCTTGTAACTTTGGTATTAGCGACTTAGTATGGTTAAGGCTGAGTAAAGAGCACCTTAAAGAGGATCCATTGCTAGAAGATTGCATTTTGGAGCAGCAAGTGGCTATGACACGTTGAGGGGGGTGAACAGTGTTCTGCATTAGGCGTGTAGGTCAGGTTCCAAACAAAGCTAAGTGGTTCAACAAAGACAAGGGAACTCTCGAGTTTCCTCATCTTCGTTTTTTTTAACTTAAATGAGAGTTTAAGTTCCTAAAAGGGGGAGCCATGATACGTGTGCATCATGCTCTCCAGGAGCTTAGCTAGATTTCTTTTCCAACTTAGTTAGGGAAACAACTTTCTTACTTAGATAAGGAAATAGTTTTGAGATTAGTTAAGGATTCTAAGGTCTATAAATAGAGATGTTTAGCTTAGATCTAGACAGAGAGTGAAAGAGAGACAACATTTGTTTAGAAAGAGTGAAACAGAAACAACATCTGTTTAGATAAAGTGAAACAAAAACATAAATCTGTTTAGTGACATTGTGAGGGAAAAATTTAGAGATTTGTATCTTTTGCACAATATAGAAAAGAAGATAGTTTTCTTCAAAAGTTAGGTTCTTGTGTGTTTACCTTTCTAATTGCTATTGATAATTCCGCGATCAATAGTACTTGCTTGGTGATTTGTATCAATAGTATTCTTAGAACTACTAGTTTTCAAGACAATGTGTTCAAACCAAATTTAAGCTTGTAGACTTTTAGAGTTGTAGTTATTCAATATATTGTATCAAACAAAGGAACTCGAATAAAGTCAACTATGGTCATATGGTAGGAGAGTGGAGGAGCATATTTACTTTCAGACTCTGATAGTACTCCCAATTTAATTGGGAAATCGTGACGTGACTGGAAGTAGAAAAATATTGTTGATTGACTGAGATGTTGATGCGCATTATCTGGATTCAGAAGGGAGGATTTTGCGAGGATTTTCCAATGAGAGTTCAAATGATAATGAATTTCGTTATGGAACTTCAGTTCCTCTGAGAGATTAGAATGGCAACATAAAATGCTCAAGGAACTTGTAGCTTTATCAATTCAAGGTCCTAAGTAGCTCATCCGACCCAGCTATGTCAATCACTATCATTGATTTCTCCTGGTTGATTTACATAGGTTGCAATGTGATGTTTTACATAGGTTGCAATGTGATGTTAGGTTCCCTCCCATTAGCTTCATGTTGCAAATACATGATCTTCCATTCTCTATCGTATAATATATTTATAGCAAGATTATAGTATACTGTATACCTTCCTTCACTCAATCACTGCTATGTTTGGCTTTGTGAATGTTTCTAAGAAACAACAGAGAAAACGACTTGCCCTGAACCACATTCAACAAAAGAACGGACTCATTTTATTATGTATAATAATGTATATCAAATAAATACATTTGTATCATATACCGGAGCATTACATATCCAAATCAATATTTGCTTCGAGTTTCAACCAAGAACATGTCTGTAATAAGAGGATGAAGAATGTATGTGGAGGAAAATAAAATTTGAGGAAGACTTTTTGCATCTCTTCCCAAGTATTGATGCTTCTTGGAGGTAACTTGTATAACCATTTCTTGGCCCTGTCTTTCAATGAAAATGGAAAGAGCCGAAGGCGCAAATTCCCTTCATCAATGCCCAAGAGTTGTACGGTTGAGCATGCTTCATTGAACTCTTGAAGGTGCAAGTATGACTCATTGTTCGGTAACCCAAAGAAGAGAGGTAGATTGGCAATAGTTCCCGGCTTGATTTCAAAGGCAACCGCATATGGTGGAAGCACAATGCAACTTGGATGATTGGAAATTGTTGGCAATGTGTACTCCTTCATAGGGCGTGATTCCTCTTCATTTACGTCCCCCATTTGTGGATCCTCCTTGTTCGATCTTCTCAAGAGTTTAGCTTCCAAACTTAATGCTATTCTCCTTAATTCGTCTAGACTTTCCCTCGGTATCCAAATTCTTTCACAACTATTCTCAAGAGTATGGTCAATGGATGTTTCTTCACTTGGTGTACTTGGAGATGATGGAGTAGAATAAGTTGGTTGTCTCACCGGGTCACTTAGACCTTCTTCAAGATTCATAAACACCTATAATGATTCAAAGCAAAGGTAAGAACACAGGTTGAAACTCTAAAAAAAAATAATAATAATGATAAAAATAAAACTAAAACAGGGTAAAAGATCGATCTTTCAAAATGAAGAGATCGATATTTTCTAATATCAGTAGGTATGTGCTCTAAAGAGATCGATCACTCAAACTTAGAGATCGATCTTTTTTTTTTCTGAAAAAATTACAAATGCATAGGAAAGATCGATCTTTAATTTTAAAGATTGATCTTTTAAAGCTTATTTCGGCTCTGTAACTCAGAAAGATCGATCGTCAACACGAAGAGATCGATCTTTTTCTGGGAAAACAAAAAAAAAAACACAAAATTTACAAATGGACAAGTAAATTTCTAGCTTCCCTCAAAGGCAAACGAAGCTAAGAATATGATTTTACACCAATCCCCGGCAACGGCGCCAAAAACTTGTTAGCCAAAAAGCCACCCTCAAGTATAAGAGCCAAGTTATAGTGTAGGGATTATGAGTAAGGAATATCGTATCTAAGGGATTGGTAAACCCACTCTAGCTAGGAAAACCTAAAGGATGCTACAAAGATTATGCAAATGTACAATCACAAACAATGGCTCACAAGTGAACCAAAGTTCATGATGAATATATGCAAGATGAGGTAAATTTGATTTTGGTTTTGAGATGATTCGATTCGAAACTTGCTAAATGTAAACTTGAAATATAAACTAGGCTAAGCTAAATTAGATGTGATGAAATTGATGGGAGTTGAGACTTAAGGTTTCCACCTCTAACCTCCCTTGCAAACAATGATGCTTCTAAAGTGAATGATGTCATTTTAATTAACCAATTTCTCTCCTTGCATCCCTCTCGGGTATGACAAGGGACATTCTCCTTTGTTGATTCAAGCAACCCCTCTTGGGTGTAGTACTTAACTACCTAAGCCATGCATTTCAAACCGACTAAGAATCTAATGCATTACCCCAAGTGCATAAAACTTGAAGATGAAAAAATTATGCAAACCAACCAAGTTTATCTCTAAGTGATTGTATCTCACAACCCTAACATGCACATATGATATGCTATCATGCTTCAAGCAACTAAGGTTAATCAAGCCCTAATTATTTCTCATGTCATGGCAAACAAACTTACCTAAATTGATTAAGTTCAAGCATGAATATTCAACTTTTGATCTAGCACATTAAGGTGCTAATGAAAAGTGCATCAATCATAATATTAACATCAAAGTCATACAAGGTTGGCTAGGGTTTTCTACCCTAGCCCCAACAAACTAACTCTTCAACATGTTAATGAACATCAAAGTAAAAGTAAGGGAAGAGAGGTGACTAGAGATGCTCAAGTTGAGGATGTAGTGGATGAACTCATGGAATCCTTGTCAATATGATGAAGATGATGTTGATGTCCTCACTTGATGCTAGACTCCCCTTCCTTCTTCTTGCTTGATGATGGAGGATGTAATGGATGAAGATGGCAAATTGATGAAGCTTTGTGTTGAAATGAGATGGGTAGAAGGAAATTGTGATGGATTTGGTGGTGGTGGTGATGGAAGTTATGATTTGAATGTGGTAGAGATGGATGTTTTTGTGGAGGAGTGGTGGTGGTTCTCTAATGGAGATTAGAGAGTGGAAATGAGGTAGTGTGTGAAGTGGGAGATGGTTGTTCAAAAACGGGGAAGAGAAACTTAAATAAAGATGAAAGATGGAGCAAAAGTGGGGAGAGAAAACCAAAAATCCGATTTTCTCCTCCTCCCATCCGTTTGAATCCCCAAGCTTGAGTGTGAAAATGATCATCATTTCCCCAAAAAGCAAGCAAAAGGTGATAGAGGAGAAGTGATAGGCTAATAGGTAATGATAAGAAAATGTGGTGTAACGCAAAAAATATGGAAGATATATGTATGAAATCATGATGGACTTTTAGGTAAAATAGGGAAGTGATGATTATGGTGGGAAAGAGTGAAGGGTGTTGGAGTTGAAATCTAACCAAAAGGTTAAGAACTAGTTGTGATGGAACAAGACTTCTTCACCTTTCCTTTTTCATGAAATTGGCCGGAAAATGTATGGCACCACCAAAAGTGGTGGTGCGCCGTGACTTGTGCCGCCACAAGTGGTGGTGCTCGGAAAATCCCCGGAATTTCACCAGAATTTCACCGTTTCTCTTCTCTTGTCAATATTTTCTACAAAACATGGAAATTGATTAGTTGACAATAAAATGGACTTTAGAACAAGTAAATCTCAAGGATTAGGACACAAAATTATCTATGAATTATGATCCAACAGAATGTTTGATTGCCTTACTTGAAAAAAATAAATGAAATCCTCACTGATTCCTTGATGAATCGAAATCATGGTTTCCACGGCGTCGGTTCGAGAGATTGAAAATTCCAAGCGAACAAAAGAAGAGGAGAAAATTGGAGAAGAAGCAACACTGCGTTTTGCGAAGAATAGTCGAAACTAAAACACTAACACATAAGGTAAAAAGTTTATATTACCCCCACGATCCAATTTATTTACGGATGCATTTCCCAACGTTCTTGACACGTTTCCGGCCGTTTACGACGCGTTTCCGAGAATAGATTCTGAATCTACATAGCACTAGGTACACAATGGTATGGTCGGAAAAAGTTGTTGAAGGACAGAGACTGCCGGATACGACTGCATACGTCTCCGTAAATAAATCAGATACTTGGGGGGCAGTAATGACGTTTCGTCCCTAAAATGTAGCTTAAACACTAACACTAAGGTCAAAAGTCTATATTACCCCCATGTTCTAATTTATTTATGAACGTGTTTCCAGCCATTTACAATGCTTTTTCGAGAATAAATTATGAATCTACAGAGCACCAGGTATGCGATGATATGGTCGGAAAAGGCTGTTGACCGTCGGAGATTGCCGAATACGGCTGCATACGTATTCGTAAAAAAGTTAGATACTTAGGGGTTGTAATGACTTTTTGTCCCTATAATATTAAACTAAACACTAACACACATGTGTTTGTATATAAATTGGAATGTGGGGGTGATATAGGATTTTAACTTCTTTTTTTTTTTAAGTTACAAAAAAAAGGTAAAAAATCACTTAAAAAAAAAGAAGGTAAAAATCCTATATCACCCCACATTCCAATTTATATACAAACACATTTTCGGCTTTTTCCGACCCGTTTTCGGTGTATCAGAGAACATATTATGAATCTATAAGGAACCGGGTATACGCGATGGTATTGTCAGAAAAGGCTGTTGATGGTCGGAGACTGTTGGATACAGCTGCATACATATCAGTAAATAAGTCAGATACCTAAGGGCATGGGCATCAATGACTATTCGTCCCTAAAGTGTTAAGCTAAACACTCACACACTAAGCTGAAATGTTTGTATTACCCCTACGATCCAATATATTTACAGACGCTTTTCTAGTGTTTTCGAGAATAGATTCTGAACCTACAAGAATGGGTACACGATGGTGTAGCCGAAAAAGGCTGTTGACCGCCAGAGACTGCCGAATACGTATCCGTAGATAAGTCGCATACCTGAGGGCAGTAATGACTTTTTGTCCCTAAAGTGTTAAACTAAACACTCACACACACTAAGGTGAAAAGTTGGTATTACCCTCAGGATCCAATTTATTTACAGACGCGTTTGCAAACGTTTCCGATGCGTTGCTAGCCATTTACGACGCGTTTCCAGCGTTTCTGTGAACAGATTCTGAATCTGCAAACTAGATACGTGATGATATGGCCGGAAAAGTCTTTTGATGGCCGGAGACTATCAAATAGGGACGTATACGTATCCGGGAATAAGTCGGATATGTGAGGTCAATAATGAATTTTTATCTAGAATTAATTTCAGTTTACCACCTTAAACTTTTGGCATAAAATCAGTTTGATCCCTCATCTTTTTTTAATCAGTTTCATCCCTAAACTTTTAAAATGACATCAATCTCGACCGAAATGACTAAAATAGCCATTATTACGGTTTTACTTAATCTTTTTACTCTCTCTCTCTCTCTCCACGTTATCTATCTGCTCGATCTGGACTGAGATACCCTCCGCCTCCCTCAATCACCACCAAATCGTGGCCGAATGTGTGGTGGTGCGCCGGCTCCACGCTGCCGGCCTTAAACCTAACTACAGCCGACGTGGGACTCTCCAGTGTTGAATCCGTTGTGCTCGACTTGGACTGAGATCGGCGGGATCGCCTTCAACCCAAGGACTGAGCCACTGATTTGGAAACATTGCTCCGCTCCGTCGCTGCCACACCGATAACACCGCCTCCGGGCGCGCGTCTCCGGAAACACAAGCGGACCTGCGTCGTCCAATCCAAGAGTATCAAAGCCCACTGGACCAGCGCCGCCTAGCCCAGCCCTTACCCGCTCGTCTCTTGGCGCCGCCTGTAATGGATTTTCCACACGAGGTCCGCACCATCTTCATCATCGGTCTTCATCCACCCCTACCACCAGCAATGGATGACGTCGCGACACTAGTCACACGTGTCGTGGTACATGTTGAGCCTCGCTACGTTCATGTCGCCGCCGACGAGCACCTCGAGCTGGTCGGACCCTGCGGAGGCGGGCCTGATGGTGCATATGAGCTTGGTGCGGAATCCATTCTCCCTGAGCTCGGCCTCGGTCATGGCATCGACCTCGATGGAGGTGGATGAGGAGTAGTCGAGAGAGGACGACGCCGGAGGAGGTGTCGTTGGTGGAGACGAGGACAGATGGAGTTTGATTGGAACCGACGGCATAGACTTTGACGGAGAGGGAAGGGAAGGCGGTTGGGAGCGGAGAAGGGGGTGAGGAATAAGGAGGAGTGGGGTTTGGGATTGGGGAAGGCTTGGAAATGAGAGAGAGAGTAAAAATATTAAGTAAAACCGTAACAAAGACTATTTTAGTTATTTTGAAAGTTTAGAAATAAAACTGATTAAAAAAAAAAAATTCAAACCGATTTCAAACTAAAAATTTAGGACGTAAATTAATTCTTTTATCTATATACCTCATTTCACTTCCTTCTATCAAAATCTCAGCTCCTCTCGACCCGTCTCTGCAGAAACCATGGACGTTCTCTCAGTCTCGTCCCCTCTCTTCTCCTCAACCCCCAAGCTCTCCCACACCTTCTCCCCAAAACCCATCTCCCTCTTCCCCTCTTCCTCATCTTCACGCCTCCCCACCATCAAATCCGTCTCTCTCCAAACCCCAAAACCCTCCTTCTCGTTCTCCAAGGCCCAGTCAACTAACCCTTCCGTTCTTCTCAGCTCCGCGCCCCAGACGCCGGCGACGGCCATGAGAGGCGCCGAGGGCGACGCCATGGGGCTGCTGCTGAGGGAGAGGATTGTCTTTTTGGGTAGTAGTATTGATGACTTTGTGGCTGACGCTATTATCAGCCAGCTGCTTCTGTTGGATGCTCAGGACCCCAAGAAGGATATTAAGCTCTTTATTAACTCCACTGGGGGCTCTCTCAGGTTTGTATTGCTCTTTTCGCATCTGGGTTTGTTTCAATTTGTGTTTTGTTGGTTTTATACTGATAAAGATGTTAGCTTTTTCGAGTCGAGAACAGTTATGAATGGTAAAGGACACATTTTTTTTTGGGGGGGGGGGGGGGTATTGATTTGGGGGGTGTACTAGTTTCTTATCTTGACAATTTATGATAAAAAGAACCATTGAAATTGTTGTTTATGTGTAATGAGGACTTGAAGGTGTGGTGCTAGTTGATTGTTTATGATAATAGAGCAAGGTGCATGTATTGGGTGAGATTGAGAAGTAAAGTGTAATTTGATTTTAGTACAAGACAGGGTTCTAAGACAGGGAAGTACCATATTACGGCATTGTGGAAGGGCACGGTTTACCCTCCCACGCTAGTGCTTAGGATTCCAGGTTGTTGTCCCTTAGTGGTCGAAGTTATTTGTATAAATAGACATATGTGTTATCCCATGTCCTTCTTATTTATCACTTGAAGAGAAGTAACCTAAGATATCCGTAGTAAGGTATGAGTAAGACCGAAGCTTAATCAAATAGGGGATGCCATGTCTTGTAGGATTTATAATACCCTTCGGCCTTGTGGGAGTTACAGTTCAGAGTAGTTTAGCAGTTGTAGTCCACCTCAGGTGGAGGTGGAATGTATAGAGAAAAAGTTGGTGAAGGGTGACACCTAGAGTCGGGATGGATGATGATTATGGTGCTGTTTGCATTTAGCTCGACCTTAAACTCTGAGGTGGAGTGTATAGAGAAAAAGTTGGTGAAGGGTGACACCTAGAGTCGGATGGATGATGATTATGCTATGATGGTGCTGTTTGCATTTAGCTCGACCTCTCAGGTGGAGGTGGAACGTATAGAGAAAAAGTTGGTGAAGGGTGACACCTAGAGTCGGATGGATGATGATTATGCTATGATGGTGCTGTTTGCATTTGGCTCGACCTTAAACTTTTTGTGCTTGACAGATGAATGGGTTTGTTTGCATGCATGCACAGCTGGGTGACTCGCTCACTGGAATCACCGAATGCATAATAAATTCAATTGCAATGGATGAATCATGATCTTGTAACATAGGGACTAAAGATCTTGCTTAACTATCATCTTGAACTTTGTTCTTCTGTATATGCTTCATTGTTCCCTTGCTGCATCCTTGTTGATTTCTTACTTGCCTTTTTTCTGTTATGTCAGTGCCACAATGGCCATATATGATGTCGTTCAGCTTGTGAGGGCTGATGTCTCTACAATTGCGCTCGGCATTGCAGCATCTACTGCTTCAATAATCCTTGGTGGTGGCACCAAAGGAAAGCGTTTTGCAATGCCCAATACACGGGTTATGATTCATCAACCTCTTGGAGGAGCTAGTGGCCAGGCAATAGATGTAGAAATTCAAGCTAGAGAAGTGATGCACAATAAAGACAATGTCACAAGAATTATCTCAAATGTTACTGGTCGTTCATACGAGCAAGTTGAAAAAGATATTGACAGAGATCGCTACATGTCCCCCATAGAAGCAGTAGAATATGGAATAATTGATGGAGTTATTGATGGAGATAGCATTCTTCCTCTGGAGCCAGTCCCAGACAAGGTAAAACCAAGAATGAGTTATGAGGAGATTAGTAAAGATCCAATGAAGTTCTTGACACCAGACGTCCCTGATGATGAGATATATTAGTTTTGGAACATTTGAGCGAGAGGTACACCAGTCTGACTGCTTTCTGATTATGTGTTAATTGCATATAAGTTTGTGCCAAGGCCTGATATTTGAAAACCCAACATTTATGTAATTAAACCATAAAAGCATTGATGCTTTTTTATTCCAAAGTTTCAGTAGTTACTTCAGCTTTTATCTTTAATAAAACTCCTACTTTTAATTTTTTTTCCTCTGAACATGATGAGTTAAAGATGGTTTTGATTTTATGTTATTGGCTGGGAGCCTGGGACATGTATTTGAAGATTCTGGATTTGGTTGAGAGTGCCTGGGAAGTCATGGTCCGGATACCTCTTCGAATTGGTTACATTGGGTTTTCGAAAGACCAACCGGTGGTGCATGCGAAAACTGCATTGGCGTGTTGCAAAGATAGTTGTTTGCCTCCAAGTTTCAAACTCACAATAAGTGGTTTTGGTATTTCCATGAAAAATGAGACCCGTCTAGTCTTCGATTAAGTTTTGGTATTTATATAGATGTATGCATCATAATTTGCATTTGCAAAGCTTTAATCCAATTTGCTTGTCAAAGACTCAAATGGTAAGAAGAAAATGCTATTGTCTACTGCACGATGATATATGATCACATTCCTAACATCGCAACCTGAATGACAGATGAAGTATAGTTAATAGTAAAATCTTGACATGATTAGGAGAGGTGAACCCGAAAGCAAATCACCTGTTCCGGAAAACCCTATGCCAATCCTGTGCCACAAATAGTAATTTGACATCTGGCCACTAAATTTAACTAAGTTAACACTGTTGATACCCCCTTTGAAAACCTATGAAACCCAGAAATTTCGATCACAGCCCTTTTTCCCCTTGCTTTCTTCTTCCAAGAACCCAGCCTTACCTTTGTTCTCCTTCTTATCAGATCAAGACTCATTTGTTGTTGTTCTTCTTCTGTAAATTAAGTCCAACTTTACCCAAAGTTAGGTTTTCCAGATCTATAGCTCTCTCAAACCCACTTACATAACCTCATCGAAAAAAAACCCACTTCCATAAGCTATAGATCTGGAAATCCATAGAAGAAACAAAATCAAATTGCAACAACAAATAAACGAAAACAAATCTCAATTACTCTCACAACATCTGCCACACTGATCATCAATTTGAACCTCTCAGAACTTTTGGGAATGACACCACTGGTCTTGATTTCACATCCATATAGAACCCAAAATGAGAAGAAATGGGATATGAACTTAGATCAACCAAAAAGAAAGAGTTGCCTTCGTGTTTTTGTTTTTGTTTTTTCTTCCTCCACAAACTAAACGGTGTTAGTGAACAGTGAGTTAGTGGCCAGATGTCAAATTACTATTTGTGGCACAGGATTGGCATAGGGTTTTCCTGAACAGGTGATTTGCTTCCGGTAAACCCTAGTAGAAGGGGCTCTTGCAATTCTGCAAGAAACAAAAAAAAAAGAAAAAAGGAAAAAGAAAAAGACAAACTTCCGGGTTTGGGCTCAGGAACCCGAAACAGGGGACCGGGTCTTGGTTAAGGTTTTAGAACAAGGGGGGCGCGCTACCAAAGAAACCTTAAACCCCTCCGCCTCTTCCTATCCCTTCTTCTCTTCTCTCTAAAGCCATGGAACCCAGTTCAAACAACAACAAGAACAAGAAACCATAGCCTCACAGTTAAAGGTTGAACCTTTTTCAGAAACCCAGTTTGCAGAAACATGCGCTTTCTTCTTCATCGACCTCTTCATAAGCTTTCAGCCTTATCCTCAAGCACTTCTCTTCTTATGGCTTCCAAGCAACTCCTAAAGTCCGCACCTTTCACAAACCCATCTCCTCCTTCTCCACAAAATCACCTCTTTCACTCTCACAGACTTGTTTTCTCTGCATTTCCGCCCAAACCCACCTCCAAAGCTCGACCCTTTTGCCTCAGGACTAATGGGTATTCTTATGCTTCACCTGCCACTGTGAAAGCCCCAAAACCAGGTTTGGCCCCATTGATAATTCTCTACTTTAAGTCACATAAAGGTTGCTTAACACAGTGTTTCGAATATTGTTTAATTGTGTTTTGCGAATTCAATGTAGCTCATTTGGAGATAACAGATGAGCAGAGACGTGAGTCTCTGACGAAAAAGTTGAAGGAGATTGGCATTGATGATGAGATATGTGTACCGGCGCAGTACGGCCACTTGATCTGTCCAATGGTATGTTATCTAGTTTTGTTTCTGTGCCTGTACACTAGTTCTTATCAGCTGTTATTTTGGAGTGTAGTTAGTATCGGATAGCGAAATGTAAGTTTATGATATCTAAAGGATGTTCTATACAAGTATTGTTGTGATGAGTGGTGTTGATATGAGTAGAGTCAGTAGACAGAACAAAAACATTCAATGTGAGATAGGTGTTTCTTCGGAGTAGAGGGAAGTTGATACTTTTTTGTACATATTACTTACTGTGTTCAAGATTGCCGAAAGGGAAATCCAAAACTTAACACCCATAAAAGTCCTCTCGACCAGCTGCAATCTACTCTTAAAAGTTTTCTGTCTCATACTTCAATTAACCATGGCATTTGAGAGAACCAAAGATAATCTTTCTTGGCAATTCCCCTTTTCAGGTTGGAGATACATTTAAGGGCGGGATAGGCCATAAAATTTTGAAAAAACTCTAGTGGGGAGTAGATTAAGGAGATTTTTGTTTTTTCGTGAAATATATCTAGTGTAAAGACTTAGGGAATTGGAGTGGCCATGATATGCTACAGATCAGCTTGGAATAGTATTCGTCTTTCTTTTCTTTATATGAGTAAGAGAAAGAATAAAAGTTCCAGTATTAATCGTATTGACTTCTCTTATGCTAGTGCGAAGGTGGTGATTCAGAGGAAAAGAGCTTATCCATGTTTATAGAAAAAGATTGGTATGCTTCTCTTCTGCTGGTGTTTTACATACTTTTCATCCTATTTATTAACATATTACAATTTTCTTACTTGTATATTGGCACTTATGAGTTCTTAGGAGTTATGCTACCTGGCAGTGCCACCGCCGAAAATGTGATTGGAAAGGTAGAACAATGGTATGATGATTTCTGCATCCAAGTTCTGTTTGGAATAAATGTATATTACAATATATTGCAAACTGATGGATACGAGAGTCACTGGGCTACTGTTACCCTTTATTTGCAGGCCTTTGCAGGAAGCAAGTCTTCTTATGAAAAATCAAAGAATAGCACGACAGATAAGACAAAAAGGGAAATCACAGTGGAAAGTTTAGGACTGGAACCACTTTGTGAGGAGGTTAAAACATATTATTTTGTGAAGTCTGACTGCTTATTATCAGTAAACTATAGTTTCTTACTGCAGCCTGGGTTTAAAATCATCTTCTCTTATTTCAGGTTCTTGCATTTTTTTTGGAGCGAGGAATATCAAGGGAAACAGTGGTGAGGAATAAAGTAATGCAAAAGCGTTGTTTCACACCAGAACAGGTGCATGAGGCTAAAGGAAAATATGACTTTCCCCTTTCATCATTATATTTGGATGTTCATGATCTTTGCTGTGTATATTATAACCACTGTATTGCTGAGTAAGTACAGTAATCTGGATCATTAGACTGTAGAAGTATCACCATTTGTCTGAATCAAAACTGAACTGCACCGATGAAATGGGATCGTATGTTTTGTTGATTAACATGAAAAAATAATACGGAATGAGGCTACATATTATAACTTCAGGTTCCTTAGCTATATGTCAATGAATTTCCAGATAGATAACCCAAAAAAAGTGGGCCTTAATTTCTCATGGATGAAACTAAGGTTTCATAATGGTTTGGGCTTATAATTTTTTATATGTGACATTTCATGTATGTGACATTTCATCAGCTTATAATTTGTTACATGTGTAATTTTCATGTATGTAACATTTCATCAGCTTATTTGTTATATGTGTGTCATTCATCTGCTACATCCTCTGGTTACAATTTTGATAAATCATCTTGCAAATATTGATTAATCCTGAACAGATATTCATAGCAGACTTTCAAGTGTTATAGTATATAAAGCATGAGAATATAAAAAAATGGTATATAACTGTAGAGACTTGCATTCAAGTTTAACTGCCCCTTTAATAAAGATTGAGCTTCAATTATCTCTATAATCTGAATTAAGAAACTCGGGGACCTGAGGTGACAAAATAATTTTCTCATTCCAGACTTCTGAGGCAAATATTCCATTCTAGTCTCTTCAACCTAATGTTACTGTTATTCTTCAGTAGGTAACTGCTTCTGAATATTTAAATGCAGATTTATATTGCATTTACTTATTGGAGGAATGGAAAGCTGATTAGTTGCAAGTATCGAGACATCAACAAGAAATTCTGGCAGGTATATGCAACGAATGATACTTTTACAGATATAAACCAACTATTTTCACAATCATGTTGAGCATATATCATAATGAGGATGCTGTATATTTTTATTAACAGCAATAATATATCTTTCCGGACCCTATATGTGCATGCACACCGACACATATAGCAGAACAATACATTGACTGATATCAATGCCTCTATATGGGGAGGATTTTGAACTTTAAGACATGATCCTCATAAGACATTGTCTGGTTTACCTTTTTTCCTTTTTGTTTTTTTCTTTCCGCTTCAAGTAGAATTAGTTTCAGGATGTTTACATGTTCATTTCACTATTTTGCTTTCAGGAGAAGGATACTGAAAGGATTTTTTACGGGCTGGATGATATAATGGATACAAATGATATTATCATTGTATGATTCCATCCCCTTGTCAGTTTATGATGCCTTAATGAATATTGTGGCAACTTATCTCTATTATCTTCGTTTTATAATTTAGGTAGAAGGCGAGATGGATAAGCTTGCAATGGAAGAAGCTGGCTATTGTAATTGTGTAAGTGTTCCTGATGGTGCTCCTCCCAAGGCTTCTCCTCCCGATAAAGATGTGCCACCTGAAGAGCAGGTTTGTGTCTCTATATCCTTCTATTACTTTGATTCATGTAACTTTTTAATAATGGATATGCAGTTTGGGCTCCTCTATGCTCCATAAAAGAACTGGATATACATGAAAAGATCTTGGTAGCCTGAATATATTAACATCTTCTATTGGACTGGACTAGTTTCAGTGGCTACTGTTAATCCAAACGATCCAATTCACCAAATCCCAAAGTTCTGTATCAGTGAGGTCCCTATATTCTCAATGGTAGTTCCAGTAACTATATTGAGAGGTGAAAAAGGCGCAACAGGCCACTAGTGTAATTGATTCAATAATTATCAATATGCGTAAAGAAACGAAGATTTTAAAGATAGTGATCATGGTTTCCAAATTCAAATATGACTTCTCTCAAACAAAATTTTGCATTACTTATTATTTCTTTAATTTTATTAGTTTATATTATTACTTGTATAATTTGGTAAGGCACAGCAGGGGTTTTACTTATGAATCTACTCACTAGACAGATTTATATATGCTTATATTTGGATCTGATGCTCCTTTGTCTCTTCTGTAAAGCTAGGATACAAAGTATCAATTTCTGTGGAACTGCAAAGAGTACTTAAAGAAGGTTGGCAAATACATTTCTCGCTATTATTTAAAACACATCAGTATAGGACTTCATGGATTTGGCTCCTAATTTGAATTGATTTTGATAGGAATCACGCATTATTCTTGCCACTGATGGAGATGGGCCTGGCCAAGCCCTAGCTGAAGAACTTGCCCGCCGCCTTGGAAGAGAAAGGTTTTGATGATCGTCTCCCATTGTTATTATCTTTTGGTTAGGTTGGAGTCCATTTGGTAGTAATAACATTCCCGTCCATGTTATTGCAGATGCTGGAGAGTCAGCTGGCCAAAGAAAAACAACCAGGTTGAACACTTCAAGGATGCAAATGAGGTCAGAGACACAGCATATATATTGAATTACGATGCAGATTAGTTAATACCCTTTTTTTTTTTTAATATTATCTCGTTTTAGTAGCCAATCCCTGACAATAATTTTGTGCAATAGCACCTTAACTTTTCTAGTTTCTGCCATTATTCCCCCTGGCTATCATTTTTTGATGTCATCATCCAATTTTGCCACTAAGGTGACCTTGTGTGCTTTACACTAGAAGGTAGTTTTGTCCATTTCATTTTACCAAAGCTCAACCTCCAAGGGAAAGCTGAAAAATATAGGTGAAAAGAGATAAGGCCTCAAGTTTCATGAATCAAACTCTTTTTATTGTTCAATTTAATCACGTCTTGGGCCTAGGCAATATGTAGAAGACAAAAATAGTCTTAGATGAAGTGAAATAGAGTGATATTCATAAATTGGATGAAATCATCAATATTGATGGTTAGGGGGACAGTGTCAGAATTAGAAAGTTAGTGTGCATTTAAACAAAATGTTTCTGTAAGGGGTATATTGATAACTGGGTGAGAACTTTGGGCAAAATAGACATTTGACTATTTAAGGCTATTTATGTGTCTGATATGCAGTATAATGATTAAGAGAAGATCATTTTAGAATAGTTTATAATATTCAGTATGCATGCATATGCATGTACCGACATATGTATGCATAAGAAGCTGGTGCAATTCTGGTTTCGTAATAGCATTTTCTTGTGAGCTGTGATATTATCTCTAATACATGATACAAATCCTCAACCAGCATGCTTTAGGGCAACAGATTAAATTCAAAACAGGTGAACATATTGTGCGAGGATTTGTATTATATGTGTCTTCTTATGGAACTGAAAATGATCTCATCATTGCCAGTTTAATGTTTTCTTTTGAACAGCCATCCTAAAAGACATTGCACTTTAAGATCACTGTAGCAATCCTTACTGTCCCTTATAATTTGCTCGTGCAGGTTCTCATGTATTTGGGACCTGATGTGTTGAAGGAAGTAATCGAGAATGCTGAGTTATATCCTATCCGTGGATTGTTCAGATTTCAAGATTACTATGATGAAATTAATGCATATTACCATCGGACGTATAAACATGATTGTGGTGTCAAAACTGGGTGGAGAGATCTGGATGAGTTATACAAGGTAAGGATAAACTTGTACATTTCTAAGTGATATATCTAGTACTGGATACATAATTCTTGTTTAAGTTGAGATGATATTATAATGTATGTGATCATGACGATTTTTAAATATTGGATGAATTTGCTTTGCCATGTATTGGCAGAAAGAGAAACACTATTCATCAGATTTTCTATCAGTTTGCATATTTGGAATTTATAAGAATAGTAAAACAAGGATCATGTGATTTAAGTGCAATAAGTAAGATTAGCATGTCTTCCAAGAAAAACAAATTTACCATCGAGAGTCATTCTGAAAGTATCCCCTAAACTCTCACAACTCAATTTGATAAAGCCTCTAGAACAAAGGGATACTATCATAAAATTCCTTAGTATGCCGTCAGTTGTCAATATTCTATTTATGAGTACTACTGTTCTTTCGTTATCATATGTATGTTGAAAAATATGCTTTTAAGGAGTTGAGGACTAGTGCGTGCGCACATACATATATTTATATAAATGTATATTATATATATTTTTCCTAATGTTTATGTTGTAATTTATAAAGGTTGTCCCGGGTGAGTTGACTATAGTAACAGGAGTTCCTAATTCAGGCAAGAGCGAGTGGATTGATGCTCTCTTGTGCAATCTCTATGAAAGATATGATTGGAAGTTCGCACTTTGTTCTATGGAAAACAAGGTAAAGCTTATTTAATTATTAGAATTTTCTGTTTTCCCCTATATGACCTTGTTCCTTCTTATTTGGATATGTGATTTGTATAGAAAAGTATGGCTTAGTCATGCTTTTAATTTGAAAGATGTTAAAACTTTTGAATTGAGAACAGTAAGAATTGCTGGAATTTTGTTCTCTCTTGCTGGCCTTTTCCAAGAATTCTAAATTGTCTAATCTTTTCTAACCTGCATATAAAGTATGTATTCTTCATGATCTGAAAACAAGGTAGAAATGGAACTAATATTGTGAGTTTGAGACCTTGTGATCCAAGACATGTATGAGGTTTTTTTGTAACCTTGTGATCCAAGATTTGTCTGAGGCTTGTACTTTAGACCACGTAGGGGTGTTCTTCATGTACGAGGTGTAATTGCTTTCTTTCTAACCACATTCCCTCAAGTCATAGTTGCAGCTTCTTCTTCTTTTTCTTTTATTTTTTCTTTATTTCTTTCTTTTTTGATGTTGCTCTTTCATAACCTTTCTCATTAATGATTTACAGGTTAGGGAGCATGCACGAAAGCTGCTGGAGAAACACATACAGAAGCCTTTCTTTGATGGACGGTGAGTTCTTATCGACATTCTTTGTTATTTCTAGATGTTTTTGGGTGTGACTGTTGTCTATTGTACTCAAGTACAATATTAACCAATAAGGCTTTGGTTATGAGTGGAGCAAAGAACTTACTGATTTCAGTTATAATGCTCTCAGTTTGCTATTGGTTGCAAGAGATTTAATCTATTGCAGTTTATTATACTTGTCATATCTCATTTGGCAAGCTATTTGTTTTTAGACTATGTTTATTCAACATTTTGAAATATAAAGTTAGAGTAGCACAAACAAAAGGCACAAAAAATTAATCAATTATAAATAAGTAAATCTGAACTTGCATTGAAAAAACAAAGCATAAGCAAGGAGTGGAAAAGCATAAGCATGAGTTTTCATCTCTTTTGTTCTCAATGACGAAGGTCTGAAAAGTGTCTCAGAAGCCTTTCTTCATGCTGACAAAGGTCTGATCAGTTTTTGCAGTTCTACACTTATTAAAAATGTTTGGTTAGGTATGGCGCCAAAGCCAAAGCAAAACTGATATAAATATCTAGCTTTTTTTAATTCCCAAGCACCCAATTCCTTTCGCAAATAAACTAATAACAAACAAAAAGCAAGCGATGGGTTAAGATCTTCTGCATGCAGATGGAAACTTATGGTCTACAACATGGCGATTTTCTCTTATATTGGTCAATAAATTTGACTTCTATATATCCTACCGGGTCTGCCTAGATAGTTACAAATTGATTATTGTGATCATATATTGTAACTTATCAGTCTAGATCTTCTATTATTTTCACAGTTTGTTTGTTGCCTTTATTTGTGTAATATGGTGCTATGGTGCTTTTCCAGTATAGGTAAAGAATTTTTTCTAATGCACTGTCGATTTCAACTTTTCATTGGTTGACTATAGCTATGGTGGTCCTGCTGAACGAATGAGTGTTGAAGAATTTGAGCAAGGGAAACAATGGTTAAATGAGACATTTCACCTCATAAGGTAGGCTGCAGTTTCAAGAATTATTGAATGAGCATAGAATGTTTATGAATTGTGTGTTTGTGAACCACCAGGTTATATCTATAATTTATCAATAAAAAATAAATTGTAGACTTCATCGAAAGAAATACCTTGTGGAGTAAAAGTCTTTGATTGCTTTAGAGTTCTGATTATATTGGGGCTCGTTTGATTGTACTCCTATCATGTTACAGGTGTGAGGATGATTCTCTTCCAAATATCAAATGGGTTCTTGATCTTGCACGAGCAGCAGTACTTAGGCATGGGGTGCGCGGACTTGTAATTGATCCTTACAATGAGCTTGATCATCAACGCCCACCAAACCAGTGAGTCTTTACAATACATTGTGTGTGTTGTGATTTTTAATATACTTCTGTTTTGTACATGTAAACGTGAACAAGCCCAGGAATAATGCTGAATTTCTTACTTCAAAGTTCTTATTCTACTCTTTAATCTTCCTAACATTAGTGAAATTTTACTGGTATAAGCTATATGGGACATTTAAGAAATTAAGTTACTGCTCTGTATGCATGGTCATTAGCCTAGTCTTGTATTTGGATAAGGACACTCTTTCCAACTGTTTTGGGTTGTTAGCATTGGTATTTGTCTTTATTGATCAATTGGGAAAGAGATAGGAAACTGGGAATAGTCATCATATTCACATAATTTAGAAGGTATCTTCTACCATGCTTATTATGGCTCATCGAGTTTCTTGTAATTTAGTTGCATGCCATAATCCTTTTTTAACACTTTCTACAGTTGCTTACGAGAATATCACCAATACTTGTAACAGGACGGAAACAGAGTATGTAAGTGAGATGCTTACCAATGTCAAACGGTTTGCTCAGCATCATGCTTGTCATGTTTGGTTTGTAGCACATCCCAGACAGGTCGGCTACTTTTGACTATGAATGTCTCGTTTTCTTTTCATGTTATCTCTCTAATTATGTACCTTGTAACAGTTGCACCATTGGGTAGGGGGTCCTCCTAATCTTTATGATATAAGTGGAAGTGCACATTTCATAAACAAATGTGACAACGGAATTGTAATTCATCGTAATCGGGATCCAGATGCTGGGGAGCTTGATAAAGTACAGGTGAGTGCTGTACCTAGATTATCCATGGGCATTTACACATACAATTCTGTTCATCCTCATTGTTCACATAAAATCCCATCCACCGCATCTAACAAACCATGGCCATCACTCATTGTGATTGATACTAAATGTTGCTATCTATCTGTAAACTGCAATTCATAGGTATGTGTTCGTAAGGTACGGAATAAAGTCGCAGGGACCATAGGTGACGCCTATTTGACATATGATAGGTACAGTAAAACTTTAAGATTGTGGCTTTATCGATCCATGTTTGATTCCAAGGATGGATTATTCATGAAACATAACTACTGCATGTATCCAGATTTGAATTATCCATAGTAGCATACCAGTTATACTAAGAAGCATTTTGCTATACACACCAGTTATACTTGTTCAAGTGATTTCCCTTCTCTTTTTCTTTTTTTAGGCAACCATTTGAGAGAGTCCGTAATTTTCAATATAAAAAAGACTCTTCTAGTTAATTTACTTCTGTTGAGATTGTAGATTTTGAATATTGTTTTATGATCAAAAGAGGAAACATGAAACTACTCCAGTCTTTTCGAGGAGGGCAAGAACCTGCTTTTTGGAGCCCAATATGTTGAAATGGTATCATCACCTGAAAAAAGAAAGGAAAAGATTAAAGAAACTAGACACATTGGTAGCCAAAAATAGTGATTCCAATACGTCATTTGATGCTACTAGATTGTTATTTTCCTGTCAAGCCATTTGTGTACTTTTCTTCTTATGCAATTATATTGTTCTTACTCTCCCCGTCAGCTTTACATGGGAAAGTTATATGCTCAAATACTTTGGAATACGCATGACGTTTTCAATGTTGTGCTTGAGCAGGGCAACTGGTCGATATATGGATATTCCGTAAGCAAATGAGGGGAAATAGCAAAATTACGCGATCAAGTGCTTGTACAGCGGGAATCTTCTAGCATCTGCAGTGTCTGGTGAGCTTAACTTACTGATGCCCTGTGTGCCTTTTCATTTCATGAAACACCATGATGGTGACAACAACCAAACAACGGCTCTGTCTGTGATTCACGGTAAATGATTGAGCAGGGGAATAGCCACCTTGAAATTTTGTACATTTGATGATATTCCCTACTATCAGATATGTGGGATTTGGTGATTTATTAGGTGTACTGAAACAATGTAATAGGATCAAACTAAGAATGTTGTATTATTGCACCAGGATCTCTAAATATTTCGTTGTATCTCAACCAAAGGAGATGTGGGATTTCATCCTTGCTGTGTTGTAGGTGGACAGAGCATAATTGGAGCTAGATTGATGATTAGTAGTGGACCATCTCTCCCTCTAATTCACATGGTGTGCTACAGGTTAACCTACTAATCAGTTGCTTAAGGCCCAAGTCAAACACACCTCACCTGCCAATGTAAATTGCCAGGTGGCACCATATAACAAGCCTGTCACCCGGGAAATCAGGATTTTTTTATTATTTTTTTCAATTTTTCTGAGAAAATTTGGGTTAGCTAATTGGATGGTTTGGACCTACAAACGAATATAATGTTTTTTTCTTTATAAAGAAGCACAAAGAATTGGACCGTTTTTGGTGGGTAGTAGCTGGTTTCATAAAGGAGTGAGACGATGCGTTTCTTTTTGTCTATGAATTCGAAAGACAGTAGAACCTTAGCATATGAGGTGTCTAATGATCACAAAGGAGGATTTGCGAGCATGAAAAGCCTGTCATTTCCTTTTATTAAAGTTGATGCAAAGATAGTGAATCTCAACTTATTGTCTTATGGATTCCTCACAAAGATGACCTATCTGAAAAGCAATCCTCAAACATACTGCACCTCATCTGAATAACGTGACTCAACTGAAGTTTTCATTTTTCGTAAATACGCTTTAGATGTGAAATGTAACATAAGATACGGGAAGTGAATGTTATTCCGATACATTAAACCATGAACCCTCGTGATAAAATACGGGAAGTGAATGTTTCTTTTGAAACTGATTAATACAAACATAACGTTCCGATATCATATGTCGATTTAACTGTCAAATTATGTCTCTATTATTCTTGCCTTGCTAATCTGTCCCATTATTGTTGGTTATGGAAATCTAGCTGTACAAAGAAACCATACAGAAAGAAAGAATCAAAAACCAAAATTTGCCAGTGAATCAATGTCCCGTTAAATGACGAAGACTCGGTCAAAGCCCTAGCACCAATGAAATGCTCCGCATGAAGTTAAAGCACTCGAGCCTCGACCATACACGATCATTCTCTCCTGTCATAACGTGGGCCCCCCAATTCCCCCAACGGCTCTGCGGTGGCCTCCAGCTAAGTAACCGTTACTGGGCCCCGCACCCTCTCTTCTCGTCTCTCGAAATATATAGCCGTTGTAACCCTCACTCTTATACACACAAGGCCCTCCCTCCTCTCTTCTATCTCTCTCTCACCAAACACACAAACAGACCATCTCTCTGCAATCGAGCTTGATTCTGAAAATGACTGTTGAGGAGACCCAGGTGGCGGTCGAGGAGCCGGTGAAGGAGTGCGAGAAGGCTGCTGTTGCTGAGGGTTTGGTGGAGGAGGCAGCGAAAGTTGAGAAGAGCTCTTCTTACAAGGAGGAGAGCAACTATCTTTCCGATCTCAAGGAGTTCGAGAAGAAGGCTTTGGTTGAGCTCAGAGCCAAGCTCGAAGAAGCCATCTTGGGGAACAATATCTTCAAGAAAGATGAGCCCAAGAAGGTTGAGGAGAAAACAGAGGAGGCTGAGGCAGAGCCTGCTGTGAAAACAGAGGAAACAGAGCTTGCTGTGAAAACAGAGGAAACAGAGGCTGTTGAGAAAACAGAGGCTGCTGTGAAAACAGTGTGTGCTGAGAAACCAGAGGAAGGAGAGACGGCACCAGAATTGGCTGAGGAGAAAGAACAAGTGGTTGCTCCAGTATGCAAGGAAGAGGCCAAACCCGAATCCAGCCAAGTGGTGGATACAGATATCTCACTCTGGGGTGTGCCTTTGTTCCCTGGTAAAGGGTCAGAGGGGACTGATGTGGTGCTATTGAAATTCTTGAGGGCTAGGGAGTTCAAGGTGAACGAGGCTTTTGAGATGCTGAAGAAGACTCTGCAGTGGAGGAAGGAGTCCAAAATTGATTCAATTTTGGAGGAGGAGATTTGCTCTGATCTGAGCTCTGCCGCTTACTTGAACGGAGTTGATCGTGAAGGCCACCCTGTTTGCTACAACATCTTCGGAGTGTTTGACAATGAAGAGCTTTACCAGAAGACGTTCGGGAATGAAGAGAAGAGAGGCCAATTCTTGAGGTGGAGGGTTCAGTTGATGGAGAAGAGTATTCAGAAGCTTCAATTGAAGCCTGGTGGTGCTACTTCTCTGCTTCAGATCAATGACCTCAAGAACTCGCCTGGACCGATCAAGAAGGAGCTTAGGGTTGCAACAAAGCAGGCTGTTGGGCTCTTGCAGGATAATTACCCTGAATTGGTTGCCAAAAATGTAAGCTTTTCGCCTTTCCTAACATACTTGCTTTACCAATTCGAAATCTGTTTCGTTCTAAATTGATGGGTTTTTGTTTAAATTTGATTGTAGATTTTCATCAATGTTCCATTCTGGTACTATGCACTCAATGCTCTACTGTCTCCATTCTTGACTCAACGAACCAAGAGCAAGTTTGTGGTGGCTCGCCCCGCTAAGGTCACTGAGACCCTTCTCAAGTGAGTCATTTCCCTCCATTAAAGATGTAATTTTGACTCCAATATAAGCTAGAATTTGAGAATGAACTAACATCGTGTTTACAATCAGGTACATTCCAGCTGAGGAGATACCAACTCAGTATGGAGGCTTCAAAAGAGAAGATGACACAGAGTTCTTCTCTTCCGAAGATGGTTCTGTTTCCGAGCTAACTCTCAAGGCCGGATCAACCCAAACCATAGAGATTGAAGCAGCTGAGGTACTATTAATTTTTTTAATTTATAAGTTTGATTACTCTTGCTACAGGGTTTCAAGAGATTAATCGAGTGAAATGCTTTTTTCTGATGTTTACAGGCTGATAGTAGCACATTGGTTTGGGATGTTAGTATTTTGGGATGGGAAGTGAATTACAAGGAGGAGTTTGTTCCAAGTGATGAAGGGTCATACACCATCATTGTTCAGAAGAAGAAGAAGATTGGAGCTAATGAAGGACCTGTCCGCAACACTTTCCGAAGCAATGAGCCAGGGAAGGTTGTCCTGACAATTGAGAACACTTCGAGCAAGAAGAAGAGGGTTCTGTATCGGCACAAGACCAACAAGTGCATTTGAGAGTTGAACTTGAGGAATGAATATGGGACATAGTGAGAGCATTATACATATATATGATTAGAATTCATTCTTTTGAGGTTGGGAACAATAGGTGAGTGTGTGAGAGAGGATAGAGAAATTGACTGTTCATTCTTTTGCAGAATCACTATGGTCCAGTGTTTAATATGTTTGAAGTGTATCATTTCCTTTTTCGGATTTTCATCCCAAAGACATTGAGAGTGAAATATCTATTGATTTATTCATTTGGAAAAATTTCTCATGACTTGATTCCCTTTAGTCAACCTTTTTATTTGCTTAACAGGACTTGAAGACGAGCTCCAATTGATAAAATCCTAAGATACACAACTTGAAAATTTCTCAATTAAGATGAGTACACATCACAAAAACAACACTACCATGTTTATCTGGACCACTCAACTCATCTAGTATTCTAATTAGTTCAGTAGCAATGGAAATCTAAAAAAATTTCGAAAACATGAACTCCCTCTTGGCAAGTTAAACGAAATGGAAATGTCCCTAAAGCACAGTAGCAGCAGCAATAAACATGTAGAATCAATGGAAATGACAATTTGGTATAATAACAATTAATTTCAAGCCACGAAATTAACACCAGGAGAAAGAAGTTGGAGCAAGAAGGCACAATAACGGATGGATAGGAAACTGCAGCTCAGCAAAAACACACTGGTATTCTGTTGGCAAGTTACTCATGGGCAATTTTGAATTTCCCAACAGCTTATTTGTCAGTTCACTTACATCGTATACAAATCTGAAAAAAATTTATTGGACATCTAAAAGCACTTCCATCATATACAAATCTGCAAAAAATTCATTGGACATCTAATAGGACTCCTGCTCAAAAATCATTGGACATCCTTTTACTACTTCTGTTACTAATGTATTCATAGAAAACTGCATTTTGCAAGGCTGAAACAGCCCTAAAACTCAAATTGCATGTTTGGTAACCAGGATAAGTTGGGCTTGGACTATGTAAGCCCAAAAATTAGTCTCTGTCCTATGTTTGGTGGAGACCGGGACTCAATTAAATGAGTTTGTGGAGTCCATGTGTCCTCTCCACACCGTGCTACATAGAGACCCCAATTTTGAGGGGTTTACATAAGCGCGACTCTCTCGTTCTCTTCTTCACTTCGTTGTCCCTCGTCTCTCTCAACTTCGCTGCTTCTCCAAGAGGACCAATTCGTCGACTGCTTGTGAGTACTTTGCTTTGCTTCAATTCGTCAAATGCTCCAGGTGAGATCTCTCTCCTCTCTTACTTTCTCTTTCTCTTAGTCTCTCATCTTCAACCCCTCTTTACTGTTCTTTTGAAATTGTTTGTGGGTTGTAGTTATTTCATTGATTGATTAGGAATTCAATGTCGATTTGCTAAGAATTTATTAATTTCATCTTCTTCTTGCTCTACAAATGTCTTTGTTTTTTTTTCCCACTGATTTGGTGTCGAGTGAGATCTCTCTCCTCTCTTACTTTATCTTTCTCTCAGTATATCATCTTCAACCCCTCTCTACTGTTTTTTTGAAATTGTTTGTGGGTTGTAGTTATTTCATTGATTGATTAGAAATTTAATGTCGATCTGCTAAGAATTTATCAATTTCATGATTGAGTCTTCTTCTTGTTCTACAAATGTCTTTTTTTTTTCCACTGATTTGGTGTCAATCTGCTAATAATTTATGAATTTCGTGGATGAGTCTTCTTGTTCTACAAACATCTTTGTTTTCTTCTTTTGGTTAGTTCATTGATTTAATTGTTTATGTGAATCTTAGATATGGATCGAAGACAAATTTTGTTGCTTTTATTGGTGGAGTTGTGGCACCTAGAGACCATGTGTGTTTGCACTATGCTTATTCTACTGATGTTTAAGTTGAAGAAGAAGACGTGTTTAAACACGTGCCCTAACTAATCGTTCATTCATTAGACATGAAACTAGTTTGATTAATTTAGATAGTATCATAGGCAATAGTGACACTGAGTGTGTAAACGAACTAAGAATGGATATAAGGTGTTTTGGCCTGTTGTGTGAACTACTACGTGTTGATGGTAGGATAAAGAGTGATGGTTTGGTGTCTGTAGAAGAGCAAGTATGTATGTTTTTACATATACTTGCACATCATATGAAAAATCATACTATTGGAGGTAGATTTTTTCGATCCGGAGAGACTGTGAGTAGATACTTTAATTCTATTCTACAAGGTGTTTTACGATTGCAAGAGAGTTTGTTGAGGGTACCTGATCCAGTGCTTGCTAATTGCACAGATCATCGTTGGAAGTGTTTTAAGGTTACTTTGTTGTAGGGTTTTTATTTTTTTATACATGGTATATGTATGTGTTGTTAATAAACTTTATATTTTTCTTGTAATAGAATTGCTTGGGGGCACTAGATGGTACTTACATTAGAGTACGTGTGCCTGCAATTGATAAGCCAAGATGTCGAGCAAGAAATGGTGAAGTTGCAACATATGTATTAGTTGTTTGTTCTCGTGACATGCAATTTATATTTGTTTTACCAAGTTTGGAGGGATCGGCATCTGTTAGTACATAGCCAAAATACTTGGCTAAGCCGAGAATACGGTACAATTACCCGGTCGAGATAGCCCTGGTGGGCCCTTCACAGACATCCAAGGAAGGAAGGGCCGGTAACAAACCGATTGCCAAAGTCACTCTAACGGCAAAACACCCCCAAAAGAGGAGACACTCCAAAGGAGGGCAAAGAGTCCCACATTGGAAACAAGCTCAAGGTACACAAGCTTAGCCTATAAAACAAGCTCAAGGTACACACATCTATACACTTACATACTCAGATATATATACTCTCTCCTACTTTCATTCCTCTACCCGTACAAGTGCACATAGCTCACTTAAGCATCGGAGAGTCGAAGACTGGGCCACCCCAGTCCCGACCCCGTGACGCTGTCATTTGTGCGGGTACCGAGTGGAAGCCCCTCAAGAATTCTACTTCGTTCCGCCCCGCGACCACTTCCCGGCTCGGGACGTAACAGGTAGAAACAATTGGCGCTAGAAGGAGGGTCCCCTATCTTGTGGAACTCCCACTTGCCTCGGAACTCAGCACCATGGTGATTATTGATGACCCCGTGGACCCTGGCACTCAAGTAGAACCTCAATCCGGCGACACATCCTTTCCCCAAACCAGCAGCCCAGCCCCCATTAACCATTCCGACCCCGCCACAGCCCTTGAAATCCTCAAGCGGGACTTCCATGCATTTCGCGAGCAGACGACAAAAGAAAGGGCAGAAACGGAAGCGTACCGAGTACGCATAGCTGAGTTGGAGAAAGAGCAGTTCTTGCTCCGCGTCACGTTAGAGCATCGTACCGTGTACAACGATAGCTTGGACCGCGCGGCACGAATTGCCGGGACCTCGGATTCTCTCCAAGGCCAGACTGGTTCCATACTCCCGGGAGGGCCTAGCCAAATTGTATACATGTCCCATCCCCTAACCCACCCCTCATTTCCACTCCAGGCCCCCAACCATCAATCCTCAATGACTCCCCTCTGCCACATCAACCTAATCCATCCGCCCCACCAATCTCCACTTCCACCACTGCCAACTCTCCCAACCCACCTCTTGACATGCCAACCCGCCTACTGCTCCAACTTAGCCAAACTGTCACGCAATTAGCTTCACGGGTTGAAGGCGTCGAGAGTCGCGGGGCTCAGCGACCCTTGTTCTCTGGTTTCGGACATCGCCCAAGCCCCTTCACACCCCGAGTGCAGATGGAGAAACGGCCTCCGGGAGCCAAGCCCTTCAAGATGGATAAGTATAAAGGTACAGGAGACCCTCATCTCCATCTTGAGACGTTCTTCTCGCTTTGTAGCTCCTCTGGCTACAACGACGCCATAGCCTGCCATGCCTTCCAAGAGACCCACTCGGAAGAGGTACTCAGTTGGTTCCTCAGCCTACCACCCAACTCCATAGACAGCTTCGACCAACTCTCGGAACGTTTCCTCAACCGTTTCATACTGCACACCAGCATCTACCGCACTGTAGACGCCCTGTTCCACATCAAGCAGAAAGAGGGCGAAGGCCTCCATGAGCTGCTGTCTCGGTGGCAATCTGCCACGGCGCGGTGCCACAACTTAGAACCTCGCGTGGCAGAGCAGGCTTTCCGTCAGGCCCTCCTCCCCGGCAGTTTCCTGATGGAGATCAACAAGAACCCTCCAGGATCCTATGATGCCTTGATGGACCTGGCGGTACGGTGGGCCCGTGCTGAATTTGCCACTTTCGAACGTCCCGCCCATGCCATACTAGCTCTTACTGCCCCGGCACCAGATGAGCACTTTGGCCGCGGGCAAGAGAAAGGACAATCACATGGCCCATCCCGAGAACAGGGGCGTGGCTCCGATCGTCGCTATGGAGGACAGAGAAACCGCGACCACCCTTACAAGTCAAGGGACCAGAGCCCCCCACAGCAACATCGTCGTTCTTCCCCGCCACCTCATTATGAAGTACACACTACCCTGACCACTACATATGAGGACATATGGGCCAGGCACAAGGATCTCATCCCCTACCTCCCAAAAGCAAGTTTCCAAAAAAGCCCCGGCGAGCCACCGGCAATAGGTACTGCGCCTACCATGACAATAATGGCCACACAACAGAGCAGTGCAATGGCCTCCGCAATGCAATCGAGTATCTGATCCAGAAGGGGCAACTACACCAATACTGTGCCCTCGCCACAGGAGCCAACGCCATTGAAGTGCATGGCCAGATCCTAACCTTGCATGGCGGAGCCCCACGGTTCCCCCACGCCAACCTTCTGTGAAACGGCAATGCACGGCACCCTCAGAAATCCTAGACATTCAACGCGGTGTCACGATCACCCCATCAGCGTGGGATCAAGTGACATTTCGCAACGATGAGGATACCCTGCATTGCCACCACAGCGAGCCATTCATCATCAATGTGCAGGTGGACCATTACAGATGCCACAGGGCTCTAGTGGACACAGGTGCCGTCGTAAGCGTCATGTTTTCTGACTGCTACCAAGGACTCCGGCGGAACCGCACTAAGCTGTACAACAACCACGACCCACTTGTCAGCTTCTCTAGCGAAACAGTACAGCCGTTAGGCTCAGACCGCCTAACCGTGTCAGTAGGAACAGCTCCTTACCGCTCTTCCATTACGGCCCGCTTCCTCATTGTCGACTGCCCCTCATCATACAATCTCATCTTAAGGCGGGACATCCTCTGGGGGTTGCAGTGCTTCATAGCTAGCCACATGCTTCTCATGAAGGTTCCTACCCCTGGCGGCACCCTAACAATTAAAGGGGATCGAGCAGCTATTGAGCACGGCCATCATAACGCCATCCAACAGCGAAAAGGAGCCCATGAGATGCTGTCTCTCAACCCCCCGGAACCCATAGATGATCCCCGGGATGACACAAAGGGGTGCAGGATAGAGAACTCCGCGACCTAGTCCTACAATTTTTGCCTTGGCCTCGAAAGCCGGTACTTCATTGTTACTAGTGTATATACAATAGCCCAGTAGTGGCTTCACCTATGTATACTTTGCCCGCTAGCGGCTACATCTAAGTACAATGAAGTGTTTTGTCACTCACATGCTATACTTTGCCCCCGCAACACAGGGCCACAAAACAAACAAAAGTATACAGCAAGACAAACAAAAAGGTTACACATAACGCCAAAATATCAACCTAGATTCCCAGGCAAATTAGCATAAATTGGTTACAATGGCTAACCACGCCACATACATTGTTCCAAAACAAAGCCCTACAAGCTATCAAAATGTACAGGCATTTCTCACTCCCTCCCAGCGGATGAGTCGCCAGACTTGTTCGAACTCCCCTTCAACCACCACAACCCTGGCTTGCAGTTCCCGCTACCCTCTGCCCAGTCGGCTGCTTCAACGGGTCCCGGGATAAAAAGGAAGGCCTCACAGCTGCGGCGGGGCGGATAAGTGAACTACCGGGAGCCATCTCAGGACCGGGGCGTCCCCTCACGGGAGCCTTTTGAACTCCCGCGCGCGCCACCAACCCTGGAGCCCGGGGGTCGCGAGCCGCAACGGCATACGAAGCCACCTGCGACACTACTGCTTGGATAGACATAGACCCCTCGGGACCAGTAGCCCTCACAGATGATGCAGCTACCATAGCAGGAGGTCGCGGGTCACCCGCAACGGATATCCCTTTCTGCCCAGCAGACATTGCGCGCCACGCCTAGTGCTGCTTCGCCAGAGACTGCGAGATCTCGGCTTGCTTCTTCTGCTCGGGCGTCATTTGCTCCCACGCCACCATTGCAACATTTTTCTCTGCATACCATTTGCGCATGGCAGCCTCATTAATCCACCCGGCCTGGCAGCCCAGCCGGCTCAACTCATCCTGCCCTTTGGTGTAGGCACTTTTCAGTTGCCGCTTGTACACTTCACCCTCCCAGAACAGTCTTTGCCCCGCCATGGCAGCTCGCTCGCACTTGGATTTCCAGGACACCTCCAAATCCGCAAGTGCTTGCGTCAACTCACCACATAACCTCAGTCCCAAATCAAGCGCGGACTGACTAGCCACTTCGCGACAGTCCCAAATCAAGCGCGGACTGACTCGCCATATAGCCACGGTCCCCAATCAAGCGCGGACTGACTGGCCACTTTGCGACAGTCCCCAATCAAGCGCGGACTGCCTTGCCATATAGCCATGGTCCCCAATCAAGCGCGGACTAACTGGCCACCTCGCGACAGTCCCCAATTAAGAGCGGACTGACTCGCCACATAGCCTCAGTCCCCAATCAAGCGCGGACTGACTGACCACTTCGCGACAGTCCCCAATCAAGTGCGGACTGACTGGCCACTTCGCGACAGTCCCCAATCAAGCGCGGACTGCCTCGCCATATAGCCACAGTCCCCAATCAAGCGCGGACTGACTGGTCACTTCGCGACAGTCCCCAATCAAGCGCGGATTGCCTCGCCATATAGCCACGATCCCCAATCAAGCGCGGACTGACTGGCCACCTCACGACAGTCCCCAACCATGTGCGGACTGCCTCGCTAGAGCAACATTAAACTTTTCTTCTTGCCAACAGGTTTCCGGAACATCACCCCCGTCACCTCGCGACTCTCGCGTGGGGACTTGGAGACTCGGCACCATGCCTCCTACTCCCGGGTAAAACCTACCCTCAGCATCTCTAGAATAACTCCCCACCCAAGAGCTCTCTCGAACTGGGGACTTGGGGACTTGTTAGTACATAGCCAAAATACTTGGCTAAGCCGAGAATACGGTATAATTACCCGGTCGAGATAGCCCTGGTGGGCCCATCACAGACATCCAAGGAAGGAAGGGCCGGTAACAAACCGCTTGCCAAAGTCACTCTAGCAGCAAAACACCCCCAAAAGAGGAGACACTCCAAAGGAGGGCAAAGAGTCCCACATTGGAAACAAGCTCAAGGTACACAAGCTTAGCTTATAAAACTATAAACAAGCTCAAGGTACACACATCTATACACTTACATACTCAGATATATATACTCTCTCCTACTTTCATTCCTCTACCCGTACAAGTGCACATAGCTCACTTAAGCATCGTAGAGTCGAAGACTGGGCCACCCCAGTCCCGACCTCGTGACGCTGTCATTTGTGCAGGTACCGAGTGGAAGCCCCTCAAGAATTCTACTTCGTTCCGCCCCGCGACCACTTCCCGGCTCGGGACGTAACAAGTAGAAACAGCATCTGACTCTAGAGTTCTTCATGATGCAGTCACTAGGCCTAACGGTTAAGGGTTCCCACTTATTGGCCATCAATGTTTATATTAATTGAGGTTGTTTCCTTTACACACACTTATATAATTTTTATTTTGCCTTTTAGGTTATTACTACCTTATAGATGGTGGTTACACGAATGGTGAAGGATTTCTAGCACCATATAAAGGAACATGATATCACTTATCAGAATGGGGTGAGAGAAATATGTCTAAGGATCATGTGGAATATTTTAACATGAAGCATTCCCAGGCAAGAAATGTCATAGAACGTTGTTTTGGATTGTTGAAAGGAAGATGTGCAATATTAAGAAGTCCGGCATTTTATCCAATAAAAACACAATGCCGCATAATTACGGCTTGTTGTCTTTTACATAAATTTATTAGGAGAGAGATGTCCATTGATTCAATGGAGTATGCAGTATGTGAATTAGATCCACTAAACGAGGAAGAAGTTGATATGGTTGGCACCGTTGAATCGTCTAATCAATGGACTACTTGGAGGACTAATAGCTTTACAAATGTTTAATGAGTGGAGAGGAAGAAGGGCTGCAAGGGAAGTAAGAGCTGCAAGGGCTGCAAAGGATGCAAGAGAAGCAATGGATGCAAGATCTAGAAGGTCATAGATTGTAGTTTGAGCTGTGTTCTGGTCTATGATTAGATTTCTGTCTTTGGTTTGATAATTATAAGAATATTTGTACTTCATGTCATTGTTTCTGTATTTATGAAGCTTTGTAAGAACATTTGTGGTTAATGTTATTGTTTGTTTTGATAATTATAACAACATTTGTTATCAATGTCATTGTTTCCAAGATTATTTGGTTTGTCTCTTCTTCTTTTTTTTCCACATAACCTATTCAACTATTACTTCTATTTATCTACATGATAAAAGTTCAATGGATAGAGTATCTGACATTAATTGAGGTCTTTGATTAACTCATATTAGTTATCTGTATGGTTTTGCAGAAAATGGAAGGTGGTGACGAAACTTTAGAACAAGGGAGACAAAGGCGTAAATGAACCAGTTTTAAAGAAGAATCTCTGTTGAATGTCATTGATAGTATTCTTACGGCCACTGAACATCGTTGTGACACTGAAAGTTTCAAATCTAGTACGTTAATGAAAATAGAGCATGGTTTGAATGATTTATGTCCTAATTCCAATCTAAAGGCAAATCCACATATTGAGTCAAAGTTGAAGAAACTTAAGAAGAATTATAGCATCATCTATGACATGATAAATAAGAGTGGATTTGCATGGAATGACGTAAAGAAGTGTGTTGAGGTTGACAGTAATGAAGTATGAGACATGTATGTGCATGTAATAACGACAATACTTTTGCTCTGTTTTGAGGTTAAATATTTCATTATGAGGCATCTCTGAGCTTATTTAAATCTTATTGGTTTCATATTTTTCTTTCTATGTCATAGCACAACTTAAAGGCAAAAGGCTGGAGAAACAAATCCTATCCCATATTTGAGAGACTAGCCAACATCTTTGGGAATTATCGTGTTAATGGAAATGCAGCTGAGGTCCCAGCTGAGATGGTGGAGGAGCATAGCAACAATATAGATGAGGTAGATTTTGAGGATGACACTCCTGCATCAATCACCAAAGAAGGTAGCCTACAATCTCAGGTTAGTCAGAGAAAGAGGAAAAGAAATGATGAAGATAAAATCATACTTGCATTGCATAAGATGATTGATGAATTTGGGTAAAGAATGCAAATGATGACTGATGTCATAATGAAAGGTAATGAAGATCGATCTGATATTGCTAAGGAACTTAAGAATATGAGACTTTCTGTTTTAGACCAAATTGAGGCATTGCAAATCATTTTGGAAAAGCCTCAAAATATCTCTGTGTTCATGTCTTTAGATGATGATGTGAGGAAAGTGTATGTGGAAAATCTGCTTGCTAGCAGTGTCAGGGGTTCTACCTAGCTTCCGACTTTATATATGTTTTTTGAGTGAGTTGCAGCCACTTCACATGTTGGAGAAGCCACCACAGAGCTAGATGATACTCATTTTGTAATTGCTAGCTTCTGACTTCATTGTTGTATTAATTGGTGGACTTGTCGATGTGTATAAACTATTATGACTATTATTTTAGTTTAATTTGATGACTTACTAATCTAAATGAAAGTGTAAGTGAACAGTTTCTGAGATGTTCAAATCCATTTGTTTCTTAGAAAGTCAAGTTATTTTGGTTGTGTATGAATAATTGTTTCAAATCCATTTGATTCTTAGAAAAATGTTAGAAGATGTTTTTGAGTCCATAAAATTTAGTCCCAGACATCATCAAACATGGGATATGCATGTTAGGACTATTATGCTCTTTAGTCCTGAGCTACACCAAACATGGGTCAGGTATTAGCTAGCATAAGCCAAGCATCAGTAGTCGTGGACTGCTTAAGAAATTGGGAAATTCATCCATATGGTATGTCAACTTTCAGCTCTTATAAGTTTTGGTATACCAACTTTCTTAAATATCAGACTGGTATGTCAACTTTTAGCTCTTATAAGTTTTGGTATACCAACTTTCTTAAATATCAGACTGGTATGTCAAGTTTCCCCCTCCTGACCGAAGATTGGTACTTTTGATTGTCAGTTCTGTTACGGCTCAAAAATGGGGGGTACTGTGGTAAATTTACATATGACTGATTAAACCTAATTATTTTCTCACAAAAGTTAAACTCTCTCTCAACCTCTCCTCTCTCCATTTTATCTCTTTCTCCTTCGTTGTCCTCTCTCTCTCTCTCTCTGTGTCGCTCTCTCTCGTCTCTCTCTCACCATCTTACAGTCAATCAGCCTTTCTCCATCGATCATACAAGCAAAGATTTTGTGATGTCCAAAGTTTGGAGATACTTTCGTCTCTCTAGGGAGGCACCAACATACTCAGGTAAAATTAATGGTCCCCCTCTCAAAATTTAATCCATTTACTCGAATGAATCACAATACTTAGTATTGTTTATGGCTATCGTCTATGTTTTCCTATTTCATGGGCGTGTCTAGGGTTTGGGTGTTTATTGTGTTTGTTTTTGAGAAGTTTTTGTCTTGATGTGCCATTATTCTTTGAGGTTGTCTCTGTGATGTCGGGAATGAAGTGGGTGGGGATTTGAACATGAATAAAGAGGGTACGTTGTGAGGAAAAATCCACCTAAGGGAGTGTTCAAGATAAAAGGCAGTGACCACTGCCCATTCTTCTCAAAGCCAACGTCATTGTACAAAATTTTGGTCGAAATTGCTCAAATCCCATAGCATAAATATCAGGAATGAGATTCCTTTATTTTACCTTCCCTTTACAGAACAGAAGTTTAGCTAATTACTTAGTTTCTTTTTTTTGTGCAATTTCTTGTTAGTAAAGATCAAAAGATCGAAATGCCAACTTACATTTTAGAGAAGCATTATGTAGAAGTCAGTCCTTAATATGGCCCGAGAAGCTTCAATATAGAACAATGTTTTTGCTATGTTAATGTTAGTTGTAAGTCTGTAACCTTTGTTGCTATGGTAAATCAAAAGGGGGGTGGGTGAGGGTCTCTTAATTCCCCTAGATTAGGGTTTCAACATGAATAAAGAGGGTACGTTGTGTTTGGGTCTTGGTTGGTGACTGTCATAACTTCATCATATGCGTGCTTTGGACAAATTGGTTGTGTTTTGTGTGTGCGCTTAATGTGTAATAAATAAAGGGAAAAAAGTGACAATTTTTTTTTTCCTTTTTCACTTGCAGGTCCAACTGTTTTTATTGTGAGGGTTCACCATGGAGGAAGATTTCACTCTGATAGGGGATTAAATAGACATTATAGAGGAGGAGATGTATGCTTTATTGATGGAGTTGACCGGGATAAGGTTTCTATGACTCAAATCCACTACTGGGCAAATGATTTGGGGTACCAATCACCTCCAATTCAATTTTGGTTTAGGATTCCTAGGAGTGAAGAGGGATCAGGATATTTGCCCATAGGAGATGACATAGAGGCAATACAGATGTGTGGTCATGTCTCCCCTAGGATTAAGCTCTTAGGCATGTACATAGTGTGTACTAGTGAAAGAAAGGTGTTCTGTGAAGAAGAACTTAATGTATATAATGAAGACTTAGATCATACTAGTTTGCTTGGTTGGTGGATTGATGATGTGGAAGAAGGAGAGCCTAATCATGAGATATTGAAGAAGAGAGTTGCTGCCAAAGGCAAGCCGAAAGTTCAAGAGGATGCAATTCCACCACCAAATAAGAAAAAGAGTAAGTCATTTAAGAAGGTGAATAGGAGATACTCCACTAGATTTGCAAGGGAGAGCTTAAGGAGGCAACCAGTGGATACCGATGCATCTTATAAGAGCACAACTAACTTAGATGACACAGACTTTGAGGGCATTGTGGATTCAGACTTTGATTTATCTTCTGAAGAGGATGATGTTTAGTTTAACAAGCATGTAGATGGGGACCCTAGTAGGGTTAATGAATTTGATGACATGGGGTTTGAGGGGAATATATCTAAAGGTGATGGAGATAGCTCTGAGGGGTTGGATAGTCTTCATGGTTCATCAGATGACAATGAGGTAGATAGAGGAAAGTTTCCAGTAAAGTGTAGGAAAAGATATAGTGGATGGAGGGAATTCAAGAAGGAGGACATGAAGAACCGAAAATTTGAGTTAATGATGGAGTTCCCTAACTCTGAAGTTCTTAAGCATGCTATTAGGAAGCATGGTGTTCTCACAAAAAATGAACTTAGGTTTCCAACCAACACAAAACACACGGTAAGTAAGCAAGTGTGTGTGTGTAGGAACTTAGGCTACGACGCTGGTGTCTAACGTTCACGTCACCCCATAATGAAATTGTACCTAATTATGAGGGAAAATCATGTATAGCTAGCTAGCATTTATTTATATACATATTATTCTCATAAATCTATATATATGAGTATAATCACCGAAATTCTCAATTTCGGTTAATTTCCAACAAAGAAATTATTCAACAATAAAACATTTCAAGCACATTATTTAAAACAAATGTCCACTCACAACTTAGGCCTAAGCCTGATGTCGGTTAGAGGTTTCTTCCGCTCGGGCCCCCTCACGTCTTGTTCCACAAACATAAATAAATCCTTAAATAAAACACCGACGCTTAAAGAAAATAGACATAATTAAATATGGGCTTCTCGCGTTCAACCATGTCTATCGCCCTAAATCTTAATTTCATTGCCAACCATAAAGCTCCACAATTACAGACATCCTAAAAATCACCTTCCACCGTCCTAATCATAAATAATCCAATGGCCGGATTTTGACTTATTAATCCGCAAAAAAATATCAAACTTTAAAAATTTCAAAATCTATCCAAAACTCCTCCAAAAATTCTAAAAATCATTCCATTAAACTCCTCATAAAAATCCCCACTAAAAACATTTTTTCAGCAGCGGCGGCCGGCGGCCGGCGGTCAGCTCCGGCGACTTCCAATACCCATCAAAATTTGGCAACACCTTCCTCTCAACCTCCTCTACAACATTCCTAACTAGCACAAACATCAAGTCTAAGCCTAACTATGTCAATCGAACGGAAACAACAATAAAGCCATAGAATTTCAAACACCGATTTCTCCTTACCTAGCTCAAGAGGGAGCGAATCCTTTGGAGGGGTTGCTGCACGGGAGGAGGGCTTCCTTTTGAGCCAAGGATCGCTAGCTATGGCGGCCGGAGGAGAGAGTTTTGACGACGGGAAGTTCCGGGCAGTCAGAACTTCGGGGCTCGGCTGCGGCTTCTCGGCGGCGCTAGGGGCTCGGTCACCTACCCAGGAAGGAAGAGGGGAGGATGGTGGTTTGAACGGCACCGGCACGATGGTCAAGGGCGGCCGGACAACGGCGAACGGGTGGCCGGAAATCCGGCAGGGAGAAGGAATCGGGGAGAGAGAGAGAAGCGGGAGGGAGGAGAGAGAAGAGAGAGGAAAAAAAACGGGCTTGGCTCAAACCGTTTCCAACCCACCATTAAAAAACCACTCCAAAAATTAACACCCCAATAAAAATTACATTTTACTAGCTAAAATTTACCATTTTTACCGTCGTCATCTTTTTCTCCTACGAATAATTCCTTCGAAAAATTTGTCCCTCAACACACCTCTAGGGAGCTTTGAACTATAAGAGGCAAGGAGAGAGGAAGGTCCATGAATACAGGTGATGGATTTGAAGAAAGAGGCAGGTGAAATCCAGATGAAAGGGAAAAGAAAAAGACATACTACTGTAGTGAAGTCCATGATATGAAGACATATCTCTATGTTCGAAAGATACAATCATAAAACTAAAACAATGACAAAACTATATATCTCCAAAAACAAGTCCTTCAGATATGTTAAGCTGCATTGGCAACCCTCCCAAAACAAATAATATAACTTCTACATAAGAAAACAATGGGAATTCCCTCAATCAACAACTGAGTAACACTAGTTTCACAGACTATTAACTAGACAAGACCAGCACTTTATGGAAGGGATACAGAAAAGAGTATCTGATAACATCAAACATTACAAGCAGCCATAACATCAAACATTACCAAGCAGCCATGTCCATAATAACAAACACTCACCCATTAGCAACAACTTTCAAATATATGATACACATAGAAGATGTTCCATTTCATATAGAATAAAACAGAAAGATCATTCCTTGACATCATCCAATGTATTCAAAAGCAAATATGACCGACAAAGCATATTTGCAATTCGACTACACAAAATAATCACTAAACGGAGGCACGCTTTACCACACAGTGGGCATGAACTGCGGAAAGGAATCACAAAAGGATTCAAATTTGACCACCCATCTAGTGCTGTTCCCATGCATCAATCCGAAATTAGCAGCTACCGACTTGTCTAACACCAAAGACTCCAATGAGGGGCATCCAAGCACTATTTCCACATCATACTGATCTAAGTTGCTGAAACCATACAATGAAAGGTATTTCAAGCATTTATGTCTTGAAAATGAATGTATGCTAGCTCCGGTTACAGGTTCATGTAACCATATACGATACAAAGCAAGTACTTCCAAGTTGCAGCAATTTTCAGCAAGAGCAACAACTGTGCGCTCTGACAACTTCCAAAGTTTACTCAATTTCAATTCCCTGAGGGTTTGAATTGTCGAGATTGCCATACCTCCAATATCAGTGACATGGTTCAAACAGGCCAATTCCAGGTGCTCTAAGCTACGCATGTTGACCAAATGCTGCATCCCAGTATCGGTGATTCCTTCGCAACGCTTAAGGATCAATTTCTTGAGGGTTTTAGAGGTAGACCCATTTGCCAGAAATCCCAATCCCACATCAGTAACATTTGGACAGCATTGTAACTCCAAAGTGCTAATGGAAGATGACCCAATTGCTCTAAATGCACGATCAGAGATTAGATGATTTTCCTTCAAATGCAAAGACTTCAAGTTATGTGCTGATTGAAAAAGCGCATCAACTCCAGCATTCCCTACCACTTTGCACCCCCGAAACATGAGCGTGGACAATTTGGGACACCCAATTCCCAAAGCTCGTAGACCTTTGGTCCCCAAATGACCATCACCTTGGACATATGAAGTTATCACGGAGTAAACCATGAAGGTCTTGAGCTTGGGACATGTTTTGGCTATGAATTCGAGTCGGGGGTCGGTCGGTGGATAATACCATGATTTTTTGTTCTGCCTTTTTCTTTTTTTGGTAAGCTCCCGTGTTGTTCTGAAATCGACCAAGTTGGGGAATTTAGTCAGTAGATCCAGTGGGAACATGGGTCCGCCGCGAACCCGAAGTGAGGTTCGGCTTAGACGTTCCACTCTTAACCATTGCTTGCACACCTCCGAGAACGATTTTCTATCTTCTTTCTGGTCGACCATGTTAAGGATTTGGGCAAGTAAATCGTCGTTCAACATGGAATTAATATACCCTGATCTCCTTTTGGCCTCTATAGCCATTTTTTTTCTTTGAAACCAACGAAAGAATTAAACCAAATGGAGGAAACTATAGAGAACAGGTTGGGAATTAAACCTGAGATGTTATGTTTAGGGATGAACGGCTTCAGCTACCCATCATCGAGCCCCTCGATTACAATGCAGATCGGCCCGCCCATGGTTACCGCCTCTGAAAGATGCTGCGAAAGAGAAACAAAGACGAAAAGCGTGCGGCTGAGAGTAGGTATTTTCAATTATATACGAGAGATAAATAAATAATAATAATAGGGTTGTGCGCTAATTCCTTTCAAAAAAAATCCTTTATAAATAATTTTTTTTGTAGGACAGACACGTGTCAAAAAAATTTCAACTCATCTATGCTGAAAAAAAAAAAAAAATCGATTCCTATGTCTCCGATCAGACCAAACCAGCTCCTCACCCTTTGTCACACTCCACCTCGTTCTTCCTCTCTCATATGCAGTCCCCAACGCGCCCTACGCCTTCTTACATAGCGGCCCCAAAAGTCATCGGATTACAGAAGTGCTGAAATCTCATTCTTAGTCGTTCTTCGCTGCAGCCTCATCGTCTCACTCTCTTGTTTCTTTCGCTTCAGTCTTCTTCGGCGAGAAGAATTCAAGTCTAGCTTCTCTTGTTTCTCAACCTTCTTCTTTGTCTATGTTCTGCATGTCATTCGTTTTACTAAAGACTATGAACGGATGATCTACTGTAATTTGATAATGGGTTGTGATTATTTTAAGGATTGATTGAGGATTTGATGTCTATCTAGCTTGATTTGCTCAGAATTTGGTCAATTTTATGACACAGTTTTTTTTTTCTAAAGCATTTGTGCTTTCTCTGTATTTGTTCTTTGATTTGGAATTTTAGATGTTAAAATTGCTGAACGAGTTGAGTAAGAATTTTTGTATGTCCTCGTGTATCTTTCACTGACCTCGTGTATCTTTCGTAACAGATAGTAGGAATCAGTGTCTCTAAAGTTCATACTCTACTCGTGTAACCTAAGGAGTTTGGCGGTAGAAACACTCACCACCTGGTTCAGAAACCTCAAACGCCCCCACCATCCACCCATATCAGTTTCACCACTTTGTTCATCAAAAAGGCCCCAATTTTTACATTAACCAAACATCAAAACTCACTTCAATCACACAAACAACATCAAAATATACGATCTTGGTGATCAAAAACAGATTCTGAAAACAAACACGAACTGTGGAAAAGTTTGAAGCTTTGGTTGGTTTTGCATATGTGAAGAACTGAAACAAGTGAAAGAGAAATGGGCAGCTCAGAATGAATAAAAATGTTTGATTGAGAAATCAGAATTGAAAATGTGGGATGTATTAGGGCTTGGAGACTTGGAGCGGGGCAGGGCTTTTGGTCCTCGGCGGCGGGGGTTGCATGTTTGTAGTGACAAGCTTGACGGCGGCAGCTGGGCCGAGAGAGATGAGCTGGTTTGGCCTGATCGGAGACATCGAAATCATATTTCCTTTTTTTCTTTTCTTTTTTTTAGCAAAGATGAGTTGGAAATAAAGTGAAACGTGTTGCACAAGACACGTGTTACGTTTGTCTCATATTAATAAATAAGATACACCAATTCTCTCACTTGTCTCAGTAAAAGCAGACCTGACGCGTTGCCATTAATTCCCACCTAAAACCCCAAAATCAAAACTAGAAGCTGACCAGGTTTGAGAGAACCAAACCTTCCATGACCTTCCAAATCCCAAACAAGAAGAATCTTGTGAAATCCATTCCCACTCTGAAACCCAGTAATGAAGCAAGATGGCTATCCCCGCAGACCCCGAAACCCCCAAACTCAAATCCTCACACAAACCCTAAACCCAATTCCCTTCGTCCCCGCCAAATCTCTGCACTTGTTGCAGCCCCATCAGGAGGACCTCCTCAAGCGCCTAGGCCTCTGGGACTTTCTCCACATCCACTTTGATCCGGGTTTCCGGACTGATCTCATCGCCGAACTCATCGCTAACTATAGCCCTCAGGACCGGTGTAGCTACGTGGCTGACGTCAGGGTCAGTGTCAGCCGTGCCGATTTGGGGCGTGCATTGAAGCTTCCAGTGGCAAAGCAGAACAAGAATGTGGCTAGGGAGGAGGAAGAGTCGAAGGAATCGATAGGTTTGGTTGAGGATTTGGTAGGGAATTGGGTGCTGTTGGGAGAGGACGAGATGTGGGAGATGCCCGAGGTGATGGAGTGGTATAAGGATATCGTGGATGGGCAGTTTGGGAATGTGGATTGGGCGGGTTTGATTTGGTGCCTGGTGGAGAAGGAGTTGCTTAAGGGTGTGCAGTTGGGGGATTGTTACTATGCGTCGCTGTTGCAGTTGTTGATCAAGTCTCAGTGTGAGGGTTTGTTTTTGGTTGAGGAACAAGGGGCCGCTGAGGTGGAGGAAAAGAGTGGTAAAATGGAGAAAGAAACTGATATTGAGCTAGAAACTGTGGAGAAAGTTGATGTTGACCAAGAAAATGGAGAGAAAGTTACGGGTGTAAAGGTGCTAGTTGATCTTGGGGATGAATATATAATGGATACTGAAGAATATAAGGAGGAAGAGCCTAACCATTGGCTTTCAGCTGGGAAGGAAAATTTTAGGGAACCTTGTTTGCGGCGGTGTAATCTTGATCGGGTCAGGGATTTAGGTTGTGGAAATGAGAGAAAAAATTATATGAAGTTGGGAGAAGAAGAAGATGATGACCATGAAGAAGAGAAAGAAGATGATCGAGAGGGAGGTATTGACCTTCCGTTGAAGGGTTTGTCTTCAGGAAGACTTATGCATGTAATGGAAGGGGGTCATATCCCTCCAAGCTCTGGTATGCCACTGCATGATCATTTGGCCACAGATTTTCCTTCGTCAAGGTGGGACTTGATGCTTCCTGGAAGTTCCTCACTTTCAGGTAATGATCACAGAGAGTTTAGCCAGGAAAATGATAATTCTCATCATGGTCTCAATAGTAATAAGAGGCTGAGGACTGATGACCCTTGGCATAGTAAGATGCCGGGTGACTTTGACATGTGTATGGAGCATGTACAGAAGTGGATGGAAAAAACGAAGGATACACAACAGTGGATGGGGAAAGCTAGGATGATGTATGTGGCAAAAGAACAGGAGTATGAAGATGCTAAGATGCACCCGCAGCTTTTACTGGTAGAGTTGCAGAAAAAGGATGAATTAATTGAGCACTTGCACAAGGCCAGGATCGCAGAGCAGCAGATGAGACAAACTGAGAAGCATAGGTTTGAGTACGAGGTTCATTTGATGCAAAATCTCTTGAATGGCTATAGGCAGGCCATAAAGGCAACACAAAAGGCATTTGCTGAATATAGAGCACACACTTTACAGGCTGATGAGTCACTCTATAGGGATGTTCCTGGTTCTGGGGGTCTTGTTTTAAGTGCTGGAGAACTCAAAAAGCTTCGCTTAAAGCAAGAAGAAGAAGAGAGGATGAAGCGTCTGGCAATTGAAACAAAAATTAAGGGCTTTGAAGCTGGGTGGATTAGCAAATTTGAAGGACACCACAAGAGTGTTGAAATAGTGAGTAATAGGTTGTTGGATGTGGAGAAGGGAGTGAAACTTCTTAATGAACAGCTTACAGAAAGGAGGCTTGCAGAAACGGCAGAACCAACTCCAAATGAATCATGAGATGCTCGGTGAGCCATCAATTTGTTATTAAAGTTCATACGTAAAGCAAGTGCAGCTTTTATTAGTGTTGAATGATGCTATTGTACTATGATACAGTGTTAATCCTACTTTTATGTGACAATGTGATGCTGATAACTTTAATCTTGTTATTCACCATTGTTACTTGAGTTGATCACCTAGTAGATTATGGCTGTAGCAGCCTTGTCCCTTGACCCATTGATGCTGTTGTATCCCTATATGACATTGAACATTTGTATACAATCATGTCCACCATGTAAAGAGTTTATCAGGAATTAGAGTGCGGCATCATTATCATAACGGTGTCTATAATCGCTGCCAATTTTGTGCTCTGAAATTTAGGAGTAATTGGTCCAGTAGCTTACAGAGCAGCTCCCAAGTAGAAGGAAAACTTTTACCCATGGAATAGTTTTCAGTATAGTATTAGTGTTTTAGTTGCTTCAACTGTATAAGGTACCTTCTGCTAATAGTAGTATACATGGTGCCCTGTTTTCAAAGTATTTCTACGCAGTGTATGTCCTTCCATGTGTGTAATCTATTCTTCTTGTGTTCCTTGAAAGAGAATCTGTTTGATGTAAAATCATTGTTGATTCGCCTGCTGGAATTTTGAGTAAACTTTTTCTACCCAGTGTATGTGCTTCCATGTGTGTAACCTATTCTTCTTGTGTTCTTTGAAAGAGAATTCTGTTTGATGTAAAATCATTGTTTCTTTTACCTGCTGGAATTTTGTTTGAAGATTTTGGGTAAACTGTTAGATAATTTTGATTTATGCAACTGGTATTAGATTTTAATCACTTTGTTGTTTGATGCAGGTTGGGGAGTGTTCAGTTCTACAAATTTAATTTAGAGGCATGTATATCAGGAAAAGTCAACTTCTTTCGCACTAGCTGTTGTTTGACTGGTAGCGGGCTTTATATTACAGGTCATCTGTTTTGGGGATTTGCCGATTCCTAATGCGCGAGGAACAAGTTGTTTTTTTCCATTTAGTTATTGTAATTTATATGCTAATGAATCTTGGAAGATCTGTAGTTTATGTTCTGCTACTTCGTTCTCCTGTTGCATTCATTTGTTGCCTTGTTGGTCATTATTCTATTATTTTACTACAAATTCAAAAACACAAAAAACCCACTTCAATATTTCTTATACAAATTAGGACATGAACGCAAGCTCAACACTCAACACAAATTAGGACGACGACGACTCCGCCTCGGCGACGACGGCTCTGCCTCGATGACGACTTCTCTTCCTCAACAACGACAGCTCCACCAATCCCTCTCGGTCTCACTGTACATATTCCTCAGTCCTCCACCGTCGTCAAAATCCAATCTGCTACTAAAAAAACTTGATTTGAGGCCAACGACATGAGCAATCAACGCCGTCTAGGAGGAAGATGAGTCGATTCTTGTTCAGAGAATATCAATTCAATTGTCGATGAATTTTGGGGGTTCATGTTTGGGTATATGATTGGGTTGAGCGTATGAGTTGCAATGGGAGGTGGAGGTTGGACGAAGACAATGCATTGAAAGTGGAGCTATATGATTGGGTTGAGGTAATGCATTGAATTGAAAATGGAGGAGACTGGTTGAGGCAGTAGCAATGGGTTGAGTAGCAGAAGTAAGCAATAACAGAGTGGGATGAGTAACAAACGTAGGCAGTAGCAGGTAGATTGGTAGTAGAAGTCTGCATTAGCAGTTAAATTCGCGGTACCAGTAGCCATTTTGTCCTTAGTAGCAGAAATTTCTAATAGTGACAATAGCAGTTTAATGAAGGTCTCATGTCGCAACAGTAACAGCTTTGTTTGATTCCAGAGAATTGCATGAAAAAAATTGCAGTAGCACTTTTTTATCAGGTGCTACTGTGCTACTTGGCAATAGCACCCAATGTGTTGCTGCACCTAATGTCCTACTGTACTACTCGGCAGTGTGCTACTGTGCTACTCGTTGACAGTAGCAATTGATATGTAGTGAAATGTATTCTGGTAAAATTGTAGTGACAGATGACATGTGGATATTAATTGGACAAAATACTGGCCACTCCTCTTATTTTCTATGGTTCGACAATTTAGTCCTCGTTTTTTCAATTTCAACAGCTCACTCTTATTAATTTTCAATGTCATACAATTTGGTCCAATTTGGTCCAACTGTTAAAATTGACCGTTAAAGTATCCACGTCCTGCTATAAAATCCCTAAAATATCCCTAGCATATTACACCCTTATCAACGCAACTCAGAACTCATATCAAACTCTTCGATATTCCTTAGTAGCGATGAAGAACCCAGAACCCATATCAAACTCAAAAGCAGTTTGATCTTCCTACTTAATTTCTAGAACCCATGAAACTCAAAGCCTTCGAAAACCTTCATACACATTCCAAGCCTTCATATTCAATCATCAAAGGGACAACGTCGAAAGCAGCGACATGGTGAACAACCCAGAACTGTGGGTTCCTAGAGGTCGAGATCGTTTGCACGATGGTATCCCCGATTACAGTAAGTTCATGGGTTTTCACTTGGTTTTGGTCTATGAAATCGAATGGTTGAATTTGGGCAAAAAAATTAGGGCTTTTGAATTCAAGGGTTTCGGAGGGGAGAGAAAGTAACCTTGTTTAAGCGAATGGATCGAACAACGTCTTTGTCAGAGGTGGAGGTTGAGGTGGACAAGCGGCGGCCGCGGCCTCCAGGTTTGGGGGCGGTTGTAGTGGAAGAGCAGCATAGGATGACAAGTCTAGTGGTGCCGTGGTGGTGGTGGTGTGAATTAGTTGTTTCAATGAGTGCGAGGAGGATAGGCTTCATAGCCTCACCGCATCCATCTCTCTTTTCTTCTTTTGTTCTTTTCCCACTCAACTACTGCAAGTACTCAACTATGTACTGCTTCAGTTCCCTATCTCGTGTTCTTGTTCACTTCAACTCCAATGGGCCTCTCATAGTGGACTTTGTAGAGCTAAGCCCGTAATCTATTAGTGGATGCTCTTAAGTCTTGAGTTTGCGTCTGTTGCTCTCATGTTGTTTGAACGTGTTGTTAGCATATGGCTTTAAGGTTGTGTATGTGTTGGCTTTTAATATCTTTAAAATTGTAGTTGGGTAATCTGAGTTTGGCTTTTAATTTAGTACTTTCTCTGTTGTTTTTTCTTGTGGTCCTAGTAGGTAGTGAACTACTATGTTAGATGTCTCCCATGTGGGAAGAATTTGATAGTTGTAATGGTTTGGTCTTTGTTTCACATTTGGCTTGTAGCTCTGTTTTCTTATGGTCCTAATAGTTATTATTTGCTTAATACAGCTGGCCCAAATAATTTCACAGTGAAGGTGCATCATGGAGGGTGTTTGGTGGATGGAAAATATGTTGGAGGGAGGTATGATTTCTACGACCACTACGACAAAGATATGAAGTCGCTTGTGGAGGTACAGAACATGGTGGCGCAGCTCAATACATGTTATGGAAGTGAAGGGATTGAATATTGGTATAAGGTGGGTAATGAAAATGCTGAGCTTATGAAGCTGCACACAGATATAGATGTTGTGCATATGTGTACTTCTGTACCATTATGGTGGTTGAACATACTGTACTTGAACCACATGGATCAGCAAAATCAGTTTGAAGGGTTTGAAGACTTTTTGTTTAGCCAAGGTAGCAATGGTGTATTTTCCGAAGAGCCTCGACATGGCAGAATATATGGAGTTCAGATTAGAGAGGTCGAGTAGATTGTAACTACTCAAGCAAGAATAATTGATGGTGTTGGTCTAAAAGACAATGGAAAACAAAAGGTGGTGGAGCAGGAAACCATCAAGAAGATGAAGTTGGTAGGGTTTGCTCAATGCATAAACTATATTTCAAAAGGCTTAGGACAGTCTAGCAGTGGAACTAGATGTTCTAGAGATACCTTAAGCATGCAAGAAAATGAAGTGAGTTGTCTTCATGATGTAGAGATAGATTACTTGGATCAACTTCAGTCATATGGTGGTTTTGAAGCTTTAAGTGATGATGAAGAAAGTAGTGAAGATAATGATGAGGATGATTATAATCCAGCTTTTAATGATGAAGAGTATGACCAGTATGGGAGAGATGATGATGATCATGATGAGTCGGATAATGAAAGAAATGAAAAAGAGAATACAGGAAGTATGGACAGGGAAAAGAGAGTCCCTGAAGATGGAGAGTTTGTTGATGATGATGAACGATTTGTTGGTCTTGATCCAGATGATGAGAAGCTGTGTGAAGAGGCGGGGCTTGAATTCAACCCTAAAACAGACATGGATAATGTGGAATTCAAAGTGAATATGAAGTTTGCTACAGTGCAGATTCTTAGAGATGCTTTGAGGGAGCATGCTATTCAAGGAGGTTGGGAATTTTGGAACGTTAAGAATGACAAGCAAAGGTTGAAGACTATTTGTGTGGAAGACAACTGCCCATTCTTCTTGTTTGCTTCCAAAATATGGAATGAGAGCACAATGAAAATCAAGAAGTATAATCCTGAACACAAATGCATGAGGAAGTTCAACAACAACATGGTCAGACAAAAATATTTGACAAGGAAGTTTAAGGATCCGATTGCTCTTAATGAAAACTGGAAAACATGTATTTCTTTCACCATGTATTTGATTAGTTAGTTGCTAATATGTGTTGGTTTGTAACATGTGTCATTTTTTCTTTCATAATGCAGACAGTCTAGCTAAGACAATGACAAGTGCCATTAGATCAAAGGTACACAAATAGACTGTTTATAGAGCTAAGAGGGCTGCACTTGAAGAAGTGGAAGGATCCATAAGAGAGCAATATGCAAGGCTTCATGATTATGGAAGAGAGTTTCAGAGAGTTGATCCAACCACAACTATTGACATTAAGTGTGAATTTCCCAATTGTAGCAGTCTTCCAGTTTTCAAGCGCATGTACATATGCTTAGGAGCTCTGAAGAAATGTTTTCTGGTTGGATGCAGATCTGTGGTTGGTTTAGATGGTGCACATCTCAAGAGCTGTTATAGGGGTCAGATTTTGACAGTTGTTGGTATGGATGCAGATAATAGCTCATATGTGTTAGCATGGGCAATGGTTGAGGCAGAGAGTAAGGATTCATGGATATGGTTTCTAGAGTTGTTGGCAAAGGATCTGAACATTAAGCATGAAGGATGGGGATGGATTTTTATTAGTGATAACCAAAAGGGTTTGATACCTGCTCTTGCACATATTGTTTCAAGAGTAAGTGTAAGATTTTGTGTTAGACACTTATTGACTAACTTCACAAAGTTATTTCCTGGAATGGTGTTGAAACATCAAATGTGGGCTTGTGCAAAGGCAACAACTTTGCCTTATTTTCATAAGGAGATGGAAATCATGAAGGCACTTGACAAAGATCCTTACAACTGGCTAACAGGTACTTCTAGTTTGATATTGTTAGATAAACTTTATTATTTTAATATAATAATATTAATATAAAATTTGTGTAATGATCGGTGTTTGCAGCAAAGGAGAGACCTGCTAAACATTGGTGCAGAGCATATTTCACCACAGATGTGGATTGTGACATCATGATCAACAACATTTGTGAGAGCTTTAATGGCTAGATATTGGAGGCAAGGGGTAAGTCACCAGTGATAATGTGTGAAGAGTTAAGGGTGAAGTTGACGAAGAGAATTGCAATTAGAAGGAAAAAAATGGCACCTTACCATGTCAATATTTGTCCAAAGGCAAGGGACATTCTAGAGAAGAATAAGTTAAAGGCTGCAACAGACTGCACCGCAACCTTTAATGGTGGTGATATTGTAGAGGTCGAGAACATCGAGGGAACAAAGAATGTGGTTAATATTGCAAGGAAGACATGCACTTGCAGGAGGTGGGACTTGTTAGGAATCCCATGCAAGCATGCTATTTAGGCCGTTTACTTGAAGAGACATGATCCAGATGATTATGTGGCTGCATGCTATTTGAAGAAGACTTATATGAGCATCTACGACAATCTTATCCAGCCTGTAAACAGCATGGATATGTGGTCTAGGGGTGAAAATCCTGTTATTCAGCCTCCACAATACTGGAGACAACCTGGTAGACCTAGGACTGCAAGAATGAAGACTGCTTATGAAAAGGATAAGGATGATGACACTGTAATTGGTAAGAAGAAAAGAGCTTTAAGGTGTGGTAGCTGCAAGCAGATAGGTCACAACTCTAAGACATGTCAGAGACATTTGCCACCGAAGGAAAAGGTTACTGCTGATGCTAATAAGAACCTCAACAAGGAAGGACAACCTGCTAAAAAAAAGTAAGTTGTATTTTGCTATTGATATATATAAGGTTATTGATGTTAATATTTTGTTTTGTATTTATAACACAGATAGACTCTAACCTTACAATAATATTGATGCAGTCCAACCAAGTAAAACGACCTATGACTACCAATGAGTTGAGGAAGAAAGCCAAAGAAAGGAATGAATATATGAGGGTAACTACCAAGTATTGTTATTGTTGATGGTGTAGGATTTGTCGAAAAGTTTGATCTCTTATTATAGTTGGTGTGCTTTTGAATTTTGAAAATATTTGCTTGTTTGTCTAACATTTCAATCTTGTTGCTTGTTTGTCTTTGGGAATATTTACAATTTCGGTTAACTTAACACTTTGTCTAACATGCATATGTCTTTGTCTTCATTTGTTGTGTGTCTAGAAGAGGAAGGCTGACATGAAAGCTCAGTCTGCTCCAAAGAGAGCAAGACCTAGACAAGCTGCGTCTACACATCAAAGTTCAAGGCCCCTTCAAGCTGGATCTGCTCCTAGCATTTCAAGAAATGTGCAAGGTTCAAATGCTTCAACCAAAAAGGATGTTGTAACACCAAGAACCTCCCAAAGAATTAGGCAGAGATCAGCCAAATGAGCTAGAAAATAGTTGTGAGATTTGATATTAGCTAGCCCCTAATGCATCCTATTTTTGGGCAACCTTGTGCTTTGTTACTTGGTTACTAGCTGTAATCTTTTGATAAGATGATTACAGCTAATTAGTTACTAGTTGAATAATTGGATGTTGCAATGTATTTTTGATGTATCGAAAGAAAGCATCTCTATCTCTGTCTCTATCTAATTGACTATCTCTCTTCTAAACCTGCTTTCCTTTCTTTCCGTGTAGTTTCGTTTCCGTACCCGTTTTGCTGTCGATCTATAAATTTAATAATTTGACGACGTCCTTCAACCCTTTTCAAAATTTTTAGAGTTTTATGTAGGGCTGCCACTCGGTCGGTTCGAATCGGTAATAGGCGTTACCAACTTCAAAACCAAACCTTTCGGTAATGAAATATGACTTTCAATTACCAAACCAAAAACTTCGGTATGAGATAAATCTTACCAACTTCGGATGTCGGTTTTTCGGTATTACCAAACTTCACAACAAATATATTTTCAAAATATAACAAAACAATACAAAACTATAAAATTTAAATATCACTTGAGTTTCTAGAGTCTGATAATACATATACAAAAGATAGTCATTTCAGTACACATTATCGAGTATGGTTTAATTTTCTACCGAAATAATCAGGATGTAAATGTTTCCAAATTTTTATATGAACAAATTATGTGTCATCTATGTGAAAGTATGTGTGTGGAAGAATCGACCAAAATAAGTCATATAAGGGCAGTAAAAGCTTTTTCGTATAATAAGTGACGTTAAATTATGGTTGACCGCTTTGATCAAGACCCGAGCATTATTGAGTACAATTGAATTTTCTATCATAATTGTATTATACTATAACGATCACATCAGACGGTCGAATTTTAATTTTATGAATTGTAATCATTGGAACCACAACATGCCTGGTAATGTAGTATAACTTATTTAGTAAATTATATGTATATGTACATCTTTGTGAACCAACTACAAAGAGGAAGCAAAATTTTCAAAAACCTTGTGAACTATGATGTGATCAATATAGTGAAATACGACTATGGTAGAAAAATTAGGTATTTTTGATAATTTTTTTGGCCTTGATCAAGGCGGCTAACCCTATTTACGCTTGTGCTTCCTATAAGGAGCCCTATCATCAAGAGAGGTAAAAACATTCCTAAATTTTTACATGGGCGGTTACATGTCATCTAAGTGGGTTTGTCTATGTGTGTGTGTGATGAATCGACTAAGACGGGTAGGTAAGAGCGTTTTTATATAACAAGTAATATTGAATTAAAGTTGATCGCTTTAATTGAGACCTGAATGGTACCAAGTATAGTTGAATTTTTCTATTCATTGTCTTGTTTTTTACTAAATGGTATATACAATTGAAAACGTGAGATAAAATTATTAGTCTGTGTGTTTTTAGAAATATAAGTCTTTAAATAATTAGAATTTCGGTAAATTCGGTATTTACCAAAAACCAAACCAACTTTTTCGGTATTTCTCGGTTTCGGTTTTTTTTATTTCGATTACCAAAATTCGGTTTACCAAATTATTAATTTTCGGTCAGTTTTCGATCGGTTTGGTATTTACCAAACCAAGTGGCAGCCGTAGTTTTATGCTACGCGGCATGAATATGGGAGTACAGCATTTCTTATTTAGTCTTAAGGAGAAAGGTTATGACTTTTCTCGGTGCTAGCTAGTTATAATGAAAGTGCTTGAAATGACATCGATTGTCAGAACTAATAATCAAACAGATCTTGAAGTACATAGTTCCTTCCATCCTTATTTCAGCAAAGCAGAGTTCCCAACTAACACATCTCACATTCTCTTTCGGGTACAGAAAATTAGTGATGATTTCCTGAAAATTTCACCACAGCTGGCCACTGAAAATTTTCTGAAATGTCATTTTACGATATCGTTAAGATCCAAATTGCATTACATCATGACTGGTTTGATCGAATTGGAGTCAACAATAAAAGAGGCACTATTTGGTGCAACTATGCGAGTTTGCGATTCCGAACATTTAACCATTTGGTTCAACTATGGCACATTTCACGTGTATGCTTTATACATCATTTTGGGAAATATTTCATTTAGGCCTAGTGAGGACCGAGGAGGCAAAGAAGCGGAAGCCAGGTTAGGGCAGGTGGGAAAGGCTCTAGGGTTCTTTATTTCTTTGCAAAATTTCACTGGATGCGACACAATGAAGCTTCCTAGCTAGATTGCTGTCAGTGTCGACGATGATGTGATAATATGAGTCCATGGCTTCTCCTGCGCAATGTTATGCGCTCACATCTTATCTCTATGAGTCCATGGTATGGATACAGCAACGAAAAAGAAAAATATTAGGTACTTAAGTAAACTTCAATTGTAAAGACTTCTATTGTAAGATTTTAAAGATTTAAGTCGCTATTACAATTGAGTTTGAATGTAAATTCCGAATTACTTTATTAGTAAATCATATTTGAACTTATTATTTGGCTAGAAGATTCTTCCATCTTTTGTATTGTTATGGTTGATCTGGTTGCAAGCATGATTTTGTGTTATAATTTTCCATCAAAAACAAAATCAATGTTCATACATATTGAACAGTGATCATTGTCATGGCAATAATATTAATGAGGACTATGGTCTTGAATGTTCTATTTTGACGTTTAAATATGATCGATCTTCTTTTCAAAGTATATAAGGTCACCTATTATATAGTTATGATCGAGGGTTTATATGACACCAGAATTTTCATCTCCGCTCTAACCTCTTATAGGTAATTTTCATTATCAATTGGATCATCTCGGCCCTAACCTATTAGGTTTAGGCATCATCTTCTTAGGTCTAGAAAAGAAGATTAGAAAGAGGAATTCCTTCATTTGAGTATGAACGTATACAGGGTCAAACATTTTGTTTTTAATTTTATGAGTACTATGAACTATGAAGGTCATCACTATATACTAGTTGAAAAGGAGTACCACGTAACCAGTCAACACTTCTTAATTATCTGATCGAGAGAAAGTTTTGCGTAAGTTGGAACTTTGAAGAAGACAGATCAAGTTGATGGCTGGGCGACCTTATTAAACATTCAAACAAATATGCAATCGTTTAAAATGGCCGGCACTCCACCGGTCGTTACCTAGAAAATCCCAAAACTAGATAAGTTGGTGATAACCTTACCTAATATAAGTCATTAGTCATCATTCTGGGGAGGTAAACAAAGTGCCCAATTAAGTAAGGAATCAATTAACTAATTATCTTGATAGAGACCTGCGTAATAAAGTAGCCGGAAATATGTATTCGAGTTTTTTCAGAAACCCATTTGAGGAAGCAAATTAAGAAGACGATCACCGTTTTTTTGTTTTTCCTTCCTTTTATTCTGAAAGTCTAAAACGTAACCAAATGGCATGCTTGAAAAGCTGTATATTGTAGACTACGATAGGAATAATGATTTGGACCGAAAAAGGTATAACTAAAAATAGGTTGCAACTGAGGATACCCTTGACCCTTCACACTGAGAAGTGAGAACCCAGTTGATAATGTTCAAACCCCTACATATTGTTGGGCAACATCTATGCATGATCTATTCATTGTTTGTCTACAATGGCGGCTTCACCACACCACTGAACCTAGCTCAACGCCATCGAGCATCATGTATATATGCTTCATGCAAAAACATGTGCATATTTAGCTCAACGTACCTCAGATATCCCCCCCCCCCCCCCCCGAAAGAAAATATATACCATCTGCAATCAAATGATACTTCATATTCCATCATTTAAGAAAGGGAAACGGATTCTCTTGTGAACTTGTTTTTGCTTGCTTCACTGTTCCGCGATCATGGTGTGAAAAATCAAAGGGGTTCATATACATTAGATCACAGACACATGCTAGCTAGGTCCTTATGGAAATAAAAGAAAAGGAGTTTCGATCGATCATATGGATTATATAGGTTGTATGTGTACTAGTAAAGGAAGCAAATCCAGAATCCTTTGGTGTTTTCCTTCTAGACTTGCACATGTCAAAATTATATAATCCACGGGGACCAAACTAAGTTTTTGAACAATTGATACAGTTGCATATCTTAGACAATTCTAATCAGTCTTTTCCTTCTTTATATATTTAGTTTATTGGTAAAAGAGTCAAAATTATATTGAGATGTTGCTGCAGATAAGTTGTAACAGCTCAATTTGGCCAAAGAAAGAAAGATTAGTAAACCATACATATATGGAGATACATTAATGATCGATGTTTTGGAAATTAGTGCAAAAATCACATCTAGTCGGATATATACAGAGAGATTTGATGTTTGCCTACATATAGTTGATATGGTCCATTCTGCCCAACATCTGAAGTAAACCCTAATTTTTTGTATGATATTCATTCGTACCGTAGATTATTAACAATAAGACCTTTATTTTAATTTGTAATTGTCAACTTCTAGAAATTGAGGCATACACATTGCTTCAAATTCGTTTTACATGTAATGTATTTGCAGTCTTGCAGATGTATCTAGCTAAAGCTCCGGACAGTAACTCATTCTATAGCAATGTATATGTATTAGCTGCAGGCTCTTGATCATTATATTGCTTTCAAATCCGGGCACTAGCTTTTTAAAACTGTTAGTATAAAACTGATTGCTTGACTGTTCACTGGTTCGATGAGATGGAATTATTGGTTATTAGTTTAGAATAACATGAGATTTTATTCTGATATGATCTGTTGAAACTCTTACGGATTGAATTGGCCACCCTCACCAAGATTATTTTTAATTGTTTGTGTAATGAGAATGACTTTCCCATTAAAAAGGGTTCTTCAATTCCTTATCTATAATATTCATCATCATCTTGTTTGGCTTTATATTTTGATTATTTCTTCTGGGTGGAGTTCAGATTTTTGACTATTTTTGAAGCTCTTTGATTGCTGCATGCCTTGCTTCCCAGAATCCCAGAGCAGAAAATTAAGAAGATATATGTGAATGAACTGGACCTTTAGTATAATGCCGGCTGGTATATATCTATAAGTACTTATCTGCTTAACCCTCTGATTTTGAATTGACTGAGCAAAGTAATGGAAATCAACGAGCTATAGTATACATAACTGACGTGATCAGCTGCGTCGTTGGACTCTGACTAGCTAGCTTTCCCTGTTATAAGGAGACTTTCTAATATTAATTTGAAGATTGATTTTGACTAATTAATAATTAAGGAATGTGGTCTAACCCTCCTTGGCATATATTAGGGTTAGGGGTTAGACATCTATATCACCAAAACAGGCAGCCAAAATCATGAGAGGGTAATAATGCAATTGATAGGTCTGAAAATTCCCAACTATATATGTCTGATTAGTTAGAGTTGGAAAGAACTTATGTGACAAGGTCTGGTCACTTGTAGGTGACCAACACCAATGAAGAAGTGACACGTGACCAGAAAAACAATTGAATATAAATACTAATTATCAATAACCTCATGCAATGTCCTTAAAGTTAAACTTAAACTCTTTAACCGGACACATGTCTCTTCCTCATTGGTGTTGGTCAGTTGCAAGTGACCATACCTGGTCACCGAAGTCGAGTCTGTTAGAGTTTTATGGTGATATAGATGTCTCATTAGTATATTCAAATAGCCTTCTTAGAGCATATTTAGCAATGCTAGTTATTTTTAAATTAATTTTAGACAAATTAGCTAAAATGTCATTTTGGCTAGCTACTATTTAGAAATGTGGATGCATCAATGCTCTCTATTTTAGCTAATATTACATCAACATTATTCTTTAAATAGAAATTAAATAGTTTAAATATATTTATATATCACATAAAATATTTTACAAGGAATGTATTAAATTATAATTAGTCTCATCTGAGTCATCTCGTTCTCTATATTTAGCTAGCGAGATAGCTAAAAGTCATAATAGCTAAACTTTGGTTAGTTTGTTGGAGCTCCGAAAATATCAAAATAAGCTAAACACGCTCTATAAAATAGGTAAAAACTAAAATAGAGAGTCTGTTAAAGTTGTTCTTAGTTCTTAGAGCAAGTCCACCATCTGAGTCTTCGTTGGGAAGACTTGGGTCATGGGCGAGACCTGGGTTACCAGATGGCAGTGATTTTGGGCTGTTGCTTCCACTCACGATTTCTGTTTCTGGGTCGCCACGTAACAATGACTGTTTATTAAATTTTATATTAGGTATTTTGAATGTGAATAATGATTTTATATATTAATAAAATTAAGATTAAATAAACAAAATGACATATTGAAATTAAAATCTTCTTCTTGCGACTTACGGAACATTTCCCACAAATTATCCATTGCGGTGAAAGAAAGAGAGGAATTGTGAGATGGTAGAGATATGAAAAATGTTTTCTATGGAACTAGGATTTTGTTGTTGTGTGAGATGTAAATTAAACGGTGATATATATAGGAATTTTTATTATTTTTTTAAGTGGGTAACTCAGTTACCATTGATCTGCTTCTTTAATCACAACCAACGGTCTAGATCAAATGACCTTTGGATTTGAAATGAAAAGCAACGCCAGCTGCTGACGCGTGGCCCAGGTGAAGAAATCTGTGTCGCTCGGCGACAAAAACGCGCTTTGCTGATTCGATCGTAGTCTTTATGTGCTTGGCTACTCAGGTTGTCCTACCCACTTGCGCGCGCTTCACATGGCTAACGTCTACAGGGCCCCGCGTTTTAGGCTGAGCTGGAGACGAAGGCCTGGGTCATAGGTCTGATCCAGGTGAAGACCCAATGAAGGCCTGGGTTAAATAAAGTTTGTGGGTGACTTGGTTTTTTGTTTGTTGGGTTATCATTTGAGGTGGCCGAAGGCTTGGGTCAGGCTTTTTTTAGATACGGGTGGACTTGCTCTTAGATTAGATAATCGAATATCCACAATATGCTGTATATGGTAACATTTACCACCAATTTCTATTGTACTTTAGTTATATGACAAACAGATTTTGATTTGACCTCTCTTAAATTTCTCTGGTTGGATGCTTGTCCTGATGTCCCCCCCCCCCCCCCCCCCCCCCCCCCCCCCCCCCTCATCATGCCAACTTAGTTAATTTTCTATCAACCTCCTCTGGAGACGATGAACGAACATCTTCGATTACACCGATCTCTCCATGATCTATAATTTCTTATGACCCTTGGCCCCTGTGTCTTGGATTAGAGACGTCGTTTTCGTTTTTCCCTTGTAATTGCTGCTCTTTAATTTGAGCCAACTGTAAGTCTTCGTGTCCATTGTAACTAGGTTGAGAACCAGTCACATATCTACATTCGCATATCCAATGCTCAAGGTTGAAAGGTCACAAGCACCTTACCAGACCATTAATTCATTAATTCATTAAACGTGTGGTACTGAGTACGAACATTAATTCATTAAACGTGTGTCTATATAGGGTCCATGTCATTACCAGACTACGGATCGATATCGTACGTTTAATGTAGGGATGACAGTGATCGAGAGGGGTTGAGGATGAGGATCACATTACCATCCAAGTGATCCAATTAACCATCCTCATTACAGGGTCATTCTTTCACCTGTCGCCCCAATCCACAATAAGAATAATGTGTTTATTGCTTAATTAGTTTTCAGTAACTATATGATTGTAATAATGTCATTAATGTGTTCATAATTTAGTAATATGTTTAGTGTACATTTCTCGTTATATGATCAGGTCTTAGAGCACACATTAAAAAACAAAAAAAAAGGTTGAAAACAGCACGTATCTCTATTGTTTCCTTGCTTTGAATTTTCTGCAAGTCAAAATTAATCAGAGGTGATTTGCGTAATCTTCTAATCCAAAATTAATTCCTTCGACTTTAGAGAATTAACTTTATTGTCTCGGTCAAACGCATATCCCCTATATATTCCCACCCATATACACACAACAAAAACCCAAACCAATCATAGAGTTTCCAGATAATTAAACAAATTAACAAACGTGCTAAAAATGGCAATTCGAAGGCTTTCGCAGCTCTTGCTACCTATTCTTCTTGTTCTATCCGTTTCTTGCATAGCCTCAGCTTCATCCTCAGCCCCTGACAACTTTGTTTCATGTCTTCTAAGCCATTCGCTCCCTTCTCACCCAATCGGTCCAGCAATTTACACTCCCAACAATGCTTCATACTCCTCCGTTTTGGAATCCTACATCCGAAACCTCCGATTCAACGAGTCATACACCCGAAAACCTTACCTTATCATCACCGCGTTGCATGTATCTCATGTCCAACAAGCCATCCTTTGTGCTCAGAAGCACAACTTACAGATGAAAATTAGAAGCGGAGGCCACGATTACGAGGGTGTGTCGTATGTGGCTGAAGTCCCATTCTTCATCCTCGACCTCTTTAATCTCCGAACCATCAACGTAGACATCAAAACCGAGACTGCATGGGTCCAGGCCGGTGCTACTCTAGGCGAAGTTTACCACAGAATTTACGAGAAAAGCAAAGTCCATGGATTTCCGGCCGGTGTTTGCCCCACAGTCGGTGTTGGAGGACACTTCAGTGGCGGTGGATATGGTAACATGATGAGAAAGTACGGCTTGTCAGTTGACAACATAGTCGATGCACAAATAGTTGATGTGCATGGAAGACTTCTTGATCGAAAATCTATGGGAGAAGACCTCTTTTGGGCCATCACCGGAGGCGGAGGAGCTAGCTTTGGAGTGGTTATCGCGTACAAGATCAACCTTGTACCCGTCCCAGAAACCGTGACTGTTTTCAGGGTTATAAGAACCTTGGAACAGAACGCAACGGACATTGTGTACCGATGGCAATATGTCGCACATAAGCTTGACAATGACTTGTTCATCAGGCTTACCATGGATGTTGTCAATGTAACTGGCTCCCAAACTGGAGAAAAGACACTAAGAGCTACATTCAACGCTTTGTTTCTTGGAGACTCCGCGAGACTACTCTCGGTGATGAACAAGAGTTTCCCTGAGATGGGTTTGAAGCAATCTGATTGCCAAGAAATGAGTTGGGTTGAATCGACCCTTTTCTGGACAAGCTTCCCAAATGGGACAGCTCCGGAGGCTTTGCTTTCTAGAGTTCCTCAAGTACTTACCCACTTAAAGAGGAAATCGGACTACGTCAAGCAGCCAATTCCGAAAGCTGGTTTGAAGTGGATTATTCAGAAAATGATCGAGTTGCAGACGCCCATGTTGACTTTCAATCCTTACGGCGGAAGAATGGCTGAGATTGCGGCATCTGCAAAGCCTTTTCCACATAGAGCTGGGAATCTCTGGAAGGTTCAGTATGCAACAAACTGGGACGCATCTGGGTCCGAAGCTGCGGAGAAATATATCGATTTGACGAGGAAGTTGTTCGAGTACATGACTCCTTTCGTTTCCAAGAACCCGAGAGAGGCGTTCTTCAACTATAAAGATCTTGACATTGGGATCAACCACAATGACAAGGGAAGCTACTTTGAGGGAAGAGTTTATGGTGTCAAATATTTCAAGGAAAATTTCGATAAGTTGGTGCTTATTAAGACCAAGGTTGATCCAGGTAATTTCTTTAGGAATGAACAAAGTATCCCTACTCTTCCATACTAAAGGAAATAGCTAGCCAGCACCTAGCATGCATGGGATGGTAAAACGATATACGTTTGGGTTGTGTGGTTTGTTAAATTTGTGGTATTAACTTCTGAGCTGTTTGATTAATAGCTTCGGATTGACTATGTATATCTTCAATTCTATGTAGTATACCTTTTCAATTTGTTTGTAAACAATTAGTAAACAATAAACCTAAATTTTGTTTTATGTTTGTTTCAATATTGTTGTTTTGCAATTGGTAGCACGTACAGTACGTTCTTAAGTTTTACTACAGTGTGTCTTAATTGGTATGAATTTTCCGCAAAACCAATTTGACAAGTATTAGGATGGAGAAGCTTAAATCTTAGTGTACGTGGTATCTTGATAAGTATAGTAACCATATCATTATCACTAATAAACTTAGAGTGTACATCTTTCATACACGGCGTGTAAATACATAATACCAAATGAATGGTTAAGATCTATGACTTAAATACATATACATGATGGTCCTAACATATAAATGAGTGTTTTATTTGTGTGTGTGGAATAAGTATTTTGTAGGTTGGTCAACAATAAATATTAGAACATAAAACACTAATATACCTTCTTAGTAGGTATGCAAACACAAACATACCTTATTAATTGATATGTATAATAACACAAAACACATGAAAATGAAGTGAGAGAAATGCAAATCGAATTTTCCAGCAAATATTAACGGAAAGACTTTTCGACGAGCCGTCACTCACCATACAAGAGGACACTTTTATCTAACCAATGTAGAGCATGATGAAGGAATTTCCCACCAATTGAAGTTCAAAATACTAGCTTACACACCTTGTGTTTTTTTTTTTGGGAGACAATTGTGTAAGAGCACATCTAAACATCATGGGGTAAGAAACATAGCTGATATTTGAACAGCCAAAGACCAATTTTATACAACACTTAACCCGTCCCCTTCATCTCTCTAGGATCCTCTTTTCTCTCCACCTTGAAAACCTCTATCTCCACCACTATAGCTCACTCCCTACCATTTCCATAACTAGAGGCTTCACCTTCATCATTCACACACATCACCAAGAGCTTGGAGTAAGGAGAATGAGACACCTATCACTGATGACTTTGGAGACCCATCTCCACCACCAGTCCACCACCCACCTCAATATTTATCAATAATCACTCCTTACTCCATCTCTTTATGCAAATTTGATGTTTAATAAATAGAACGTTGGAGTTAGTTTCTCTAGTTATGAGTGACGAGTGAACTTTTATGGCTAAGGTTGAAGGCCCTAGCCAAACTTCCTTGTATTGATGGTTTGTTGTTAAATTGATGCAATAATTTCATATTATCATTCTCTCATGCTAATTCAATAGTTGAATGAATTTACTTAGACCTAACCAATTTGAGTTAATGTGTTTACCGGCAATGACATAATGGTTTGCTTAGAGATTAATTACCTTCAGGCAAATGAGAACATGATAACAAACCATGTTATCATGGCCCTTGCAGCAACGACCTCATTTTGCTGCATAAGTTTGGCCACCACCCTTAGATAGCCACTCACATTTGGCCACCATTCCTACCCAGCAAAACCAAAGCATGAAAGCAATATCGAATAAGGCTCTTTCTTTGGTGGTTCTAGTAGAATCAAGTTGAAGTCAACCACATGCGTATTGCAAATCATCTCCTTCATATAAATGTCTTCTTTCTTCACAACAAATTCATGGTATACTCCAAGTTCTTTTCCAGTTTCTTCACAACAAATTCATGGTATAATTCAAGTTCATGCAAGATTGTTGAGTATTCTTGCATGATTTAATTGAGATTGTATTGTGGTTAAGACCAAGTCGTATCTTTTGTCTAAAATATACATTTATTTAAGATATATAGTTTAATGCTAACAATAGAATACAATATTATCAAGAAAAATAAAAGACACAAATGTACAAGTAAATTTACGTATACATAAGATGTTTTTTTTTTTTGGGCAGGCGCACCTGCCTTTTATTCAAAAAGAAAAAACAAGACTGTGTTTGTGTATGGATGTATGTTTTTGTGTGAAATAGATATAAAGTTTTTATTCCTTAATAGTATGTTGTACACTCAAAATATGTTCATAAGTGAAACCTTACCTACACATACATATACACATAAATATTGAGAGATGGACAATATATAGCGTCATCAAATCCAATATTCAAATTCACCTTCCATCAATTTCAGAGATGGACATATGACTCCCCAAAATGATGTTGACCGGGCTCCGGGGGCTGTTGATCGGGCTCCGAGGACCATTGACCCGACTCTGACTACTGTTGACCGAGATCCGGGGACCGTTGATTAGACTCCGGGTGACGTTGACTAGATTCTGGCGATAAGATGTCTATTGGGGGCAATATGAAGTCTGTCCGGAGGTCGCTGATCGGATTCTGACGATAGGGTGTCTATTGGGGGCAGTACAAGGTCTATTGGGGCGGTAGGGGGTCTATTCGGGGCAATAGAGAGTTTGTCATGAGGTCTATTGGGGCAGTAGGAGAGTGTCGGGGACAGTATGACAACCTATTGGGGTCAGTAGAACCTCCTACTAGGGGCAGTATGACCGCCTATTGGGGTAAGTAGGATCTCCTACTAGGGCAGTATGACCACCTATTGGATTTTATCTACTTTGGGTATGCTTATAGACATTTTCTAACATCTTTTGAAGCATTCTAGTATCAAAAATGAAGTATTGTCCTTTATTTTCAAGTTTCACCCAATTCGATCTAAAACACATAGCTATAGCACACGAGTTTCTAGCCAGTTTCACTATTTTTAGATATCAGGCTTTTTCTACTTTGGGTGTGCTTATAGACATTTTCTAACATCTTTTAAACCATTCTAGTATCAAAAATGAAGTATTGCCCCTTATTTTCAAGTTTCACCCAATTCGAGCCAAAAACCCTAGCTATAACACACGAGTTTCTGACCAGTTTCACTATTTTTAGACATCCGGATTTTTCTACTTTGGGTATGCATATAGACATTTCATAACATGTTTTGAACCATTCTAGTATCAAAAATGAAGTATTTCCCCTTATTTTCAAGTTTCACCAAATTCGAGCCAAAACCCTAGCTATAGCACGCGATTTTCTGGCCAGTTTCACTATTTTTAGACATCCGGATTTTGCTACTTTGGGTACGCATATAGACATTTCATAACATTTTTTGAACCATTCTAGTATCAAGAATGAGATATTGCCCCTTATTTTCAAGTTTCACCCAATTCGAGCCAAAACCACTATCTATAGCACATGATTTTTTGGCCAGTTTCACTATTTTTAGACATCCGGCTTTTTCTACTTTGGGTGTGCTTATAGACATTTCCTAACATCATTTAAACCATTCTAGTTTCAAAAATGAAGTATTGCCCCTTATTTTCAAGTTTCACCCAATTCGAGCCAAAACCCTAGCTATAACACACGAGTTTCTGGCCAGTTTCACTATTTTTAGACATCCGGTTTTTTCTAATTTGGGTTTGCATATAGACATTACATAACATGTTTTGAACCATTCTAGTATCAAAAATTAGGTATTGCCCCTTATTTTCAAGTTTCACCCAATTCTAGCCAAAACCCTTATATATAGCACACGATTTTCAGACCAGTTTCACTATTTTAGACATCCAGTTTTTTCTACTTTGGGTGTGCTTATAAACATTTCCTAACATCTTTTGAGCCATTCTAGTTTCAAAAATGAGGTATTACCCCTTATTTTCAAGTTTCACTCAATTCGAGCTAAAACCCCTAAATATAACACACGATTTTCTGGCCATTTTCACTATTTTTAGACATCCGGCTTCTACAAGTTTGGGTATGCATATAGACATTTCATAACATGTTTTGAACCATTCTAGTAAATGAAGTATTTCCCTTATTTTCAAGTTTCACCAAATTCGAGCCAAAACCTCAAGTTATAGCACACGATTTTCTGCCCAGTTTTACTATTTTTAGACATCCGGCTTTTGCTACTTTGGGTATGCATATAGACAATTCATAACATGTTTTGAACCATTCTAGTATCAAAAGTGAAGTATTGCCCCTTTATTTTCAAGTTTCACCTAATTCGAGTCAAAACCTCTAGCTATAGCACACGAATTTATGGCGAGTTTCATTATTTTTAGACATCAGGCTTTTTCTACTTTGGCTATGCATATAGACATTTCATAACATGTTTTGTACCATTCTACTATCAAAAATGAAGTATTGCCCCTTATTTTCAAGTTTCACCCAATTCGAGCCAAAACCCCTAGCTATAGCACACGATTTTCTGGCCAGTTTCACTATTTTTAGACATCCGGCTTTTTCTACTTTGGGTGTGCTGATAGACATTTCCTAACATCTTTTGAACCATTATAGTTTCAAAAATGAATTATTGTCCCTTATTTTCAAGTTTCACCCAATTCGAACCAAAGCCCCTAGCTATAACACACGAGTTTCTGGCCAGTTTGACTATTTTTAGACATCCTGCTTTTTCTACTTTGGGTATGCTTATATATATATTTCATAACATGTTTTGAACCATTCTAGTATCCAAAATGAAGTATTGCCTCGTATTTCCAATTTTACCCAATTCGAGCCAAATCCCCTAGTTATAGCACACGAGTTTCTGGCCAGTTTCACTATTTTTAGACATCCGGCTTTTTCTATTTTGGGTATGCATATATACATTTCATAACATATTTTGAACCATTCTTGTATCAAAAATGAAGTATTGCCCCTTATTTTCAAGTTTCACCCAATTCGACCCAAAACCCCTAGCTATAGCACACGATTTTCTAGCCAGTTTCACTATTTTTAGACATCTGGCTTTTGCTACTTTGGGTATGCATATAAACATTTTATAACATGTTTTGAACCATTCTAGTATCAAAAATAAAATATTACCCTTTATTTTCAAGTTTCACATAATTCGAGCCAAAACCTCTGGATATAGCACACGATTTTCTAGCCATTTTCATTAATTTTAGACATCCGGATTTTTCTACTTTGGGTATGCTCATGGAAATTTAATAACATATTTTGAACCATTCTAGTTTCAAAAATGAAGTAATGCCCCTTATTTTCAAGTTTCACTCAATTCGAGCCAAAACTCCTAGCTATAACACACGAGTTTTTGGCAAGTTTCATTATTTTTAGACATCCTGATTTTTCTACTTTGGGTATGCATATAGACATTTCATAATATGTTTTCAACCATTCTAGTATCAAAAATGAAGTATTGCCCCTTATTTTCAAGTTTCACCAAATTCGAGCCAAAACCCCTAGCTATAGCACACGATTTTCTGGCCAGTTTCACTATTTTTAAACATCCGGCTTTTTCTACTTTGGGTTTGCATATAGACATTACATAACATGTTTTGACCCATTCTAGTATCAAAAATGAGGTATTGACCCTTATTTTCAAGTTTCACCCAATTCGAGTCAAAACCACTATCTATAACACACGATTTTTTTGTCAGTTTCACTATTTTTAGACATCCGGCTTTTTCTACTTTGGGTGTGCTTATAGACATTTCCTAACATCATTTGAACCATTCTAGTTTCAAAAATAAAGTATTGCCCCTTATTTTCAAGTTTCACCCAAATCGAGCCAAAACCCCTAGCTATAACACACGAGTTTCTGACCAGTTTCACTGTTTTTAGACATCCGATTTTTTCTAATTTGGGTTTGCATATAGACATTACATAACATGTTTTGAACCATTCTAGTATCAAAAATTAGGTATTGCCCCTTATTTTCAAGTTTCACCCAATTCGAGCCAAAACCCCTATCTATAGAACACGATTTTCAGGCCAGTATCATTATTTTTAGACATCCAGCTTTTTCTACTTTGGGTGTGCTTATAGACATTTCCTAACATTTTTTAAGCCATTCTAGTTTCAAAAATGAAGTATTGCCCCTTATTTTCAAGTTTCACTCAATTCGAGCCAAAATCCCTAACTATAGCACACGATTTTCTGGTCATTTTCACTATTTTTAGACATCCGGCTTCTACAAGTTTGGGTATGCATATAGATATTTCATAACATGTTTTGAACCATTCTAGTATCAAAAATAAAGTATTTCCCCTTATTTTCCAGTTTCACCCAATTCAAGCCAAAACCCCTAGTTATAGCACACGATTTTCTGGTCAGTTTCACTATTTTTAGACATCCGGCTTTTGCCACTTCGGGTATGCATATAGACATTTCATAACATGTTTTGAATCATTCTAGTATCAAAAGTGAAGTATTACCCCTTTATTTTCAAGTTTCACCTCATTCGAGTCAAAACCTCTAGCTATAGCACACGAATTTCTGGCGAGTTTCATTATTTTTAGACATCCGGCTTTTTCTACTTTGGTTATGCATATAGACATTTCATAACAAGTTTTTGAACCATTCTAGTATCAAAAGTGAAGTATTGCCCCTTTATTTTCAAGTTTCACCTAATTCGAGTCAAAACCTCTAGCTATAGCACACGAATTTATGGCGAGTTTCATTATTTTTAGACATCAGGCTTTTTCTACTTTGGCTATGCATATAGACATTTCATAACATATTTTGTACCATTCTAGTATCAAAAATGAAGTATTGCCCCTTATTTTCAAGTTTCACCCAATTCGACCCAAAACCCCTAGCTATAGCACACGATTTTCTAGGAAGTTTCACTATTTTTAGACATCCGGCTTTTTCTACTTTGGGTGTGCTTATAGATATTTCCTAATATCTTTTGAACCATTCTAGTTTCAAAAATGAATTATTGTCCGTTATTTTCAAGTTTCACCCAATTCGAACCAAAGCCCCTAGCTATAACATACGAGTTTCTGGCCAGTTTAACTATTTTTAGACATCCGGCTTTCTCTACCTTGGGTATGCATATATACATTTCATAACATGTTTTGAACCATTATAGTATCAAAAATGAAGTATTGCCTCGTATTTCCAAGTTTTACCCAATTCGAGCCAAATCCCCAAGCTATAGCACACGAGTTTCTGGCCAGTTTCACTATTTTTAGACATCCGGATTTTTCTACTTTGGGTATGCATATATAAATTTCATAATATGTTTTGAACCATTCTAGTATCAAAAATGAAGTATTGCCCCTTATTTTCAAGTTTCACCCAATTCGAGCCAAAACCACTATCTATATAGCACAAGATTTTTTAGCCAGTTTCACTATTTTTAGACATCCGGCTTTTTCTACTTTGGGTGTCCTTATAGACATTTCCTAACATCATTTGAACCATTCTAGTTTCAAAAATGAAGTATTGCCCCTTATTTTTAAGTTTCACCCAATTCGAGCCAAAACCTCTAGATATAACACACGAGTTTCTGGCCAGTTTCACTATTTTTAGATATTCGGTTTTTTCTAATTTGGGTTTGCAAATAGACATTACATAACATGTTTTCAACCATTCTAGTATCAAAAATTAGGTATTGCCCCTTATTTTCAAGTTTCACCCAATTCAAGCAAAAACCCCTATCTATAACACACGATTTTCAGGCCAGTTTCACTATTTTAGACATCTAGCTTTTTCTACTTTAGGTGTGCTTATAGACATTTCCGAACATCTTTTGAGCCATTCTAGTTTCAAAAATGAAGTATTACCCCTTATTTTCAAGTTTCACTAAATTCGAGCCAAAACCCCTAACTATAGCACACGATTTTCTGGCCATTTTCACTATTTTTAGACATCCGGCTTCTACAAGTTTGGGTATGCATATAGACATTTCATAACATGTTTTGAACCATTCTATTATCAATAATGAAGTATTTCCCCTTATTTTCAAGTTTCACCCAATTCGAGCCAAAACCACTAGTTATAGCACACGATTTTCTGCCCAATTTTACTATTTTTAGACATTCGGCTTTTGCTACTTTGGGTATGTATATAGACATTTCATAATATGTTTTGAACCATTCTAGTATCAAAAGTGAAGTATTGCCCCTTTATTTTCAAGTTTCACCTAATTCGAGTCAAAACCTCTAACTATAGCACACGAATTTCTGGCGAGTTTCATTATTTTTAGACATCCAGCTTTTTCTACTTTGGCTATGCATATAGACATTTCATAACATGTTTTGTACCATTCTAGTATCAAAAATGAAGTATTGCCCCTTATTTTCAAGTTTCACCCAATTCGAGCCAAAACCCCTAGCTATAGCACAAGATTTTCTGGCCAGTTTCACTATTTTCAGACATCCAGCTTTTTCTACTTTGGGTGTGCTTATAGACATTTCCTAACATCTTTTGAACCATTCTAGTTTCAAAAATGAATTATTGTCCCTTATTTTCAAGTTTCACCCCAATTCGAACCAAAGCCCCTAGCTATAACACACGAGTTTGTGGCCAGTTTGACTATTTTTAGACATCCGGCTTTTTCTACTTTGGGTATGCATATATACATTTCATAACATGTTTTGAACCATTCTAGTATCAAAAATGAAGTATTGCCTCGTATTTCCAAGTTTTACCCAATTCGAGTCAAATCCCCTAGTTATAGCACACGAGTTTCTGACCAGTTTCACTATTTTTAGACATCCGGCTTTTTCTACTTTGGGTATGTATATATACATTTCATAACATGTTTTGAACCATTCTAGTATCAAAAATGAAGTATTGCCCCTTATTTTCAAGTTTCACCCAAATCGACCCAAAACCCCTAGCTATAGCACACGATTTTCTAGCCAGTTTCACTATTTTTAGACATCTGGCTTTTGCTACTTTGGGTATGGATATAAACATTTCATAACATGTTTTTAACCATTCTAGTATCAAAAATGAAATATTACCCTTTATTTTCAAGTTTCACATAATTCGAGCCAAAACCTCTAGCTATAGCACACGATTTTATAGCCATTTTCATTAATTTTAGACATCCGGCTTTTTCTACTTTGGGTATGCTCATGGAAATTTAATAACATGTTTTGAACCATTCTAGTTTTAGAAATGAAGTATTGCCCCTTATTTTCAAGTTTCACTCAATTCGAGCCAAAACTCCTAGCTATAACACACGAGTTTCTGGCTAGTTTCACTATTTTTAGACATCCGGCATTTTCTACTTTGGGTATGTATATAGACATTTCATAACATGTTTTGAACCATTCTAGTATCAAAAATGAAGTATTGCCCCTTATTTTTAAGTTGCACCCAATTCGAGCCAAAACTCCTAGTTATAGCACACGATTTTCTAGCCTGTTTCACTATTTTTAAACATCCGGCTCTTTCTACTTTGGGTTTGCATATAGACATTACATAATATGTTTTGACCCATTCTAGTATCAAAAATGAGGTATTGCCCCTTATTTTCAAGTTTCACCAAATTCGAGCCAAAACCACTATCCATAGCACACGATTTTTTTGGCCAGTTTCACTATTTTTAGACATCCGGCTTTTTCTACATTGGGTGTGCTTATAGACATTTCCTAATATCATTTGAACCATTCTAGTTTCAAAATGAAGTATTGCCTCTTATTTTCAAGTTTCACCCAATTCGAGCCAAAACCCATAGCTATAACACACTAGTTTCTAACCAGTTTCACTGTTTTTAGACATCCGATTTTTTCTAATTTGGGTTTGCATATAGACATTACATAACATGTTTTGAACCATTCTAATATCAAAAATTAGGTATTGCCCCTTATTTTCAAGTTTCACCCAATTCGAGCCAAAACCGCTATCTATAGCACACGATTTTCAGGCCAGTTTCATTATTTTTAGACATCTAGCTTTTTCTACTTTGGGTGTGCTAATAGACATTTCCTAACATCTTTTAAGCCATTCTAGTTTCAAAAATGAAGTATTGCCCCATATTTTCAAATTTCACTCAATTCGAGCCAAAATCTCTAATAGCACACGATTTTCTGGCCATTTTCACTATTTTTAGACATTCGGCTTCTACAAGTTTGGGTATGCATATAGATATTTCATAACATGTTTTGAACCATTATAGTATCAAAAATGAAGTATTTCCCCTTATTTTTAAGTTTCTCTCAATTCGAGCCAAAACCCCTAGTTATAGCACACGAGTTTCTAGCCAGTTTCACTATTTTTAGACATCCGGCTTTTGCTACTTTGGTTATGCATATAGACATTTCATAACATGTTTTGAACCATTCTAGTATCAAATGTGAAGTATTGCCCCTTTATTTTCAAGTTTCACCTAATTCGAGTCAAAACATCTAGCTATAACATACGAATTTCTGGCGAGTTTCATTATTTTTAGACATCCGGCTTTTTCTACTTTGGTTATGCATATAGACATTTCATAACAAGTTTTGTACCATTCTAGTATCAAAAATGAAGTATTGCCCCTTATTTTCGAGTTTCACCCAATTCGAGCCAAAACACCTAGCTGTAGCACACGATTTTCTGGCCAGTTTCACTATTTTTAGACATCCGGCATTTTCTACTTTGGTTGTGCTTATAGACATTTCCTAATATCTTTTGAACCATTCTAGTTTCAAAAATGAATTATTGTCCCTTATTTTCAAGTTTCACCCAATTCGAACCAAAGCCCCTAGCTATAACACACGAGTTTCTGGCCAGTTTAACTATTTTTAGACATCCGGCTTTCTCTACCTTGGGTATGCATATATACATTTCAAAACATGTTTTGAACCATTCTAGTATCAAAAATGAAGTATTGCCTCGTATTTCCAAGTTTTACCCGATTCGAGCCAAATCCCCTAGCTATAGCACACGAGTTTCTGGCCAGTTTAACTATTTTTAGACATCCGGCTTTCTCTACCTTGGTTATGCATATATACATTTCATAACATGTTTTGAACCATTCTAGTATCAAAAATGAAGTATTGCCCCTTATTTTCAAGTTTCACCGAATTCGACCTAAAACCCCTAGCTATAGCACACGATTTTCAAGTCAGTTTCACTATTTTTGGACATCTGGCTTTTGCTACTTTGGATATGCATATAGACATTTAATAACATGTTTTGAACCATTCTAGTATCAAAAATGAAATATTACCCTATATTTTCAAGTTTCACATAATTCGAGCCAAAATCTCTAGCTATAGCACATGATTTTCTAGCTATTTTCATTATTTTTAGACATCCGGCTTTTTCTACTTTGGGTATGCTCATGGAAATTTAATAACATGTTTTGAACCATTCTAGTTTCAAAAATGAAGTATTGCCCCTTATTTTCAAGTTTCACTCAATTCGAGCCAAAACTCCTTGCTATAACACACGAGTTTCTGGCCAGTTTCACTATTTTTAGACATCCGGCTTTTTCTACTTTGTGTATGCATATAGACATTTCATAACATGTTTTGAACCATTCTAGTAGCAAAAATGAAGTATTGCCCCTTATTTTCAAGTTTCACTCAATTCGAGCCAAAACCCCTAGCTATAACACACGATTTTCTGGCCAGTTTCACTTTTTTAAACATCCGGCTTTTTCTACATTGGGTTTGCATATAGACATTACATAACATGTTTTGATCCATTCTAGTATCAAAAATTAGGTATTGCCCCTTATTTTCAAGTTTCACCCAATTCGAGCCAAAACCACTATCTATAGCACACGATTTTCTAGTCAGTTTCACTATTTTTAGACATCCGGCTTTTTCTACTTTGGGTGTGCTTATAGACATTTCCTAACATCTTTTGAACCATTCTAGTTTCAAAAATGAAGTATTGCCCATTATTTTCAAGTTTCACCCAATTCGAGCCAAAACCACTATCTATAGCACACGATTTTTTGGCCAGTTTCACTATTTTTAGACATCCGCCTTTTTCTACTTTGGGTGTGCTTATAGACATTTCCTAATATCTTTTGAACCATTCTAGTTTCAAAAATGAAGTATTGCCCCTTATTTTCAAGTTTCACCCAATTCGAGCCAAAACCCCTAGCTATAACACACGAGTTTCTGGCCAGTTTCACTATTTCTAGACATCCGGTTTTTTCTAATTTTTGTTTACATATAGACATTACATAATATGTTTTGAACCATTCTAGTATCAAAAATTAGGTATTGCCCCTTGTTTTCAAGTTTCACCCAATTCGAGCTAAAACTCCTATCTATAGCACACGATTTTCAGGCTAGTTTCACTATTTTTAGACATCCAGCTTTTTCTATTTTGGTTTTGCTTATAGACATTTCCTAACATCTTTTGAGTCATTCTAGTTTCAAAGATGAAGTATTGCCCCTTATTTTCAAGTTTCACTCAATTCGAGCCAAGACCCCTAGCTATAGCACACGATTTTCTGGCCATTTTCACTATTTTCAGACATCCGGCTTCTACAAGTTTGGGTATGCATATAGACATTTCATAACATGTTTTGAACCATTGTAGTATCAAAAATGAAGTGTTTCCCCTTATTTTCAAGTTTCACCCAATTCGAGCCAAAACCCCTAGTTATAGCACACGATTTTCTAGCCAGTTTCACTATTTTTAGACATCCGGCTCTTGCTACTTTGGGTGTGCATATAGACATTTCATAACATGTTTTGAACCATTCTAGTATCAAATGTGAAGTATTACCCCTTTATTTTCAAGTTTGACCTAATTCGGGTCAAAACCTCTAGCTATAGCACACGAGTTTCTGACGAGTTTCATTATTTTTAGACATCCGGCTTTTTCTACTTTGGTTATGCATATAGACATTTCATAACATGTTTTGTACCATTCTAGTATCAAAAATGAAGTATTGCCCCTTATTTTCAAGTTTAACCCAATTCGAGCCAAAACCCTTAGCTATAGCACACGATTTTCTGGCCAGTTTCACTATTTTTAGACATCCGGCTTTTTATACATTAGGTGTGCTTATAGACATTTCATAACATGTTTTGAACCATTCTAGTATCAAAAATGAAATATTACCCTTTATTTTCAAGTTTCACATAATTCGAGCCAAAACCTCTAGCGATAGCACACGATTTTCTGGCCAATTTCACTACTTTTAGACGTCCGGCTTTTTCTACTTTGGCTGTGCTTATAGACATTTCCTAACATCTTTTGAACCATTCTAGTTTCAAAAATGAATTATTGTCCCTTATTTTCAAGTTTCACCCAATTCGAACCAAAACCCCTAGCTATAACACACGAGTTTCTGGCCAGTTTCACTATTTTTAGACATCCGGCTTTTTCTACTTTGGGTGTGCTTATAGACATTTCATAACATGTTTTGAACCATTCTAGCATCAAAAATGAGGTATTGCCCCTTATTTTCAAGTTTCACCCAATTCGAGTTAAAACCCCTATCTATAGTACACGATTTTCTGGCCAGTTTCCCTATTTCTAGACATCCGGCTTCTTCTACTCTGGCTGTGCTTATAGACATTTTCTAACATCTTTTTAACCATTCCAGTTTCAAAAATGAAGTATTGCCCCTTATTTTCAAGTTTCACTCAATTCGAGCCAAAACCCCTATCTATAACACACGAGTTTCTGGCCCGTTCCACTATTTTTAGACATCCGGCTTTCTCTACTTTGGGAATGAATATAGAAATTTCATAACATGTTTTGAACCATTCTAGTATCAAAAATGAAATATTGCCCCTTAATTTCAAGTTTCACCCAATTCGAGCCAAAACCCCTAGTTATAGCACACGATTTTCTGGTTAGTTTCACTATTTTTAGACATCCGGCTTTTGCTACTTTGGGTATGCATATAGACATTTCATAACATGTTTTGAACCATTCTAGTATCAAAAGTGAAGTATTGCCCCTTTATTTTCAAGTTTCACATAATTCGAGTCAAAACCTCTAGCTATAGCACACGAATTTCTGGCGAGTTTCATTATTTTTAGACATCCGGCTTTTTCTACTTTGGTTATGCATATAGACATTTCATAACATGTTTTGTACCATTCTAGTATCAAAAATGAGGTATTGCCCCTTATTTTCAAGTTTCACCCAATTCGAGCCAAAACTCCTATCTATAGCACACGATTTTCTGGCCAGTTTCACTATTTTTAGACATACGGTTTTTACTAGTTTGGGTAAGCTTATATACATTTCCAAACAACTTTAGATCCATTCTAGTATCAAAAATGAAGTATTGCCCCTTATTTTCAAGTTTCACCTAATTCGAGCCAAAACCTCTATAGCACACGTGTTTCTGGCCAGTTTCACTATTTTTAGACATCCGGCTTTTTCTACTTTGGGTATTCATATAGACATTACATAACATGTTTTGAACCATTCTAGTATCAAAAATGAGGTATTGCCCCTTATTTTCAAGTTTCACCCAATTCGAGCCAAAACCCCTAGCTATAGCACACGATTTTCTGGCCAGTTTCACTATTTTTAGACATCCGGCTTTTACTAGTTAGGGTATGCTTATAGACATTTCTAAAGAACTTTTGAACCATTCAAGAATCAAAAATGAATTATTGCCTCTTATTTTCAAGTTTTACCAAATTCGAACCAAAGCCCCTAGCTATAGCACACGAGTTTCTGGCCAGTTTCACTATTTTTAGACATCCGGCTTTTTCTACTTTGGGTATGCATATAGGCATTACATAACATGTTTTGAACCATTCTAGTATCAAAAATGAGGTATTGCCCCTTATTTTCAAGTTTCACCCAATTCGAGCCAAAATTCCTATCTATAGCACACGATTTTCTGGCCAGTTTCACTATTTTTAGACATACGGTTTTTACTAGTTTGGGTAAGCTTATATACATTTCCAAACAACTTTAGATCCATTCTAGTATCAAAAATGAAGTATTGCCCCTTATTTTCAAGTTTCACCTAATTCGAGCCAAAACCTCTATAGCACACGTGTTTCTGGCCAGTTTCACTATTTTTAGACATCCGGCTTTTTCTAATTTGGGTGTGCTTATAGACATTTCCTAATAGACAAATTTGGAGTCCGATAACTGTGTTTCTTTTATTTTTCTAATTTGTTAGAGTATCTGTTGATAATGGCACCCAGAAAAGGTGAGGCAGCAGCGTGACAAGAGGCTTGAATGGCTTTAGGCTCAGTCCTTGATAATGGCGCAAGCGATCTCTGTGTGCAGGTGAACTGCTCCTTCATGCGGACTCCGCGCGTGTGTCAGCGAGCGGACTCTGCGTGTATGTCTGAGAGTGGACTCCGCGTATGTGTCTGTGAGCGGACTCTACGTGTATATATGTGTTCAGTAAGCGGACTCCGCGTGTTCACTTTTGAGCGGACTCTGCGTGCATGTCCCCATGACTTGCTTCATCTTTTGCATGAATGGATCTCGCCCCGCTTGCGCCATCATCTCGTCTCGCCCCTTATGCTTCTGTCTTTGCTTGAATATCAGCTCGCCACCCCTTAGGGTTTCTGTCTTGGCTTGAATGTTGGTTCGCCACCCCTTAGGGTTCCTGCCTTGGCGCGAATGTTGGTTCGCCACCCCTTAGGGTTCCTGCCTTGGCGCGAATGTTGGCTCGCCACCCCTTAGGGTTCCTGCCTTGGTGCGAATGTTGGTTCGCCATCCCTTTGGGTAAAGTAACGTCGCCACCCCTTAGGGTTAAGTAACTATTTCTGCTTTGGCGCGGTTGTAACGCCTTTGCTTTAGGGCTTTAAACCGTCTCGCGAGGACACGCGAACTCTGCTTCGCAGGACTCTGTCATCTTTTCCTTGATTGAGTCGTCTTTTCCTTGATGAAGTTGATGAGATTGCGCGAACCACATAACTCCAGACGCCTATCCCTGTCTTGTTGGGAGTTGGACTTGAGGAAACTGCTCTTCTATAAATTGAGGTGTCGTCTCCTTCTTTTTGATCTGGTCAAGGATTTGTTGAGTCATCAAAGGTGAGTTCCTGCTCTTTGAACCCGCGTTGCTTGTTTGTTTCCTTCCCCTTACATGGCTTGTTATGCGAGCTGCATGGCCATATGTTTGTTGTAAAAAGGGAGGAAGGGGGCGAGGTCGTCTCGCCTTAGACTTGGTGACTACCTCGCGGGGTCATCACGCGAGGGGAGAGGACGTCGCTTTCGGGCTTCCGGCGGAGTGATACAGAAAGATAAAGGCAACTGCAAAAAAGAAAAGAAAGTTAGAATGGGGGCTCCACCTTTGGTCCGGCTCGCCGCTTGTCTTCTGCTTTTCTTTCTTCTGTGCTTCGCCTTCTTCTCTCTGTTTCTCTCTCTGGTTTCGCCTTCTTTGTCCCTTGCGCCGTGTGTATCTCTCCTCTCCTCTGTCTCTGTGTCTGCTTGGTTTTTTTTCCTTCTCTGTGCCTCTTTATATAGAGTGCACGGTTTGGGAGATGAATTTGTATTGGACTTTTGTTGTCCAGCTATTTGCAAGAGTTGTGGTTGAACTCTGAAGCATTGTGCATGTAGCACAAGAAAAGTATTTATGTATATATATATATATTTTAATACTTTTCTTTTCTTTTTATTTATGCATATTTTTTGCCGATCAACAAGAACATTAATCAACCAACTAGAGGAAGAGAGTAGGGCCGTCGATCGTCGACGTCGATGGTTGGGTCATCGATTGCCGGCTTTAAAGGCCGGGCGTAAATTGTCGGCATCGAACTAGATTTTCCTGCAGCAGATCGGCGCCGGAAAGCTTCGAGGCAGCCAACGGTTGAGAGAGAGAGAGAGAGAGAGAGAGAGAGAGAGAGAGAGAGAGAGAGAGTAGGAAAGAGAGAGTAAGAGACGGGAGAAAAGTAGAAAACTCAAGGAAGGGCAAATTGGTAATGAAAAATATAGAAACATGTAAATTACATGTTTGGCTAATGGGAAGAGACATTAAGGCCTCGGTTTGGTTCGCGAAAAGGAAAGTGGTTCCTTCTTCTTTCTCATGGGAAGAGAAAATGAACGAGAATGAAATTTTACAAGAACATTTCATTCCGATGTTTGGTAACACCAGGAGAGTGGTTCCTTAGGATTTTGGAAGGAATAAATACAGGGAAATAAGAAAGGAAAGTGGTTTCTTAGGATTTTGGAAGGAACCACTTTCCCCCATATTTTCCCATCAATCAAGAAAGTGTTTCATTTTCTTATGTTTTCCCAAACATAACTGAAAAGGAACAAATTTCTTTTCCTGATACTTACTTTCCATGAAACAAACGAGGCCTAAGAGTCTTAAAGGCTGGTGGGAATTTCAAATTCTCTTTTGGTGGTGGGAAAAAAAATCTCTAAAATCAGGGCTGATGAGAATTTTCCTATTTATTATTTCAAGAGTTATCATTTGAGGTGTTATCATAGTACGTACATTACTTTCGGGTTTTGGATATTTATATAGGAGTTCAATGGAGAAATATAATGGATAAGGATCAGTTTGACATATCCGACGTACAAACATTTCACATATGTACACAAGAACACTAGTGTCTCAATGGTGGAAACACTTTTTCTTTTTTTCGTTCAAGAGTTAAGATTTTGCGAGCCTCACAACCAGCAAAAATGCACAAGTATTTGAATATTTGTTAGATTCGGATGTAATATTTTAATGTTACTAAGCTCTATGAAAATGACCGTACAGGGCTATGATATGTTGGTAAGCCGTGACATATTGATTAACTAGTCTAATTGACACCGTAGAAGTCATGAGTTCAATTCTTATTGCATGACATATGTAATATCGATTATGTTTTTACATATTTACTTATTTGGAAGTTAAGTTATGTTATAATGTTCTTCAAATCTCTCATCTCAACCACTATAAAGACAGGGGTTCATAAAATTCATCAAATTATGTATTGTCTAAATTAACGGTAATGAGTTGATTGAAACCACTAAATTAAAAGGTTATCATAGTAAAAAAAACAAAATTAATAAAAAAAAACAAATAACGGTTAAGATTAATAAAAACGTGGGAAGTTAAGATTAATAACGGTTAGCCACATCAAAAACCACACAACTAAAATTAACAATCCATGATTTTGTGAGTCCTGTGTAAATGCCTGGGTAAAAGGATAGTGTTTACTAATACAATTGATCGAACTAATTCGAAGCATACCAAATAAAAACGCAACTGAATTCTCATTCTTCCCTCGAAGAGGAGTTATATTTTCAAGAAATCCATATTTTTTTTTAATTAATAGGAAAACTGTAATGTTTATACTTTATAGTAAAAAAGACAAACATGTCATTAAATTAATAAAAATGACAAACAAAGGGCTAAGAAGAGCATTGATGTTAAAGCCGGTTGCGCTTCTTCTGTATATGAAACAACCTTGGCTACTTGTCATTCCTACTAATATGTAATTTCCTTTTATCTATATTTTGTGATCATATTTGCTCATTGTTGCATAATTTAGAACATCAAACGAATGGTTCTAATAGATCCACATTTTGCATAATTATTGTTAATTATATGTATTGTGTAACTTGCTAGCTCACTATTTAGTCACTCATCAATCTCTGTCATCGATCAGGCCATTCTAACACGCCCGCAGCAGCGCGCGAGGGTGCTATATAGTCAAACGTTAATTCTCATTTAAGATCGACCACGGTGCACAGGTTGTGACTGCATCTATATTACACTACGTATACTCAATAAACCATCCACTTCTAGCTACGTACTCCATACTGTTACTAGCTAGGCTGCAAGTATTTGACCTACAATAGCAGTGATATCATCCCTCTTGCCTCCAATGTGGTCGACTCCGGCCTTATGAGCCGCAATTGCAAAAGGTGTCAACCTTGTTGCATCCTCGGAGTTACGTAAAGCCAGCCTCTATGCTATGATCCGTGCCAACATCTCCGGTTCCACAAAACCGTCTATAGTATTATTCTCTTCCAAAACTTTTTCTATTTCTCCCGGCGACACATTGTCAAGCAACCCATCGGTCGCAAGAACTGTGACATCTCCCGGCCGAAGTACCCTAACTTTAATCTCTGTAGCCGATTGCGGACTATCGTCTGTTCCTTTCCCCAACTGTAGAGGACAGTTAAAGTAACTCTGTCGAATTGGCGAAATGTACACACACTTGTTGTCTCTAAATATCATAAAACCACTATCTCCAACATTCACAGCATGCAAGGTTTTACCTTCGTCGCCAAGCGTTACGATGCAAGCTGTTGACGTGCCAGCAATATTCTTGGTGTTTGCGTAGGCTTCATGCAAGACTCGTATCGGATCAACATCAACATCTCCTGATTTTCTATGTTGATTACGTACAGCCATGACTGAGTTTTCCATGAGCTTCCTTGCATACTCTCCTGCATCCACGCCATACTTAGCCCACCCGCCAACGCCATCCGCAACACCAATAGTGTTCTTTTCTGCACAAATGAAGTGAGCATCTTCACCTAGAACCGATCGACTTTCACTTTCTTTGGGCAAATAGAAAGAGCCACAGATCATCTTCAGTATGATTCCATCTTTTAATGGAGTTGGATCGCTCTCCAACTTTACCCAAATCATCTCCGCAACCCTAGGTATCTCCGCGAGCCGATTCATCTCTAGTTGGTCAGCTTTAACCTTCTGATTCCCTGCTTATATTTGATGTATGGATAAATATTCTTAATTATTTTGAGGCCCAAGACGGTCTTTACCAAATTAAGTTTCTTGAACACTGATTGATTGGAGCGCGATGTGGTCAGTGTGGTGAGCAGTATATATAAGACTATATATATAGAAGTCGAATCCTTCTCGTATTTGGAAAACGTTGGCTTGGGAAACAAATTAAGTCCGAGTGAAATAATGTTTCCTAATCAAATTATGAACAAATAGTACTCAAAGTACGTGGTTTAATGGACAAAAATGCCTATACAAGCAGCGGCCAAATGAATCCCTTGGCCTCAAGACGTTTCCATAGTGCGTGGTTGGTTAGGAATTCTCTTAATCAGGTCTTGCTGCTGTCTTGAGTCCTAGCTTATTGCTTATTGTTTTTCCTGTTTAACTATTAACTTTGATCAATCTATACTTGTTTTCCCCTTTGTTATTCGTTTGTTAGTATATATGTTTCACTTCATTGGAGCTTAATCACCGTGTTGCATTTTGGCTTGCTTTCATAAAATAATTGATAGATCAAAACAGAATGAGACCGTTACATTTAATCATGACCATTATGTTCATCAATCAGAACAAGATATGGTGAATATAACTAAACATACAAAGAGGTATTAGTATGATTGTCACTGGTTTAAAAATTGGCCTCCCCGGCCCGCTCAGATACTCTAGCTCCAGTTGCTGCAATTGTTCCGTAGTATATCTCGACAAGGAAAGCACGGCAGTTCCCTAGCCTCCTCTCTACTTTGCTGCAGTAGAGTTGGCGGTTCACGCAATTGGAGGTGAAAGCATACATTACCATAACCACCAAAACCCAAAGTTTGCATCAAACGTACATCAAAAGCTAGCTACTTGTCTTCCCATGTCGTAATGATGGGAGAATGTTACATACTTGTACATTTCACCCAAATTTGTACCAAGTTTTAGTTTTTGGTCTAAGGATCGATATAGACACAAATATTATGATGATGATCAGTGAATTGATCAAGGTATTAAGGAATCTGTTACATCCACGTACTTTGTCCATCAGAAGCAGACAAATGCTCATCGAAAAAGAAACAGAAAACATGCATGAAATATCTTCACAGTTGTTTGTCTGCTCGTGCTAGTGCATCAATGATTAATACTGTATATTTTCTACCTAGCTTGCTAGTCATTTAGTAGTGATATGTATGTCTAACATGTAAAATGTACATGTTGTTTCTAGTACGTTCATTTATACAATGTGAATTTACATTTGTTATACTGCTGCTACAACAAGATAGAATATATGTTGCATTTCTTTTCGAAGGTTGTATATTCATATGTGCTAATGAGGATTTCTCATGTGCTCTCGAAATGTAGTTATGTAAATCATATGAAGAGTTAAATTTGGTGAAATATTGAAGGAAACTAAACAAACGCATCAAGCAATCTTAAATACCGTGGTTCATACACAGAGAGCTAAATAAACATGGAAGCGTCTACCTGAGGAACAAGCTATATTAAATGTATATATAACTTTTCTGCCACAAAGAACTACTAGAGGCATGGTAGAGTTGTGAGAGACTCACATAGAGCCTTTGTAGCTGCATTTTCTTTACCTGTGTTTACTTTTTTGCTTTCATCTCCACGAGAAAAATGCAGCAATACAACTAACTAGAAAAAGCAAACAAGTAAACAAAATGCATTTTTCGTACTTTTCCTACACAGAACACAGGTAAAGAAAACCTTGATGACGTATAAGAGCAGATACCAAATTCTTTAATTGTAGCAGTGAGAGTCGGTTAGGTGGTATATATGTGATCCGGTATATGCATAGGCATTTGTCTAAATAAACAATAGCCATGATCCTAAAAGAAAACAATCTTAAATAATGTATGTGTTCATCAACCAAAAGACACAATGGAGATGAAAGCAATGGCTCGTAATAAATGTTAGCATATAGTAGACATATCCATGAAATCGACCGGTCCCATACATAAGGATTGTGTTTCCAAAATTATATTAGTATGGAATAACGCCTCGTACATCACTAGATTCATCTATTTTCAAGTGTTAGACTCAAAGTATGAAAAATCGGAAACTTATCTGCAAAATATTTGTTTGTTACCCGATGTTATTGTTGAGTATGAAAATATAGAAATCTCGCCAGATATTGTCGGAAAGTCTAGAAAATTGCAAACTTAAGAATCGAACCTGGTCAATCAGGTAAAATCTATGTGACTGACCATTGTTGCAACAAAGTAATATTAAGGGAAAATACTCATTTAATACTAATTTAAACCTCTCATTTCTCATTCTAATGATAATTTTTTTCATAAGCTCGTTCCAATATAAGGTTATATATTTTATGCTCAAATACACAAATCTTTATTATGTCATAGTAAAAATAAATTATGTATATTTTTAAGACAAGTTTACCTTCACCGCTTCAACATGTATAGAGAGAGAAAGTGGAAGAGAGAGAATACAACATGAACCTCATCAGACTCCGGTCACCCACCGCCAGACTCCGGTTTCCGATCACCAGTTACCGGAAATTTCTTCGGTCACCATTATTGACCCCTAGTAATTCATATTTTCTCCGGTCGTCGGATTCCGATCCGCGGTAACTCAGTTACCGACCCCCAATAACTCGAATTTTTTCTGTCACCGGATTCCGGTCACCAATAACTCAGTTACTGACTCCTAATAATATGGTCCTTATTTTTTACTAAATAGGCATTTCTATTAACCCCAAAAGATGTATGTTGTGAGTTGTGACCGGGGTGGGTTTTGCTCTTTTATCCCAAAAGACCAATGAAATTCATTTCATTATCTCCACCCGGCAGAACCCTAAACCCCTCCACAGTTTCAAAAGATTCTCTATAACTTCAACTAATATCCGTTGCTTATCATTCCCTGAATTTCCAATCACTACAGCATAGTCAAATCAAAGCTCCAGTCTTCATCTCTCATCTTTCTCCCCTCCAGCTACTTGGGTCCTCTGGCTTTGAGGACAGCAGAGTCCTGGTAATCATTTCCTGTTACAACTGTTCTGCTATTCAAAGTCTTAAGCTTGAAGTTCATAGTTCATTTCAGCTTTTAAGTTTGGTTCAATTTTACAATTGTGTCACTCTGTAGTGCCTAGTATAGATTGAAGCGATGTTGTGTGAAACTTGTTTGTTGAGTTGAACATGGAATTGTCAAATGGGCAAGTGGTGTTCTCTAATTTTTAGAGGAATGGGGTTTTGGCTACGAATTGTAGCCAAAAGCGATTTCCTTTATCTGGGTTTCCGATTTGTGGGAGACCCTTTTTCGGAATTGGCTTAAATGAGAAGAATGTGAAGAGGAGCCGGGTTTCTGGTGTTAGAACTGTGAACTGTGGAAGTGTTATTAGTGCTTTGGCGAAGGAAGGGACTGATAACCGGTCAATTGGTAGTGAAATTCTTGAGAAAGATTTTGATTTTAGGCCATCGTTCGATCAATGCTTGAAGGTTATGGGGTCTGTTAAGCTTAGAAGTAACAAAGATAAGGCGAGTAGGCCAAAAGAAGAGAATTTGAAGCATAATGTGAGGAGCAAAGATGTTCGGAGAAGACATTCTTCTGAGGCAGATGAAGAGAATTTAAAGTGGGGGGAGTCTGGAAGGCATTTGGATAAAAGGAACGTGTCAAAAGTTGCAAAACTATATGAAAATGCAAATGGATCCATGGAACAAAGCAAAAGGCCACGAGTTAGAGGGTATAAGGATGAATATGATAGCAGGCAGAGAAACATGGATGAAAAGGAAAAGATGAAGATAAGGGGAGATCCAAGAGATGCAAAATGGTCAAAATATACTGGTAGACTAGAACATGAATTGGACTTCAACTCGGATAAGAGTGTAATGGCACGAAATGCTAAAGAAAGCCTGAGAGATTACAAGTCAACTGGTCAAGACTTCGAAAGAAGGAAAAGTGGTGTTAGAAGTGAAGATGGACATGAGAGGTACCGCATCAGTGCTGAGAAAGCCACTAACTATAGAAGTGTTTCTCCTAGAAGTGGAAATTCAACCAAGGGGGGAAGGGATTTCCCTAGAAAAGACTATGATGACAGAGCTGCATTTAAGAATTTTGATGAATGCAATGATATTATGGACAAACCAAGAGTTTCACAAATGCAAATGGAGGAGAGAATCCAGAAGCTAGCAAAGTCGTATGTTCTCTCTTCCTCTTTTGAGTCTTTCCTCTTCTAGTCTTTATAGGAATTAGTTTGTTTACTGATGATCTTAGCTTAAAATTTGCTAATCAGAATTTACTATAACTCATTAAGAGAAATTTGGTATTCTTAATAGTTACCTATTTTGTAAATTTAAGCTCATTTAATTACATTTACAGTTCATGGCTGAGTTTCTCAGCATGTCCTGTTGTTGTGCTATATTTTCATTTTGGTTAACTATAGAATAGCATGCAAGTGAAGCTAAGTTACACACTTCAAGGGATTTGTTATATGGTCACAAGTTGTCTATAATCTCTCGTTTTCTACCATCTCTTAGTTGATGAATTACTCAGTAAAATCCTTTAGAGTTTTTTTTTTTTTTCTGATTCTCTGAACTTGCTCATATCAAGTACTGATCTATTATAGTTAGGATTTTATCATTGATATTAAAGTAATTTATTCTAACAGGCTGAATGGTGCAAATATCGACATCCCTGAGTGGATGTTTTCGAAGATGATGCGAAGTGCACAAATCATATTCACAGATCATTCAATACTTAGAGTTATTCAGATATTAGGAAAGTTCGGAAACTGGAGACGAGCGTTACAAATCATCGAGTGGCTTCAAATGCGTGAGCGCTTCAAATCTCACAAGCTCAGGTAATTAGCATTGGAGCACTAGATACAAAGATTGGCCTATAGTCCTGCATTTTCAAAGATAAAGATTTCATGGAGCTACGTACTCCCTGTTGTGGGATTATTGACTATACTGCTTAGAATTTTACTTTCCAGGGAATGGTGTGACGGCTGGTATAAGTTATATACAGTTGATTCTTGTTACTACTCTCTAATCTATTTTCTTGGATTACACATGACACTTTAATATCTTATTTTACTAGAAAAGATTGTTGTCATAAATGATTACATGCGTGAAAAATTTGAAGCATTTTCCTCTTCAAAATTCAGATACATATATACAACTGCACTCGATGTACTTGGAAAGGCAAGGAGACCTGTGGAGGCATTTAATTTGTTTCAAGTAATGCTGGTAAGTAACATAGATATTCATTATCTACATTGTGTTTCTTGCTCATACAATAAACTTAGTCAGAAGGTGGAAGTTTCATATTTGTCAACCATGACATCTTTTGTACTTCTTCTTCCCAGCAACAACTGTCCTCATATCCTGACTTGGTGGCATATCATTCCATTGCCATTACTCTTGGACAAGCGGGTCACATCAAAGAACTGTTTGATGTGATTGATACTATGCGATCTCCTCCCAAGAAGAAGTTCAAGACTGGAACACTTGGGAAGTGGGATCCTCGGTTGGAACCAGATGTCACTGTCTACAATGCAGTAAGTGATACTTAGAGATCATTTAAGTTCAGGAAATTATCATCCTAACTATTTCATTGATTTGTTATCTAGGCCCTACCCAAGTGACCATTGATTGTTTGACAAATATTTTAATCTAGATACTCTTTCAGCATTTAAGATCATAATGATTGAATCACTTTGAGTTATAGAATATTTCCATATTATAATTTGTTTGTGTTGAACTTGTCTCAACTAATTTCGTACACTCAGTCTTCAGTATTATTGATTGTATAATTTAGGACATTGTTCGTATCCATATTATAAAGAACTGTATGTAGGAAGACTGCTTCTAAGCTAAAAAGAATGTCTGTTTCTGATGAAACAAATACTTAACTAGTTTATGTTAGATTTATGTAGAAGAAATTGTGATCTGCTAATTTATTTGAATTCTTAAAGACTTGGAAATTGGTGTAACATTAGTGGTTTCTGTATATTTCTTGGGAAATCAGAAAGCCTATACATTCATGTAATGTTTTATATGTATAAGCAGGTATTAAATGCTTGTGCTCAGCGAAAACAATGGGAAGGAGCATTTTGGGTTTTGGAGCAGTTAAAGAAACAAGGTGTGCAGCCTGCCCCTACAACATATGGACTTGTCATGGAGGTAGTACCTGCCCCTCTTTGTTTCCTATGATACATTGTAGTCATTGGAGATACCTCATTACAAAAGTACATTGCTTGGTTCCCAAGGAATAACTGTCATGAAGATTATCCATGCAAGGTGTTTATAGTTATTCAACTGGTCTTCTGATTTCATAAATTATTTCCTTGCCAGTCTAAAATGCAATATGTATCAATTTCACTATGTTCAAATCACCAGGATAGTGAAATTTTAGCAGATGATTGTTCTTAAAAGTCAACAGCTTAGTATTCTGCTGGTTTAATTAAAATTTATACAAAAGAATTATTCATGCCTAGCATCTTCACATGATCAAAATTCTTTTATCCTTGTTTGCGCTTATCACTGCATTTAGCATGTACAGTGCAACAAATATTCTTTTTGTTTTGACCAGAATGATGCAAGGGTCATTTTCGTACCAGGCTGCTAGACTGCTAGGTAACCCTGGATCTCTTCTAAATTTCAGTTACCTTAAATTTTCTTTCGCTGAATCAGGTGATGTTTGCATGTGGCAAGTACAATTTGGTTCACGAGTTTTTTAAGAAGATGCAGAAATCTTCAATACCAAATGCTTTAACTTACCGAGGTATTTTACTGGCTACTATTTTCACCTGGGATTTATTTCTAGATGGATAATATTGATGATTCCTTGTAAATACAGTTATTGTGAATACTCTTTGGAGAGAAGAAAAAATAGATGAGGCTGTGCAGACTGTTCGCGATATGGAAAGACGAGGAATAGTTGGTTCTGCAGCTCTTTATTATGATTTCGCTCGATGTCTTTGTAGTGGTGGAAGGTGTCAAGAAGCACTAATGCAGGTAATTACTACTTGGCACTCGTACCGGTGTCCAGATGTCTTTGTAGTGCTGGTCACCGTTTCCCTTGTATTAATACTAGTTTTTTACCCATTGCTGCTTCCTTCTTTATCTTTTTTCTTTCTTTTTTGTGTTACCTGCCACTTCAACCATGTATATTGTTATGAGAAAAGTTGTTCTACTGCAAGGACAAATCTTGTGAATCCTATTGTTTTGTTAACTGTATTGATGGGATTACCTTTTATTGTTGACATATCAATTCATATGGCTGAAAATTCATTCTGTCTCATGTCTCTCTCTGCAATGTTTTCTTTTAAATTCTTAGTGGTATGTGGATCTGAAACTAAATAGGCACTGCGTGTTGGATAGCATGTTCTGTCAAGAGCCAAGCTCTGCTCATAACTGTTTGACCCGTAATATTTATATCTAGTGTATGATGGATACATAATCAGATGCGGCTCTCCTATACGGACTACCTAGAATCTTCCCGATTATTTTTCTCATATTTGGTTTAGAGTTTATGGCTGACATATTATGACTTCTTTTTTTTTAACTTTTCACAGATTGAGAAGATATGTAAGGTTGCGAATAGACCTCTAGTAGTGACTTACACTGGTTTAATTCAAGCTTGTTTGGATGCTGGAAGCATTGAAAATGGGGCATATGTCTTCAAACAAATGGAGAACTTCTGCTCCCCAAATCTGGTCACTTGCAACATAATGTTGAAAGGCTACCTGGATCATGGGATGTATGAAGAAGCAAAAATGCTGTTCCAAAAGATGTTGGAAGATGGGTTCAACAGCAAATCTGGTTATGAGATCCGGGTGACACCTGATATCTATACATTCCACACTTTGTTAGAAGCATGCATCACAGATCAAAGGTGGGATGATTTTGAGTCTTTCTACAAAAGGATGCTGCAAAGTGGATATAACTTCAATATTAAACGACATCTTCGGATGATATTGGATGCTTGCAGAGCAGGAAAGGTAACATTTTCTTATCAATATTTCTGTGTCACCGCATGTGATATGTATGAGATCATATGTGTGCACACGCATTGCATGCACAAGTGTTTTTCAAAAACAAATCATGCTATCTCGTTCAAGTCTTTTCTTATGAACCCCAGTATGTTTGTTTCACTAGTGAACCCATGCATGCTTTTTTTCAGGATGAGCTGCTGGATATAACCTGGGTGCACTTGACCGAGGCAGACCGAATTCCACCCCCTGCTCTCATCAAGGAAAGGTTTTGCAAAAAGCTGGAGGAAGGTAACTATCATGTTGCTATCTCCTGCATTGCCAAAACAAATCCCAATGATCTGCAGGCATTCTCAAAGACAGCATGGTTGAATTTGTTCAAGGAAAATGCAGAAAGGTTTCACAAAGACACTCTTGTGCAGTTGGTTCGTGAGGTTAGCATTCTTACTGCCAAAAGTGATGAGGCTAACCCTGTATTTGAAAATCTTATGATGTGTTGTAGAGAACTTGATAGAACTAGTGTGATGACAGGGGACTTTAAACCAAATGAAAGTGTATATACTGTTCAAACTGAACCAGCTTATTCTTAGATGAATATATTCAAATTGACAATAAATTAGTTTTCTCATAGAAACATATAATAGATTTGAAAACTAAGGATGACAAGGAATGCGCATATGCATCTGTCGTTCAAAGTAGAATTAATTTGCTATCAGACTATCAGCACACTCGTTTAGAAAGACTGTCTATAAAGATACATTCCAGATAGAGGATTCTTCAAAACTAGCATTGGAGAAAGAATTAAAGTCGGCCATGAAGATATCAACCGGAATAAAACCATGGCTAAAGGAGTATGGTGCAGAAGTAAGGATTATCAGTAGTTTAGGCATCGGAATCTGGTAAAAACACTACAACTCATCGGTTGATCGGTGGCATGAGAAAAAACTCGTACTCGTATTTACCAGTTCAGGCCAAATGGCAGGTTGGAGCTTCATTTGTTTATTTAAAAACGCTTGCTGCTTTGGGATATGACATATGACATTGCTTTTGGCTTGGCTCCGGGTTGCTCTACCTACACGAAGCATAAGAGCAATGCGTACTTCACCAAGATATCAAATAGGACAATCTTATGTGGGACTCTAATTTCAACACGAAGTCTGGGGATTCTGGGTTGGCTCGACTAGTATTGGTTAATGGGAGAGAGTTGGAACCTATGAATGCGGCCGGAACCTTGGACTACACGGTGGAGTGGCTGTGGCTTTTGGGAGCTCTGTGATTCTGTGAAGAAGAAAAATTTATTCAACTCGCTGATCCAAAACTGCGTGAAGATTTCAATTTTAGAAAGAAACGGTATGCTTAATGATGGATAGGTTGTTATGTGCCGCTCATCGGACTACAAATTTAAGCTTTCAATGCAAGCAGCTAGCTAAAGTGCCTAACTTTGACGTTCAACTGCTCATTCTCCCATCAAAGACATCAAGACTCCATTAGCCTTTGTACCACCAAAGATCACTCTCGATACCTACTTTTTCTTTATGATAATGCATGTTTACATTGAAATGGTAGCCAGGTCTCTTGCATGTTGCAGCATATTATTTAAAACAAACCAAAAAAGTGTCGTGACTAGTTATACAGATAATCAAACATTGAATAACTTGAACAATCTCTCGCTTGTCCTGTGCCAACTTCGTGTTCAAAACCTATAATATGTTTTTGTGACCATTTGTGCTTTTATATAGAAGGTCCAAACGATATCAAATTTGCATTTTCAATGTGTATGATACATGTGATTGTTAAGTAGACAATAAAATTTCATGTCTTGAGTCATGCCAGAAGTTTCTCTCTTAATACACAAATGCGTACATAGCAGCCATAAGCAAGCAATTCATGAGAGCTGTGCATGAGGAACAGGCACGCTTCAGAGTGCTAGCTGGAGATCCAAGCAGCTAATGAAAAAAAGATCATAGAAAAACTGGTTGTATGATGATCAATCATGGCAGCAGATTACAAAAATTGAAATTGGGTGTTAAAATGGTCATTCTATGCCATTATCACAACACAAGTTATTAGTATCAAAAGTTCAGAACAACCCACCGTTCATCACCAAAGTAAGAAAATTTAAGGTTAAATTTGATGTCATTTCTCAAACAACCAACATAAAATTTAATTAAGAATGCTTAGACTGAAGCACCATTAGAGCACCAAAGTCCAAAGAGACCGGGTAACTGGTAAGTGACACCAAACAACAGATTATGGGTGTGCTACATATTCTGGGTGTGCTTATAGTGCATCAATGTACATGGCAGTTCCATCTAAATGAATGAAGGTTGTATGAAGATTGAACTAAAGTTGCTACATTAGCAACAAATTATTTGCTGTCACATCTACAAGTGAATATATGACAACCATTATAGAACTTCTCCATATCTTCATAAAACATATTGAATACAAAGTCTCAACATTTTTCATTTCCTTATAATTTGAGATAGTGTGACATCATGAGTATCGATCCAAAGGTGTGTGTAAATTAGTCACTTGAAATTGTGAACAAGGATGTCTTATTCGTTATTTGCAGTGTTACAAGTGTAGCTCTAATTCGTTGACTTGATACTATATATAAACACATAGTTTGATAACATAATGAAATCTAGCATGCATAGAAAGCAATTGTTTTTGTTGTTTCTATAGGTAGCACACAATTAGAGAATGATTTTGTCTTTCTTTTCCATAATGCGGGGCAAGTGGAGAAGGATTTTTTTAGAGAAATGAATACTTCATTAATCAAGGGTCGAAACCAAATTACAAATATGCAATCATAAGAATGAAAAATTAATAACAAAGAGTATGTATGAATTTCCTACTCAATCAATATAGAAAGAGTGAAAGAAAATCATAACTCACTAAACTACCAACCGAAAACCCTACATCCGAAAACATAAATACAACAATACTAACAAATCTACCCCACTCTACCCATGCACATTAACATTGTCGTCGTCGTCATCATCGCCGCAAACAGCTGTGAGTAAGTGAGAAGAATTATGATTAAGGTTATTATCATAGTAGTCATGGGCATTTATATTCTAAGAGCAAGATGTTACATAAAGGTCATCCACAGATTTCAGTGGAAGTTGACAGCAACGAACATATGGTTAACTAAAATGAGTTGTTTTTTAGTTTCCTCCAAAATTTTAGTCCACTGTCTAGATGGGAACCTATTGTGTACCATCCTTCTTCTCTTATTGCAACTAGAGCTTCTTTTTTCTAAACGAGCTAACTAGAGCTTAAACAAACAAACAAAATTGTTTAACAAGCATGCAAAAGTAACAAGAACACAAATCAGATTTAGTTCCAGTTTTCATCTCACATGTAATTAACATTTAACATGACATTCTGCCTGTAAAAATGTGACCATAAGTCACAAGTTCGGAAGTGAGAAACCGAGTACAAGAACAGCCATTTCATCTCCATAAATATGCCGTAAATCTCGCTTCCATGAATCATGATAGTTCCTTTTTTATACATGCAATTTGTTTTTGGTGGTCATGTCATTAGGCCAGTTGTTTTTCATATACGAATGTGATTGTGTCATGAAAGATTTGTTTAATACTTGCAGAGAAATACAGAAGCTTAAGACAAGTATCAAACACTAAAGATTACCAACTCATGGAAGTAAAAATAAATTCTAAACAGATATCTCCAAGAAAAGGCATAAAAGGATAGAAAAGAAGAAAATGCACTCGGTAGGGTAGTCCCTGGGTAAAATTATGCGGTTCTTCCAAAACAGTAAATTTAGATCAAAAGAAGCGGTAGTTTTCTTCCTAATGACACTCAAATAAACATAACATGTAGATGTAAAATCAACTCTACTTCTCCTTGGAGGCAGTTGCTGCAGCTTGTCCTCTGAGACGACCAGTTCTCCTGGCAGCAATGAGACCAACCTTCTGCCCAGGAGGAGCATCACGCCTGACTGTGCTAGCATGACCAATATGCTGGTGGTTACCTCCTCCGTGAGGATGCTCAACAGGATTCATAGCCACACCACGCACCTTAGGCCAGCAGTTTCTCTTCACCCTGAACTTGTGGTAGGCATTACCAGCCTTGAGCATAGGCTTCTCTGTTCTTCCACCCCCTGCAACCTGCCCAATCATAGCACGGCATCCACTTGGAACAATTTTCTTGGCACCAGATGGAAGCTTGATCCTGATAACAAAAGCACACACATTCATCAAACATTACAATTCTGATTCAAATTGGAATTAAGACACCTGGTGACATAGGAAAGCAATCATCATGTATCAAACATCAGGTTAATCAATTCAGGGAACAGCTTCATAAAATAGAGGACAAGTAAAACAGTAGCAAAACTAATCAATTACAACGGTCTAAGAAGTAATCTAATACACATCCTAACCATAAGCGCGACAAAATTGTAACTATAATCTGGCAAACTAGCAATTTAAAGAATTTGAAGCACATGAATTGCAAACCAACCAACTGAGCCTGATCAGCTAAGATAACATGCTGCAAATTGGCGAATAAATACCGAATTTTCAAAAATCACCAGAGTCACACTTACGTCAACTATTCTGTGCCAACTATTAGCAATCTCATTTTCTAATTCCACACTAATGGTTTGATTAGTGATCAGCCACTCCTAAACCCTATGAGCTTGATCGAAATAATAAGCGCCTCTTACCAAAGTTAGATACAAAACTGGATCAAAGTTTCAGCAAAATAAACGATCTCCACTACAATTCACAGCTCAATTTGAACACAATCAAAACTGAAAACCAAAAAATTAGAAGCAACCGAGCCACCTGGAAGTATCGTTATCAGGATTGTGGCTGATAACAACAGCATAATCACCAGAGGCCCTAGCGAGGGTACCACGGTCGCCGACGTGGTGCTCGACGTTGCAGACGACGGCTCCCTCGGGGATAGATCTTATCGGCAAAACATTCCCGACGACAAGATTAGCCTTCTTACCGCAGTAAATGAACTGACCGGTGTAAATGCCCTCGGCGGCGACAAAGAGCTCGTTCTGCTTCTTGTAGCGGAAAGGATGACGGAAGCTGACGCGAGCGAGCGGGGCCCCGCGGCCGGGGTCGTGGATGATGTCGGTTACGACGCCCTTGAGGTAGCCGTTGCGCTCGCCGAAGTCGAGGGAGCGGAAACGGGCGGGGCCCTTGCGGTGGTGGGTGTGGGACTTGAAGACGGAGCCGGCACCCTTACGCTGAGCTCTGATGACTCGTCCCATCTCTCTCTCTCTCTCTCTCTGGTTCTCTCTGCGGCTGTGAGACTAGGGGGATCTGAAAACCCTAAAATGATATTTATAGGGGCGGAGAGTGGTGTGGGTTTGCCTCCAAAACCCTAGCGGGCCAGAAATGATGACAAGGGACTGGACTTAGATTTGGGCTGGGGTCTGTGGCCCAAAATGTTATAGTGGATAATCTGTGTTAGTATTTGTGCAAAGTGCAAACTCATATATCCAAAAATGATAAGGATTAGCTCCATTTGAAGGGTTAAAGGAGGGTTGAGAAATTGGTTTCTTACACTAGTGAGGTTTTATTTGTGTGCCGATCGTGGGATGAGTTGTAAGCTTGTTTCAACTTTTCGAGAGTTTTTATTTGTTCTCACACGTATTGCATAGCCGATTTGAGTGACAGAATATATTTTTGTATCGTTTAAAATCTAAAAATTAACCGTAATCTATTTTTTCAAATTCTTAGTTCTGTAATAGTGAGGTATCAAATTATGTGCAATTGAATTGTTTCAACTTTCAAGGCTCGTGAGCAAAATTTATATCTACTCGTGTAGTGTATGTCTTGTTAAGATTTAGAAAAAGAAATATTATAAACGAAAGGGACATCTCTCCCTCAATTATCAAAAGGAAATAGACGAGTCTACGTCAAAAATTACGAAGACAAGTATGCTACCAAGTCCCATCATTAGGATGGCTTTCCTTTTCAAGATCTTTGTTCTCGTAATAATATACAATCAAGGAGTCAGCTGGGGTGGGAAGATGGGCTACATGCATCAGAGTCTCTGATTTAATCTGGAGTTACCGTTCTGCGAGAGGATGAGAAATCAGGCACTTCCAAAAGATCCAAAGCAACAAATTCCACTTCCACCCAAAGAAGAAAACTCTAATTCTCAATCAAAAAAAAAAAAAAAAAAAAAGAAGAAAACTCTAATTAAACTTTCTTTTTTCCCAAAAAGGGTGTAAAATTAATAATTCGTTCACTGTTCTTGAGTGCCAGATGTGGCTCTTTGTTTATTGACACAGACATGGTCCATCCAGAGTTTCAGACTACCTTTTTCTCTTCTTCTTTTTCTCCTTTCCTAGCAAATTATACAAAAGGAAGCCTAATATACATACGCAGAAATATGAAGTTTGATCTTGAAGAGAACACAAGAATATCCCACAATCTCAACGACGAGTATGGTCTAAGAAGTGACCTTTACTAGACTCACAAAGAGCGTTACATCATGAAATCTCAAAATAATTAGCGATATCTTTAAATGTTTGGGAATTTTCATAGGTGTTAAATAAAACTCACCTAATATTTCTTATCTGATAGACATCTAAAATGTATCAATTATGATAAATATTATGTCCTATTACTTTTACACAATTGTCACCATTCAACTATAACATATTAATATAATAAATAAACTTAATTGATACTGTCTTAAATACCTTGATTATGAGTTTTTCTTCTAACACTAACATTTTTCAATTAATTTGCAAGAATCATGTAGTTTTCTTTATTTTTATGAAAAAAAATATAAATTAAAGGAATTCATTCTCTAATATATACATAAGGTAAAATATAATATGAATAAGATAAATGATCTAAACCCTAAACCTTACACCCTACACCCTAAACCCTACACCCTACACCCTAAACCCTGAACCTATACCCTAACTCTATACCCTAAACCCAATTTTAGGTTTCTTTTTTTAATATATATTATCATATCATGCCCTACTTAATAGGTACATTAGAAACGTAAGTAGTAGAGAGTAAAATGTTCTCTCAATTATGATGGAAAATGATATAATAATATACTTAAAAAGAAGAAAATTAATCAAAGAACAAGAACGCGTACCTTACAATTAGACATTTTTCAACTATGTAGAGAGACATCAAATGTGAGCTTAGGAATGAAAAGTATCATCTTATTACAAATGACATACTTTTGTATATAGCATATATATATATATACACACACACATTCAAGTTAGTAATAACAATGTAAGAAATTAAATAATGTAATTGATTATGACAAAGTTAAATCCAACTAAATTTTAGCTAGTATTTGAGTTTCAAATTGATGCTAAAATTGAGAAATATACAAAATTTAGTTTTCTACTGTCTGAATGGCAAATTAGAGAAACCGAAAAATGAAAAAAACTATTAATTATAGACATTTGCCCTATATGGTATTTTGTTTACGTGGAATGTGTGTAAAATAAAAGAAAAATATATATGAGTTTATCTTAAAAGAGGTCTAGTATTTTGAGTTTTTATCTAATTTTCTCTTAAATGTTTAGCGATATCTTTAAATGTTGGAAATTAACAGTAATAGCTGTAAGAGTGCGCACTCTATTTAGCTTACGATAACGGAGAAAAAACCACAAATATAAATGTAATACTACGTGTTAGTAAATTATTTAACGTATCTCAAATACATACTGAATCTCACATATATCGAGATGCAAGTCGTTGCCCTAGAACCAAAGAACAAGGCATTTAGTCATTTACCAAATTAATTAGTACATAGCTGGTCTCCAAAACAAACAAAAATTAACTAAAACTCAATAATGCATACCAAAATGATGTTGACTATAACACTAGTTGTCGAATATATTAGATTACTCTACTTGTATTATGTAAAGCTCATCTTTCTGCATTGTTATAAAGCTAAAAATTAGACCGGACCAGATCAATTGTTATAACCATAAAGAAGGACTCTCGATCTTATAAACGTACTTCGATGAAATCCATTTGTGTTCCAGTTGGGTATAAAAACAAGTAGCAAGGATCTTCCTTCGTATGCAACAACGTACTTTCGTTTCGATATGAAGAAAAGGAATGTTGAAGATGCATCAAAGATTGATCTCGAGTTAGTACATCCATATACCGTCTTATTAGTCAATTGGTTTGGTATGTATGCACGATCGTGGACTATTAACTTGCTAGCTAGGTTTTCCACGTATCATATAAGTACATCATTTAAAATGTTCAACCATAAAAATCTTCCCTACAAACCTAAAATCAAAGTTAGATATATGTCGACTCGCCATTACTTAGGGCTAATTTGGTGTTATTGTGACTTTAAGAAAAATCTGTTGTTGTTTTACTGCGAAAATAATCAACTATGAATTAAAATGAGGGGTTCTAACAATGACCACTAAGTTAAGGACTATTTGAAGATTTTCTGATTAATCGTTTTTCACACATTTTTTCAATTATATTTTTCATCTCAATCATTCAGATTTTAGGTTTATAAAAGTAAATCACTTCTACAAATGTTCAGTCAAATTAGTAATCGTTAAAAGATCGAACTAAATCAAATCAATGGATGATCTAAATATGTCAAACATGAGTCGTTCAAGTTTATAATTGATAAATCACATTTATGAATGCCTTAACGATTTTCAATTTGGATGAAAATTTATAGAGATGATCTCCTTATATGTATCTATGTAATACCCTAGATTTTTATTTTATTTTCCTTGTATTATTCTCATATTTAATGAAGGATTATTTATGAAAATTCTTTAGTTTGTGCGAAGTTGAAGTTTTAGGAGTAATTTTTAAGGTACTTTGACTTTTAAGATACTCAAAAGTTGACTTTATTTTCGGTAAGTTATATTCGAAAACTTCCTTCATGAAAGTTGTAGAGCTCGTCGATAGAGTTTGTAGACATGCAGCACGCCCAAAACAGAGGTAGTATGAGAAAGTTATGATCAGAGGAAGTTAGTTTCCGGGTTTGAAAACAGTATAAGTAGGAAAATGTGGGGGAGATATTTTTGGAAACCTAAAATCAGTTTCTCTTTCTCTCTCCTCCCTCTCCCGACGCTCCAGACCTCCTCCTGCTCTCCGTTTTTCTCCAACCAATTTCTCCATCATACAGTCACCAAACCTGACGCCACCGGTCTCGTTCGGTCCGCACGGACCTCCTCTCCATTTCTAGAGCAGTCCCGCTCGCCGTCGCGCCGCCTGGAAGTCGTCACGGAGCGGTGGAGCTGCTGCGGTATCGTCAGAAAACCGACGATTTCGGCGGCATTTCGGGTGAGAGTTAGGTGAGTGTTACTCCTTTCTTTCCTCTAATGATGTTTATACGTCTTTAGTGACCTGAAAATCAAGTTTGGGTGCCGGTTTTGCATATTTTGTTTTTGATTTCATTTTGGAGTTTCGGGGTTTTTTTCGGCCAAACCAGTCAAAACCCAGGTATTAAAGTTGTTCACCATATTTCAATCTACAAGTTTCATGTTGTGAGTTTCTCCCAATTCGGAAGTTTTGGGTGACGAGTGGGGCTCACTCGCCTCCACCGCTTGTGGCGGCGCGTCCGGCTGAGTTGTGACCTTAGTTTCATGTGGTTAGCTAGTCCTTGCTGTTATGATGATCATGTTGAGAGGTAGTTTGGCTAAGTTTTGAGTAAAGTTTGTATGTTAGGAGTCAGGTTTATTTGTTTTGGCTTGGTTGAGTTTGAATTTAGGTTTTGAAGATTTGAGGCAGCTCAATTGTGACGTTGAGTTCGACGACTTTGAGAAGTTGTCCTCCCTTGAGCTAAGGGTTATTTTAAGGGTATTGTGTTATCCTTAAGTATTTTGGTTTCTAAGGTTTTTAATTGTGTTTTAGGTGATTTGTGATTGGCTTGCCTTTGTTGTGTTGGGGACTTTGCAGCGGGATTTCTAGGTGAGTAAATCACACCAAGGTTCATTTTTGAACCAAATTTTATTATGGTCATGTGATGATTATAATGATTATGATGTTAAAATTAATATGATACTATTAATTGTTTTAAAATATATGAGCTTGATCATCAACGAATCATAGGTAAGATAAAACAAGTTTTCCTATTATATGATTATTTTTAAGGTTCATGTGATCATAATGTTATTAATTATTGATAAGTTATTCCTATGGAATAATATATATTGTTCATATAATTATATCCTTGTGAAAGATATAATCATATGATGTGATCTTGTGATTGTTAGATAAATAGCTAAACCGGGTTTCAAGCCTTTAATCGGGTGATTGGTTACGGTTTAGATGTTATTTATTATTTTGTGTTTTGATATTAGACAGTTAAACCGGGTTCCAAGCCTTTGGTCGGGTGATTGGTTGCGGTTAGGAATAGAGTTCTAGTCTGTCTGTCAATGTAGGTCATGGGAGATACTTTATGGTATCTGGGACCCATATGGGTACACAATTTGTTGTTGTAGGTCATGAGGGGTATTTATTAAATATCTCGGACTCATGGGTACATTTCTTTGTTAATGTGTTGGAATTGTGGTTTTTAATTATTGATTAAATCTCTCTTGTGGAATGTTGGATGTGATGATGTGTTATTTTTAAGTTTACTCATACGTGCTTTTTAGCTTATCAGGTTTGTTATTTTACAATCCCGGTGCACCAATTATTGGTGTAGTGGTTAGACCTACAGGTGAGGATCAGCAGAGTTGAAGTAGAGGCTTAGTGGCAGAGTTCTTTTTGGCTTTTGTTGTACTCTGTATATTGTTAATCGGGTAGAAAATATTAAAGTATTAAACTCATGAGGTTGTTCTCATGTTCTCATATTTCAAGTTTATGTAAATAAGGAAGTGTAATATTTAACTCAGTGATGGGTTGTATGATATTACTTTTCCGCTATTGAGTTCTAGTTCTTTGGTTTTGTTATTGAAACAGGTTGGGATATTTATATTTAAGTTAGATCATGCCATAATTTTTGAAATTTATCTTCGAAAATTTGGGTGTGACAATCTACAAACTAGACGGTTGAGATGTGAATATGCGATCGAAAAATAGGTAAAACGAAGAAGTCATCAACTTAGTGGTCCTCACTAGAACCACTCCTATGAATTAAAACAGTTTTGTGTTTGGTAAATATTAGTTTTAAAAGTGTTGTCAAGACAAAATATATTAAGTTCTAGTGTTTTTAATAACAACAGCTTCTAAAGACAACCTCGATGTTACATCTAAAACTGATACAAGTGACTTGTAATTAAAAAAAATGTTTTTCTGTAATTTATCAAACACTATAAAATCTAAAAATTCAGATAGAAGCTGATGATTTTTTTATAAGTGGAGCTATACCAAACGATGTCTTAGGCATTTAGGGTATACCCATCAGCCTAATTTTTGGGAGGATTCAGAAAGTCCTTTAAATTAGGAATGATCATTTAAAATGCAAGTTAAAAACTGTCTGACAGACAATAACCTTTTATCGATCATTCAAAGTTCTAAACAAGACGATAATTTATAAGAATATGCAAAATCAATTTCAAAACCGATTGTTGTTTTCCATCTGTTTTGGCCACGATCCTCAGTAAGGGATAGAGAGGTAATTAGCTACCAAAAGTAATAAAGGTGCGGGCGTGCCACCTTGCGGACAAGGAAAGAGAGTGCGTCGGGTCTTGACTTCTTAATAAAGCAGAGGGATTCCGGTTCCACCTCGCGGACGAGGAATTACGAGCACTTCGCGATTCGATACTCACTATGTAGTGAGCAGAGCAACAATAGGGCGCTAATCAGGGATGAGTCTGAAAGGGCTCTGAGCTAAGGCGAGGACGCGCTTAGGATTTGGGTTCCAAGAGGCTCGAAAGTTTCAACTGTGTTGAAGGTTGTATTTTGTAGGACTTGATTGTCTCTTTGTCGAGTTGTTGTGTGTGTCTTTTTTTGTATCCTTGAACTCCTTTATATAGAGTTAATTAGGGCCACATGTATTGGCCCAAAGTATGTCAAAGACTTGTAGAAGTCTTTAACGTTAAATGTGGCGTAGGTGATTTATGCAAATCTAATTAAGGAATAGAGTTCTTAACCAACACATACACCTCCACGTGCGTGCGGACTCCTCTTCTTTTTTCTTCGCGAAGTCTTCTATGCGAAGCCATCTTGCCTCGCCTTCATGTTTTAGGACTCCACTTCTATGTGAAGCCATCTCTTGACACCATGCGAAGTCTTTGCAGGCCAACTTGTAATTCGCATGGCAACCTTGGCTTGTAGCACGTTTCCTTTCCATGCATGCATTGCAATTGCAATCCATGTCCAAGACTTCTAGGCGAAATTCTCCTCTCCGCATGCAAGTTTTAGACTTTGTATTTTGCGGGTCATCACTCAATTGAATGACCGACTGCATCCGGGGACTAGTCCACCAACAACTTATGCGAAGTCTTATCTTCCTCCCATGCGAAGTCTTATTACATGTGAACTTCGTCCAGCTCGCATGATATCGTAGGCGAGGTAACCCGCGCGCCTCTAAACCCAATATTACTCGGGCTCGCCGGCGTGACGTGAACCACCGGCGGAACTATATTGAGACCAAGGGGTGCCATGGCACCCCTTTAATTTTTTTAAACTTGTGTATTAGGCTTTACTAATCAAGGAATTTGACATAATTAATTAGATGTAAAAATTTTCTAATTTAGAGGTTTGGCCCCCATTCCTTTCCTATTAAAATATAAACACCATTTTTTGTTACTAAGTTTAATTTATCCAATTTATTTCTCCTACCTTAATCAACTCTTGCCATATCATATTTAATCAACTCTTGCCATATCATATTCTATTATGTACAAATACTTTATAATTGATTAATTTATTTCAGTTATTTCTCTATGTATTTAATTAATTCTAAATTTTATATTTTGTTTTCAGTTTAGTATATTTTTTTTTAACCGTCAAATACACAAAAGTTAATTATCTTTTGATATTGTATATATTCATATACAATTATTTAATTTTCAAATACTATATATTTTCACATAAACTCGGTCCCCCTTAATATATAATCCTGGCTCCGCCCCTGACGTGAACTATGAATTTAACTAATATTCACATAAATATTTACTTGTCTAATAAAATATTAATTTAGATGTAAAATCATGACTGGTGTTGTAATCAAAGATAATTCAAGGCAGAGCAAAAGGTGGAGGAACCTTTCCTTACATTGGCATACGAAGAAAAGGTTGTAATTAACTAACTGATTACGCTTTAACACGATGAAGCTTTCCAAAACTAGGCAGGTTAATCCTCCCCAGTCCCAACAATTGTCATATAAATTAGTGCTAATTATATATGTTACGTACGTAATGATGGAGCGAAGTCAGAGCTTAATTATTTGCTTCACTACATAGCTCGCTACTTTGCGCTGTTTACAACTCATCAGGCTAGCTTATTATTTTTCGAAAGAGAAAATGCCACAGGCTAAAGGGTGCAGTCTCGTCACGTATAGCCAAATGTGCATTGCATACATATACGTATAATATAGAACACTTGCATACTAAGTAATAATGTGAGATTAAGGATAAGCAAAACGTTGAAAGGCAGCAAACTCTTGTATGTAACAGCACGATCGTTCCCCTATATGTATCTTCTTCCTCGTTTTGTTTATACTTCTTTGGAGTAAATACTTGTGACACCCTGTAGTTTACACCTAAAATCAGTTTTGTCCCTCACTTTTTTTTTTAAACTGGTATACCCCTATATTTTAAATTCTCGACTGATTTGCCCTTGTCGTCAAGTGAACCCGTTATGTAGCTGACGTGGCTAACATGTTGACACATGTATGAGACCAAGGTATTGAGATGACAATTTTACCCACAGAGCAATTTCAAACCCATTTTGAATCATCAACTTTTTTACTCTCCTCCTCTCCCTCTCCTCTGCCGCCCTTGACCACCACACCCTCCTCCTCTCCCCCTCGATCCCCTCCACCCCCTCTCTCTCCCAACCCGAATCCTTTTCAGAAACATCTGACCCCGACTCCGACCCATCTTCCCTCTCCCTCCCTCTCCACCACCTCGACGCCTTCTCCTTTAAAAAATCACGGGATCATCACAAGCTAGGTGGTAGCCATGGTAGCTGAGTTAGGCCTCCTCATCCTCTTCCTTGTTCTGCCCATCTTCATCTCAAAAAAGTTCTTTGTGAAACACCATGGTGACCTTCTTCCAAGCCCCTTGGCCTTGCCCATCATCGGCCATTTCCATCTCCTCAGCCCACACATCCTGAATCGGGTGACTATCAACCTCGTCGTGAGGGGTGACTATCAACCTCGTCGTCTCCGTCGTTGGCGAATTTGCCTCCGATTCGAGTCCACGTGGAAGACGGCGGGGGTGGTAGTAGTCACGGCGGGAATAGAGCGCAGGATCAGAAGGTGGGGATTGAAGAGTAGTTTGCTCAGATGACGGTGGGGTTGGTTGGGCAGCAGAAGCAAGATGACGGCGGCGGCTTTGTGGTGTTGTCTTCACCGCCGCCGTTGCCGACTACTATTATGCCTTCCTCTGCGCCGGTGAGCTCTTCTTCGCCGCCTGATTACCTGAATCGGGTCGTCTCCGATGATGAGCGATCCGATCACGGTGGATATCGGAAACCGATTCCTCCTCAGCCTCAGCAGCAACAGAGTCTGCCTCCTCAGTCTTATTACCATGGAGGTGTTGTTGATTGTCGCATTTTTTTTTTGCTTTGGTGGATACAAATTTGCAGTGATCATAGTTTATCAAATGCTGCCATGTCACGTCCAAAACTTGTAGTTTATCAAGAACCAGTTGCTCATATACCCTCTGGAACTCCCACCAGGTTTCTCGCAAACCTTGTTGATTCTAAAGTTAATGTCTCTGATCCCAACACTCGGGTTCAGATGCAACAACAGGTGCAGGATTCCGGGTATGTATTACAACACCAGTATGATCAACAGCTACAACAGCAACAACTACTGCAACAACAACTGCAACAGCAGCAACAGCAATTTATACACCCCGGTGCTACTCCCAAACCGACCCGGTTTTCGACCCAAGAAAATCCTCCTCATTCTCCTCCTTCCCTTGCTCCTCCCCTCTCTGCCGCCACCTCGACTCACCCGGCTGCAGCTCACTATAGTCAGGGGTATATTGGACATATTATGTCGATGTTGCAGGTTTCTAGCTGAGTTGGAATCGCAAGACCGGTCATCTCAGCAACTTAACAGTCTTCTTTAACGGTCAATTGACGACAATGGCAAATCAGTTGAGAATTCAAAGTATAGGGGTATACCAGTTTTAAAAAAAAAAGTGAGGGACAAAACTGATTTTAGGTATAAACTACAGGGTGTCACAAGCATTTACTCCTACTTCTTTTATAAGCACACCCTTACCATTTGCCACCTAATTGTTTGAAAATCATTCCAAAAACTCCAATAATAATATAAATGGTCAATGCTAATCCAACAAGCTGATTAGTCTTGCTACTAGAAACTTAAATTATCATGTTATATCTTCTAAACATGATAACAAACTAAGAATCAAGCTAGAAGAGGAATAATATATCCATTACCAGATCCACATCAAAACACTATGGTTGGTAGAAACACACGGTGAGTTGTTTCGACCTTTAATTTCTCTCTAATCCTATCTCAATTGATATTTCCGTTCTTCATGCTTGTGTGCGCGCGCGCGCAAGTTAAGAGTACGTGCATGTTTGCCGAGATGAATACATTGATGCTAGTTAAAAATATGAATCGAATAACTTGTAAATCAATGTCGTTCTTTCTCTTATGGATCGATCTAGATCTCCTTTGTAGTTCAAAATTATCATTCTACTTAATTATAATTACTTAAATATATAAGATGAAACCTTCCTATGCTAATCAGGTCCCCGGTGGACCAAGTATACAGGGCCAGAAGTAAACATCAAATTTGGTAAATCAAGATAGCTAGCACTTGAACATCCAGCTACAAAAGCAGCTGACCTAACCAAATTATATAAAGAAAAATATCACTTTGCCCTAAATCACCAATCAATTGATTAATTACCAAATTAGCTAGCTAAGCCATCGAAATTAGCAAACCTAAATAAGCAGTGTCGGCAGGTTACAGTGGCTACGGTTAATTTCCGGCATTATATATAAATTAATGCATTGCTACCTCTCTACGTTCATGGGCGTGCCACGCGTGGACTGACTGGTTCACAGCAACCCGTTAAATACGTTACCAACCAGCAGGCAGTACCTGCTTCAGAGCTGGAGCTCGGTTTTAATGGAGCCCGAGAGGACCAGAAACTTAAGTGCTTGAAAATGATAGGAGAACGGCCTGATTGGACTCGTACCTGGGAGCTATATATAGTCCTTCGTATTCATCATGTGCCGCTGGATTTTTCTTGCCTGACTTTTTCAGATCCAACATGCAAGCTAGGTTGAAGGAGTACCGGAAGAGTTTGATTAGTTGCAACCGAAGCTTTAACGTACATCATGCATGTTCTTAGTTACTTAAACAATGTATATTAATCCTCGTAAGACAATGCATTCAATATAAATATTTTTGATTCACACCTTTGCCCAGTTTCCGATCTTCAGAGAATTTGAAACTTTATGTGATCACATTTTCCAAATCAGAAGCCAATACATTTATGCTTGACAAGTGTAAAGTGACTCAAGTTTCACATGCTCACATGCTGCATATATTTAACTCATTCGTAGGTGTATTTGTGATAGCGAACGAGCGATCGAGACCATTGTTTGCTAGCTCTGCACGTTATGACAAGCTGAGATATTCTATGTACGTACTGGTATGTACGCAGGAGTTGTTAAGATGCAGCGTGGATCGAAGAAGTGTCGTATAAGGATGTATTGTGACTTTGTGAGTAGTTTCTCGAATGATGCGACGAGTTAATTTCAATATAAATGTGATGATTTATAGTCATATATGTATCTGTTAAGGGTGATTTATGATTTAGAATGATTATTTGTGATGTAAATATAACATTATAAGTTTAAATATTTTTTTCATTAATATCAGAAGTTAGGACGGAAAATCCTGTACTATTTTCTTTTTTTTATTACATATGTACTACTATATTCATATGTATGTCATATAGAAGAACTGAGTTTACGATAATCAAAATAATGAACGAAGCTAGTACAATCGTAAGGTGATTTAGAAAGGTTGTGGAGAATCATCAAGATTACAAGCAAACATGAATCACTTTTGTCCAATATTCTTCAGTTGCCTAATAGCTTCCAAAGTCAAAATTTATTTTGAAGCAGCTAGCTAGATATACTTGGGCGGCCAAACACTTAGCGTCGTGCTCATCACGATCAGTATCCAATTTTTTGTTTTTCAATGACTATCTACAGTTCATATTCAAGTATGTATGGTCCGAATGTAATAAAAAGAAAAGAAAATATGTATGTCCAAAATATATCAAATACAATTGACATCACAACTCAAGAGCAAAACCGTTTTACAGTTGAACTAATTTTTGACGACAATCTTGGCAATTTTAGAAGTAGTTGTTGTCTTTATTTGTATTGTGTTTGCATTCATTTATTTCAGCTTACTGTTTATACATATCGTTATTGGTAAACCAAAACGAACAATACAAAATATTACCTCAAAGGCTCCGACCAAACCATGTTTCAAGTGTTTCAACATCCACGAACTCAACCATGGTGTTCAAAAAATCACTCCACTCGGTTCGGATACAAACCAAAAAATGGTACTTAAAGCCAAAATTTATCTTGCTAAGATATTTCCAAAAAGAAAATTACTAAAATCACCAAGAAAAAAGTTTCCAAAAGTAGTCATAAGATAGGGGTCCCACAGAGGGAGGCCTTCAATTGGTGGCGGCAGAAAAGTCAGCCCCGCATTCCCCGCCCAACAAAACAAAGACATTCATACTGAAACGAAAAAAACAAAATAAAAAATAAAAAAACTAAAATGATTATGTCACAAGGAGAAAGACTCTCACGTTTTCCTGATTAATTTTCATTTTTCATCCTTTATGTCAAATTTTTTTACTACATGTGTGTATTGTTACAGAAAGGTAGAGTTTAAAACATCTTCAGGTCGACCTGACATGCATAATTATTAATTTTGTCATCGGAATTAATTCATTCCGTCTCTGAAAAAGAAAAAAAAAAGAAACTCTAAAATCAATTAAAGAAAAAAGTGCAAAAAACAGAAGAGAAAAAACAAAAGAGAACATGAACTTCTCCTTTCTGAGGTATCCCGGTGTCTCTATTATTAGAATCACACCCTCCTTCTCCTTCTCCTTCTCCTTCTCCTTCTCCTCTTCTTTCTCTCCTCCCCATTTTCTCAAATCCTCAAACACATCAAACAAAGCTTGACCCTCCTCACCCTCTCTCTCTCTCTCTCTCTCACTCTCTATCTATATCTCTCTCTCTTTCTCTCTCCTTTTGCCTCTTGTACGTTTCTCTCTTACCTTTCCTCTCTGTAAGTTTCATTCTTTCTTGCTTCTATAAATTGCGGTCAACTAGTTTGGTACATGCAGCTCTCTAAATTTCCAACCTTTTTGATCTTCACCTCATGATTTCGCATCTGGGTGCTTTTGGTTTTTGCTTCTGATAGCTTCTTCTGCAATCGGGGACTCGGTTGTTAGTGATTTCGATTTGTTGGGTTCAGGTATTTGAGTCTGTTTCTGCTTAAGGTTTTGAACTTTGGTTATAACATTATGATCATATAAATGGGGTAGTGGTGGATTTTGGTTTTGGGTGGGGGATCCAATTTGCAGGTGGGTCTGTTTGGATCTTGAAAATTTTGAGACTTTATTGCTGTGTATCGTATTGGGTGTGTTTTTCTGATACTGGGTTCTGAAAAATGGTCCTTTCAAATTTCGTCTTTTTCTTTAGCTTTTTTTTTAGCATTGGGGACAGTTTCTGACAACCAGAAAACTGTGCATGTGATTACCGTAGATTTGGGAATGTTGGGCTCTGGTTATTTGAATTCTTACATGGCTTGGATCTTCATATTATGAATCTGTCTGTTCTTCTGTTTCTGGAGTTTGAAGATGTGTTCTGGATTGATTTCTCTTTTGAAATTTCAAACCTTTTTGTTTGTTTCTTTGTTTTGTTGATAGGGCCCCAGTTATGACACCTTTTTTGTTTTAACGAATTTTACCACAAATTTTGAATATCTTGCTGATTGAGTTTTGGTTTTCATTGCAGGTCCTTTAACTTGCTCGTTGGCATTGAGGCATAGGATCGTAGTCTCTTTATTAGCATAGTAGAGATTCTTGAAATGCTAAATTTTGCCAGGGGCAGACGAGAGTCACGATCCACTAGACCCATGTCGCTTGGAGGTGTGATTCCATTTGTGCTCATATCTATTCTCTTCTGTCATGTTAATTTGATTATCGGATTTTCTGGTTGGCTGTTAGTTTAAGCACTTTCACCTTCACCATTCTGAAAGGATAAGTCATAGTTTTATCATTGAGTTTCTGGAGAAAATAGGATGCGGAGGAGTTTGAGCTGAAATAAGAGTCTCCTTGAAATATTTTGAAGTGAAATGTGCTTATTAGTTTGTATGGCTTTGTCTTACAAAGAGTTTGAATATGTTTTTTCTTCACATTTTGATTGCATTGGTTTCTATTTGGAATGTCTGCCTAATTCAATTTTACTTGTAGGCATGGATTACCCAGATCCCAAGAGGAAGAACAATTTTGTAGGAAAAATCATATTGGCTGCTGCCCTTACCGCATTATGCATTATTATGCTGAGACAATCCCCATCATTTAATCCTTCTAGCACGGTAATCCCTTGATCCTGTGTATGCTAAAATGCATGATAATACTCGTGTGGTTCTCAGCTCAATGGTCATTTTTATGCTGCACTATCAACTCTTCCTGGTTAAGTGATTTTCAAAAGCTCCATTAGCTGCCTTTCCATTTGCTCAAAGAATAAGGGTAAAAGTTCATCACTTTTTCCAGGACAGTGGTGAAAACATGATGTCAGTGTCATCCTTTATAGATGAAATCATCATAACAATTATGGTCTTTCTTCTGGTTGTGATGATCAAAGTTGTTCCATCGCATTACCTTATGTTTTGTTTCCTATACATTCTTATAATTATCTTCTGTAGCTTCCTTGATGTTCGATCAGAGTGAATTTCTTATTTCTTTCAATTTTCCTGTTTGGATATTGTGGATACTATAGATAAGATATTAGAACTTGATTAAATCTTGCAGCTTTTAAGTTTTTGAAGAATCTTCTTTTCGATGTCTTGAAATCAATTCTGAAGTTTCATGACATTACAAAGCTCTAAACTTTTGTTCCATGAACCATGGCTGTCCAGTTCTCCATTCGTGATTCAGGAGTAACTCATGTTCTAGTAACGGGAGGTGCTGGGTATATTGGTTCACATGCTGCATTACGACTTCTAAAGGATTCATATCGTGTAACTATTGTGGTAGGTTTCTTTTGGATTTCTGTTGGATCTTATATTACGTATCTGGATCATCTGATTAGCAAGTTTCTTTTGGCTGACATTTGATTGGTAATTACTCTAGATCTTTACAAATTTTGCTTTTTGACAGGATAACCTTTCGCGGGGAAACTTAGGTGCTGTCAAGGTTCTCCAAGGATTATTTCCTGAGCCTGGGAGGTTGCAGTTTATTTATGCTGACTTGGGTGATCCAAAATCTGTATCCTTATGACTTCCTTTATAATCACTGTCAAATAATATCTATGCAAATGAAAATGGATTGTCCATGTAGCCTTAACTAAACATTCCAGGTTGATAAAATATTTTCAGAGAATGCATTTGATGCTGTGATGCATTTTGCTGCTGTAGCATATGTCGGGGAAAGCACCCTTGATCCACTTAAGTAAGTACTTCCTGTAAGCTGGATTCAGGAATATTTATCATGATATAAATATGCTTCCCAATAGTCTTCTTCGGTCTACAACAGTTTCAAAATGACAGAAATGACTAAGTTTCTGGACAAGTTTTTTCCACATTTGAATTCTTAAAGGCTATTCAGAATGTAAAACTGCAGCTCTTGTCAATTATAAGAAGGTCAAAGGGTGTATCATATTCTAAGATCACAATCGATCTTTTAATGGCATGTTTGGCTTTTTTCACAGGTATTACCATAATATTACATCAAATACATTGGTAGTATTAGAGGCAATGGCTAGACATCGTGTGAGGACATTGATATATTCTAGCACATGTGCAACATATGGAGAACCAGAAAAGATGCCTATTACTGAAGAAACTACACAGGTTGGATTCTAAACTATGGTTTTGATTTGCTTCCAACAAAGAAACTATTTTCCGGTTGTAAATTCACATAATTTTAAAAATTCAGGTCCCAATTAATCCATATGGAAAAGCTAAGAAGATGGCAGAGGACATTATCCTGGATTTCTCTAAGAATTCAAACATGGCAGTCATGATCCTGAGGTTGGTGCCTTCATATAAACACTAATTTGCTTGTTCATGAATATTGACAAATAGGACATATCTTTTAGTAAACAAAGGCTTCTCATCATCGGAAACGACTTGATGTATTTGGTAGTGGAACCTAAAGCATGAAAAAAATATTGTTGACCAGTGGTCTTCAGTTCTTCATCACATTAAGTTCTGGTTTAGTTTTGCACACGTGGTGGTTGAGACCTTGGTGCCCTGGGCCATAGCTTAGATGGCAATGGATGCTGGGGTTTTGATTGGGGATATTGTATAACTTTACAGCCTTTCCATTAGTTTTGAGGCTATCAGTAATGGCTTATTCTGTGCCAAATTGACTCTGTGTCTGTTAATTTTCCTTTTGCTGCTAGTAAAGAAGTTCTTTGATCCTTAGTGCTGTTCAGAGTAGCAGTTTGCCTTCAATTTTTCTTCATAGCTGATCTTTTCATCCTTGAGGTAGTTCAGCAGCTTGAGTGACTTCATTATAAGTGCAAGTCCATCTGATAACCCCGGACTCTCGGCAAGGTCCTTTTATACATATAGAATCATAGTACTAGCATTTAATAGGATCTGCATATGGTTTGGCCCTTGTGTAAAACGGTTTCCAGCCATTGGCCATGAGGGTTAACGACCAAACTAGATGTTTGCCTTAAAACCATCTATTAAATGAAGAGTTCTTTAAACTTTATGGGTTATCTTTATTTTTTCATCGTATATTTAATTTGGAATCTTTCAGGTATTTCAATGTGATTGGATCAGATCTAGAGGGCAGATTAGGTGAAGCTCCCAGACCTGAACTTCGTGAGCATGGCCGCATATCAGCAGCTTGTTTTGATGCAGCTCGTGGTATTATTCCTGGGTTAAAGGTATGGCTTTCTATATTCACAAAATGGAGTTTTGGTTTTTCACATAAATAAAAATTATCACCATGATGGTCCTCGCATTAGTATGTTCTGCTGTTTTGGTATGATTTGGTGATTTTTTTCCCAGTGATCTTCAAGAGTGGTTGGAAACTTGGAATCATAATTACTTTAAGTGCTTTGCAGGTTAGAGGAACAGACTATAAAACAAGTGATGGCACTTGCATAAGGGACTACATTGATGTCACTGATCTGGTTGATGCCCATGTGAAAGCTCTTGAGCATGCAAGGCCCAGTAAAGTGGGAATCTACAACGTTGGCACTGGAAAAGGTAAAGTTAATGTAATCTATATGTTTTATTGCAATTCGAAATCCAAGTATTTTTTGGTCAGACATCCAAATGTTGTCTTAAGCTTGTATGTGGGTGTCTATTACCAGGTAGTTTAAGGCCCCTTTTGTATGGTAGGAAATCATGGTTTGGAAATGGAATTAGTTTCATTTTCCCTTCTAAAGTATTGCTTGGTTGTAAATAAAGATTGGAGAGGAAACAAAAAATGAGATATGACCAGAAATTGACTCCCTCATAAAGCCTGAATTGAATTACCTAGTAAGGGGTGGTATTCTATTTCCATTCCCACCGTCAAGGGTAAATTACAAAAATTAGCCATCTAAAAAATTTATATTTCCTTAAATAGATCACGTATGCAATTAGTAAAAGGGTGTTATTGGAAATTGAAGCTTTCAATTTCATTATTATGACTTATTAAATATTGTGTAATAGGAATGGAAATAAATTACTAATTTAATTAAAATATCAACCAAACACCTACATGGAAATACCAAAACCTTTTCCATTCCATATCAGTATGGAAAGGAAAATAAATTATTTCCCTATCTTGACATTCCTGCTATCCAAACCTTGACATTCCTGCTATCCAAACGGGGCCTATATGTTTTATTGCATTTCAAAGTCCAAGTATTTTTTGGTCAGACATCCAAATGTTGTCTTAAGCTTGTATGTGGGTGTCTATTACCAGGTAGTTCTGTAAAGGAGTTTGTGGAGGCATGTAAGAAGGCAACTGGGGTGAACATCAAAGTGGATCACCTTCCCCGCCGGCCTGGTGACTACGCTGAAGTCTACAGTGACCCATCTAAGATCTTGCGTGAACTAAACTGGACAGCACAACACACCAATCTTCAAGAGAGTTTGCAGGTTGCGTGGAGATGGCAAAAGTCACACCGTGAGGGATACGGAACCCCTACAATGGTAGTGTCTTCTTGAAAGATACCCCCCTCGATGATGTCTTCTCTAATTGGGTCACAGCTGTTGCAAACCCTGCCAAGATTGCCGCAATATCCCTTGCAGTGCTGCTGACTTGATCATTGAGAAAGGGGTTTCTGAACCATTGAGAAAAAGATTAGGGGATTAATTTTTTTTTTGTCATTATATTATATTATTCTTTAGTAGTGGTAGAGAGCAGCCTATACCGTGGCCGGAAAAAGGAGCAGCCTATGTGTTACATGTATTTGAATGATGATATCAATAAATGATGCCCAGGAGCGGTATGCCTTTTATGGAAGCTTTGTGTCTATTTTCTACCTTGGTATCCTTGTGCCCACCATCTCATGATCTCAAGCATTCCATTGTTTTGGCCTTTATAAGATTCCTCTGAAGAAGTGAAACAAAGCTTTTACACTAAGCAAAAGAAAGGGGTATATAAGAAAAAAAGAAGACTTGTGTTGAGTTTGCTTAGTCCATTTGCACTATTATCATGAATTAATATGTTCTATTTTAGTGATAAAAAGTGACCAAATGCTCCCCTAGTAGGCTTGTGACTGTGGCACCTAAAATTCAAATTCTATGTGTAGACTTGAAGCAGCTGAGCAGAAAGAGGAGCAGCATAGATAAGTTGGTCAAGACTCGAGAACAAATAGAATCCACTCAAAAAGAGCCCTTCTAAATTGATCAAAATGGAGCCAACTACAAAGGGAAAGAGGTTGATCTTGTTCCCAGTTCCCCTTGAAGGCCATATAAACCCCATGCTAAAGCTAGCCAATCTTCTATACTCCAAAGGCTTCTCCATAACCATCATCCACACCCAATTCAACTCCCCAAACCCTTCACTCCATCCACACTTCACCTTTCAATCAATCCCAGATGGGTTGTCTGAAACTGAGGCTTCTCCCAAAGATATCATCCTTCTCTTCTCTCTTTTCAATACCAAGTGTGTGCAGCCCTTCAAGGAATGCCTGTCTATCTTGTTATCAGAGGAGCCTGTTGCTTGTTTAATCTCTGACTATATTTCACTTCACTCAATCTGTTGCTGAGAGCTTTAAGCTCCCAAGGATTGTCTTTGAGACTGGGAGTATGACTTGCTATGCTGTTTTTACTCATTTTCCACTACTAAGAGAGACGGGCTACCTTCCAGTCACGCAAGGTGAACTTTGTTACTTATTTTTTTCGGCTACGGATTTCAGTTTTGCTTATCAAAAATGTTTGCCAAATAATATTACGGTTTCATACTTAAATTTGGACCCTTACACGCATTATATTGATGAAATAAAGCGTCAAATCTATTAGTACGTGCTGATTTTTTTGGAAGAGAAAATGCATATGTTGTATTATGAGTTGAACTTGTAATGATAGATTGAAGTAATTAACGAATAAGGTTCTACATTCCTTTACTTTCATTTGCATTTCCTTCACACAGCCTATTGTGAGGAGGACTGTTTAGTTCAATTCCTGCCATTATTCATGTTCAAACCTCCAACTATTAGTCATAGTTTTGTGAAGAAGAATCACTGAAACAACAACTGACGATTGAGTTGTGACATTATTGTATTGCCTTACAAAGACCTTCAGTTCATACTATGGAATCCTTTCTAAGTAAGATTTGAGAAACCTAACACACATTAGTTTGATTGTTGACATTAGATTCTCAACCAGAAAAGGTGGTGAAGGAGCTTCCCCCTCTCAGAATCAAACACCTTCCGGTGATCCCAAAGAGCGACCAAGAGAAACATTTTGAACTATGTGTCCTTATTGTGACAAAAATTGCTGCCTCTGATGGAGTCATTTTAAACACTTTTAGAGACCTTGAAGAACAAGGACTGGAAACATTGCAGAAACAATACCCTAATCTTCCAGTTTTCCCAATAGGCCCATTTCACAAGTGTGTCCCTGAGGAAGCCTCTTCTTCAACTAGTGACCAAAGTTGCATTTCTTGGCTAAACACTCAAGCACCAAACTCTGTTATATATGTTAGCTTTGGGACCATTGCAGCAATAACCAAAGCTCAGTTTTTGGAGATAGCTTGGGGACTAGGCAACCGCAACCAACCTTTCTTGTGGGTGGTTCGACCTGGCTTAGTCCACGGTTCAAACCGGCTCGAACCGCTGCCTAAGGGTTTTCTTGAGAATTTGAATGGGAGAGGTCACATTGTGAAACGGGCACCCCAGAAAGAAGTGTTGGCACATCCATCAGTTGGAGCCTTCTGGACTCAGAATGGTTGGAATTCTACATTGGAGAGTGTTTGTGAAGGTGTCCCTATGATTTGTTTGCCTTGTTTCAGTGATCAACTGGTGCTTGCAAGGTATGTAAGTAAGGTTTGGAAAATAGGGTTGCCGTTTGAGAATGAAATCGAGAGAGGTGAGATTGAAGGAACAATTAGGAAACTAATGGAGGAAAAAGAAGGCGGAGAAATCAGAGACAGAAGCATGAAGCTAATGGAGAAGGCAAATGTTTGCTGCAGACCAGGGGGTTCTTCATATCAATGTTTGGATGGCTTGGTCGAACATATTTTATCATTTGAATAATTTGTTCTCCAAAATTAGCTCAAAGATAGCTAGTAAGCTGTAAGCGGTTTTAAGCAAGATCCTTGTGCCCATTTTCTACCTTGGTATCCTTGTGCCCATCCCATCTTATGATCTCAAGGATCCCACTCTAGGGGGATCACAATTTGAGATTTAGAACGGAGTATTTTCTTTATAGGTTATCACTAAAATAAGATACTGCACGCTTGCACTTTAGCCAAACAGACAATTTATTAACTATTAAGTGTACCTGTGCGGCTGTGCCTAATACTGAGGGCCCTCCATCCAGTTGGATGATTTTTTCTTGAGCCTACCTCTGATCTCAAAGGACAGAGAATCGGCTAGCTTCTCTGGCTTTCCGCCATCTACAGTGAGTTTTTTCCGAGCATAACCTCTTCGTATAGCTTCATACTAGCCATTTTAACCACAATTTCCTTAAGCTCAGTTTCGAGCATATTACTGAGCCATAGAATAATGAGCTTGCATAATATCCAAAGACTGAGCTTGTGAGCTTTGAATTGGGGAAGAGCTTGTGAAGAAGGTTACAATGCAGATCAAAACACAACAATGAGGCAAATAGCTCCTGTCACACCTCTCTAGTTAAGAATTTATCATTCAAAATTCAAACGACGCATCAGACATAAGTGCGACGCACAAATCCATAATCCAAATTCCTGAAAACATTTAATACATGCAGTATCATATCCAACAATGAGATCGGGAATGAATAGTATAAAACTTTAATCTGTGTCACCAAATACACATTTTCAATTCAATTAATATACCTCTCAATTTCTTAGCTTACAAAATCAAAAGAAGAACGGTCACAAAAGGTGTGAGTATACAATAGCAGAAATTAGCTCTTGTGTGAAATCCACCTCTGAGATTTCAAGCAACTGATTGAACAGCTCTGTCAAAGCTCTCTTCTGCAGCTGCGGCACGTTTGACGAGGACATGCTCTGGATGTGCAAGTCTTAATTGGCTGAAAAGCAGTGATAGTAGAATCATTAATCATTATGTTACACAGTATCTACCACCTGAATTATACAATGACAGAACTATGACTGCGCAATCCTCTTGTATTTACCAACAAGCTTTACCTGAGAAAACGAGAAGGTAATTTTCCAAGGTGAAGACAGCATACTACCAGGTTGGCTAGAGTTTCTGGATCCTTTGCATCCTGTGAGAAACACAAAATGATTCCACATTACTCAAATTATATTCAGTGCCATTTTCTAATTGAAAATCAGGATGTTCATATATTTGGAGCATTACTAAATCCATGACGATGCACACAACAATATTGAACTCACAATCAATAAACTAGTGTGTAACGATCCAATCATTGAGTTCAGCCATAAGGCTGTAATCATGTGTTTAGTGCAAATTATATTACATTCATCCCCCCTAGGACCCTAGACATTTCAAAATCTCGAAAAAGCTACAACTAATTAATCACACTTGCCTTGTTCAGTGCTTCAAGAAGCAGTGTTTCAGCTTCATCAAAGTTTCCCATGTGTATGCAGCAAACAGCCTTTCCATTCAAAATCAAGGTTGTAACCTGAGACTTCTCCGAGAAATCTTGGAAGATGAGATATGCCTCCTGTATCTTAGAACCACCCTGAATACAATGAAAGTGTATTTAGATACATGGACTGTATAACTTCTCTGTAAGAGAACTATACAGAAAAAAAAAATTCATTACCACTGCCAGATTTTGCCATGCTGTTGCAAGTTGAGTTAGGGTGTGGTCCTCGTCAATCTTTTGCATTTCCTTCAGCTTTCTTTCGGCAAATTCAGCCCTATGCATCTTGATGAATATTTGAACATTCAGCGCATCCCTAAAACAAATAAGCAGCATGCATCAGACTAGAGAATATAACAAGATCATCAGCATTTGATGATTCTGCTTCATGATTTTAACACTTATTTCTCAGGCCTTGATAATTCTGCATATGTGGTATTGTACGAACTGATCGTCAAAGTATAACTTATCATTAAAGACAAAGCAAACAGATGATAAGAGGTACATTGCATAACCTATTTAAAACTTACAATAGATAGGCAACTAGTTACTGTATTCCACATTTTTAAACCTAAAATTATGTTTCCAATGAAAGTTTCCTGCCACTTGTAACAGAGTTTTTGAATGATCTTGTACATATTTTAACCACGTTTGAGTGCTAGTTCTAGTAGGACTATCTAGCTCGTGCTAGTTCTAGTAGGACTATCTAGCTCATGAAAACTGTGCATCCCTTAACATAATGAAATCAGAAAATAACGTACAGTTCCAAGTTGCCGCCGGCGTGGGTGTACTTGAGAGCTTCATTGTAGTCCTGCTCATGCATAAACACAGTCCCGGCGACCATCCTCAGAATCGGGTTGTTCCCGATCGCCGGATCCGCCAGCAACTCCTTAAGATTCGAGATCGCCGATTCCTGCACACACACACATTTTCCAATTTCCAATTCACATTTTCGAATCAAAAACGCGAGACAATTCGAAGCCCTAGAGATCTTTGAGGGACGGACCTTGTAATCGGGGCCGGAGAGGTAGAGAGCGAGGAGCTTGACGGCCTGGAGAGGAGTGGCGGCGGAGGAGTCGATCTCGTTGATGACGAGCTGGTAGCTGCCGAGGGCTATGTAGGATCGGAAAACGAGGCAGTCGCGCTCGACGGCTTCGTCCGGTGAGAGGTTGGGGAGGTCGCTGCTGTTGATGGCGGCCTGGTAGGCGCCAAGGTAGAAGTTGTTGCGGAGGTTGAAGAGGTGGTCCGGCCCTGCTGCTAGTGCTGCCATGGCGGTGCTCGGCTCTGGTTCGTTTCGATTTGCAGTTGCAGATCTGAGAGAGAGAGAGAGAGAGAGAGAGAGAGAGAGAGAGAGAGATTATTATGGAGACGAAGGCCTTTGCTATTCTAGTTTTATTTTCTCTTAGAAGCGAACACACAAAACTAAGAAATGGAACTTGGCCCAACCCAATGTGTAAGCCCAAACGTATTTTCACCTTGTAATTCTTACGGGCTTGTTTTATGCAAGATCAAGTGAAGTTGAATAAGGCTAGCTTTTGGTCGCCGACTAGTTGTTAAGACTAATCGAGATGTTGAGCTTGTAAAGTTATTTAATTCATGTTGTTTCTATAATTCGCTATTTTCAATTTTAGTTTTTTCTTTTTTTTCATGGTGTTCGATTCGCACATTTAAAACAAGAATCAATTGTTGATTTTTATTTTTTTATAGAAGAATTAATTTTTGATGATCACTAATAAAATCGGTAGAGTTTTCTCTTCAATATTACATTTTGGGGTTGAGAATTAATTCGCCAATAGCCCTACTACGAACCCTTCAATGGTTTCCTCCAATTGAATTCAAAAGACTTCTTTTGTCACGGGTTTATATAGTAATGAATGAGATGAATGAAAGTATGAGGCGATTTTCATTGTTCAAAAGATAAATAGTGAAACGATTGTATGTAAAATTTCACCGGTTACAAACAAGTTCATGTCATTCCTCCACCCCCTACATATGTAATAACCATCTTCTTATGTGATTGTGGGTTTGTGGATAGCACTCCAGAAACAGTGAACACATCAATCAAACATTAACACACAAATCAAACAAGTATACATGAAAAGACACTATTGCATAGGAGTGCTCTATTTGGTTTTGAGTAGCTTGATGATGGACAACACTGTGATAACCACCAAGAGAAGCAGCCCGATATAAGAAGCAATGAGAGCACCACCACCATGGTCACAGAACTTGCCAAACTTGTCACAGATTTTGTTCCACCTTGCGTGCGAGTTTCCGTTCTTCCCTAGCTGTGCCATGAAGGTAGCTGCACCATCACCAGATGATGCCAGGGCCACAGTCATCTGCATAACCAATAACACGATATTCATGATCACAATGTCTACTTAATCATTTGATAGGTTATGTTCGCGCACAGTGAAAAGCTTGAAAAAATAAAGAAAATTGATGATTTACCATGTCTAAAATGGCCATCATCACAAGGCGAAGACCCTTGTCCTTGAACTTGCCTCCGCAGAGGTGCACTATTATCATCAACAAGTTATGAAAGCTGGCCATTGCATTAGCTACAACAAAGTACCTGCACAGGAATACCTACTTATCCATAACGATTTTCATCATTCATGAGAGGAGAAAGGAAATGACACTAGTGAGGATTAGTGCTTACACATTTGCTGGATTGTGTTGAAACTTGGCTGTGAGAGTTGCTTTAACTTGAGTAGTCCCAACCGTAGCAACAACCAAGGTTTTGGTTTCTTTGTTGAGTGCCATCACAAGAGTTGCGGAAAGTGTGGCCAGGAATGCAACCACTCTCAGCAAGAGAATGATACAATCCTTAGGCTTTCTCACCACCACCAAAGTAGACCCTGGTTTCTCTCCATCTTCTAGCGCCATTGATAGAGTAGGAATAGAGAAGTGAATGCTTTGCTTTGTAGGTAGAGGCGAGTATATATAGTAACTTAGAGGAAGGGAAATGGATTTACAGAAGTCATCAGTTGTTGAGTCTAACTAGTGTGAGGCACATATCTACTTCTTGGAGTAGTCTCAAGTCTCAACTATCCCCCAACTTTTGGTATATAGGTTGGTAGAGGTGGTTTGGAAGACTTCTTTTAACTCCATGCCTTTATGGTAAAATTTGGTTATCTTAAGAATATGTGCATGGTCTAAACTGTAACAAGGCAACAAAACTTATTTATTATCTTGCTCTTTACAGAAGCACATCAGCAATCTTAACAATCTCTGCCGTGAATTTCTACCTACTCAAAATAGTTCATACGCATAACTTGTACATCAAGTCATCAACATTTCAAACTCTACTTCAAAGAGTAACAGGGAAGCGCCAAAGCGTATGCTACTGGCCTAGTAATCCAAACTGACCACTGTCTTATATCCCTGTTTAGAATGTAGAAACTTGAAAGCTAAGAAGTAGGCATCGAATTCCAGAAACCATATCGGGAAACCTTGCATCACATAAAAATGAACAAATCCCCCAATACAGAGATAGAGCCGAAATTGCTAGCTTTGACATGCACTTCAGTAGTCCAGAAATGCATCCACACTCATCTCCAGCATCTGTTAGATTCGGTTCTTTGTTTTGAAATAAGTTCTCTTCACGTAGTCAGACAAGACTTGCTTTTGAAGAAGCAGTATCAAGTACAACAGTGATGGGAGTTCTAACCCCAAAACACAGTTGATTCCACCCAACTAATTTCAAAGCAAACTTTCTGCTTTTAAATCAGGAAGTTCGTATATAGTGTCAGTACAACTTCTAGTTCCGACCGGTGAAGACTAATGTCAACCCATTTCATGGTTCTCACACCAAATTTGATATCAAAACTCGAAAGAAAGAAAGGGGAGTTCGTCAAACACATATGAACCGAAACTTCTGTGAATGCAAGACTAGAGAGTCAGAGATGCAAATTAAGCTCAAAATAGAATAAAAGGAGCACCATCATCATGAAAAGCATCAGTTCATCAACCAAAGTTGTTTAAATACAGAATAAATGTTTGACAATTAGATCCCGAAACATTTATACTTTATCTGCAGTAACTCAACTACAACACATGGTGATATAGCAGTCACAAGAATGATATGAATATCCTCTCCACTTCAGGTGTTTTTAGCGCATCATACATAAATCTGACACCTCAGATTTGACATAGTTTCCTCGCACAAATGTTGTAAATTATGAACATCTCCAACAATATATACAACCAATTTTTGATGTCTATCTTCCAAGTAATGTGTGATAAGGATTTGATCCAGTTCCTTCAAAGTAGAAGTAACCGCGGTAGATTTTCAGGATCTGAGTGCTATTTTTTCCCTGTGGTGACACCAACTGCGACATTGCTCACCTGTGAGATTATGAATATTATGATCAGCTCATCTTTGTTTGCTCGATAAGGAAAAGGGAACGGGAACCTAAAGGGGAAAAGATGAATGATTGAACAGACATACCAATTTTCCACTCTCATCAACCGACATAGGGTTCTCAACGACAACAGTCTGACTCTGAGAATGAGGCATTGACTGCAAGAAATACAGGAAACACAAATTCAAATATAAGTATCACAAGACCCACCACAAACAAGCTCTCATCTAGAATATGGATGGTATACTGTAAATAACTTACTGCTGAAGTAGAGGGTCTGTGCACTGGAATTGGAACCCTCGCATTGCCCATCTGTAAAAGTACAGAAAGTTGCCCATAAGATACATACCGTAGGCACAAAGAGAGAGACTGACCAACTTGCAGCATGATAGACAGGTGGTTCGCATATAACAATTGACATATGTGCCTATTCAAGTATCCTCTTTCAACTGATTTGTTGACAAAACTTGAAGACTTGTTTTGACACATCATCGTAAAACAAACATATATGGCCACAGTATATGCATGTTTTGAAACTACTCATACATGTGACCCAAAAGTACCTTATATGATGTAGAATGCCAACCTCATTAAGCACACAGAATCCACATTGAAGAGATAAGATATGAAAGAAAAAGTAGCACGTTCAAACTTTTTCTTTTTCTCTTTTGATACAATACCGTAGAAGATAACCAAGGTGAAGTTACAGTTTAAACATCAATGTAATTACCACATGATTCAAATAGTTTTACTCATTAGTGATAGAGCATGAGTGACTGATATGCCAAGGGTTCAAAGAATAATCTAAACTTACAGCATTGGTAACAAACTGACAGACTGCGCATTTAACTGAAGGAGCCCCATATGGATACATAAGTGTTGTCCGGCAGTTCCCACAGTTGATGTGGGCAAACTGATTGGCTGCTGTATTTCACAAAAATAACCCACATTAGAAGTTACGTCAATAATAAGCCAGTTGAGGTGGTGAGATAGTTTTCCAAGTATGCAACATAGAAGAACATTAAGCTGTATTTTGCAACTGTGAAACTTTTAATAAAAACGAGGAACATATCATGACCAATAAATTTGTTATAGTTATATTGAATACCAGCCACGAAACCAAGAAATAGGTATTCAAAAGAACAGAAGTCTCAACCTGTTATTGACATAACAGTAAGGCTGCATGATCACCTTCCACCATGTTGCATACAACAATAAGGAAATAATTACTAAAAATGGAGCTTCTGTAATACCTGGAGCAAGATTGACTGTATGACAGCAGGAGCATCTCACACTTGTTGCTCCACTTGTATGCATTAACAATGTCCTGCAACCCCCACAAATAAGTTGAGCCATTTCCGTACCTGCAAGGTTTATCACACCATTGAACCGGATGACTCCATGAAATGCTTCTAAGTTTAGGTATTAGTTTATAAGTCATTTAGAAAGATTAAAAGACAGAGCAACTCAACAAGATTGCTTGCAGGATCTAAAGAACTGCTACCAGGTAATATCACTCCCCTCTACCCTTTTGAAATTTTATTTCAACCATGCACCTTACGCATGACTAATGAATTTTCTTTTTTATTTCTGCTACAAGATCTCCACAAAATTCCTACCATCGATGTTTTTCTTTTTTCTGATTTGACATGGATAACACTAACACTATGAGGAAAAGGACATGCATTAACACTTTAACCAACCAATATTAATACTGTTTATCCTCCATTTAAGTCTACGATGAATAACATAAACCTTATACTAAATTTCCTACCAAGCAGAAGCCAATTCGCTTTAGCTACCAAATATCATGAAAGGAGTGCTTACTAACTCAGTAACCATTAATTAAAAGGATAAGAGAAAAGAAACAGTGTATTACCAGGAGGAGGGACTGGGGTTATTATATTGCATAATGCACAACAAACATTTGAAGCTCCTCTAGGATAAAGAAGAATGCTCCTACAACCACTACACACAAGCTGGCTCTGCATAGCTGCAACATTGAAACAAACAAAGAATGAGGCTTGCACATCAATCAAAACATAATTGCATTTATTTGTTATTAATCTAGATCATTTGTTTTTTTTCTACTAGGTCAATATGCTAAACATCAAGGTACATCGACCCCATTTACATATTTTGAAGAAAGTGAAAGATTTTTTTTTTCTTCAATTTTTGGAAAAGAACCTGAATACTTGAAAAAAATAATTCCCATATAGAATAATGAATTTATGATGAACAGGTTAAAGAAGCCTGAAAGCATCTTCATAAAAGGCCTAAAGACCTTCTAGTTAAACACAACTCAACTTTAGAAATAATCTAACTCTTGCAGTCTGCTACTATTATTTGTTTGTATGGTGAGCTGGTATGAATTTTTTTTTTCAACTTTTTCATACTAAAGCTGAAACTTAATCAAAGGTGCAACTGTGGAACTAACTAAACAAGAAGCATGCAAGAGAAACACCAAAAATCAAAGCCAACATATAGTTGACAAGTAGCTCTTCCATATAAAAGAAAAAGAAAAAGAAAAAAGCAACATCACTTGTAGCCACAAATCCTTCCAGACGAGAGCAACTGAAATGGACAACACAAGCACAAGTCTAACATTTCCTTGAATCCCACACCATTGTATATCTAAATCGCATCAATTTTGCATTCTAGTAAAAGCAAAAGATTGACATTCAAGGTCCCACTATAAGAAGTTCAAAACTAAAACAGCTCTGGCTAGTAAAATCTTAAAGTTCATCAGGTCTGCAGAAAGGAAAAGAAACTGTAGTAACTAATCAGAGTCGGAGGTTTCTCCATTGAACTGCTCCAGAAACTCAGCCTCCTTGCCATTAGCAATGCTCTTCATCTTTGAGTCACCAATAAACATATCATGACGTCCTAAAACAACAAGATCCAGTAGCTTTCTCCTTGCATTATAAACTGGATTTGGGTGAATCAAACAGCCTTTCTCATAAGCTTCTCTCAGAAAAACAGTGTGTCGCTTTCCCTTGGTAGACAAATAAAACATCCCAGGGTGATCCAGGAACAAATCCCTTATATTTAAATCAAAACCAAACCATTTTCTGAAATGACTGATTTTCTCCACTTCAACCATCTTCTCAACTGTCAGATTCAAAAACTCGTGAACTATTGCAACCGCTCGTTTCTCCCCTACTTTCATTCCAGCTTTAGACAACCTCTTCTTCTCTGTGACCTCATCATATGGCCCGACATATGGCAACTTCTGCCATTCTTTAACCTTGGATCTAAAATTCTTTTTTAACCTCATCCCTGGAGGATACCCATGCTTAAAACTAAACTGAAGTTCAGCCCTATCAACACTGCAACCCTCCTTGCAATATTCCTCTACCCTCCAATTCTCAACAGCTGCAACAAACTTGTCAGAAATTTCACCAACCAGTTTCAAGTTATGAGTATTGGGCTCATGAGCATCACAAAGTTGAAAAAGATGGGAGTTTTTAGATATTACAGACTGCTCAAAATCATCAGGAAGCCCAAGTTCTCTGAAAACTTTAAAAATGCCACGTAGTGGCAACATCTTGGAAGTCGACATGGACAGAAGCCGAACCAATTGATCAACAACAAGTGGCAACGAGGCATTAATAGCCTCTGCTTCTTCTTCTGAAATCCTAAATGCAGTATCAGTTAATGTGCATCGCGTCTGTCCCTTTGTCGGGTCATGGTAAATGTGGAAAATATGAGGGTATTTGCGAAGAAAGGCGACTGCACCACGGTTGAGATGGAGCTTTTGAGAGAGCCTGGACAGAAAATCAACAGAAACTGCAGGGTCACTCGGGTTTGCGAGGATAAGATCTTGCACTGCAACGACTTTGACAAGGTTCTTGTACTTATCCATTAGTTTCTCAAACGTGGGATCTCTGGCTCTTGATGCCACATACTGGGACGATGTTGTTTTCAACCGAACACCCAAAAACCCATAATTGGGCTGCTTCATTATCAACCTCATAACTTGAGTACCCATCTAAACTCAAACAGTTCTATATCTAAGCTAACTTTCAGAGACAATCTACCTCCCTTCAAAACCGAAGCACGAACCTTGTCAATCTCTTCACCGAAACAAAACCAACATCACTAGGCTGACTCCAGAACAAGTCCCATTTCTAAATAAAAAGATCAAAACCTAAATAAGTCCAGACAGGCCAAAACACACGAAACCTAACGCCCAGGACCATAACCACATACACATTAACACATTTAATCACACACAAAACCAATCAAATCCCTAAACCCAATTACCAAACACCAAACCACGAATGACCTGATTCCCCTCACAAAAAAGTTTCAATCTTTACGATTCCTCTCCCAAATTCAAACCCTGCAACACAAAAAAAGCCTCAATCAGACCCAAACCGATACCGAAACCATGAACCCAACAACAGAATCAGAGAAAACGAATACCTGGGCACAAAGGAAACGAATATGGGTGCGTAAAGGTGAGAGCTTTATGACCCAAATGTTGTATGTGGGGGAGCGTTGGGAATTGGGTAAGATCGAAAACGCGGGATTATGTCAAACAAAGAATCGGGTAAATTTTGTTTGTTTTAATTAACGTGAAATGAAGGGAATTGAAGAAGAAGGAGGTTGAAATTGGTTGGGAATAATGGGGGAGAGAGAAAGAGATTGAGATTCGAGAAAGCGTCAAAGGAGAAACTTGTGTCGTAAACTGGACAGCTCGATTGAGGCCAACGACAGGAACTAGGAGGAGATTAAGTTTCCAAGAGAGAGACAGACTAGTCCCTTCTCTGCCCTCTGGCTAAGCCTAATAATACTGTGGCATTTTTCATTTTCTTTTTTATCTTGTGTGCGTCCTATAAATATAGGACAAATATACGACACCATCTCCCTTTTTTAGCCTTTGTCATATTGCCTATGTGAGTTGCTCTGCATGAAGAATAGTAAACATACAAATGAAATGAGAAGAGGTTAGAAATCACTACAAACATGTAAGTTTATGTCACTTAACAAACTGCATAGTTGTGTGTATCTTATGAGGAAATAAGTATATATCTTAACAAAAAAATAATAATTTTTAGAGGAAACAAAAAATAACATTTACGCGCATTTTAGTTATGATATTTTAAATAATTAAAGTAAAATATTGTACGAGATATTGAAATAAACTATAAACTTGAAAACTATGAAAATGTCAGCAGGAATACAAGTATTTGATCAAATTTCAACAGATGGCTAGCTACGAAAATGTCGGTAGGAATACAAGTATTTCATCAAATTTCAACACAGGGCTAGCTAAACCATATGTAGAGTTTCTGGCCAAACAATACGCGTCATAGACGTTAGTTACTAGACATTCGACGCATGCAAAACCTCATATCAGTTTTGTGAGAATTAGTGTGAGGCTTGGCATACTCTGCGTGATTAAATGTGGGAATACAGTTAGTATGGGGCGATAAGCAATCAAAAGTTCATAACTCATCACAAATATAATATTGATCTGCAATTTAAGAAGATACACACTCATATATAATGGCTCTGATTGCAGCATTAGCATAACTCATTATTTGTTTAGTTTCATTTCATGGGTTTTGACGAGTGATAAACTGCTTTTGATTCATACCTGTTAAGTTAAATCAAATGGGATATTGGAAGTAACTAATTAAAAATGAGGATGAAAGTTTTAAGAGAAATATTAGTGCCCATTTGTGGTAGTTTAAGGGTAGATGTGTGGTTGGGTCTCGAACTATATTTATTCTAGGGTCTTAGTCGATGACCAATGGGCATCAGATCACAAGGGAAAAACCAGCTACTACATCATAATTGAAGGTAACATGTACTTAGAGTTAAGTAACGGTGTTTGTCACGCTATGCAAAGATCAACAGACGACCATAAACCAATAATAGAACCGTATAATACTTGGAGACAACGAGAGTTTGAGTTTAGTGCGTAATAACATATGTCATGTTACAAATTCAAACATTGGCATGAATCTGTAGTGTTGGATCAGTGTTGGTGGAGCTAATGCTAATATATAGCAGTGATGTTTAGTTAAGTGAGGATGTTATCGCCTATATGATTTGTCAACATTATTAGTGGTCAAGAATTTGAAAGTTGAAATACAATGCTTATTTTATTTTATTAACTAACTGAGTTTTAACTCAATAAAATGACTCGTCTATTCTCTCTCCCCTCTATCCTCTCTCTTGTCCTTGCCCTAGCCCTTGACATCAGTGGGTGTTTGAATGGTGGTGGCGGGATGGGCATGTTAGCGGTAGGTTTTGTGTTGGCAGTCATGGATGGTTTCAGAAATCGGGTGGGCTTCGGCTCATCCCTCTTCTTTTCATGAATATGTGTTTGCAGAGAGGTGGATCGATCCCTTATGTTAATGGTATGTTTTGGTGGCTATATCTTAAGGCGGTGGTGTGGGTTTGAAGCAGCCGTTGTAGTATGAAGGCTTATGGTTTTTGATGTCTTTGAGAAGCACGTATCTAGATATCAGTTTGAGGCCGGATGTTGGGATGTTAGGACATCACTAACAAGGGTTGTCATACACATACCTATACTCAAAACTCATAAAAATTCATCTCCAACAATCAAAACATATACCCATAAATGGGTTCCTACCAGACCCACAACCCAAAATGGGTCGACTGTGAAGGAGGAAACTCATTTGCCACATACGCGGGACCCACGAGCTAGCAACTGCACGTGGAGCAGTCAGCTGAAGTAGGAGCGACGCGCCAGGGACGACTGAGGCAGCAGACGCGTGCAAAAGGACAAAAAAATGGGCAGGAGATGGACAACTCGCTAACCACGCGTTGAGGGAGCTAGACTGGTGTGGCTGATCTCACGTGAGCTCGGCTGTGGTCCTCCAACGGTCAGAAAATAAGCGGCCCATAATTGATTCCATTCAAAATTAAAGGTCCAGATAATGCCACCGGAAAAAGAAAAAATTAGGCCGAAAATTTGTTTTCAAATGAACAAAAAACTTGAAAAATAAGAAGAAGAAAAATTGGAAAATATAGAAAATTATTTTGCCCGTTGGAACAGTAATTTGTACCAATTTCTATAAATACCATCCATCTTCTTCATAATTTTTCACTCCAAAACTTCTTTCCTCCTTCTACACTTTTTAATTTTCATAATTGTTCTTCATCTAGCTAGTTTTCAAACCTTTTTTTTAATGGTTGATGGAGGTAATGTTTGTGGTATACTTTCCAGATTGCTCTAGTAAAGTGACTTAGAATTTTCAAAGCTGTAGATTCTGCTATGTCAAGGAACTCATCACACAGGTCGGCGGGAAGCCCATAAGCAAGCATCCTCATGGCACAAGTCAACTTTTGTTTAGTTGACAAGCCAAGCCGACCAGAGGCGTTAGGCTTTTGGACAAAGTAAGAGTCATGGTTAGCGGCATCGTGCATCATCTGGTCAAACACATGAGGCCACATTCGATACCTCCTACAAAACACATCGCCTTCGAACCGACACAACGAAACACATCGTTGATTCATAGCTTCACGCTCTCTAGAGGTGTATCGCCGGCCTTCTTGGAAACCACCCCATTCAGATTCTTCCTCTTGGATCCTCTGAATGTGTGAGGAAGTTGCCTGCATCACCAGGGCTCTTTGACGATTCCTTGTGATGGAATCTTCCTCCTCCTTCATTAGTAGTTTCCTCAACCTATTATTCATTGAAACAAACAACAAAAACTTAGAACTTGAATTCTGATATGAGAGAGAAGTGTTTGTGAATTAGTGAGGTATGATGGAGTGAAGAGTCTCGTATTATGGACGGACCAAAAATGATTGATCAAGATAAGATATGACACGTGGCAGATAAAGATCTAAAACGTAATCTCACTAGCCTCTCACGCAACGACACGAGGAGCTAAAGTATATCCAAAATTTAAGATCCGAAATCTTATCGGATTTGTAATTATTGAGAAGATAGATATTATTAATTTTTAAAAATAAAAAAATATTTAATTTAACTAGGACAACATATTATATTAAATTATTATGTATGATTTATATAATTTATTTGTTGTTATATAAATCATTTAACCCTACACACTATATATGAAATGATATTTATCTGTTGATGACCAAAACCCGTACTTATACCCAAATTATATAAAATGATTAAAATTTGAGTATGATTATGAGTTTTGATATAATGGTCGGAGATGAAATATGAGTTTGAATAGTAATAGATTTGGGTGAGTTAAAATATAAATATAAATATAAATATGGGTATAACAACTCTTGTTGGAGATGCCCTTGGAATCTCAAAATTACCGACAATGGTGTGGTTGATGACTTGATGTTTTGTCCACATTTACTGTAAGAAGACAAATCAATTGATTGAAGAGCTTTATTTGAGAAAAATCACACTCCACACCTTAAAATCCATAATTTTTTTTAAAAAAAAACTTTCTAGATTTCTTAATAGACAGGTTCAATCCAAAATCGCACCGAAAATCGGTTCATCTAAATATTCGTATGAGCCCATTTAAAATACTGATGGTTTGAAAATTAGTCAAACTGAAGTGGATTGGTTTTGGTGGGTTTGGGTCATAGCCCATATCACACCATGCTCACCCCTACAACATGAACTTTAGGTCATTTTTTCATTTTTTTTTTAATCAGGTGTGTCCATGTACACTCAACATTTAATTACAATCATCCAAAATTTGAAATCTTATGATGTCATGATCCGACGCGAAGAAGTCAATGATGATCCAATTTTCAGCTTTTTAAAATTATAAAGAGGGCATAAATGTCTTTTTATGACATTTTTTTGTTTTCACTCTTTTTTTCCTTTTTTAATTTGTATTAATTTTCTTTTGAATGTAGATCGATACATCCATCTATTATTTTACACCCCAAATGCCAATATGTCACAAATGGGGCCCACACTCTAACATTTTTCGACGGGTTGCTTGTAACGGCCTTATATGTTCAAAGTTACAAAAATATCAATATATAACAAAATTCAACTGACAAAGAGAAGCATAATTGAAAAGGTGTAAAGCCTAGTAAAACCTCAAAGAGAAGTTAGATTGTGACCCCCCGCAAGTGTAACGCCACTGCTATCATGTCTGGCCTCCACGTCAGAAAGAAAAATCACACCCAAGACCATTTTAAAAGCGTCAAGATTCTATATAATCTAAACTATAACAACAACAATAATTTTACAACCAGGCATGAGAAAAAAAAGAGTTCTCGTTTTGGAAATCATCCCAAAAAAAAACAATCGAAATAAAAAATTAACAAAAATCACTGTTCTTTAATTTTCTTTTATTTGGGAAGAAAAAGAAAATTCAAGTACACAATGCCTTGTGATATTTTCTGAAAATCTTTGGCTTTGGCTTTGGCTTCTGTTGGTGTACTTGCAGCCCCAAAAAAAATGCTGTGTACTTGTTTCATTCGTTGCGGGCCCCACCTCAGATAACTTGTGGCGGTCACCGCTTTCCGTTAAAACTGCGTGCGACTTCGACCAGGTTGACCCTCTCTCTCTTCCCTTTCTTTATAAATAAAATCTAATTAAATACCCTCTTCAAATTTAATTAATTTTCCTTTTCCTGGATTTCTCTTCCCACCTGGTACTTATTAAAAATAAAAAATATTCCAATTTCCAATTTATTTACTTTCCTTACCCAGAATAAATAAATAAGCTATCAGAAAAACAAAGATTTTATTCAAAATAAACAATAAAAACTGATAAAAATCAGAGAGAGTTGCATAGGAAGTTTACACAATAACCTACATATCAAGTCATCATCACCACACACCCTTACCTGGGTTCTCATTCTTTTAAGGTACCACCCTTTTGCTTATGTGTTGTTTTGGGTTTTTGGGGTGAAAGATTGGGGCTTGGTTGGGGTTGGGGATACATGCAATTGAGATTGTTGGGTATCTGAAAGTAGGAGCTTTGTTTCTGGGGAATGCTCTGTGTGTTTTGGTGAATTAGGTACAGAGGAATTGGATTCTTTGGTTTAGGATTGCTGGGTTATCAAGAGGATTTGGTTTTGATTTATTTGGATGAGGTCATTGAAAGAGTTTTCTTGATATTGTTTTTGCAGGCAATGGAAGAGACGAGTTTTGCAGCAGAATCTCAGCCAAAAGAGGTTGGATTGGATTTCTAATCCTCAATGTTGTTTCTGTGATCTCTTTCTTTGATATATATGATCATGGTGATTGCCTATTCTGGGTGTTAAAAATGTTTGTGCGTTTTGTAAACCATTGTTTGTATCATTGATCTGCAAGATGTCAGATCCGTGTATGATGTTGCAAGTGTCGATGGAGTTAAGGGGTACTTCTTGTAGCCCATCATGATATGCATGCAGTATATGTTTTAAATGAAAATCAATTCTTGAAAACCCCTTTCTTTTAATATAATCCTTCATCTGTATTTGTATGATCCCCAAATTCACTTGTTTTAGTTTTTTTTTTTTGTGTGTGTGTGCCTTTTTCCTCTGCTGTTTCTTGTAACGAGTTGTGCGTAGCTGTGTAACTAGGAATTGAATCTTTGGAGGATATATGTAATATGCCATCCAGGATTTTAATTCTTACAAAAACTGCTTTGCAGGTTCATTCTTCTAACAACAATCAGGGAAGTGATAACACAGTTGAGTGCTCAGACAGTCCTCTAAGTCAAAAGGTAGGCAACATTTTACATGTTATTCATTTGTTCTTTACAGTAATTGTATGTCATTATCAGTAGTGATTAGCAATAGCTTCATTCTTATAGAGTTTTTCTTTTCTATCTTCATGATATAACTGAGTTATTATTGGTGTCTTTCAGATAGCAGCCAGATGGGTTCCAGATGAAGCATGTCGGCCTGTTATTGATGATGCACCTGTATTTTATCCAACTGCAGAGGTATCCATCCTATTTCTATATCTGTTAGCATCATTGCTTTTGAAATGAAATTATTGTACAGTGCACTAATTAAATTACTTTTTATGCTCTTGTTTAGGAGTTCGCAGATACGCTTGGTTACATAGCAAAGATTTGGACACAGGCTGAATCTTATGGTATTTGTCGGATTGTCCCTCCATGTTCCTGGATCCCTCCTTGCCCTCTTAAAGAGAAAGACATGTGGGAAAATGCAAAATTTTCTACACGTATTCAGCAAGTTGACTTGCTTCAAAATAGGGAGTCCATGAAAAAGAAAACTCGAGGTCGGAAGCGAAAACGACGAAGACACTCAAAGAGACGTGCAGAAGCTAATGCTGCTTCTGAGACTGATGAGAAGTTTGGGTTCCAGTCAGGATTGAACTTTACATTTGCAGAGTTTCAGAGACATGCCTCTACTTTCAAGGAAAGTTACTTTGGAACACATGACTGTAAGGAGGGTTCAAATTCTGGTGGAAATAACAACAAAAGATGGGAACCCTCTGTGGAGGATATTGAAGGTGAATACTGGCGAATAGTTGAGCAACCAACAGACGAGGTTGAGGTATGTAACTATGGTCTTCCAGTGCATTTAACTGAATTTGTGATTATGACTTATCGGCTCATGTTTTTTAATAGACGAGGTCTTTTTCTGTTCACATTTCAGGTTTATTATGGAGCTGACTTGGAAACAGGAGTATTTGGAAGTGGTTTTCCCAAGGCATCGTCCGTAGTAACTAAGAGTGACTCAGATCTATATGCAATGTCAGGCTGGAATCTAAATAACTTGCCTCGCCTGCCTGGTTCGGTACTATGTTTTGAGGAAAGTGATATATCGGGCGTTCTAGTCCCATGGCTCTACGTTGGGATGTGCTTTTCTTCATTTTGCTGGGTATGTTGTTTTTTTTACCGTGATGGTCAAAGCACATCTATCAAAATCTTTGTTTTTTTTTGTTTTCTTGTGTTAAACAGAGAGATAACGTTGGGGATTACTGATGTGCTTATTTGGTCTTGTTTGTAACAGCATGTTGAGGACCACCACCTCTATTCGCTAAATTATCTGCATTTTGGTGACCCAAAAGTATGGTATGGAGTGTCTGGAAGCCGTGCTACCTCTCTGGAACAAGCAATGAGAAAGCATTTGCCGGATTTGTTCGAGGAGCAACCTGATTTACTCAATGAACTGGTACAAAGAAGATCTTTATTTCCCATGCTCTTTTGTATTTTTTCAATCAACCCTTGCACAATTCTTTACATGATTTCAACTTTGCTTTGATATTTTTAAATGTTCGTCCAAGGCATTAAGATTATGACTGTCATTCTTTTTTCAGGTTACTCAGCTATCCCCGTCAGTTTTAAAGTCTGAGGGTGTACCTGTGCATCGAGTTGTCCAACATGCTGGGGAGTTTGTTCTTACCTTCCCAAGGGCATATCACGCTGGATTTAATTGCGGTTTCAACTGTGCAGAGGCAGTAAATGTCGCCCCTGTTGATTGGTTACAACATGGCCAAACCGCAGTTGAGCTTTACAGTAAGCAGTGTCGCAAGACATCACTGTCACATGACAAATTGTTACTGCAGTCAGCTCTGGACGCCGTGCAGGTTCTCGGACAGACATCACTTGGAACAAAGTTTATTAGCAATCGGAGCTGGCAAAAAGTTTGTGGCAAAGATGGTATGCTCACCAAAGCAGTTAAGGTAAAATCTCGCCCTCCTCCCTTTTTTCTTTCTACAGTCTAGCATAGAAGTAGCTGGATGCTTGCTCTTATGGATGGGTAGGACTAACTAATCTTTTATTTGTATTTGACATTCACAGAGACGAGTGGAGATGGAGGAGGAAAGATTGGATCGTCTTCCAATTTGTTGGAAGTCGCAAAAGATGGACAGAGACTTTGATTCGAACACTGAGAGAGAATGTTTTTTGTGCTTCTATGACTTACACTTATCTGCTGCCAGCTGCAACTGCTCTCCTGACCGATTTTCATGTCTCAAACATGCAAAGCATTTCTGTTCATGTGAAATGACTCAGAGATGTGTCCTTCTCCACTACACTGTCGAGGAATTAAATCTGCTGGTCAAAGCGTTGGAAGGGGAGTTGGATGCCATTCACGCATGGGCATCCAAGGATTCTGGAGTAGTTTCTGTAGACTACACTCATAAGTGTGCGGCTAAGAAGCCTAAGCTGGATGGAGCTTCCAAGTCTTGTGATCCCATGGAAATTATGCCTGATTGCCCAATTTCAGAAGATAAGGTTAACATGAATGGATCTTGCAGTTCCTCTAGTCATGTTTCTTCTGCAGTAGTTCAGTCTGGGTCACCGGATGATCATAATGGACATGAATCTTTGGTTGTGAATGCTGCACCAAAGGTGGAGCATGATTGCTGTTTTGATTTGAATCTCAATTGTGCGTCTGATGAACATGAAAGCAAGGTAATTGACGTATCTGACGGCTTTGATAATAAGACTAGCACAATTGAGGAAGAAACATCCACATCAATGTCCAATCAAGAGAAGGCTAGCACGTCTGAGGGTAATAAGTTGTTTGGTGTTGATCTGGGCTTATCACGTCATGCTTCAAACATACCACCAATCAGTTCTTCGAAAACTGAAATTGTTGATATCTCGGCTGTGAATGCATCCATGAGACAAAAAAGCTATCAATCAAGATCTTTGAGTCTTGTTGAGCCTTTGAATTTCGGATCTCTCATGGCTGGGAAATATTGGTGCACTAAGCAGGTCATATATCCTAAAGGTATGGTAGCTACACTGCGCTGTTTAGAATGAATTTTACAATTTTTATGTTGGTTTCGTGGTTTGTCCTTTTTCTGTGGTATCTTATGATCGGTTACCTTTTGCAGGGTTCAGAAGCCGAATTAAGTACTACAGTGTGCTGGACCCGACAAAACTGTGTAGTTATATATCAGAAGTTCTTGATGCTGGGCTTCTTGGGCCCCTATTTAAGGTGTGTTTCCCACTCTATCACAGAAAGGGGGATAATTCCCTAATTTATTATGCTAAAGGATTGAGCATCAAACACAATTACATTCTTTACCTTGTACTTTTTTTAAGAGTTAATTTCAGTTTACCCCCTAAATCTTTGGTGACAAAATCAGTTCAGTCCTGTAACTTTTTTAAAAATCAGTTCGCCCCTTTAGCTTTTTTTAAATTCAGTTTACCCCCTAATTTTTGATGTCAAAATCAGTTCAGTCCTGCAACTTTTTGTTAAAAATGGGTCCCCTTGTCAGTTTGGTGACAAAAATTGGACAAAACTGATGTGTTTACAAAAGTTGAAGGGGCGAACTGATTTAACACAAAGTAAACTGATGTGTTTATGAAAGTTAAAGGGGCGAACTGATTTTAAAAAAAGTTGCAGGACTGAACTGATTTTAACATCAAAGATTAGGGGGGTAAACTGAATTTAATTCTTTTTTTAATGTTGTTCTCGTGTGATTTTCAGGTTAGTTTAGAAGAATACCCAGAGGAGTCTTTTGCGAATGTATCAGCAGACAGGTGCTGGGAGATGATACTAAATAGACTAAACAATGAAATAAGTAGACGGAGTAATCTAGCCGAAAGAGGGCTACCCCCTTTACAGTCTTCACAGAGCATTAACGGGTTTGCAATGTTTGGCTTTCTCTCCCAACCCATTGTTGAGGTACAGTAACTTCTTTTTCCATAACTATGTTGCTTTCCATGAAAAGAGCTTAATCAATGCACTGTCTCACTCTTATTTCATTTTCTCAGGCTATTGAAGCCCTTGATCCGGATCATCAATGCACGGAGTACTGGAATCACAGGCGTAAGCAGCAGCATTCATCTGTCCCAAGCTCTCTATGACTGCCACAGACGAAACTCTTTAGTATAAATATGACAAACAAGGAGCAAAATAACGCATCTGTGGAGGGTGAGCACTCAATCAATGAGACGCAGTTAGTATTACGAAGACTCATAGAGAAGGCGAATCCAACTCCCGAAGAGTTTAGGACATTACATAGACTCTTCTCCAGTCAGTCAGCCAAATCAAGAGTGGCATGCGCAGACTTGATTGAAGACATGCAGAGAAATGTAGATAACCAGAAGTCATAGATCCTCCCAACCCATCATTCTTTCTCATTCGAGGTAGCTAGCAACTTAGTCATTCGTTTGGCCCTATTCTTCGGTCGAAATAAAATCCATAAGAGGGGGAAAGAGGGATTCTGGGTCTTGAGCTGGGGCACAGAATATTTGCAATGTGGCTTTACTCATGAACTGAATTCTACAGTTTTGGCTTTTGATGATGAGGCCAATAATGCCTTCTTCTTCTGCTAACCTCTTCAGTTTTAACATTTCTAGGCTCACAATTAGCTTTATAGTTTATACTTTTCTTCTTATTTTGTGAATCATTGAAGAATAAGTTTGTATAAATAAAGGTTTCTGTTTCAAGTTCTTCAATGCAAATTTTTTGATTCAAATCACAGAAATTCATACACAAACACTATCAATCTGATTGAAATCAATTCCAGCAAATCCAACCAACTGAGGGAATGAATCTGGTGAACCCTAAATTTCCAATCTTGTTGAAGAATTCAAGGTAACAAACCCTTCAATTATCTACAAAGAGTTGACTATCAAACCTAAATTGAGACAAACAAAATCAAGAACCCTAATTTGAAGATTTGCCCCAATTTTTATCACTCACCAAATCTGATTCCTCAACACCAGAACTGCACAAGCCACCATGAATCCCACAGGAAACTGAACGCAGAGGCACGGCGTTGTGGCACCGGACTTCCACTCCGGCAAGCTGACGCCGGCGGGAGGAGCCTTCTCTGGACTCGGCGGCGGCGACTGCTGCCGCTGTTGGTGCTTCGGCTTAGAGTCGACAGTAACGACGCCGTAAACAGAGTAGTCGAGAACATTTGCGACGCCGTGGACGACGATGTTGTTGGTGACGTAGACGTCGGGCTGGGTGATGGTGGCGTCGTCGACGGTGAAATTGGACTCGGTGTTGCTGGTGACGACGATGAACTTTCCGGGAAGGAGAGTCGGGAGGCGGGAGCTGTTCTTGAAGAGGCAGAGATCGGCGAAGGTGAGGCGCTGAGGGACGACGTGGTAAGGCAGCAAGAACGGGTCGGCGACGGGTAGGCGCGACACGGCGGGGTTTTCCGGCATGAATACAGTGGCGCTGAGTGGGAGGGAGAGCGGATTCGCCGCTGTGATGATGTTGACCCAGCTCCCGAAGTCGCCGGAGCCGATCAGAGCGTCGACGATGTTGTTCATTTGCTGCGCCGTCGCTCTTGCTGCCGGAGGTGGCGGCGGTAGTGATGTTGAAGGAGGTGGAGGTGGAGGTGGTGATGGATGTGGAGGAGAGGGGGATGGCGGTGGCGGTTGTGGTTGTGGTGAGGCGGTGGAAGGATTGAGGAGGGTGAGGGTGGCGGCGGTGATGAGGAGAAGGAAGAGAGAAGGTGATGGGTGGTGGTGGTTGGGCGCCATGGGAGAGAAGAAAGGGGTGAGGTTTTCTGTGAGTGAAAGTTTTTCTGGTTTTGGAGAGAGGAGAGAGAAATGGAGAGTGATGAAGAAGAAGAAGAAGAAGGGAGAGAGGTTTGGGCGAGTCTGTTTTATTGTGCTGTAACAGAATTGCGAATCACGAAGCGTAACAAACTTTTTGGCGGGAATTCCTGTGGAAGTTTGTGGAAGAAGGGCAATTGGTAATTACACGACATTGTTATGGGTATTTCCGACTTTTAAGTTTGGCTTTTGTATTAGTTGAGTTATGGATTTATGGCTAAGGATGACAAGAAATATGATGCAATTAAAATTTGGGTGCTTCTATTGTCGCTCCATAAATTATTTTTTGGGTGCTTCTATTGTCGCTCCATAAATTATTTTGTTCACTCCACGTTTTCTTCACACCCTATTTATATATTTTTAATTATAAGTCTACTTTGTTCATCTATTTAATTACAGTACCTAAATACCTTTTTCCTATTTTTGTTTTGTTCACCTAATTTTTTTTTTTCACCCTACCTATATTTTTGTTCAATTTCAGATTTGTTTTATTCACCCTACATTTGATCTCTTCTCACCCCGCCTTATAATTTTTAATTTACTTTATTCACCGATTTGCAATACACACAATATCAGCCTCTTCCAATAGCCATTGAACTCCAAAAACAAAATGAAATTGAAGAAAACCATAAGATTAATATCATTTGGGTAAGTGGAATAACAAACTGAATAATAAAAATCACATTAAAATATAAATCCTAATTAAAGAACAAGAAAAAACTCTCAAACTTAACAACTCATTGGTATCCGTCGATATCAAGATACACAATGTCTGTAAACTCTACTTGAAAAAAAATCTGACGCCGATGAAAAAAAAGACAAATCGAATATATATAAGTGAGCGACTAGACATGAAAATTTACATACAAAATCAATATGAGAAATAATTAGTAAAATGATAGACGAAACATTAACAAAGAAAAAAAAATACAAACAGTTCACCTCATCTTTAGTTGAATGCTAGTGTCTTTTTCAGACTTCATAGAAAGATTAAATATGATATATTCTGAGTTAAGGTTTATGAAGTACTTGTTTATCTTAAAAAAAAAGAATTTGTAATTTGTAACAACTTATATATTGTCCCTTACTGTAATTTTACATTATGATATATTAGTCATTCAATAAATCTACAACGTGTGGGGGTGAGTAAAATGTTTTATGGGGTGGCAATAGACGCATCCTTGAAATTTTTATTAAAGTTTATTATAACTATCAAAAATATGTAATATTTTTATATCGATACTTGGTAGATGCAAATATTTAGAGTTTTTAAAGAGAATATTATAGATGCTTTAGACTGTGGACAATGCAAATAGTTTAGAAAAATTTTAAATACATATATTTAATCTCTTAATACACACCTTTATTATTTTATATTTCAAAATAAGATTTTATAGGTATGTTTAATTACAAAAACATCCCTTAATTATTAGGAAAAAGAAAGAAAAAAAAAGAAACTTCATCTTCCCTAAAACCTAACATTTATCCACAATTACTACGTATCAAAAGAAAAAAAAAACAAATCACATATACATCCTCTAAAAGGATTTGAAACACAAATAAATTTATTTGTGTTGTTGTTCAACAAATAAAGACAGTTTTTAACAAATAAGGACATAATTTACCAAACTGACTTTATACAAATTAAATCAAACCCTACTATGTATTGTTTTTACTGTTGCTACTACATTTGCTGGAACGTTGCTGCTACTTCACTTCCAATAAGTGCAGTAGCAAATTTTTAATGGTTCAGCTAATATAGTACAACTTCAATAACTACAATAACAAGTTTTCAGTGACTTAGCTAAGGTAGTAGAATATTTTGCTGGAAAGTTAGCTGTTACTACACTTCTAAAAAATGTAGTAGCAGAGTTTTAGTGGTTCAGCTAGTGTACGTAGTAGCAACTTCAGCAAGTGCAGTAGCAGGTTTTTAGTGGATCAACAAATTTAATAGTAGCTATTTTTAGTATGTGCAATAACAGGTTTTGAGTATCATAACTGCAATTTGATGTATTTTTTCTGAAGAAATAGACGGTACTCTCACTTTCACAGTAACCATATATTGTTGCTACTACGTACCACACTGTCACTTCCATGCTGATGTTGTCACTGTTATTTACCTGCTACTGCCTATGTTATTTCCCTGTTAATGTTGTCACTGATATTTATCTGCTACTGCTTTTGCTATTTATTTACTTGCTACTGCCTTTTTCATTTCTCTAATGTTGTCCTCTGCGTTATTACCTGATATTGTCCTCTGCGTTATTACTTGTTACTGCATCTATTGTTACTTACCTGCTACTGTTACTTACCTATTACTGCCTCTGTTGTTCCTTGCTATTGCTACATAACAAGACATTTTAAGGAGTATCAAAACCAAACTGAACAACTCTCATTCATCTTCTCTTACTCATCTCCTTTCTAGATCAGCATCACAATCAAACCGATTTTAGCTTCTAGCAGGCTCGTGGTTAGATGGGAATTAGAAGAGAGAAACTATATCTGATATTTCCTCTCTCCTCCGTGGCTGGTCTTTTCAAACCCTATGCACCTCATCTCCATTACTATTGTACTAACCAGCCTTCAGCGAGCTCGGTTAGACCTCCAAGTCTTCCAGCGACGACAAAAATTAGCCAGAAGCATCGACGCCGTGATGACTCAGATCTATAGTTCATGGTTGAGATACAAAGCGATGGGAGAGGATAAAGCCTTCTCGGCCTTAGACGACACTTTATTAGAGAGTGTCGATTAGTCTCATTGCGGTGGTGGCCACGATCGGCCTTGTCTTCTTTGTTGGTTGCTGGTTTTCAGGTTATCTCGTTGACTTGGGGGAGAGAATGAGAGAAATTTATTTTTTTGACTACTGTAGTAATCACATGTATTATTTACCGATTCATTTGATTTTTTTTATCAACTTTAGTTTTTATCTTGCAGACTAAAAACTAGTTTTTATGCTATTATACTTCTACTAGTTTCTTAACTTTGAAAAAATTATGTATATTAAATTTTTTTTTCTTTAAATTCTAGCCGATTGATGTCATATTGGAGATTTGGAGTTCGAATATAATATTACTCTTTTGATTATAAATTGAAAAATATCAAGAAAAAAAATTTCTAACTCGATAAACAAAATATAACAGAAAATAAAAGAGAATACATAAAGAGAGTATAGTGAAATAGTAAATATATAATAATTATATTAAAGAATATATTGTTATTAGTTTTAGATATTAAAAGTATTTTAGACAGTTTGAGATGTGTATTTAGTATAATATTCAAATGAAAAGCTAGATAAATAGTATATTAGATAAGAGGTGTGTATTAAGAGATTATAGATGTGTATTTAAAATTACTCTTAGCTTCAGAATAACTTTGTCACTATGAAGCGAATAAGGTTTCATCAACTGTTTGCTTTTCTTATTTCACTTCGATAACTCTATAAACACACGAATGTCGGGGTTTTAAGAGTTGTGAACACGTCAACCTTGTGATGAGGAGGAGTCATAATCCTCACACTTGAGTCATTCTAAATGAACTCGATTGTTACACCTTGTGATTAGATTACCAATTTTAAGTTGGCGGAAAACAGCTTATATCGGGACTTTCTTGTTTAATCAAACCTTGGTTAGGTCATCAAGGTTTGATTAACCGGGCCAATACCTAAAAAGTATTTAAGCCCAATTAAAGTTTAAGCCCAAATGCTTCATGATCCACATAAATACCCAAATCAACTAAAACCCTAGTGGGAGTATCCAGTGAGTTTGAAGAACCGAAAGAAGAGAGGCCACGTCAGCGCCGGGCACGGCCGGATCGGGAAGCACCGCAAGCACCCCGGCGGCAGAGGAAACGCTGGACGGATGCACCACCACCGGATCCTGTTCGACAAGTACCACCCAGGGTATTTTGGTAAAGTTGGGATGAGGTACTTCCACAAGCTCCGAAACAAGTTCTACTGCCCCGTCGTTAACGTCGACAAGCTCTGGTCCTTGGTGCCGCAGGAGGTCAAGGACAAGGCCTCCAAAAACGACGTGCCGTTGATTGACGTGACGCAGCACGGCTACTTCAAGATTTTGGGCAAGGGGAAGCTGCCGGCGGACCGGCCGGTGGTGGTGAAGGCTAAGCTTATTTCGAAGGTTGCGGATTAGAAGATCAAGGAGGCCGGCGGCGCTGTGGTTCTCACCGCCTAGGTTTTTTTTGCTTGCTTTAGATTTATGTTGATTTTGTGGTTTATACTTTGTTGTAAAAGAACACAGATTTACGTGGTTCACTAACGATGTGTTAGCTACGTTCACGAGCAGAAGGAGAACAGTTTTATTATCTTGAGAAAAACACTGAAGACCAAAATACAATTAGGTTTAGGTCGTTTATATACTAAACATATACTAAGCCTAACAAGAAACCATAACCCAACATAACAGGTTTCGTGGGCTTCTGGGGCCACGTTGCGCCCCCGAACCCCCAAACCAGGGCAAGATCCCTGAATAGCTGGTATCCCCGGATAGCTGGTTCAAGACATATATTAACATACTTTTATAAAATTTAATTTTATGCATTCTTGGTTGATTTTGGAAAATTGAGTTGGATTTTTGTGATGCTTGCCTAATGTTCTTCGAATTTGATGACATATTCGATTCATGAAGTTCTTGATTGTACATTTAGGAATTTAACCAACCCTTGCTCCGGAACAGACAAATCATTGTTAAGTTTTCTGGCTATTGAGTATGCATCCTTGCAATTCTGAAAACATAGCTGAATTTAACATGGTTAACAATCTTTAAGTATTCAGATAAATTAAAACAGTAATTTAGGAAGAACAGAGTCCAGACGAGAAAGAAATCAAGAATATTGAAAAATTCCCACCAAGTATCAAATTTCAAGTGCTCAGAAGGATCACGGTTTGAAATGATTGTATATGCCAACATAATTGTTTTAAAAAAATTGAAAATGACACTCAATGCCAACTGGCCACATGCCCAAAAAAACATTTAACACCCCTATGATGATATGAACCCTATTAGACAAGTATTAGTATGTGCAATGGACAAACTGGGTCTGATAGAGACAGAGCCATTAGAAATCAGAAGAGACCAATAGCAAATTACGCCTTACTTGAGACATTTCAACAAATGCCAAAGTCTTTGTTGTTTTCCAGAGACTTGTTGCTAACAAAATCCAGTTCTTCATGGAACTAAAACTGATCATTGCAATTCTTCCATGAGCTAGCTTTCCAATCTTATCAAAAAGATCCATTAATACTTGGTACGTAGTTTTCCATCCATCCATCTTTTGGTTACAAAGAGTGTGTTTTGATATTAATAAGTCGTCTTGTGGGAAATATCGTTACTTGATTAGTTCTGGAAATATTTAACCTCCTTTCTTCTTTACAGAACATCAAGCATACCGACTGAATCGAAGGCTACTATGGCCTTGTCTGCAACGGACCTCTTGATCGGAAAACTTGCGACTATTCTTGAGAACGAAGGAACTGCCATATCCGGTGTTCGTGATGAAGTTGATAAGATTAAGCTGGAGCTTCTAAGCATGAAAGCTTTCCTCGAGGATGCGGAAGCCAAAAAGGTACAAACTGAAGGAGAGAAATTGTGGGTTGCAAGCATCAGAGACTTGGCCTATGATGTTGAAGATATCATTGATGAGTTCATGTATCACATGTATGAGAAGCAAATTGGGGGTCGGCTTTCTAGGGGTCTACACAAAACCATTCACGCTCCAAGTAATATCTTGTTTAGGCGCAAAATTGCAAAGAAGTTGCAGAAAATCACGGAAACAATCAAAGCCATTCCTGAGAGGAATCAAAGATATGGTTTTGGAATTGCTGGAGGAACAAGTACTACTGAAGATACTTACAAATGGGTGCAGAACCAAGCGGAGTCTTCCTTTCTCGTTGCTGAAGATGAACTTGTTGGGATTGAAGACAAGAAGCAGATTCTGATGGGATGGCTCATGGACAAAGAGCAGAACCAAACTGTTGTCTCCGTGGTTGGGATGGGAGGATCTGGGAAGACAACTCTGGCTGCCAAGACCTACACCAATGACAGGGTAAAGAAACATTTCAATTGTTATGCTTGGATTACCGTTTCCCAAACTTATGTTGTTGTTGACTTGTTCCGAAGTCTAATCAAGGAACTCCACAAATCAAGGAAGGAAGATATTCCTGCAAACTTGAATGCCATGAGCCACACAGAATTACAAGATATACTGGTTCACTACTTGGAGTCCAAACGGTACCTGGTTGTTCTAGATGATGTGTGGGATATCAAAGTCTGGAAAGAAATAAGGGTATCACTTTGTGATAAAAGACTTGGAAGTCGAATCATAATGACAACCCGAAAAGAAGACATAGCATCCAGTTCTTTTGGAGTTGAAAGTCATGTTCACCATATTCAACCCCTGCAAAATAGTGATGCTTGGGAGCTCTTCAGAAGGAAAGCATTCTCAACCAATCATGACAAAGCTTGTCCACCTGAGCTTGACTTATTAGCGCGGGAACTTGTGGAGAAGTGTGAAGGCCTTCCTCTGGCTGTTGTGGCTTTAGGCGGTCTAATGTCTTCAAAGAAGTCACCAGATCAATGGCACGGATTCTACAAGAGTTTAAATTGGCATTTTAATCACAATTTATTGCTTAACCCTTTGAAAAGCCTCCTGTTGCTTAGTTTCAATGATTTGCCATCACAGTTGAAACATTGCTTCCTCTATTGTTCCCTTTTTCCAGAAGATTATCTAATTGCAAGGAAAAGGCTTATTAGATTGTGGATAGCTGAAGGATTTGTTGAGCATACGAAAGGAGTCACACCAGAAGAAGTTGCAGATGGCTATCTTTTGGAACTCTGCTTCCGTAGCATGTTACAAGTTGTGGAGAGAAATGAAACAGGAAGGCCGAAACAAGTTAAGATGCATGATCTAATGCGAGAGCTAGCTCTGTCCATATCCGAAAAAGAAAAGTTTGGTCATGTATATGACGGGAGAGAAGTGATGGAAGACATCTCAACCCGTCGCTTGGCAATTCACTCAACGGGTAATGTAGGAGAAATTAAATTTTTCCTGGGTATGTCAAAGATTCGTTCTCTTCTAATATTTGCGGATGACATGCCCTCGTTGTCTTTCTTAAATAAATATCTTTCTCGGTTCAAATTGCTGAGGAGTTTAGACTTGGAGGATTTCGAAACTGATGAACTTCCCGATGCAGTTGTCCACCTTTTTAACTTGAGATATTTAAATTTGAAGGGTACTTCAATCAAGGAACTTCCAGAGTCCATAGGGCGTCTGCGGAACCTTCAATTTCTGAACATCAAGGATAGTATGATAGAGTCACTTCCACAAGGAATCACAAAGTTGCTCAACCTGCGCCATCTCATTATGTATCGCTACACCAGAAACTCTCTGGAATTCAAATCATTCAAATTTGTGAGCGGGACAAAAGCGCCATCAAATATTTGTCAGTTGTTGAAATTGCAATGTTTATCAGTGATTGAATCAGAAGGGAACATTATTAAACTTATCGGCAACATGACTCAACTTAGGAGCATCGGCATGTCAAATGTGAAAGAAAGAGATGAGATTGACCTTTGGGCCTCTATTGAAAAATTGACTCTGCTTCGTTCTCTGGAGTTAACGGCAACTAATGAAGAGGAAATTCTTCCGGTGGTAGGGAAATGTCCACCTCTCCCCCACCTTCGACATCTTTGTTTGAGTGGCAGACTGCAAAAGGCGATCCCTTGGTTTTCTACACTGCATAGCCTCACAACTCTGCAGCTGCATTGGTCGAGGCTTGACGTTGAAGAGGATATACTACCTCAAGTTGAAGCACTACCCAATCTGACAAGGTTATCTCTTAGTAATACATATGTTGGGGAAGAGTTGTGTTTCCGCAGGGGCTTTCTAAAACTGATTAAATTGGAGTGGTTGAATTTTGCCTTGTTGAAGAAGATAACTATAGAAAAAGGGGCCATGCCCAATCTCCACTGCTTATCTGTTTTCCACTGCTTGAACTTGAAGACAGTGCCACTGGGTCTTGAATACCTTTCTAATCTACAAACTTTGGAACTGCTTTTGGTTCCTGTAGAAATTATAAGGTCCATGCTCCCAGGAGGTGTGAATCGATCTCAGGTACAGCATATCCCTGAGATCAGACATTATGGCGAATCATCATCCGGGTGGGTCGTTGAAAACTTGGCCTAGAATTTCTTTCCTCTGCAAGGTAATTGATTTCATTTACATACATCTAACCTTTATCATAGTACTTATACAAGAACTGTATACAGCAGTGGAGTGAAATTGAGCATGTTTCCCATATCTTCTTGTGAAAATGTGTCCAATTAGTGTTCCTAGCCACATAATACATGCAGTGATGAAAGAAAAATTTACCAAATATTGTGTTTTCTCTTGTAATACTTTTTGCAGAACAAATTGAGTCTGAGAAGTATACATTAAAGAAGATTTGACGCAGTTTGATGAAGAATCCTTTCACTACGCGTGGGAAGATGCAAGGATCATCTCAGTTTATCATTTGCCTCTTCATGTTTTCATAATTAAATAACACACTAGACTATTTCTGATGTTGTTCTTATTGGTTGTGTGCATTGACTGTAAGAATATTTGATTGAATGCCTGCCACCTTAGCAGTTTGCATTGTAATAAAGATTCAGTATCTAACTATCTATATCGAGCACTTCGAAAACCATTTTCTCTACTTGCAATTTATTTTGGAACCTCTCAATTTCGGGTAACATGTTACTGTTTTCCATAGAAATTAGCCTGCGAGAAACCTCGCATCAAGGCCGGGCCGATATATGACGTGTTTGTTCGCTACAGACGCTTCTATTATGCTCTGCAAAACTGGTCTTAGAGAGGATGCATGGAAAGTGTTTGATGAAACGCCTGAGAGAAACCTCGCGACTCGGCTGTGCACAAGTTTATCGACTTTGTGAGGCAAGATGCATTTCTCAATGCCCGTCGGCTTTGGAACTTGGGAGACAGTAATTACATGGGTTTGGGAAAGATGTGTCCGTGATGAATGAGCTTGTGATTCTTATGGGAAGTGTCGGGATGTTGGGTCGTCTAAGATGGGTTTCGATAGAATTGGTCGTCGAAGTTCCACAACGTCCCGATTACTTCGATAATTTAGAAAGGCATGAGAACTTTGATTGCAACTTGATAAGTAATATTTTCTAGTCAAGACACTTGATGCTGGGACCTGGGAAAAAGACTGATCACTGGTAGCAAAATACAAGTTAAAAGTCTTGGTCAACTGGTATACATACATTTTAACAAAATGTGTGGATGCAGGTTTTCTCTGTACTTGCATATCAATCATAGAAATTTCATTGCAACCAAGGCACCGGAAAGTCTTGTTCTTCAGTTTTTTTTGTTAGAGAAAGATTCGTTTGTTGCGTAAGTGTCCAATTCTTCGTGGACTTGAAACAGATAACTGCAGTGCTTCTGTGAGCTCTCGTATCTTATCAAAAAGATCCATCAATAAATGGGTACGTCATTTTACATCTATTATTTTCAAAAGTTACATTTCAAAATTAGTTGCATCTGTTTGGAAATAATTTTTAGAGGAGTCAAATTCTGCAAACCAAGTTGAAAGCGAAATAGAACTGTAGTCGGTAGTCAGTAAACTACCTTTCCCGCCCATAGACCAGTCAGGAAATTTGTAGATCGACATCCAGGCTACCTCGCCATGGTGAAAGATCATCGGTACCACATCGGGAATGTGCTTCTCCCAGCTCCACAAGAAGACACCATGATAAGATATATGTATAGTCAGTCCCACATCGGAAACATGTAATAAGAGAGAACATTCCTTAGCTATAAAAGGAAGGCTTCCCATATGTAGAAAGCTCTTTCTCTCTCTCTCTCTCTCCCCTTAGAGATCACTACTCACTCCTTCTCGGAGGAGTCTTGTAACACCAAAGGCTTATTGGCCCTAATTGTGGAATCTTAAGTGGACGTAGCCATGTCATCCGATGACATGGTGAACCACTATATGTCTATCTCTTGCCCATGATCATTACATCTGTTCTACCGTGATTCTACCTAACTTACGGGATTATGCAGAAACAAGAACAATGAACAATCAAATAGATGCCTTGCCAAAAACAGCATGATACTTACCTCTTACATTTCTTTGTATGTTGTTGGTTAACTTTCGATCTGCTGTAAAAAACACCTTTCATTGCTCAAAAACAGAAAATGATCGATCACAACTTTTGCTGAAATGTATACCCCTTAAGATTCCCAAAATCTAGCTGGATTTTGAAAATTAAGAACACCCTTCTTTTCATTTTCGTTTTTTTTTATTTTTTTATTTTTACGAGTGATGAATTACATGATGTGTAAGCAATCCATAAACTTGAGATAACTCAAGAGTGCATGCAGATTGAGAAGTAAAATTTGTAAGTCTTATGGGTAGAAAGTTGAAAACATCTCATCAAGATCTACTTAATGCAAAAGCTCTTAATTTTGTGCAAAGCTCTTAATTCTGACATCTCAAATTTCTGGTGGGGTTTCTCAGATTCAAAGGACAAGCTTCATTGGAAGGCTTGGGACTCGTTGTGCAAAAGCAAGTTAGAGGGTGGCATTGGCTTTAAAGATCTTCACACTTACAACAAGGCTTTGTTGACTAAACAGTGTTGGAGACTGATCAATAGACCGAATTCTCTGTGGGGTAAAGTCATGAAAGCAAGATACTTCCCAAACTCCAATTTCTTGAAAGCAAAGGTTCTCGGCTCTCTTGGGTATGGAACAACCTTTTAGCAGGTCGTGAGACGATAAGTGAGCATGCTCTGTGGCAGATTAATAGTGGAAGAAGTGTGGATGTTTGGACTGATAGATGGGTTCCGAATTCTAATCGGGGATTGATCAAACCTATTATTACCTCTAATCACTTCACTACCTTGGCTGTAGCTGATGTAATTGATGAGAATAGAAATTGGAATATTTCTCACATTGAGCCATTTTTGGAGGAAAATGATATCACAACAATTTAGGCTATCCCAAATTGAAATGCAACTAATGATGATGCATTGGTGTGGCCTCATACGAAGTCGGGAAACTATTATGTAAAAAGTGGCGATCATAAGCTTTTCGAATTCTAGAAGAAGCCGCATGTAAGTAAGCCTTCCTCTTCCCACTCTTTTGATGTCAGAATATGGAAATTGATTTGGAAGCCAAGCTTGGCTCCCAAGATTGCTAACTTCATGTGGAGAGCATTGTCGAATGCCTTGCCTTCCATGTGGTGTCTCTTCCGAAGGAAATTGTGAAAACTCCAATGTGTGCTATATGTGGTGATCAACCAGAGACGATTGAGCATTACTTGTTTCATTGTCCCTGGACTTTAGCTGTGTGGTTCGGGTGCTCCCTAGGCTACACTCTTGACAGGGGAAGGATTTCTCATCTTGAGGAGTGGTTGTTGGAGATTCATAAGAATGCTGGTATGTTTTCTTGTGAAAGAGAGGATGTGCTTAATCTTGTCTGTTTGCATTTGTGGGAGATTTGGAAGCACATGTGTTCAGTGGTTATGAGAAATAGTACTTCAAACCCGAGTCATGTCATTGAAAATATTCAAAGAGGTATCTTGAACCGGGAAGAAGCTAGGATGTCTATGGTTCAACCCTTTCAGTCTATTCCAAGACCCATTTCTTTGTGGATTCCCCCTCCTGTAAATGTGGTGAAAATCAATTTTGATGGTGCCTGGAAGGAGTCAAACCACAACAGTGGCTTGGGAGTTATTATTCGCAGCCATATATATGGGTGTGTCTATTACAGGGGCTAGCCTCTTTCGGTCTCACAATTCGGCTGTAGAAGCTGAGGCTAAGGCGCTTCTTTGTGGTGTCAAAATGGCAGTGGTTTTGAAATTGGAGCATATTATTATCGAAGGGGATTGTCAAGAGGTGATCAAGGCTCTAAATGAGTCTTCAGCTTCTCCTTGTTGGAGAATCTCCCCTATCCTAAAGAAGGTCGCTCACTTGGTGCCACTATTCAGAAGGATTCATTGGAACTGGGTTCCACTAGAAGCTAACCACCTTGCAAATCCAACGGCTAAGCTTGCCATCTAGAGTTTGTGCTCTCAGGAATGGGCTAGCAGGCCTCCAAACTCTTTTATCAATGTTTTAAGGAGTGATGGATTGCCTGGTCCTCCTTAATCTGGCTTTGGAGCTAGCTATGCGAGCTAACTATTAGTGCTTCAAGTTTTCTAGCAGCTTTTTTTCTTTGTTGTTTGTTTGTTCTCTTTTTGTTCTCTTTGCTTTGCTTTTAGTTGTAATATGTTGCCTTCTGGCTTTGTTTTAATGCATTGATCTCTATTGACTAAAAAAAAAAATCTACTTAATGCTGGGACCAGGGAAGGAGACTCATCATTGGTCGCAAATTAGGGGGTAGAGCTCTTGGTCAAGTACTCAAGTGGATCTGCATGCAGATTGAGAAGTAATGTTTACAAATCTTATGGGTAGAAAATTGAAAACATCTCACCGATCTACTAAATGCTGGGAGCAGGGAAAGAAACTGATCACTGGTAGAAAATTAGGGTGTAGAAGTCTTGGTCGATCCAGTGGACCTGCATTATATCTCAATGAAAAGTAATCAACGAAAAATATCAATGTCATTTTCTCAAAGACAGTGACCAGAGTCTATTCCTTGAGTCCTTGACCAGATTTTCGTGGATTTGAACCAAATCATTGCAGTATTTTTTTCAATTTATATCAAAAAGATCCATCAACACTTGGGTACGTATGTTGTTCTACATCTATCATTTCTTTACGAATTGCATTATTTCAACATTAGTTTAGTCTTTTTTTTGGAAATACGTCTATCATGACTCGTTTAGTTATGGAAATACGTCAACCTTCTCTCTCCTTTACAGAGAAATCAATTACCTCGACAACAGATTGCTAATATGGCTTCGTCTGCAACGGACATCCTAAATAACTCATGTGGGTAGAACATTGATTTTTACCAAGATCCACTTGATATCAGGACCAGCAGGCTCGGACCTGAGGTGAGCCTAATGTCACGAGCTTCCTTTTTTCCCTAAGCTTCTCGTGCGGCCTTAACACTTCCCCTATGCTAAGTTAGCATTCCTCATGCAAACACTTTAGCTAGAACACCCGAATGAAGGGAGAAGATCTTTGAAAGAGAGAACTTGTATTAAGCTTTAAGAGAACTTTACAAAGCTTTACAAGTGAGCTTGAATGCTATTCAACTCTCTATGTCCCAAATGGGAGGGGTGCCTCCCTATTTATAGGCATCCTCCCCCCTTGCCTAAGATTCTAGACAATTCTAGGACATTTACAAGTATAGAGATTCTAGAGTGTTTTACACAACTTTAAGTGTTATCTTAAGTATTCTAGAGACTTCCGGACTAGTCTTGAGCCTTGAGCCTATCTAGGGTTCTAGAGAGTCCCGGAGTGTCCTAGAGACTCTCTAAGGTCCTAGAGAGTTCTAGAGTTGTCCGAATGCTTCCTGATCTTTCCAGATGCTTACAAGACCTTCCATAATATTCCAGATGCTTCTAGAATGCTCATGTGCTCTCTAAAACCTTCCTTGAGCCATGCTTGCATCAAAATGCTCAAGGAAACTCCTTGTTAATTTGGCGGGGCGTGACACTCTCCCCCACCTAAGCACGCGATGCCCTCATCGCGCCTTCGTTGTAGCTCTGGATCTTGTCCTTGAATTGCCATAGTATGTCTTTGGACTCCCAGCTAGTTTCCGTATTGGGCATACCTCTCTACTTGATGAGGTACTCTTTATAACTTGGCACGCCTTGACGACGGATGACTCGGTCCGCGAGTATCTCATCTACTTCTTTTTCGAAAGAAGTGACAACCGCTGTTGGTGCCCGATGTGAAACTCCCCTTGATGGGTATTCCTCGTCTTCATGAAAAGACTTTAACATGCTTACGTGGAAGACCAAATGAATCTTCAACTTGGGTGGGAGGTGAAGCTTATATGAGACCTTGCCGATGCATTTGATAACCTCAAACTGCCCTTCATACTTGCGTACCAAGCCCTTATGCACATTCCTAAGGGACTTGAATTGTTGCGGCAAGAGTTTCACAAGTACAAGGTCGCCTTCCTTGGACTCCACATGCCTCCTCTTCTTGTCCACCCACTTCTTCATCCTTGTAGCAGTCTTGTGTAAAGCTGCCCGAGCTAACTCCGTTTGCTCATGCCATGACTTGGCAATCTTGAACGCGGCTGGACTCTTCCCTTCGTAGTGAGTGGCATGGCAAGGGATAGAGGGGTAGTCGGCTGCTGTCCCAAGACGATTTTAAAAGGACACTTGTTGGTGGCCTCGCTTTGTTGCAAATTATAGGAAAACTGTGTAACATCAAGAAGCTTGGCTCAGTCCTTTTGGTTGGCACTCACATAGTGCCACAAGTACAACTCCAAAAGAGCATTGACGCGCTTCGTTTGACCGTCGCTTTGTGGATGGAAGCTTGTTGAAACGTTCAAGTCCGACCCGAGCATCTTAAACAGCTCCGTCTAAAATCTCCTAGTGAAGCGTGGGTCTTGGTCGCTGACAATGTTCTTCGGAACTCCCCAAAGTTTAACTACATTGTGTAGGAATAGCCTTGTTGTTTCCTCCACAGTGCAGTCGGCTGATGTGGCCATGAATGTTGCATACTTGTTGAATCGGTCCACCACGACTATGATGCTTCCAAACCCTTCGGACTTCGGTAGGCAAGTGATGAAATCCATAGAGACGCTTTCCCATGGTCTTTCAGGAATGGGTAAGAGGTCAAACAAGCCCCCCGGCTGTTGTTGTACCACCTTGTCTTGTTGACAAACAAAACATGTCCTCACGTACTCTTCGACCCCGTCTCGCATCCTTGGCCAATAATTGGTGGACTTTAAGAGGGCAAGTGTGCGCCTTATACTAGGGTGGCCAGCCTATGAGGAATCATGACATTCCTTAATTACTCCCTCTTTAAGTTGCCCCACTTCGGTACATAGATGCGGCGGCCCTTGGTATAGAGAAGGTCTTCATCTAACCAAAACCTCCACTTTTTGCCTTCCCTTATTAAGGCAATGATGCTTTGAGCTTGTGGATCCGCCTTGAGTCATTCCTTGATTTTGCTCAATATAGGGCTAGTGACTTAGGAGATGTTTGCAAACTCCACCTTTCGGCTTAACGTGTCGGCCACCACGTTCACTCTTCCCAGCTTATACTCCATGACATAATCAAATTCGGCCAGGAAGTCTTGCCATCTAGCTTGCTTCGGACTTAGCTTTTTTTGTGTGTTTGGAAGTAGCTTGTTGCAACATTGTCGGTCATGATGACGAACTTTGTCCCAAGCAAGTAGTGTCGCCACACTCTAAGACAATGGATGATGGCAGTCATCTCCTTCTCTTGCATCGTGTAGGGTCGCTCAGTTTCGTTAAGCTTCTGACTCTCATAAGTGATCGGATGCCCCTCTTGCATGAGTACACCACCAATAGCAAAGTCAGAAGCATCAGTGTGTACTTCATATGATTTGGTGTGGTCGGGTAAGCTGAGTACGGGCCCCTTGCATATTGCCTTCTTCAAGTCTTCAAAGGCCTCTTGACACCTTGTTGTCCAATCCCATGCCTTGTTTTTGTTGAGAACGTCGATCAATGGAGCGGCCCTCGCCAAATAACCTTTGATGAAGCGGCGGTAGTAGTTCACTAGCCCAAGAAAAGACCTCAACTCATGTACCTTGGTGGGTGACTCCCATTCTTGAATGACATGCACCTTGCAATACTCCATCATTAGCTTGCCGTCCTTGATCTTATGTCCCAAGAACATCACTTCCGGTTTAGCAAAGGAGCACTTCTCCTTTTTGATGTATAGCTTGTTCTCCCGTAGCACTTTGAACACTTCCCTCAAGTGCTCTTGATACACCCCGAACTTAGTAATACTTTTTATGTTTTAGTTTCTTATTTAATTGTGGTAAATCGATTTGGGAGTTGTGTTGCTATTTTTGGTTAGAGGTGGTTTAGTTGAGTTCTTAGGTTTTTAGTTACCCGAATGGGAGTTTGTAAATGAAGGGTAGCTAAAATAATGTCAGTTTCCATATTTTGGCTAGTGTTTTAGGTGGGAAACTTTCTATTTTCGATGAAGGAAAAACAAAACAGAAAACACCCACCCTCACTTTCTCTCTCCCCGAGCCCGACCCGTCCGACTTCTCTCCGACGGATCGCCGCCGTCCAACCACGCCTGGCCGCCGCACCGGTCTTGTTCGATAGCTGGGACACCGCTCGTCCAACCTAGGGTGGTGATCGGCTCAAAATCGCCGGTGTTGAGGTGCGGTGACGCCACTGCCGTCGTGAATCTTTCCCTAGCCGGAACTCCTTTTTTTTCGGCCACCGATTCCAGTGATTCTTGAGGGGTTTTGTAGCTATTTGATTGGTCATTCAACCATCCAAAAGTGGTAAAACGATTTGGAGTATAGAGCAAATCAGGATTAGTGTGTTCTTGAGCTTTGGAGGACGAGAGGAGACACCACGTGAGGAGGGCTCTGGCCGACGTCAGGCTTAGCCGCCTATATTGTGAGTGGACATTTTGGTTTTTATTAAAATGCATGCATGATTTTATAAGTGGTTCATTATATTTTTCCAAGCATAAATTATATTTTCAGCTTTTGTTTTAGTTATGAAATTTATTTGAGATTGACATATTGGTTATAATTTCATTAATGAACTTATGGATTTGAGCTTGGTAAAAGTTTTGGTATTTAAGTTATATTAATCCCAATGATTCAAGGATTTGAGATTTTTCTAGTTTTCTTCGAAATATATGGATTATTATTTATTAGCGTTGTTCATTCTCTTAAGCATTATAACGGGTGGGACACGTTATCAAATTTAATTGTTTCTTTTCTCTTGGAATTTTCCGAGTACGATTGGGAATCGTACTTATGCTTTAAATATGAGTTTTGAGGAAACTCACATGAATTTATATTTTTCTTTTTATGCCATATTTGTTGGATTATATGATGTCAATGCTATCATGTCGTTCCACCATTCGAGGTGATGTGACTTCCACGTTTCAAGTGGGGTCACGCAAGCCCTTTCCACCATAGTGGTGATGTGATGTTGCTGGTGGCATCACGCAAGCCCTGTGCCCTATCCGTCAACTTGACGTGAAAGTATATTGAGTATGGGAGTACTATGCCTGGGAGGCAACTGAATTTGGGAGACTCACTTATATGGCTATATATGTTCTCTTATTAAGTTCATATTTTGACTAGCGGGGCTAGTCCATTATTATTTTTGAAAGTTTCTTATATGAGGAATTACTTTATTTTTCTTGTTGCTTTATGACTAGTGGGGGAGTGTGAATTTTTGATGAGCTTATAATATTTGCATGCATGGAAATTTTTAAATTCCGTATAAATGGAAAAACATATCACATTAGATTTCGTACTTGTTTGTTCTTGAATATTTATTAATTGGTCTATTTTTCATCTACTCACGCTAACGTTTCAAATGCTTTTCTCTGTGCCCTTTGTTTTCAAATGCCCAGATTACAGAGTTCCTGTTCGGTTTCACTAGGAGTTGAGGCATATATAGTATCTTCCGCTGCACCTGGTTTATCGTAGGTTACTTGTTAACCTATGTGTAGTTATTTTATTTTTCTTCTTTAGTGCTATAAGGACCATGGGATTATGTAAATTAAGTTGAAGTGGTTTTTAAGGATTATGACCCGAATAGAGAAAGTTTAACTCTGGATGTTCATTTTCTGTTTATGTAATGTAGTTGAATATTGGTTTGGATTGCTTTTAGGTTGTTGTGACTTGGGTTGTGTTATATGGAGTGGAGGGCTCCAGGTGTTGTGATTGATTGTTATAGTTGAAGTATGTCTTAGTTTTATTACAGGTTGTGTTGTCCATCTTTAGAGGAGGTTATGTCGAAATTTCGATATAATCTCTTTTAGATTGGATCCCGTAAGACTTGCCTGTTTTTCCTGTGTGTTTTGGGGCGGGTCTTGTCAGCTCTACATGCTCCTCCAAGGTTCTGCTATACACCACTATGTTGTCCAAGTAGACGACAACGAACCGATCAAGGTAGGGGTGGAATAACTTGTTCATCAAGGTGCAAAAAGTTGACGGTGCATTAGTTAGACCAAAGGGCATAACCAGAAACTTGTAAGAACCGTATCTTGTGATACACACGGTCTTCGGTTCGTCTCCTTCGGCTATACGCACTTGATAATATCTCGAACGAAGGTCTAACTTTGAGAAGTAGCGTGCATGACCCAATTGATCGAATAGATCGGCAATAAGAGGAATGAGATATTTGTTCTTTACTATGATTTTGTTGAGCGCCCGATAGTCGATGCACATGTGTAGAGAGTCATCTTTCTTCTTTTGGAACAATACCGGGGAACCAAACATGGCCTTTGAAGGTCTAATGAATCCGGCATCTAAAAGCTCATTCAGTTGCCTCCTTAGCTCCGCTAACTCGGGAGGCGCCATGCGATAAGCGCCCATGGCGGGTGGTTTGGTACCTGGTTCCAACTCTATCTCGTGATCTATTTCTATCCTTGGGGGTAGTTTCTTAGGCAACTCTGCTGGTGAAATATCTTTGAACTCCTCAAGAACTGCTGCTACCTCCTTGGGCATATCATCTTGGGGTCTTGGCTCATCATCGTCGAACTCACTAAGGATGGCCAAGTAGCTCTCCTCTTCCCTCTTGATGCCTTTCTTGAATTGTAATGCTGACATCACCTTTAAGTCTTGCTTTGTGTCTCTAGTTGTTGGCACTACACAAGCCTTGTCGCCTTCCGTGATGCACAAGCTGTTGGCGAATGGCACCGGGATTTCCTTGACTTGATCATGGAATTCCAACCCCAGGACGACTTTGAAGTCATCTATTGGAACAATCAAGAAGTCTAAGTTCCCACACCATGCTCCCACGCAGGTCTTGACTCCTCGAACTACACCATGAATGGGTCGAGCTGGTGAATTGACCGCTTTAATGGAGCCTTCTCCATTATTTCCCTTAAGTCCTAGCCTTTGGGCCTCCTCAACCGCGATGAAGTTGTGGGTTGCACCAGTGTCGAGCATTGCCGTCGTTGGCTTCCCACCTATAGTGATATCGACGAAGAGTAAACCTTTAGCTTGGACCTTAGGTGTGGATCAGATCACATTCAACAGCTACATAGATCCCACGTGTGCACCACCATTGTCACCCTCAGCGTCCGTCTCACTTTGATACTTCCTAAGAGTGCGCTTAAAACTCTCTTTTATGGGCAATCTCTAGCCCAATGCGGACCATTGCAAAGGAAATATTTGTTGTTGTTAGGCTTACCCGAGCTCCTTTTCTCCTTTTGCTTGCCCTTATCCTTGCTCCTTCCCAAGTAATTCTCTTGATGGGGCTCGTCTTTGTATTTGCTTTTGTCTCCCCCACCTTTGGCATTACTACTCTTCTTTTCTTTCGGCTTGCCGGTGGTCTCCTTTAGACTAGCATAGTCGATTAGGCTTTCGGCCATGGCTATGGCGGTAGCAAGGTTTTGCACCCCACGTCGTCTTAGCTCGGTCTTAGCCCATGGTTGGAGACCGTCCATAAAATTGAAGAGAGCATCCTTGTCGGGTAAATCGGGAATCTCAAGCACTAAGTTGGTAAAGTCCTTAATATAATCCCGAATAGACCATGAGTGCTTGAGCCTTCGCAAGCGAGCTCTTGCCTCATCCTCGGCATTCTCTGGATAAAATTATCTTTTAAGCTCCTTTGTAAAGTCATCAAAGGTAGTAATGGTGCACGTACCTTTTTCGACATCTCCTCGTCTTCTCCTCCACCATAACATGGCACTGTCAGTGAGGTAGAGAGCCGCGGTCCTAATTCTGGCATCCTCCTCGGTGATGCCTACGGCTCCAAAGTATTGGTCTAGCCCCCATAAGAAGTTGTCCACTTCACGAGCGTTGCGCAATCCCCCGAAACTCTTAGGCTTTGACACCTCGATGCGCTTAGCCTCCACAATACCGCTGGTGCCGGCTCCCATAGCCAATGGGCGCTTGCATAGGGCCAAGTCCTCATGCATCTCCTCAATGCGTGCAAGCTTGCTATTCAACTCTTTCTGTTGGACTTGACACATTTTGATGAGTTCCCCCATGAACTCCTCGCGAATTTTCGCCATCTTACCTCGCAAGGACTCCTCTACCTGGACCACCATGCCCTTAATTGCAGTGTGGATGTGGTTGCTTCCTTTATAATTAAGCTATAGGGATCTAAACTTTTCCATCTCCGTTCAAGGAATATTGGTATGCATGAATGGTCATACGTACGTGTTTGTTTGAACACTGTTGATATTTGAAGGCAATTGAAGTTTATTCTTCTTTGATTAACGTTAAAAAAACTCACGCACAAAACTCCCACCCAGCGAACCCAATTTCTTTCTCGAGTGAAAGTAATTCAATAGAGTTTTTTAGTGCTGGGTTCATCTATAAACGATTGGATTTAAGAGTTTCATATTTGATGGTTTGCTTAGTAATTATCTTAATTACCCCGACTATTATTGTCATTATGTTTGAGGATAAAATTGTTTTTTTAAATAAAATTATTTTGCTGGGTCTACATAGTAATTTGTTGGGTACATTTAATAACACCTAAATTTAATGCTCTTATATTTTAATATTTTTTACTTTTTTGTTAACTATGTCCAGAATCCCATATCATATTTTCATTAGCAAATTTCATAAAAGTCATATTCTTTGTTATAAAGTAAAGAAGAGAAGAATAGTTGGGAGGAGGTAAAAAAATCATCTCATTCATTCTCATTAGCCTCTTTATATAGAGGTATGGTTTACATCAGAGTACATAACTAATGAGTAATTGCGTGGACAACCATATAGACTATACTATTTATAACACTCCCCATTGGATTTCCACCAATGAATGATGAAATTGGTTGCGTTTAATGTTGTCTTGTTAAAAACCTTGCTAGGTAACAAAAACCCAGTGGGAGAAAAATAACCCTGGTCGAAGGAGAAAAAAAGTACAACACGCATATGTCTTAGGTAGCATACTTCTGGATGCTCCCTCTGATGAGAATCTCCTCTTAAATGTTACAAACTTCATGCGCCGTAAATAACGATTTGATTTGTCCATTATTAAAATGAGATCATGTGTGCTTTGGATATAGGGGCTCATCATGAAATTGTGTACCTACAAAGTTAAAACAATACTAACAAATCTAAACGATTATAAATATGTCTTACCTCATTGAGTTGTATGACGTAATTCATACACTAAGTAATGGCTAATCAACATAAGCTAATTGACATTAAAGCACTGATACATTATCATGGTGTATCCATCTATACACATCAATATCTTTGTGTAGTGATACATCTCATATAACCTCTACAGGAACTCTGAGTAATTCATAACTTCCCAAGAGTTAGAATATGTAGCAACATAATGATCATAATTTGAATTCGATTCTGTAGTCCGATCATAGTGTATATGAGTTAATTCTGTAGCAACATAATGAGGCAATTTCGATCACATTAACTATAACGGAATGAGTGTATATGAGTTAACTTTAGACTATTTGATTCCATGAATTAGCTTCAAGCTCTCTCAAGTATTCATGGATCGAATTACATTAGACTCATTCATGTATTTGAATCCTTTAAGGATTTGACAAGCGATACGCTTGTAATGACACTTCACTTCTGGGAATTTGGTTTATCAATGTGTCTTTAAAGGCCTGGTAATATACGATGACAACATGTCATAAGTCTCTAATTCATGTAACAGTTACATGTAACACTATACTTATAGAAAAATATCATTCGTATAAGGGCAGATTCATAATCTCATGTCCTTTATAGACATTGCACCATAGTGATATATTTTCATTATGATAAATACTCTTTTATATTTATAGGGTTAAAGGTCAAAGTATCTCATCACGTTTCAAATATTTAGTTTCATTGGAATTGCCTCTTTCTAATTTGGCCAATAATATGCTTTGCCGACATGCATAATGAAACGTGGCATAACATCGATTAATACAGTCCTTAATGGTCTTTGGTAGCTACAATTTGTAAATTGTCATAGATGATCATCATTCATAGATCCAACACATTCTTATATGCATGCATTTGATTCTTGGGTACCCATGCCACTTCTGGGGAAAATATTGTCACTTCAAGGACATATATTTAACGAAGGAACAGCTATAGCCGGTGTCCGTGATGAAGTTGATAAGATTAAGGAGGAGTTTCTAAGCATGCAAGCTTTCCTAAAGGATGCAGAGGCCAACAAACCAAAAACTGAAGGAGAGCAGTTGTGGGTTGGTAGAATCAGAGACTTAGCCCATGATGTTGAAGATATCATCGATGAATTCTTGTATCACATGTATGGGCAGAAGCAAAGTGGGGGTCGACTTTCAAGGGGGCTACACAAAACCATTCGATATCCAAGTAATCTTTGGTTCAGGCATAAAATTGCAAAGAAGTTGCAGAAAATTACTCAAATGATTAAAGACATTCCAGGGAGGAATCAAAGGTATGGTGTTGGCCTTACAGGAGGAGCAACTACATTTGAAGATAGTCAGAAACCGGGGCAGAACCAAGCGTCGTCTTTTCTTGAAGGTGGCGACCAAAGATCCGGTTTCACCTGGAAAAGAGGAACGTGTCGAGCACTCGTCGGGTCGGGATTGATGATGACGGCGGCGTGGTCAAGGGTGCTGATGGCTGAGCCGTCTTGGCTGCCGCCAGTGTTGGTAGAGATCGGCGACAAGAGAAGATGCAAATCTGCTAGGGTTTAGGAATGAGCTTGGGTCTAAATCCGAACCCTAAAAAGTTAGGTTTGAAATTTGGTTGTTGGGCCTGATTTCAATATGACTGTGGCTTAAGTCGTGGCGTTTGGATAACTTGGCAGATTAAGTAAACTAGCAGCAGGCTGCAGCTAGATGGATTAATGAACTTGAAATACCGCAATTTAGTGTCTTGCCTCCGGTTTTTATATTTATTTGGTATTTTGTCTTATATATAGTTTAATCATCTGCTAAGTTCATATGAATAAGTGAATAAACTGTGGAATATAATGATGTTTTGTTGCCATTCTGGCCTGATATCTATCAATGAAATATTTTCTTAAAAAAAAATGACTCTTAGAAGATGCAAATATGCTCAGAGAGAACAAATGGGAGTACGAAAAAGGCAACGGCCCAAGTGTTGTATGTTTTCATGAGGTGAAAGTTGAATACAAGGAGAGAGAAGTAATATTGGAAGACATTTTAACCCGTCGCTTGGCGATTCAGAAAATGGAAGGAGAAAATCAAGTCATGGCCAGGTATGTCAAAAAATAATTCTCCTTAAAATGCTCAAAGAAACTCTTTATCAATTTGGCGGGACCTGACAATATGCATCACCGGGTCCTCAAGATGAGAAACTGTGCTTGACTGAGCAAGCCAGTTTGTTGTCTTGTTCAACATGAGATATTTAAATTTTAGAGGCACCCTAATCAAGGAACTTCCAGAGTCGAGAAAGAGAGAGTACACAACAATGGAACCTAAATTTGTCCAATTAAATTCAATGAAAGAAAGATTTACCAGATATTGTTTTTTTGTTCTCTTGTTATACTTTTTGCAGAATCAATCGAGTCGAAGAAATATATTGAAGAAGATTTGACACCGTTTGATGAAGAATCCTTTGATCTTTACATGTGGGAAGATGTAAGGCGGTCTCAACTTATCCTTTCTGTACGCGGTTTGATCACTTGATGAATAAAACACAAGACTGTTTCTGATGTTGTACTTCGTATTAGTGAAATATTGTATGTGTGCATTGACTTGTAATAATGTTGGATTGAATGCCACTTTACCGGTTTGCATTGTAATAAAAACTCGGTATCCATATCGAGCACTTTTGAATATCATCCTCTGCACTTGCAATTTATTTTGGAACTTCTTCAGTAGAACAACACAACACAACATACAAATTGCACCTAATAGTGTTGTTGTTGTTTTTTGGTAACATATGTAGGCAATGGTTGCATAGAGAATGGCTGCTATGACAGTGGCTGCATTGGGTGTAGCAAAAAAGAAATATTGGAAAAGTTTTAACAAGTTTCATATGTTCACTGCTCATTATTCTAAGGAGTCACGTGCCAGCATCATTAAGCCATTACTTAAAGTCCATAATTAATCGTACTTGGTCTATGCCTTCCCCAGGTAAATGGTGGGAAGGGGTTAGGGCGGACCTAAATAATGCTTAGCAAATTACAAGTTAAGGATTCATTTGTTGATGACAGAATCCAGTTCTTCATTGATATGAAACAGAACGTTCAGATCTTATCAAAAAGATCCATCAACACTAGTTGGTACGTTGTTCTACATCTATCATTTCTGTACAAATTGTATTATTAATTTCAATATCAGTTTAGTCTTTTCTGAAATACTTGTTAAGTTATTATCATCACTGGTTTCGTTTTGGAAATACCAAGATCTACTTGATGCTTTGGACAGGGGAAGGAGACTGATCAATGATAGCAAGTTACGCGTTACATGTCTTGATCAAGTAGATCTGCACTAGCACTTTCATTTCAACAAAGACGGTGACCATGTCTTGTTCTTGAGTTCTTGACTTCATGGATTTGCCCCAGATCATCATTGCAGTTCTTCAGTGAGCTTTCAGATCCATCAACACTTGGTACGTCGTTCTGCATCTATCATTATTGCATTATTTCAGCAACAGTTCAGTCTTTTTGGATTACTTTACGTACTCAGTTTAGTTTTAGAAATACTTGAACCTTCTCTCACTACCAGAAAATAGTTCTTGGCCGACGAAAAAAAATCGTCGCCCTGTTTAAAAATTTCGTCGCCTAAGTACTTAGGCGACGACATGTCGTCGGCCAAGAAGTCGTCGCCAGAAGTCCGTCGGTGAAGAACTTGGGCGACGAAATTTAATTCCGTCGTCGCCTAAGAGTAATTCTTAGGCGACGATACTAATTTCGTCGCCTAAAATATACCTGTCGTCGCCCAAAAATATTCGTCGCCCAAGATTTAACACCTTGGCCGACGAAATTTTTTTTCGTCGCTTAAGATCTTCTGACCTTGGGCGACGAAAATAAATATTTCGTCGCCTAAGATCACTAAATCTTAGGCGACGAAAAATAATATCGTCGGCCAATGTGTTAAATCTTGGGCGACGATTTATAAATTTCGTCGCCTAAGATATATTAAAATTTTTTTTAAAAAAATAATTAAATAATTATTTTAAATATATAAATAATGTTTTTTTAATTTTTGTCATTATTTTTTTTTCGGCATTTCTTTAAAATTTTCTAATACTAAAATTTAATTAAAACTAACACAAATTTATAAATTTATAAATAATTTATTACAAAAATTCTGCCTATGGATCGAGAAACCCAAAATCTAACTCATCGTCCCCGTTCGGAGGGTCCTGAGGCGGCGGCTGGTCAGGCTGAGGAGGCTGCTGCTGAGGCTGGGGCCACTGAGGATGCCACTGAGGTAATGGTATAGGCGTAGGCATGGGCGGAAACGGCTGTCCGGCCGCAAGTGCAGACATGCAGGCAGTCATCCACTGTCCCATAGCCGCCTGGTTGGCATTGGTGACTTCATTCACCCGCTCCATATGCGCAGCATTGGAAGCCGCATATGATTCCGCCATCGCCGCCATCTCCCTCGCTCTTTGGGCTTCCAGCTCAGACTCTCTCGCTCTTTGGGCTTCCAGCTCAGACTGTAGGCTTGCGAACTGATCCTGTAGCCGAGTGGTCTGGCTGTTGCTGCTTGAGGCTCCGGCGGCTCCCTTGCGCTGAAATCCTGGCGTCGTCTTCAGGATCCCCTTTCCAGCGTTTCCCATACCCCGGCAGTAGTAGGTGTTGGAACGCTGCGCGAAGGCAGTGGCCATAATCCGCGCCCCAACGGTAGGATCTGAAGTGTCGATCCTGGACATGGCCTCTGACATGTCATCCTCTGCCGTGCCCGGCCATGTGTCGTTCACCATGCCTCTGATGACATCTTGCTCCGCCTCCCTCACCCTCGCCTAAATGGATATATTATAAAAATATATTAATATACATTTAATAAAATGTAATTAAAATTAAAAATTAGTAAATATAAGGAACTTACAAGATCCTCCTCAGAATGAGGATATGCCCTCTGAAAGGTCCCCACATAGGGGTTCTCCTCTGGCCGCTCTCGCCGCACGTCGTCCATGATGGCCGAAAACGGCCTCGAACCGGCACGATGGTTGGTTGTGTTCTGTTGCCGGTTCTCAGCGTTCACCCGGGCGAGATGCTTTTTAAAAAAAAAATTATCGTTAGTAAATATTTAAAAACATACAATTATAATTAATTCACTAATTAAATATTCAAATTTGTTTACGAATTACCTGTTTCTGAGGGTCGTTGAACTGCGTGACAAGAAGCCACCGCCACTCGTACTCCCGATACTCGAACTCCTTCGGGGTACCCGAACGGTCGCTCCCGTACTTCTTCCAGTGTTCCCGGAGGTCGTGCTTCCACTCCTTGAACCTACATATACAAAAAAAATATTAATAATTTTATTAAAAAAATAAAATTTAAAAAATTATTAAATAGCTAGAGGTACCTCTCCCTATGGGTCTTGTCCGCCCAGTCACGTCCCTCCTCGGGAACCACAAACCATTGCTGCATTACCACTTGTTAGTATTTTTTTCGATAATGAAATAATTTATTAGTTAAAAAAATAGTTAAAAAAAAGGTAATTTATTGAGTAAACTCACCGACATCGACTGATGGAGCATCTCCTTCACTCCATCAGGAACCTGGCTCCAGACTCCCCACAACATAGGGAGTCTGGAGCGGATGGTGCCTCCCGCGGCGCGCGTGTACCGGTTTCCCAACGCGGCGTCCACCGGTTTCCCGTTGGAAAACGGGATGGCGATCCGTCCAGCGGACTCGACCGCCCTATCGAGTCCCTTGTTGCTGACGGTGCCTCTCCTGTTCCGCCTTCTCGTTCCGGCGGCTGTGACATTGTGAATCAAATTTAATATTAATAATACATTTTTACAAAAAAAAATTGTAAATCGAAAAAAAAGTAATAATAAATTACCTGAGGATGAGGCTGAGCCGACGGATTCGTCTATGTCCGCCTGCTCGGAGACCCTCACGGGATGAAGAGGCGTGGGAAACTCCCGGTAGATATAGGCCTCGTGCGGTGCCACATGCGGGAGCTGCTCCCGAATCGGTCGACCCTCCTCATCGACGCGAGGTATCGCCGGTATCGTCGGAGGAAGGAAGAGGCCGGACGGCACCATAGGGACCCCGGATGACCCGCCATCACCGTCGGTCGGGGACGACTGTGTGGGGGCGTCGCTGCGGGATCGCGACCGGCGAAGTATGGGTGGATGACGAGGAGCCGTCGCTGCGGGACCCGACTGCCCCGCAGAACCCGAGCCGCTCGCGCCACCCATCAGTTGCGCATGTCGGGCCGTAAACTGCCACGGAAACCCGATCGACGGTGATTCCGACGGGTTGTTTGAGGTACCGTCCGAGCCGTCTTGTCCAGAAGTTCTTCTCTTGGCCATCCTGTTTAAAATAACCATAAATTTATTAAAAATATTTTGCGAACTTATAATTAAGTTCACAAAAATAAAGGCTCGATAAACTTCGAAAAATTTATCAACAATAATAGCACAAATAAAATTTAATAATTATTATAGGATTTATTATTTTTTTTATTCACATAACAAATTATTTACATTAATAAGGGCTTATTATATCACAAAAATTAATTTACGAATATTTACATCCTTACTCAAAAATATTCCATTATTTCTTACAAACCCTAAACCCTAAATAAACCCTAAACCGTAAACTCTAAACCCTAAATAAACCCTAAATTATTTAATCATTTACAATCCTAAACCGTATACCCTAAACCGTAAACCGTAAACCCTAAACCGTACATCACAATTTACAATTATCACAACAACAACAATTTACAATTATCACAACAACAACAACAACAATTTACAATTTACAATTATCACAACAACAACAACAACAACAATTTACAATTATTATAACAACAAAAACAATTAAAACCAATTTAGGGTTTTAGGGTTATACCTTAAATTGTGGGTCGACGTCGGGGTCGGGTTCCGAATTGGGGTCGGGGTCGGGGTCGGGGTCGGAGAGAGGGAGAGAGAGAGGGTAGAGAGAGGATTTTCGGAGAGAGAGAGAGAATATGCTTGGCGGCTGAAGAAATGGTTAGGGTTTCCGAATTTTTGCCTTTTATAGTGGCGTTCTTGGGCGACGATTTTGTAAAAATCGTCGCCCGCCTTTTTTAAAAATCGTCGGCCAAGAGTATCTTGGCCGACGATTTCGAAATCGTCGCCCGCCTTTTTAAAAAATCGTCGGCCAAGAGTCTACTTGGGCGACGACATTCTTCACTATAAATATCGTCGCCCAAGATGAAGAAAATCATCGGCCAAGATAGTATATTTGGGCGACGACATTCTTCACTATAAACATCGTCGCCCAAGATGAAGAAAATCGTCGGCCAAGATAGTATACTTGGGCGACGACATTCTTCATAATAAATTTCGTCGCCCAAGAGTTCTATCATAAAATTCAGACTATTTGACCATGCAAATCACGTAATCTGGCCGGACCTTCAACTGAGAATAGTTTCCAATCGACGAGACTCTTACGGGGCTATAAAAATTTGGTAAAAAATAAATAACCGAAAAAGGGCTACCACTAGGCAGAAATAAATGTGTTTCGTGCGACCGGAACAACCGGCACCGAAACTTTACCGGAATATCTTCATTTTTCACGGGTTGACGTATTTCACCGTTCTGGTCATATCTTATTTCACGACTTTTTTGCGTTTGAGGCCTCTACGTATACGTTATCTTCAAAACGACACTTAAACTAAACACTTATATAAAAAAGTTATACAACATTAGTACATATAACGTGAGTTTATTGATCGGAGAAGAGGAACTGAAAACCGACCGTCAGATTTGACCAGCATAACGAATTACGTAGGTGGAAAAAAATTCAGCTCCATCTGACAAAGATAAGGGCTCGATCCGTCCGGTCAATCGGCGCGGTCAAACCCCTAAATGGACGGAAACGGCTATTCGACCCTCCAAATCACGTAATCTGGCCGGACCTTCAACTGAGAATAGTTTCCAATCGACGAGACTCTTATGGGGCTATAAAAATTTGGTAAAAAATAAAGACCCGGGATATTTATTTTAATTATTCAAATGAAATTTAAATGTGTTTTATTTTATTTTAATTATTCGGATTAATATTGGCCGACGAAATTAGGCTAATTCGTCGGCCAAGATTATACTTGGGCGACGATATTTGTTAAAATCGTCGCCCAAGAGTAAAAATAAAAATTTAATATAATGAAATTTAAATGTTCTTTATTTTATTTTAATTATTCGGATTACTCTTGGCCGACGAAATTAGGCTAATTCGTCGGCCAAGATTATACTTGGGCGACGATATTTGTTAAAATCGTCGCCCAAGAGTAAAAATAAAAATTTAATATAATGAAATTTAAATGTTCTTTATTTTATTTTAATTATTCGGATTACTCTTGGCCGACGAAATTAGGCTAATTCGTCGGCCAAGATTATACTTGGGCGACGATATTTGTTAAAATCGTCGCCCAAGAGTAAAAATAAAAATTTAATATAATGAAATTTAAATGTTCTTTATTTTATTTTAATTATTCGGATTACTCTTGGCCGACGAAATTAGGCTAATTCGTCGGCCAAGATTATACTTGGGCGACGATATTTGTTAAAATCGTCGCCCAAGAGTAAAAATAAAAATTTAATATAATGAAATTTAAATGTGTTTTATTTTATTTTAATTATTCGGATTACTCTTGGCCGACGAAATTAGGCTAATTCGTCGGCCAAGATTATACTTGGGCGACGATATTTGTTAAAATCGTCGCCCAAGAGTAAAAATAAAAATTTCTTTACAATGAAATTTAAATGTGCTTTATTTATTTTAGTACAAACATATTCTTTTAGTATACAAACAATTACAAAGCTAAGGCTCAATTATAACTAAGCTAAGGCTCGTAATCTGAGTCATCCGATGAGTCTTCTTCGGTATCGGAATTAATATCTGGTAATCTATGCCTTAATTCGTCGTCAGAGTCGTCGTCTGTTTCTTCATTTGGATCAACATCAATAAAGGTTGAATCTTCGTCACGAATTCTGAGCACTCGACCATGTTTAACATTATTTTGACGAACAGTAGCTACATCATGAATACCTACTGCGTTCGGCTCCTGGTACGCATCAGCCTCTGGCCCTGGAATGGTCACTCCAAGTGTAGCCGCCCGGTAAATGTTTCGAGGATGCACAATGTTCGCTATTTTCCACGCGTCACCCCTGGCGAGGTCATCAAGATAAAACACTTGTTTTACCGATGTCGCAAAAACAAACGGGTCATCTTCGTAGGCGCTTGTAGCAGTGTTGACCGATAAATTGCCGTACTGATCCATCTTCATGCTCTGTGCGCCTGTATCAAACCATCTACACTTGAACAGATGCACTTTCATGCCTTCCGCATAAACCAGTTCGACCACTGAATGGAGAACACCGTAATAGTCAAGGCCATGACCTTTCGCCATCACCCCAGAATTCTGTGTTCTTCGTCTGCTGTCTCTCTCTTCAGATACAAATTTCACGCCATTCACTGTGCAAGTGGGATAAACTCTAGCCCGTTGCGGTTGCATCGCAAGAAGTAATAGTTCGTGCGACCAGTTTGGATTATCATCAGATTTTATCATGTCCATCTGTAACGGATATTGAACTTTAAATATCCGAAAATGTATGCAATAGAAAATAATTACATATATATATATATATATATATATATATATATAACAGGGAAGATTAAATTACGTACCCAGGTGCGAAAATAATTTGCGAACGTCATGTTGTGGTACTCGAGATCACCATCAACTTCCGGAAAATTTAGGTGCAACTCTTTCCAATATTTAACTTCTTCACAATTGATTAGTACCCACCAGTGCGCTATGGCTATCTCTTCATCCGACAATGCATACTCGGCGGACAGTCGTGCTCCACCAACTTCGACATCACTGGAAACTATAGAGAGATTGAACCGCGGCGCATGTTCCTCCATGGCTTGCGGAGCTCCCAACGACGCTCCTAAATACAACTTTATGTAGGTGACGCATTCATGCGCAATATATGCTTCAGCTATACATCCTTCAGGCGCGGATTTATTAGTGACATAATCTTTGTACTCACCAAGTTGCCTGTAAATATAAGATTGCAAACTATACGTTATGGTTATTGAACATGTACGTACATATATGTATTCTGGAGATGTAAGTGAATAAAACATACCTTTCCATGGGATACATCCAAGTGAAGTGTACTGGACCGGTAAGCAACAATTGCTGGGGAAGATGGATCATCAGGTGAGGCATTATATCGAAAAAATTTGGCGGAAAGATCCTCTCGAATTTACACATGATGTATATGATGTCTGCCTGCATTTCCCGGAGATCGGATTTTCTCACTTCCCTTGTGCATAACTTCATGAAGAATCTTGACAGCGCTACTAACGGCTCCACAACCTGGCCAACCACATATCACAAATTTAATATAAAATCCATTTACGACAGGTTAACCGTAATTTTAACCACAAATTTACCTGACGGTGAAGGAACGGTCGAATGAAAACAGGGAAGAGACGTTGTAGCAGAATATGACAGTCATGACTCTTCAAGCCGTATATCTTATTCTCCCGCAAGTTCACACACCGGGCTATATTTCCTGCAACGCCTGAGGGATACGTCACACAACTCATCCACCTGAAGATCTGGGTCTTCTGATCAGGCTTCACGGTGTAAGGAGCCCAAGGCATCTTTTTCTTCCCCTCTTTCAGCCAAAGATGTTTTCTGATTCCCATTTTCTTAAGATCAACGCGTGCCTTAGGACCGTCTTTCGTCTTCCCCTCCAAGTTGAGCACTGTACCTACCACACTGTCGCAGACATTCTTCTCTATGTGCATCACATCTAGGTAGTGCCTGATCAACAGCGTACTCCAGTACGGGAGTTCCCAAAATATGCTCTTATGTGTCCAGAATTTGTACCTGTCTGGTCTTTCAGGTATTCTGGCCACAATATCGGGATGATTGCTGAGCTGCCCAAAATCATACTCATCCAGCACTGCTAAAATCTCTTCCCCCGACCATCTATGCGGCTCCACACCTCTCTCTTCGGTCCCATCAAATGCCCCGGTATCTATCCGCCAGGGGTGATCATGTGGTAGGTAAGCACGGTGACCCATCCGGACTATCTTGTTGCAATGATTGCTGCACCCCTGGGAGCTAAGGCACTCAGGACAAGCCTTGTATCCCCTAACAACGTTGCCGGACAACATCCCACGTGCAGGAAAATCACTGATGGTACCAACAATCATGGCATGCATCTGGAACATCTCCTTTTTGTGGGAGTCATAAGTGGGATGACCAACCTCCCAAAGCAATTTACACTCTTCAATCAGCGGTCTCATATACACATCGAGACACTTCCCTGGATAACAACAACAACCACAACAAATTCAGATAACGACTATATATGACCAACAATATAGAACAAAAACAATAAATGGAGAGGTGTTGAACCAACAGCAATATATACAATATGAAGGGAAAGTAGATACCTGGATAACCGGGCCCCGGAATCAACAAGGTCAACATGTTGTATTCCTTCTTCATGCACATCCATGGAGGAAGGTTGTAAGGCACCAAAATGACCGGCCATATACTGTACGAAAGACTCATGGTCCCAAAAGGGTTGAACCCGTCGGATGACAGCCCGAGCCTCACATTCCTCACCTCTGAAGCAAAATGAGGAAACTCCCTGTCTATATGCTTCCACGCCTCCCCGTCAGCAGGGTGTACCATGAGGTCTTCGTCATGCACCTCCCTCACAGCGTGCCATCTCATAGCTTCGGCCGTCTTTGAAGACATATACAACCGCTCCAGCCTATCCCTCAACGGGAAATAGCGAAGTACCTTAACAGGTTTCCTGTTGCCTGCGGGAGTCCGCTTATACCTGTCGGTCCCACATACCGGACAACGATGAAGGCCTTCAAGGTCATTACCGTCTGCATCTTTACCCCAGAATAGAACGCAGTCATATCTGCATGCATGGATCTTGATGTAGGAAAGCCCGAGATCTCTCAAGATACGACGGACCTTATGATGCGTGGTGGGATGACGATGACCGTCGGGCAGGAGCGAAGCAGCGTACTGTAGATACCTATCAACAGCCGTCACGGTCGATTTTGTGTCAACCTTGATATGCATCACCTCCATCACACACTGAAGAACGGTCTTCTCATGACCTGGGCACAGAGGGGTCTGTTGGAAAGCAATAAGTTTGTTGTACTTGGCTATACCGGCAGTGTTGACACCTCTAGGGACGGCCTGCATCGGCGCCTGAGGAATGTGCTGTCGTTCAGGGCATACACCGCTGTCATGAGGAAACATGTCGTTGATGAAGGTCGTTGTTGGATCGTTGGATGTACTGCCCGTCTCATCAAACTGTCCATGATCATGCGGGCGTGATGAGGTTTCACCGTGATATATCCAACATGTGTAACGTTCCCAGAATCCGTTACTCTTCAGGTGGTCCCATACTGTCCCCAACGGAAATCGATGCATATCACTGCGACACTTACACATCTTGCACGGGCAATAGAACATGCCACTCCCGTCAGCATTGCCCTGCGCATATTGCATAAAATCCCAAACTCCTTCAGCATATTTTCTGTGATATCTTGGAAGAGAAATCCAACTCTTATCCATATCCTGAAAATAACACATATATATATCAATATTTAATGAACATATCTTTTATATATATATATTAATGTAATACAACATACTAATTATTAATTATATATATCTAGTTCGAGCGGATTCCGTGGTTTCAGAAGGCAAGTGTCAATGTCACGGAGGGCGAACCCCCTACAGGAACCAGGCAGGACTCGTTTGTGATCACGGAGGCGAACCCCTATCGACCCCTTCACCGAGAAGAGTGGTCAGTTTGTGATCTTGAGATCCAGTTAAACAAACCTGTGAACCATATCTATGACAGAACGGCCCCTTACTCAGCTTGGAACAAACTCTATGCATATATATATATATCATTAATTCAACTCAAATAAAACTGAAAATCAATATATATATGCACATATATATATGTGCATATATATGCATATATATGTACGTACCTGGGAGTAGCTCCACAAACTATGTATGGACAAATTTCCACAACACCGAACGATTTGAAGAACTAGAGAAATTTATGTTTAAAATTTTCAAAGTTCTCATTCTTCTATCCCGCCTCACAATATATAGAAGAATCTTGGGCGACGAAATATTTGAGTTTCTTCGCCTAAGAATGAAAAATCTTGGGCGACGAAATATCTCAGTTTCGTCGCCTAAGGATAAAAAACTTAGGCGACGAAATAAATATCTTAGGCGACGAAATATTGTTTCGTCGCCCTAGTTTCTCTCTTAGCCGACGAAATGTATTCTTAGGCGACGATTTTATTTTCGTCGTCTAAAGTTGGACTTTAGGCGACGATTTTTTTCCCTTGGGTGACGAAAAAAAAAATCGTCGCCTAAGTTCCCTCTTAGGCGACGAAAAAAAAATCGTCGCCCGGTTTTTTTTGTTTCGTCGCCCAAGACCCATTTTCTGGTAGTGTCTCTATTGGAAGCAGACCCTCTCTATACCTACAACGACTCTCCAAACATATACAGAAGAAAAGATTTAGTTGAGAAAGATAGAAAGATATTGAGATGAACATAGAGCAGACCATGTAGCTCTTCTGATAGATTTCTATTTGAACACACAAAAAAACAATATATGCTTAGGCTTATATTCCTAAGTAGACATGTAAATGGACCGGATCCGTGGTTTTTAAACGGGTTTGGATCCAAAATTTGACCTGTTGATCCGTTAAGAACCCGGATAAGTTAATAAGACCCGGATCCGTTAATCCGTTTATTAAACGGATCGGATACGGATCGAGGTTTATCCGATATATTAATTAAGAACTCGGATCCTTTTTAAAATAATTAAATAATATTTTTATAAATATAATATTACTAATAAATATTAAATAATATAATAATTATTTAGATAATCTAAACGTCTAAATTACGTCTAAAGTATGATTTGATGAAGTTGAAGGTTACTGATGCCTATGTTTTTTTTTATGCTCTTTGCTAAAAACTTTGGAGGTTTAGTATTTTGATTATGGGTCTAGATTTTACACAAATTTTGACACAACTTTGGAGGTTTAGTATTTTGATTATGGGTCTAGATTTTACACAAATTTTGACACAACGTATCAGTAATTAGATTTTAAAATGTTTAACGGTTAAAATTTATTGTTAAAATGATGTCAACACAAGATAAAGTGATGTGGAAATGACATGGAATTACATAATTTTAATCTAAAACTAATCTTACATCAGTATAAGAGAAAATAAAATTAAAATTTGAAAAGCAATAGAAAGGAGAGAAGGAGATCCAAACTAGATTTTTTTGGGGTGTTGCTATAGTTTAGGTTTTGGGTTTTATTTATTTATTTTAAAAGTAACAATTGATGATGTTGCATGTCGGAGGGTGACATAACGTGTCGGTCAAAACGTTGGGACATTTCAGAAAAGTCAACATTTTCCGACACGCCACATGGCGTGTCGGATACGTGTTCGGGCGTGTCAGACATTCCAACACTATACTGGTATGAAGTGTCGGTGCAACATAAAACCAAACCCTTTGGCGTGTCGGAAAATGTTCGGGCGTGTCAGACATTCCAACACTATACTGGTATGAAGTGTCGGTGCAACATAAAACCAAACCTTTTGACTATATTTATAATTCAACTTTTGATGTAAACCTTTATTTTGTTATAATATTTCATTAGTGTTTTATGAAAAATTATATATGATAAAATTAAGAAATTATTAACTTAAAATTTGAAAATATTTATTATTAGAAACGAATCGGATTAACGGATCGGGTATCCGTTAACCTGCCGGATCTGGATTTGAATCGAGTGATCCTACGGGTAATGGTTCGGAACCGGATTTAAAATTTCTATTACGGATCAAGATCCGGATTTAAGTCGATTCGCTCCAGAACCGGGTTCATTTACATGTCTATTCCTAAGACTTGAAGATGCTGCTGAAACAAACTAAATCACATAAACGCTAGAAGTTTAGGGTTTAGATGTTTCTCAGCCACAAAGCACATAAACAAAGGTCAAAGAACTATATAATACAAAAGTCTTTGACCATATAACTTAACAAGAAAGTAAAGAAATAAGACATTAATTCTAACACTCTCTTCTTTACAGATAGATCGAGTATGGCCTCGTCTGTAACGGACCTCTTAATTGGAAAACTTGTGACGATTCTAGAGAACGAAGGAACAGCTATAGCCGGTGTCCGTGATGAAGTTGATAAGATTAAGGAGGAGTTTCTAAGCATGAAAGCTTTCCTAAAGGATGCGGAGGCCAACAAACCAAAAACTGAAGGAGAGCAGTTGTGGGTTGGTAGAATCAGAGACTTAGCCCATGATGTTGAAGATATCGTCGATGAATTCTTGTATCACATGTATGGGCAGAAGCAAAGTGGGGGTCGACTTTCAAGGGGGCTACACAAAACCATTCGAGCTCCAAGTGATCTTTGGTTCAGGCATAAAATTGCAAAGAAGTTGCAGAAAATTACTCAAATGATTAAAGACATTCCAGGGAGGAATCAAAGGTACGGTGTTGGCCTTACAGGAGGAGCAACTACATTTGAAGATAGCCAGAAACCGGGGCAGAACCAAGCGGAGTATTCGTTCTCCATTATGGAAGAGGAACTGGTTGGGATCGAAGGCAAGAAGCAGATACTAATGGGATGGCTGATGGATGAAGAGCAACACCAAACCGTTATATCTGTGGTGGGCATGGGGGGTTCTGGGAAGACAACTCTAGCTGCCAAGACCTTCAACAATGAAAGGGTACAGAGACATTTCAATTGTTATGCGTGGATTACCGTTTCTGAAACTTATGTTACTGAAGACTTGTTTCGAAGTCTAATCAAGGAACTCCACAAATCAACGAAGGAAGACATTCCTCTAGACTTGAATGCCATGAACCGCACAGATTTACGAGATATACTTGTTAACTTCTTGGAGTCCAAACGGTACTTGATTGTTCTAGATGATGTGTGGAATATCGAAGTCTGGAAAGAAGTAAGGATAGCACTTCATGATAAAGGACTTGGAAGTCGAATCATACTGACAACCCGTAAAGAAGACATAGCATCTTATTTCGGAGTGAAAGGCCATGTTCACCATATTCAACCCCTGAAAATGTATGAGGCTTGGGAGCTCTTCAGCCGGAAAGCATTCTCATCTAATCATAACAAAGCTTGTCCATCCGAGCTCGAGTCATTAGCTTGGGAACTGGTGGAGAAGTGTGAAGGCCTTCCTCTGGCCATCGTGGCTTTAGGCGGTGTCATGTCTTCAAAGAAGTCACCATATGAATGGCACAGAGTCTTGAAAAGTATAAATTGGCATCTAAATAACAATTCATTGCTTGGCCCTGTCAAAACCTTGTTGTTGCTCAGTTACAATGATTTGCCATCCCAGTTGAAGCACTGTTTCCTTTATTGTTCCCTCTTACCAGAAGATTATTTGATTCGACGAAAAAGGTTGATTAAACTGTGGATAGCTGAAGGATTTGTTGAACATGCAAACGGGGTCACGCCAGAAGAGGTTGCAGGTGGCTATCTTCTGGAACTCTGCTTCCGTAGCATGTTACAAGTTGCTATGAGAAATGGAGCAGGAAGGCCGAAGAAAGTTAAGATGCATGATCTTCTACGAGAGCTTGCTCTGTCGATATCCGAAAAAGAAAAATTTGGACTTGTATATGATGGAAGACAAGTAATGGAAGAGATCACAACCCGTCGCTTGTCAATTCACACAACGAGTGACGGAGGAGAAATTAAATCAGGCCCGGGTATGTCAAACATTCGTTCTCTTCTTGTCTTTGCAACTTTCGTGTCCTCATTGTCTTTCACAAATGAACTGCTTTCTCGATTCAAATTGCTGAGAACTCTAGACTTGGAGGATGTCCAAATTGATAAACTCCCAGATGCAGTTGTTTACTTGTTCAACTTGAGATATTTAAACCTGCGGGGCTGCTCTCTAATAAAAGAACTTCCAGAGTCCATAGGGCGTCTCCGCAACCTTCAATTTCTGGACATCAGGGATACCAGGATAGAGTCACTTCCACAAGGAATTACAAAGTTGCTCAACCTACGTCATCTAATAATGTATCGCTCTGGTGGAAACGATCTGGAGTTCAAGTTTTCGAGTGGGACAAAAGCGCCATCAAATATTTGTCAGTTGCTGAAATTGCAATGTTTGATAACTATTGAATCAGATGGGGACACTATCAGACTAATGGGCAACCTGACTGAACTTACGACCCTCGGCATATCGAATTTGAAAGAAACAGATGAGATTGACCTTTGGGTCTCAATTAACAAGTTGACTCTGCTTCAAGCTCTAGAGTTAATGGCAAGTAATGAAGAGGAATATCTTCCTGTGAAGGCAGAATGTCCACCTCTTCCGCACCTTCAAAGGCTTTATTTGACAGGCAGACTGCAAAAGGTAGTACCTTGGTTTTCTTCCCTGCATAGCCTCACATATCTGCAGCTGCATTGGTCTAGACTTGAAGACGATGTACTACCTCACATTGAAGAACTGCTCAATCTGACACAGCTTTATCTTATAAATGCATATGTTGGGGAAGAGTTGTGTTTCCTCAGAGGTTTTGTAAAGCTGGTGACATTGCTGTTTAGGAATTTTTGCTCGTTGAAGAAGATAACTATACAAAAAGGGGCCATGCCTAATCTCCGGGACTTATATGTTGACAGCTGCATGGAATTGAAGGCAGTACCACTGGGCCTTGAAAACCTTTCTAATCTACAAAGCCTGAACGTGGAAGAAGTTCCCATGGAAATTATAAACCCCATTCGGAAAGGAGGTGCGGATCGCAAAAATGTACAACACATCCCTGAGATCAGACATGTTTTCCAACAGTCATCCAAGTGGTTCTACGAAAACTTGTCCTAGTATTTCTTTCTCCCGAAAGGTACGTAGACGGTTACTTATGCGTACAATTAACCTTTTATCTTTCTAAACTAAATGTGTCCAGTTTTGTGTTCCTAGATAGCAATTAAATAAAGACTTACCAAATATTGTTTTTTCTCATGTTATATTTTTTGCAGAATCATTCGAGTCTGAGAAGAACATATTGAAGAAAATTTGACGAAGAATTCTTTTCTGTACGTGTGGAAAGATGCAAGGATTGATCTCGGTTTATCATTTGCCTCTTCATGTTTTCAAAATTTGAAATAAACACAGTGACTCTATTTCTCATGTTGTACTCATTATTCATTGTGTGCATTGGCATGTAATTATGTTGGATTAGATGCCACTATAGCAGTTTGCATTGTAATAAAATGTTCCTATATGGAGCACTTTGCAAATCATTTCTGTACATACAATTTATTTGCATGTTTCTGCTGCTGTGCTTGTTGTTGTTGTTGCTGTAGTTCTGGTGGTGTTGGTTTGGATGCCACTAACCGAGCAGCTGATGTTGTACTTATTATTGTTTGTGCGCATTGGCATGTAATAATGTTGGACTGAATGCCGCTTTAGCAGTTTGCATTGTAATAAAGATTATTTAACCATATCTAGTACTTTGCAAATCATTTTCTATAACTTGCCATTCATTTGCATGTTGCTGCTTTACACCCAAATTAATATTTTACTGGATAGTAATTGTCTATGTGAATGTTAATTAAATTCATGGTCTACACCGACGAGCCCGGATAATGTTGGGTTTAAAGGTGGGTTGCCTCGCTTGCAATATCACGCGAGTTGGACGTATGAGAAGATGTGTGATACAAGGAAGCATGTATAATTAAGGAGTCTTCTCCTTGAGTTGTGTTCGGTTACGCGAAACGAGATGCCTTCGCCAAGAAACAAAGGAAGAGAGTTCGCATACAAATGTAGAACTGAACAACATTGGCTCCGCATGATTCTCTAATTGCATAAGATACGGCTCGCATGTGGAAGTGCGGTGTTCGCATGCTACAGACAAAGTTTGCATGAGATGTATATATATTGGACGTGATAGTTATCAAGTAGCCAGCTTTGCTCATTTGATAATTACTCATTATCAAGTTTGCGGAACAGAAGGATAAGAAGGCTTGCCGATCTCTCACCCAAGAAGAGGTTCTCGCTCGGTTTGGCAACCCCAACCATAGCGAAACCACAATGACAGATTCACGACCAACCCAAGACGCAGGACTTACTCTGCCCGCGGATGAAGTCCGCCAGATGTTTGAGGAACTGAAGAACGAGTTCAAGAATGAGCTCGGCTCGCTCAAGAATGAGCTCGGCTCGAAAGTCGACACCACCCAACAAAACATCGGCTCGCTCAGCCCGAAAGTCGACGCCATTCAACAGAGCGTCATAGACCTCGTTGAACAGGCCAAAGGGGACAGGGTCCTCTGGAAAGCTGACCAGGATAACCTCGCCATACTCAGTGAGGACTTCAATCAAAATGTCCTTGCCAAAAAGATTGAACTGCCTAGCAGCCAATCTAATGGTGAAGATTTTCCTTTGGATGAACCTACATCCAAAGAAGAGACTGTTTTGTCAATCAATGACAAAGAACCTGAGGTTGAGGCCGGCGAGATTATGGATAATAATCCTATATCAAATGTTGACGTTGTTCCTCAGAAAGATGAACGCGAAGGTTGGACAGAACAGTCCATCCTGGAAGAAGAAATTGGGTTGAACACTGATGATGGCAATCCCCAATTTCGTATGAAATGTGACCAAGGAGCTAGCTTTCCTATGCGAGACGTATATGTGGACACAGGTCAGGCGCATGGGGGGCAAGGTGTAGTTCACCTACATTCTTTAATTATCCTGGAGAAGCAAGTTCATGAAGCTACTGGACGTCTGGGTGAAGGAATAGGTGAGAGCCTACTTTGTCAACTAGCTTATGGATGTTCTTTCAAGTATGGCCAAAATAGTGGCCAACTTGATTACCAACCAACATGTGTTCTTGCAAAGCCAATACGTGGCTTCTTTGTCCAATGCCATTGGAATTTTTACATGCAAGATCAAAGGCCAAGAGGTGACTTTGGTTTATGTGAGTAGGTACATGTCCCGTGCATGTCTCTGGTTGCAAGGAAGGTCGAGCTACCGACCTTTGATAATTTGGCATGTGATTTTGACACAGAGCCAATTTGTGATGAATATGATGAAGACTATATGTTGGTGCATCTGTCTCATAATCATATTCCACAAGAGTTCTGTCCCAGTGAAGCTCTTGATATGGTCCTCTTCCATAAGCAATGCATGGCTATACCTGATAAGACCATGCATTATGACATGATAGTCGGCGACAAGGCAAATCTTTACACCATTTTTCCTTTAAGGATGCAATTGAAGATCAGGCTTTGCCGAATGACAAAGATGCTTGGGGGGCAACAAGGCAGTCCCTATGAGCTACCTTACCAAATTTTCAAGTTGTTGACACGAAGCAGCCCTGCTCAACACTTGGAAATTCTCGACGACAGGAGTCTCACGCCGAGAACATAACGGCGACGAGGTTTGTAGTGAAGCATCGGTGGCCACCCGATCGCCTTACGAGGGGTAACTAATCATACTATGATCCCTTCTTTTCTTTGCTCCTAGCTTTTAATTCAACTTTTACTTCTGTTTCTTTCATTTTCTTTATTTCTCACATTGAAAAAAGAAAATACAAAAAAATCAAATAGCAGAAAACATCAAAAAGAGATTCTTAGTTTTGCTGAAATGCAAGACAATGTTTTTGCCTACAAAAGGCTTAAACTTTATTTGAGGCCTATCCCTGAGGCCTGGAGACAATACAGAAGGCATTCCATATGTCTTGAATTGCTGCCAGCGAAGTCGAGTCAGAGAAGAAATTCCAATAGTTGCTGAAAGTTGCGACATCCACTACCGAACAGTCAACTTCTCTGGTTAAACTGGAATGATCCAGGAGGAATTAGTAGGCAAGCCTTATATTAACGGAAAGCTCTGGATGTCTATTTTCCAGAGGATTTTACGGTTCATCGTTCTGACATTCCTGGAGAGAGTTATGGCAGTTTGAATGCAGACAGGTCAGGATACGCGCGAATTTGGAATATGTATTTTCAATATGTTTTCATGACCTTGCAGCATGCTTTCTTTTACTGGGGGGCATCCGTATAAGTTTTGTGTACCTTTATTCATACATGGGATCTACTCAAAGTACTACAACTCCTTCACATGGGGGCATACTAAAGTTTTGATGTCCTTTATTCGTCGAACAGACATCAAAACTGGGGGGCACATATGGGATAGAGAAGTGTTCCAAATATTTCAGACTTTAGACCCTTCTTGAGGTGTCTTGGTCATTATTTAGGCCAATCCCTGTGGTCTCTAAAAAAAAAAAAATTCAAGGCTATGCTATCGTTCGCCAACATGGTCCTTTTGTTTGACTCTCATTGGTTCGTACTGGGGGGCAGCGAAGGTACTCCATGATCTGAATATCAAAAAGTTGGTTCGCCATCGCCAAGAGCTCAAGCGGAGGTCATCTTTTGAGTCCAGTCAAAGTGGACGTCTACTCGAGGTACATCCCTTCGAGGTACATCAATGGCAAGTCAACAAGTCCATGGCGAGTCAACAAGTTTTGGCCGCAAGGTGCATCCATGCGAGGAACATCCTCTCGAGGACATTATCTACTCGAGGTATATGCATGGTACATTGTCTTCAAGAGTAGAGCAGGTGAGGTGCATAATATTATTCGTAGTGATTCAAGTCCAAGGTATTTATGTTAAATGCATGATCATCACTTGATTAGTATGGTACTGGTTGAATCATGCGGGAGGCATCTATAATGCTTTGTTGCTGGGTACTTGAGTTTCAAAGTTTATTTACAGGCTTGTTACTCAGTATTTGATGTATGAACCGAGCCAATACCAGTGGTTTTAGGGCAGCATGAACATAAACCTCTTCAGTCATTCTTGACATTCATGACTTCGAGGCTGGGGGCAATGTTTACACCCAAATTAATATTTTACTGGATAGTAATTGTCTATGTGAATCTTAATTAAATTCATGGTCCACACCGGCAAGCCCGAATAATGTTGGGTTTAAAGGTGGGTTGCCTCGCTTGCAATATCACGCGAGTTGGACGTATGAGTATGAGAAGATGTGTGATACAAGGAAGCATGTATAATTAAGGAGTCTTCTCATTGAGTTGTGTTCGGTTCCGCGAAGCGACATTCCTTCGCCAAGAAACAAAGGAAGAGAGTTCGCATACAAATGTAGAACTGAACAACATTGGCTTCGCATGATTCTCTAATTGCATAAGATACGGCTCGCATGTGGAAGTGCGGAGTTCGCATGCTACAGACAAAGTTTGCATGGAATGTATATATATTGGACGTGATAGTTATCAAGTAGCCAGCTTTGCTCATTTGATAATTACTCATTATCAAGTTTGTGGAACAGAAGGATAAGAAGGCTAGCTAGCTGCATCCTTAATTGCATTCAACAAGGAGTCTATTTGCATGCGAAGTATAAGGCGGGGCGAGATGCTTTCCAGGAAATAAGAAGAGAATTAGCGTGAAAGAAGGAAAAGAGGCGGACCCCGCCTGGAATACAAAACAATGAGGCGAGCTCGAGATATATGCGAGCTGGAAGGACTTCACGTTTAGACATGTTTAATTGCTTGGTGGAGGAGGCTTCCCTAGAAGTCCATACATATGCGGAGCAGAGACTTCGTCTAGGAGTCCTGGACATGAAAGATTATCTTATCTATATACATATAGATGAGTATATATCTGCATATATCACTTTGCTATTAGTGCATGGAGGGAAGTAATCAAGTGAGGATGCAACCATCCTAAGCTATGTGTGATCCATGCATATGTCCGTGAGAAGAATGTATTCTAAACCAACTCTATTACCTTCAAGAAGAGCAACGACAAAGAGTTGATAAGGACTGCCTACGATGCAATCTCAACGTTGAAGACTCCTACAAGTCTTTGACATGCTTTGGGCCAATACCTGTGGCCCTAAGTAATTCTATATAAAGAAGCTCCACGGCTTACAGAAAGGCTCTCTACACACAATTACTCAAATACAACAACAAAACAACTTTCAACCTAGTTGAACTCCTCGACCCAGTCGAATCACCTACGCTCCCAGGAGCTTCATTGCCGCTTCCCTGCTGAAGCAACGAGACACACACAATCAATCATACAAAATACAACTGCAAATCTTCAAGCATCCTCGAAACCTTAAGTTCTAAGTGCACCTCGCCTTAGATCTTAGAGCTCGTCTGGACTCGCATTTCTTTCCCAATTTGTTGCTCTGCTCACCCCGGCAGTGAGTATCGATTCACAGGTGACTAGATAGTTTGCTCGTAATTCCTCGCCCGCGAGGTGACACCGGAGCTCTATTTCGCCTGATTAGAAGTCAAGAACGCGCACCATTCTCGTTCCACGTCCGCGCGGTGGGACGCCCTGCAAACCTTAATTTACTTTTGGTAGCACAAGTTACCTCTCTACCCAGCTAAGGAAAGTGGCCAAAACACGGGTGTTTCTCTTCGTGGACTTTGCTTGACGAAGGAGGTAGTTATATAAAAGAAGTTTAAGTTTGAAGCTTCCATGAGAAACTTTAACAGGTCATAGAGAGGCCATATAGTTTCCTTGGAACTTGATGTGATTATTTATTTATTTCAGTGACTTATTCAAAGTTTTCTGAGATTAGCTTTGGATACAGGTGATTATTATGCGTATACAATTTTCAGTTGCAATATGCTAAAGCCACAACAAACCCACAAATCACACACAAGTCTTACAATGATGTTTAATGTTAATACACAGGTAGCCAATACTAAACAGGCCAAGGAAATGTGGTTTTTTACATATATTACAAGAGAAGGCTCTTTCATAGGGAAAAAAAAAAAACCCCACTTGAAAATTTCATTCATAAGAATCGTAAAATGTTGAGATATCATTCACACATCGGGAATATGAGACATTGTTTGTGAGTTAATAAGGGTTTAGACCACTTCATCCATTGTCAATTGATTTTGCATGTGAACCCCAAATTACTTTATCATAAAATAGGGTATTTATGGTAATATCAATCGCAGCGCTATGTAAGGTCATATTGGTTCGCTACCCCCTCCTCTTGGTATGAGAAGAGGTATTTATAGTGTTAACATACCTTCGCTTTTGGCAAGTAAAGAAGATACTGAATCAATGATATATTTCTTTAATCGAATCAATGAATCTTGACTGATTAATTTACTTGCTAATTTTAACATAATCAAATCAATCAATCTTAAGATTTAGATATGCCCAATAAGGTATAATTGATTTGGATTGAATATCCTGCTTTGATCAGGATCCTTAGTAAAGGGCTCGCCACCTCGCGGATATGAAAGGAAGGTGTGTGGAATCTTGACTTCCAAGCACGTGGGGAATTCTGGTGCCACCTCGCGGACAAGGAACCTTCGACTCAACCAAAATGTACATTTCCGTATGCATGCGAACTCTGCTGTCTAGCTCCTACGCGGAGCCATCTCGCCTCTCATTCATGTAAATCTACGCGCGCGGAGCCATCTCCTCACCTTTATGTAAATCTACGTGCGCGGAGCCATCTCGCCTCTCATTCATGTAAATCTACGCGCGCGGAGCCATCTCCTCACCTTTATGTAAATCTACGTGCGCGGAGCCATCTCGCCTCACTTTCATGTACATGCACGCCATCACTTGTAAACCCAGTTACTTTGGGCATATCCGACTTCTTTTAATCAATTTAATTTAATCGATATCTGATCATCGATCGACACTTAATAATTGATTTTGATCGGGATTTAAGGTTTTGTTGTCGCCTGACCATTTCCACGTTGCCACGTGTCATTTCTGACGGCTTTCCAACTTTGTCGATTCATGACCCACGTATGTAATTTGTCGGGTCTACGTGTTGCTTGAATTATTCAACGATTATTATCATCGTTAAATTTTATGTGTCTACACTTATTAAGTAGGGCATGATATGATAATATACCTAAAAACAAGAAACCCAAAATAGAGTTTAGGGTATAGGGTTAGGGTTTAGGGTTTAGAGTTTATGATTTAGGGTATAGGGATTATGGTTTAGGGTATAGGGTTTTAGATTTGAATGGAATAGAGAATCACTTCAGACAGCCACATGGTCCTACGGTAACACTGTAAAATTTCTTCATTTTACTCTAATAATCAGATATCTTATTTATATTATATTCTACCTTATGTATAGATCAGAGAATAAATTCTTTTCATCTAGATTTTTTCATAAAAATAAATAAAGGTACATGATTCTTGCAAATTGATTGCAAAATGTTAGTGTTAGAAGAAACTCATAATCGAGGTATTTAAGACAACATAAATTAAACTTATTTATTATGTTTATGTGTTATACTTGAATGGTGACAATTGTGTAAAATTTTAAAAAAATATGACATAATATGTATCATAATTGATATATTTTAGATGTCTATCAGAAATAAATTTTATATGGGTTTTATTTAAAACCACTCTTTAAAATTGGGTGTATATAGAAATTCCTTTTTTTTTTTTTTATCATTTGCCTCTTTAATTATTTTTTTTTCAAATTGAATAATACACAATAACAGTATTGAATGCCACTATAACCACTACCAAAAATAAAGCTTTAGGCAACGAAACATAAAAAACCGGGCGACGATTTTTTTTTCGTCGCCTAAGAGGGAACTTAGGCGACGAAAAAAAATCGTTGCCTAAGGAAAAAAAATCGTCGCCTAAGGTTCCACTTTAAGCGACGAAATCAAAAATCATCGCCTAAGGCTAAATTTCGTCGCCTAATATAGAAACTAGGGCGACGAAACAATATTTCGTCGCCTAAGATATTTATATCGTCGCCTAAGTTTTTATTCTTCGGCGACAACTATATTTTGTCGTCGCCTAAGTGTTTTTTAATCCTTAGGCGACGAAACTCAAATATATCGTCGCCCAAGATTCTTCTATATATTGCGAGGCCGGGGTAGAAGAATGAGAACTTTGAAAATTTGAAACATAAATTTCTCTAGTTCTTCAAATCATTCGGTGTTGTGGAAATCTGTCCATACATAGTTTGTGAAGCTACTCCCAGGTACGTACATGTGCATATATATATATATATATATATATTGATTTTCAGTTTTATTTGAGTTGAATTAATGATATATATATATATATATATATATGCATAGAGTTTGTTCCAAGCTGAGTAAGGGGCCGTTCTGTCATAGATATGGTTCACAGGTTTGTTTAACTGGATCTCAAGATCACAAACTGACCACTCTTCTCAGTGAAGGGGTCGATAGGGGTTCGCCTCCGTGACCACAAACGAGTCCTGCCTGGTTCCTGTAGGGGGTTCGGGAACACTGGAAGCAGTACGGGAGCGACAGTTCGGGTACCCCGAAAGAGTTCGAGTATCGGGAGTACGAGTGGCGGTGGCTTCTTGTCACGCAGTTCAACGACCCTCACAAACAGGTAATTCGTAAACAAATTTGAATATTTAATTAGTGAATTAATTATAATTGTATGTTTTTAAATATTTACTAACGATAAATTTTTTTTTTGAAGCACCTCGCCCGGGTGAACGCTGAGAACCGGCAACAGAACACGACCAACCATCATGCCGGTTCGAGGCCGTTTTCGGCCATCATGGACGACGTGCGGCGAGAGCGGCCAGAGGAGAACCCCTATGTGGGGACCTTTCAGAGGGCATATCCTCATTCTGAGGAGGATCTTGTAAGTTCCTTACCTTTTCTAATTTTCAATTTTAATTACATTTTATTAAATGTATATTAATATATTTTTTTAATATATCCAATTAGGCGAGGGTGAGGGAGGCGGAGCAAGAGGTCATGAGAGGCATGATGAACGACACATGGCCGGGCACGGCAGAGGATGACATGTCAGATGCCATGTCCAGGATCGACACTTCAGATCCTACCGTTGGGGCGCGGATTATGGCCACTGCCTTCCCGCAGCGTTCCAACAGCTACTACTGTCGGGGTATGGGAGGCACTGGAAAGGGGATCCTGAAGACGACGTCAGGATTTCAGCGCAAGGGAGCCGCCGGAGCCTCAAGCAGCAACAGCCAGACCACTCGGCTACAGGATCAGGTCGAATGTCTACAGTCTGAGCTGGAAGCCCAAAGAGCGAGGGAGATAGCCATGGCGGAATCATATGCGGCTTCCGCGGCTGCGCATACGGAGCGGGTGAATGAAGTCACCAATGCCAACCAGGCGGCTATGGGACGGTGGATGACTACCTGCATCGCTGCACATGCGGCCGGACTTGATTTTCCGCCCATGCCTACGCCTATACCATTACCTCAGTGGCCCCAGCCTCAGCAGCAGCCTCCTCAGCTTGACCAGCCGCTGCCTCAGCCTCAGGACCCTCCGAACGGGAATGATGAGTTAGATTTCGAGTTTCTCCGTAGGCAGATGGACTGAATTTTTGTAATAAATTATTTATAAATTTATAAATTTGTGTTATTTTTAATTAAATTTTAGTATTAGAAAAATTTAAAGAAATGCCGAAAAAAAATTCCAGCAAAAATTAAAAAAACATTATTTATATATTTAAAAAAATTATTTAAATATTTTTTTTTAAAATTTAAATATATCTTAGGCGACGAAATTTCTAAATCGTCGGTCAAGGACTTACCATATAAGACGACGAAAAAAAATTATCGTCACCTAAGATGTAGTGATCTTAGGCGACAAAATATTTAGTTTCGTCGCTCCAGGTTTTAAGATCTTAAGCGACGATTTTATTTTCTCGTCGGTTAAGGTGTTAAATCTTAGGCGACGAATATTGTTGGGCGACGAGAAAGTTGTCTTCGCCTAATATATAGGTCTTAGGCGACGAAATTCGTGTCGTCGCCTAAGAATTAACTCTTAGGCGACGATGGACTGAATTTTGGTCGCCCAAGTTCTTCACCGACGCACATCTGTCGACGACTTTATGGGCGACGACATGTCGTCGCCTAAGTACTTAGGCGACGAATTTATGTAACAGGGCGACGATTTTTTTTCGTCGCCCAAGAAGTCTATTCTGGTAGTGAACAGTATGAATTGGGATGTTATTATGTGTGCATTGGGATGTTATTATGTTGTATTGAATGCCACTATAACAGTATGAATTGTAATACAGATAAAAAAATCCGTATCGAGCACTTCACAAATCATTTTCTGTACTCGCAATTTATTTGGGCATGTTGAGGAGAAAACAGATCGAACTCACAAAGTGCACCTAATGGATTATGAAATTTGAGTTTGATTTTGGATAATAGATGATACTGCAGCTTTGTTTTTGTTGCAGTTATCTGAATGATGTGATGTCATTTGAGATTGAAGCATTCTATATACCTGAAGCACATTGTCCAAGCCTTAATCAGTACGTTTCCTGGTCTTTGCTAGTTTCTGTCTATAGGCCCTTCAAGTTCTGAAAACAAAGCTGCATTTAACATATTTAACAAACTTAGGATAACTGAACAGTAATCCAGGATTGTGCATGTAAACTACTATTGTGGGAAGAACATTCCAGACGTGCTAAGTAGCAATTAGCAAGAAAGCAATCAAGAATATTGGAAAAGTCTCACCTAGTATAAAATGTCAAACTGCTCTGAAGGATATCTGTTCTAACTTATCAAATGCGAACATATATAATCGTTTAAAGAATCCAAAGTCATACTTGATACAAACTGGCCACGTTGATAGCCGGCAAGGTGGAGTGCTCAATAAGAGAGAGCAATTAAAAATTAGAAGACACTTGATATATAGCAAATTACGCGTCAATAGTCTAGCTAGGTCAAAGTGTATGCATTTCATCTAATTGTACATATGCAGATTGGATGAGACTTGAGCAATTCCAACAAACAGCCAAAGTCTAGCTTGGTTGTTTTCCAGAGATTTTTTGCTGACAGAATCGAGTTCATGGAACTGAAATGGATTACCGCAGTTCTTGTATGAGCTGTCAGATCTTATCAGAAAGATCCATTAATGATTTGTATGTACTTCTGCAGTTCTGCCTCTATGTGTTTCAACTTTCAGTATAAAAACTTATAATCATACTTGGTTTATTTTTGGAAATACCACTTGAACATTCTCTCTTCTTTACAGAATATCAAACATACCGACAGAAGGCCGATATGGCCTTATCTGCAACAAACTTCCTGATTGGAAAACTAGTGACAATTGTTCAGAACGAAGGAACCACCATAGCCAGTGTTCGTGATGAAGTTGATAAAATTAAGCTGGAGCTTCTAAGCATGAAAGCTTTCCTTGAGGACGCGGAGGCCGAAGAAGCACAAACAGAAGGACAGAAAGTGTGGGTTGCAAGCATCAGAGACTTGGCCTATGACGTTGAAGATATCATTGATGAGTTCATGTATCACATGTATGAGAAGCAAAGTGGGGGTCGGATTTTCAGGACAAAAACCCAAAAAACCAAACCCCTTTTAAAATAAACTCATGCTCATATTTCATTTTAATTTACACCCAACCATATTATTGAACCTGCCTTATATGTTTTATTTTTATTTTTGGAATTTGTATCCCTCTTTTCCTTGACTCTTTTGCCCTTCCGTTTTTTTTGTTTTTTCTTAAGAAGATTTTTCCCTTCTGATTGAATGAAAAGACATTCCCTAAATGTGGTTCTTGACTTTCTTCTATTTTATAGGGTTAGGGTTTAGACTAGGGTTTAGGGTTTAGGGATTAGGGATTAGGGTTTAGGGTTTAGACTAGGGTTTAGGGTTTGTGGAACCGGGTTTAGGATTTAGGGATTAGGGTTTAGACTAGGGTTTAGGGTTTAGACTAGGGTTTGTGGAACCGGGTTAGGGTTTAGGGTTTAGACTAGGGTTTAGGGTTTAGGGTTTGGGCGTAGTCTGTGGAACCGGGTTTTCAGCTGCCGGGTAATTATGTTTAATGAGTCGGCCAAACAGCTTGTTAATTGGCATTTCAGCAATTTCCTTCAACAACAAGTTTTATTGTTTAGATAAATAATATTAATATTTTTACTAAATCAACCTAATTAATAAGTTGGGTGTATTTCAAAAGAGTATAACATGTGGGTGTAATTTAAAATAGGTCTATGATTTTGGGTGTAACATCAAATTCCCCTAAAATTAAGCCGGAGTTTCTAAGCATGAAAGCTTTCCTTGAGGACGCGGAGGCCGAAAAAGCACAAACAGAAGGACAGAAAGTGTGGGTTGCAAGCATCAGAGACTTGGCCTATGACGTTGAAGATATCATTGATGAGTTCATGTATCACATGTATGAGAAGCAAAGTGGGGGTCGGATTTCCAGGGGTCTATACAAAACCATTTATGCTCCAAATAGCCTCTGGTTTAGGCGCAAAATTGCAAAGAAGTTGCACAAAATCACTGAAACAATCAAAGCCATTCCTGAGAGGAATCAAAGATATGGTTTTGGACTTGCTAGAAGAACAAGTACAACTGAAGATACTTACAAATGGGTGCAGAACCAAGTGAAGTCTTCCTTTCTCATTACAGAAGACGAACTTGTGGGGATTGAAGACAAGAAGCAGATTCTAATGGGATGGCAAATGGATGAAGAGCAACACCAGACCGTGATATCCGTGGTTGGGATGGGAGGATCTGGAAAGACAACTCTGGTTGCCAAGACCTATACCAACGAAAGGGTAAAGAGACATTTCAACTGTTATGCGTGGATTACAGTTTCTCAAATTTATGTTATTGCAGACTTGTTACGAAGTTTAATCAAGGGAATCCACAAATCAAGGAAGGAAGATATTCCTGCAAACTTGAATGCCATGAGCCGCACAGAATTACAAGATACTCTGGTTAACTATTTAGAGTCCAAACGGTACTTGGTTGTTCTAGATGATATGTGGGATGTCAAAGTCTGGAAAGAGGTAAGGGCATCACTTCTTGATAAAGGACTTGGAAGTCGAATCATAATTACAACCCGAAAAGAAGACATAGCATCTAGTTCTTTTGGAGTTGAAAGCCATGTTCACCATATTCAACCCCTCCAAAAGATTGATGCATGGGAGCTCTTCAGAAGGAAAGCATTCTCAGCTAATCATGACAAAGCTTGTCCACCCGAGCTTGGCCTATTGGCTCGAGAACTTGTGGGAAAGTGTGAAGGCCTTCCTCTGGCTGTCGTGGCTTTAGGCGGCCTAATGTCGTCAAAGAAGTAACCAGATCAATGGCACAGAGTCTGCAAGAGTTTAAATTGGCATTTAAATAACAATCTATTGCTTGATCCTGTGAAAAGCCTCCTGTTGCTCAGTTTCAATGATTTGCCATCTCAATTGAAGCATTGCTTCCTTTATTGTTCTCTTTTCCCGGAAGATTATTTAGTTCAAAGAAAAAGGCTTATTAGATTGTGGATAGCTGAAGGATTTGTTGAGCATGCGAAAGACGTCACACCAGAAGAAGTTGCAGATGGCTATCTTTTGGAACTTTGCTTCCGTAGCATGTTACAAGTTGTCGAGAGAAATGAAACAGGAAGGCCGAGACAAGTTAAGATGCATGTTCTTATGCGAGAGCTTGCTTTGTCCACATCCGAAAAGGAAAAGTTTGGTCACGTACACGACAAGAGAGAAGTAATGGAAGACATCTCAAGCCGTCGCTTGTCAATTCAAATGACGAGTAATGAAGGAGAAACTAAATCCTGGCCGGGTATGTCAAAGATTCGTTCTCTTCTTGTATTTTCCAACAACATGTCCTCATCGTGTTTCTCAAATGCACTGCTTTCTAGATTCAAATTGTTGAGGAGTCTAGACTTGGAGGGTGTCCAGATTGATAAACTGCCGGATGCAGTTGTTTACTTGTTCAACTTGAGATATTTAAATTTAAGGGGCTCTCTAATCAAAGAACTTCCAGAGGCCATAGGGTGTCTACAAAACCTTCAATTTCTGAACATCAAGATAGAGGCACTTCCACAAGGAATCACAAAATTGCTCAACCTGCGCCATCTAATTATGTATCGCTACACTGGACAGTTTCTGGACTTCAAATTTTTGAGTGGGACAATAGCGCCATCAAATATTTGTAAGTTGCAGAAATTGCAATGTCTAATGACTATTGAATCAGAGAAGGACACTATTAGACTTATCGGCAGCCTGACTCAACTTATGAGCGCGGGTATATCGAATGTGAAAGAAAAAGATGAGACTGACCTTTGGCTCTCAATCAACAAGTTGACTCTGCTTCAAAATCTGGAGTTACTGGCATGTAATGAAGAGGAAATTCTTCCGGTGAATGCAAAATGTCCACCTCTCCCGCACCTTCGAAAGCTTCTTTTGAGTGGCAGACTGCAAAACGTAGTATTACCTTGGTTTTCTTCACTGCATAGCCTCACAACTCTGCAGCTGCATTGGTCAAGGCTTGAACAGGATTTGCTACCTCACATTGAAGCACTGCCCAGTCTAACAAATATCACCCTTAGTAATGCATATGTTGGGCAACAGTTGTGTTTCCGCCGCAGAGGCTTTGTAAAGCTGGAGATGTTGGAGTTGTTGAATTTTGCCTCGTTGAAAAAGATAACTATAGAAGAAGGGGCCATGCCTAATCTCCGGTTCCTTGCGCTTCAAAACTGCATGGGATTGAAATCAGTTCCGCTGGGCGTTGAGAACCTTTCTAATCTACAAACTTTGGGCCTGAGAATTGTTCCAACAGAAATTATTAATCCCATTCGGAAAAGAGGTGTGGATCGCTCTAAGGTACAACACATCCCTGAGATCAGACATTATTTCCAACAGTCATCCAAGCTGGTCTACGAAAACTTGGCCTAGAATTGTTTTCTCCCACAAGGTATATATTTAGCCTTTTATCATATTATATATACAAGACATGGAACACATCATTGAGAACTAAATGTGTTAGTGCTCCGAGCCTGCGTATATTGTGCAATGAAAGAAAGATTTACCATATATTTGTTTTCTCTCTTGTTGTACCTTTTGCAGAATCGATCAAGTCTGACAAGTATATATTGGAGATTTAACCCAATTTGATGGGGAATCCCTTAAAGATGCAAGGATGGATCTCGGTTTATCATTTGCCTCGTTTAAAAATAAAATAAAATTGAAATAAATACAGTGGTTCTGTTAGGGTTTAGGAATGAGCTTGGATCTAAATCCGAACCCCTAAAAAGTCAGGTTTCAAATTGGGTTCTTAGGCCTGATTTCGATCTCACTGTGGCTTAAGTCGTGGCGTTTGGATAACTTGGCAGATTAAGCAAACTAGCAGTAGGCTGCTGCTAGATGAATTAATGAAGCTTGGAGTACCGCAATTTAGTGCCAATTGCCTCCGATTTTTATATTTATTTGGTATTTTGTTTTGTATATAGTTTAATCATCTGCTAAGTTCATATGAATAAGTGAGCAAACACTACCAGGACAAGTACTTTAGCCGACGAAAAATTTTCGTCGGCCTGTTAAAAAAATTCGTCGGCTAAGATCTTAGCCGACAAACCTTCGTCGGCTATAGTGTCGTCGGGAAAGGATCGTCTGGGATAACTTTAGCCGACGACACAAAAAATTTCGTCAGCTAAAGTATGGACTATAACCGACGAAATAATGTCGTCGGCTATAGTCCATACTTTAGCCGACGAAATAATGTCGTCTGCTATAGTCTGGACTTTAGCCGACGACATTATTTCGTCGGCTATAGTCCATATCTTAGCCGACGAATTTTTTGTCGTCGGTTATCTTCCAAACTTTAGCCGACGAATAATTTAAAATATTTGTCGGCTAAATGTTGTAATAAAAAAATAAAAAAAACCTATGGCCGACGAAATATAGTATATTTCGTCGGCTTTATAGGGATTTAGCCGACGAAATATGCTTCAATTCGTCGGCTAAAACTTATTTAAAAAAAAAAACTTTAGCCGACGAATTAAGGCTTTTTTCGTGGGCTATAAGTCCATTCCAGTAAAAAAAAAACCCCCGAAATTTCTGAATTACCATTCCAAGCAAGCTGCAAAATACACCAATAAAATTCCATATAACCAACAACAAACACATAAAAGTATATTTCAACTACATAAAAGTATCAATTACATAAAAGTATCAAACACATAAAAGTATATATCAACTACATAAATTCTATATCGTCTAAATTAATATCCTCTTCTGGGGGCTGCTGCAGAGGTTGCGGCGGCTGGGGTAGCGGCATGGGCGGAGGCATGGGCGGAGGCGGAAGTCCGTCAATCTGGGCAGCTGTAAACTCCTGCATGTACTGGAACATCTGCTGCTGCTGGGCCTGCTGGATGGCATGTATCTCGGCAACATAGGCTGCCTGCGCGGCATTAAAGGCTGTCTGCGAGGCAATATAGACTGCCAGCGAGGCAGCCTGAGCAGCTTGCTGTTCTCGTAGTCTCTGAACTTCCGACTCTAACCGAGCCGTCCTGTTGATCGTGGACTTGGTCCTGCTGCTGGTCGAGGTTGCCTTTCGTTAAAATCCTGGAGTGGTCTTCAGGACCCCCTCGCCTCTCTTTCCTAGACCCCGGTAGTAGAAGTTGTTTGCTCTCGATGGGAAGGCTGTGCCCATGATCCTCGCCCCAATCGTCAGATCCGAAGTGTCGATCCGGGACATGGCTTCAGACATCTCTTCATCACGAATTCGCACCGAACGACCCGCTTTAAAATTATTAAGGTGAATGGTAGAGGAGTTAGGAATACCTATTGCGTTGGGCTCTTGATACGCAACATCCTCTTCCTCGTCTCGGCCTCTCCAAGTGTAGCCGCCCGGTAAATGTTTCGAGGGTGCACAAGGTTGACTACTTTCCACGCGTCACCCTTAGCAAGATCATCAAGATAAAACACTTGTTTTACCGATGTGGCAAAAACGAACGGGTCATCTTCGTAAGAACTTGTAGCAATGTTCACCGATAATATTCCGTACTAATCGGTCTTCATGCTCTGTGGCCTAGTATCAAACCATCTACACTTGAAGAGGTGCACTGTCATGCCTTGCCCATAAACGAGTTCCACCACTGAATGGAGAACACCGTAATAGTCAACTCCATTTCGCCCACCATGTGCCATGACCCCAGAATTCTGTGTTCTCCTTCTGTTGTCTCTTTGTTCGCATATAAATTGCATGCCATTCACCTTGCACATCGGATAAACTCTTGAGACTATCGGCTTCATCGCTAGAAGTCTTAGTTCGTGCGACCAATTTGGGTGACCATCAAATTGAATATGGTTCATCTGCAACCAACCATCTCAACTGTAAATATGGATAATTATGCAATAAACATAAACCCGTACAGAAAAATTAAATTATGTACCCAACCGCCAAAATAATCTGCGAACTCCCTGTTGTGGTACTCGAGATCACCTTGAATGTCTGGACAATATAGATGGATGTCTTTCCAGTATTCAACTTCTGGACAGTTAATCAATACCCACCAGTGGGCAATGACTAGCTCATGTGGTTGCAACTTGTAGGAGTCTGGCAAAATTCCATACACTTTAACATCACTAGAGACTATGGAAAGATTGAACTTCGGTACATCTACCGGCATGGTTTGCGGAGTTTCCTTCAACGCTCCTAAATACAACTTCATGTAGGTGACGCACTCGTGCGCAATATATGCTTCAGCTATACATCCTTCAGGAGCGGATTTATTAGCCACATAATCTTTGTAGTCTCCAAGTTGCCTGTAAATCAAGTTGCAAAATGTTATGATTATTGAACATGTATATATATTGAGGAATTCAGGTGTAAAAAATGTAGCTTTCCATGGGATACATCCAAGTGTAGTGTACTGGACCGGTAAGCAACAATTGCTAGGGAAGATGGATCATTAGGTGAGGCATGATGTCAAAAAAATTTGGAGGAAATATCCTCTCAAATTTACACATGATATAAATGATGTCCTCTTGCATTTCCCGGAGGTTAGATTTTTTCACTTCCCATGTGCATAACTTCTGGAAAAATCTTGCCAACGCTACTAACGGCTCCACCACCTGACGGGGAAGGAACGGTCGAATGAAAACAGGCAAGAGACGTTGTAGCAGGATATGACAGTCATGACTCTTCAACCTGTACATCTTATTATCCCGAAAGTTCACACACCGGGCTATATTTCCTGCATAGCCTGAAGGATACTTCACACAACTCATCCACCTGAAAATTAGGTTCTTCCGGTCAGGTTTCACGGTGTAAGGAGCTTGAGGCATTTTTTTCTTCCCTTCTTTCAACCACAAATGTTTTCTTAGTACGCATTTTTTTAGATCAATGCGTGCCTTAGGACCGTCTTTCGTCTTCCCCTCCAAGTTCAGCACTGTGCCCACCACACTGTCGCACACATTCTTTTCTATGTGCATCACATCTAGGTAGTGTCTGATCAACAACTTACTCTAGTATGGGAGTTCTCAGAATATGCTCTTATGTTTCCAGAATTTGTACCTGTCGGGTCTTTCAGGTATTGCCGCCACAATGTTGGGATGATTGCTGAGCTGCCCAAAATCGTACTCATTAAGCACTGCTAAAATTTCTTCCCCCGTCCATCTTCTGGGAGGCACATCGTGTTCTACGGTCCCATCAAATTCCTTGTCATCGAACCGCCATTCGTGATCATATGGAAGGAAAGCACGGTGACCCAATTTGCATATCTTGTTGCAATGACTGCTGCTCCCTTCATCGTTAAGGCACTCTGGACAAGCCTTGTATCCCCTAACAACGTTGCCCGACAATATCCCACGGGCAGGAAAATCACTGATGGTACCAACAACCATGACATGCATCTGGAACATCTCGTGCGTGTACTTGTCATAAGTGGGATGACCAACGTCCCACAAAAATTTAAGCTCTTCAATCAAAGGTCTCAAATACACATCGAGACACTTCCCCGGATAACCGGGCCCCAGAATCAACAAACTCAACATATTGTATTCCTTCTTCATGGACATCCATGGGGGAAGGTTGTACGGTACCAAAATCACCGGCCATACACTGTATTGAAGACTCATGTTGCCAAAAGGGTTGAACCCGTCGGATGAGAGCCCGAGCCTCACATTTCGGACCTCTGACGCAAAATGAGGAAACTTCCTGTCTATATGCTTCCAAGCCTCCCCGTCAGCAGGGTGTATAAGAGTATCTTCGTCATGCAATTCCCTATCAGCGTGCCATCTCATAGCTTCGGCCGTGTGTGAAGACATGTACAACCACTCCAACCTATCCCTCAAAGGGAAATACCGAAGTACCTTTACAGGTTTCCTGTTGCCTGCAGGAGTCAGCTTATATCTGTCAGTGTGACATACCGGACATGCGTCAAGGCCACCAAGGTCATTCCCTTCTGGATCTTTACCCCAAAAGAGAACGCAGTCATATTTGCATGCATGGATCTTGATGTAGGAAAGCCTAAGATCTTTCAGGATACATCGGACCTTACGATGAGTGGTAGGAAGACGATGACCGTTGGGCAGCATCGAAGCAGTGTACTGTAGATACTCATCAACAGCCTTCACGGTCGATTTTGTTTCAAATTTAATCTTCATTACGTCCATCACACTTTCAAGAACGGTATTCTGACAACCGGGGTACACAGGGGTCTGTTGGAAAGCAAGCAGTTTGTTGTACTTTTCAATACCAGTAGTGTTCACAGCTCTAGGGAAGGGCTGCACCGGGTCAGGCATATACTGTCCTTGAGCGCATACACCGCTCTCATAAGGAAACATGTCGTTGATGAATGCCATTGTTGGATCGTTGGATGTACTAGTACTGCCCGTCTCAAAAAATTGGCCATGATCATGCGGACCCCCTGATGATGTTTCACCGTGATATAACCAACATCTGTACTTCTCCCAAAATCAGTTGCTGCCATACTTTGTCAATGGGAAATCGATGCATATCGCTGCGACACTGACATTTCGTGCACGGGCAATAGAAAATTGTATTCTCGTTAGCATTAGCCAGCGCATGTTCTATAAAACTCATAACTCATGCACCGTATCTTTTGTCCAATTTTGGAAGCGAAATCCAACTCTTATCCATATCCTGAAAATATAACAAAATATATATATATATATATATATATTTATAACGCTGCTAGCTAATTATTAATGAAATTTCATGCCATATATAAAATCTCAATTCATTTAGTATATATTCTACGTACTACAACTAATTAATAACAAATTAATTAACACACACACACACATATATATATATATATAAATATACTTAATAATTACAGAACAATATTATACATACATATATATATATATATATATATCTACATCATCACAAAATCATCATTGTGGTATATACCATCAACACAATATTATAAATTATTTAACGGAGTAAATGCTTGTGACACCCTGTAGTTTACACCTAAAATCAATTTTGTCCCTCACTTTTTTTTTAAAACTGGTATACCCCTGTACTTTGAATTCTCGACTGATTTACCCTTTTCCCAGCTGGTTATGACTGTGACATGCTCATTAACAATGCTTGTGAGAGCTTCAATGGTTGGGTTTTAAGAGCAAGGTCTAAGCCCCCTATTACTATGCTAGAACAGATAAGAGTGAAGGGTTATTTAGACTGTTAATGAGCATGTCACAGTCATAACCAGCTGGGAAAAGGGCAAATCAGTCGAGAATTCAAAGTATAGGGGTATACCAGTTTAAAAAAAAAGTGAGGGACAAAACTGATTTTAGGTGTAAACTATAGGGTGTCACAAGTATTTACTCCCTTACTTAACATATATATATATATATATATATATCTACTACTTAATTATAAACAACTTCATATATATTATATCAAATCATCAACCAAATCGATCAACATATATGTATATATATACATCCAACATACTCAAAATCAATTAACTCGATCACAATCAAAATCATATATCAACATCATCACAAAATCATCATGAACTCATATATATCATCAACAACTTCATACCATATCAACACAATAATATTATAAATTAATTAACATATATATATATATATATCTACTATTTATTAACAACAAATTAATTCATATATATTATCAATTCAAATCATCAACCAAATCGATCAACACACACATATATATATATATATATATATCCAACGTACTCAAAATTAATCAATTCAATCACAATCAAAATCAATAAACTCAATTAATCACACTTCAAATCGATCAACTCAAATAAAACTCAATTAGTCAACATATATATACATATACGTACCTATATATGGCTCCACAAACTGATTATGGACAGATTTCGACAACACCCAAACTTTTTCTCCCCTTTTTTCTTCTCCCGTTTTTTTCTTCAGATGAACTGCTGCTGCCCAGATCCTCAAATATAAAGCACTTTAGCAGACGACTATTAATTTCGTCGGCTAAACTTTTAAATATTTCGTCGGCCATAGTTTGTGAACTTTAGCCGACGAAGTAAATTCTTTAGCCGACGAAAAGTTTTTTTCGTCGGCTAAAGTTTACCATAGCCGACGAAAATTTAGCTTAGCCGACGAAAGAAAATTTCGTCGGCTAAAGTCCACTTTAGCCGACGAAAAAATACTTCGTCGGCCTGGTTTTTTTTTTCGTCGGTTAAAGACTTTCTTCTAGTAGTGAAACTGTCTAATATAATGATGTTTTGTTGCCATTCTGGCCTGATTTATCAATGAAATATTTTCTTTAAAAAAAAAACTGACTCTTAGAAGATGCAAATATGCTCAGAGAGAATAAATGGGAGTACGAAAAAGGCAACGGCCCAAGTGTTGTATGTTTTCATGAGGTGAAAGTTGAATACAACGAGATAGAGAGAAGTAATATTGGAAGACATTTTAACCGGTTGCTTGGCGATTCAGAAAATGGAAGGAGAAAATCAAGACATGGCCGGGTATGTTAAAGATTCATTCTCTTCTTGTATTTGTAATATTCTGAAATTTCAGTTTTCTATTCTTAAAAGAAAAATTATTTTTCGAGCTATTTTTATTTCGATTTCTATTATTCTTTCAATTCTTTGTGGCTTTTGAAAATTATTTTAATTTTTAGTTTGTCAAAAATTTTCTTACGAGTTCGTAGGATTTTACGGAGTATCGTTTGTATATCGGAACTATTTTTAATGATTTTTAAAAATTTAGTATTATTCAAAAATTAATTAAAATTATATTTTTAGGTCGGCTTGATCTGGACCGTTGATCTTTAGACCGTTTAATCTGAGCCAGTGGATTGGAGTCAACATATATGTCGGATTGGATCTGCTCAACCCAGACCCGACGTCGTCGTTTTGCAGCAGCGGAGCTGCGATTGCTCCGGCCACCTCTCGACGTCCAATTTGTGGCCACAGGTCCGTCTCGTCGTCCCAGACCTCCCTGTGATTCCAGTTTGAAGAGTGGAGCTCCGGTGAGAGAGAAAAGGAGGAGAGAAGGCGATTGTGTTTCCGATCAGGTTTCCGATCCCGGTCACGCCGGCAAGCAAAGCTGGTATGGATAGCTTCGTCTTGATTCCAGGAACCTTTCTATGATTTTGTTTTTCGAAGATAAGCTCGGAGGAGGGAGAATCGAAGAGGAGAAGTTTTGGGATTTTCCGGCGAGAGTTCGACGGATTCCGATGAGCTCTATGTTCAACTCAGGAAATTGAGAATTGGAGTAGTTTGATTATCGGAAGGTTTCTGTACAAGTTTGCTCTGCTGTTCTTGGATAGGTTTAGGATTTTGGCCAGTACTCTATGTAATTGAGTTGTTGTTAATGTTTGAATTCATGAAATGGAGGAGTAAGGGTTTGATGGATGATTGCTATAGAGATGGAGATGTGTAAGAAATGAATAAGTGATGCCTGACGGTGGATTGACACTTTGAGATATTGGAAGTGTTGGGTGCCCATAGTGATTTGTGGTTGGAAAGGTGTCCTTAGTAAATTTCAGAATTAGATCATGCTGATTTGAAGTGATCTGTCAATATTCACGGAATGAGGATTCGGTACAAGGATTGAATGCGAGTAGCTGGATTGCAGGAGCAGAAGGATAAAGATTTCAGAATGCGTGTCGCAGTTCAAGAACTAACATTCAGATTCCAAGTAGGGTCTTTCTCGGGGAATCTTTTTATAAATTGATAATTAGATTTAATTTAAATCGGTGAATTATATGTCATTGAGTGATTAACTCCTGGTTGTTATCGTTTTTGATAAAAACATGTGTAGTCGGTGATTTGTCTGATCGATGTTGTCGCTTTCCTGAAAAGCATGTGTTCAATATTGAAATGTGAGTAGTGATATTTAATTGTTATGCATAAATAATGCATTGTGAGGAATTGTAAGGATAGTGAGAATGATGATTGTGGAGATGAGAATGAAAATAATAGAATAGATACATTTTACGTAGTTGAGTTTCCTCATGGATTGTCCAAGATCCAGGCTAGCCCACACGTGCACAAATTCAGGGAAAATATGTCATTTCGACGACGGACATCGATAAAACGATCTTATCAGATTTCGGGTTTGGAGACCATGAGTATAACAAGATAACTAACAAAAGAGGTACAAGTGGTGGGATATTACTGATTGTTAGATCATATATTTATGGCAATATATCAATCGCAGCGCTATGGAAATCTTCATCCAATTCCTCTTCTTGCTCCTTGGACGAATTTGTCTTTAGTCCACTGACATCACCTGTAGGAAGTTTCCTGGAGAGTCTGATAACCTGCAGTCATTTCAGTGTAGTGAAACAACTGTGAAACCAAACATATTTGCAGAAAAGCAAAACCATTCAAATCTAAGATTGTCATACAAACCCCCATTCAAATCTAGGTTTAATCTAACATCCCTATATCATATGCGTAGACTAATAAAGGTAGAGAAGCAAGCATATGCATTACCATGTGATCAAGATGAGAAACTGCGCTTGACTGAGCAAGTCGTTTGTTTTCTTGTTCAACATGAGATATTTAAATTTGAGAGGCACCCTAATCAAGGAACTTCCAGAGTCCATTATCTGCATAACTTATTGACAAAACAAGTATTTTTAGTGCGGAGAAAGAGAGAGTACACAACAATGGAAACTAAATTTGTCCAATTAAATTCAATGAAAGAAAGATTTACCAGATATTGTTTTTTTGTTCTCTTGTTATACTTTTTGCAGAATCAATCGAGTCGAAGAAGTATATTGAAGAAGATTTGACACCGTTTGATGAAGAATCCTTTGATCTTTACATGTGGGAAGATGTAAGGCGGTCTCAACTTATCCTTTCTGTACGCGGTTTGATCACTTGATGAATAAAACACAAGACTGTTTCTGATGTTGTACTTCGTATTAGTGAAATATTGTATGTGTGCATTGACTTGTAATAATGTTGGATTGAATGCCACTTTACCGGTTTGCATTGTAATAAAAACTCGGTATCCATATCGAGCACTTTTGAATATCATCCTCTGCACTTGCAATTTATTTTGGAACTTCTTCAGTAGAACAACACAACACAACATACAAATTGCACCTAATAGTGTTGTTGTTGTTTTTTGGTAACATATGTAGGCAATGGTTGCATAGAGAATGGCTGCTATGACAGTGGCTGCATTGGGTGTAGCAAAAAAGAAATATTGGAAAAGTTTTAACAAGTTTCATATGTTCACTGCTCATTATTCTAAGGAGTCACGTGCCAGCATCATTAAGCCATTACTTAAAGTCCATAATTAATCGTACTTAGTCTATGCCTTCCCCAGGTAAATGGTGGGAAGGGGTTAGGGCGGACCTAAATAATGCTTAGCAAATTACAAGTTAAGGATTCATTTGTTGATGACAGAATCCAGTTCTTCATTGATATGAAACAGAACGTTCAGATCTTATCAAAAAGATCCATCAACACTAGTTGGTACGTTGTTCTACATCTATCATTTCTGTACAAATTGTATTATTAATTTCAATATCAGTTTAGTCTTTTCTGAAATACTTGTTAAGTTATTAACTTATTATCATCACTGGTTTCGTTTTGGAAATACCAAGATCTACTTGATGCTTTGGACAGGGGAAGGAGACTGATCAAAGATAGCAAGTTACGCGTTACATGTCTTGATCAAGTAGATCTGCACTAGCACTTTCATTTCAACAAAGACGGTGACCATGTCTTGTTCTTGAGTTCTTGACTTCATGGATTTGCCCCAGATCATCATTGCAGTTCTTCAGTGAGCTTTCAGATCCATCAACACTTGGTACGTCGTTCTGCATCTATCATTATTGCATTATTTCAGCAACAGTTCAGTCTTTTTGGATTACTTTACGTACTCAGTTTAGTTTTAGAAATACTTGAACCTTCTCTCTATTGGAAGCAGACCCTCTCTATACCTACAACGACTCTCCAAACATATACAGAAGAAAAGATGTAGTTGAGAAAGATAGAAAGATATTGAGATGAACATAAAGCAGACCATGTAGCTATTCTGATAGATTTCTATTTTAACACACAAAAAAACAATATATGCTTAGGCTTATATTCCTAAGTAGACATGTAAATGGACCGGATCCGTGGTTTTTAAACGGGTTTGGATCCAAAATTTGACCTGTTGATCCGTTAAGAACCCGGATAAGTTAATAAGACCCGGATCCGTTAATCCGTTTATTAAACGGATCGGATACGGATCGAGGTTGATCCGATATATTAATTAAGAACTCGGATCCGTTTTAAAATAATTAAATAATATTTTTATAAATATAATATTACTAATAAATATTAAATAATATAATAATTATTTAGATAACCTAAACGTCTAAATTACGTCTAAAGTATGATTTGATGAAGTTGAAGGTTACTGATGCCTATGTTTTTTTTATGCTCTTTGCTAAAAACTTTGGAGGTTTAGTATTTTGATTATGGGTCTAGATTTTACACAAATTTTGACACAACGTATCAGTAATTAGATTTTAAAATGTTTAACGGTTAAAATTTATTGTTAAAATGATGTCAACACAAGATAAAGTGATGTGGAAATGACATGGAATTACATAATTTTAATCTAAAACTAATCTTACATCAGTATAAGAGAAAACAAAATTAAAATTTGAAAAGCAATAGAAAGGAGAGAAGGAGATTTTTTTGGGGTGTTGCTATAGTTTAGGTTTTGGGTTTTATTTATTTATTTTAAAAGTAACAATTGATGATGTTGCATGTCGGAGGGTGACATAACGTGTCGGTCAAAACGTTGAGACATTTCAGAAAAGTCAACATTTTCCGACACGCCACGTGGCGTGTCGGATACGTGTTCGGGCGTGTCAGACATTCCAACACTATACTGGTATGAAGTGTCGGTGCAACATAAAACCAAACCCTTTGACTATATTTATAATTCAACTTTTGATGTAAACCTTTATTTTGTTATAATATTTCATTAGTGTTTTATGAAAAATTATATATGATAAAATTAAGAAATTATTAACTTAAAATTTGAAAATATTTATTATTAGAAACGAATCGGATTAACGGATCGGGTATCCGTTAACCTGCCGGATCTGGATTTGAATCGAGTGATCCTACGGGTAATGGTTCGGAACCGGATTTAAAATTTCTATTACGGATCAAGATCCGGATTTAAGTCGATTCGCTCCAGAACCGGGTTCATTTACATGTCTATTCCTAAGACTTGAAGATGCTGCTGAAACAAACTAAATCACATAAACGCTAGAAGTTTAGGGTTTAGATGTTTCTCAGCCACAAAGCACATAAACAAAGGTCAAAGAACTATATAATACAAAAGTCTTTGACCATATAACTTAACAAGAAAGTAAAGAAATAAGACATTAATTCTAACACTCTCTTCTTTACAGATAGATCGAGTATGGCCTCGTCTGTAACGGACCTCTTAATTGGAAAACTTGTGACGATTCTAGAGAACGAAGGAACAGCTATAGCCGGTGTCCGTGATGAAGTTGATAAGATTAAGGAGGAGTTTCTAAGCATGAAAGCTTTCCTAAAGGATGCGGAGGCCAACAAACCAAAAACTGAAGGAGAGCAGTTGTGGGTTGGTAGAATCAGAGACTTAGCCCATGATGTTGAAGATATCGTCGATGAATTCTTGTATCACATGTATGGGCAGAAGCAAAGTGGGGGTCGACTTTCAAGGGGGCTACACAAAACCATTCGAGCTCCAAGTGATCTTTGGTTCAGGCATAAAATTGCAAAGAAGTTGCAGAAAATTACTCAAATGATTAAAGACATTCCAGGGAGGAATCAAAGGTACGGTGTTGGCCTTACAGGAGGAGCAACTACATTTGAAGATAGCCAGAAACCGGGGCAGAACCAAGCGGAGTATTCGTTCTCCATTATGGAAGAGGAACTGGTTGGGATCGAAGGCAAGAAGCAGATACTAATGGGATGGCTGATGGATGAAGAGCAACACCAAACCGTTATATCTGTGGTGGGCATGGGGGGTTCTGGGAAGACAACTCTAGCTGCCAAGACCTTCAACAATGAAAGGGTACAGAGACATTTCAATTGTTATGCGTGGATTACCGTTTCTGAAACTTATGTTACTGAAGACTTGTTTCGAAGTCTAATCAAGGAACTCCACAAATCAACGAAGGAAGACATTCCTCTAGACTTGAATGCCATGAACCGCACAGATTTACGAGATATACTTGTTAACTTCTTGGAGTCCAAACGGTACTTGATTGTTCTAGATGATGTGTGGAATATCGAAGTCTGGAAAGAAGTAAGGATAGCACTTCATGATAAAGGACTTGGAAGTCGAATCATACTGACAACCCGTAAAGAAGACATAGCATCTTATTTCGGAGTGAAAGGCCATGTTCACCATATTCAACCCCTGAAAATGTATGAGGCTTGGGAGCTCTTCAGCCGGAAAGCATTCTCATCTAATCATAACAAAGCTTGTCCATCCGAGCTCGAGTCATTAGCTTGGGAACTGGTGGAGAAGTGTGAAGGCCTTCCTCTGGCCATCGTGGCTTTAGGCGGTGTCATGTCTTCAAAGAAGTCACCATATGAATGGCACAGAGTCTTGAAAAGTATAAATTGGCATCTAAATAACAATTCATTGCTTGGCCCTGTCAAAACCTTGTTGTTGCTCAGTTACAATGATTTGCCATCCCAGTTGAAGCACTGTTTCCTTTATTGTTCCCTCTTACCAGAAGATTATTTGATTCGACGAAAAAGGTTGATTAAACTGTGGATAGCTGAAGGATTTGTTGAACATGCAAACGGGGTCACGCCAGAAGAGGTTGCAGGTGGCTATCTTCTGGAACTCTGCTTCCGTAGCATGTTACAAGTTGCTATGAGAAATGGAGCAGGAAGGCCGAAGAAAGTTAAGATGCATGATCTTCTACGAGAGCTTGCTCTGTCGATATCCGAAAAAGAAAAATTTGGACTTGTATATGATGGAAGACAAGTAATGGAAGAGATCACAACCCGTCGCTTGTCAATTCACACAACGAGTGACGGAGGAGAAATTAAATCAGGCCCGGGTATGTCAAACATTCGTTCTCTTCTTGTCTTTGCAACTTTCGTGTCCTCATTGTCTTTCACAAATGAACTGCTTTCTCGATTCAAATTGCTGAGAACTCTAGACTTGGAGGATGTCCAAATTGATAAACTCCCAGATGCAGTTGTTTACTTGTTCAACTTGAGATATTTAAACCTGCGGGGCTGCTCTCTAATAAAAGAACTTCCAGAGTCCATAGGGCGTCTCCGCAACCTTCAATTTCTGGACATCAGGGATACCAGGATAGAGTCACTTCCACAAGGAATTACAAAGTTGCTCAACCTACGTCATCTAATAATGTATCGCTCTGGTGGAAACGATCTGGAGTTCAAGTTTTCGAGTGGGACAAAAGCGCCATCAAATATTTGTCAGTTGCTGAAATTGCAATGTTTGATAACTATTGAATCAGATGGGGACACTATCAGACTAATGGGCAACCTGACTGAACTTACGACCCTCGGCATATCGAATTTGAAAGAAACAGATGAGATTGACCTTTGGGTCTCAATTAACAAGTTGACTCTGCTTCAAGCTCTAGAGTTAATGGCAAGTAATGAAGAGGAATATCTTCCTGTGAAGGCAGAATGTCCACCTCTTCCGCACCTTCAAAGGCTTTATTTGACAGGCAGACTGCAAAAGGTAGTACCTTGGTTTTCTTCCCTGCATAGCCTCACATATCTGCAGCTGCATTGGTCTAGACTTGAAGACGATGTACTACCTCACATTGAAGAACTGCTCAATCTGACACAGCTTTATCTTATAAATGCATATGTTGGGGAAGAGTTGTGTTTCCTCAGAGGTTTTGTAAAGCTGGTGACATTGCTGTTTAGGAATTTTTGCTCGTTGAAGAAGATAACTATACAAAAAGGGGCCATGCCTAATCTCCGGGACTTATATGTTGACAGCTGCATGGAATTGAAGGCAGTACCACTGGGCCTTGAAAACCTTTCTAATCTACAAAGCCTGAACGTGGAAGAAGTTCCCATGGAAATTATAAACCCCATTCGGAAAGGAGGTGCGGATCGCAAAAATGTACAACACATCCCTGAGATCAGACATGTTTTCCAACAGTCATCCAAGTGGTTCTACGAAAACTTGTCCTAGTATTTCTTTCTCCCGAAAGGTACGTAGACGGTTACTTATGCGTACAATTAACCTTTTATCTTTCTAAACTAAATGTGTCCAGTTTTGTGTTCCTAGATAGCAATTAAATAAAGACTTACCAAATATTGTTTTTTCTCATGTTATATTTTTTGCAGAATCATTCGAGTCTGAGAAGAACATATTGAAGAAAATTTGACGAAGAATTCTTTTCTGTACGTGTGGAAAGATGCAAGGATTGATCTCGGTTTATCATTTGCCTCTTCATGTTTTCAAAATTTGAAATAAACACAGTGACTCTATTTCTCATGTTGTACTCATTATTCATTGTGTGCATTGGCATGTAATTATGTTGGATTAGATGCCACTATAGCAGTTTGCATTGTAATAGAACCTTTAATTGCCAGATTTTGCTAATATGATCTCGACGTATGCCGATGAAATCTGTCGATATTCACACAACTCTTGAAAAGAAACCGTTGTGTGACTTGACAATCACACAAGGGTTTTTTTTGGAAAAGTTGTTGTGTGATTCTCGGCAGATATCATCGACAGCTGCCGAGAAGCAGCTCGGCATCTGTCTATAATATCTGCCGAGAATCACACAACAATATTTTACAAAAAACCATTGTGTGATTCTCGGCATAATTCATCAACATATGTCGACAGTTGCCGAGAAGCAGCACGACATGTGTCGACAGCTGTCGATGATATCTGTCGAGAATCACACAATGGTTTTTATTGTAGCGTTGTGTGTCAGTTAGTCAGACAAGCTCTTTTTAGCCGTTGTGTGACATGTTTATCAGACGGCGATCGGATTAACAACAGATTTGACTTTTATCAGACGACGTTTTTTCCACGTCGTGTGATGCATTATCTGGCGTAGTGTTGTATGTGAACAAATAGAACCTAAAGAAAATGATGTTGATTATGGACTGATCAAGATAGGATCGTGGAGAACTGGAGAAAATAGAAAGCAGAAGATCGAAACCGGGAAGGTTAGTTTATATAATTAAATATATTTAAATGATAAATTATAAGAGTCAATGTTATTTTTCACCAATGTCCTCTGTGGTGGTTGGCAAATTTGATGCTTAACAAATTAGAAGTTATGGTCAACAGTGTTCATTTCTTCAGAAGTTGCTTAAGGATTCCTTTGTTGACGACAGAATCCAGTTCTTCATTGATATCAAACAGAACGTTCAGATCTTATCAAAAAGATCCATCAACACTAGTTGGTACGTTGTTCTACATCTATCATTTCTTTACAAATTGTATTATTTCAATATCAGTTTAGTCTTTTCTGAAATACTATGATCATCCCTGGTTTCGTTTTGGAAATACCAAGATCTACTTGATGCTTGGACAGGGGAAGGAGACTGATCAATGATAGCAAGTTACGCGTTACATGTCTTGATCAAGTAGATCTGCACTAGCACTTTCATTTCAACAAAGACAGTGATGACCATGTCTTGTTCATGAGTTCTTGACTTCATGGATTTGCCCCAGATCATCATTGCAGTTCTTCAGTGAGCTTTCAGATCCATCAACACTTGGTACGTCGTTCTGCATCTATCATTATTGCATTATTTCAGCAACAGTTCAGTCTTTTTGTATTACTTATTACTTAGTTTTGTTTTAGAAATACTTGAACCTACTCTCTATTGGAATCAGACATTCTCTGTACCTACAACTCTCCAAAGATGAGAAAGCTAGAAAGATATTGAGATGAACAGAGAACAGGTCAGGTGATAGATTTCTATTTTAATACACAGAGAACAACATATGCTTAGACTTATATTCCTAAGACTTGAAGATGCTACTGAAACAAACTAAACCACATAAAGCTAGATGTCAAGACCCGCCCCGAATTTCACCCTGAAACCCGAGGTGAGTCATGCGGGGACCACCTCCAAGGAAAACTTACCGAAGAACTCAGGTAAATCTCCCTTGAAAATGGACAACCCTAACCCGGAAAAATTAAAGAACACTCTCTTACCCAATAATATAAATCTTCAACTTAATCCAAATAACCTAATAAAATAATACACAGTTATTTTTCCAAAAGTATTCAGAGCTACTACAAGAAAGACAGCGGAAGTTACTAGAAATCCTAGTGGGTTAAACATATAACCTACTGGCGAACAGTAGTGGAAATAGGAGTGACTATGCCTCGTCGCTTCCTTCTAGACCCCACCCGAACTCTGCATACTGGACATTTAAAAACGAAGGAAAAGCCCAGGGGAAAATATTTAATCACGTCAGGGTGAGTGGTCAAAATAATCTTGACAGCAATAATATTTCCCCAAGAAAATTATCAAGGCAAACGACTAGTTCGGGCTAGTCCCCAAATCTTAAACAAAAACAGCCTCTCAGGCTCAAATTATATATATATATATATATATATATCAGTATGTATTAACACTCATCTACTTCATGTATGTTATCTATGAACAAGCTTTAAAGTAGATAGTCATACCAGGCTACTACGCTCGCGTCTAACGCGCACGTCACCCCATAATGACATTTTCCTCAGTATGGGGGAAACGACCGAGTGGGTATTTATATACGTGCTGACTCCTTGTAAGAATTCTATGAATGAATGGGAAAACATAGAATAAACTCAAAAAATAGAAAGTCGTACAAGGCTACTACGCTCGCGTCTAACGCTCACGTCACCCCATAATGAAATTGTACCTCATTATGGGGGAAAATCACGTATAGCTAGTTAGCGTTCACTCATATACATACTATTCTCAAAAACGTCAATAAAAGCGTATAAACACCGAAAATCTAAATTCCGGTTAAAATTCCAACAAAGGAAATTATTCAACAATAAAGCAATTCAAACACATTATTTAAAACGAAGGTCCACTCACAACTTAGGCCTAAGCCTAACGTCGGTCAGAGGTCTCCTCTGCTCGAGCCTCCTCGGGTCCTGCTCCAAAACATAAATAATTCCTTAAATAAAATCCCAACGTTTAAAGAAAAATAGGCATAATTATGTTTGCGCCTAAATTAACATTTTTACAAGACAATAACTGTCTACGTAAATGTTAATTAAATTATTGGTCTATAGCAGCCAGCGAGCCCAAGTTCCTTTAAAGTTTACAAATAATGGCCCGCCAGCAAGACCACGCGAGATAAATTGCAAGGAATGTCCGCGAAATGGCTCCGCGCGGACTAAAGGATCTCGCGCGCTTGGACTTTAAACAAAGACATATAGCTCGCGCAGACTAAAGGATCTCGCGCGCTATAAGGCAAAAACAGAGCTCGCACGCGAAATAATTTCGCGTGGAGCAGGGATCTCGCGTGCTTCATATAGTCCGCGCGGGATGACTTTGGCGTAGGCGAGGCGAAATATATATGTCTAGACGAGCTGGCGAACTGCTTCGCGAGTCGGCGTGATTGACTTCACGAGGTAGACACGCGCAACTGCCTTTAACCGTTTCTGACTTTTTACAGTCTTTGACACGCTTTGGGCCAATTCCTTTGGCCCTTAAACATTAAAAATCCTTCTTTTGGCCCGTGAGCTACAATAGCCCGCGAGGTGGAGTTGGACTATAGAGTCCGTGGTTCGCACGAGTTAGTCTTCTACATGGATTGTAGTATTCTGCGGGATAAGACTGTTCCTAATTTCAGTCCGCATGTGACTCTACAGTTGAGAGGCGCACCAGAAGCAGTGTCCTAATCTAAATGAACTATGCGAACTGGACATGTGTCATATGCAGATTGGTCTGCATGGGATGAATATTCTTTTGTGCTTCACGTTGCAGTCTAACACGTCTCTCCTATCTCTTTCGCGGCGGACTCTCTTTCTCCCACTCTCGACACACACAATCAATCAAGCAATCAAATACAAACACTTCAACCAAGTTGAAAACCCTTCGATCCCGTCGAAACCTCCAGCGCTCCCAGGAGCCGATCCCCTTTCGAAGCCTCTTCGAAGCCTTGATTCTAAGTGCCCGCCGCCTAGAATTCTTCAGAGCTCTCCAGAACTCAACCCCCGTTTCCTCGGAAGCATCCCTATTTTTGCTCTGCTCACCCCGCCGTGAGTATCAACCGCTTGTGCCGTAAATTCCCCGTCCGCGAGGTGGCATCTGGAACTCACCCCGCCTGATTCAAGAAGTCAAGCAAGCACTCCTTCAACACCTTCCTCGTCCGCGAGGTGGCACGCCCGCAACTCCATCCTCTTTGGATCGCTATTTACCTCGGCTCCGCACGCTGAGGATCGTGGCCAAAACATTTGGCACACCCGGTGGGACCAGAGGTACAAGCGATTCATCATAGGGAAACCAGGGTAGTTTCTGACGACACCTACGTCGGGATCGAAGAACAGAGATGCAATTTGTTTTCCAAGATTTCCAAGAAAAATCAAGAGCCATCGAGAGAAAGTATGCCGAACTAAGAGCTGCCAGCCGCAAAAAACATGCTGCCATCCTCAAGCAACGCGTGGAGGAGACAGCTACTAGAGAGGCTGCTGAAGAAAAGGAAAAACTGCGATTCCGCGCCATGGTAGGCTCCCAGCCGACTCAAGAAGCAGTTTTCGCTCAGTCTAGGGAGCGAATCCTCCAGACGTTCGACAAGTTGGAAAGCTTGCTCAGAAGTTAGGCTGCTCAACAGAGCATCATTGACTCTGCTAAACAGATTGAACTGCCTAGCAGCCAATCTAATGGCGCAGACTCTCTTTTGGATAAACCTACATCCAAGAAAGAAATTACTTGGTCAATCAATAACAACAAGCCTAAGTTTGAAGACGGCGAGATTATGGATAGTAAATCCATCTCACACGTGGTTCCTCAGGAGAAGAAGCCCGAAGATAGGACAGAACAGTCCATCTCTAAAGAAGAAATCGGTTCGCACACCGACGGCGAACCACGACTTTGCAAGATGGCGAACCACGACTTCCAAGTAGCAAGCTTCCTCATGCGAGATGTATACATGGACACAGGACAGATGCATGGGGGGCAAGGTGGAGCTCACCTATCTTCTTTAGTTAACCATCGTGATTGAGGGCATGATCAACTCAAGATTTGTCCAATTACTGGACATGACAAAAAGCTTGAGGTTGAGGTCGGCGAGGTTATGGATAATAAATCCATCTCGCACGTTGTTCCTCAGAAAAATGAATCGGAAGATAGGACAGAACAGTCCATCTTTGAAGCAGAAAGTAGTTCGCGCACTAATAATGATGACGAACCACAACTTCGCGTGATAGCGAAATACAACTGCCAAGACGCCAACTGCCCCATGCGAGATGTATACGTGGACACAGGACAGCCGCATGAGGGGCAAGGCAGAGCTCGCCTGCTTTCTCTATCAACTCATGACATGCGAACTGAAGACGGACCAGAGCCACTTGAGTTTCCTTTTCAATCTGTACACCCGGGGCGCCAAGGCTGGCGGAGTCCATTTCTCCTAAAGGTTCATCTCGCCAATCTTATGGTCACTAGCGAGATGACTCAGTCCGCTTCGCCAAACCATGATCATATTGAGTTTAACTACATATGGTTTGGTGACATCCCTCGGCCAATCCGCGGTTTCACTCTCCAATATACTTGAAGTCCATGCATGCCCGTGGTTGCAAAAAGGGTCGAGCTACCGACCTCTGTGGATTGTGCATTTGATTTTGACACGGAGCCAGCTTATGATGAATACGATGAGAACTATATGTTGGTGTGTCTGTCTCCAAATCACATGCCACAAGAGTTCAAGACCATGCATTTTGACATGGTAGTGGGCGACAAAGCAGACCTCAACAACATACGATCCATGCGAATGCAATTGAAGATCTTGCTTGGCCAACATACAAGGATACGTGGGGAGCAACGAGACGTACCCTGCGAACTACCTTGCCCAAATTTTCAAGTGGTTGACGCGGGACAACTCTGCTCAACACTTGGAGACTTTCATCAACAACAGTCTCACGTTGAAAACATGACGATGTCGAGACTTGGAGTGAAGCATTGGTGGCCTCCCCCGTTGGCCTAATGATGGATACCCAATTAACATTTGGCACCCCGCCTGATTCAACAAGTCAAGCAAGCACTCCTTCAACACCTTCCTCGTCCGTGAGGTGGCACGCCCGCAACTCCATCCTCTTTGGATCGCTATTTATCTCGGCTCCGCACGCTGAGGATCGTGGCCAAAACAAATTAAATATGAGCTTCTCACGCTCAACCATGCCTATCGTCCTAAATCTTAACTTTACTGCCAACCATAATTCTCCACAATTACCGACATCCTCAAAAACACTTTCCAACGTCCTAATCATAAAAATAATCCAATGGCCGGATTTTAACTTATTAATCCGCTAAAAATACCAAACTTAAACAATTCCAAAACCTGTCCAAAACTCCCCCAAAAATTCTAAAACTCATTCCAATAAACTCCTCATAATAATCTCCACCAAAAACATTTTCTCGGCGGTGGCGCCAGCGGCGGCCGGCGACCAACTCCGGCGACCTCCGATGCTCACCAAAATTTGGCAGCACCTTCCTCTCAACCTCCTCTACAACATTCCTAACTACCATAAACTCCAATTCTAAGCCTAACCACATCAATCGAAAACAAACACACAATAAAGCCCTAGAATTTCAAATTCCGATTTCTCCTTACCTAGCTTGAGATGGAGCGAGCCTTTTGGAGGGATTGAAACACGGGAGGAGGGTTTCCTTTTGAGCCAAGGCTCGCCGGCTATGGCGGCCAGAGGAAGGAGTTCCGGCGAAAACACGTTTTCGGCAGTCGGACCTTCCGGCGGGCTTTTTTCCCTCACGGCGGCGCTAGGGAGGTTGCCGCCGGTCTAGAACTGCAGCTGGGTCAGAGACTGACCGTTTGGGACCGGTGCAGCGGGCTGGGGCGGCCGGAACACGGCGAACGGCGGCCGACAAACTTTCGGCAGTGAGGGGCTCGGGGAGAGAGAAACCGGGAGGAGAGAGAGAGAAATACACGGGCTTTGACCAAAAAATCAAGGCCCGGTCCACTTAAACAAAACCCATTCAAAAATTCAACACCCAAAATAATACCCAATAAAAATTACCTTTTACTAGCTAATAATTCCTTGAATACCTTTCTTATCTACAAACTTTAGAGCTGGGATTTGTTCCGATGGAAGTTATAGAGTCTATTCGGAAAGGAGGTCTGGATCGCTCTAAGGTACAACACATTCCTGAGATCAGACATTATTTCCAACTGTCATCCAAGCTGGTCTTCCAAAACTTGGCCTAGTATTTCTTTCTCCCAAAAGGTACGTAAATGAGGGTACACAAGCAAATGGAAACTAATTCAATGTGTCCAATTTTCAATTTTGTGTTCCTAGCTAAGCCACATATATGCAATGAAAGAAAGATTTACCAAATAATTTTTTTTCTTGTTATACTTTTTGCAGAATCATTCGAGTCTGAGAAGCACATATTGAAGAAGATTTGACGAAGTTTAATGAAGAATTCTTTTCTGTACGTGTGGGAAGAGGCAAGGATTGATCTTGGTTAATCATTTGCCTCTTCATCTTTTCAAAATTTGAAATAAACACAGTGACTCTGTTACTGATGTACGTATTACTGTTTGTGTGGATCGGCATGTAATAATGTTGGATTGAATGTCGCTTTAGCAGTTTGCATTGTAATAAAGATTATGTATCCAAAAAAAAGGATTATGTATCCATATCTAGCACTTTGCATATCATTTTCTATGACTTGCCATTTATTTGCATGTTCCTGCAATCCTGCTGCTGTGCCTCTTCTTCTTGTTGCTGTTGTTCTAGTGTTTCAGTGTTTCTGTTCAAGAACTTTGCTTGACGGAGGCCTTTAAGTCCTCAAATGGGAGGTAGTAGGGATCCAGCTCCTCTAAAGTGAGAACTCTGTAAAGTTAGTTAAAATTCATAAAATCCACACTCTCTCTTATCTAAGGGTTCTAAGCATGACATATCACTCTTGGATTGATTTAGCCTAAACCATGGTTAACTTGGGTTAACTCTAAAAAAAAAACTAAAAACAAATAACTTAGACGCCAGTTTCTGGATCTGAGTAGTTCTCAACTCTTTCGGTTGAATATTTTCATACATAACAACTCTGGCAACTAATTGGAAACAAAGATTTCTTATTAACCTTGCCATTTTGGCAACCAAGAGGATCCCAACCAAAATACATCTGGATTATTAATTAACAAAGATTGATCGACACTAGCTGAGCACGTCAGTAGCAATAGGTTTGTAACTGAAATTTTCTTGTCAGTTCCCAGAAAATGACCTTTCAGTTACGTTTGAAGGTGCATGTAAACCAGCTTTCTAGGGGTGTTATCCACAAACCCTCAAATCGGGGTGCTGGCTCCTGAGAATTTTTGAAGACAAAACTGCCAACTGGATATTTACACAAGTGGAGCGATTGGGATTAGGCTTCAGCAGTTTGTTAAGGTTTAACATTCTTTCATCTACTCGATCCTATGTCATTGATATTGCAAATCAGCTTTGGCAAGTTGATTAGGGTTTTGTTAACTCTATTGATGAAGTGGTCTGCTGTATCAATATATGTTTATTCAAAATTGAAAAAGCCAGATTTTCAGAATGGATGAATCGTAATCACATGTACAACTGCTCTTGACACAATGTTATGGTTCTATAAGTGCAATCGATTATCGATTAAGTGAATCAATCAAATAGTCCATGGCGTTTAAGTTTTGTTTTGTTTTTTTTGTCTTTTTTTTTTATAGTTTACCCAAGTTAGTGATGGTTTAGGCTAAATTAATCCAAAAGTGATATGTCATGCTTAAAACTCTTGGATCAGATAAAGAGTGGATTTTATAAACTTTAACTAACTTCACGGACTCCTCACTTTAGAGGAGCCGGATCCGTGGTGGGGAGATTTTATGAACTTTAGCCAACTTAGAGAAGCTGGATCCGGTAGTTATATAAAAGACGCTTAAGATTCCTCGAGAAGCTTTGAAGAAGTTTCCATGAGAAACTTTACCGGGTTATAGAGGCTTCTTTTTTTCTTTTTCTTTTTTGAGAAGAAATAGAGGCTATTTCGTTTCCCTGGAACTTGATGCATTTTTTTTGTGACTACAAATCTAAAACTTTTTCTGAGATAAGCTTTTGAATACAGTTGCTTATTGTGCATAGACATTTTTCAGTTGCAATATGCCAAGGCCACTGCAAACCCACAAATCACACAGAAGTCTTACAATTATGTTTAAGTATATGCAGTTTTCCATTACAAGAAAAGCTCTTTTTCATAGAAAAAAAAAACCCACTTGAGAATTCCATGTATAAGAATGTAATATCAACACATCGTAAAATAGGGTATTTATGGCAATATCAATCGCAGTGCTATGTAAGGTCATCTTCATCCAATTCCTCTTCTTGCTCCTTGGCCGAATTCTTCTTCAGTCCACTGACATCACCTGTAGGAAGTTTCCTGGCGAGTCTGATGACCTGCAGTCATTTCAGTGTAGTGAAACAAATGTGAAACCAAGCATATTTGCAGAAAAGCAAAACCATTCAAATATAAGATTGTCATACAAACCTCCATTCTTAGTAAAAAACAGGTTTAATCCAACATCCCTATATCATAGCCTAGACTAATAAAGGTAGAGAAGCAAGCATATGCATTACCATATGATCAAGATGAGAAACTGCGCTTGACTGAGCAAGTCGTTTGATTTCTTCAACATCCCCTTCTGTGTATGCGGAAAGAAGTTTACTAGCACATCGGCCATGATCATTGCCCAAAAAGGCATCAACCCTACACAGACCCAAAAGCAGTAAGCGCATAATTGTGTAAATTGTACTTACCAGCAAAACATATATCGTTCGTACATAGCATTTCATATGAATATAGATAACCACAACCTCTCATGTCATCATTCTAGGATCTTTATATAGATGCAGCTCAGGTCAGATGATAATTCTTTTCATATGAAAAGAAGCTAGCATCTGGTAAATTTTATATAAATATACATAAATCCCATAATGTTTGGGCTCTGCCTCTATAAATTGTCTATAATATAGCAAATAAAGCTGATGAATGACACGGTACAGAAGTTCAATATATTGCTTATACCAGAGGTTTCTGTTAGAGCTTTAACTTACTGGGAGCAATCGTTGTAGCATTTCTCTGCTTGCTTGATGTCATGAATATACAGGTATATGAGAATTGCACTAAGATATGCCTGATTTAACAAAGGTTATAAAATAACTTCATTATAAGTATCATATTTAAACATGAACTAAAGAATTAAAAAGTGACTGATACTCGAAAGAAAACAAGATAATAACATGAGTTATCAGACTACAGAAGTAGATAGAATTGGCACCAATTACTACTTTGAACCTTTACACATACTTGCATTTCAAATCAAATAGCCTGTAGAATTAGTTTCAGTACAACAAGGAAGATACATGTACAGAGGCCACAAGGATGGTAGTTTCTGTGAAACAAGGTGCAAGAGCACTAAGTATAGCCCTAGTGATAACATTTTAATTACTAAACATGCACAAGGGAATCGGTCTCTTTGTCCGATGACAAGCAAATGAGAGGAGAGAGACAGAAGCTAGATACTAAGTTGTCAGTTTTTTCCTCACAAGAAGTTTCTATTTCTCAGAAAACTCAAGTCTACTTTTTCAGGCTTTAGCACTCCATGTAGCCTAGGTACTTCAGCAAGGGAGCCATTTCCACATTGTATTCATATCATAAACCAATACTTCTAAAATTAGTCCAAAGAAATCTATATCATTTACATATAGATAAATGGTAAAGGATAGTGTCAAGGGAACCTATTCCAATGGTCTAAAACCAAAAGATAAATGTGAAAAAAGCAATCCTTTCACACCTTGCACTGGCTATGAGTAGCATTGCACTTATCAGCTGCTAAGCCCCATCTCAACAGGAAAGCCGCAGCATCTGTATACCTGTAAATAATGGAAGCAATTATTTGTAGATCACCAGAAATAAGAATAAACTCATAAGAAAAGGCTGGTGACCCTAACTTACTAGAAAACACCAATATTTAATGTGTTGTACCACTTTGTAATATTGGAGCATTTCTTTTTCCATCTTCCCAATAATTAACCCTATAAACCCCACCCAAACACCTTACCCTCAATTGCTGGAATATCAATGCTGCTAGAAAACCCTACGACACATGATTCAGCAAGACCTCACTGACTAAATCGATAAGAGCCATTGTGCATTGCATCTTCTTAATCAAGTAAAATGATAATTGCATAGCTTAAATAATAAATAATATATCATTCCAAATCTTACTTCTGAAATTTTATATAAGCACTAGTGACATCTTGATTATAATTGCATAGCTTAAGTAATAATGGTATATCATTCCTAATCTTACTTCTGAAGTTTTATATAAGCACTAGTGACATCTCGATATAGATCAAAGGCCATTTGCTCTTTGCCATCGTCTTCAAGAATAGTGCACGCCTCAATGTAAAGTTGAATAGCTTCTTCGGGCACAGGATCTTCAAGAGCACTGTGGTACATTTTAACATATCAAATGGTTTAGGAAAGACATTCACATTTAAACAGTAAGATGTACAAACCAGTACAGAACACAAAAGAGGACAAATCTCTCAAGCTGTAACCATAATTGTAAAGAACACCCAAGTACATGTCCAAATCAATTCCTTGCAAGTAAACTAACGCTTTTGGATAGCACTTGAGACTGCTAATATAAAGAGCTACAAAAAGAAGAGAGTACACAATGTCTTTACCGGGCTCCTTTTGCAAGAGCATCTGATGCAGGCTGTGCTCTTCCGCACACAGTGTATAATTCTGATGCCCTTCTGTAAAAATCAGCAACTTCATTCCACTTCCCTAACTCTTTTGCTAGAGCAGCAGCAGACTCCATATGCTTTGCAGCATCCCAGGGTCTGATTTCATAGTAAAGGACACCGCAAGACAACATCCATACAGATCACAAACAAAATCAATTTTTATAAATGAGGATACGATGAGATCAACTCTTGTCCTTTTGATGCCTTCTCGAGCGTCTCCTTTGCTTTCTCGTAATCCTTGGCAATCCTAAACCCATTAGCTACACAGAAACAGTGTATAAGAAAGAAAGAAAAAAATCCCTATCAAGCCTTACAACTTAGGAGAAACACATGGGCATACATACCCGCTTGTTCATACAGAAGAGTAGCGCTTTTCCAATCAGCATTCCACCTTGTAAAACTGAGCTTCGTTCTAACAGACAAGGCATTCAAAAATTAAGCAGAAGAACTAAAAGAGTAAAAGTCTTGTGCTTGAGCAATGAAATTTACTTCAATGAACCAAAAGACAAAACCTTTGCCCTCTTCTTCAATTGGGTTTGTATTACTGAAAATTTAAGCTACTCAACAATCTAAGTACAATTAATCTAATTCCACACTACCCCAGAAAACCAAAAAAAAAAAAAAAAGTTGCAATCTCAATCAAGGAAAGCAGCAATTTTGAACTAGCAATCCTTGAAGCAATGAATTAGAGAAACGATTTTTCACTCCTACCCAATACGTTACTTCACAACCCCAATTGAAATCACTAGACAACGTCTCAATGTTTGAAGAACTTCACAGAGAGTTATTGAATCAAAATGCATAGACAAGACCCACAAGAAAAGAAATTGAGAAATGATATAAGTGGAAGAGAGATAGAGAGAGAGAGAGAGAGACTAACAGCTTATCGGCTTTGGCCATGAGCTTGTTCGGATCGGAATCCGCCATGATCGAATTGCTTTGCTTACTCTGTTGTCACTGTTTATGTTCTTTTATTCTGTACAGCGCACACTTTGAATCTGTTTGAGGAGTTTTGAGTTGGTTTAACGCTGTTAACTGGGTTTTGTTTTATCTTGTTGCAACTACTGTTGTTGTTTTACCACTATTGGTACCAAGAAAGTTACATTTTTACCTTAATGGGATTACATCTACTTTACCAAATTTGCAAGATGAAGTTACAAAGGGATGTGCTTCTGAATATAGGGACTGAGATGATAATTGTGATTCATCGATCATCATGTGTGTTTAGCTTCATTACGATCATTAGAAAAAAGTTTATAAGGACTGAAGAAAAAGTAATTTTTTTTCAAGTACATAAACATCAATAATATCACCGAACTAAATAAGCACATAATGATAAAAGCTAAAGTAATTTAAAAATTGAAATTTCTTCAATTGCATCCTAGGCAAATGATCATGATTTAGTATAACCACACTACTGCACTGCATATTCTTAACAGTTGTTGTAATGATTTAGTGATTCACCTAATGAGCTTCTAAACCTCTAATCCAACACATCTCTCGATTGTTCAAAGTCAAGAGTCAAACACATTTGCCTCTGCTGTCTGGAATTGCTTCATGACTCAAGATTAGGTTTCATGGTAGATTGGTAGAAGTAACATGAAAGCAATGAGCTCATGCTACTCCAATCTACCATGAACCTAAACTGTACTCGATTCTCTTTTCTACACCTATATAAACTACTTAAATTCTAATCCTGTGATCACCATCAATATCACTAGCATCTCCTAATATTGCAATGGCTTTCAGTCTCAGGAGTACTCTCATGTTCTTGCTCTTCCTTTCTCCATTGCTTTGCAGCTTTCACTCATGCTTGGCGTCTCGCCTCTTTCCAGAGCCAAAAGTGTTATCAGCAACAGGATTAGGACTTGACTCTTCCTCACTTTTGCCAACACTCCAAAACCACATGCTGATTCCAAATCCAAACCCAGCATTGCCAACATTCCAAGACCACATGCCTTTTCCAAATCCAAACCCAGCATTGCCACCACCCACATTCAAAGATAACATCCGGATGCCAAATCCAAACCCTGCATTTAGTGCATTCCCATTCCCTGGTCTGCCTGCACTACCTAAACTTCCTCCAATGCCTCCAATGCCCACATTTCCTTTCATTCCAATTACCATTCCTCCCTATAATCCTTTTCTTCATCCTATACCACCCATACCAGGCTCGGCAAAGCATTCGGCCGACTTGGAGGTTTCAACCAATGAGCCAATTACCACGACCCCATGAAGTAGCCTTTGTTTCTTACAAGCAGTATGGTTTAGAGTTTTATTGATGATGTAACTTTATTACAATGATCAAGCGAGTTGCTTGTAGCCCTTCAAAGTTTTAACAATAAACAGTGGCCATCTTTTCAGCTTTTTCTGTTTTTGTTCTTTAACACAAGTACATAACCTCCGATTCAAGGCTGCCTAACTTGCGCAAAAATAATATTCAAGATTGTAACAAGTTGATATGTAACAACTACTCAAGTTAGTAGAGAATCAGTGCTGAAAGATTCAAGAATGTAACGACACGACCAATGCAAGGTTCATATTCATACATAGGGACAAATGGACAACATATAGTAGTAGCTAACTACTCAACTCCATTCAACTACTTGAAGTTACAAACAGAAGAACTACATGCATACTAAACTTGACCACATAACAATGAAACTGATGATGAAGTACACAAAACCAGGTTCATTTTTAACTAGGAAACTTATGCAGGAGGATGAGAAAAGAAGGGATTAGGAATGTTGAAAGGAGGAAATGGTAGAAAGTTGGGGATTGTTGGGAATGGAGGTAGTGGTGGGAAATTAGGGATATCAAGTGGAGGTGTAAATGGGATTTGTGGAATAGGAAATGGGGGAGGAAGAAATGGAATATTTCCTGGAATTTGTGGTGTAAATGGTATTTGTGGAATTGGTAATGAGGGTGTAAATGGAAAATTTCCAGGAGTTTGTGGTGTTAATATTTCAGGGATAGGTGGCAGATTCTTCATCTCACCCAACTCCATCTTCTTAGCCTTCGTTGACTGCTCCTCCATCATCACCTTTCCATTTTCAGCAGCTCTTCCATTCTTCTCTTGGGTTGGTTTTGGTGTCTCGGACTGTAACCGACGTGCTTGAACATGAAGAATATCAAAGGCGAAAACCAAACTCAACGTGAAAATGAGACGCAAGTACCCCATTTTGTAAGTAGACAATGTGATGGATAGCTCAAGCTCAAGGCTTGAGTAGTTATATAGAGAAATATATGTATGAAGAAGGCTTGAATAGGTATTAATGAAAATGGCCGGGAAGCTACTAGAAATGAGAGTGGCATGGCCCTTGATGGTCGTGCTCCATTAACATTAGAGGAGAAAGAGGACAAAGAGGAGTAATTGAGGAGACAAGAAACGCAGTGTTCTAGAGGCTGTGAATGGCATATATATGCAGTAGGAGAAGGCTTGAAACGAGTGCCATCTTTCTATCTCCATGCATCAGTTGGTGCTATAATTAATTAATGTGTGATGATATTTACTTACTTACTACATACTAAATGTGAAAGTACATTTATCAGCAATCTGTTTTAATTTTGTTGTTTGATCTCCAATCTGTTGTACTTAAATTAGCAAGACATTCACCATTTAAATTAAAAAAAAAAAAAACAGGACTAAACTAGACCAGTTGATAAAAAAAAAGCTCCACTTTTCCCGGAGCCTTATACCAAAGCCTGGGTTTCCCTAGGTTTTGTGCAGCACGGCGGCGGCGACCCGACTGGTTATCCATCTGCTACAGGACGTCTTTGGCGCTGTGTTCTTATCGGTGAGCGGAAGAGATCGTGGGTTCTTTGGCTTTTTGGGCGGTGAAGCTGGGTCTTCCCGGATTTGTTTTTGCAAGGAAGCGAAGGCGAAAGGCAAGCAGAGGAAGGCTTTTTCAGGGCAGAGGTTTTTGATCAACGACGGCTGAGGGGTAGTAAAAGCAGGCGGACGAAGGTCTGCAGCTCCACGGTGGTGGTAGTTTGTGAGGCTGAGGTTGTCTGTGATTGGTGATGTCTGAGAGCAGCAGCTACCAGGTTGCTCTAGACTTGTTCTAGGGTGTTGCGACCTCCTCGATGTGGCGCTATGGCATCACAGCCAGGCAAGCTACCGGATTGACCCAATGGCGGCGGAACATAGAAGTCCTTCGGTAGCCGAGGCTGGATGAACGAAGGGAGAAAAGTGGGCCTTTGGGCCTGGCTCTTGTTTGAGATGGGCCTCTATGGACCTTCTTCTCTCTTTTTCCTACGGGCTAGGCTTTAGTTAGGGCATTTGGGCCGGGGTTTAGAAATTCTCTCTCTAATCGTTGATGAAAGGTACATCATTGGGTCTTAAACCTCTAATATATATATATATATATAGGACTTAGGTGACAAAACACAGCGACGAAAATATTTTCGCCGCCTAGGTAAGTAGTTAGGGGTTGAAAACTTCATTCGTCGTCTAAAATCACTTAGGTGACGAACCAAATAATGGTTCGTCGCCTTAGGTTACCAAGGAGACAAAAGAATGACTCATACTATTTTCGTCGCCTTAGGAGACATTAAGGCGACAAATATGGTTTCGCTACCTAAACTATCAACCACTGAGACGACGAACATATTGTTTCGTCGCAAGTTTATCTTAGATGACGAAAGTAGTTATTATTAGGTGACGAAAAGTTTTCGTTGCCTAAGTAAACTCATTTTATAATCTCATCTTTATGAACCAACTATATATAGGAAGCAATATTTTCAAAAAATCTTGTGAAATAGGTTGCAATTGGTATGATGAAATACGACTATAGCTAAAAAATCACATATTTTCGGTAACGTTTAATCCCCAATAGAAGCAGTCAACCCTATTTATGCTTATGTCTCCTTATGGAGAGCCTTATTGTCGGAAGGTGAATGTCCCTAAAGTTTCACATAGGTGGTTAGATCTCATCAATCTGAGAGTTTTGTGTGTGGAAGAATCAACCAAACTAGGTCATATATATGGGTATGTAAGAGCGTTTTCGTGTAATAAGTGGCGTTGGTTTAGGTTTGACCGTGTGGATCGAGACCCAAACCTTATCGAAAACATGTGAATTTTTTTCCATAGCCGTATTTAAGTATACTGATCATATCGTATGGTTGAATTTTCATTTTGTGAAATTTAGCCATCGGAACCATAACGTACCTACTAATGCGATATAACTTGTTTAGTATGTTATATGCAAGTGTACATCTTTGTGAACTAACTATATATAGGAAGCAATATTTTCAAATATCATGTGAAACAGGATGTGATTCGTATGATGAAATAAGGCTATGGTTAAAAAATCACATATTTCTAGTAACGTTTAGTCCCTGATAGAAGCGGTCAACCTCATTTACGCTTACCCCATTTACGCTTACGCTTCTCTATGTGGAGCCTTATCGTCGAGAGGTGAACATCCCTAAATTCTTACATAAGTGGTCAGATCTCATCAATGTGAGAGTTTTGTGTGTGGAAAAATCAACCAAACTAGGCCATATAAAGGTATGTAAGAGCGTTTTCATGTAATAAGTGGCGTTGGTTTATGTTTGACCGTGTGGATCAAGACCCAAACCTTATCGAAAACAGGTGAATTTTTTTCCATAGCCATATTTAAGTATATTGATCATATCATACGGTTGAATTTTCATTTTGTTAAATTTAGTCATCGGAACCACAACGTGTCTACTAATGTGGTATAACTTGTTTAGTAGGTTATATGCAAGTGTACATCTTTGTGAACCAATTATATATAGGAAGCAATATTTTCAAAAATCATGTGAAATAGGATGTTATCGATATGATGAAATATGGCTATGGTGGAAAAATTACATATTTCCAGTAATGTTTGGTCCTCGATAGAAACAGTTAACCCCATTTACGTTTATGCTTCCCTACAATTCTATAATATCATTAATTTCTTACTTAGGCAAAAAATAATAATCACTTCAATTTAGCATATAACTGATTAATTACTTAAATTAATTTAGCATATAATTAATGACAAATTATCATTATTATTGACTGATTAACTACCTAAATTAATTCAATACTATAATTATATAATTTTATAAATAAAACTGATAATAAATATCATTAAATTACTGAATTAATTCAATACTATAATTATATAATTCTAAAAAAATATTAATTACTTAGAGGACGAAAATATAACCTTTCGCTGCCTAACCGCAAAATTTTTACCAGAAATTTCAAACAAATTCAAACTAAAATTTGAAAAGTTTCCTTATCTTCTTTTTCTTCTTCTTTTTATTACCTCTGCCTCACTTTTCATTTATCTATTGTTTTTCTTTGAACTCTTTCTTCTCTTCTTCAGACTCTCTTCTCTCCCTCCTCTCTTCTCCCCCACCGACTGAGACCCCTAGACTCTAGCTCTCCCTCTGCCTCTCGTTCTTCTTCGCTCTCCCTCTGGTCTGCGTCCCAAGACGAGCACGCGGGTCGAGCATACAGATCTGGGTCGCTGGCGAAGGGGCTAGGTCGCCGGGGAAGGAGTATGCAGATCATGGCCGTCGACCGCCATCGTCAAGGCCAAGCGATCGCCGCCCCCTCACCTTCCCTTCGTCGAGGTATGTAAATCTTACTATTAATATACCGTTTTGGCCTTGGTTTATTTGTGATCGGAGAACTAAGTTTACGTTTTTGCAGATGACTACGGAGACGATATTGGTTGAAATTGGGTTGTTTGATCTTGGTTGTAAAATATTAGGGTTGATTGGGGTTGATTGGATCTGGGTTGTAAGAAGTTAGCTAAAACAAAAAAAGACCTAAAGGAAAAGAACCTAAAAGAAAAGGACCTAAAAGAAAAAAAAACAAAAACAGAAAATAAAAATAATTTTTTTCTTTTCTTTTTCTGTCACAAATTGAACACCGGAACCTAAATTCAGAAAAGGAAATTAAGGCGACTACAATTTTCTTTTGTCATTAAGTGTTGGTAACAATAATTTCGATGCTTGAATGTGTTTGTTTTCCTTATTTTAGACTTATGCGACGATGAATAAATAGTTGCCTAAGTATTTATTTAGGCGACTATTATTTTTTTTTCGTCGCCTAAATTCTTACGGGTCCATGCTGATGCAACGATTGTTAGACGACGAATCTTTCGTCGCCTGAAAACTTAGGCGACGAAAATGAGCATTTAGGCGACAAAACCTGTTTGTCACCTAAGTCCTTTATTCTAGTAGGTTCATTGTGAATGAAGTTTTTGTTTGGGTGTGGCAGGTTCATTGCTTTCTAGTATTCATGTCCACTTTTTTTGACGTAGTTTTGAGGCTGTTTTTTCAATTTCTAGTAGTAGTTTGATTTAGCATAAATATGCATTTGTATGGTCTTCGAACTATTCATACTTGACCTTTTGGTCGTCATGATCTTTGATCAATGGATATTTCTCCTTTTCTCTCAAAAAAAAATAATAATAATAAAAACAGATTTGTCACCTTATAAAGATTTGAAGATTCCAGTTTAGGCATATGTATGTTGGAGTGAAGCAGCTTCGATCAGTACTTTTGTAATTTTAATCTTTCTGCTTGGTGTTGTATATATATGTTATAATTATTAGGTGTTCCATGCGCAGGGTTCTCATCAATTTTAATTTAAACTTTGCCAATTTTGTTGATCTGTTATCAGATTTGATGCGCAATGCTTGAAACGACATTCATTGTAAGCATAGTTCTGTACGAGATGCGATGTTTACCATACACACAGCCAACTCCTATGTGTCTAGTAAACAGACCCTAAATCCAAGTAAATCAAATCCAATAAAAATGCTAGGTTCTTTCACTAGCTAGATCATAATAGTGATTGACTAAAAACAGCTAGTACTCCTCATGATTACTAGCAGTTCCATCATGACGCTACTGTTTACTATTTGCAACCGTAATTCATCACTTACTGTTATCATCGTACTGGTAATGTGATGATGCCTGCAGGTGATCACCATTAGCCAGTGCCTGATGGGACAAAGATGTACCAGTACCATCCTTCAAGTATCCGAAAAAACCATGGTGATGATGAAATGGAGCAAAGCCAGCTGCGAAAGAGCCTGCTGCAGCTGCTGCATGGTATTCTGCCGCAGTCATTGCTGCCCTCGTACCACCAGTAGTCTTGATCAAAGTTGACTCGGCCCTCATGGAGCCACGATCACCCTCCATCTCGTGGAAGCGGTGGAGGTAGAGAGTGAGGGGCTCGATGTAGTCATCGAACCCCAGCTTGCTCATTGCCCACAGAACGTCTTCGGCAGTAATGGTCCTGCGCTGCTCGCGCTGGCAATGCTCGTTGGCCTCTCCTGTGATGAAGCTGATGTACTCTGAGACACACTCCTGGATTGTTCCTTTAGCATCGTCGGAGATCTTGGCATGCAGGGGCAGGATCTTGCGCATAATTCTGATCACATTCGCTGTCGGCATGAAACGGTCTTGCTCCCGCACGGTGCATTCGTTATCATCAGTAGCACCACCATTGTTTGTGATAGCAGCGTTATTCTTGGTGGCGTGGTTAATCTCAGCTAGCTTCATGTCCAATGGCGGAGCTAGGATTTAGATCTTAAAGAGGACCCTAAAAAGAGAGAGTACAGAGGATATAACTTTATATATAATGTATTGTTTAGCATGTATTACGTACATGATACCTTTAGCATGTCCTATTGATTTTCTATAAAATAAAACAATTAAATAGATCAATGATAATATTTATAAAATATTTTAATCTAAGCAAATTTATGCATTTCTTTCTACAAGTTGGGTGTAGTTATTATCCATTAAGTGCTATTAGTTCTAATTTCATATGATTAATTGTTGTCTTCATTGATTAGGGGTTCAAATGATTCAATTAACACAAGATTTGATCATTTGCACCAGTACATGTAGTAATTATAGGTAGATTGACAAATGTTGGCAGGGGTCCGGACCCATTCTAGCCCAAACATAGCTCCGCCCATGTTCATGTTGAACTCCGATAGTGTCAGCCCTGCAGACATGGATTTACCTATTATGCTCATGCATGAGTAATTTTGAATGCATTTTGTATATGATTTGTCGGACTTTTCTACTATACATATGTGTATAGCATACATCAAGTCGTTAGCCGTCCGATCGTCTTGAATTTTGAATTTTAAATTACTAAAAATTTAGACGACTCACGACTTAATATATGCCATACAACTGTACATACCAACTGAACCAATGATTTTTCGTATGAGTTATTAAACTTGCAACCTCGGGGTTGGCTAGCCAGTAGAAATGAATTGAGTCAAGAATGTATCCATGGTCGACACTTGTTTCTAGTGGGGTGAATAACTGCATGAATGATGCCTGCCACTTGTAAATAGTTTTCTATACACTCTCATCACCTCCCATTTTCATTTTCCTCCCCACATCTAAATTCACTCATCATCATCGATCATCCATCAAAACTTATTATATTCACCGTAACAAAATGTAAAATTACAATTACCACGAAGAATATACGTAGAACAGTTTCTTGAGATTAATCAAGGGATAAAGAAGCTAAATCAAGTTCACTTTCGATGAAAATGAAACAAAGAAGATAAGGGGAATCATTCGTATGTGTAGGAATTTTTTTTAAAAACAGCTTCCTCAAACGGATATATTGTCATGGATCGAGTTTGAGTGAAGTATGTCCATGACACAAGTCCATCATGTAAGGTCCAAGTCTAAGAAGAAGCACTTGGACATTCAAGAACATGGTGGAAATATCTAGAGTTGGTGGACATGCCTAGAGAATTCTAGAACTCCTTAGAATTCTCTAGGTTGGAGATAACATAGCAGACAAGTATGGAGAATTCTAGAACTCTTTAGAATTCTCTAGCTTATACATTTTCTTGTACATAATTGTAGTACATTCTAGAAGGTGTAATTGTAGCCATTAGATCAAATTAATCATAGTCATCCATTGAGAAGGTGCTAGGCTATAAATAGGTGGTGAAAACACTTGGCCAAACCATCCTTGACATCCTAGAGCATCTTGGAAATCATCTTTGAGAGGATCCTAGAGCATCCTTGAAAGACTTTGTATAGTGTTCTTCAATCAATACAAAGTTTATTTCTCTCACATTTCTTAAGTGTTTGTTTTGCTTAGCTTTGCATACTTAGCACACTTCTAGCTTTCTTGCTCTCTTGTGTTGATATTGTTTCCGCTGCCTAGAGGCGAGGCTGACTTAGAGAGTTCGAGGAGGTGAACAACTCTAAGGCCGCACGGTTGGTGGAGAAGCGAAGTTCTCATTCTGTGACAAGTGGTATTAGAGCCTCGATTCGCTCGCGCACAACACAAAGACAAGGAAGATGTCCAGAGAAGGAGTTTCGGTGGTTGAGCAAGCTGCTGCTGGCGCCAAGAGGAGCCACAAAGAGGTACTCGCTGTCTTAGATGCACAGCTCGGTAAGGTGGAATCGGCTGTGGTCGAGTTTGACACTCGACTTGAAGATGACGTCGTGACAAAGGGGAATCTCGTACCCATGGTGGAAGAGTTGCAAGAGCAAATGCACAGTGCTCTCAACATTATGGCAGATAAGATCCGCGAGAAGCTTGACAAGATGTCCGCCGAGGTCACAGCCCTCCGAGAGGAAGTGAAGGAGATTCGGGGAGATTGGACGTTTTGCAAGGAGGCTGCGTTGAGTAAGTCGCAAAGGCCAAAGGCGACGAAGGCATTAGACTCTTTCAAACCCAAATCCTTCAATGGGAAGAGGGAAGCTAAAGAGCTTGACATCTTTCTATGGAACATGGAAAGGTACTTCAAGTATCTAAAGCTTGAAGACGATGAGTCCAAGATCTCAAAGGCTACCGTGTTCCTAGCCGACAATGCCCTTATGTGGTGGCGTCGAAGGAGCATGGAGATCGAGCAAGGTACGTTCTCCCTCGATACTTGGGAAGAATTCAAGCAAGATCTCAAGTTGCAATTCTATCCCCAAAATACTCAATACGAAGCAAAGGAGAAGCTTTGATGGTTAAGGCAAACGGGTAGCGTCAAGGACTATGTCGACACAATTGTCAACTTGCTATTTGAGGTGCCCAACATGTCAGAGGAAGACAAGCTCATATACTTCATGAGCGGGCTGCAAAGTTGGGCAAATCTCGAGTTGCAAAGAAGACAAGTGCAAAACTTGTCATCACAAGCCATTGCCGCTACCGAGTCCCTCATCGAATTCAAAGTTAGCCATCGAGGAGACACCAAGTTCAAGGGGAAGATGGTGGACTATGAGAAGAGTGGGGGAGACGTGCTAAAGCCGAAGGAGAAGCCCGAGTCAAGTTATAAGCCGAAGGTGAAAGGCTTGGAAAGCACGACAAGTCCGCAAGCAAGGCTTGGGAGGTGAAGTGCTACTTATGTGACGGCCCTCACATGATGCGCGACTGCCCTCAAAAGAAAGCCCTAAAAGCAATGGCCTTGCAAGAGCCTAAGGTCGAGGCGGAGGACGATGATGCAGCAAGGATGGGCTGCATCCGGTTGCTCAATGTCGTGAAGGCTAGCATCTCTCAACCAAGGCAACAAGCGAAAGGTGGATCGCTTTACGTCGATGTCAAGGTGGAAGACACGATGGTACGTGCCTTGGTGGATTGCGGAGCGACTCACAACTTCATGACGTCGGAAGAAGCGAGGAAGCTTGGCCTCCGAGTCACGAAGGAGTCGGGCAGCGTGAAGATGGTGAACATGCCTACCACGCCCATCGTTGGAGTAGCACGCGATGTGGAGGTTCACATCGGTGCTTGGAAGGGGAAAGTCGACTTCACCGTAGTGAAGATTGGCGACTATGGCGTGGTTATCGGCCTTGAGTTCATGGACAAGGTACGAGCATTCCCCATTCCATTTCATAACATCTTTTGCATTGTAGCGGATGGAGAGTTGCCTTGCGTGGTGCCCGTGGAGAGACAAGCAAAGGAGAAAACAAAGAATCTATCTGCCATGAAACTCGCCGAAGCTTGGAAGAAGGACGAGTCTACTTTCCTAGCAACCCTCAAGATGGATGAGGAGGTTGGAGGAAAGTCCAAACCGTTGCCAAAGGCAATGGAGGCAATCCTTGGGGAGTTTGGAGATGGAATGCCCAAGGAGTTTCCGAAAAGGCTGCCACCAAGGAGGGAGGTGGATCATGCGGTCGAGCTAGCAACCCGTCGTACCTCGAAGCAATCTCATGGGAAGAATCAAGGAGGGACTATCCCATGACTCACAAGCCAAGAACTTGGTGGACCTTGTCAAGAGGGGAACGACAAGGCGGTTTTGGCTCGAGGGCGAGTTGCTTTACACAACGGGGCAGTGACTCTATGTTCCGAAATGGGACAACTTGAGGAGGGAGATCTTGAAGAAGTGCCATGTCTCGAAGAGGGCGGGACACTCCGACACTCGTCGCATGATGACATTGCTTAACGACACATACTATTGGCCACATATGTGGGACGATGTGGACTCGTATGTGAAAACTTGTCTTGTGTGCCAACGAGACAAGGTGGAGCAAAAGCATCCGGGAAGGTTGTTGGAACCCCTTCCCATGTCATCAAGATTGAGTGCCAAACGAAAGGATTGGGAAAAGTTGCTTGATGTCGCCCAATTCTCTTATAACTTGCAGCGATCGGAGTCGATGGGAGCAAGTCCGTTCGAGCTAGCAACGGGACAACAACCCTTGACTCCAAGCAAGACGGTGACCGGCTACACGAGAAGTAGCCCCGCTACATGCAAAACAACCAAGGAAGGGCAGCAAGCCAATGAGCTCCCTCGTTCGCAACTAGGGAAGGCTCCAAAGAGGATGAAGAGGCATGCGGACCGACAAAAGCGACACTTGGAGTTCCAAACCGGCGACCTAGTGTTTGTGAAGGATAGTCCAACACAACACAAGGCAAAAAAGGGACTTCACAAGAGTTTGCTACAGAGTCACTTGAAGCCTTTTCATAAGGATGTCGAAGCATCCGAACGAGGTAAGTCTGATCGAGCTCCCGCTTACATGACCATTTCATTTGACAAAGAAGTGGATAACATCAAAGCCAAGGACAAGGTGCGGAAGAAGCGGATGTCGAAGTATACCGGATACTTCGTCAAGTGGAAGGGGCTGCCCACGTCCGAGGCTAGTTGGGAGAAGGAGGAGTCCCTGTGGAAATACAAGGACAAGATCGCCAAGTTCGAGCAAGAGGAGCTCGCAAGGGTGACGAGGACGTCGCCGACTTGAGTGGGGGAGAATGTTATGGACCAAGTTTGAGTGAAGTAGGTCCATGACACAAGTCCATCATGTAAGGTCCAAGTCTAAGGAGAAACACTTGGACATTCAAGAACATGGTGGAAATATCTAGAGTTGGTGGACATGCCTAGAGAATTCTAGAACTCCTTAGAATTCTCTAGGTTGGAGATAACATGGCGGACAAGTATGGAGAATTCTAGAACCCTTTATAATTCTCTAGCTTATACATTTTCTTGTACATAATTGTAGTACATTCTAGAATGTGTAATTGTAGCCATTAGATCAAATTAATCCTAGCCATCCATTGAGAAGGTGCTAGGCTATAAATAAGTGGTGAAGGCACTTGGCCAAACCATCATTGACATCCTAGAGCATCTTGGAAATCATCTTTGAGAGGATCCTAGAGCATCCTTGAAAGACTTTGTAAAGTGTTATTCAATCAATACAAAGTTTCTTTCTCCCACATTTCCTAAGTGTTTGCTTTGCTTAGCTTTGCATACTTAGCACACTTCTAGCTTTCTTGCTCTCTTGTGTTGCTATTGTTTCCGCTGCCTAGAGGCGAGGCTGACTTAGAGAGTTCGAGAAGGTGAACAACTCTAAGGCCGCACGGTTGGTGGAGAAACGAAGTTCTCATCCCGTGACAATATATACATCTACATGCAAGAGATCGATCAATATAGACGATATATAGTTCATGACATATATACGATCACTCATGCAAGAATCAGAGAAACTGTCTCTCGATCCGTGCAGCAGAGAATCTAGAGATGGTTAAGTTGTTTTTGTTGTATTTGAATAACCAGAGTTCGAAACTCAAAAAAGAGAAACATCAAAACTTGAAGAGTCCTATTAGAAAGTATCGCACTCCTCAAATCAAACAAGATAATAGGAATGTATCACAATAGTGAGCAAAATCAAAGCATAAAATATCTATTAACATTACCGGAGCTGGCATTTTGGGTCTTTTGGTAGCCGTAGAAACCTCCCCGTTCCATTCCTCCCCTGCTTCTTGTTGGAAAATTGTAGCTTAGATTATAGTCATTTGGAATCTCACATCAGAAACGTGAAGAGTTATTTTTAAGTTATAAGAAATGGTACCACACACACTAATGTCGAAGTCTTTTGTGTAAAACCCCATACGCGTTTCTCCACCGGGTGGCTAAAGTGGGGGAGAGTATCAGCATTATTAGACTCGTGTGTGTATGACCCGTTGGACCTGTCGGCCGCTTCCACGTAACAAGTGGTATCAGAGCCCAAGTGACGCTTGGGACTTGGTGTCTCATACGATCGAGTTTCAATTTGGTGGAGCTCCCGTTTGGATTGGGATCACATGATTTGAAATTTGATGCTTGTGATCACAGTTGAGCTATTAGGACTTGGATCATGAGATTTGGAGATGGCTCGAATCACGCTAGGTGAAGATTGTTAGAAAAGTATGGCTTAGATTAGAGCCCTTTGAGATCTTACATTAGAAACGTGAAGAGTTATCCTTAGGTTACAAGAAATGGTACCACACTCTAATATCGAGGCTTTTTGTGTTAAAACCTCATACCCGTTTCGCATCTGGGTTGCTAAATTGGGAACAATATCGGCATTTCTGAACTCGTGTGTGTAGGGCCCGTCGGCCGCTTCCACCTAACCTCTCTCTCAGTAATAGACTTGATTTGAATTTTTTTTGTTTTTTTTGTCGACAAGAGATTTGAAACAAGTTAGGAGTGAGAAGCTAATATAACCTTTTCTTCTGTCTAATATCTCTTAAAAAGAAATTGCATGTTTTCATGCATGCGCGTTTGCCAGTGTCTTAACATTAATTCCCAATCAGACTTGGTATACGAGCAAGTCATTGAATGTTACCATTTTTTATTTACTATAGTCACTGCATGCTGCTCAAGTCTTTACAGGATGGCAGAAAATCCTCTAAAGTCTTCAAAATCTGAGAAAGACGGTAAACGAGCACGCTTTGCAAGAAAATTTGAAGAAATTTGTAGCATTTAGTGGCAGGGCAAATGAGGAATTGAGGAGTGATGAGTGGGAGTAGGAGTAGGAGTGAGAGAGTAAACGTTTTTACTACCATTTACCACTGTATCTATACTGTCCACAGATACTTCAAAATCTTACATGTTCATACATTTACAACAAAATGAATGAAAAAATCGGTTAATCACATCTTGCAAGCAAAAACAAAAGCCAACCAAAAAGATTTAAACAAAGCACTTCATCCTCGAGCCTTAACTGTTAATGGTAGTATTATATGTGATTTTGACAATGACAGACAAAGGAATGTTCACAACATGACCTTGATTTCCAAATAGTCCTATCCTTCCATAGCTAGCAGCAGTGCTGTTGCTCGTAGCATTGAAGAAAACACTCAAGACCTGTGTCTCCCCACTAGCAATGTAAAAATGTGATGGAGACACTTTAAGAGAAACTCCGAAAGGAGCACTCCATCCAACACTATAAGTCTCATTTCCAGCAACGTTGATCACAGTTCTTAGAACAGTTCTAGACTGGTTGAGATTTGCTATTGTTATAGACGGTAAATTTAGGTCTCCGGCATTGATGGTAGAGTTATATACCCAACAGCTCTGACCAGTGTAATTCAAAACCACAGGAGCTGATCCATTAATGCCGCAAAGAAATGACATATAATTGTCATAACCTACAACACCAGAACATGCATTTAGACATGATAAGGTTAAACAAATAAATTCCTACTTAAAATAAGATTCTTTATGAGATGATGATGATACTATAACTTATGAGAAGAGATTAACTTACTGGAATCAAAAATCAATCCTGGATTTAGTGCCCCTGTAGCATTTACAAAACCACTGCCCATGTCAAATGGCGTTGCTGGAGACTGGTTTTGATCTGGAAAGGCATAAGCACGCTGAGCCATTATTGGCCCACCAGTCTTGTCATATAGAGAAGCCGATGTTGAAAGGGCAGATGCAATAGCTGAAGGACTGAAATTGGGAAACTTCTGCTTAACCAGTGCAGCAAGACCAGCAACATGAGGAGCAGCCATGCTTGTCCCAGACAACATTGCAAAGCTCTCACCTGAAAGGTAGTCAATACAAAAGTAAAAAGTTATATACTATTGTTTTATAGGACAAAGGAGAACTTTGTCACTTATGAACCAAACAAAGTTGCAGATGATTTCAAATCACTATTAATGTTACCAACTCTCTGTGCTTCAAAGGTCTACCTTGAAATTCTACTGAGTCTGCGCCCACAGAACTCCAAGCAGCCCATATAGAGTTTCCAGGAGCTACCAAATTGGGTTTCATTATGTCTGCAATATCAAAAGAATTGTCTTCTGGATCCGGCCCTCTAGCAGAGTAATACATGACCTTTGGAGAGATATTACTGTAGTTTGCTTTTGTACCACCACAAATGGCTGCAACTGCTCCAAATTTGATAATTTTCCCCGTCGTGATATCTCTCTCCAAGGAACGATTGTAGTATTGGATAAAGGCCTACCACATATCAGAAAGCCTTATTAAAAATGCCAAGAGAGAAATGTCAACACTCTAAATGTATGTCCATGTAGCAACATCCATTTTGCTGATTACACTTTTTAATAGAAAATAATTAAATAAATACATAAACAGAAAACCACACCTTGGAATCCTCCGGGGAAGAAATTATGATGCCAGGCATTTTCATTGGAGTTGGGTTGAGCTGAAAACCAATCATAAAAGAATCCATATAAAAAACAACACCAACTGCACTTAAATTTTGCACTGTTTGTAAGGCTTGCTGTATTGTGGACATTCCAAGCACAAATCGAATTGAGTAGCTGCAAATCAAGAGGTTTCCTTGGACCAGATCCTGATTGAACTTGCTTGAGTCTTGGCATTCACTTACATACATATCATCTGTAACTGTTTTGTCATTATTCAAAGCATGTATTGCAGAAATCAGCGTGTACACTGTATCATTCTGTGTAGCAGCTGAAACAGAAATAGAAACAGAAACAGAAACTTGTTAGGTTCACCTTTCATTTTAACTGGTTGCAGTCATGGTTCACAACCTCACATGCAAGTTGTGATGCCATGTATGAAGATTCTAACGATGAAGATAATTCATAAGGAACAGATTAGTAATGTAATACTTTAGAAGGCAACCAATCTGTCTAAAACGTTAAACTCTGCCGGAGCTTATGGGTACAATTACAGTTTCCATGCATAAAATGACTTTGTTCAACTCTATGTAAGAAATGGGTATAATTACAGCTCAAATATTTAAGTAACCTAAAAATGTTCGTTGAGGGATCAATCTGCTAGTGACATATAATTGGAGAAAGGAACCAAGCTTATTCTTTAGAAATCAAGGTTATCTCCAAGTTCAAGTAGGCATACAGAACATATCAATATTCGATATAAACATATACATACACATATATTGCAGATTTTGCTTTTTATATTATATTATATATATATATATAGGTCGGATCAGGAGCGGACATCCGCACCGGCCTTAACGTGCGGATGTCTCTCCGTTCGCCACCGGCGAAGGCGCGCCTCCACCCCAGCCGACCATTTTCCCTCCCCGGCGAGTCTGCCGAATTCTAGTTTTCCAGTCAGATCACCCAAAACTTCAAACAAAGTCGATTTGGCCGGAAAACTGGAATTCAGCGGACTCGCCGGGGATGGAAAGTGGTCGGGGACGCTGCTGGAGTCCACTAGGGTGGAGGCGCGCCCTCGTCGGCGCCGTACGATGGTGAACGGAGGGACGTCTGCACTTTAAGGACTGTGCAGATGTCCGCTTCTGATCCTCTCTCTCTCTCTATATATATATATATATATATATATATAGTTAGACACACCCACACATGCAAGCACTATTTTCAATTGTTTATATACAATTATACACTACTTACAGTGTTTTTTATATTAATCACTGATTCCGCCTCCTATTTGACTGTGTCTTCTATTTTAATAATTTTATTCTAAAGAACACAATTGATACGGGTACATGTATAGCAAGTTCTGCTCTATGATGCACCAGTATTGCAGCTTTCACCAATCACCAGCATACAATATAAGCTATCACATTCATTATTTTAGACATCCTGAAAAAAGGAAAAAAGACGATCTTTGGTAAAAGAAAAATAAATCATTTAGAAATCTCAAAACCTTTACATACTAGTGATCAATCACTGATGTATACCACAGAAGATCCTGTTGAGATATCAATCCTACATCGGGAATATGAGATTTTGTCTGTGGGTTAATAAGGGTTTGGGTCACTTCATCCATTGCCAATTGGTTTTGGATGTGAACCTCAGATTATTTTATCATGGTATCAGAGCGGGTTACCCACGTTCACATGTGAAGCCAAATGACCACACAAACTCCATATCAACCCCAAATATTGTCCACGTGTTAGGCTTGAAAATTTGCCACACGTGTGAGGGCGTGTTGAGATATCAATCCCACATTAGGAATATGAGACCTTGCTTGTGGGTTAATAAGGGTTTAGGGCACTCTATCAATTACCAATTAGTTTTAGATGTGAACCTCAGACTATTTTATCAGATCCAAATATAATGCTCACAAAATTTGATGGACCTTGATTCTTTTTAGGAAAAAAACAAAAATATATAGACCTATTTTTTATTAAGAATAGTGACCCAGTCTATCAGTTCACAAGAATGAAAGGTTTAGTGTAATGAGTACTGTTGTTAAATGATCCTATAGGAAAAATAAATAAATAAAGAAAATAAATTGAGCAATAAGCAGCAGGGAACAAACTTACGTGCAAGTCCAACTCCAGGAATAGTGACGTTGTTGCCGAGTGTTATAGAGTTGCTGTAGGTTCTGTCATGAGTAGCAGAACCAACAGTGAAGATCCATGGACTGAAGGAAGACATGCTTTTTGGTGATGGTCCAGTATTTCCTGCTGCTTGGACAAAAAATATACCAACCTTTACAGCTGATAGTGATGCCATATCTATGGGGTTGAAAAATGTTGCAACTCCAGGAGGACGTCTATTGGGAGTGATTGACAAGCTTATTATGTCAACCCCATCCTGGGCAGCCTGGAATGCAAATACAATATCAAGATCAAATATTCAAGAACTGGCAAATGATACATATAAATAAGATTGTTTTTCGTTCTGGTTAAGAAACCCAGCTGAAGATACATCAGCTGTTTGATAGGTTATAGTTTTCAGAAATGCCAAGCATATTGCAGATACCTGGTCTATTGCGGCAACAACGTCAGCAGCAAAGCCTCCAAAGCTTTTGTACAATGCCTTGTAAACAGCAATGCTGGAATATATAGGCATGTGATTAAGACAGTATAACCGAATATGCCCACAATTCAACCATACCAAAAAGGGCCACAGAGTGGAAAGGGAAAAAAACGACTGTATGTATCTAATTGTACCAGCAGCATCAAACACAACAGGAATATATAAAGAGACTCAGATCTAGATTAATTACTGTGATCGAGGAGCCATCCCACTTGCATGTCCAAACTGATGCCCAGCAACAACAACTGGAATTCCATGGTTCCCTGCAGCAATGGAAGCAGTGTGCCTGTAAATTCAAAATTAGATCCATCAACTACCTTTTGAAATGGAAGCTAACCAACTTTTACATATCATCTTGTATAGCATTTTCAAGATTTCTTTACTGTTGTTTAAATATCATAAAAAAGCTAAACATTGGCTGTCCTGAAAATGTAAATTATAGGCATATAAACATTTCAAATATTCCATGTTGTACTGGTTTACTACTTTTTTCTCAGGGAAATCAAGTAAACTTACGTGCCATGGCCATCACCATCAAAAGGAGAAGCATAGTCCTGAGATATATTGAAAACACCCCTGGTTATAGCAGATGCTGCAAAATGGCGGGCCGCTATAAGCTTCCTATTGCATGAACCAGATGGAAAATCTCGAGTAACCTCACATACGCCCGAGAAATGAGCCGGAACTGGATATGGGTGTTTAGAATTATCAGCAAAACTACTGTGTGTTGGATCAATGCCAGTATCAATAAACCCAATCACAACCCCTTCTCCTGCTGATTTAAATCCACCTGCTTGGACCCATGCTCCTTGTGGTAATCCCAAGAACTGAGGTGTATGGGTTGTTGCAGTTCTAACAGAGAAATCCAGGACCACATTTGCAACTTCTCTCCTCCTGGAAAGCTTATTAACCTACAAAATTCTCAAATGTCACCCGATTAGGAACTTCTGTTGAAGTGCATCTTTTCACAAAAAGCCAAATGATGTTCCATTTTACAAGAAGATGTGAATTTGAAATTACACATGTTAATTGACAGCCAAAGTTAGGCATTAATACTTCATACTTAGAGCACAGTTGGACATATCATAATAATTATCACCCTATGAAAAAACATGATAATAGTTGTTTAAATAATAGTGAGATTGTACTGGTGATATACCTGATCCGGGGTAACAAGCACGGCAAATCCATTAATCAAGTAGTGGTAGCTGTACAGCTTCAGATATTTCTCCCCTTTCAATGCCCTTCTCAATAATGAATCATGAACTCGAGCAATGTATGAGCCATACTTGGGATCCGTTCTTGAGATATTTATAGACCTAGTAAAAACTCATTTAAAAGCATCATCAATCAAGTTAAAGGTCCTAATAATACAAGCAACCTCAACATAATTAGAGACAAAAGGGAACAATGAGGAATTCAGGATAAAGAAAAGGGAAAAGAATTAATAATCATTGAATTTTGCACAATAATTAAGACGAAGAATTTATCTTTGAACATGATGAAGGCCACTATCCTGTAATGGCTAGCAATATGATCAGTACAATTTTCCACACGTTCGTAAGTAACAATATGTACAGACAGCATATTGAAAAACAAACAACAAAGGACCCCATGACTGAGACGCTGAAGCAGGTGAAAAATGTTTCTATTTCCTCTAGAATTCAAGTTCCTATACTACAAAAGATGAAAGCAATGTTAAACCTAATCCAGCACACAACCCTGTGCAAATACCCAAATCAATTTCTCCCCAATTGAGTACATATTTTCAGGTATCTAATCACAAATTGAAAACAAAATTCAACAACTCTAATTAGTACTAGTTCTATTTGGATCACAATTGAAATACCACTACAAGGTGTAAACTAAACAAAGAAAAAAAAATCCAATCAAATTATTTCAAACTGAAAGTAAAGCTTGGAAATTGAAGAGCACAAGAATACCTTGGTTTGTGAATGCTCAACCGCTCAGTATCCCCATTCAAATCTTGACTGTTCTTTCTAGCTTCAGCCAAGTAATGAGCAACAGGAGCTTGTTTAAGAGTGACAATATACACAGCAGAGATGTTATCAGAATCCTCATCATCCTGACACCAAGAGCTCAAAACCATCCCCAGAATAAGTAACACCACCAAATGCACCCCATGAATTCTTCCCATTTTCAGACCCAAATCCCAAGACCCTTGAATCCACAGAAAACAGAACTTCCTCAGATGAGCAAAAACGCCTCAAAGCTCAAGTCTTTCAACAACCCAAGTGCTCCATTTGCAAAAAGCTAGCTTCTTTACTGCAACATGTGCAGATTGTGAAGAAGAAGAAGAACCACAAAACCAGAGAGACCCTTTTGTTCAGTGTGAGAAATGGTATGAAGGGTCACAGATAATGAGTGATCTGAGTGAAAAAGCAGCCTTCTTTTCGGTGCAACAGAAGTAAAGAACCCTTTTTTCCTTCTTTCTTTTTTTGTTTTGTTTTGTTTTTGGGTGGAGAGAGAGAGAGAGAGAGAGAGAGAGTGAGTAAAGAAGCAGAGTGAAGGCAGAGGAAGTATTAATAGCTGGAGCACTGAGAATCTGCAACAAACTTTGTTGGGTTCTGTGCATTTGAACGTTTAGTTTATTAAGCAAAGGTGGGAAAAAACAAACAAAGGCTTCAGCTTTGAGAAAATATGAACGTTTTTCTTTTGTTCTGTTCTTATTCTCTCTACTGGATATATGGTCTTCGGCTTAGCACATATATCCTTGCACCGTTTTTGGACATAGTGACTAGTGACATCTAATATTTCGTCGACAAACTCATCTGTTTTATCTTTTCTATGGTGAAAATTACTGTACATTAATGTATCAATGGTAAATTAGCATTTTACAGTAGATGGTTTGGTTCTGGCAGATTACCTCAGAGCCAAGCTCACTCAATGTGCTAGGAGTACATCTTTTTTTTATATTTCTAATGTTTTGATAATTACTGAAGTTGACAATTTTTATTGATTAGGATATTAATCATATAATACCGGTGGATACGTGGAAAACTGCAAATAACAGATTCTGAGTTTTCTGGTTGCTAAAAAAGGATCTTCAAGCTTCAGTGTTGAGTGTCTATATACTTTTTTATTTATATAACCTGGAATGATGGTGGTCTTGATGGATCAACCTTCTTTAGTTTGGAACTTTGCATTGGGTTGTATACTTGTTCCAACGTTCTAATTTTATAAGGTCACCCGTGATACTGTGCACAAATGGGAGAGAGACTCCTCCCTTTGGTTGTGTTGGGTGGGTGGGGGTGTTGTGGGACGGCGGTGTATTGAGTACCCTAGGGTGAATGAGTACCATGTGAAACTGAGTGCGACTTCTCTTGGATTCTCTTGCCATCCTCACAATTGTCTTCTTCAGTTCTTCCCCATGATTTCTCTGTCTCACCGACGAGTTGCTTCTTCAGTCATGCCGTTAGGGCTCGAACTATCAAACTCATTCTGATCAGCATTGAGTGATGTCAAGTGATGCATGCTTGTATTGATTCTAAATGTTGCGAGATGTAAAAGATATTTTACATTTGAATCTTAGTATAAATTAGACATGTCACATGACATAATCATTTCTCTTAACCTTCTTAATGAAATTGAATATGTAAATTATAAGAGATGTGATAGCAGTCACGCCAACTTGTTGAAATACTTCTCTTCTAACTTTAATAAACATAGTTATTGAATACGTTGTCTTCATGATCAAAGTTTCTCTATGTAATGAGACTCTAGAGTCTAGATACAAGAAAGTTGGACTCATAACATCTTTAGTGCCTTGAACATGAACACCTCTATCCTCAAGTTATCTCATTCCTAACACTGATGGCCACGACGGATCCAATATGAGCTTTGGTACCATCAACATTGGATCAAACTGAGATTATACATTTAACAGAAATTTCTGGTGTCTTATATATTTCTGTTTGCTTTCAGAAATCATGATTGTCCTAATATAATAGTCGTTGGGAGTTCTTGGTGCCCTCCACCGTGCCAAAAGAACCTGACTCCTACAATCATTAGGATTTAAGATCCTTTTCAGTCTAAATCATGACATTCTCCATGTGACAAAATCCAAAAGGAAAAAGAAGCTGTCAACCACTCTACCGTTGCTCATTGATACCATCTATATGGGGGGATTAAAATGATTGTGGTCAGCATACTATTGTACCACACTACCACCAGAGAAAGACTGATGCCGTATCTAGCTTTTGCAATCGTCTTTCATTTCATGTATGCACAATCACATTCGGCTGAAAAGTGTGGCAGAAACACTTAGAATCTGCTATAGTTTTTTTGAAAGAGCTCTGCTTTAGTACAAGCCCTCACTTCAACTGAAGTAGGAATAACCAATTTCTATCACATTCTGTCCTTAATGTATTGTTTATCCACATTGTTTTCGTTTTGTTTTGGTTTTCATTAGAAGCCTTTATCAACGAACATTTACAGTTATTTCTTCTTTATTTTATTTTCTGTGAGAGATATTTGTGTATTAACTAAATTCTTGTGTTTCATTTGGTTGTCTTCTTTATGAGAAGGTTCTACCGACGAATACTCATCGGCGAAATATGTTTATATTTTTATCTTTATTTCTACGAGAGGGTTAAGTGAACAATGTTTTAAGCCTGATGTGGATACAAACAAAAAGACTTGTTATGAGCCCAAAATAGATAACCGAGCAAGGGAGGGTTTCAGTTCACATTTGGATTCACCAGAGACCCACAATGCCACATTGACCCAAGCCCACATTTCCACTGAAGGTGATAGGTATATCTGAATTGATCAGTTTTAGGGCGCCAATTGAATTGAGAGTTCATTTTCATCAGTTGTTATCCAGTATTTGAGTGAGTGAGGATGTCACTGGCAATGGCAGCCATAGCAATGGCTTCACCAAATCCCCTGCATTCATCTCTAACTTTATCAAATGCCAGAGGAAGAAGATCCTTCTGCACAAGAAGAAGAACCCATTCTCTGAAGATTAGTGGGTCCAGTCTTGCTGATGGCTCTGCTCTTTTTCAAGCAGCCCATTATACTGTATGAGTTTCCTTATGCTTTATTTTCATTCTTGGTTTAATAAAGTTTTGAGTAAATGGGAACTTAACTGTTATTAATAATGATTTTAGGGATGTATAGCACTTTTGAAGAGTTAAAGGAATGATCTTTATTGTGATTTTGAGTAAAGTTTGAAAATTTTCTAGCAATTAGTACATGGAGTAAGAGAAAGCAGGAAACTTTGTGCTTTTAATGCTGAATTGGTGAAGGTTTAAGCTATTTGGTTGTGGAATAGAACACCGATATGACAGAATTAGGACATTCCTCTTATGGGATCACAGTGTTTATAGCTTCCTAGTCAAATTTGGAGGTATGTCTGTAATTTGGGCTCGAGTAGTTGAACTATAGCTGACTAGTTTAGGAAGGAAGAAACATCATGATCGAAATTATGAAAAGGTTGACAATAGTTATCTCTATCTATTTGTGTCTTACTTTAGTGATATCTGGATGCTTTGTATATGTAGGAACTAATCGAACGAAGATTGATATTTGACTTTCTAGGTGAATACCTACATTAAGAGTGGTATGGTGATTGGGCTGGGGTCTGGTATAGCTTCTGGTATGTCCATGCAGTATATAGGACTGCAACTTGGAGCTGGTGCTTTAAAGGATATAGTGGGGATACCAACGTAAGTATGCATTCTTTCATCTCTGTTAGGATTCACAGTCATCCTTTCTCTTTTTTTGTTTTGTTCTGCCTATGATTCTTGGGCTCCTTCCGAAGTTTATAAAAACTCCACAATTGGCTATGCAAGACTGATGTCCATGATTCATAATATACATTGAACATGGTATTTCTTAACGGGTGAAACTGAAGTCAGACTTTGTGTGCTTTCTTTTATTTTCCATTTTTCTACCCTCTCCATCTTATCATAAAGGAGTATTGCATTTCCCTTATGTAGGTCAGTAGCATCTGCAACTGAGGCAGCGAAGGCCGGAATTCCATTGGGTCACTATGACGATAGTTCTCAAGTGTGTACATATTCTAAACATCGGAAAGTTTCCTTTCTCATCTAGGTTTGTTTTTTTGTTTTTTGTATTATATGCTTTAGAGGGTTATCCTTGTCTGTTAGTCCAGAGAACACACCAGTAATTGCCATGTCTATGCATTCCCCTTTTGATTCCACAAAAGAAAAAGGCAGTTTTTAAAAACTAGAAATTTACAGCATGAGAACTGAGAACGGTAAGAGATATGCTAGCTAGCTAGGTTGTACAGATATAATTAGACATTTCTTGATCACTGTGCCTTGCTCCACTCTCAGTGTGTTTGATATAAGATTGCCCCCCACAATCATACCTCAGTAGAATATCATTTTTAACTTACTCCTTTGTAGATTGATTTTGCATTTGATGATGCTGATATTATAGAAGAAAGGACACTTATTGCTGTCATTGGGAGAACAAGATCGCAGGGTGAGGAGTCCATAATCCAAGAGAAGGTGATTTAAGATAATCTTGTCTGTGCCTATATATAGGGATTTCTGAATTCAAGTCATAGCACGGCAAATTTCTCTAGCCATGTAAATTTTTGTCTAAACTTGTTATATATTCACAGTTATTCAACTTGCATAAATTGATATATCAGAGTTATGTTTCTTAAGATGAAGCCTGCAATTTTTATTTCTTTTTGTTTGCAGACTACACTAAACGCAGCAAATAAGCTTGTCTTCATAGTCAGAGAAAACCAGTATAAATCTGGTATGGATGGTTCTATACCAGTTTTGGTGAATCCTGTAAGCAGCTATGCCCACCATCTGTTTTACTAAAGATTTCAAGTGCCAGAATAAGAGAACGACTTTCTGAACAGTCAAAGTAATTTTCAGGTCAACTGGATGGAAACTGCTGAAGAGATTGATGACCTGTTTTTAGGTGATGCAGAGGTCTGTTCCTATACTATGAAGTCACTATTTCAGTATTTTGTTTAAACTACCTTAATCAATTTCCCTTACATTTTAGCATAAGAACTAAGGACTTGCCACTTATTTCTCTCAGAACAGGTGATTAGAGCTCATATTTTAGTTATAAGAATTTTGTAGGGTCTCCTAGGAGGTACAAATGGTGAATATGTAGTGTGCAATACTTACAAACTGAAGGAAAATATATGTTTTTCAAAGATGAATATTGTTATGACTAACAAGATGTAGCTCTAATCTCCTAATTCCTAAATAGAGTGGTCCACCCTTCATAACCCAGCTTTCTCTTTTTCTCAGCTCTTATTCAACAAATCTAGTGTTACAAACCTTTGCAGCATCATAAAAGATGATGCAACTTGCAAGTTGCAACATCATGTGGATTATGGTGATTACAAGTTCTGTGATTATGTTCAAGTTGTACAGATACTTTTGGGGTATAAGTCTTGGTCACTAATAGAGTATATACTATCAGATTAGAAATTTCTTCAATTGCATCCTAGGCAAGTTCTGTGCTAGTTTTCGATCTTTCATTTAAGAAGCATATGCAATTTCTCAATTAGAAATTGTTCATGACAAAGGAGATAGCAATATAAATTGATGTTGTAGAATCACTCTCATCTTTTCTAATGGTATTTCCTTTGAATCCTTCTGAAGCTCTGGAGGAGACCCTCAGTTGGGCTGGCAGGGCCTCATGGTGGTCAGTTCCCTCTAGTCACCAGAGAAGACCATAAAGTTATTGATGTCATATTTACATCTCCAATTCTAAGCCTTGGTAGGTCTTTCAGTCGTGGTATTTTCTTGTTTAAATATATGCTTCTGCAGTTGACGATAAGTTTGGATGTCTCTTTCTGAATTTCAATTGTAGCCGAAGTATCAATGAGCCTTGATAACATTGATGGAGTCATAGAGCATGGAATCATTTCCAAGTTCCCGTTAAGTTTTTTGATCCCTATCACTTTTGCTTTTACAGAGATAACATGCCTTTCGCTTTATACATAAACAGAACAGCATCACTCTTCTTATGTGCAAATGAATGATGTACTAATGCTTGTAATAATTTAGATATTAGCTGTTTCATATTTAACTGTTTGATGCTGGAGGATAAGTTTTACATTAAAATAGCAATACAGGTTCATATCATAATCTATAACTTTTGAATTGTAAAAGTAAATAGATGCGCTGGTATAAAAGTTCATCGTTCTTGTAATTGCTATTGTAACCATTTCTTGTCCAATAATAGTGATATATCAGGTTGATCGTAATTAGACATTACGTTCTATCAATAAAAGAATGAGAAGACATTTTCATAAGTTGATCCTTTTGGGATTTTAGAGTCACGTATCATCTTTTAGTTTCCAGAAGTGTACTCAACTACAACAAATTGAAAAACAAACAAAAACAAAAATGACTGAGTTGCACCTTCTGACTACTGACTAGTGAGTCCATATAGACATCCAAATTCTTATTCCATTATTGTGTTCACAATCAGAGATCCTATATTTACTTGTTTAAAAAAAATATTCCATAGTAACATGTTGATATCTTATAATGTTAATGAGGTATTTCCATACTGCTAATCTTGCTCTCATACTTGTGTTGAATTACAGATGCACTGCTGTAATTGCTTCGGAAAACGGGCTGTCTGTTGTTGATAACGTGCCTAAGAATGCAGTAAAGGAACCTTAACAGCAAGAGTCTGCATCACACTTTTGGGGTTCTTCGGTATTTTTTCTCTTTCATTCTCCACACATAAGCCTCTGTAGAGATTTACTGCTAACAACTGCCCCATGTTATTATGTGCCATTCTTATATGGCTTTAGTACATATAATATTAAATTGTACCCAGTCCCTTTATGTATATAGTAAATGTATGTTTGGTGATAGGTATGGAACTTGGGTTGGATGAACCTATGTACCAACCTGCATTTTGAGAATGTGATTTGGTTGAGCATATACAAATAGAGAAATTTTCAAGCTGACAAATTCAAGAATATAATATGTTTGTTTTATTATGCAACACTTGTTCTATTCGAGGAATAAAGAGTTCACATTATGAATTCTTGTTTTTTTGGACAACTATACATTTTTGTTGTGTTTGAGCTTTTTCAGGCACAATGGAAATGTTATGCTTTATTTTAGGTTTGGGGGAGGGGGGGACTGTATATTGGGTGTACATAAATATCCAGTGATAGTGATTGAGAGGGTCAATATATGTATGCTTAGACAGTTGGACTAAAACAAGTAAAGCCAAAATGTTAAAGAGTCATAGATGTAGGAGAGATGTTTCTCGGAAGATATATAACAGTTAAGTTAGACATCAGTTCCAACATGTTAAGCATTCAATCCAACTCTAAATTATTGGTCTTTTCTATCTGCACACTAAAATATACCAGTTCCTAAATTGTCTTAATATATTCACATCAGCTTCACACTAATATAAATATAAGGCACATGTGCAAAGAGCACGCCAAGGTTGACAGTGCAATATTGCCTAGTCTTCCTACTCCTGCGCCAGATTTCGACTAAACTGGCTGGGTTAAGTCTGCTCTGGTGTGTCTGCTATCTTGTGTAATATGACCAACTTTGAAGATTGTTGGTGAATCTGGGGTGTAGATTCATTTACTTGGGTCATTTGGTTGTGACCTCCCACATTCTTTTGTCATGTTCTGTGACATAGTCAGGTTAGACTTTAGGCTTTGCAACCAAATTGAACGCCATTGATGAATGAGTATATAATATACAGGTTAACTTCTTAACTAGTATTCTGCCTGACTGCCTCACAGGTACTAGTTATGATCCACGGATTATATAAATCGATTCTTAGTTTGAATGAAGTCACATCTGATCAAGATCTATCATCACGTTTTTTTAATTATCAAGGACATGATTAGTCGTGGTTTAGGATGTAGGAATTTTTTTTTCTTTTTTCTATTAGATTAAGACATATACAAATATTTAAGAATATTAGGTAAAGATATCGTCATTATGATTACAATAAGTATCCTCTGTACATCTACGTTTATATTAGAGCTACAAGGTATTATCAAGGATAATTGGATAAATGCTATTAACTACTAAAGCTAGAAGTCTAATTTCCGGTGCATATATTTCCTCGTTTGAGATAATAGATATCTGAATTGACAACCTCTGGAGATGAACGTCTAATGCGTGCATCTCTTATAAAGTGATCCCTCAAGTACTTTTGACGTGAAACTATGAATTTTGATACCCTTTTGTAGTAGCAGCTTCTTCTGAAACTCTTTGCATTTAGTCTAGCACCACTAATTGTTCTGTTTCTGTTCTCTTACCACCAACTTGGACAAGAAATTAGTTGGTCAACATCAAAGATGGAAGTCAACTTTAGCAGGCCAAGGATGGCATCTGTTACTGTTACCAATCAGACTTCAATTTTCCTATACTTAGAAACTAGAAAGCAGATTCAGGTGTATTAGTTTAGTAGCTAATGCTGTTCTGTAGATCTATGTACTAATTATCTGAGGATAAAAGAAATAGTTTGTCTTGGTTCTCACAAGTTAGGAAAGTAGCTTTGGCAATTGTAGCAGAACATGGATTAATGTGGAAGTAGCTTTTTCACTCCTAACTTTCCAAGTTGTAACAGCACATGTTTCATGTTTTACTTATTCTTATCAAGTTCTGCAGAAAGGTTGCACAAAATGACCGATGCCTAAGTAAAAGATAAAGATGTAAGTCATGTAACAGAAATGTGTCTGAAATTCAATTTTTTATTTTCTCTTGTAAATTTCCACAGCACAAAAATAAAAATTACAAATTGAAAAAGGGCTATCTAATTTGGTTATGATCGAACTTATGATATTGCAGTTTCACCATCCAGAGAACTTCACAACAGTCCCTGATCATGCCTAGTGACAAGTAAGACGAATTGGAAGTCCTTTTTCTGGGGTAGGCATCATATCACCTGTGATCTTCTCTTTAGGAAACACCACTTCCCACTTGAACCTCTTGACCACATTGTGAACAAAAGTGAGTATTGCAAGCCTAGCATACTCTTTTCCTGGGCACATTCTTGGTCCTCCTCCAAATGGAACAAATGTGAATGGTGGGAATGCACTCAAGTCATCATATCTTGAGGGGTCAAACTTTTCTGGGTTGGGGAAGTATTCTGGGTTCATGTTTGTTGTGCTAACAGTCCAATATACCTGCAACAAAAGAAGACTTGTTTAGCTACTTTGTTTCAACCAAAGAAGCTCGTATTAATTCGAAAATAAAGACGAGGATGAACAAGGTTTATACCTTCCAGCCCTTGGGAATGGTGTAACCGGCATACTCAAAATCTGTCAAAGCCTCTCTGAATGTTCCCTGAAGTGGTGGAGTGAATCTCATAACCTCATATATGACATTCCACGAGTACTTCATCTTATTCAAGTCTTCCCATTCCAAAAGTTGTCCTGGCTTCTTTGACTCTGCAATCTCCATTTGTTCTGTTTCCATAATCACAACACAAAACCCCAATAAGTATGTCATTACAAAAATATATATCAATTAGATGAATTGGGTCATGAACTTGTGAAGGGAATTACCTGCTAGGACCTTGGCATAGATGTCAGGCCTTTCTCCCACATATTTCATGAAGAAAGTCATAGCTGTAGCCACGGTACTGTACCCAGCAGTCAACAAACCCATCATCTTATCAGCAATCTCAGCCTCAGGCATGTGTTGCCCAGATGGATCGCTTGCCACAATCATATGTGTCAAAATATCCATCATTGGTGCTCCTGATGCCATTGCAGCCTTCTTCTCCTGGATCACAGTCTTCAACTCCTTCCTGATTTCATCAGCTGCTTTTGTTGCCCTGTGGAAAATGGTTCCTGGGAAGTTCACAATAAGTGAGTGCATGCCCACAGTCACATCATCAAAGTTCTCCACAAGTCTAGCAATCCTCTCCGGCTCATCAATCCCCAAGAAGAATCTGCAGGCAAGACTAAGAGTCAAGGTCTTAGCCAAAGGGTAGGCCAAGACCTGGTTCTTGCCTTCCCAGTAGACCTTCATCTGTTCTTGGGTGATTGAGTCCATCTTCCCCAAGTACCTCATCAATGCTTCCGGCTTAAGGAACCCCGGTGACTTTAGTACTTTGGACTCTTCGTCTCGAGCAATCTGTTTTGGAGCAGCAGCAGGAGTAGCAGCCTTGTACGACCTGAACATCTTCTGCATAGAGTGTGGACGGAATGCTGTGAAGTACTTCTGTTCATTGCTGAAGAGAAACTTGTGGCCATTAGGTCCACAAATGACAGCAGTTTTCTCCCCGAGAATCTTTGTCTTGAAGATGTCAGGGGAGTACCTCTTCATCCTCTTGAACACAAAGTTTTCAGGCTTTCCAAAAAGAAACTCGAGAGTTTCTCCCACGATAGGCCACCCCATGCTGCCTGGTGGGAGGTTCTTGCCATCTTCGGATTTGAATGCGAAGAGAGCAAAGGCGAGAAGAGCAGCACCCAAAGAGAGAACAAGGTAAAGGGTCTCCATGGCTGGAGTTGAGAGCTTAGTTGATTGTTAGCTGAGACTGGACCAGGAAGCAGTGATGTTTGTGGAGCTTTAGGAGGTTTATATATAAAGGCCAAAAGTCGTCAATGTTGAATATTCTTCTGCCTGTATTATATTTTACTTGTTTGGGTCTGCGTTCTGCCATGTTGAATATTAAGGAGATGGACAACATGGACTCGTTTAGTATTTTCCTACAAACTTATATATAGTCATTAGCCAGCTACGGTAGTCCACAATAGTGAGGTTACTAAGTTACACGTATAAGAAATGAACATATATACGGTGAGAAAACAATATACGCACAAAAATGTGTGTGTGTGTGTATACGTGAAAGAGTATATGTCGATGTTTACAAATTAACACAAGATTACAAGCACTAGCTAGCTCCATGAATACATAAGATACCAAGGCCTGGCTTGGAGTTGCAATCTAGCTTGTTGATTATTCAAATTTTCAGAGAGTTGTTTAACTTATTATGTAAGCTAGCCAACAAATGATGCCTTGCTCCATGCAATGTATAGATGCCAAGGGTCGGCTTGAATCTGTTCATCTTATTGATACTCGTTACTGTCCTCACCAACCAAATAACGACGTTTCTGTGCTCGTTAAAATTTGATCATGAAATTCCAACAGAAAACTCTCACGCCTATGAAAATAGAAGAGCGAAAGTACGAGCTGCAAGATTTTTCTTGCTCATCTGATCACTTACTGCGAGAACTCATGGAGTTGTTGTTGGTCTTGGTCAATTAGGGTGGGTCGTTCAATTGTTTAACTTCGTTTTGTTCATGACCTTAACACGTACATTACTTCGTCACTATTCTATGACTTGGTCATTTTCCCCCCTCCTTTTCTTTCTTTCATGAATATTGTTCATTCAAAATAGATTGAAATTATCTAACGTACGTGTCGTGTAACTTCAAAATTAATTGTGGTTTAGAAATTAAGATTTTCCGTCTTCTATGTATACTCTTGCGGACTAATTAATCAGTACTACAAAAATTAATAGATCTTAGCTAAGCAGTAACCAGCTAATTAATCTCTCACTCTCTCAGTGACCTAGGCCAAAATTAATTGATTATATTGATCTGGTCCTATGCCATTATTAGTAAATTAATCAGTCTTCACGTTTAGAGTTTGATCTAATAAAATAACAAACTGATCTTAAGCTAATTGCATATTCTATGGCTGCTTAGTGCAAGTTGGAACGCCAATTAAGTCGTCCGAAATTAACAACGAATATGTAAATGAGAGTCACATAATCATGTGTTTCATTAATCTCCTTTATTTCAAGATTGATTAAAAAAGACGACTAAACTTTAGGAACAGAGCTAGCTCACTAAAAGTTTAACATCGATCTACTTATTTAGTTTAAGTTTTGTTCTGGATTAGTGGAGTTGATGATATCAAACAGCAAAGGCAAATTGTACAATATATACTACAAGCTGTAGATATCTTCAGACCAAAAAGGTCGACCTTACCTATACGCAGGAATTGAGGGGGACTGATGGTCAGTGATGGCAATCACGAAACATGTACATGCATGGATAGAGAACATTTACGCTACGCATGGAACTCTGGAAATTAATTAAGCCGTCATCATATATAATTGTCCTTGCTAAAGTCTTTCGATCAATTCAAGTGTAAAACGTGTTCGATTTACTTCTATACATAATCAAACTGGCAAGTGATGCCTATGATGGATCGCATTCGAGCTCGGACAGTTGCTTTTCCTTCTTCAAGCTGGCCTGGCATGGGATCAGCAGAATGGTTGTATTATTCGTTGTTCATAATAGTTGTTCCCAAATCTTTACAAATAGTTGTTCAACTAATTAAACCTCCGCTTCTAACTTTCATCAGTAAATTGTGCTTTTGAGCACAAAGGATTGCTTGTCCCACAAGAGATACATGCAATGCGGTGATGATGATAACTTGATAACGTAAGGTTTTCGGGTGTATGATTCGTTGAAACGGAGGTTTCAGATGTAGGAATATTCCAGCCAAAACGGAGGAGTACTAATAAGAAGCGTTGTTGGGAGTATAAATTGCTGGATCGACTGGGTGAGAAGGGAGAGCATGGCTTAGAAGACATGAAACAAAGTTCTCATCAGGAGCTGAGGATGTACAAGAAATGGAGAGAAGAATAGCAAGGAGTGAGAGCTGCGAAAGCCTTAGAATTGTCATTTCCAGCCGGTTAATTTGATATTTTGTTTCTCTGGAAAAGTTATGATTGGTTTGTGTTTCTGAATGTGTGTATGGTTGGGAATGTATAAGCTACTAAATCAATCAGTATGCACATTTAGCTAGAGTTCAATATAATAACGTGAGTGCTTGCTTCTTATAACGTAACTAACTAGCTAATTAGTTGCTTGCTTCTTCCTGAGTATATTAACAACGAATCTGCACATGTCGATCAGTCACATAATCATGTGTTTCATTATCTATTTGAGTCCATCTCTGCATGCGACTCTGAAAAATTGAAATGAGTTTTTCCTATCATATTATGCAGGGCATAATTGCATATCAAACTCCCGGTCCAAGACGTTTATACATTTACAAATTACGTCTTAATTTCGTAGTTTGCTCGAAGAGACTTTGATGGATCTGACTTTAATATATGAAAAAAAACCCTAGCTAGCTAGCTTCTTCACGTCCACAAGGATTGAGAATATGTGTAACTAAAACTACTAAAATATTAAGGTGGCAAACTTTGACTGTATAATATATCAAGCTCACCAAATTTAGCTAAGTTAGTTTTTCCTTTTGTTTTATAAACTCGAAAAAGTTTGCACACAGAATGCAACATGCTAATTAATGGGACATATGATTATGTATATAACTACGATACAAATTTACCGATCATCAGTGACGTAGCCAGAAATTCTTTATAAAATGGTCAAATTTTAGATAACTTTTCATATACCATATAAAATTCTAGATAATGGTTTCTTAGACATATAACAGTCATTCTAGAGCTATTATTGAGGAGGAACCTGAAAAATTTTTCAACAACAAAGAAAACAAAGCTTGAGATTTATAGTAGATTTGGACACTTATATAACTACTTAGTCTCATAATCTTAATTTATTTCACATGGCTAGTAACAATTTTAGCTAATGCTAAATTATGGGAAATTGAATAGACACTAAGGCTGACATGCGACGATATACGTGGTCTTGGAATATTAAGATAGAAAAATAAAAAAAAGATGGTTGAAAATAAAAATGAAGAAAAGAAAAAAATACATGATAAAATTTAGCCTTTTAGGTAGATTTGTAAGTGTTTGACAGAAGACATGTCTATTATTTTTAAATTCAGGGTTTTAAGAAAATGAAGATAGATTGACTTATATTTCTATATTTGCCTTTGTGTCATGGGGTCAATATGTATTGTTATGAAAATATGTATGATAAGAAGTAAAAAATTCAACCAATGAGAAACATGGTAAAAACTTGAGAAGGGTCAATTGACCCATTTGGCCCTATTGTGGCTACGCCACTGCTGATCACCCTTATTTGCTCATTAAAGTGTCCACCTTCTTAATCTATTGACACATATTTATTTTATTATCAAGAATAAAGTTAAACTATTTGAAAAGACGTATATCAATAGACTAAGAGAGTAAACACTTTGATAGGCAAATAAGGGTGGTCAGCAAATTTGTATCCTATAACTATGTGCTTCATATCATTGCAAATAAAAGGAGCACAATAATATATCAAATATTGTTGCAAAGTAGAAAAAGAATTGATTGTTGGTTGGTGTAGCGACCTGGGTAATAATGCTTTTGCTTTCTTAATAATTATAGTTATACGTACTGTGTTTTATAACAGATGGAATATGTATGTTCATCGTGTTACTCGTGCAACACTATTGAGTTATGCATGCTTGACAAGACGAGCATTCTTTATTTTGTACAATAAACACGATGGAAGACGTGAAATTACTTCAAATATAATGGTACGTAGTTCTTCATGAAGGCCTTTCTCTTACTCTTGCAAATGGTTTTTCTGCAGAAGTCTATATAGAAGGCGACTAGAAAGCTTCTCATCGAGTGAAGGCTAGTGTTTACAGAAATGCGAGGAGAATCAAGATCGATCTCCCAATCCTATCTCTAACCCAGAGATCTAGAGACTAGAGTGTCAAGTCTCAATACCATTGTTGGATTTTGTTTTCCCTCTGTTACATCAGTTCATGTCATTTGAGGACAGGTGTTCGTCGTGCACTTCAATACAAGTCGATTAGCTCATCGTATGCATAGCTTGGTACCCAAGCTCTTTCGGTGTGCCTAGTCCTCGGTATGGGAAAGCATGAAAATGAGGTATACCAAGGCATGGGGCTTAGATAGTTAGATATACTGAACAAAATGAGTAATTAGTTTTTTTTTTTTTTTTTTTTTTTTGATTTTATGTCCTTTGCTGGTGGATTCCATAAATTGGCACAACTCATCACGATCATGGTCTTAATCTTTAAGTTTCTTGGTAACATCATGACCCTGAGTTTACCACAATGAAAAGGTAAAACAATTTGGCAGCACATGTTTGGAGAATAGCCCACAGACATTTTCTTTGAACTAATGACCAGCAGTGACTTGTGACTTTGGTTGGTGAGGAGAATGAGAATGGACACACCTTCGAATGAGATGAAGACAAGCCTTGGCATCATCTAATGTTGGAGCAGGTCATCATCTCTCGGTAAATATCAAAACTCAGTAAACTACCATAACAAGTTTAACTTATTTTCAGATTATATGGCAACATTTCAGTGAAAATTTTATGAATAATATTTCGAGAGAAGTAAATATTCGAGCCAAACCATGGTATTTGCAACTTGATGTAATAATTTGTGAGAAAACTACTTTCCACTTCTGAAAATTCAACATTGACGACTGTAAATCCTGGCGTGCTACCATCTGGGATTTTAACCCTCTATAAACCCCACTCTACCAAGCTGCCTAAGCATCACTGCAGTTCTCAGTTTCAGCTAGCAACTAAATCTCATTTGAGCACCAGCCATGGAGACCCTTTACCTTGTTCTATCTTTAGGAGCTGCTCTTTTCGCCTTTGCCCTCTTCGCATTCAAATCCGAAGATGGCAAGAACCTCCCACCAGGCAGCATGGGGTGGCCTATTGTGGGAGAGACTCTCGAGTTTCTTTTTGGAAAGCCTGAAAACTTCGTGTTCAAGAGGATGAAGAGGTACTCCCCTGACATCTTCAAGACCAAGATTCTTGGGGAGAAAACCGCTGTCATTTGTGGACCTAATGGTCACAAGTTTCTCTTCACCAATGAGCAGAAGTACTTCACTGCATTCCGTCCACACTCCATGCAGAAGATGTTCAGGTCATACAAGGCAGCTGCTCCTGCTCCGAAACAGATTGCTCGCGATGAAGAGGCAAAAGTACTAAGATCACCGGGTTTTCTTAAGCCAGAAGCATTGATGAGGTACTTGGGGAAGATGGACTCAATCACCCAAGAACAGATGAAGGTCTACTGGGAAGGCAAGAACCAGGTCTTGGCCTACCCTTTGGCTAAGACCTTGACTCTTAGTCTTGCCTGCAGATTCTTCTTGGGGATTGATGAGCCGGAGAGGATTGCTAGACTTGTGGAGAACTTTGATGATGTGACTGTGGGGATGCACTCACTTATTGTGAACTTCCCAGGAACCATTTTCCACAGGGCAACAAAAGCAGCTGATGCAATCAGGAAGGAGTTGAAGACTGTGATCCAGGAGAAGAAGGCTGCAATGGCATCAGGAGCACCAATGATGGATATTTTGACACATATGATTGTGGCAAGCGATCCATCTGGGCAACACATGCCTGAGGCTGAGATTGCTGATAAGATGATGGGTTTGTTAACTGCTGGGTACAGTACTGTGGCTACAGCTATGACTTTCTTCATGAAATATGTGGGAGAAAGGCCTGACATCTATGCCAAGGTCCTAGCAGGTAATTCCTTTCAGAACTTCATAACCCAATTCATCAAACTGATATATTTTTTGTAATGATATGCTTATTGGGGTTTTGTGTTGTGATTATGAAAACAGAACAAACGGAGATTGCTGAGTCAAAGACGCCAGGACAACTCTTGGAATGGGATGACTTGAATAAGATGAAGTACTCCTGGAATGTCATCTATGAGGTGATGAGGTTCACTCCACCACTTCAGGGAACATTCCGACAGGCCCTGACCGATTTCGAATATGCTGGTTACACCATTCCTAAGGGATGGAAGGTACTCACATAGTTAGTTTACTACACACATACATACTTTTAAAGTTTGTTTATCATCTTCACTATAGGACTTGAGTGGCTAACTAAGTCTGTTTTGTTGCAGGTGTATTGGACTGTTAGCACAACAAACATGAACCCGGATTACTTCCCCAACCCAGAAAAGTTTGACCCCTCGAGATACGATGACGTGAGTGCATTCCCACCGTATACATTTGTTCCATTTGGAGGAGGACCAAGAATGTGCCCTGGAAAAGAGTATGCTCGATTGGCCATTCTCACTTTTGTGCACAATGTGGTCAAGAGGTTCAAGTGGGAAGTGGTATTTCCCAAAGAAAAGATCACAGGTGATATGATGCCGACACCAGAAAAAGGACTTCCTATTCGCCTTACATGTCACTAGGTATCAAATTTTCTATATTCTGATAATTCACTTCCACTGCTCACAGCAGTAAATTTGTTTGGTGACACCAGCGAGAATTAAAACAAGTTTTTTTCTTTCTTTTTTTGCTGTAGTAATGAAATTGCAATATCATGTGATTACCTCATAAGCAAATTATATAACCCCTTTTCTAAGGTTATTCTTGCTGCACTGAAATTTTATGGAATCTTAGAACAAAATCTCCTAACTAGAAAAGCGAACAAGCAATTTATGGATACAGTATTATTGTATCTTCAACTGAAACTTATTATTTAGTCCCTCAGAGCTGTACCAAAACTCTATCTGCAAGAAACTCACAATCTAGTCCTAAAACATCATATATTTCCAAACAATTGTGGTTGGCTAGTTGCTAAAGTTGGTCTGCTGATATTGACTGTCAGCTCAAATATAGATCATCTGATATTTTCAATATAGGAGATGAACTTAAAACAGAAAAAGAACAAATGGTGCCACCCAATTATTCACAGTTTGGACTTGGGAATCAACACTATAATCCTGCATATATATTTTTTATATTTTTATTGGATGGGTATATATATCATATAAAGACTAACATAAAGGAAATAGGTGATTATTTTTGTTTATGTTTTTGTGATGACACTAGAGGACAAAGCCTAGGACAACCTTTCTCAAACATCAAAATGAGAAACAGAAGAAATTGTTTACTGTTTTTAGTGATTATCACAATGAGAACCCTCAATTACAGCTTTGAATTTTTCTAGTTTAATAAGTCATCTCCGAATTCAAGACACAGAAGAAACTGTGTACTAAAGAATTTGGTGATTTATTTTGGGTTATTAATGAAAGAAGTTTTGTTGTACAAATTTCATGTTTTCAAGTCGCTATAATCCTGCCATAAAGAAACCACCTACATTTCCCCGCAATTCCTTCTCTGATAATCTAAGCGATCCTCATCTCCAATGGGACCAAAGAAGTTTCAAGCTAAAAGTTGTGTTTTTATGCCTTTAAGGAAATTACGGTAACAGAATTTCTGCAAAAGCTATTTTCGGAGATCGTACAGAATAATCCCTCAAAATGTACAGTTAATAACTTCATACAAGAAAATGGTAGGAGCAGATTCCCAAGTAACAACAAACAACTTTTTTACTAGGATTATGTTTCAACTAATTAGTAATATTAACTTATTAAGAAAATAGCATCATGTCCACAAGCTCTACTAACTGGGTTTACTAAAAGGCAGACTCTTCAAAGTACTAAAAACAAGATCCATGAACCCTACTATTACAATACTCTTCTTTATGTTATTTGATCTATAATTTGACAAATTTACATGAACAGACGTACTAGGATGTGCCAAAGTCTGAAAAGATTGATCATATGCGTCGCAGAGAGGCCAATCTCTTCTCAAGATCCTCAACATCAGGAGATTCAGAACTGCATACAGTTAAAATAGATTTGTTACCAATACCGTAGTAAACTAAAGGATGAAAGAAGTTCATATCTAGATAAGTTCTTTGTAGAAAACTTGATCAAGGTTCTTCACGGACTTCATCAGAACAGAAGAAAAAATTAAGCGTACCCAACTCAATTATCTCTTTCCATGAAAGAAACAAATGACATGCTTCATGAGCAATCGTTCTAAAACTATCCTCAAAACTCAAAGAATTCTAGTTTATTGTGGCAAAGTATCATATAGCATTTTGATTATTCATGATTTTCAATACAGGACTGCATCAAAGTCAATGCTGATCACACCAGAGGTTCATGGCTTAAAAAGGAAAACTCATTTGTTATTACTCGTTTCTCAATAGTTAGTATTAGTAATCAGACAATTCCATAAACCTTTTATCATGCACGTACCTCTTGGGAACAACATTTGCAGCATTCCTTGGTGCGACATTTTCACCATTTCTTGATCCAATCTTGCCTTTTGGAGCTGAAGATAACTGTTGAGAACAACAAGAACCAGAATTATAATATTGTTGGTTTAAAAGGATAAAAACAATAACCCAGAAAACTCATGGGAACTATCTTAATGACACCAACCTGGGATGCGATATCAACACCAATCTCATCAAGAACCTGAGAAATGAAACATGCAATTAATGAGATAAGGGGGGCGTCAACCTATACAAGAAAACAAAAGTACAAACAGGCTACCAATGATCCACCTGGTTAGTGAGTTCCTCTGTTTCCTCTTCAGCCTCATCTTTGTCTAAGGTCTCATCAATGGACTCTGACATCATTTCAATCTGCACCAGAGAACAACATGAGTAAACATTTGATGAGATCATTACTATCCCTTGTTCTTAGTTTGTATTTTTTAAGTGTTCATTTGAACAAAACCAGCATGCGAATAACGAATATGAAAATTTATGACATGGAAATTATTCTGGAAAACCCTTTAGTATTACCGTCATGTCCATTTGTGCAGACTGCTTCTGGAACTCTCTGATCACTTTAATTTGTTTTGCAGGTTGCATTTCCTGAAATGAGAAACAGATAACGATAAGAAACACTATATCAATCAAGGAGCATGATGGAATTAAGAAATTTGATGGCTATACAGGTTCATTACTGATAATGTACTAATAAATAGTAGAGCTGACCAACACTTATCAATTAAAATTGCCTCTTCAAATGCATACCTTATTCATTGCCACCATTGCTTTTGTTGCACCTTTCATGCCTGTGGAAATTGAAGTGCTTGCATATAATGCCTGTAAATAGACCAACAGTCAATAAGCTGCCCAGCATATACTATCATAATCTTTCAACTGAATTTCAAAGCATAAGATGGCGACCTGAGTATGAGTAGCTACGCCTCTTATTTGGGCACGGCTTCCTTGCAAGTTGGTAATCTGTTGGCGTAGCCTAACAAGTTGGCGAGCCAAGATTTTTGTGGCAGTCTGGATAGAGCATATACAAATCTCATTTCAATAAATAATATTAAGACCAAACTAATTAGCTTCAACTTCATGATTGAAACCCTAAATATAGTTTTGTTATACTTGATACATAAACCAAACAATATGTCCAAACAGTAAGTGAATGTAAGACTCGTCCATCAATACCACATAGAATGATGTCCAGACAAATAATTTAAACATTTGGAGTTCTCTTTTCCACATCTTCTATAGTCTATTTGTTTAAGGAGCACCATCTTATAAGTTACTGAATTTCAAAACATTGCCCTATATAATTCCGTTATACTTGATACATAAACCAAACAGTACGTGAATGTAAGAATCATCCATCAATACCACAGAGAATGTAGTCCAGCAAAACTTATACCTTTGGAGTCCTCTTTTGTATATCTTCTGTTGTCTATTTGTTTAAAGAGAACCATCATGTAAGTTACTGAATTTCAAGACATTACCAGTAGAAAATAAGTCTACTCAGTAACCTATCAGTAATGGAACATGTTACGTCCTCCTATGTTTCCATAATATCTGAAGATCACATACTCCCATACTAACAAACAGGCTTAGCGGTGCAGTAACCAGCTCATTTTCATCTTCTAAATCCCACCAATACTTTATATGAAATATGACATGACTAGAAGGGTGAACAGTAATGGTATTCATAACTTTCTCCTATGTTTCCATAAAATCTGAAGAATCATTCACTCACACACTAAGAAACAAGGCTCTTCCTTGTGGTGTAACCGGCTCATTTTCATCTTCTAAACATCACTAATACTTTAAATGAAACATGACATGACTTCCCTATGTGCATCTAATCATTTTCACAACTGGTGGTTCCAATAGAAGAAAATTGCAATTTAATAAATATGGTAAGCTAAATCTTTATACATGAAATCATTAAAGCAGAAAGAAACAAAAAGCAAAGTTCTATTTCAGTTATGATGTAATCTTAAGAGTTCATTTTCCTTCTTCTTGCTAAATGAGGATTTTCAATAACTGCTGACTCTCCCCACTCATGTGGTATTACTGGTATGCATGCCAATAGTAAATCTCACTAGTAGAACATAATACCTTCTCTTTGCTGTAAACTAAGCATATCAAAAACCTAAACCTAAAACTTCTTCTTGCTAAATAAGGATTTTCAATAACTGCTGACTCTCCCCACTCATGTGGTATTACTGGTATGCATGCCAATAGTAAATCTCACTAGTAGACCATAATACCTTCCCTTTGCTATAAACTAAAGCAGATCAAAAACCAAAACCCCTTACCAAACACTAAAAAGGTCTGTGTCCACTGTCCACTATTAGGTACCGTGCCATTAACTCTTTTTATGTTGCAGAACATTATTATATCCTTTCATTGCATTTGACCATTAGGTAATAGCTTATGCACATAACAATATAACAGGAGAGATATCTAAGAAGATAACTAGATAAGTAAACTTGCCTCATTTCCAGTTTTAGCTGTTTTCTTGATCTCTGCCACCAATTTCTTTTCCTGAAATGCGCAAACAATCAGAACAATTGAAAAAGGACCTGAGGATATAATCAATCAGAAAGGGTTCCAGGAATGGTAACACATACCTCCAATTGAAGAGATGAAATCTCACGTTCAATGCCTGCAAAGAAAGACGGTTGAAATCACAAATACATATAATAAGGTCAAACCCAAAATACTGTAGCAGTAAGCAGCACAATGTCGAAATGCGGATTAATGATTCTTTAGTTGTTACAATATCACAAAAAGAATGAACTTTTCACCATCAAAGAATGCTATAGAACATACACATACCTCTGGTAGCAACAGCCATGTCTCTTTTGCTGGACCTCAGAGCCTCTATTCAAAACAACAACCAATTCAACAATCTCATTGACAATTCGTCAAACACGTAACCCAGACTGCTTCAAAATCAGGGCAATCTTTAACCTTACAACTCAATTTGAGAACAAAAACAACCTCTAAACATTGGGTCCTGATAAAAATCACTAAAGATACAAACTTTTCACTATCAAATCGTACCATTTAACAATTGAAAGAAACCCATTCAGTTTTCAACAGCTCCTCAACCTATACAGTAAAATTAGAACAAACCCCAAATGCAGGAAACCCTAAAGAGAAGGAAAAGATTGAACCTTTGGGGGAGGTCTTCTTCTTGAAGATGTTCAAGTTCATGGTGACAGAGAATCTCTTCAAGTTAGCTTTCAGAGTCTGGGGAGACAAAAACCAGTGACTTCTATTCTTGTGCTGACAGCTTCTTCTTCCAAAGGAAAGAGACACAGATAGGAGTGTGAGTGTGAGTTGTGTTGAGCGTGCTGCTTTGTTTCAGGTTCGCACGTGCCAAAAACGGCAGAATTTCCAACTAGCCGTTATGAGTTCGGCCTTGACTTGATTGGGCTTGCTTGAAATCTTGAATACATTTATTCGGATAATCTGGTCGCCCTAGCTTTTCCAATAGTAATAGATCGGATCCTCAACGCTGCTAGCTAGCTTAGCTTCAAAGATATATATACTATAAAGTAATAATTTGATTGTGAAATAAATATGTTTCAGTGTCTACACTGATGCACTGTAAAATTCTAGTCAAATATGTGTATACCGCTTGGTTTTTTTTTTTTTTTTTGATTGGGGGGTTTGTAGTTAGATTAGGTAATACACACCCATACAAGATATCTCAGCAATTGCCGAACTATTCCATTACATCGTCATGGGGCAGGAACGCAAACAAGTACATGGCCTCACCATCGGTTGGCCACCAAGACCTTATGGAGTTTCGAACTCTAGACTTGGGGGTTCCAAACTAGTCATTTTACCGTCTCACTATCAAGGTTCTAAAAAACGCTGGGCGTTAGTCGGGTGGACAGCGCCCAAAAGATTAATCGGGGATTAATCGGATTTATATTTTTACATTTATTTTAATTTTTAATAACAAATAATTGTATAAATACAACTAAAATAGGTATTATAATGTCTAAAAATAAAAATAAAAGCAACATATAATGCTGAAAATACATAACATATGTCCTTAAAAATGTACTAATAACAATGTTTTTACGAAAATAAGAAATACAATTCAACATTTCAACAACAATGACATTGATGATTGAAGCAAGTAAGAAACACAATTAAACAATAATGTCTTTAGGAAAATCCAAAAATAAAAAACACAATTCACCAACAAGCCAACAATGTCCAAAAAACAATTCAAATAAAGAAAAATACATTCTTGCAAGCCTACTCCTCCAATTCTTCTTCTCCATATCCTTCAAGTACTTCTTCGGTATCGGAGTCAAACTCAAAATCCATAATTTCTTCTTCCTCTTCATCCGAATCAAAATCTTCTTCAAGTTCTCTTATTTCTTAAATCCTAGAACTTCTCCTAGGCTCTAAGACACTATCCACTCCTAAATCATTTCCAACCATTTCATTAGTGACATCGGACAAAGTATCCTCATCACCACCATCAACAATCCAACCTTATGCATTAGTAGCTTCAGTAGCAAGAAGAACATCCACATTTCTCTCTCTCTCTCTCTCTCTCTCTCTCTCTTTTCTTTTTGTTGAGAATCTTGGCATTAAAATGGACATAGACTAAATTGTTCAACCTTGTTGTATCAAGTTTATCAACTCAGCAACTTAACAATTACCAAATACCAATTACCAAATTCAATGAACATTAGTAAACAACTAAACATATTATCAAATATCAAATCGACTAACAAAGTAACAATTATCAATTCATTGAAGTGAATGAACAAACTAACAGTCTAACATACTTACATACATCACTCAAATAGACTGACCTGATTCACTTGAAGACTGAAGACGCGCCTTGCCGGATGAGCTCGCTTTGCTGTTGATGCGCCTTGCCCGGACCAGGATGAGCGCCGCTTGCTGCCGTGCGTTGCCGACTCGTCGTCGACTTGTGAGTTGTGACTAGAGGGGATGAGAAAGGAGAGAATAGATTCAATAGAGACAGAAAGGACTCAAAAGAGAGACAAAGAGGAGAGAGTCCGAGAGACAGAGAGGAGAGACGAAGAGAGGAGAGAATAGAGGGGACAACCAGATGAGAGAGGAGAGAATAGAGACAGAAAGGCGAGACAGAGAGAGGAGAGAGTCTGAGAGACAAAGAGAGGAGAGATGGAGATGAGAGACGAAGAGAGGAGAGGCTGAGACTAAGAGAGAATAGAGGCGAGGGCGGGAGGCTGGGTAGATTAGGTTTTTTTTTCCCTTCGGTTTTCACTTTTCACTTAAAAAAAATGTTTTTTGGTCCGCCCAGCCACCTAGGCGGCCAAAAAAGCTGGGCGGGCCAAAAAACGGCTGGCCGCCTACACTTGCCGATTTGCCTAAAATTGGGACTCCAACCCTTCTCCGAGCGCCCAAGCGGCCGCCTAGGCCATTTTTTAGAACCTTGCCCACTATCCCTAGTGGTTATATACCGCTTAGTTTATATATATGATATTGTGGAATGCTCATTGAGATAGCACCGTACGTGTATGCTTTCTGAAATCAATTAATAATGATAAGATTTTTTTAATTGGCAAGGTTACTGCTAGATATGAACAATATCATAGTCTGCAGGCTAGAAAATATAAGTAAAACTGTAAAATCTGTTATAAACTAGAAACTTTCGTTAGTGAGAGATATGAAATAGAAGAGATGGATGAGAGGAAATGTAAATATGTGTATTATTTATTCTCATTGGACTCCTTTATATAGAAGCAGAGTTTACATCTAAAGACATAACAAATAAAAAATTAAGTGAACACTCATATTATTTATAATATTTACAACATGTAACGGCGTGAATTGAGTGGACAGCCCAATTTTTTATCAAAACTAAAAAACCTTATGTCCGTAGTCATGTCACTCTGTTAATGAGCTCAAGCCTAAGCCCATGAGCAAAAAATATAGTAGCATAGATGGCCCATGAAGGCCGAAACCTAGCTGCAGAGGCAGCCTCCCAAAAAAAAAAACACAACCATGTCACCATCTGCAGCCTTGTCACCATTTCAGTCATCAGAATTCCTGAGGGCTGGGTATCCAACTTGATCGGCATACCAACACCTTCGTAGCTTAGAACACAAAATTTAGAGATTAAACCGGCGACAAGATCGAATCACCAGTTTCAGTTTCCGGCTAATATGAACATCGGCCATCTTGACAAGCACCTAAGCAACAAGATTATAGGAACCTCCACGATAATATGGAAAGGGAGGGCAATCTGCATTCATGTTTCCTGTTTTGGTATTCTCTTTATAGATATATATAAAATTTAAGAGTGTGAATTTCATTATGAAATAGGAAAAGAAGATATTGTACGATCAAAAACTTTGACAACAACCCATGACTATTAATTGGTTTGTGGCATAGTCACTACATAATTTAACAATTTTTTTGGTAAATACTTGGCCACAAATATAGGCTCTCTTATAAACTCGATCACACGGTGATTCGAAAAAAACTTATTTCTAAAAGTGGTTTTGGTAACAAGTTTAATATCATTAACAAGCACTTATTTCCACCCATGAACTCCGTTTGATAACAAGAATTAATTGTTGTTAACGTATGATCGATTATCCAAAGAGAACCAATCAAGCTTTTGGATAAAACGTTTTCTCTTTTGGATAAACTTTTCAAGATTGGTACCAAGTTTAATACTATTAATTACGTTTATTTCCTTTCCTAAGATTTAGCTTTACCTAAAATGTTTTAGCTAGTAGAGCTAGAATGGTAGCTAATTAAGCCATGACATATGGTAATCACCTTCATGCGTGGCACCACGTACGTCTGCTTAAAGCTCTATATAAACCCATTTCTGTCTCATCATTCATCAAACTCCTCCCAATCCAAAACCCATTTCCAACACGATCAAATGGAAAGAAACCGATCAAAACACACAGCAAACGCCACATTCCATCGTCTTCTTCCACTCTTCTTCTTCTATGTCTTCTTCTCTCTTGACTGCTTATTTGCACAAGAGTTAGTTGGCTATGGATATAAAGTCGAGTCTGTAAATAATTCTGATTCCTCCGGAAAGACATTGACGGTTAACCTTGGCCTCGTCAACAGCTCCTCAGTTTATGGCCCTGACATCTCAAATCTCACCCTCTATGTCAGGTATGCACCTACATATATACCTCCACAATTTTGTAAGATACATTTGTTCACTTGTTCATATCATGGCATCATGCTAGAAGAAATGCAAGTCATCATCAATTGTTACAAAAAATTTACTATAAATCATCCAAAGTGTAAATATTGTCGATGAAAAGGCGTTACAAGCTAGATCGAAATTGTTATATATGTTATAACTAATATTCCAAATGTTATATTGAACAGCTATGAGACAAAAGACCGCTTGAGAGTTCGAATAACAGACTCAACCCAACAAAGATGGGAGATCCCACAAGAAATCCTCCCCCGCCAAAACCAAACTTCACAAAACTTTTCCGTCACCGACAACGACCTCGCTTTCACCCTCCGCAATACCACCCCATTCGGCTTCACCATCACCCGCCGCTCCACCAACGACACCGTTTTCCACACCACCCCGAACCCCTCCGACCCCAACACCACCTTCATCTTCAAAGACCAATACATCCAGCTCTCCTCCTCCCTCCCCAACAACAGGTCATCCCTGTACGGCCTAGGAGAACACACCAAGAGCACCTTCAAGATCTTAGCCAATCAGACGCTGACACTCTGGGCCGCCGACATTGCCAGCGTCAATCCCGACCTCAATCTGTATGGCTCCCACCCCTTCTACATGGACGTCAGGTCGCCGTCCGGTGATGGCAGGGTCAAGGCGGGAACCACTCACGGCGTGCTGCTTTTGAATAGCAATGGCATGGATGTAAATTACACCGGGGACAGGGTCACTTATAACGTGATTGGCGGAGTCGTGGACTTGTATTTCTTTGCGGGTCCGACACCCGAATTGGTGATGGATCAGTATACGGAGCTCATTGGTCGACCCGCCCCGATGCCATATTGGTCTTTTGGTAAGCTCTTCTTTGGTAAAATGTAAATTTCATTCATCAAAATGGTTAAATTGCAGTCTTATTCTTTGTAACTAATGTACATGTGAACATACATAATAAATTCCATTGATCTGATTTTGTTAAGCATCATTCGTAGTAATATGAATAGGATCGAACACATATATAAAAAAATGTCTTATCTGGAAATTTGTTCAAAAATAATTCTCAATTTTGGTTATTTCATAATTGCCACTTACATTGATTTTGCTTTCTCTATTGAAGGATTCCACCAGTGTAAATATGGTTACAAGAATGTTTCTGATCTTGAGGGGGTGGTTGCTGGTTATGCAAACGCTAGTATCCCTCTTGATGTTATGTGGACAGACATCGACTACATGGATGCCTACAAAGATTTCACTCTTGATCCCGTCAACTTTCCACTAGACAAGATGCAGAACTTTACCAACACCCTTCACCAAAATGGTCAGAAATACGTGGTCATCTTGGATCCCGGTACGTGACATTATTGTTACTTTTTTCTTAACATTAAATATTTGAAAATTCTCTTGTGATATGGTTTAATTTGTTATATTATTAGATTGTTAATTTTAACCATTAACGTTTAGACAAATATTATCTCGTGACACTAAATGATCGATTATATGGTTCCACTTCTATAGGTATTAGTATTAATGACAGCTATGGATCCTACACCAGAGGGAAGGAAGCAGATATATACATAAAACGTGATGGCATTCCTTACCAGGGAAATGTATGGCCTGGTGATGTGTACTTTCCTGATTTTGTTCATCCACAAAGTGAACCATATTGGGAGAATGAGATCAAACTATTTCTAGACCAGCTACCTGTTGATGGCCTTTGGATTGATATGAATGAAGTCTCAAATTTCCAAACTTCTGCTCCGACTCCTAATTCTTCACTTGATGACCCACCTTACAAGATCAACGATTCTGGCGGCCACCGTCCGATCCTCAGTAAGACTATTCCAGGATCAGCTCTTCACTATGGTAATGTTACAGAGTACAATGTTCATAACCTATATGGGATGTTACAAGCCAAAGCAACAAACAAGGCCTTGACCAATGTCACTGGTAAGAGGCCATTTGTTCTCTCGAGATCAACTTTTGTAAGCTCTGGTAAGTACACAGCACATTGGACTGGAGACAATGGTGCAAGATGGAATGACTTGGCATACTCAATTCCGGGGATTTTGAATTTTGGACTCTTTGGAGTTCCGATGGTTGGAGCTGATATATGTGGTTTTATTGGAGATACTAATGAAGAACTCTGCCGGCGTTGGATTCAGGTAACTAACTGATCACAAGCCTTTAGTTTGAACACTTGCGCAAAATTTAGACCACATTATTTTGATTTACCTTGCTATAGCTACTTGAAATGTTGCTTGCATATCATATGTGACCAACTTATTAACTATGTCTACATGCAGGTAGGGGCCTTTTACCCCTTTTCAAGAGATCACTCGGACAAGAATTCAATCCGGCAAGAGCTCTATGTTTGGGAATCAGTGGCTGCATCAGCAAAGAAGGTGCTGGGGCTGCGTTACCGGTTGCTCCCCTTGTACTACACATCAATGTATCAAGCACACAAGAACGGGACCCCAATTGCAAGGCCCCTATTCTTCTCATTTCCTGAAGACACCAATACATACGACATCAGTTCGCAGTTTCTGATTGGTAAAGGCGTAATGGTGTCACCTGTGTTGCAGCAAGGAGCAACTTCAGTTGAGGCATATTTTCCTGCAGGAAATTGGTATGATCTTTTCAACTACACATCATTAAGTGTAGACACTGGAAAGAATGTTACGTTGGATGCACCTCCTGATCATATCAACGTTCATGTCCACGAAGGTAACATTCTGGCCTTGCAAGGGGAGGCCTTGACAACACAAGCAGCCCGAAACACTTCATTCGAACTTTTGGTGGTCATTGGTAGTAGCAATGAGAGTACTGGAGAAGTGTTCTTGGACGATGGAGAAGAGCTTGAAATGGGAGGAGAGGGAGGGAAGTGGAGTTTCGTGAGGTTTCATTCTGCTCGAGCACAAAATGGAAGTCTAATTTTGAGCTCAAAGGTCGAAAATGGAGATTTTGCACTAAGCCAAGGCTGGATCATTGATAAAATTACTGTCCTTGGGTTGGACAAAGATCATGTCAAGGTAGAGTCCAGTGTATCCCTTCCTATAGGAAAGGAGTTTGAGTTGGAGCTAAAGCCAAATCAGACAGTGACGAAAACACTCTTTAGTAGAGATCAGTTGCATACACAACTACTTAATTAAGTTTTAAGGTTCCAAAGTATATCTATGATCAGTTGTAATCTTGTAGTATATTTGATTTTCTCTGAATAAAAAAAAAAGGGTTTTTGAATGTTATGTTTATACACCTTATTTGTCTTATTTACTTGTATATTTGTAGCAAAGTCAGTCCTTCCTCTCATGCCAGGCAGAACTAACCCAGGTTAAAGACTGCAACTACTACTAGCCTGCAGGCCGCAGAGATATTACTTCTTGAATAGTAGGGTTGAGTTTAGTTTCAAAAATGTAAAAATGAACAACTTAGAGGAGCCTTTTCCAAATTTGGAAGGAAGAAAAACAAAATTGCTTCAAGCAAAAAAAATGCAAAGCTAGATTGGACCATCCCAGAAAAGACAGAAGACAGCATCTCCCAATATCCACACAATATACTACAATTTTCAGCAAAAAATTGATGCCTACACTTTGGCATTTTGCAACAATTACATTTCACATCTGTTCTCCAATGATTGATACACACAACTCATCAGGACTCCATTTCTGGGTTTCACTTGCAGAATCAGTTAATCAAGAACAGAACAGAGCCTTTTGCATCACTTTTTCTTTGTTCTTTGATAACTACGTAAAATTAACAAGTCTTAAGAGGCAAGACATATTGAGCTAGAACGTCTAGCTTAGACGTTTGTGGTAGTGGTAGCCACTGGTAGGTAAGCAGTGACATGTGTGAAAATTGCCAATCACGTTTGTGGCACCACATATGAAAGCTATATATATTCCCATTTCTATCTTAATATCCTTGGACTCCTCCTAATCCAAAATCCAGTATAAAACCTTGCTTAAGGGTACAATCACATTACCCCTGCTAGAAGAAGTTACAGAACTATGGAAAGACACAGATCAAACTATACTCCAAAAGCAATATTGTTTCATCATCTTGTACCATTCTTCTTCTTCTTCTTCTTCTTCTTCTTCTTCTTCTTTTCTCTGCTCGAGTGTTTTGTTGCAGAAGAGCCAGTTGGGTATGGATATCAAGTGGAGTCTGTGAACTCTGATCCCTCCGGGAAGACAGTGACGGCTAGTCTTGGCCTGATCAACAGCTCCTTGGTCTATGGACCTGACATCCCAAATCTCAAGCTTTATGCCAGGTACGCCTCTATACAATCCATTAACATTAGCTTTATTAGCTCAATCATTTTCATGTACGTAGTATATTTCTGAAATTGCCCATAGTTTCTCTTTGATCTGGATTGATCAATAGTGCTTTCTGGGGGTTGACCACTTAGAACAGAGACGACCTGATATGAACAAGTCTTATCTTCTTTAGCAATGGAAAACATCTGAACCGTCCCGTTCGAAGATTTTGCATTCTAGATTAGAGTAATAACTACTAATAAGTAGGTAGTGGATGGCAAGTGATTGTAAACTTTCAGTTTTCTTCCGATAGTAATCTCAAAAAAAGTAATCACAATTTACACTACTTAGCACAGCCTACACATTACATGGCTCTGTAAAATTTAAATTAGGGTTCAAACTTGATTTGATCGGTTCATTTATTAGTAGGGTGCGGCTATTCTCACCCACCAAATACTTTGTTCACCCCACATTTTAGTTTTAAACTAAATATTCTAATAAACCCTATAATCAAGATTTTTTGTGAAAATATAATATTAAACTAAAATTTATAAAATCCGAACAACAATAGATTCTCTACATCTTTACATCGAAAAAAAAAATTCTCTACATCTTTCAAATCATATTTAAGAATCACTTCAATCTTCATCAGGGTGTGTGGTTATACAATGTGGTGGGATTGTTCGTTTTTATTTGTATTTTATTTATGGCTTCAGTTGTAGTCTTATATATATATATATATATATATATATTCATAATCGAAAAGAAGGAACTTAAGAAAGAGATCGAGGAGAACATATATAGGATGTGGTTTGAGAAGAATGGAGGTCTGCGTCAAATATATTGATGAGATATTTGTATATATTTTTAGATTTTATCAGAATGAGAAAAATAAAAACCCGATTTTCTCAAAATTTTAAGGGCATAATTAAAACATTAAAGGTAAAAAAATAAAATGTAGGATGAACTGAGCATTTAATGGGGTGAAAATAGCCGTACCCTTAGTATTCTCCAAGCCATCCCTATTAGCTTTTCTAAATTCTTTAGGCAGTAACTTGATTTTAAGTTTTTAACAAGTTCTTTATAGAGTGAGTTTTTTTTTTGCGTTGTATGTCTATTTTCTACCTATTAATGGATTGACACCTTCTGGTTATATATAAAAAAAAACCCACACCCTACACGTGGGGAGAGTAATTGTAGAAAAATGTTAAAACTATAGTGGGAAGACTCTTTAATAGTATGGATGAATGGTCAATATTATACATTTACAAGTCATATAATGTTTGCTCCATCTAGTCTTTTTCCAATATATAAGGTAGCAATGAATATTCAACATTGCATGAAAGAGTATCAATACGACTAAGTTTCTCGCAACATTATTGTATTACTATATAATAAATGATTCTCATTTGTTAAATACGTAGCAATGTAACATGTTATGTCTTGAAGAATGTTTCAGATCAAAACTAACCAACATGTTATATAATGGACAGCTACGAAACCAAAGAAAGACTAAGAGTTCGAATAATAGACTCGGATAACCAAAGATGGGAAATCCCACAAGACCTTCTCCCCCGCCAAACTCCACAAACATCACACCATTCCATCTCCGAAAACGACCTCATTTTCACCCTCCAAAACACCACCCCCTTCGGCTTCACCGTCATCCGCCGCTCCTCCTCCGACGTTGTTTTCAACACCACCCCAAACCCCTCCGACCCTTCCTCCATCTTTGTCTTCAAGGACCAATACATCCAGCTTTCCTCATCTCTCCCGGAAACCCGGTCATCCCTCTACGGCCTAGGAGAACACACCAAACCCTCCTTCAAGCTCCAACCCAATCAGACTCTCACACTCTGGACTGCCGACATTGGCAGCGCCAACCCCGACGTCAACCTCTATGGGTCCCACCCCTTCTACATGGACGTCAGGTCGCTGTCCGGCGACGATGGAAAAGTTACAGCGGGAGCTACTCATGGAGTGTTACTGTTGAATACTAATGGCATGGATGTAAATTATGGCGGTGACAGGGTTACTTATAAGGTGATTGGTGGAGTTGTTGACTTGTATTTCTTTTCCGGTCCGACGCCGGAATTGGTGATGGAGCAGTACACGGAGCTCATTGGCCGACCCGCCCCCATGCCTTACTGGTCTTTTGGTAAGTAGTGAATTCTATCTTAGTAACTTGTAAATTTCATTAGAAGTCATAATAGTTTTTTTTTTCATTTTTTCCTGATGAGTAATGTAGGACTATAAAAGACTGAAGAGTGATGTTAACTGAACCAAATATTTTTGGAGTGTGATGTGAAAGTGAAACATTGGTGTCTCAAAAGGGGTAAATCACTTACCATTTGTTTCGATATTTTACCAGGATTTCACCAGTGTAGATATGGTTACAAGGATGTTGCTGATCTTGAAGGAGTGGTTGCTGGTTATGCAAATGCTAGCATCCCTCTTGAAGTTATGTGGACTGACATTGACTACATGGATGCTTACAAGGATTTCACTCTTGATCCCATCAACTTTCCATTGGATAAGATGCAGAACTTCACAAACACCCTCCACCAAAATGGCCAGAAATATGTGCTCATCTTGGACCCCGGTATGTCGCATTTTGATTTTTCCTTGCATCTGCTTGTGAATTGTCTTCTCATTACGTTTACTATATTATTTTATCAGACTGTCGATCTAAACTGTTAAGATTAGGTTTGAAGGCCACAAATTATGCATTAGTAGCACCGAATGATATTGCTAAATATCTCTCTACCACAGGTATTAGCATAAATGAGAGCTATGCAACTTACATCAGAGGGAAGGAAGCAGATATATACATAAAACGTGATGGCATTCCTTACCAGGGAAATGTATGGCCTGGTGATGTTTACTTTCCTGATTTTGTTCATCCACAAAGTGAACCGTATTGGGAGAATGAGATCAAACTATTTCTAGACCAGCTACCTGTTGATGGCCTTTGGATTGATATGAATGAAGTCTCAAATTTTATAACATCTCCACCCACTTTGAATTCCACACTTGATGATCCACCTTACAAAATCAATGATTCCGGAGTCCAGCGTCCGATCATTAGTAAGACTGTTCCGGCATCAGCTCTACACTTTGGTAATTTAACAGAGTATAATGTGCATAACCTTTATGGATTCTTGGAATCTAAAGCAACACATCAGGGGTTGATCAATGTCACTGGTAAGAGACCATTTATACTTGCTAGATCAACCTTTGTTAGCTCTGGTAAGTACACTGCACACTGGACTGGAGACAATGCAGCAAGATGGAGTGACTTGGCATACACAATTCCAGGCATTTTGAATTTTGGAATCTTTGGAGTTCCAATGGTTGGAGCTGATATATGTGGTTTCTCTTTGAATACTACTGAAGAACTCTGCCGGAGATGGATTCAGGCAACTAAGCATGACCCTTTCGTTTGAACTTTGAACACTTCCACAAAAATTCTACCATTGTCTTCATTTACCCAAATCTTGAAATTAATGTTGGCACTTCATATTTGCATTTCCAATGTTACTAACTTATTTATCTGTTTATGTAGCTAGGGGCCTTTTACCCCTTTTCAAGAGATCATTCAGAGAAGTTTACGATCCGCCAAGAGCTCTATGTTTGGGATTCAGTGGCTGCATCAGCAAGGAAGGTACTAGGCCTCCGTTACAGGTTGCTCCCCTTGTTCTACACATCAATGTATCAAGCACACAAAAAAGGGACCCCCATAGCGAGGCCTCTTTTCTTCTCATTTCCTGAAGATACCAATACATACGACATCAGTTCACAGTTCTTGATTGGTAGAGGTGTAATGGTGTCACCTGTGTTGCAGCAAGGAGCAAATTCAGTTGATGCATATTTTCCTACTGGAAACTGGTTTGATCTCTTTAACTACTCCAGATCAGTTAGTGTAGACTCCGGAGAGTATGTTACATTAGACGCACCGCCTGATCATATCAATGTACATATCCGTGAAGGAAACATTCTGGCCTTGCAAGGAGAGGCCATGACAACACAAGCAGCTCGGAAGACTGCATTCGAACTTTTGGTGGTCATTAGTAGTAGCGGAGAGAGCAGTGGAGAAGTATTCTTGGATGATGGAGAGGAAGTCGAAATGGGAGGAGAGGGAGGGAAGTGGAGTTTAGTGAAATTCTATTGTGGAGCAGCAAATGGAAGTGTATTTTTGAGATCAAAGCTTGAAAATGGAGGGTTTGCATTGAGCCAAAAATGGATCATAGATAAAATTACCCTCATTGGGTTGGAAAACGTGGAAAACGTTGATGGGTTAGAAGGGTTTGCAGTCAACATTACTGAAGGAACAAATTTGAAAGGAAAGTCGGATGTCAAGGCCAACTTTCACAGTGATAAGCGTTTTGTCATTGTAGAAATATCCAGCGTCTCCATTCTTATAGGAAAAGAGTTTGAGTTGGAGCTGAAGCTAAAACATGACACCGGTGAAAACACTCTTTAAGAGAACAATTAGTTACACACCACTCAAATTTATGGCTTCCAAAACATGTATATGACACTTGTAATATTAGACTTTTTCATGATAGAATAAGTTTTGGCAGCAATGGCAAGAGAATTGAATATCCAGCTTTACTAGACAATCTCACTTTATATGCAATCTTGACAAACTGATATACAGAAGGTTTACAATTCAATATGAATATCCTTTTTCTTTTCAAAGCAGATTTCATCATTCACCTCCTCAAAGATACCTTTCAATGTCAGCAGCCAGATTATATTATATCTTAGATAAATTTTTTTCTTCACAATTTGTATCTTCACAGTTCTTTATCACATACTCAAGAACTGTCCTGCTTATTTCTAGGTGATGAATTCAGATTAGCCTTTTGAATTCCCACCAAATTCTTCCAAGAGCCGCTCGATGGTCTTTCTTGATGTGATCTTGTCAATCTCAAAAGCTTGCATCTGCTCTGGGAGACCTACACAGGCATCATAAAGAAGTTCACTTCAATCCTGAAATGGTAATACAATTAACTGTAGAAACTTGGAAATAAAATGTGCAATCAATAACAAACAGCAACTTATAAGGCATACATTTCAGACATTCAGGTATGTGTTTCAGATTTACTCTTCCATGATTTACAAGTAGGGCTATAATTGCAATATTGCAGACCACAAGAAACTTGGTCCATGTTCTGCAGAGTTTTGAAGCAGTTCTTACCTGGCTTGGGAATAGCTTTAAGAGGTAGTTTGGAAGCACTTGAATTGAAGAATGACAGCAGATTCCTCATGAGCTCCACTGACTGAGCAGACACTAGGATCTCTCTCTATAATAGAAAAAAGATACAGGGTGATGTCACTCCACATTTACTAAGTAGAGAAAAAAAACTATAGATGTGCTATTTGAAATTTGTATGGTTAGTGGGAGCCAATTGATTACTTTTAATTTTACTCATCTAGCTTCTTTCCTGGGTAACATAAAGCTGTGTGATCATAATTCCTTAGCACAAGCATGAACATAAAAAAGAAGCATGTGTCTAACCTTGAAGTTCTTTTTCAAATCATAATACCCAGAAACAATCATGAGAAGACGAAGTTTCTCCGCCTCTGAAATCAGAAAGAAAAAAATATTAAATAAAAAAACAGGAACCGAACTACATATTATTCTGTAGCTTGGAGTTTAGACATGAGTTAATGATCCATAAGTAATTTGAAGAGGTCATGACAAAATAATCCTAATGCACTGGTAGGGGAAATTTACAAATAGAAAATGATTACATGTCGGGCAATGAAAATAATGAGATATCAATGTTCTTGAGATAGTTAATCTTTCATCCAAGAGAAAACAACGCCTAATCAAGGTGATAACAATGAGATAAAGTACACCTACGCTGAAAATATTTAATTTCACGCACTGTGGAATCCTCATGATCAAGAAATTCTTCAATAGACGTCCCAATAGAACTCATCCCAATATGTGATACTGTCAATCTAGAACCAGTATTGTCCTGATTACCTGTTTCAACATTTCCATGTTATTGGAATACAAGTATTCATGATATAAGAGAGGGAAAAAATCCTATGACAAGGCATGGAACATAGAAAAACTAATTTACTAGACTGATGTCATTTGTTCTACAGATATTTTAATACTAGTTAGTCATCACATATGACTGGTCATACCAATTTATTGAACACTAAATCTTTGGAGATAATAACAAAGCGTTATTGCAGGCACGACAAGAATGTTGTTGCACCATTAAGTAAAATGTCAAGGTTATTTCAAGTTCATACCTACGCGTGTCCACTTTTTGAAATCCTTGCGCAATACATCAGCTACTTTGAGACCAGTTACATCGTACATTTTGTATCTCACTGAATCAAGAAAACAATAAGATGATTGAAAATGAACAAGTGAGGAAAAGAAAGTTGAAACAAATAGTATATGCAAGTGGAGGACAAAGTACATACATAATTGGTAAAGACCATTGCATCCAAAGCGACCAGCACCATGGATTAGCATTGTAGCCATGTATTTATCTTTTAATGAACAGCTAGAACTGCTCAAGTTTGTAGAATCTAAGAGGATGGCAGCTAACTGCAGGCAATCAGGAATATCAGAGATTGTTTTTTCAATGTAAGGTAATGGAGGTGTAAAGTAATCTCTAAACAATTGACCAATGACATTTTATAGTAAAATCAGACTTCTCAAAACTATATGGTATCCTCCCCTGGAGGGTATTAAAATATTGAAATAACTACACGCAATATAGCAAGAGAAGAGGTGACAAGGAAGCTACCAAAATTCTACTGAATCCATGTCCAGCCAAAATCTCAGGTGAAAGCAGTGCAAACTTCTCGGCAATAGGAGTACAGCATGAGCTGTCCTGTTCGGTATAACAAGACAATATGAATACAATGGTAGAGATAATACTTATGCATGTAATGCATCTGATATGTTTATAAATATGTAAAATGCATTTAAAAAGAGCCAAGTATTCAAACATGAAGAGAACAGAATATACTGTATAATACAATATATTTGGCTCATGCAAATCGGTACAATAATTTCTAAATAGAAGCAACAAATTGCAATGATTATTGGATCAAAGCATTCCGATTTTAGTGCACAAACATTTTTCATTCCTTCAGAGTAAAAGTAGGATAGAATAAGATATAACCAAACAACCGATGGTGTAATAAAACTTGTAAAATTATACCTCTCCTACAGTAACAGTTTCAACCCACGGGTATACCGAGTCACCCTGTAAAATGAAAAGAAATCTTTAAATGGGCTGATTTATTGAAGGTTCCTGGAAGATGTAAGATAAACTTAGTAAAGTAAACATAATTCAAAAAAGCACCTTTCCGCAATTGAAAATTTCAACTACTGCATCTTTCAATGCCTGCTTTAGGAAGACACAAATATCAATAATTTCCTGTCGTTAAGAATGCAAGTGTATCCAGATTTCAAAAGTAAATATTACCTCTTGCTTCGCTGGGAGCTTGTAGCCATTTAGCAGAACTAGTTTAAGACTCCCAAATATATCATAATATGATAGATCGATCTGCTCAATATTCCATAATTAAGAGAGAGCATATAAGAGAATAGAAGGACACACATGTTACAAATGACCACACTTGTTTGCTCTTCAGCATTGACTATCCAAGAGGAAGACCATCATAGAACTTGACAAGAAATAGCAACTTAACAAGCATTGCTGTTGCGAGTAGAACGTACCTCATCTACAAAAATTAAGGACTTCTGATCAATTTGACAAGAATCAAGCAACCATTTGAGTTCATCTTGAGAACTTATGTCCGACCTCTTCATGTTGATCACAGGAACCGTGCATAAATGGTCAGTTTTATGTGTTTCATTCAGGTAGAAAGCATACATGATGGTTGACGCAATGGATCCGACATCTGTAAATTGTCACATAATTATTACGTTGATATCAGTCACAGATTTGATCCGCATAGCCCAAATTCACTATGCATGCCTGACTATAGATGAGCATGGACATTAGACAATGGAGATCCTTAGAATTACAATGCAGTTAAATGTATCAGTAGAACTGATAGAAACAGAACTCAATTAGGATAAAGACTAGATAACAATTTTAACATGTTAATATGGAATTTTTCACATATCCAAGGCACAGCAGATAATTAAAAGTTTATATGAGTATATTGTAGTCTCCTCTTTTGTTTAGGAAAAGTTTCAAAGGCAATGATACAAATATATATACAGAAGAAAATAGAAAATCTTGCAGATGACAACTAAAGATAGGCATTTACCAGGAACATCTTGAGCTATTACAGCATGTAAGAATCTTCCCGGAACACCAGCATTAACTTCATCCTTTGTTGCTTTTAGAAACTGATTAAGCCTCTTAATGCTTGGACATGACTCAGCAATTTCGAACTGTGGTGAGTTTCCATTATAAAATGAAGCTGCAGACTGAGGAAGTGGAACTGCAGACAAGTTTTCCTTCCTTCTATTAACACGAAACGTTTTTTCAACTGTGGGTCTTGTATTGCTAGATACACTCTCAAGCTGCTGATCATTTTCTTCAGTAGCCATGTTAAAGCTAAACACAGTCTGAACATTTGTGAATTCAAAGGCCTCGGCTTTACCATTTTCTGGCCACTCAAAGTTCTTTTTTGGACTATACTCAAAAGGGTTCTTCTTTATACTGAATGAAGAGTGTTTTTCCTTTGGCCAAATACGATCAAAGGGTTTTTCATTTGGACTGAACTGATCAGACACATCTAATACGGCTTCTTGTTGCGATCTATGGCCAATGTCTGACACAGACCGGGCAATGTTCCTGCCGGGAGTCGCATTAAAACCAAACGGCGGAGGAGGGCCATCAGTCAGCCCATCAAAAATTGGGTTCTTTCTTGCACGACTGTAAGTGTCCTGAAAATGCAATTGAGGCACAGTTGAATGCTATTCAATGATCTAAAATGAGTTGCAGATTGAACCTTGCCACAATTTTCAATACAAATCAAGGATCAAATGAAAAGGGTAAGCAGCAAGTGAGTTAAGCATTACAGTGAACCTTGGACAATTTTCAATAAAGATTGAACCTTGGCAAAGTATCAATACAATTCAACAATATAATCAAAAGGGTAAGCAGCGGAGTGAGTTAAAAGAGTGAAACCTTGTGAGACTGAGCAAGTGCTCTTGGTCTTGGGCTCGTTGGAGACCTCATGATGATGGTGAAGATAAAGATGCAGAGAAGAGAGGCAAAGACTAATGCATAGGAGCAAGCTTTGAAGGCATTGGAAGGCGGCAGAGTCCATGAGTGAAACAAGAGCACAAAAGGCCACTGTGAGCTTTGTGATACCCGCCATCTTAGTCTTAGTAGAGCCAGATCAACAGAGCATATGAATCAAAGTTCTTTATTGGAATAGGGTATCAAACTGTTTTCACCTTGCCTCCACCTTTTAACTTTTACTCTTCCCAATAACATAGGTAAATAGATTAATCTAACAAAAAAAACTGGATTTTCTACTCTCCATTCGTTTAACTCATCGCAGACTCAAAGCCTCAATGAAGCAATAGCTGCTTGACAATCTGATTCAGGGTTAGCTTCTTATCTCTTTCAGTTTCAATTTCTTTGATTTTGATGAATTTTGAGATCAATTTGTTGGATTTACGGATATGATTCATATAGATTGTGAAATTCTTGCATATCTATATTGGGTGTTAGTGATATAAAGAATTCGACAACAATATTAATTTGGGGTTTTGATTTCTGAATAGCTTTCTCTCAAGGTTAACTTATATATAATGATTGCTGGGTCTGTGATTGAGTTAAAGTTTAAGGTCTGGGAATATGCTTAAATTGCTTTGAATTTTGATTTTTTTTCTTCTGGAGCTAAGATTGTATGGTTCCTTTATATAGAATTTGAGTGTTTGATTGATTAATTCGCAAAATGATGGTTAAAGGTTTAAGATTTCAAGTATAGTTCTCTGTATGAATTGGGATTGCTAGTACAGAGAGATACAAGATTAGTTCTCAACCCAGATGGTTATCATTTTAAGGTATTCAGTTCCCTTGAGTTCAGGTCGTACTTTCAAATTAATCTCGTTGTGTTGCTGATGATCTTTTAGCAACTAATTGCTCAACAGGTATCCCATCAGAAATGGAACTGCTTATACTTCTGTTCCTCCCAATTCCATTATTTTGATTGCTTGTAACATTGTTTAATGACTTCACTTTTGGGTGAATTGCCATTAACGGTAGTCCTACACTGGTTCTAATGTTCTATTAGACTTTTCTTCCTTCGTCCCTGAGCTTTCAGAAGAAGTGAGGAAACTTTCCATGGAACAAGTTGTGCCTCTAATGTGTTACCTTTCAGTGTCTTAAAGGGTTGGAGTTCCTGTTCTGTTAACTCTGAGAATGAAGTACTTGGGCAGCCATTGTTGACCATTGAAGCTAAACTAGAGATTTCAGCCTTGGCGAGTTCTACACCCACGGATGAAGAGTTGCACCCCAAAAGAGATTCTTTGCTTTCTTTATTACTGATTGTAAATACTTCCCTTGAGCTTTGATTTGCTGAAGATGTCTTTGCAGTCCCTTGTAAAAGCCGTATCATCTTTTCTTTTCTTATTTCAAAGCCTTCTTTACAGTTTTACTAGTCTTGCTGCTGCGTCTACCAAGCTCGGAGCTTGGGGTGGATCACTGGGAGGACCAGAAGTACCAAAGTAGCTAAAAGGAGAGAACTTTAGTTCTCCAATCTTAAAAGGGTATTGATTTTTCAATTGGTTTTGCCAATCTGGGTTTTGCTTATTTGCGTTTATGGTCAATTGGGTATCTTTCAATTGTGTTCCTGTGAGTGCTTGACAATGCTGTGTTTGGTTGGTATGAAGTTCTTGTCGTTCATTGTGGGTTTTCATAGTGTAAATATCTGATAGCTGTAAAATCAGCAGGGTTGAGCAAATAGAGAGGCTGTTAGAGACGTAACACATCCAGTAGGGTTTTTAGACTATGCTGTAAATTTTTTGATGACATGAGAGTTAAGGAGAAACAATAACACTGGGATTAACTCTTTCTGTGAAAACAAGGGATTACAGTTAATTGATTTGTTGTTTTTATGGATTGTTCCAGGTGCGATGGATATCCCTCTGCCTCTTAGTAAATTGGCTATGCATTTGGTTAATCACGACAACAAGTAAGTTTACCTTATCTGATATTATATCACTGCATATTATATGTTTGCTACTATCAGAATGATTGGATATGTTGGCTTTCACAGAATAGATTTAGACAGAAATTTAGTACATGGAAAAATTGCATAAAGAATATATTGTTTTGTTAAGTTTTGTTTTTCTCTGTTTTGGTCAGTAACTTACCCACCCATATTCCTATCTATCTTGGAAGCTCAGTAGACAGTAGAATTGCATTTGTTTGTGAATTTCCAATGATGGATGTATATGTTCATAAATTTTATACTATAAGGTGTAATTTTCTTGAAAAGATATTAACTCCCTCTCTACTGTATTAGGGACAAGAAATATGTAGTTCTAGTAGCAACTGGAAGTTTCAATCCTCCTACTTACATGCATTTACGAATGTTGGGTAAGTTACTCCAGCAGTATTATTATTTTTGAACTAACTAGAAGTCAACCATCCTATAAATTACACCTGCACTTTTACTGTTATTCTCTTTTACAATTGATGCACTCTATTTTGAATTGGGCGATAGACTCGTAGGTTTCTGGTGTGAGGGATTATGAAGATGAAATGGCGATTGCCTGTTATGTTACAGCTGGAAAACTTTTATCTAAACTGCTAAAACAGGTTTCTGGTGTGAGGGATTATGATGATAAAATGGCGATTGCCTGTTACGTTATAGCTGGAAAACTTTTATCTAAACTGCTAAAACAGTCCTACTATAATGTCATCATCATAGTGACATGATGCGGCAATGCAATCATGAAATCACAGGGTCATTGTTGATAGACTAATTTCATTTAAACTGAATTTGTGGGTTCAGGTGATATAAATTATTTGGTTTCTGCTAAGCTTTAGAGTTCTCACAGATGAGACAACTAGTTCTGTCATTTTTCTCTTGGATAGGTTAAGAATTTAGGCAAGCATATGTATTTCCTTGATACTTCATAAAACAAGAAATGGATCTCATGTTTTAATTTAAGGATGGAATTGCAGGTATGCAGTAAACTTGTTTCTCTTATGTCAAATATATAGTGTTTTTAAATGTAAACAAGGCCCAGCTACAGTAAAGAGGAGGAGATGCCTAGTTGTTGTAAAACATTTTATCAATGGCTCATTCTTATCATTAGCGTTTGAAACTTTTGCCACGTTGATGAGTGTCTTTAGTTAGTAGTCTTTCTACAATTTTTGGGATGTCTCAACTTCCACTAAAATTTCATGTTTCCTGTATTCTGAATGTTTGTTTTTCTGCACAGAACTGGCGAGAGATGCATTGAATTCTGAAGGCTTTTGTGTGATTGGAGGTTATATTTCGCCTGTTAATGATGCGTACAACAAGAGGGTATGTAACCTTTAACAGTTTCTCTGTAGGCGTGAGTAGAAAGAGCTTGCATAAGCACAATGGGTTACCTGGATGAGTAATGCCTGCTGACATTTGGTTACCTATTTCTGCCAGAGTTTTATAGCTATGTGATTAAGTCATAAGATCATGTACTCAGATATTACTTATCTGTATTACATTCATTGTCTGACAAAGTATGAAGTCGGTCTGCTATGCAGGGACTTATATCTGCTGAACATCGTATACAGTTGTGTCATCTAGCCTGCAAAAGTTCAGAATTTGTAATGGTTGATCCATGGGAGGTAATTCTCCTGGACCTGGAGTTTTATGTCATGTTTTTGTTCTGCAGTACTGTCTATATCTTGCTACTATGGCTGTGTACTTATGTATGTCAGTTTAAAACCATCTTTACAGGCAAGACAAAGTACATTCCAACGAACTTTATCAGTATTGTCTAGAGTCAAGGGTTTCTTTTCCGCATCTGGGCTGATACCCAGTGGTAAGGTTTGCAAAATTATGAACCCCTTATTTGCTTCTAAGCTATTGAATTTATCATCACATAGGTTGTTCTTTTATATGTATGCATATACACAGGACCTCCAAGCACGTGTGCATATTCTTGCCCAAAAGCTGTATGGCTATATTGTTTTAGGAAATTTGTCAGGAAGACTGTGCTTCTTGAAACCCTGTATTATAAATATAGTTGTTTACCCTAGACAATCTTGCTCACATATAGTAGCTTATAAAGCTCTGATTTAAGCTCTACGCTCTAGCACTTAATTTCTCACATATTTCTTCAAGGACTTTGCTTAATCAATGCAATGCATGACAACTTTAACCTGGTATACATATCTACTCCTTCATTAGAAGTAACAGATTTTTGTTATCTTACTCTTGATAGAATCCCTGAAGTGCATGCTTGTCTGTGGTTCTGATCTACTCCACTCTTTTAGCATTCCTGGAGTTTGGATTCCCGACCAGGTATGTCTGTAATATAGTGGTTATGTATAGTTTGGCCTCTTGTAGTTCAGAAACTCATTGATTGAAAAGTGTTATTGACATCAAAAGGTGATATATATAGATGATTTGATCATACTTCCGAGAACGTTATCTGCCATAACTCCGTGTCCTTGTTTATCAGATCAGGGGCATATGTAGAGATTATGGTGTGGTTTGCATTCGCAGGGAGGGACAAGATAATGTCAAATGACGATATTTTGAGGGAAAATAGGGTAACTCCATCTTTGATTTTTCCCAGTTTTCTGCTTGTATATTCTGAAAATGACGATAAAATATCTGACTGCAGATGAAGTAATTGATTATATTAAAGAGCAACATCTTTACTTGAACTCAGATGACAAATGACGATCATGATATTTCATCAGAAGTGCACGTACATGTTTATTATATCATTGTGCAGAAACCATTAATGGATTGATTAATAAAGTACTTAACTTTGATATAAACATTCTGCGTTTCTAACACCGTCTTATCTTTCATTTTATTCACATTAACCCGTGTTGTGTTTCCTTCAAATCTTTTCTTAGGCACTGTTTCAAACTTCAGTCCAATTAGGTTGACGAGTCCTAATCTCTGCCAATCCTTTTTACTAAAACCACTCTAAATTAGCAACACATTGGTCTTGGACGATAAGTGGAACATCTAGACATGACTCACAAGTGATCAATTCACCGAACAAAATCATTCTCAAAATCTCACTAATGGATTCACTATCTTTGGAGACAAAAGTTCAGAACACGAGAGGATAGCAACTTTGCTTTTACTCATAACTGGGAGCAATTCATGCAGGAACACCATAATTCAATATTATCACTTGGCACTGCTTTCCCTAATACTATATATGATCTTCTATGGTTTACACACTTTTTGTTTCAACAAAACTCATACATGCAGAAACCACTTTTTCATCTTATCAGGGAAAATAAACAACTAAAACCCACTTTTTTCATGAGTGGATTGGGATTAAGAAAGGTTCGTTCATACCAACCAGTAATTGATGATGGTTGTTAGGAACTGATGTATGATCTTAAGTTGAGTCAAAGAATGAGAAAAAGCAATACCTTACAATTGAAGAAAAAGAAAGATAGCAATCAGATCATGAGAAAAGTTAAAGCAATTCCACTCCCAATTTTGCATCATCGGCGCAGGTGGAGCTTATGTTTAGAGGGATCAGTCCCTACATGGTGTGGGATTTTGTCCAGTTTGACGTCCTAGTTGAACTGTGAAGAATATGAATTATGAATATGTGGGTTGTTGTTCATAGAGGTTTGAGGAACCAGACTCATCATCATGTTTGCTGTATAGGGTTGATCTTTGACCTACAAAAAAGTTGAAAAAAAATAGTGCATGCATGCTGATGCTCCAAAGTTGAGGCAGAGGAGCCTTGTATATCATTATGCACATGGCAAGGCGTAAATCAATGAGAAACTTTCAAATGATTTCTATCTTAGTATTTTAATTTGTTCCTTGTATTTTATCCAACATTTTATCTTATACTTCGAAAAATCATTCAAATAAGAGTATATATTCTTCAATAACTTGATGAAAAGTACGAAGAATAGAGGCCGTTGCCATAACAAACTCTAGTATGGATTATCAACTCGCTATTGTTCACAATCGACTACCTTGTTTAGTGGTGTATCCACTTAATTTAAAGACGATGAGAAGTCTTTTTCGCAACGTTAATGTCATTTTTTTTTACAATATTCGAAGGGAAATTATGTGATGAATGTTTTAAAGATAGTTTACGGAGATCTAATGAAATTTATACATTATTCTTTCGGTTAAATGCTTGTGACACTCTATAGTTTACACCTAAAATCAGTTTTGTCCCTCACTTTTTTTTTTAAACTGGTATACCCTTATACTTTGAATTCTCGCCTGATTTGCCCTTGTCGTCAATTGACCGTTAAAGAAGACTGTTAAGTTGCTGAGATGTCCAATATACCCCTGACTACAGTGACTTTTAAAACCAAGAACTCCAATCCACACAGCATAAGCCCTCCCCATTGAAATGACAATTTTACCCCTTGAAATTCTTGTAATTGACCATGCCATCTCCGTCGACGTCGACCTTCGTAATCATCCTGGTGCAGTCCCGCTCGTCCATTATGGACTGGTAAAGCTCCCCGAACTCGTCCATTATGGACTGGTAAAGCTCCCCGAACTCGTCAATGTCGACGCACCCGTCTCCGTCGACGTCGATCTTGTTGATCATGTTGAACAGCTCCTGGTCAGGGATGAAGATTCCCAAGTTCTCGAGCGAATGGCTCAGCTCCTCTTTGCTGATGCGCCCGTCACCGTTCCTGTCGAACATTTGGAACACCCGCTTTAGCTCAGTCGGCTGCATTTCGACCTTGTTGGCCGCACCAGCACTGCTTCAGCTCAGTCGGCTGCAATTCAACTCCGATCCTTTCACGGCGGCCATGGAAGAGACTCGGAGAGATTGTTACAGAGATGAATATGACTACGCAGAAGAAGAGTTTCAGAGCCGACGCGGGAGAGAAAGAATGTCGAGAATGCCTTCAAGACACGTCAACGCTTCAATCCGAAAAGGAACCAGGTCTTTATCTCCGTTGAGGATTCCGGACATCATGTTCGACGACGTTGTATCACCTGCTCCGACTACGAGTCATGCCTCTAACAGCTCGATCAAGCCGGCCACTTCTCCTTTTGTCGACAAAGAAGAGTATGTCGGAAGATGTGAAGAATTCGAGCTTCCGGTCGACGGACAGCGTTGGCTCGGTTAGCTCGAGGAGGAGAGGACCGGTTTCACCTCACGAGCTTCATTACACGGTGAATCGGGCGGTAACGGAGGAGATGAGGAGGAAGACGGTGTTGCCCTACAAACATGGGCTGTTGGGTTGCTTGGGGTTCAACCATGGCTTGCATGAAATTTCCAGGGGTAAAATTGTCATCTCAATATCTTGGTCCCATACATGTGTCAACATGTTAGCCACGTCAGCTACATAACGGGTTCACTTGACGACAAGGGCAAATCAGTCGAGAATTCAAAGTATAGGGGTATACCAGTTTAAAAAAAAAGTGAGGGACAAAACTGATTTTAGGTGTAAACTATAGGGTGTCACAAGTATTTAACCCTTATTCTTTTAACGAAGACAAATCTCCGGCCTGCTCATCTATCGTTGTACAAGAAATCCATGAAGGAAAAAAGAGAAAAACTACTCACAAGCACGTTTTCTGATCAGTACGTACGTTGTTGACAGATACAAATCTTATGTTACATATAGGAGCTAGATAGATATTATTGTTCTCTAGATGAGGTTAGAAGGTAAAGGAAGCATTGCTGGTAGGCATGGCAGGTCGATCGAGAAAGCTAGTGATCGAAGAAGAGCAAGAAAGAAGAATCCTCAAGTCCTCCAAGCGCACCCGACAAAGAAAAGCATGCAAATTAAATTACTCATTACTGGGCGGCCCCCAAAAGCATAATTCATATTACTTTGCCCCCCCCCCCCCCCCCCCCCCCCCCCCTTCCATAACCATTATTCACCCTTCAATTCAAAGCTGCTGCTTTACATATCTAATACCTATGATCGAGCTAATGGCTAGCTTAGCTTTGTTAAAGAAAAGCTTCCAGACGTCAGTGTGACTTTACATTTTTACGTGTGTGCTTCAGACTTGAGAGTGAAAAGAGAGAGTTCGAACGGGGGACCCTAACTAGAATCGCATCCCAAGTATATATAGCACAGGTGAATTTGGTAGAGACTTCGTATCTACGTTATCATTTCAAAATAAGTTCACACGTAAAATGATTAATAATAAATTAGGTTAATTTGATAAAGACTTCATATCTACATTATCATTTCATACATAAGCTGACACGTAAGATGAGTAATAATAAATTAGGTTATTCAGTCGATCGATTTGTTGTATTTTGTATGAAGAAAATTAATGAAGGTCAATATCACAATTAGAGGTAATGAAGGAGTCTAAACAAAATATACCAATATTGGAGGCTTGGAGCTAAAGAGCTCATGAATGGTAAAACTTGGGCATTCACAAGATGGGATGATGATGCGGCTCCTACGAAGGGCGTGTCTAAAATTTGTTGGTATTAATCATGTCATGACAATAGGGATTCGTCGTCATTGTGCGATCTTCCTTCTCCTAAACTCTTAAGAGTCTCTTCCATTAATTCTTTTTACTTAATTTTTTGTTGCAGATAGCAGCATAATGTTTTTCTGAACGCGATTAATTGAAGATGCCTACAACTCTTTGTCTGGTCAGTTCATTTCTCCATACAAATCTAACTTAATAACCATCAAAATAACTTTAGTGGACACCATTTTGAGTGATATCATTAATTAATTATAATTTTTTTTTATCAAACAACTGAAATGATACAACGAGTATATCGTGAATCGAACTCATAAACTCCCCACTCATAAAAGGAGGTGCGACAAACCAAATGGTACTGAGCCGATTAATTATAATTTTTTTTTTTTGGAACCAAGATTAATTATAATTTCATTAACAATTTTTGGAACCAAAATTATTTTTAGTTTTCATTTTTTTATTTTATTTATCTAATTATTAAATCATTACCTTTTGTTTTTTGTTTACATCAATCCACCAAACAAGGATAAATTCTGTAATACCAGAAGAGGCACTTTAGCCGACGAAGAATTTTCGTCGGCCTGTTAAAAAAATTCGTCGGCTAAGACCTTAGCCGACGAGCCTTCGTTGGCTATAGTGTCGTCGGGAAAGGGTCGTCTGTGATGACTTTAGCCGACGAGACAAAAAATTTCGTCGGCTATAGTCATTATTTCGTCGGCTAAAGGTTGGACTATAGCAGACGATATTATTTCGTCTGCTAAAGTATGCACTATAGCCGACGATTTTGTTGTCGGCTATATATAGTCCATACCTTAGCCGACGACATTTTGTGTCGTCGGTTATCTTCCAAACTTTAGCCGACGAATAATTTAAAATATTCGTCGGCTAAAGTTTGTAATAAAAAAAATATAAAACATATATGGCCGACGAAATATAGTATTTTTCGTCGGCTTTATAGGCATTTAGCCGACGAATTAAAGCATATTTCGTCGGCTAAACGTTTTTTTTTAAAAAAAAACTTTAGCCGACAAATTAAGGCTTTTTTCGTCGGCTATAAGTGCATTCCAGTAAAAAAAAAACCCCGAAATTTCTGAATTACAATTTCAAGCAAGCTGCAAAAAACATATTTAACAATTTCATATAACCAACAACAAACACATAAAAGTATCAATTACATAAAAGTATCAATTATATAAAAGTATATATCAACTACGTAAAGTCTATATCGTCTAAATTACAGTCCTCTTCTGGGGGCTGCTGCGGAGGTTGCGGCGGCTGGGGTAGCGTCATGGGCGAAGGCATGGGCGGAGGCGGAAGTCCCTGAATCTGGGCAGCTGTAAAGTCATGCATGTACTGGAACAGCTGCTGCTGCTGGGCCTGCTGGATGGCCTGTAACTCGGCAGCATAGGCTGTCTGCGCGGCATTAAAGGCTGCCTGCGAGGCATTATAGGCAGCCTGAGCAGCACGGAAATCTCGTAGTCTCTGAACTTCCGACTCTAACTGAGTCGTCCTGTTCATCGTGGACGTGGTCCTGCTGCTGGTCGAGGCTGCATTTCGTTGAAATCCTGGAGTGGTCTTCAGGACCCCCTCACCTCTCTTTCCTAGACCTCGGCAGTAGAAGTTGTTTCCTCTCGGTGGGAAGGCTGTGCCCATGATCCTCGCCCCAATCGTCGGATCCGAAGTGTCGATCCGGGACATGGCTTCGGACATCTCTGCCTCCTGCGTGTCCGGCCATGCCTCCCTCACTAAGGTACTCATGACCTCGTCAGTAGCCTCCCTCACCCTCGCCTATATGGATAGGAAAAAAATTATTAATTAAAATTTTTACATAAATTTAAAAATTTAAAAACGTAAGGTAACTTACAATATCCTCCTGGGAGTTAGGATATGCCTTCTCGTACGTATAGACGTACGGGTTGACTTCTGGATGTTCCTTGGCCGCCTCGTCCATTAAGACACCGAACGGTCTAGAACCGGCATGATGGTTCCTTGTGTTGCGTTGCCGGTTCTGAGCGTTCACCCGGGAAACCGCCTTCAAAGAAAAAAGTAAACTATTAGTAGAATATTTTAAAACGCACGTACTTATTTTTAAATTAACTAACTAATTTATTTAAATACTTGTTTACGAGGGTTGTTGAATTCTGATGTCAGAAGCCAACGCCACTCGTACTCCCTGTACTGGAACTCAGCAGGGGTACCAGAACGTGCGTTCCTGTGCGTAGTCCAATGGGTCCGCAGCTCGTTCTTCCACTCTTTGTACCTACAGATACAACAAAAATATTAGAAATATTATTAATATCACATACAATTTTGTTTTTCATTATCTTCCCAACGTACCTTCCCCCATGCACAACGTCGGCCCAGCTGTCCCTCAGGTGCTCGGGAACCTCAAACCACACATGCATTTAACCGTTTATTATTAGTTTAGTTTTTCAAGAAATCAACAATCAATACATAATATTATTTTGTAAACTCACCGACATCGCGTTGTGGACCATGTCCTTAACCTCCTGCGGGACCTCGCCCCAGTCGGACCACAACATAGGGACTCTATCCCTAATGAGAGCCCCCCCGACATACGTCCTCGACTTTCCGCCCGATACTACGTGGCCATCCCCGTCAATATCGATGGCGATCCTCCCCACGGTACTCACCATATTCTCGAGAGCTTTCCCTGTGACGGGGCCTCTCTTCTTCTTTGTGCCTATGACATGATTCGGCCAAATTGATTATTAAAATATATATGACCCTTTAAAAGTAATCATGCATCACTGATTACCTGAGGAGCTCACGACGGATTTCGGCTCTGTCGCCGATGATGATACCCTCGCAGAAATAAGAGGCGTATCAAAAGGCACGAACCGGTACGCCGATGATGGAGCCACTGGCGGGGGCAGTGGATAAATCGGCGTTCCTGAGCCATCGACTACAGGTAACGCCGGTATCATCTGCGGAAGGAACAGATGAGGCGGCGGCATCTGTACCCCAGATGACCCACTATCCGAAGAAGTAGGACCCGGAGTGGGCGCCCGGTGTATCTCGGGCATACGAGGTGCAGACACCTCCGTCTGAGGCCACAAGGGCCTTGGGGAACGAGGGACGGCCTCCTGCCTCGATGAAAGGGGCACCTCCGGCGCCGTCTCCAGAAGGCTCGCACGTCTGGCTGTCATCTGGCCCTGAAACGTCGTTTGAGGGTTGCTAGAGGTTCCCTCAGACGATTCGGACCTTTGGCCCTTCGAACTGTTCTTCGATCGAAAAAAGTCACTCATCCTATTTAAAATATTAATCTAAGGCTTTAGATTATTTTGTCTTTATTTTATAAAAAATTATACATGTTTAAATTGGAATTATTCAATAAATAGATACACATACCAATATATATATAGATATATATATATATATATATTTTACTTACATAACAATATTATATATATCAACATCATCATAAATTAACTAACATATCATAAAACTAAATTCGAAATCAAAAATAAATTAACACATATATTCAAAAATAAACACATAAACTAACATAATTAAATTAACACATAATTAAATTAGCACAAATTAAATTAACACAAATTAAATTAACAAAAATTAAATTAACATAAATTTAATTAAGACAAATTAAACCAAACGATAACAATGAGCATCAATTTATCAACAACAACAAAATTAAGCACCAATATATCAACAACAACAAAATTAAGAAACAACAACAAAATTAAGCACCGAACCTGAGAATAGGGCGGGAGGCAGGGAGGAGGGCGGGAGGCAGGGAGGAGGGAGGGAGGAGACCGGGAGGCAGGGAGGAGGTGGCGAGGGAGAGGGACGGAGGAGGGAGGAGACCGGGAGGCAGGGAGGAGGGAGGAGGCGGCGACGAGAGAGGGAGGGAGGAGACCGGGAGGGAGGAGGGAGGAGAAACTGCGGAAATGAGGGAGGAGGCTAGGGTTTCGCAATTAAAACCCGCAGACTTTAACCGACGAAATAATTTGTTCGTCGGCTAAAGATTAAAATTTCGTCGGCTATACATAAATTCGTCGGCTAAACCTAATAAACTCGTCGGCTAAAACTTTGAAACTCGTCGGCTAAACCTTTGAAACTCGTTGCCTAAAACTTTGAAACTCGTCGGCTAAACCTTTGAAACTCGTCGGCTAAACCTTTATACATTTGGCATGTTGTGATCGTGATGATCAAACTTGAGAAACACAAATCCGGCCGTCAGATCTGACCATCATGATAAAATACATGTATGGGAAAAAATTCAACTTGATCCGAAAAGAATAAGGGCTCGATCCGGACGGTCAATCTCGTAAGTCAAACCCCTAAACGCACGGAAAAGGTCGTTCGACCGTCTAAATTACGTATTTTGGCCGGACCTCCAACTGAAAATAGTTTTAAACCGATGACACGCAACAAGTAGTATAAAAATTTTACGCAAAATAACCACCAAACCCGGGGCTACCCATAGGGAGAAAGAATGGAAAATTGCATTGACCGCAACTATCGGCACCGAGACATGACCGGAATACCGTGATTTTTCAACCGTAGACGTATTTCACCATTCTAGTCATGTCTTATTTCACGACTTTTTTACGTTTGAAGGTTCTACGTATAGTTTGTTTTTGAAACGGAACATTTACATAACACTTGGTAAACAAGTAATACAACATTAGTACGCATGTTGTGATCGTGATGATCAAACTTGAGAAACACAAATCCAGCCGTCAGATCTGACCATCATGATTAAATACATATATGGGAAAAAATTCAACTTGATCCGAAAAGAATAAGGGCTCGATCCTGACGGTCAATCTCGTAAGTCAAACCCCTAAATGCACGGAAAAGGTCGTTCGACCGTCTAAATTACGTATTTTGGCCGGACCTCCAACTGAAAATAGTTTTAAACCGATGACACGCAACAAGTAGTATAAAAATTTTACGCAAAATAACCACCGAACCCGGGGCTACCCATAGGGAGAAAGAATGGAAAATTGCATTGACCGCAACTATCGGCACCGAGATATGACCGGAATACCATGATTTTTCAATCGTAGACGTATTTCACCATTCTAGTCATGTCTTATTTCACGACTTTTTTACGTTTGAATGTTCTACGTATAGTTTGTTTTTGAAACGGAACATTTACATAACACTTGATAAACAAGTTATACAACATTAGTACGCATGTTGTGATCGTGATAATCAAACTTGAGAAACATAAATCCGGCCGTCAGATCTGACCATCATGATAAAATACATGTATGGGAAAAAATTCAACTTGATCCGAAAAGAATAAGGGCTCGATCCTGACGGTCAATCTCGTAAGTCAAACCCCTAAACGCACAGAAAAGGTCGTTCGACCGTCTAAATTACGTATTTTGGCCGGACCTCCAACTGAAAATAGTTTTAAACCGATGACACGCAACAAGTAGTATAAAAATTTTACGCAAAATAACCACCGAACATAGGGCTATAGTAGGTAAACGAAATATTTTAGGGTTTAGCCGACGAATACCGTAACGTATTCGTCGGCTATAGTATGTAATTAAAAAATTAAAAAAATAACTATAGCCGACGAAATATTAGGTTATTCGTCGGCAAAAACCATCTTAGCCGACGAATCACAGTGTATTTCGTCGGCTAAAGTGTGTAATAAAAAAAATAAAAAACATCTATGGCCGACGAAATTAAGGTTTTTTCGTCAGCTAAACTATCTTAGCCAACGAATGACAGTGTATTTCGTCGGCTAAAGTGTGTAATAAAAAAAATAAAAAACATCTATGGCCGACGAATTAAGGATTTTTTCGTCGGCAAAAAACATATTAGCCGACGAATTATAGTGTATTTCGTCGGCTAAAGTAAAAAATACAGGAAAAAAAACAGACAATATTCATAAACCATACATTAAAAAAACCTTGTTCATCATGTATCACCAAAATTCATATAAAATAACTGAAATATGAATTCAACATGTGTAAACTATAAAGAAAAAGTCTTTGAAAAATTATACAAATTAATCGGAATCATACATTAAAACTAAGGCTCGTAATCAGAATCATCCGATGAGTCTTCTTCGGTGTCAGAATTAATTTCTGGTAATATATGTATTTCCTCATCGCCAGAGTCTTCCTCTGTTTCTTGATTTGGATCAACATCAACAAGCCTTGGCTCTTCATCACGAATTCGCACCGAACGACCAGCTTTAAAATTATTAAGGCGAATGGTAGAGGAGTTAGGAATACCTATTGCGTTGGGCTCTTGATACGCAACATCCTCTTCCTCATCTTCGGCCTCTCCAAGTGTAGCCGCCCGATAAATGTTTCGAGGGTGCACAAGGTTGACTACTTTCCACGCGTCACCCTTACCCTTAGCAAGGTCATCAAGATAAAACACTTGTTTTACCGATGTGGCAAAAACGAATGGTTCATCCTCGTAAGAACTTGTAGCAGTGTTCACCGATAATATTTCGTACTGATTGGTCTTCATGCTCTGCGGCCTAGTATCAAACCATCTACACTTGAAGAGGTGCACTGTCATGCCTTCACCGTAAACGAGTTCCACCACTGAATCAAGAACACCGTAATAGTCAACTCCATTCCGCCCACCATGTGCCATGACCCCAGAATTCTGTGTTCTCTTTTTGCTGTCTCTTTGTTCGCATATAAATTGCACGCCATTCACCTTGCACATCGGATAAACTCTTGAGACTATCGGCTTCATCGCTAGAAGTCTTAGTTCGTGCGACCAATTTGGGTGACCATCAAATTGAATATGGTTCATCTGCAACCAACCATCTCAACTGTAAATATGGATAATTATGCAATAAACATAAACCCGTAGAGAAAAATTAAATTACGTACCCAACCGCCAAAATAATCTGTGAACTCCTTGTTGTGGTACTCGAGATCACCTTGAATGTTGGGATGATTGAGATGGATGTCTTTCCAGTATTCAACTTCTGGACAATTAATCAATACCCACCAGTGGGCAATGGCTAGCTCATGTGGTTGCAACTTGTAGGAGTCTGGCAAAATTCCATACACTTCAACATCACTAGAGACTATGAAAAGATTGAACTTCGGTACATCTACCGGCATGGTTTGCGGAGTTTCCTTCAACGCTCCTAAATACAACTTCATGTAGGTGACGCACTCGTGCGCAATATATGCTTCAGCTATACATCCTTCAGGAGCGGATTTATTAGCCACATAATCTTTGTAGTCTCCAAGTTGCCTGTAAATCAAGTTGCAAAATGTTATGATTATTGAACATGTATATATATTGAGGAATTCAGGTGTAAAAAAAGTACTTTTCCATGGGATACATCCAAGTGTAGTGTATTGGACCGGTAAGCAACAATTGCTCGGGAAGATGGATCATCAGGTGAGGCATGATGTCAAAAAAAATTTGGAGGAAATATCCTCTCAAATTTACACATGATATAAATGATGTCATCTTGCATTTCCCGGAGGTCACATAGAGACACTTCCCGTGTGCATAACTTCTAGAAAAATCTTCCCAACGCTACTAACGGCTCCACCACCTGACGGGGAAGGAACGGTCGAATGAAAACAGGGAAGAGACATTGTAGCAGGATATGACAGTCACGACTCTTCAACCCGTACATCTTATTGTCCCGGAAGTTCATACACCGGGCTATATTTCCTGCATAGCCTAAAGGATACTTCACACAACTCATCCACCTAAAAATTAGGTTCTTCTGGTCAGGCTTCACGGTGTAAGGAGCTTGAGGCAGTTTTTTTCTTCCCTTCTTTCAACCACAAATGTCTTCTTATTCCGCATTTTTTTAGATCAATGCGTGTCTTAGGACCGTCTTTCGTCTTCCCCTCCAAGTTCAGCACTGTGCCCACCACACTGTCGCACACATTCTTTTCTATGTGCATCACATCTAGGTAGTGCCTGATCAACAACTTACTCCAGTATGAGAGTTCCCAGAATATGCTCTTATGTGTCCAGAATTTGTACCTGTCGGGTCTTTCAGGTATTGCCACCACAATGTTGGGATGATTGCTGAGCTACTCAAAATCGTACTCATTAAGCACCGCTAAAATTTCTTCCCCCGTCCATCTTCTGGGAGGCACACCGTGTTCTACTGTCTCATCAAATGCCTTGTCATCGAACCGCCATTCGTGATCATATGGAAGGAAAGCACGATGACCCAATCTGCATATCTTGTTGCAATGACTGCTGCTCCCCTCATCACTAAGGCACTCTGGACAAGCCTTGTATCCCCTAACAACGTTGCCCGACAACATCCCACGGGCAGAAAAATCACTGATGGTACCAACAACCATGACATGAATCTGGAACATTTCGTGCGTGTACTTGTCATAAGTGGGATGACCAACGTCCCACAAAAATTTAAGCTCTTCAATCAAATGTCTCAAGTACACATCGAGACACTTCCCCGGATAACCGGGCCCCGGAATCAACAAACTCAACATATTGTATTCCTTCTTCATGCACATCCATGGGGGAAGGTTGTACGGTACCAAAATCACCGGCCATATACTGTATTGCAGACTCATGTTGCCAAAAGGGTTGAACCCGTCGGATGAGAGCCCGAGCCTCACATTTCGGACCTCTGACGCAAAATGAGGAAACTCCCTGTCTATATGCTTCCAAGCCTCCCCGTCAGCAGGGTGTATAAGGGTATCTTCGTCATGCAATTCCCTATCAGCGTGCCATCTCATCGCTTCGGCCGTGTGTGAAGACATGTACAACCGCTCCAACCTATCCGTCAAAGGGAAATACCGAAGTACCTTTACAAGTTTCATGTTACCTGCAGGAGTCAGCTTATATCTGTCAGTGTGACATACCGGACATGCGTCAAGGCCACCAAGGTCATTCCCTTCTGGATCTTTACCCCAAAGGAGAACGCAGTCATATCTGCATGCATGGATCTTGATGTAGGAAAGCCCAAGATCTTTCAGGATACATCGGACCTTCCGATGAGTGGTAGGAAGACGATGACCGTTGGGCAGCATCGAAGTAGTGTACTGTAGATACTCATCAACAGCCTTCACGGTCGATTTTGTCTCAACTTTAATCTTCATTATGTCCATCACACTTTCAAGAACGGTCTTCTGACAACCGGGGTACACAGGGGTCTGTTGGAAAGCAAGCAGTTTGTTGTACTTTTCAATACCAGCAGTGTTCACAGCTCTAGGGAAAGGCTGCACAGGGTCAGGCATATACTGTCCTTGAGCGCATACACCGCTCTCATAAGGAAACATGTCGTTGATGAATGTCATTGTTGGATCGTTGGATGTACTAGCACTGCCCGTCTCGGAAAATTGGCCATGATCATGCGGACCCCCTGATGATGTTTCACCGTGATATAACCAACATGTGTACTTCTCCCAAAACCCGTTACTCCTCAGGTGCTGCCATACTTTTTCAATGGGAAATCGATACATATCGCTACGACACTGACATTTCGTGCACGGGCAATAGAAAATTGTATTTCCGTTAGCATTATCCAGCGCATATTCTATAAAACTCATAACTCCTGCACCGTATCTTTTGTCCCATTTTGGAAGCGAAATCCAACTCTTATCCATATCCTGAAAATATAACAAAATATATATATATATATATATAACGCTGCTAGCTAATTATAAATAAAATTTCATGCCATATATAAAATCTCAATTCATTTAGTATATATATATTCTACGTACGTACTACAACTAATTAATTACAAAATTATCATCATGAACTCATATATATCATCAACAACTTCATACCATATCAACACAATAATATTATAAATTAATATTAACATATATATATCTACTATTTATTAACAACAAATTAATTCATATATATTATCAATTCAAATCATCAACCAAATCGATCAACACATATATATATATATACATCCAACGTACTCAAAATTAATCAACTCAATCACAATCAAAATCAATAAACTCAATTAATCACACTAATTAAAATCGATCAACTCAAATAAAACTCAATGAATCAACATATATATACATATACGTACCTATATATGGCTCCACAAACTGATATGGACAGATTTCGACAACACCCAAACTTTTTCTTCTCCCGTTTTTTTTTCCCGTTTTTTTCGAAATGAGCTGCTGCTGCCCAGATCTGCAAATATAAATCACTTTAGCCGACGACTATGAATTTCGTCGGCTAAACTTTTAAATATTTCGTCGGCCATAGTTTGTGAACTTTAGCCAACGAAAGTTTTTTTCGTCGGCTAAAGTTTACCATAGCCGACGAAAATTTAAAATAGCGGACGAAATAAAATTTCCCGACGAAAAAATGCTTCGTCGGCCTGATTTTTTTTTTTCGTCGGCTAAAGCCTTTCTTTTGGTAGTGAATGTTTGACGCTTAGTGTGGCGGTGATGATGGCAGATTGGCAAATTACTACATTAATGGACAGAAATTGAATTTCCATATCTCCTCAAGGATTTAGTGTGATTTAGTCTCAAAAAACAATTCCCTAAAAAAGGAAGGTGAATTAACTTATTAACTGCATGCACAAGTCAAGCAAATCCTCTTCTAGGGCCCCCAAAACCCTCTTTAAATGGACTCTAAACCTTCGATCACTTCAGTCTTGGCTTGGCGACTCTCTCTCTCTCTCTCTCTCTCTCTGAACTGAACTGAACTGAAGCAGTGGAGCTGGTTTCAAATCACGGCTGGCGAAGGGAAGAACCTACTGATCGAAGGTATCAGATATGTAAGCAGAGAAGGGTGAAGTAATACTGGGTTTATGCCTGGCTCCCTGTATGCCACAAGCAGAAGCCTACCTCTTGTTGCTTGGTTTTTTGTGGGTGGCGTACGAGGAGCCAAGCATACATATATATATATATATATATATATATATATATATATATATATATATACCATCACGCACTCTCTTATATATGCTCTCTTTTGATTTCTTTGGTTTTTCCTGCTTCTGCATATATGTGCATATATATATATATATATATATATATATATATATATATATATATACCATCACGCACTCTCTTATATATGCTCTCTTTTGATTTCTTTGGTTTTTCCTGCTTCTGCGTATATGTGCATATATATTAGACATAGCAGCTATAGCCAGTTTGCTTCCTGCTACTACATAGATGCAAAGGTTTGTGGGTTTAGAACGATGGAAGAGAAGGGTCGATCCCAAGAGGGGTTACAAAGTGGCGGCATATTCCCAGATCATCTTATTGATAGTATATTCTTAATTTTTACATGTTATATTAGATTTATTTATATATTGTCTTGATTTATTTCTTTCTTTTTCTTTCATTGGAGATACCTTAAGTAGATTAGTTAGCTTCTAAAGAAAAGTAAATTCATTTAATAAGATTCGGTATATTGTGATGCAATATTTTTTTTGGCTAGGGGTTGTGTGATACATTTGTATAAATTAAGGATGCTCAAATATACAGCGTAATGTAGTGTATTAGTTGATATAATGAAAAAGGTTTTTTTTTTTTTTTGAATCAATGAAAGAAATTTATAAAAGGAAGACCTCAAGTGAGCATATTGCATGACATCTTGAATTGAAGATGGAATTTGGCCAAACATTCCCATGAGCTGCCTTTGATCCCAAGCTTGCTAGTCTATGTGCAACACGATATATTACTCGTTCTGGGAGCATATTGGATGCTGATATCGATGTTTTGAAGGCGCTGAATTGCCTGTTGAATATCTCAACCAACTCACCATTTGCTAGCTAGATAAGTATGATATGTGGATTCCACTTCATTGATTTCTTCAGTGCAGTCACTTCCATTGATGACATTCTGTAGCTGCAAGGAGTCGATGAGGTCTAAGCCACTCGCATTGCTTGGCCGAGTTAATTAGTACGTGTATGGCACTGGATTATTGGAGAACACAGCTAAAAAGTGACCACTATGATTTCTGATAACCCCTCTTGTGCCCCCTTAATTGAGTGCAGGTTTCTAGTGTTGGAAGGGTTGCTTGCGTACTCGAGCTGTAGCCTGTAGTTGTTCTTGCTTTTTGAAATCACCTAACCATGCATAGCTGCTAAGTGTAATATTATCAATGGAAGTCTGCTGTGTTTACTGAGTTCCTGACCATAGCATGTTGTTACAATTAACCATCAACAATTGTTCAAAAATGGCAGACTTAATATATAGTTAAAGCGCTCAAGCATCCATTCCTTGAAATTAAGAGAAGGAAGTAGAGTGCTTTGAAGGCTGAAAGGTGCACAGTGCACTTGAGATCAAGTTATCTGCTGTAGGGCATTTCCAGAATAAGTGGCTAACATCTTCATAACTGTGATTACGTATTCAGCCTCTTGTTGCTCTTAAATTGTGACAAGCCCTCCAGATACATATCTGCTAATGAATAAAAGGTATATTCATTCACATGCTGTAATTATGAAGAAATAAGTTTTTTGTACGTACGTCTATTTCTTTGTTTGATCAAGAGAAGAACTCATTGCAACTCCAAACCTCATTGTAATAGAGATGAAACTCATTGCAATGATTCAAAAAGTAAATTACCAATGAAATTACAACAACAACAACAACAACAACAAAAAAGTATCATGAATTACTCTTTCAGTCTTTCTAATTTCTCGATTAAGTCGTAATATTTGCAATATTTACGATTTACTAATTATTTTGTTGATCAAGCAATAAACATTTCATCCGAACAAAGAATTTCTGATCCTTTCTTCCCCTTTTGATCCCCAGTGGAGGAAATTAAAACCTTTGCTATACCCAAAACGTCCATTGTATAAAACGTCTCAAATTGATTTACCATCGATGGTGTACTCAGTAACTATTGGCAAAAATCACAAATAATTACCTATATTCTCATTCTGTTATTCATGACTAATTCTCTAATGCAGCAGTACGCCAATCAAGTGTAAAAAAAGATAAAATGCTGATGTTTTAGCGTTCAAATGCTCTCCTTATTTGATTTGTACATTTTTGCTACCTTTTTTTTTGTAAGGCAATTCTGTATAATGGGAGCTGTACGTAGGAGGGATGGAGTACAAGTAATGCCTAATTCTGTTGTTTTACAGCTTTGACTAGCTTTGTTGCCCATCAAAACTCAGAATAACAGAAATGAGATGTAAACTTTCCAATCCATCAAGCTGCAGGCAGCACCACAGCTTTAGCCTTTTAGGATTCGATTCTTATTTAAACGAATATCTACCAAACATCAACTGTGTTACTTTGCTTGCTAAAGAAAACAACGACCCGAGCTCGTCCATCCTGAAAAGTAGATTCAGACATGCATGTAATATTCTAGGGGCACAGTTAGATTCTTAGGGTATTGATAGACAACTAGATAGATGCACACTATATTCCCCATTAGCTAAGCCTCTTAACCGTACGTTAATTTTTACCCGTTGTGCGGATATCTAAGTTCTTATTATTTCTAGCTTTACTTAGCAAGAAATTTGCCATAGTTTTCAAATAGTTTCTAACAAGCTAGCAATTACGGACTTTTCATATGTATAGCATACATCAAGCCGTGAACCGTCCGATCGTCTTGAATTTTAAATTGTTAAACAATCAGACGGTTTACAACTTGATGTATATTATAAACATATATATGTATAATAGCCAAACCCAGCAATTGCAGTTTCGAATTCTCATATGGGCCTTATGACTAAAAGTGTATGAGTAGCTAGCTTCTTGTTATGCAATTCCTATAACAATTAGGAAAGTGTATCAATTGTGGGAGGGAAGTTGCATCTAGGTAATTATAGAACATTCTCCAATATAATGTTATTTTGATTAAGATTAGGTATCCTAGTAGTTTTAGATTCACTTAGCATAACAGAAAACACTTTCCTTGTTGTACAAGGTATGTGCCCTATACCCTATAAATATACCCTCTACCACGAGAGTCTCAATAAACCTGGTCTCGATTTTGCAAGTGAATTGCATACTCTCACACAAGCTTGATCATCGACCATGGCCGCGAAGCGCATCTTGAAGGAGCTCAAGGATTTAGAGAGGGATCCTCCAACTAATTGCAGCGCCGGTCCGGTGTCGGCTGACAACATGTACCACTGGCAAGCAACGATTATGGGACCGCCTGATAGCCCATACGCCACCGGCGTGTTCCAGATCAGCATACACTACCCTCCTGATTATCCTTTCAAACCTCCCAAGGTTTCATTCAAGACCAAGGTCTTCCACCCCAATGTCAATAGCAACGGAAGCATATGCCTTGATATCCTCAAAGAACAATGGAGTCCAGCCCTTACTGTCTCTAAGGTGTTGCTCTCGATCTGCTCGTTGTTGACGGATCCGAATCCAGATGACCCCCTCGTGCCGGAAATCGCCCATATGTATAAAACCGATCGAGCCAAGTATGAAGCGACTGCGCGTAGCTGGACTCAGAAGTATGCTACTTAACTAGAGATTGTATTTTGGAGGATGATCGGATTGTGTTTTTTCTTCTTCTTCTTATTCTTCTATCAATTAGGGATTTATTATTCTTGCTATGTTTCGCTACATTATAAATGGTCTGAATAAGATGTAATGCTGCCATGCTGGTGTTAATTTAATTTTATTCTCTGATGATATTAGGTTCAAATCAAGCATGAAATATGTAAACTTGTGATTCGTAAGTTGTTTTAGATAGTTGTGTTACTCGTTCGGCGTTTTATTGTTTGGATCTGTAATTTGTGAGATCTGTGTAGTTGGCGGATTGACTCGTGGCCGTTGTGTTTGGTGTGCGGAGGCCACGAATTTGGTGATTATAGTTTCCGATGGCAGATGCGATATTTCGAGCGGAGGTTGTTGGGTGGTGGAGGAATAGTTAGGCGACAGACGGGGTTTTATTTGGTCATGGTCTTTAAATTGGGCCTAAACATGATATGGGCTTGGCAAAACACATCCCTTTCCAAGTCCGTTACCAAATACATGTAGTTTTTTTTTTATTTTTTATGAGAAGACAAATACATGCATGTAGTCAGAATTAGGGTTAACATTATCTTCCATCCAAGGTAGCTCCATCATTTATTTTTGGACATAAAAAGTTATGCAGACCCATTGGTCTGACATTTTATTTAAGAGAATCAAAACTCAAAGGTGCAATTTAAATTGAAACAGTGAAATGCATGAACTGTTTCATATTTTAAGGTACAAACCAAGTACCTGTGGAGCTTTTCCAACGCGGATACAATACTCTTTTCATTCAAATGGTTATATACCAATTACATAAAACCAATAAAGATGGAGGTCCAAAAAGTAAAAAGTTTTGTGCAAGGCACAAACCTATTCATTCTCTATATCAAATGACACAAAATCAAAACGTAGCACTTAACTGATCGAAAGACGTTTATTAAGTGAAAAGGAGAGACTCGCAATGATTCAAGCAGGGGAGATTGATCTCCCTGGTAGTGCCACAATTGAAGCTTTGTCTCAATCTAATTACGTTGTAGGAGTCGATCAATAATCAGCTTTGTACACAATTTTTTGGTCAACATCATACTTAGCATGCTAGCTAAGCTAACGCTAAGCGGCTTAACGAACAACTAATAATGACGCAGCAAAGTCAGCAGAAATCACATACTGTCGGTTTAGAGCAATTGCAGCGGTGGTGTGACACTACCAGAAAATAGTTCTTGGCCGACGAAAAAAAATCGTCGCCCTGTTTAAAAATTTCGTCGCCTAAGTACTTAGGCGACGACATGTCGTCGGCCAAGAAGTCGTCGCCAGAAGTCCGTCGGTGAAGAACTTGGGCGACGAAATTTAATTCCGTCGTCGCCTAAGAGTAATTCTTAGGCGACGATACTAATTTCGTCGCCTCAAATATACCTGTCGTCGCCCAAAAATATTCGTCGCCCAAGATTTAACACCTTGGCCGACGAAATTTTTTTTCGTCGCTTAAGATCTTCTGACCTTGGGCGACGAAAATAAATATTTCGTCGCCTAAGATCACTACATCTTAGGCGACGATATTATTTTTTCGTCGGCCAAGGTGTTAAATCTTGGGCGACGATTTATAGATTTCGTCGCCTAAGATATATTTAAATTTTTTTAAAAAAAATAATTAAATAATTATTTTAAATATATAAATAATGTTTTTTTAATTTTTGACATTATTTTTTTTTTCGGCATTTCTTTAAAGTTTTTTAATACTAAAATTTAATTAAAACTAACACAAATTTATAAATTTATAAACAATTTATTACAAAAATTCTGCCTATGGATCGAGAAACCCAAAATCTATCTCATCATTCCCGTTCGGAGGGTCCTGAGGCGGCGGCTGGTCAGGCTGAGGAGGCTGCTGCTGAGGCTGGGGCCACTGAGGATGCCACTGAGGTAATGGTATAGGCGTAGGCATGGGCGGAAACGGCTGTCCGGCCGCAAGTGCAGACATGCAGGCAGTCATCCACTGTCCCATAGCCGCCTGGTTGGCATTGGTGACTTCATTCACCCGCTCCATATGCGCAGCATTGGAAGCCGCATATGATTCCGCCATCGCCGCCATCTCCCTCGCTCTTTGGGCTTCCAGCTCAGACTCTCTCGCTCTTTGGGCTTCCAGCTCAGACTGTAGGCTTGCGAACTGATCCTGTAGCCGAGTGGTCTGGCTGTTGCTGCTTGAGGCTCCGGCGGCTCCCTTGCGCTGAAATCCTGGCGTCGTCTTCAGGATCCCCTTTCCAGCGTCTCCCATACCCCGGCAGTAGTAGGTGTTGGAACGCTGCGCGAAGGCAGTGGCCATAATCCGCGCCCCAACGGTAGGATCTGAAGTGTCGATCCTGGACATGGCCTCTGACATGTCATCCTCTGCCGTGTCCGGCCATGTGTCGTTCACCATGCCTCTGATGACATCTTGCTCCGCCTCCCTCACCCTCGCCTAAATGGATATATTATAAAAATATATTAATATACATTTAATAAAATGTAATTAAAATTAAAAATTAGTAAATATAAGGAACTTACAAGATCCTCCTCAGAATGAGGATATGCCCTCTGAAAGGTCCCCACATAGGGGTTCTCCTCTGGCCGCTCTCGCCGCACGTCGTCCATGATGGCCGAAAACGGCCTCGAACCGGCACGATGGTTGGTTGTGTTCTGTTGCCGGTTCTCAGCGTTCACCCGGGCGAGATGCTTTTTAAAAAAAAAATTATCGTTAGTAAATATTTAAAAACATACAATTATAATTAATTCACTAATTTAATATTCAAATTTGTTTACGAATTACCTGTTTGTGAGGGTCGTTGAACTGTGTGACAAGAAGCCACCGCCACTCGTACTCCCGATACTCGAACTCCTTCGGGGTACCCGAACGGTCGCTCCCGTACTTCTTCCAGTGTTCCCGGAGGTCGTGCTTCCACTCCTTGAACCTACATATATAAAAAGAATATTAATAATTTTATTAAAAAAATTATAATTTAAAAAATTATTAAATAGCTAGAGGTACCTCTCCCTATGGGTCTTGTCCGCCCAGTCACGTCCCTCCTCGGGAACCACAAACCATTGCTGCATTACCACTTGTTAGTATTTTTTTCGATAATGAAATAATTTATTAGTTAAAAAAATAGTTAAAAAAAAGGTAATTTATTGAGTAAACTCACCGACATCGACTGATGGAGCATCTCCTTCACTCCATCAGGAACCTGGCTCCAGACTCCCCACAACATAGGGAGTCTGGAGCGGATGGTGCCTCCCGCGGCGCGCGTGTAGCGGTTTCCCAACGCGGCGTCCACCGGTTTCCCGTTGGAAAACGGGATGGCGATCCGTCCAGCGGACTCGACCGCCCTATCGAGTCCCTTGTTGCTGACGGTGCCTCTCCTGTTCCGCCTTCTCGTTCCGGCGGCTGTGACATTGTGAATCAAATTTAATATTAATAATACATTTTAACAAAAAAAAATTGTAAATTAGAAAAAAAGTAATAATAAATTACCTGAGGATGAGGCTGAGCCGACGGATTCGTCTATGTCCGCCTGCTCGGAGACCCTCACGGGATGAAGAGGCGTGGGAAACTCCCGGTAGATATAGGCCTCGTGCGGTGCCACATGCGGGAGCTGCTCCCGAATCGGTCGACCCTCCTCATCGACGCGAGGTATCGCCGGTATCGTCGGAGGAAGGAAGAGGCCGGACGGCACCATAGGGACCCCGGATGACCCGCCATCACCGTCGGTCGGGGACGACTGTGTGGGGGCGTCGCTGCGGGATCGCGAACGGCGAAGTATCTCTGGATGACGAGGAGCCGTCGCTGCGGGACCCGACTGCCCAGCAAAACCCGAGCCGCTCGCGCCACCCCTAAGCGCCGCATATCGGGACGTCAACTGCCACGGGAACCCGATCGACGGTGATTCCGACGGGTTGTTTGAGGTACCGTCCGAGCCGTCTTGTCCAGAAGTTCTTCTCTTGGCCATCCTGTTTAAAATAACCATAAATTTATTAAAAATATTTTACCGTCTTATAATTAAGTTCACAAAAATAAAGGCTCGATAAACTTCGAAAAATTTATCAACAATAATAGCACAAATAAAATTTAAAAATTATTATAGGATTTATTATTTTTTTTATTCACATAACAAATTATTTACATTAATAAGGGCTTATTATATCACAAAAATTAATTTACGAATATTTACATCCTTACTCAAAAATATTCCATTATTTCTTACAAACCCTAAACCCTAAATAAACCCTAAACCGTAAACTCTAAACCCTAAATAAACCCTAAATTATTTAATCATTTACAATCCTAAACCGTATACCCTAAACCGTAAACCGTAAACCCTAAACCGTACATCACAATTTACAATTATCACAACAACAACAATTTACAATTATCACAACAACAACAACAACAATTTACAATTTACAATTATCACAACAACAACAACAACAACAACAACAACAATTTACAATTATTATAACAACAAAAACAATTAAAACCAATTTAGGGTTTTAGGGTTATACCTTAAATTGTGGGTCGACGTCGGGGTCGGGAATTGGAATTGGGGTCGGGGTCGGGGTCGGAGAGAGGGAGAGAGAGAGGGCAGAGAGAGGATTTTCGGAGAGAGGGAGAGAATATGCTTGGCGGCTGAAGAAATGGTTAGGGTTTCCGAATTTTTGCCTTTTATAGTGGCGTTCTTGGGCGACGATTTTGTAAAAATCGTCGCCCGCCTTTTTTAAAAATCGTCGGCCAAGAGTATCTTGGCCGACGATTTCGAAATCGTCGCCCGCCTTTTTTAAAAAATCGTCGGCCAAGAGTCTACTTGGGCGACGACATTCTTCACTATAAATGTCGTCGCCCAAGATGAAGAAAATCGTCGGCCAAGATAGTATATTTGGGCGACGACATTCTTCACTATAAACATCGTCGCCCAAGATGAAGAAATCGTCGGCCAAGATAGTATACTTGGGCGACGAGATTCTTCATTATAAATTTCGTCGCCCAAGAGTTATATCATAAAATTCAGACTATTCGACCCTCCAAATCACGTAATCTGGCCGGACCTTCAACTGAGAATAGTTTCCAATCGACGAGACTCTTACGGGGCTATAAAAATTTGGTAAAAACTAAATAACCGGGATAGGGCTACCACTAGGCAGAAATAAATGTGTTTCGTGCGACCGGAACAACCGGCACCGAAACTTTACCGGAATATCTTCATTTTTCACGGGTTGACGTATTTCACCGTTCTGGTCATATCTTATTTCACGACTTTTTTGCGTTTGAGGCCTCTACGTATACGTTGTCTTCAAAACGACACTTAAACTAAACACTTATATAAAAAAGTTATACAACATTAGTACATATAACGTGAGTTTATTGATCGGAGAAGAGGAACTGAAAACCGACCGTCAGATTTGACCAGCATAACGAATTACGTAGGTGGAAAAAAATTCAGCTCCATCTGACAAAGATAAGGGCTCGATCCGTCCGGTCAATCGGCGCGGTCAAACCCCTAAATGGACGGAAACGGCTATTCGACCCTCCAAATCACGTAATCTGGCCGGACCTTCAACTGAGAATAGTTTCCAATCGACGAGACTCTTACGGGGCTATAAAAATTTGGTAAAAACTAAATAACCGGGATAGGGCTACCACTAGGCAGAAATAAATGTGTTTCGTGCGACCGGAACAACCGGCACCGAAACTTTACCGGAATATCTTCATTTTTCACGGGTTGACGTATTTCACCGTTCTGGTCATATCTTATTTCACGACTTTTTTGCGTTTGAGGCCTCTACGTATACGTTGTCTTCAAAACGACACTTAAACTAAACACTTATATAAAAAAGTTATACAACATTAGTACATATAACGTGAGTTTATTGATCGGAGAAGAGGAACTGAAAACCGACCGTCAGATTTGACCAGCATAACGAATTACGTAGGTGGAAAAAAATTCAGCTCCATCTGACAAAGATAAGGGCTCGATCCGTCCGGTCAATCGGCGCGGTCAAACCCCTAAATGGACGGAAACGGCTATTCGACCCTCCAAATCACGTAATCTGGCCGGACCTTCAACTGAGAATAGTTTCCAATCGACGAGACTCTTACGGGGCTATAAAAATTTGGTAAAAACTAAATAACCGGGATAGGGCTACCACTAGGCAGAAATAAATGTGTTTCGTGCGACCGGAACAACCGGCACCGAAACTTTACCGGAATATCTTCATTTTTCACGGGTTGACGTATTTCACCGTTCTGGTCATATCTTATTTCACGACTTTTTTGCGTTTGAGGCCTCTACGTATACGTTGTCTTCAAAACGACACTTAAACTAAACACTTATATAAAAAAGTTATACAACATTAGTACATATAACGTGAGTTTATTGATCGGAGAAGAGGAACTGAAAACCGACCGTCAGATTTGACCAGCATAACGAATTACGTAGGTGGAAAAAAATTCAGCTCCATCTGACAAAGATAAGGGCTCGATCCGTCCGGTCAATCGGCGCGGTCAAACCACTAAATGGACGGAAACGGCTATTCGACCCTCCAAATCACGTAATCTGGCCGGACCTTCAACTGAGAATAGTTTCCAATCGACGAGACTCTTACGGGGCTATAAAAATTTGGTAACAAATAAAGACCCGGGATATTTATTTTAATTATTCAAATGAAATTTAAATGTGTTTTATTTTATTTTAATTATTCGGATTACTCTTGACCGACGATATTTGTTAAAATCGTCGCCCAAGAGTAAAAATAAAAATTTAATATAATGAAATTTAAATGTGCTTTATTTTATTTTAATTATTCGGATTACTCTTGGCCGACGAAATTAGCCTAATTCGTCGGCCAAGATTATACTTGGGCGACGATATTTGTTAAAATCGTCGCCCAAGAGTAAAAATAAAAATTTAATATAATGAAATTTAAATGTGCTTTATTTTATTTTAATTATTCGGATTAATCTTGGCCGACGAAATTAGCCTAATTCGTCGGCCAAGATTATACTTGGGCGACGATATTTGTTAAAATCGTCGCCCAAGAGTAAAAATAAAAATTTAATATAATGAAATTTAAATGTGCTTTATTTTATTTTAATTATTCGGATTAATCTTGGCCGACGAAATTAGCCTAATTCGTCGGCCAAGATTATACTTGGGCGACGATATTTGTTAAAATCGTCGCCCAAGAGTAAAAATAAAAATTTAATATAATGAAATTTAAATGTGCTTTATTTTATTTTAATTATTCGGATTAATCTTGGCCGACGAAATTAGCCTAATTCGTCGGCCAAGATTATACTTGGGCGACGATATTTGTTAAAATCGTCGCCCAAGAGTAAAAATAAAAATTTAATATAATGAAATTTAAATGTGCTTTATTTTATTTTAATTATTCGGATTAATCTTGGCCGACGAAATTAGCCTAATTCGTCGGCCAAGATTATACTTGGGCGACGATATTTGTTAAAATCGTCGCCCAAGAGTAAAAATAAAAATTTAATATAATGAAATTTAAATGTGCTTTATTTTATTTTAATTATTCGGATTACTCTTGGCCGACGAAATTAGCCTAATTCGTCGGCCAAGATTATACTTGGGCGACGATATTTGTTAAAATCGTCGCCCAAGAGTAAAAATAAAAATTTAATATAATGAAATTTAAATGTGCTTTATTTTATTTTAATTATTCGGATTAATCTTGGCCGACGAAATTAGCCTAATTCGTCGGCCAAGATTATACTTGGGCGACGATATTTGTTAAAATCGTCGCCCAAGAGTAAAAATAAAAATTTAATATAATGAAATTTAAATGTGCTTTATTTTATTTTAATTATTCGGATTAATCTTGGCCGACGAAATTAGCCTAATTCGTCGGCCAAGATTATACTTGGGCGACGATATTTGTTAAAATCGTCGCCCAAGAGTAAAAATAAAAATTTCTTTACAATGAAATTTAAATGTGCTTTATTTATTTTAGTACAAACATATTCTTTTAGTATACAAACAATTACAAAGCTAAGGCTCAATTATAACTAAGCTAAGGCTCGTAATCTGAGTCATCCGATGAGTCTTCTTCGGTATCGGAATTAATATCTGGTAATCTATGCCTTAATTCGTCGTCAGAGTCGTCGTCTGTTTCTTCATTTGGATCAACATCAATAAAGGTTGAATCTTCGTCACGAATTCTGAGCACTCGACCATGTTTAACATTATTTTGACGAACAGTAGCTACATCATGAATACCTAATGCGTTCGGCTCCTGGTACGCATCAGCCTCTGGCCCTGGAATGGTCACTCCAAGTGTAGCCGCCCGGTAAATGTTTCGAGGATGCACAATGTTCGCTATTTTCCACGCGTCACCCCTGGCGAGGTCATCAAGATAAAACACTTGTTTTACCGATGTCGCAAAAACAAACGGGTCATCTTCGTAGGCGCTTGTAGCAGTGTTGACCGATAAATTGCCGTACTGATCCATCTTCGTGCTCTGTGCGCCTGTATCAAACCATCTACACTTGAACAGATGCACTTTCATGCCTTCCGCATAAACCAGTTCGACCACTGAATGGAGAACACCGTAATAGTCAAGGCCATGACCTTTCGCCATCACCCCAGAATTCTGTGTTCTTCGTCTGCTGTCTCTCTCTTCAGATACAAATTTCACGCCATTCACTGTGCAAGTGGGATAAACTCTAGCCCGTTGCGGTTGCATCGCAAGAAGTAATAGTTCGTGCGACCAGTTTGGATTATCATCAGATTTTATCATGTCCATCTGTAACGGATATTGAACTGTAAATATCCGAAAATGTATGCAATAGAAAATAATTACATATATATATATATATATATATATATAACAGGGAAGATTAAATTACGTACCCAGGTGCGAAAATAATTTGCGAACGTCATGTTGTGGTACTCGAGATCACCATCAACTTCCGGAAAAGATAGGTGCAACTCTTTCCAATATTTAACTTCTTCACAATTGATTAGTACCCACCAGTGCGCTATGGCTATCTCTTCATCCGACAATGCATACTCGGCGGACAGTCGTGCTCCACCAACTTCGACATCACTGGAAACTATAGAGAGATTGAACCGCGGCGCATGTTCCTCCATGGCTTGCGGAGCTCCCAACGACGCTCCTAAATACAACTTCATGTAGGTGACGCATTCATGCGCAATATATGCTTCAGCTATACATCCTTCAGGCGCGGATTTATTAGTGACATAATCTTTGTACTCACCAAGTTGCCTGTAAATATAAGATTGCAAACTATACGTTATGGTTATTGAACATGTACGTACATATATGTATTCTGGAGATGTAAGTGAATAAAACATACCTTTCTATGGGATACATCCAAGTGAAGTGTACTGGACCGGTAAGCAACAATTGCTGGGGAAGATGGATCATCAGGTGAGGCATTATATCGAAAAAATTTGGCGGAAAAATCCTCTCGAATTTACACATGATGTATATGATGTCTGCCTGCATTTCCCGGAGATCGGATTTTCTCACTTCCCTTGTGCATAACTTCATGAAGAATCTTGACAGCGCTACTAACGGCTCCACAACCTGGCCAACCACACATCACAAATTTAATATAAAATCCATTTACGACAGCTTAACCGTAATTTTAACCACAAATTTACCTGACGGTGAAGGAACGGTCGAATGAAAACAGGGAAGAGACGTTGTAGCAGAATATGACAGTCATGACTCTTCAAGCCGTATATCTTATTCTCCCGCAAGTTCACACACCGGGCTATATTTCCTGCAACGCCTGAGGGATACGTCACACAACTCATCCACCTGAAGATCTGGGTCTTCTGATCAGGCTTCACGGTGTAAGGAGCCCAAGGCATCTTTTTCTTCCCCTCTTTCAGCCAAAGATGTTTTCTGATTCCCATTTTCTTAAGATCAACGCGTGCCTTAGGACCGTCTTTCGTCTTCCCCTCCAAGTTGAGCACTGTACCTACCACACTGTCGCAGACATTCTTCTCTATGTGCATCACATCTAGGTAGTGCCTGATCAACAGCGTACTCCAGTACGGGAGTTCCCAAAATATGCTCTTATGTGTCCAGAATTTGTACCTGTCTGGTCTTTCAGGTATTCTGGCCACAATATCGGGATGATTGCTGAGCTGCCCAAAATCATACTCATCCAGCACTGCTAAAATCTCTTCCCCCGACCATCTATGCGGCTCCACACCTCTCTCTTCGGTCCCATCAAATGCCCCGGTATCTATCCGCCAGGGGTGATCATGTGGTAGGTAAGCACGGTGACCCATCCGGACTATCTTGTTGCAATGATTGCTGCACCCCTGGGAGCTAAGGCACTCAGGACAAGCCTTGTATCCCCTAACAACGTTGCCGGACAACATCCCACGTGCAGGAAAATCACTGATGGTACCAACAATCATGGCATGCATCTGGAACATCTCCTTTTTGTGGGAGTCATAAGTGGGATGACCAACCTCCCAAAGCAATTTACACTCTTCAATCAGCGGTCTCATATACACGTCGAGACACTTCCCTGGATAACAACAACAACCACAACAAATTCAGATAACGACTATATATGACCAACAATATAGAACAAAAACAATAAATGGAGAGGTGTTGAACCAACAGCAATATATACAATATGAAGGGAAAGTAGATACCTGGATAACCGGGCCCCGGAATCAACAAGGTCAACATGTTGTATTCCTTCTTCATGCACATCCATGGAGGAAGGTTGTAAGGCACCAAAATGACCGGCCATATACTGTACGAAAGACTCATGGTCCCAAAAGGGTTGAACCCGTCGGATGACAGCCCGAGCCTCACATTCCTCACCTCTGAAGCAAAATGAGGAAACTCCCTGTCTATATGCTTCCACGCCTCCCCGTCAGCAGGGTGTACCATGAGGTCTTCGTCATGCACCTCCCTCACAGCGTGCCATCTCATAGCTTCGGCCGTCTTTGAAGACATATACAACCGCTCCAGCCTATCCCTCAACGGGAAATAGCGAAGTACCTTAACAGGTTTCCTGTTGCCTGCGGGAGTCCGCTTATACCTGTCGGTCCCACATACCGGACAACGATGAAGGCCTTCAAGGTCATTACCGTCTGCATCTTTACCCCAGAATAGAACGCAGTCATATCTGCATGCATGGATCTTGATGTAGGAAAGCCCGAGATCTCTCAAGATACGACGGACCTTATGATGCGTGGTGGGATGACGATGACCGTCGGGCAGGAGCGAAGCAGCGTACTGTAGATACCTATCAACAGCCGTCACGGTCGATTTTGTGTCAACCTTGATATGCATCACCTCCATCACACACTGAAGAACGGTCTTCTCATGACCTGGGCACAGAGGGGTCTGTTGGAAAGCAATAAGTCTGTTGTACTTGGCTATACCGGCAGTGTTGACACCTCTAGGGACGGCCTGCATCGGCGCCTGAGGAATGTGCTGTCGTTCAGGGCATACACCGCTGTCATGAGGAAACATGTCGTTGATGAAGGTCGTTGTTGGATCGTTGGATGTACTGCCCGTCTCATCAAACTGTCCATGATCATGCGGGCGTGATGAGGTTTCACCGTGATATATCCAACATGTGTAACGTTCCCAGAATCCGTTACTCTTCAGGTGGTCCCATACTGTCCCCAACGGAAATCGATGCATATCACTGCGACACTTACACATCTTGCACGGGCAATAGAACATGCCACTCCCGTCAGCATTGCCCTGCGCATATTGCATAAAATCCCAAACTCCTTCAGCATATTTTCTGTGATATCTTGGAAGAGAAATCCAACTCTTATCCATATCCTGAAAATAACACATATATATATATATCAATATTTAATGAACATATCTTTTATATATATATATATTAATGTAATACAACATACTAATTATTAATTATATATATCTAGTTCGAGCGGATTCCGTGGTTTCAGAAGGCAAGTGTCAATGTCACGGAGGGCGAACCCCCTACAGGAACCAGGCAGGACTCGTTTGTGATCACGGAGGCGAACCCCTATCGACCCCTTCACCGAGAAGAGTGGTCAGTTTGTGATCTTGAGATCCAGTTAAACAAACCTGTGAACCATATCTATGACAGAACGGCCCCTTACTCAGCTTGGAACAAACTCTATGCATATATATATATATCATTAATTCAACTCAAATAAAACTGAAAATCAATATATATATATATATATGCATATATATGTACGTACCTGGGAGTAGCTCCACAAACTATGTATGGACAAATTTCCACAACACCGAACGATTTGAAGAACTAGAGAAATTTATGTTTAAAATTTTCAAAGTTCTCATTCTTCATATATAGAAGAATCTTGGGCGACGAAATATTTGAGTTTCGTCGCCTAAGAATGAAAAATCTTGGGCGACGAAATATCTCAGTTTCGTCGCCTAAGGATAAAAAACTTAGGCGACGAAATAAATATCTTAGGCGACGAAATATTGTTTCGTCGCCCTAGTTTCCCTCTTAGCCGACGAAATTTATTCTTAGGCGACGATTTTATTTTCGTCGTCTAAAGTTGGACTTTAGGCGACGATTTTTTTCCCTTGGGCGACGAAAAAAAAAATCGTCGCCTAAGTTCCCTCTTAGGCGACGAAAAAAAAAATCGTCGCCCGGTTTTTTTTGTTTCGTCGCCCAAGACTCATTTTCTGGTAGTGTGATTTGCCAAGGCAAAAGCTGGGACCCACACCTGCTGCAAAAAAACTCAATGCAGCGGTTGTATTTAGCCCGGGCAATTCATGGGCCCCGCGTCAAAAAAATTGGCCAAGCAATTTGATGGGCGATTCTCGGCAAACGGTTTGCTCGAGCAATTGGGTGGGCTCCACTGAAATATCTGTTCCCTACTTCCCCTTCACATGTCGGTCAAACAATATCTTTTCAACGGTAAAAAAAATTTTAACGGCTCTTTGATTACAGCCATTAGATCTGAATCCTGTGGCTATAATTAAATAGCAATGGCTGTATTTTTTTTGTCTGTTTTCACTTAAAAATTTATACACCTGGGTTAAGAAAAAAAATCAGAAAACTCTCCTATAAATACTCATCCTCTTTCTATAATTTCTCACACCAAACTTTTCAAAGTTTACCTCTCCATCTTCTCCCTTCATCAATTTTAGCTTCTATTTCTTCTTATCTCATCCAACTATGGGAGATTCTAATTGCAATTGGCAAGAAGATGAGAAAATTCAATTGTGCGATTCTTGGGCTCGTGTAACCGTGTGTCCGATCACCGGCAAATCGATAAGTCTTTCAAAGTTATGGGAAAAAGTTTTTGCCGATTATGTGGAAAATTGGCGTGGTCCTCCAACAAGTCGAAGCCCTAGTGCTCTTCAATCTCAATTTCGGCATTTGAAAAAGATGCTCAAAGATTGGCACAATGCACAACTTCAATCCCGCAATAATATAGCGAGCGGCCATAACATGATGGACCAGGTTTTTTTTCTTCTCTATATTATTAATTGTAACATTATTGTTATATATGTCAAATTTATCCCTAACAAATATTTAAATTATATCGGTAGATTTTAATTGATTTATTCTCCTTTTTTAGATGAATCAAGCACAATCTATCTACATGAAACATCATCCCAAGGAATTTAATAAGTGGGCTTGTTGGGAGAAAGTTAAGCACCACCCTTATTTTGTTGATCCACCAAGCAAAGAAAGAGCACCGGAATCATTTCCGACACATATTGCCTCTGAAAACGAGTCTCCAATTGACTTGGATGATGATGAAGTTATGGAGACACCACCTAGCTCTTTGCTGAGACCAATGGGACAAAAGAAAGCCAAAGAAGCAATGAGGAAAGGAAAGAAAGTGCAAGATGTCTGAGTGTTATTTATCAACAATTTTGGAGATAAAAAGTTTCGGATAAGTACACGTGTCACGTAAAGATAGGTTGAAAATCTTATCAAATATCCGAGATATATTTCTAGAAGATAACGATATCTGAAGTTGACACGTGTCAAGTGAAGATTGGACGAATATCTTATTAGAAATCATAAGATATTTAATAATTTATTAAAATATTAATTAATAATCTGTTTAACAATAATGACTGTTGTACGATTAATCACATTATTAATTAATCAAATTATAAGTTTAACATTTTTAATTAATAATTTATTCAAAATTAAAATGTAATAATGAATTAGCATGTAAATTGCCTTCAACGAGTGCATTGATAAAGGAGAGGCAATTGCCAATTTGGGATGAATAGTAAATTGACAAGGGCAATTTAATTGGCAAATCAGCAATTGCCAATTGCCTACAGGTGCAATTGCTCTTAGAGAATCATCACTTGCCAATTTGCCATGCTTGTGTCCCCAGTTGTGGCCCTTAACAAGTCGCCAACCACCCATGCCCGCAGCGATTGGCCGGTATTAGAGGCCAAAACCTAGCCTACAGCTTCAGCCTTTCACTTCCAAACAGGATCTCTCTCTCTCTCTCTAATCTCCTTTCTTTGACATCTTGTCTCTTCCTCATGTACGTGTCAATCTGGTACTCCACCTTTCCTCAAAGTCTCAAACACAAATTCTAATTAGCACTAGTTTATCGAACTAAACAAACACGAACCTTTTAGTTTTATAGCATGCTAGATTTGTATATATATAATCTTCTTTGGCAATTTGTAAGTTGTTGTAGAGGGTTCTCGGCAATTTGTTTGTTGCTCATACGTACGTGTCAATCTAATACATCGAGTCTAAGTGTCACCGCTGTTCCGACGACCTAAAACAAACACCAAACACATTAGCATCATTAAACAAACCCTAATTAGCTTAATGTGCGTATATATATACCAGATGACATATAGTACAGAGTACACGAATTAATAATACGAAACCCTTGCTTAAAGATTATTCCTCACCATCAGACAAATCAATCTATTTAAAATCATAAAACCCACGATGAGTATGGGAATCATTTGGAATCAAACGGTGCACTGTGTTATTAAACAACTAAACACAATGATTAAAGCAGTACTTAGACTAAACACATGATTAAAGCACCAATCTCTTTGTCGTGGTTGGTCCATGGATCAAAGTAATAAACTTAGAGGTAGGTCAAATAATTGGAGCAAAATAAGCTGAGGGGGACAAGGACAACAATGACTGAGTGGTGAACAATGTTCATCACGATCATATGTTTTTGTTTATTACTTTTCTTTTCTCAGAGCGAGGTTTATTTTTGGCACAAAATCGATCTACAGCTTCTACCTACCGATTTCATTTGGCGGTGTCCCTACTGAGCCTGGCAAAAAATATCGGCTGGGGATTTCGTTCGTGCATCAATTCCAAGTATACGCCGACTCTTTTTGTTTGAGAAAATTAACAAATGAAATACTTAGGATGATTTGTTATAAATTAATTATAAAGATTGAGGCAACCTTAGATAGCTAGTTGATGAGCGTCGGTGGCTGCGAACTTACGGTCGAGGAAGGGGAGAGGAAAGTGAAGCATTGTCGTAGATCTGGCTGGAGAGTAATGCCACCAGAAAATGAAAAGCAATAAGAAACCTTTTCTTTGGATCGTTTGATTTGGATGAACATATATATATGTTGGGACAATGAACTTCGATGGCTAGCTTGATTTGTGGTCTGCAAGTTCATACATACATGCATACACACACATTTTGTACGGAATATTAGAAGGACTGTTGTTGGTGTAGTAAAACACCTGAAATATTCGTTCTATATATTGACAATTTTGATGAATTAACTGTGATTTTTGAAAGTGCATTTCTTTGAATTTTGAGTTTTGATTTGTACATATTGGTAATGTACGTATCTTATAAGAGCAAGTACGACATATGTATGCAGTCAAGCGATTTAAGGATATTAGCAGATTAAAATGTTCAATGAGATGCTTGAAAGAAATCTAAGCAGGCAATACGAATTAGTTAAGCTATAAGAAGTTAGTGTATGAGTTTCTTTATTCCTTTATAAAGAATTTTGGATGTTGTAGCTAGGGATAGGCGGATAGCTAGTCATTTCACTCATTAAACTAAACTTGAGTAGCTATATAATAGTTTTCTTAAAGATTTGGGGCACAATGACTAATAAAGTAGCTAAAAGCAAGCAAATATTCATTTGATTCTATCTTCGTCTCACCGTAGAAAAGAATTATTCAGAAACATTAATCAAATTGAGACATGCATCAAAAAGAATATGAACAGTTGAAAACTACGGGAGGGAACTCGTGCGGCAATAAAGAAACGAAAGCAGTATAGGTAGTACTACTTTGAACTTTGAGAGAAAGCGAAGGGAATGGAGCATATATAGACTTATATATTAGCAAAGCATCTGTGCTCGACAATATATATTGTACACCTGACTTTATAAATTAGGTCAAAAGGAGGCTGGCCGGGTCATCGTTCTAACCAATTGGTGGGAACGCGTACTTAATTTTGCTAATGAACTTTATCACCTCAATTTGTTTTAGGTGGTTGGAGGATGCCTTTCAATCTTTCTACCGTACATATATGTTCACGTCATGTAGATTATGATTATATGTACATATATCTCATTATATTAGTTAGTTTCTTTCGATTTATTAAAAAACTTAAATGTTACAATGAGTTTTTTGTGAGTTAAACTCATGACTTTTTACTAATTAAAAAAATATTATACCAGTAGACCAAATGATACTGAGTTTTTGATGAGTTTTTGATGAAATTCAAAAACATTGGTCTGAGCATCAACTACACTTTGAAGCTTTTGATTATTTGAGCCAAAGATTTGACGAAGTAACATTTGAATAGGTTAAAAAAGGATCTGGTTCCTCTAAAGTACAAGAGCGGATTCTACGTACGCATCAAGGTGCAGTTGCACCATTAATGTATAAATCCTCAAATCGTCGTATGTGAAGATCGAATGAATACTAAAGACCCTAAATTCTTTCATTTTATTTTCATTTTTTATCCGATCAAATTAAGCGTATATTACAAGAATACATCTTCTTCGACCTCGGGTCATCACCTCATGTGTTGGAAATATTTAAAACTATTATACGACACGGATGACCGAATCAAAATAATACATATTAATTATTCGATTCACTTATTCCTTGATATATACAAGAATTTTCACTAAACTACTTGGTGCCACAATGCTTGATATCTACATTTCATGGAAGGTATTTAAATGACGAGTGCAAATTATTGCCTTTCGAGAACTGTGTCATTAATTTGACAAGTCTAACTCTAACAGATATATCATCTCCATCTCCCCGTACATGTACAACTCAGTAGCTACCAGCAAGGACGTACCCAGGCCAACTGTAATTGACAACATCAACACAGTGTTAGCTATCGTATGCGTATCCATATCTCTTATTTAGTATAAAGAGTAAAATATTGACGATCATACAAATTTTGACGGTTTAAAAAAATAAAATCTCGATAGATATATCGAGATAATATTGAATATCGATAGAAATTTTATTAAATTTTATATAACAGTTATATATTCAACCAAAAATAGACTAAATATAAAATATCAAAAAAATATGAAAATTAATATCGGTAATTGTAAAAAACGGAAATATCGAGGATATTTTACTCCTTGATTTAGTCACACACACATATATATATATATATATTTATATATATATTTATATATTTATATATATATATTTATATATTTATATATATATATCAGTCCCCTTCCATTGAGGGATCCATATTTTTGGCCACTTTCTAGTGATAGGGCATTACACCACTTCCCAATTGAATTTTTACATCTCCACCGTTCATATCTTAGGTCTATATGAGTAGATCACCTCTACAAAATTTCATATGATTTGGTGATCGTTAAAGCTTTCAAAAGTTTGATTTAGTTTTATTGATCTTGAACGGTCCAGCTTATGTCAAATTAAAACTGTTGAAGGTCATTAAAACTAAATTGAACTTTTGAAAGCCTTAACGATCACCAAATCATATGAAATTTTGTAGAGATGATCTACTCATATAGACCTAAGATATGAACGGTGGAGATGTAAAATTATAATCGGGAAGTTGGTGTAATGTCATATCCCTATAAATGGCTTAAAATATGGATCCCTCATTGAAAGGGCACTATATATATATATATATATATATATATATATATATATAATACAGCACGTCATGACAAGTCGTGGCCGATCAAAATTGTATTTTTCAGAGACGAGATGATTGACGGATTCAAGAGTAGAATGAGTGTCGAGTGTGGACGTTTACGTTCACTTGCTCTCGTATGGATCCTCGTATGTAACAAACCGATGACTATTTAGCTATAGCTTCACTAAGTAATAATGTTTGATCTCTTATCGAATAGTCGAACTGTGAATCCATCTGTATGGTCGGACAACATAAACTCATTTGGCCGGAAACCCTAGCTTACTCGTGTTTGAAAGGTTGATGGACGAATCTCCGAGCAAAAGTGGGAGAAATTGAAGGTACAGTAGTAGTGAAATATCTGCACACAAAATGTCGGTACTTGTAACCGTACATGCAGTTGCAGATCGAAGATGGTTGATTGAGAAGGCGAAAGAAAATTGATCGAAAGAATCGATCATACGAACACTACGTACTCACATGTTATGAGGCCCTACAAAAGATTTTCAGGTTTAATCATTCATCGATCACAGGATTCAGATTCACATCTGCCTCATATATCAGAGATATGTGAAATTAATTTGATCGTACCTCTGAATGAATCATATATAGTACGTATAACTACTATTCCATGCCAACTTGATTCATCAAAAATCGATGAAATTAAAGCTTTGGGATCAATCACCGGGTCATAGTACTCTTTATCAGGCTCCACGAGATATATGACGGTCCAATATCTATAATCTATAATTTCCCTACACAACTAAATCATAGAAAGTTAGTTCATATTGATCTTTCGTTAATATAAGGAGCTCTAGGGTTTCAAACTTTGAATATAGAATATGTAAATTTCAAGCTTTAAAGCTGGATAGCTGGAGTGAAATTTGAAAGAAACACGGCGCTTAGAAGTAGAGGTACTTCTGGGGAGTGTTTTTCCAGAAGTAAAGAGACAAAGAGAAGTAACGGAGATTGGAGAGTGGAGACTCGATCTTGAAAGAAAGCGTTATGATTGCGAGGGGGCTAAGTACTTGTTTTACAAGTCCCATCCCTTCGATGAATTGAAGAAGATATTCTAATTCCATCGATCTGTATCTTTCTCCCTCTTTGAGCTACCTGTCATATGAGAGGTGAGGTAGTACAATCTGGTACAAGGCATCATGATAAGATTATTTATGGCTATAGCTCTGGGTATTTCCTTCAATAATTTCGAAAACTTCTCCTTTACATTATTGGAGTCAAGTTTTATGAAGTCTATGCATGGCTAAAATGTTTCACAAGTGATTGAATTAATACTATTCCAAAATAGGGATCTTACACATATCTAGACGGTGTTTATGTTTTTGATAGGGAATGGGGTAGCAAGTTAATTTATGTTATTAAGTTAGTAATACACATATTCAGTATCTGGATTGAGGTTCACGAGAGCATCCTAGTAGAGCTAGACTAATCTCACACTACAACTGTATGAACCCAAAGATCTTTCATACCTAGCTATCTGCTACAATCTGGTGGGGAGTTGGCACTTGAACTCTAGACTTAGAGGTTCAATACAATCAATATCCTTAAAATACGGTCAACCACCTTTGGGATTAGGGTTTGAGTTTTATATTGGAAACAAACTACCCAATGGTGAACATGGTCTTAGAATTAGGCAAAATCAAACTAGACTCATAATACTCATGAATACATTACTTTTACGAAGAAAAAAAACATTAGGTGTTTTAAACTATATCTCTATAAAAAAAGTAATTTGAATTCATAAATTTACATATATGTTTCATATTGAGAAGAATTGATCTATTCGTAGACTCGTCCATCAATTTAAGTGTGGATATATATACACACTCGAAAGTGATCTAGACTCTTACTTTGATTAGTTCGTTTGTGAAGACCCTAAACTTGCACATGATATTCTAACAAGTAATTAACATGCATATAAATCTGGGTTTGCCTTCAAATCTACATTATCGATCTACTTGCTTTGATGATGAGAAAGACATTCTAAGATTGTCAACTTCTGGTCCACGAATGTTAAAGTCACCGCTCTCCCTCAATGTATGCATCACGAGTTGAATTACAAATTCACCATGCATCAAGGTATTCTACACGCAATCGAACATCTACAGTGTGTCTAAACCTTTAGTCTACTTTGATCTATTCGATTCTAACCATTTACATGGTTTGTTTAATGTTTGGTGCATCTTTAGTATTTGTTAAAAAAGGTTATGGTTATTGTATTTTATTTTCTTGTTGATTTTTTCTCTTTTATTTGATAAAGCTTAATTTCTTTTGTCAGAAAAAAAAATTACAAATTCACCATATATACCAAAGTTGAATTACAAACTAGTCAACTTTCGAGATTAGTGTTGGTGTTTTACACTTTTACCTCTTACAAAACGCCAAAACCCTTCCCCAACATTTCCTGCTCAGCAAATCCAAAGACCAAATCGATTACAGAATACTTTTTTAAACATTTTTGGCGCTATCCTACCTCTTTCTCCAACACCCAATGGCATCTTTTCCTTTTCTTTCTTTCCCCCAATAAAAAAACCACCCTTGGTCGCCTGGTAGCTCCGATTAATCGCCCACCTAAGAATGTTCCACGATCCTCACCACAACATTGGTCTAAAACTTACGAGCACCATTCTTTTACACGCCTATCCTCCTCCTATATAATGCCCTCATAGTGCTTCTCGATCTACCCATCATCTCCAACTACAAAAAAACTCAACTCTCTAAGAGTCTAAGCTCTCACCTACTACTAAACAAAAACCAAAGCTCGCTCTCCAGTACTTCTATCTCGTACGGTTAAATCGCATTGAATTGAGTGCAATGGCGGCAGCTCTATCCACATCTCCACTGTTCAACATCGACTCCGACTCCGTCGACGTCGACAAGCTCAGCCACGAGATCTTCTCCATTCTCGAGAACAAGTTCCTCTTCGGCTACGACATTGACAACGCTACCACCACCACCACCACTCCTCTTCATCACATGAAGTCTAGCAAGCACATCACCGGCAAGGTCAGAATCTTAACCATCGACGGAGCCGGCGCCACCGACGGCATTTTGGCCGCAAAGTCCCTCGTCCACCTGGAGTCCTGCATCCGCCGCAAGTCCGGAGACTCCACCGCTGCCGTGTCTGACTACTTCGACGTTGTTTCTGGTTCTGGTGTCGGCGGCGTTCTCGCGGCTCTGCTGTTTACTAAAGCGGCAGATGGATCCGACCGGCCGGTGTTCACTGCTCAGGAGGCACTCAACTTCCTTCTGGAAAACCGAAGCAAGATTTTCAAGTCGTCTCCGGCGGGGGTCTTCCGGCGAGTTTTCCGGCCGGCGAAGGCGGAGAAGGAGAGGGAGAGGCTCTTCCGCAAGACGTTTGGTGACCAGTTGACTATGAAGGACACCCTTAAGGCGGTGTTGATTCCTTGCTACGACATGTCGTCCCGCGCGCCTTTTCTGTTTTCGCGCGCCGACGCTGTGGAGATGGACGGCTACGATTTCAAAATGAAGGACGTGTGCACCGCAACGTGCGCGAACCCGGCGGCGGTGGGGGCCTTGGAGGTTAAGTCAGTCGACGGGAGGACGAAGATCATGGCCGTCGACGGCGGAATTTCCATGAACAATCCGACGGCCGCGGCTATTACACACGTGTTGAATAACAAGCAAGAGTTTCCTTTCTGTTCTGGTGTGGAAGATCTCTTGGTGGTGTCACTCGGAAATGGAGAGTCGGAGTTCGGAAACTTGTCGCCTTCTGGCTGCTTGAGAATCGCCGGCGAAGGAGCTTCAGACTTGGTAAGAATTCTCAACATGTTTTCTCTTATATAATTTTACTTTTACATTTATTGAATGATAAAATCAGCCTCCATGCATATGGAACTTCATAGTTCCAATTTAGGTTAATCAAGATATGAGTAAAATAAAATTTCACTGTAGAATTTAACGGAAAATGTGAATGGACTTTAACCTAAAAACTATAAAAGAGAGAATAGGTGGGTTAGATACACTGTTTAATATGGTATGGTTCTTGCACTCATATGTATGGTGGTTAGGGTGGGCATGATAAAAGTGGTACCTAATTATAATTGCTCAAATTTTTTTCTATAACTTTTTAGTTAAAATAAGAAGTCCTTTTGTCCTTAATTTGGTGCAAATATTCTCAAAGGATTTGGCGCTTCATGAATTTAAATTTATCTTTATGAGTAGGTATGCTAACCAAATCATCATTACTTGTAAACTTGTAGGTTGATCAAGCTGTTTCAATGGCATTTGGGCAATCCCGGACCAGCAATTATGTTCGCGTGCAAGCCACCGGCATTATCGCCAAAAGCCCTGCACTAATGGACCACGCCAAAAGCCCTGCACTAATGGACCACTCCAACAACAACAAGAAGAACACCAACACAGATATATTGGCTTTGACAGACGAAATGCTGGAACAGAGGAATGTGGAGTCGATTTTATTCGAGGGGAAGAGAATGGTCGAGAGCACGAACTTGAAGAAGTTGGAGTTGTTCGCCGGCGAGGTGATCAAGGAAGAAGAGAGGAGAAAGACGAGCATTTTGCCGACGGTGGCTTTGAAGCAGACTTCAGGGTCGCCAGCCAGAACATCAACTGCAACCACGCTATCGAGTCTGTCATCGTCGTGTTGAGTGATTAGTACTAGTCTTTGATTTATTAAGGCCGAGTTTGTATGATATTCGCAGCCGCTCGCGGTGCTGATTAAGGAAATCAGGCACCGGAGTCGGAGCTGCAAGAGTGCGTTTGAGCTATGTAAACTTATGATAGAGTGGTGTGGGAGTGGTGTATAGGGGAAATTAATTAGCATGAGGGTAACTAGCTAGTAGTGCAGAGTAAAATCATATTCAAGCTGGGACAGGTTTCGATGTAATATATGATTTGATCCCTTCGATTGGGGTCCCTATTTAGGATTTAGGGTTTAATCTTGCTACAAATTTAATATTGAACTTTAGCTTTGGCTCTTGGCAGGTATGTTAATAGTGTTATATCTCAAAGAACTGAACCATTTTGTTCAAGTTTCTTAAAGGTGCAAAAATGATTAATTTCTTGTTTAGGGAGGTATGGAGGTTTAATAGCTATGCCTGAACTTTAGTTCAATGCTTTTCTTTATTTAGGGTTAGGTTTTTGTCCATTGGGTTCTCACTTTTTTTTAGGGGAAAGGAGATAGTTTTATTGATCCTAGATCATGACGACCAAAAAGTCAAGCATGTACAGTCCGAAGATCATACAACAACATAGCTAAAAAACTAAATACGAGCTACATCTAAGAATTGAAAATAACCTCAAAACTACATAAAAAAAAAGATGGATATGAAATACTAGCTCTAACAACGACTCAAAATTTAAAAATGATCATTTTCCTAAGCAACCCACAACAAATCTAGTCAAGGCTAATCCCAAAACAAGCCTAACCTAGAATCGTCAGAGCTAACATGCCACCGAGTCAGTCCGGAGGTCTCCCGTGCCATGCCGTCATGGCTCCGCGGTCTTAGTTGTGCTGTTGGAAACGAGCAACCGCTGCCGCCTCTTTTTAGATCCGAGACTCGTTGTCACTGCTTAGTGACGTGAGAGCAAGATCTGCTGCCGCTTCAAGGTAATCAATACCGACGTTCCAAGGATCCACTCATGATCCGTCATCGGTGCTAAACTCGCGCTACCCACCGACGCTCGCCGTAAATAGATACTCACCTGTCTCCACCGCTAAGAGCAGCGACCGTGCATAAGAATCGAGGAGTCTTGATGCGCATCAATAGATCACCACCACCGAACACCTCACCGGGAGAGATGAGGTGCCGTCAAGAGAGCCCGCAGTCGATTCTCACCTCACCGCCGCCTTGCACCAAACCCTAGGTTTGGTATCCTCAGCTCCGCCTTTCGTGGAGCGACGATTTGCCACCAAATCGGTTCTCACTTTCTTTGTTTCTTGTGATTATATAAATTAAGAAAATTGATCAAATTAAACCGCTATATTTCAAGTTAACAAGTAAGAATTGTGTCTAGTGTCTCATTAAATCTCTTTCTTAGAAACTCATATCACTTCTCTTATTCGAATAAAAATACAAGAAAATCGATACACGAGTAATAATTAAATATTAGCTGTCTACTATTCAGCTGCATCCTGCTGAATTTGATTAGTATGTTTTCATCCAATTCTGTATCGTTACACATCAAACCATGAGAGATTGTGATTCGAAACTAGTGATTACTTTTGTAGAGTTGATGGAGTTTTCATTTCTTTGGTTGTTTGGGCTTAGAATGAGTTACAACCCATTTTCTTACCTGGGCCAAGTTCCATGAGAAGATTAAATTGGAAAGCCCATTTGTCTTCAAATCAAAACTGATAAGAGAACGAACTAAACTTAGGTCGGTTCGGGAAAGAACAGAACATATTCGATCGCCGACATACTCACATTCACATTCTCACATTGATTCCAAACAGAATCTGAGATTCGATCCGAATACCCGAAACTGAAAACAGGCCAAGGAAGAAGAACACTGCATCAGACAAGGCGTGAATTAACGTTATGGCATTGCCAAAACGATCCGGAACAAAGCGAAAACTGCATGCTGATGATAAAGGTAAGACCTTGCTCTGAGATTTGTCTACTTGTATTAGATTTGGTCTGGTCTTATTGCCTGAATGAATTGTTTCACGTTTCAGATGCATCAGAATCTGAAAGTGATGATGTCTCAGAAAGCCTCTCTGATATTGACGATGCCGAGGTATGACTATAATTAACGTAGTCCTAATGTTGTGTTTTGATTTGTATTCATTGAATGGTGGTCGCCCATTTTGGTTAGGTAGGTAGAAATGGTGAACCTAGTTCAGTTTAGTTTAATTTTGATTGCCCTGGAGTTTCTCATGGGCAAAGCTTTGTGCTTTTGTCATGGTTATGGCAATTGATTAAGGTTTTGTGTCTGACAATTAGAGGAAAAACATATAATGAAAGACAAAAGCAGCGATTACAGTTCCCCATCAGCTTTCTTCGAGATCGCTTGCCTCGTAGCTACTTATTGGTATATTGCTTGGTCTGAACTTGCTTGTCGCCGTCTTTTTGTTCTTTGAAATTTGTAAATGTGTGGTTCTTCAGTTTTTTATGTATGAAATCTTACGTTGGAGGCGTTGCGTGATGTATAGATTGCTCCATACCTTAACAACAAGAAGGAGGCATTCTATAAGCGCATCATTTGGGAAGCGATGAACAGAGATTTTGCTAAGGTACGTAATTCCTTGTAACTCCATGAATTCATTCATGATTCATGTATGTTCCATATGTCATGTACTTTTTATTCCCCAATGGTTTCCTGTCATGTTTCTATGCATACTAGCCTATGTTTATACATTATACTTAATGAGTTTGACTAGTTGAGAGATAATGATCCAGTTGCTATGTCATTATTGAGTTGAAGAACTCATTTGCTCTCTTTCTCACAATGTCCAATTTTTGCCTATGTTCTGATTTTCATGATTGTGCAGATAGTCATCAATGACTATCTTGGTTTTGTTGTACATTTGTTTGTCTCCAAACTTAGTTTGCATATAACCTGAATCCAAGTATTTGCTCTGTCTCTAAGCTTTATTCCCCAAAATCCTGAAGCATGAATCTTCTGTCTTCCAAGTAATCATGTTGTCTGTTGAACCTAATCTTTGAGCCATATCTTATACACAAGTTTGAACTTCTTCTGAGATCCTAGCCGGACCCAATTATGAATTGTGAAGCTCGACCACATGAGTGATTACTGCTTTCATAATGCGTTCATGTTATTTCTACTGATATGAATCATATGACTAGGTTTAATATTTTTAACTTTTAATTTTATTTAAGGTGATATCTGCATGGCTAGCCTTTCATGTGTTGAATTGTGCTCTGAAGCACATGCTTGGAGTGTCAACTGGCCTATCTGCAATTCTGTAAATTCGTGCGTAATTGTGAAATGTAATACTTGTAATGAACTTACGATATGTGGGTGCTGCATTTGATTTACTTTTAGTTCTGATCTTCACTATCTGGTCTCTTTTTGAAGAAAGACCTTAAGCATCGAGTTTATTGATTTCTACACAATCGTCTATATGACAGGGAAAGAGCAGAAAACAAGCACGAACACCCAAGAAAGCTGCTCCTCCAAACAAGGCTGTGAAAACTTCTACTGAGATGGATGATAGAAAGGTAAGTTAGTAAGGTGGCTAAAGTTGGTGCTTTCATAAGTTTATGTTGCAGTTTAAGTTTCAAATTATGAACAGAAAAAGTGGTCTCTTCTCCTTTGTGCAACAAAATAGTCAAGTTTGATTAAATCTCAACAGTCACGACAGAATATTCACTGTCATATCTATTCCTTTTTTCCTATCGGGTTATCATTTTCTCAATTTTGGATATACTAATGTGGAATTTTGTTCAAGCAGAGGCCGAGTTCAAAAATCAACTATGAGGTCTTGAAGAAATTAAATGAAGAGGATGTAAGTGTCTTATTGCTGGCTCATGTTTTCCATCATTGTTGCTCTATGGTTATGCAATTCTTATACCATATCTTCTCCATATCTTAACTGCTTACTTAAATTTGCAACATCTAATATTTTCTCTGTAAAACTCAGGGTAACCATGCACCTGACTTTGAAGAAGGCAGCCATAGTGATATGCAGCACTCAAATGAGAAATTAGAGAGTGAAGCACAAAGTTTTGGAGGCAGTTATGACGATGAGTTGGATAATGAAAATGCATATAGTGAAGAGGTTGAAGGCAGACAAGGCTATGAAGATGATGATACATGTTATCCAAATGATGGTTATAATGAATATTTCTGTGAGGACGAGTATGGTTTTGACGAATTCTGACTCAGTTTTCAACTGTTGTATTTTTTTTTTTTTATATTTTGAAATGATTCAGTGTTTTCTTTGATCGAGTTGCATTATGTAATAAACCTAAAGCAATTTTGTCACCTGCTCCAACAATTGTTGAGATGTACCGGGATTTGCAGTCTGAAGAGAAATTCAATTCAGCATTGTTTGTAACTTTGTATATTGAACTGAAATAAAAAGAAATGACACATATTTTGTACCGTAACTTTATTATTGTTTTAATTTAAAGCTGCTTAGTACAAAGCACGGAGCAGTTTATATGAACATTGCTTTCAGTTCAATTTACTTACACTGACTGAATTATGTTTTGAATCCATGAATTCCTAAGTTGCTCACAATTTGCTAGCGAGGGCAAGGTACTTGGTATGGCGCCCCTGAGCAAAAATCTTCCCCGTCTTCTTCTTCCTGAACTCAACACTAACAACAGCCACAGCTTTCCCAACCCTCAAAGCCTTGGCCTCAATCTCAACATCCTCCCCAGGATAAGCAGAATCCAAGTACGAAATATTGATCTCCACCGACACTCCAACAGTGGGAGCGCCAACAGTATAGATTACAGCAGACCCAACCAAATCCACAAGGGTTGCCGTAGCTCCGCCGTGCAGGAAACCACCCCCATTCAGCAACCGTGGGGGTACTTTGAAGGAGCAGACAATTGTGCCGCGTTCAATGCGATCAACTTTAATGCCTTTCATTATAAAAGGCTCAAAGAACTTATCAGGCAGCGAGTCCATGGAGGCTGCGGTTTCACCTTCCTTCTCCAAGTACCTCCTCGCCGCCCCCATATCTATTTGCACCTCGCCTCCCTTCGTGTCCTTCATTTCTTTTGCCATTCAATCTGGGGCTTTCTCGCTGCAGATTGTGGCCAATGAGGTTGGTGTCTTTCTATAAATGCAAAAGGGACTTGGTCAGTCTCCTTCTCAACAAATACAAGAAATGCAATTCTTGATGTGTATAAACCAGGTATATTCCAATCAAGAGCAGCAGAATTCAACTAAATCACCCATCTTTTCCCAACTAGTTATATCATATTATCATTGCTCAAACTAGATTATCAAAACCATTCATTTACATTCACACAACACAATCAAACCTGATTAAAAGGAAGCAGGGATATAACACAAGAAAGAGATACAATTGAACAAACCACCTTTACAATTCAACCCACAATACTAAAAGAACTAAACTTTCATATAAAGGAAGCAGATATATAACACATTCAAGCTAAAATTCAAGCTGTTCCTAACATAAATCCCCAAATATTACAAAAACAAGTCAAATACTGTCTGGAACTAAAACCCAGATAAATCCAAACCGCAAAGTTCTTGCTCTTAATTCAAAACCCGATTCAGGAGAACAGAGAGAGAGAGACCTTGGGGTTGTCCGTGGTGGTCTTTCTCGGTCTGACTCGACCTCGCGCGACTCTGGGAACTCTGAGAGGAGAATATTATCATATATTGTCACGTGTCTCACGTGATGAAAAATGTTGGGCTTTTCTAGCCCATCCAAAAACAGGCCTATCTGGCCCTCCGCCTAGCCCACATTTGGAAGCATATTCGTAAGTGGACCCCATCCAGGTCTGAAAAAGTGACCGTTTGAAATCTGAACGTTAAGGTTTCCCCTTTTCCTATTGCTATTTTCTGGAAGAGAATCAGAAACCTCCAGATCATATCCCCCAGCTTCCTTTTGTGCTCATATATATAATCTCCCCCAGTCTCATCACTTGGTGCACAACGATCTCTCTGTCTATCTCTAGCTTCCTCTCTTGGGTCTTCTTCTGAAATTAGCTAGCTAGCTACAGCCACTTGATTGAGAGAAGAAAATTAAGATGGGAATGGTGGTGGTCATCTCTCTGCCTTTTATTCTCTTCACCATACTGCTTGGTTTCGGGTGTTACTTCTTCGGAAGAGCGAGAGGCCGAAAAGAGGCGATGACTAGTCCTCAAGTTTATGGGGTGCCGACTCCACCTCCAGGAGCAGCTAATGGCACTTACTCACACCCTTCATCTCCTCAGCCACATCCTTATTTCAAGTCAGACAACTCTGCCAATGTTTAAACCCTCCTCTGTTCTTCATCAAGCTATATATTATATCTTGTGCTGCCCTCAGAGATTGTGTGGTTTCTGTTGGCTGTTGCTAATATGTATTGTGTGAAATTTGAGTCAAGGGAGTAAATTCTCCAATTGAGCCTGTGGATAAGTGGATTGCTGGTGTATATCTATTTGTTGTACCTTGAATCAATAAGTGAAGGAAATTTTGTTCTTTCTAGTGTTCTCTTGGGTTTGTTTGTTACTTGGTATGAATCTCTCATAATTCTAGTAGCTTCTCGGCCATGGATTAAACTTTGATTTAGGCCTACTTTGTACATGTGCTTAAGCATGTTCATCTGCATATAACTATGTATGGAAGAACTAGAAATATATATTGATCAGGATCATAAGGTTGACTCGGTTTTTAACTTACTTAGTTCAGTGATTGACTAGCTATCCCACTTGGTCACTATCCAAGGCACATAAGAATAACGTAGGGGTTGATGCTATCAATAACAGTCTGGTGGCTCTCTGCCTCACATGGTCTCATGTGTTAAAACTTGAAACTAGCTGCTTCAGTAACAGATTGATATGTCATATATTGTCCAAAAAATGCAAACTGCCTAACACAGTGCACAGCAGCACAGGGCGGATTAAAGGGCAAAGCAACTTCGTGTGCCTTTTCAAGTTTTCGGTATGTTAAAATGTCTGATAACGGCTTAGGCAAGGGAAATACTTGGTGAGAAAGCGAGAGACATCGAAGAGATAAGATGTTTTGATGAATTGTCAAGAGACTAAAATGAATAAGGGCAAGGGTCCCTAGGGCAACGGAAAAGCAAAACATACTTGGGTCCTGCTGTTCATGTCATCTATACTTGAACCTTAAGATAGAACTTGAGATTTGTTAAATATGTCTGGATTGACAAAAGAGCACAAACTGATCTGACCAAGATGCTCTCTAGCTAAATCTAAATTGCTAATCAAAGACAACATGTCAACAACAAAATGGTTGGATAATCATGATTGGAAGCCTCTTTCCAAAGTTTGTTTATTAATGTTATGATCAATCCTTCACATTCCTTTTCTGTTTTACACCTCATGCCTGAGCATGTGCGATGATTCCTCTCAACATCATATGCAACTGAACAAACTAAGAGGAAGAAAACACCAAGATCATGTGCATTGATTCTTCCTCAATGTCATACCCTATGTATAAGAAATGCAGAGAACAAAAGGTGATATGAACCTTCATCTACAGTAACAATATATGTGTATCATGAGTGGATATACACTCGGACGAAAAAAAGAATGAAGAACAAGAATAGAGGTTTCAAACAAATGAAACAATGTTCATGAACTAGTAAATTCTCCGTGTCTACTATTGCATAACAAGTCAACAATGTATATCGAGCTAGCTAATAATTCGCTTAGTCGACTGTTACACGATCATAGATACACACCGGTTGGAATCTCCTCAACTTTCGATGATCATTTGGTTCTTTTTTTTTTATCTATCTTGCATGTGGAGATTTCGAGCTCCACAATTATTGTTTACAGTAAAATAATAAACAAACCCTCTATAAATACCACTAGATTATATGTTAAGCTTCACAAACATTCATAACACATTGATCAATCTCTGTTTCTCTCCCATGGAAAACAAATCATTTTCAGTTTGCTTAGTGAGAACCTTCCTCCTCCTTTCCACACTGTTTTGGCCATCTTTCTCACGCAGCTCGCCCCATAAAACCTCCACAACTCCCTCTTCTACCATTCACCAGTACTTGGTCCCTCACAACGCTGAAAGATCAAAGCTCGGCCTCCCTCCTCTCAAATGGATCACGAAACTCGAGAGCTACGCTTCCTGGTGGGCACGACAGCGTCGAGAAGACTGCTCGTTGATTCATTCGAACAGCGAATATGGGGAGAACCTCTTCTGGGGGAGTGGACATGACTGGAAGCCAAGTGATGCAGTTAGAGCATGGGCAAAAGAGAGCCGCTACTACAACCACAAGACTAACTCTTGTGAGCATAACAAGGATTGCTTGCATTATACTCAAATGGTTTGGAGGCAGAGCTCGAAGATTGGTTGTGCTAAGGTTGTATGTAAGAGTGGGGATACAATTCTTGCTTGTGTTTATGATCCTCCAGGTAATGTTATAGGCGAGAAGCCATTTTGAACAATGTTCATATTTCAGAACAAATGTTCTTTCAATTGTAAATGTTTATAATAATGGCTACATGTGTATGTTCCAATTCCTAACAACACTATTATATACGATTTGTAGTCATTCTACAAAATCATGTGATTCAAGTCATTAAACCTCTATTATGCTAATGGCACTTTAGGTCTAGGATTAATCTATAACAAGGTACGTGGCTGCGCGTTGTTGCAGTTTATAGATCGATTATTGACTACCTTAAATGCTTTTGTTTGAATGATTGATACACATTAGATGTTGAAGCTAATGCTACTATCCATTAGTGAAATCATAACAATACTTCAAATACACACAAAAAAGGTCCAAACTGAAACCAAGCATGTTGCTATAGCATTGATCTCTAAACTCACATTTGGCATTGGACCGGTGTCAGTCTTCGACTCTACTGGTAATCCATTTATGTTAAATTCTTGATGCAGTAAACATTTGCATTGTTTGTCGTTAAACTCATACAATACACATAAAGAACATTTGTCCTTATTTCTGTACAATGGTTGGCATAGAACAAACTCAATATCGAAAGTCCAAAACAAACCTCCAAACCAAAAACAAAACTAAAAAAGAACAGATAAAAAGCTTTACCTTTCTTTGAAGGAAAGAATATCAACATAATTTCCAGAGAAGACATTATCACTATAAGCCAACCAAACTGATGCAAAAGCTTTCATCCAATTTCAAGGAACAAATGAGGAAACCCAAAACAACCTGCAAGAAAAAAGAGTACCCAAATCAATATCCAATTAGTAAAAATTACGCATACTAAATAGTTTCAAGCCCGGTAAATTCAGTAAATAGGAAAATCTAAATTTTTTTGACACATGACTAAATAGGATTAGATAGGCAAACATACAGGTTTTATGCTATAATCTTTTCAAATACTTGGTTCTTTCTATACTTAGGGATACAAATTAGATGAAAAATGAGCACCCAAATCAATATCCAATGAGGAAAAATAACGCATGGATCCCTTTTCTGAGTCTCTCCCTTGTTCCTCGATCTACTCTCTTTCCTTTGCACAATCAATCGAAAACATAAAAGAACTCAATTCCCAAACAATACCAAAAACAATAAAAGATGTGCAGATTCCGCTTAATTTTGCAAACCCATTTCGATAACACAATGCTACTACGACTCTATACAAACACACACACAAAAAAGCCCAGAAGAAAACCAATTTGGGCACACACAAAAGATATGAATATATGCATCATAAAAATAACCAAAAAATTGTTCAGATTCTATACATGGGAAATCTCTCTCTCTCTCTCTCTCTCTCTCTCTCTCTCTCTCTCTCTCTCTCTCTGCAGAAATCCAGTAGAAGCCTTGAAATATGAAAAAAACTGGAAGTAGTTTAATCTCATATGGTATGACAAACACATAGTTATAAGAAGATATAATGAAAGCAAGCTAAAACTATAGCAAATAATTCTGTTCATGAATACACCAATAGTCCAGTTACAATATTAAGTTCAAATTGTCGATTTCCCAAGGGTGGTAGCTCATTGTTACCTTTGGTCCAGTGACAAATTTCTGCAGATTTGTAAAGCAGCAACCACACAATTGTTCTCTTATCTAGCCTTGCTCTTCTAAATCACCCTTTTAACCGTACCGTGCCCGTTCCTTGATTAATATTATCACTGATTCCAGTTTGACAATGGAATGGAATTCCATGAAACATGAGTAACTTGAAACAGAATAGACAAAGTAATCACGCAAGAACAAAGTAATCTTGGGGGTTTTTTTCATGGTTAATTTTTTATGTTTAATCACTATAAAAGTATTCTTGCTTAGCAAATGAGTTGCAAATCATGGAATCTTGTAACAAACTTAATTAAAGGGAAAAGATAATTACTTCGAAAGAGTTGCATCTTCTTCACGCATTCTCTGAACAAAACAACTGTTTGGAAAACCCCTCCCAAACACCTTCTGAGCATCACTGGACTCCGAACGAAACAACTGTTATATATATTGGCAATCTGATTGAGAACTGTTATATATATTGGCAATCTGATTGAGAACTGTTATATATATTGGCAATCTGATTAATCAAGCATTTAATAGTCTTCAGCCACAATTAGATTTTATTAAGTAGAATCCGATGTATGCTGACTTGACGTTTAATAGAAGTAGAAACTATGTCAAACTACTGCCAGAACAACAATGGCACTACTTAACAATAATAACCAATTCTTCGCTAAAAAAAATCCAATCCGAAAACATGCAAAAGATGATCATCACAGAAATAACCAAAACTCAACAATTGATCAGATTATATATATTGGCAATCTGATTGAGAAGAGCAACAGTTCTCTCTCTATCCCTCTCTCCCTCCCCCTCTCCCTCTGTCTCTTGGAAGAATCTGGAAAAGCCCCAAAATACAAAGCCTTGAAATATTATGGTCACAATTTCATGCTCCATATGTCACAGAACATCTCTCATTCTTTAAAATGCCTGAACCAAATGAGTATAGGTGAAGGGAACTGAAACATCAAGTGCACTATAGATGGTAACAGCAAATAAATGGGTTCCTCAAATTAGCATCACACCAGTGTTCATCAGCTTATATCTCTCAGTACTCCTAACACCAACTACGAATCTATCAGCCCCTGCAGACTTGGTTTTACCTAAGAGCTGATGAAAACTGCAGCCCTGCTATTTTCACCAGTTCAATCTGAATACCACATGTGGCAAAATGACAACCCACACAGAACCAGAATTCAAAAACGTAACCCAGAACTCATCCACCAAGACAAAAATAAGATTGTTTCAAACCAATATTGCTATGTCCAATTTAACCTATCATAGCTCACATCGCTTATTCTAACTGGATTTAACCTCTACCTCATAGCATTGGGTATCCATTGACCCAATTTTTAGCCATACAACAAACACCTTAGTTTTCTCGTTCCATTCAAACAAAACACCACAGACCCCTACCATCAATCAACCAGAATGTCACAAAAGTACAAATTCATAGCCTCTATCAACCAAATCAAACTCCTAACCTACGGTTCAAATCAATCGAAGGACAATTAACAGAGTCCAAAACACGCAAGAAATGATCGAGGTAGAAACCACATCCGATTAAGAACTACTAGCTAAAAGTTGATTAAGCAAAAAAGAAGAAGAAAGATATGTACCTGAGCCTCGAGGGTGATTCAAACCATTCACCAACAGCCATGGAACACTGTCTCCAAATGTGTAATTTATGAAAGCCCCAAATTTGCCGAAGCCGAAAAGGAAAAAACTCATCCTCTACATCTAGGTCGAAAGAGATCTGAAGCTTCTGTATCCACGGATAGAGTCACCCGATGCAAAGCTTCTTCAACACAGCTCTTCACTGTTGATCTATACCTAATGTTTTGGAAATTAAAAAAAGGAAAAACTAATATAATAATCTGATTTCATTTCCAGACTCAGCTTTGCCAAATAAAGTCTCCTCTGTATACCTATTCTGTTTGACCGACTCTTCATTTCACTACAAAAATGCACAGACCTCTTCTCCATCTTCACCTTGCTTGACTCTCATCTCTTGACCCTCAAAGCTCAGACCCTCATCATCTGTAAAAACTCCCTGTTTTGTTGAATCATCGATTTCAGTTGCCTCTGTGTTCAGGCAACCTTGCCACTCGGATCCTTCTCCTTCTGTTTTGTAGTCTTCGGTGCGTAAAGACTTGTTTGAATACTCCGAACACTATGTCTTGTCGGTCTGCGTCTGATCAAGTGAGTAAAAGTTTTGATCTTTGATGTGAACACTGGCATGCTGAACCGATCAAGCAGATTGTGAAGTCCATGGACTATGAATTGTTGTTTTTTGGGGTGGTTGGATCTGGAATACTTTTATGAGAATATACTATGAATCTTGTAGCTAGGAATATTTCTGTATAAATAGATTTCTCCCCTTTTCAGTTTAAAAATTTGCCTTTTTGACATATTTGGTAGTTTGGAAGTGTGTAATTCTTAATTGCTATAGTGTTTGTGCATAGTCTGATAGTGAAAAGATCATAGGTTACCATGGTGTATGCATAATCTGGTTGCCCTTTTTACCATGATAAGATGCTACATAAGATAGTTTGTGTCATATTCATCAGGACTTTTGAGTTGTGAATTTTGAATGAATGTTGTGTCAAGCTGTACTGATGCACAGAAGTTCATCTACGTTGTAGAACCCCTTTTCTCTAATCGAATGCATTTGATGTTCCGTGCTTCATAGTGTCTTACCATGTTGCACAAGATACGTTTCTGTCATGTTTATAACGAAATTGTTGACTGATATGGTTGTGTCATGTTGTTCTGATGCACATAATCCTTTATTCTTTGTTCTGTTCAAATGTAGCATGCAAAGTTCATTTGCTGATAAAGCATTTTCCTTTTGTGTGATTTAAGAGAGGAAACCGTGCACATATGATTGCACAGCATTTTCATTTGTGTTTGATTTAAATTGATTTACCTATGTTGTTGCAGAACAACTGTGGCATCTGTCTGAGTAGCATGGCAACCCCAAAAGGCCAAGTCATATTCACTGCTCAATGCTCCCACTCCTTCCACTACCCTTGCATTGTCCAGAATGTTCAGCATGGAAATCTTTGTTGCCCCATTTGCCGAGCAATATGGGATAAGCAAAATGTTCCTTTCCAACCAAACAACTGGACTAGTACTTTTCCCCCTCAACATAACAACTCAGGTGATCCCCCTCACCCCTGGGGTGTTAATTTCCCTCAAAATAATAACTTGGGTGGGAACTCTCCCAACATCTCATTCTCATTCCAGCCGCGACAGTCACCCCATCAGACTTATCATCAGTACTCATATCAGCAACCCAGTTGGAACTATCCTTCCTTCCCATTCATGCAGCAACACCAAGCCTTTCCCGAGCCAGCTAGCTTCTCTGATGATGAACCTCTTTTGCCCACCTCACCAATGCAATCCAATGACCCCCAGGGTGTAACAATTAAGACTCAGACGGAGTCCTTGGCTATCTCAGCTGCAGAATCTCATCCGCGATATCCTGTTCTTGTCAGCATTTGTGCACCATCTCTTCAAGATACTGATGGCCAGGGGCGTACCCCCATCGACCTTGTGACAGTTTTGGATGTAAGTGGCAGCATGTGTGGCCTAAAGCTTGACCTTGTGAAGCGCGCTGTCAAATTTATCATACAAAACTTGGGGCCTTCAGACCGACTTTCAATAGTTACATTTTCAACTACTGCTAGAAGAGTCTTTCCTCTAAGAAGAATGTCTGTTGAAGGCCGTGAAAATGCTGTGCGAGCTGTCAATTCTCTTGGACCAGATAACATGACCAACATTGTGGCAGGACTCGAGATAGGAACTCGGGTCCTTGAAGAACGAAGGGAGAGGAACCCAGTTTCTAGCATCATGCTTTTATCCGATGGCATAGATACTTACTGTCATAGTTCAAGCCAACTCTTGGCCCAATTGCCTGCTTCAATTCGCTCTAATTGCATGCAACATGAAATTCCAGTTCACACATTTGGGTTTGGCAGCGACCATGATCCAAAGACTATGCATGCTATATCTAATGCATCAGGTGGCACCTTTTCGTTTATCGAATCAGTTGGCATGATTCAAGATTCCTTTGCTCTGTGCATTGGTGGTCTGCTCAGTGTTGTGGCTCAGGAAGTTCGCCTAACAGTAAGGTCAGCATCACATGGTGTGAAGATAGTAGCAATTCCATCAGGGAGATATGTCAAAACTATATCTGATGAGGACCTGCAAGGTGTTGTGGATGTTGGGAGTCTCTACGCAGAAGAGGAGAAACAATTTCTGGTGTACCTCTTTGTTCCACAATCCGCAACTTCAGATACTAAAACATCATTGTTAGATGTGTCATGCGTGTACAGGGATATAGCTTCAAATGAGTTCATCCAGATGCAGGGTGAGCTAGTTGAGATACTGAGACCTGAGGTTTGTTCCCTTACACATCAGATAGTCTCTTTGGAGGTTGATCGCCAGCGCAATAGAATTTTGGTCTCTGAAACTATAGCAGAGGCACAAGGGTTGGCAGAGAATGGAAATCTGGAGGCTGCACGGGTCATTTTGAGTCAACGAAGAGAATCTCTCTTAACAACACCAGCAGCCCGAGCGGGGGATGGTCTTAGCAATTTGCTTGAAACTGAGCTTCAAGAGGTCATGGATAGAATGGCAACTATGGATTTGTATACACACACCGGGTGCGCTTATGCCCTATCGGGAATGAGCTCTCATTCACTGCAGAGAGCCACAACTAGGGGTGACACCATTAATTCATGCCTCTCCGCAAGTTTTGGTGCCGCTCAGGCTTCACACTCCACTAGGGGTACCTTCCAGCAGCAGCAGCAGTGTGTCTCTGCGGGTGCCACTCCATTTGGGAGTCCAGCACCATTGTTACGAGGTGGTGCTTATGAAACATCTTCAATGGTTAGAATGGTACAGAAATCAAAGGATCTTGGCACTAGTTATACTAAATGAAGCTTGATATAGATTGCTTCGTGTGCATGCAGTTGTGTGTATATGAATAAAACATCGTTTTAAAAAAGAACATATGTTTCCTGTTTTGTATTCTGTAATAATATTGTACTGAAACTACTGATGTTATTCCTCTCGGAAAAAAAAAAAAAAACTACTGATGTTATCTCTGTAACGTGTATTCGATTCTGTATATCATCTCTTACGCTTTCACCGTTTCCGGTGCAGCTTCATTTGTCTTTGTCTCCATATATATAGCAGTTCTAATGTTCTATATACTAGTCCAATTTGTCAACCGTTTCCTTCTCTCAAACATAGGCAAACATGCAATAGGGTTCGTTATAACACTGCTAAATTCTCCTCTTTCAAATTGTCCAAATTAAAACTCAATACATTAAGCATTTGAAGGATCCTATATTAAGTTTAATAAACGTTTAACTCATCAAAGAGTTGGGTACATAGCTAAATGTGCGAGGTTACAAATACCTCGGCCTAGCTTCTTCCTAGTACTTCTGAGAAGTCTCATATATCCCTGTTCACCCCAAGACTCGCCCCATGTATTCTTCAATAGCCAATAATTGACACCATCCGAGGTTGTACCATAACCAACTAATAGACTAGTGTGACTCACATTATTTCTAGAGCAATCCCCAGTTGAATCTGCGTAGACTCCACCACCATATCGATAAAATTCCTTGCTGGTGGCATGCATGATTGTAACAGGTTGATGGTACACAGCCTTGGCCAGAGCAATTTCATCAAATTCAGGCGTAAATTCATAACTATATATCGTTACATCAGGAGTTTCCTGCAACTTTGTGTCACATCCATTGTAATCTACAGCCTCGTAAGGATATTTTTCTTCAGAGACAAGCCCATACTCCGCTACGTATCTGATGGCATTCGGTGAGCGGCCACCAGCGCAGCCATGGGTACCGTAATCTTTACTGCAATCTATAAGTTGTTGCGCGGAAAGGTCCACAAGTGCTCGGTTCTTCTAGATTGGGGGAAGCGCTTCCACTGCTGCTGCTGCTGTTGCGAAAGCCCAACAAGCACCTACACGTATATATGTGAAAGAAAGTAGGTGAGCCATGACCTAGTTTATTAAGTAGCTTAACTAACAAGTAACAACTTTGATCACATTGGGTTAAAACGTACAAACGAAAATTAGAAAAAAATTCATCGAGACAAAATCTTACCACACACTGTTCCTTGGTGTTTAACCTTGGTCACAGCTCCTTTTGTCCTCCAGTCCCAATTTTGAGGAAGATCCTCGTACTTAATACTGTTGTACCTGAAAGATGAGTTTGAGCTTCTGGTGATGTTGGGGATTTCCAAAGTGTTGCCATATAGTTCGTGGAGTTCTTCATGTGTCAAATCACTAAATGCATTGAGGCCTAGTGTGAAACTCTCCTTCGCTTGGCTGTTGAATTTTTCCATCTGCTCATATTTAGCCTTGAATATTGCAAAACGCTTTTCCTTCTCTGAGCTGTTCGAGTAGGCGCGTCCGTGCTTCTCCATCCATTTTTCAAATATTTGGGAAATATTTATGGAATTGTTATTCACTAATGCTCGTGATGAGGCTTCAGACACTTCCACAATCCCGAGCAAGAGGAAGTACGATACTAGTGCAAGAAGTATGCTTGGAAAAGCCATTGCTTTAGTTATGAAGTTGTGAAGAAACAACTTACATATAGCACAATGTTTAGGTGTATGTTTGCTTTTATATGGGGAACAGAGAGCTTCAAGATCAAAAAATCAAAGCAATAATCTTGGAAATTAATATGGGTTTATCATATATTAAAGGGTTTGAATACTGATTGATTCGGAAATCATTTTACACCTTAACTAAATATATTCCCATGTCTGGACTACGTAACAGGAAAAGAACTGGGGTTTCTTATAATTAACTCTCATTAATTAATGGCATATTTCGATATGGCAGGTTTGAAGTATATTGCGTGCATATTTCGATCCTAAGTTAGTTAATTGATATGCTTATTATTGCGTTAATTGGTCACAAAATACGCATTAATGGGAGAAGATCGATTACATATAGTGAAGAATATCAATTAACTAAGCCCAAAATCTAAGTCAATTAAGTTTTCTTACAATCATCAATTTTTAAACATCATAATAGTTAGGAGTATGATGATCTTTATGAGAAAATGAGAACACTAGTTCAGCTAAAAAATTGTACGTATGTTTTATTCCCACCGTCTTGGACGAGAAATCATTATGCAAGATCTCGAGAATTTTTTTTAAAAAAAACTTTTTATTAATAACTCACACACGTTACATTTGTCAGTGAGATTTGAACTCATGACCTCAAAGTTATCAGTTAAACACCTTAACCAACCAAGTCACGGCTCACCGACACTCGCATGACTAATAATGTTCTTCTGTCACTTGCATGCATGGCTAACATTAGCCTCGCTAGAACATGAAATGGAAACAGTTAGCCTCACTAGATCTACATATATAGTAGTGAACATCGATCTTTAAACTTTGTTAGAGGAGTTCTGGCCTCTCAACTGATTGCAAGTTTGTTTAATTTGGTAACGTAACAGAGCTAGCTCAAAATGGAATTCAAAGTCCTCTAAATATCATTGTGCAGATTGTATCAACTGTTGAACACATTCATGGCGCTGTTGATCGAACTTTTAAACGATATCTAACATTATAATTCTTTGTTATCTCACGAGTCAAGATAGAGAAGGGTATACAGGAGATATAGCAAGATTACAAACACCTGCAGGCTTATTCTCAGGATTTCTAAGAATTCTCATATAGCCATTTTCACCCCAACGCTAGATTACTACAGTCTATAAGTTGTTGCGCAGATAGGTTCATGAACTTATTATCTTTAATATATGGGGCAATCCCTTCCAACGCTGCTACTGTTGCAAAAGCCCAGCTGCTAACTACAAACAGAATACAGATGATTTATATGTAATATACAACAGTACAAAAGCATGCATGTAAATTAAAGCTTTGAGAAGTCCTTACCGCATTCTCCCTGATTCTTCACGTTGGTGACAACTCCGTCTCTCCTCCAGTCCACAGTTGCATCAGAAAGATCCTCATCTTTTATACTTTGGTACTTGAAAAATGAGCTCGAGGTTGTGGCGGTGTTGGGAATGTGGAACGAGCCAAGATATCGGGAGCGAAATTCTTCATCAGTTAAATCACCAAATGAATTGATGCGTTGGGTGAAATTCTCTGCCCCTCTGCTGTTGAATATATTGATATTCTTAAGGTTGTTCCGGAATATGGCGAAACGTTTTTCCTTCTCTGAGCTGTTCGAGTAAACACGTTGGTACTTCGCCATCCATTGCTCAAATTTTTGGGAGATATTCATGGGACTAGTTGGTTCATCAGACAGTAATTCTCTGGAGGACGCTTCGCATATTGTCAAAACCCCTAGCAAGGTGATACATAATACTATTATTTCTAATGGTTTCTTTGGAAGGGCCATTGTGGTGATCATAGTCATCAGACTAACCAAAGAGAACGAGGCTTTGTTGTGTGAACAATTCATCATCTGGCTAAATAGAGAATGCGAAGGTTGAAATCAAGGAAAAAAAGGAAAATTTGGTAGTTTATTAAAATATATCTTTCAGAATCCAGATATATAAATTTTGTCCTACTTCCTTTTTGTATTTTTCCTGAAATCACGAGTAAAATTTGGTAGAATAAATTTTATCTCTTGATTGTGGTAAAATAGATTTGGGATCATATGAGAATGAGATTTGCACCAATCAATAAACAAACCCTATAGTAATCTTTCAGATCCAAAGAGCGTATACGTACGCGATCAATTTGTGAAACGAAAGGTCGATCGAATCCCTTACTCTCGTATATATAAAACCCTAGCTCATTGTATAAATCCCTTGCTCTCATATAAAACCCTAGCTCCCATAATCGTCTCTTTTCTCGGGTAATAACTTGTTCAACCAAAAATCACAATGCATAATCCTCTCTATCTCCTTGTACTGCTTGCTCTTCTCCTCATTGGTGGTAATACTCAACCTATAAATTTAGATGGCCCAGACACAGGCGGTTATCAGCCGATTCCAAACCCTGCCACTGATCCTGATGTAAAAGAGATCGTGGAATTCGCCATCTCGGAAATCAACTTCCAAAGCTTGAAGAACTTGGTCCTCACCGGCATAGTCTGGGCGGAGCTGCAAATGGTAGAGGGACTCAACTATCATCTTGTGATTGAAGTCAGGGACCCTGAACGTCCTAACACCACTGAGGAGTACGAGTTTACTGTCTTTACTAGATATTGGGATAAGATTCAAGTATTGAAGAAATGGAGATTATGTCTATGGATGCTAGGCTGCTTTAAACTGGTGTAAGTTGCCGGTGTGAGCTCGAGGATGCCATAGGTCGATTTCCTTTTTGTGTCTTTATTTTGAATTATCTAGCTTGAAATTAAGGCTAATAATTTTCATATATATATTTGATATTTGTCCACTCCACTCGCATCTACAACAAAAATGAAAACAAGTGAGTTATTAACAAAAACAACCTAGTGGGTAATTTTCTTTTAGGGCAGTACTAAACGCCTGTGTATCGACTTGCTAAACTCTTGTCCGGTACTTAATCAGGTGTTGATGCTGAGTTCTGAAATTTCATGTCCCTGTCTTCTGAAACGCTAAACCTGGACATGTAAATATCGATTAAGTAATCACTACGTTACCAAAATCACAAGGTATGCATTCGTAGAATTTAACAGCGAGACGGAATTACTAAACGTTTTCTATGCAACCGGTCTCGATCAGCTATGGTTGACAGCGGAGGGAGGGACTTCAGATTATACTCCGGTGGTACTGGCCGATGTCTTCTCTGGAGAATGTGGAACGTCACTGGACCATGGTGTGAGGATGGCACATCAAATATTGGTTAGTGAAAAATAATTCATGGGGAGAGCAGTGGGAGAGGGTGGCTACATGAGAATCGAATCCGCAGAGGGGTTGGTGCTCCACAAGGTCTTTGTACGTGGTTTTGCTATGAAACACTTTATATCCTGTTTAACTGCTAATTATGTACAAGGCTGGATCAACTGGTTATGTACTAATGCTAATCTCTTTGAACCAGCTACCTATCCCCTCGTTTCACTGTTTCATAGTAAAGGTTACAGTAGCTCCTCTCATAGTTTGATGAATGTGTAAATCAAATTGCTTTACTATCACTGTTTGATTTACAAGAATTATTCACAGGGAAAAACAAAATGCATAAAGTCATGGAATAGATAGGCACCCAAATCACGCATGCAATCTCTGATTGTGTCACGTATAAAGACGCAAAGAGACAACACGGAGGAAAAAAAGCATTACTCATTTGGTCAAAGAAAAGATCCATGGATATGGACTTGTAGTTTCCTCAAAAAATGAGACATTGTGAAGATTTAGTTTCAGTCACAGGAAGTAGCTGGCGATTTTCATGAGCTAAAATGAGCAATGAAACTGAAAGAGATGGAAGATACAATTAAGCCCTACTACCATTTATAAACATAACAAGTAGAAGATGTGATCTTCCAGTTCCGAAATTAGTACAAGAAAATCCATTTACTAAACAGATTTGATGATCAACAAACCACCAAGCATTACCCTCGAGGATAAGCAGCTTTTATCAATGGTGGATATATCTTCCCCCGAAATAGCATAACGAGTTCTGATGCTCCTGAGCTGCTGGCCGAAGATGGTCTTCTCAAGCGATGCATATACGCAACTGCAACTCCGAGGACATGGAGACAACGACAATGGACTATCCCCAGTGTTTTGGCCACACCAGTAAGTCTGGGCGTGCAAAGTCTCTTTTAGTTGTTGCGGGCGTGCCACCGCGTGGACGCGGAATATAGTGGTTGTAGTAGCGGGGTGCGCTTAGCCTTCTGCTTCTAATCAAGCGACTGAGGATGGAGAGAGCACCAACTCCACCGCAGGGTTCTTCAGATTCGCCTTGCGTACTGGGCAAGGACTTACAGTAGTCCGCCTGAGCGTCACAATATCGATACTCGACGTAGGATCGAGCAGAGCTTCAATCGGGAAGGAGAGGAAAAAACAAAGAGAAAGCTCCGGAGAGCGTACGGGGAAACGAAAGGGAAGCTCCGGGGAGCGTCTGAGGTTCGACTAGGTCGAGAATTTCAACAAGGTTGAAGGTTGTATTTGTGTTTGAGTAATTGTGTAGTCAGAGATTTCTGTAAGCCGTGGAGCTTCTTTATATAGAATTACTTAGGGCCACAGGTATTGGCCCAAAGCATGTCAAAGACTTGTAGGAGTCTTCAACGATAAATGTGGCGTAGGCGATGTTAATCACTTGTTGGCCGTGATTATCCTTTGGTGAAGTAACTAACTGCCTTTGTCTAGAAGAGTTGAGTTAGAACACCTCATGATGACTTTGACGTGCACCACTGTTCACCCATGCAGCTATAATTAAGGAGTGGAGTCCTTAACTAAAACCTTCACCTTCACGTGCATTGCATGGGAACATTGAATCATTCCTGACATGGTCTCTCAATCAATCAAGGACTATTGCTCCCTTAATTGTTCAGTCAACATATGCGGCTTAGTCATTTCCTATGCAGACTCTTCTCTGTTTCTTCTTGCTTCTTGGCGAAGTCAACATATGCGGCTTAGTCATTTCCACGCGAAGGCATCTCGCCTCGCTTCAATCTTCTATGCAAAGTCCACCTCTTCAAATGCAAGAATCTTTCTCCGCCTGCAAGCATCTTTCTCCGCCTGCAAAGTCCTCTTCACACACAATCCATCTCGCATGCAACCTCTATTCTTCGTATGCATATAGACTCCTTGTTAAATGCAATTAAGGATATATATATATATATATATATATATATATATCCAATCAAGCACCACGCGAGCTCGCCGGTTGTAATAGAGGGAAAGCAATATATATCTCAAAGTCTTGGTGTTGGCGAGGGAACCCGCGGAGCAATTTGAATCCTACTTGATATATCCTCCTCGCGAAGCAATACAACCCAAGGAGGACACCCCTAGTTTATGCATGCCTCTGCCAAAGACACGGACACATCTTCAATCAAACATGTGGAGGCGGAGTCCTTACTCCATACGAACTATGACGTCACTCAGCTCGCATGACTCCGCTGACGGGCCATCATTTGTAAACTTATTATTTCGGGCTCGCCGGTGTGACGTGGACCACGAATTTAACTAATATTCACATAGACAATTACTGTCCAGTAAATTATTAATTTGGGTGTAAACACCCAGAACTCCTAAATTACCCGGAATAAATAGTAAGAAGTAGTAATACTAGATAGGATACTCTTACAACTACATACCGATGATGATCACTGCAAATTATGGTAAAAATTCAAGCTTTTTTTGCCATGTATGGATGATTAAGTTAAGTGGAGAGTAGAGGCAATTAACAGTCAGGTTTGACGAAGTTGCTTATCTCCTCCATTAGACGACAGAAATGCTTATTGTTAGGCAGGAAGTAGAACCCAATTGTCGCCTCCTTGAGGAAAACGAGCTTCACCTCCTGCCCTGAAATCCTGAGCCCTTCAACATAAGCCAATTGCCAATCTTGCATAAGGTCCAAACCAGCCACAACAACAAGACTTTTGGGGAACTTGAGCCCTTGAATCCCCTTATCTCTGGGGCCAAATGTGTTACACGCAGGGTGGTCTCTATCTTCTCCTTCAGGTAGAAAGGCTCGCCAGTACCAATCACGGTCTTGAACAGTTACAAAGTACTTCCCATCTAGTTTGACCTCAGATTCAGTCCTCATTTGGCCACCAAACATTGGATGAACAAGAATGTTCCCCAAAACCTCGACTTCAGCCTCAGCTGCCCTCACAGCAACATGGTGTACAATGTTGCCACCAGAACTATCTCCAGCCAAGTAGACATAAACCTTAGATTCCTTCCCACTCTGCAGCCATGTTCTTGACTTAACCCACTTGAGAGCTGCATAGCCATCTTCATAAGCACAAGGATAGCGATGTTCAGGTGATCTGCGGTAGTCTACAGACACCGCAGCAGCCTTGCAGGTTTTAACAAGGCGGCGGCAGAAAGTGTCGTAGATAGCACTGTTGGCCGAGGAGTGGGTGAAGCTTCCACCATGGAAGAAGATTATGACAGGCACAATCTCAGTGGTGCTCAAGGGTTTCTCAAAATTCACAATGTCCCATTGAGCATTGTTTGCAGGGGCCATTTGGTAAACCCGGTTTGGTAGGCCGATGCTTCTGTCGACATGATCAAAGGAGAAGACGCCGTCAACTGGGATGGTGTTTGCAGGGACTTTGCGGTCAAGGAACTCCGCCAGCTCACGGTTGAATGTTCCGTCAGAGCGGCGGAGGAGATTGTAGGAAAGCTTGAAATTGGAGATGAGTACCCATGTATTGAGTGGAACAACTCTCTGGAGAAATGAAAACGGATTAGAAGGTTAGAGGGAACAACTTTTGAAAGGGTACTTCTTTAGATTGGTTATACAGTATTCTCGTATGCATATAGAAAAAACACAAACATACAGGAAAGAGCTTACAAGTGTAAAACCCCAAACAAGGCCAGCAGAGGAATTTGAGACAAAAAGCAAAAAATAAGATACAAGGCCTAAATTAGCATCCAATGCCCCTCAAATTTCAGTGAAAATCTACAAACTTTATACCAAATGGGAACTCAAACTTATCAAAACCTTGCAATTTCCTGAACAAGAAAATTTGGAGCGAACGAGGAAGAAAAAAGAAAGAGGCATCAAAACCCAACTCACCCAAGAATATTACCATGATAATCTAGGCACGAAAGTAAGAGATAAATAGAAATGCATGAAAAAGAATTCAAACCCCTCCACCCAAACCAAATGGGAAGAAGAAATCAAGCTCAGCTTTTATCCCAAAATGATGCAAACCCAATAAGGCAAAACCATAGAATTTGAACAAAATTAGGATAATCCCATGAGGCAAATCATTCTTTTCATTCCAGAAAACCAAACAAGAGTGAAGGACTAAAACTGCTCAAGGGTGGTAAAACACCTTGGATTCATTGAGGTTGTCTTCGTTACTACCAGTCATGACACCTCTCTTCTTTTCTTTCTCAGTTTCTCTCAGCAAAGCAAACTCAACACGACAGAACAGAAGAAAAAAGCTTTTTAGAACCGAACTATGATCCAGTGCAAGACACCCGCTTTATAGGTCATAATAGGCGGGGAGAAGGGGTTAATGGGTTTTGTTTGGGGAAAGTGTAAAAAACCAAAGGACTAGTCCTCTTTTTGGATTCGTCGTTTTGGGTCAACTGAACAGGGAAGAAGAAGTTGGGGGAATTTGCTCCCCCACCCTTTACCTCCCCACCCATCTACATAAATAACACGTGTCTATTATGGTTAGTCATTCTAACTATGGTTAACAAATTTGTAGTTATGATAATTAATAATATTGTTAATTAATTTTACTTTAATTCTTTTTTCTTCTTTCTTTTTCTATAAAATCTGTTTTTTTTTTTTTAAGAAATCATATTTTCTATTAGTTTTATAAATGAACTTGCCAAATATTAAAACTAAAACCCAGTAAGAGACTAAGATCGAGCTGCAACTAGAGCACATAACCAACTAAAACCACAAACAAAAAATACAGAGATATTGAAGGAGATTTGCTTCCAAGAACGCAACCATCTGGCACAAATTTGCAGTCAAAAATGAAGACCCAAGTCACCCAACATTTGAAATCAAACAATTTATTTGTTTAAACACTTAAAAATAGATGATCGAGGTCTCCAACACAAGCATAGACTCCATTGAGAAGCATATCCTCTGCAAGTTCTTATTGGGTTTTAGTTTTTCAAATCATATTCTCCACTCATATCATGTAGAAGATATGATTTCTTGAAAAAAGAAGCAAATTTGTTTAGAGAAAAGAAAAAAAATTATTAAAGTAAAACTAGATAACAATATAATTAATTATCATAAATACATGTTTGTTAACCATGGTTAAAGTGATTAAATACAATGGACACATGTCATTCATCTAGGTGGGTGGGGATGAAGGTGGAGAAGTAAGGGTGGGGAGCAAATTTGCTTTCGGGACGCTTGGGTTAAAACAAGGCTGGAATGACAACTAACAGAAAATAAAGACATGATGTGTTTAATTCTTACTTATAACGTGCAAATAGTTGTGGATTTTCTGTTATGAACTTGTGGTTTTTTTTTAAGAAGATGTTATGAACTTGTGTTTTTCTTTTTTGGGTAAAATGTGAGTCAGAAGTGACAATTAGTGTGCGGAAAGTTATTCGAGGTTTTCTTTGTTCAGTCTTATTCTTGTCGGTGTGGATTGTGAGGTCTGAAATTTTCAATTTGTTGAGAACTCTTGTGATGAATTGCTTTTAACAAATGGATTATTGTCATGTAGTTGTTATCGCTTGTCGTTGTCTATATGTTTAGGGGGTGGACGCTTTTGCCACTTCATATATATTTTTTTTCTTGGATAGTAGTTGTGCGTCATTGGTTAAATTGCTCTTCATACGTAGTTTTTATTATTTCACATTTATCAACGCACTTAATTAGTTACAAATAATTATATATATCCGAATTTATTCTTACGGTGCGAATTTCCACTTTATACTCACTTTTCAATCGAATTTTCACATCTCCACCATCTATTCTTTAGATACTAATGTATAGATCATCTCTGCAAAATTTCAGTCAATTTGGTTATCATTAAGGTACTCAAACTCGATTAAACCAATGGATGAACATAATTCTGTCGAACTTGAACTGTTCATGTTTATAATAGAAAAATACAGTTTTGAGTATCTTAATGATAACCAAATTAGCTGAAATTTACAGAGATAATCTATACATTAATATCTAAACACTATACAATGGAGATGTGAAAATTCGATTGAAAAGTGAGTGTAAAGTGGAAATCCACACCGTAAGAATAAATCCGGACATCCGCACATGAGAAAGCTTATATATATATATATATATATATATAGTTTCTATTGTGATACCAAATATCAGTGAAATATTTGTTCTTATTTTTTTTTTGTCACGTAACCAATGTGTTTGGTCGCTATTTTTTTTCGAGAGTGTGGAGGCGCCAGTGCTTCTTCTACTTGATATTATTCTATGTTGAGAACTGCATTGTGCCTATTGGTTAAATTGCTCATGTGATATTAATTGACGCACTTATTCAATTACTGTAATGATATGTAATAGATTACGTAACACTTTTCTTTTATGTACGTCAGGATAACTAACTGATGATAAGGGATCATCCAAAAATGTGAAGATCAATGTTTTCCAAGACAATTATGAATGTGTAATGCCTCATTTGTAAACAAACTATTGCTTGATCTTAAAATTTATTTGAATAAAGGTTTGATGATTTAGATTTCATGGACAAGACTTTGTTTTGATTATCATTGACCTGTCAATAAATTTTGAATTATATTATGAGGCATTGAATTTATTCAATTTCTATTTACTGAAAATAAATACGTAGTTCGGAATAGCACTATAAAGATGCAAAATAATGCAATGCATCCAACAAATAAAAGAAAAATTATTAGAATGAAAAACATATCATTCTACCTAAATTGAAATATTCTAAAGAATATAAGTTATATTTTTCGAATTATATACAGTCTCATATACTTGTTAGGAAGGTATCGAGGAGAAATCGAGCGCTTAGCTAATAGTGGGACTACTCACACTATTTTAAGAACTAGGTAATTATTTATCGAATTAATGTCTTATAACTGCGATGTTTTTTTTTATGAAACATGTACGTGAAGCCTGTTTTGGCCACGTCAGTAATTCTGAGTATGCAAAGTCACTTTTAATGGTTACGGGCGTGTCACCGCGTAGACGCGGAATGTAGTGGTTGTAGTAGCTGTTTGCGTCCAAATTAATATTTTACTGGACAGTAAATGTCTATGTGAATATTAATTAAATTCTTGGTTCATGTCATACCGGCGAGCCCAAGTTCTTTAAGTTTACAAGTAATGACCGCCAGTGAGACCACGCGAGTTGAATTGCAAAGACTTCGCGCGGAACACATAGCTCGCTCGCAGAATAGACCATGCGAGCTAACTTATGGAGTTCGCGTGCGGAATGATTTCACGCGGAGTAGAGAGTTCGCGCGCTTAATGATCTCGCACGCGGAATGACTTCGTGCATATGCGAGGTGCAATAGTACTTCGCATAAAAGTCCTAAGCGAGGCGGAATATATCAAGACGAGCTGGCGAGCGTAGGAGACTTCGCGAGGAAGCAACATGTGGAGTCCGCACGCACCACATTAATTGTTGAAAACTTTTACAAGTTTTTGACATGCTTCGGGCCAATCTCTATGGCCCTTTTAATATAAAAAGCACTTCTAAAGCCCGCGAGCTAGAAAGACCCGCGAGATGGAGAAAAGCTTTTTGACCCCGCGGGATGAGGATATTCCCAATTTCAATTCGCATAGGAGTTTATAATTGGGCGGCACTAAAGCAATGCCCTATGCGGAATGAAATGTGTGAACTGGACAGGTGTCACAAGATAATTGGTTCGCGCGAGCGGAACAGTGCCCTTGTGCTATTAGGGTTTCGAAGCCCGACTTGGATTCCAAGTTAACTTTCTTCTGCCGTAAGTCGGACTACTATATAAAGGGGTCGAACGACAACTCTCAAAAGACACACATAACTTTTTAACAAAACAACAACTCAGAGACAATCTCTTGACAAACTGTAACCAAGTTACCCTTCAGGCTACTCGAAAACCCTAACCCTAAGCGCACCGCCACCTAGGTTTTTCTCGAAGCCCTTCGGACTCTACCCCAATTTCCCCTGATTTCCCTATAGTTGCTCTGCTCGCGACACCGTGATTATCGAATTGTCTTGTGCTCGTAAATTCCTCATCTGAGGTGGCACCTGGAAACCTCATTCCGCCTGATTAAGAAGTCAAGCTTGCATACAAGCTCTTTCCTCGTCCGCTAGGTGGCACGCCCGCAACAGTCTCCCTCACTCTTTGTTCGCTAGTTACCTCTGCTCCGCGCGCTGAGGATCGTGGCCAAAACAGTAGTGGGGTGCGCTTAGCTTTCTGCTTCTAATCAAGCGACTGAGGATGGAGAGAGCACCAACTCCACCACATGTTTCTTCATATTCGCCTTGCGTACTGGGCAAGGACTTACAGTAGTTCGCCTGAGCGTCACAATATCGATTCTCGACGTGAGATCGAGCAGAGCTTCAATTGTAAAGGAAAGGAAAAAAGGCAGAGCTCCGGGGAGCTTGTAAAGAAAAGGCTAAGGCGAGATGCTTTAGCACTGAGTTCCACTAGGTTGATTGTATTTTTGTACTTCTGTTGAGTAGTTGAATGTTTAGTTATGTAGAGAGAGAGAGAGTTGTTAGGGTTGTCGAGCCCCTTTATATAGTGGCTCGCTGCCAGGAGAGAAGTAATTGAGTACCACAAGGACACAGCCTCGCCCGCTACTTAACTGTAGACTCTTATGAGAACTCAAACTTACCCCTCGAGGTATCACAGTCTTTCTAGAAGACTATTTCACGTGCTCCTGAAGTCTGTTTCTGTCTCGAGGGCCCTTGCAGCTTGCGAGCCTTAAAAGACTTTTTCCTTAAAAGGGTCACATGGGTTGGCCCAAAGCATGTAAAAGACTTGTACGTAAGAGTCTTCAACGATAAATGTAGGTGATCACGTGCAGGCGGACTCCGCTTCTTGCTTCTTCGCGAAGTCTCCTATGCGGGCCAGTTTCGCCTAAATGTACTTCGCCTCGCTTAGATGTATTTCACTCCTACGTGAAGTGTCACCTAGCCTAGACTAAGCGAAGTCTATTACTGTAATTCCAGGCGTTTTTTCCTCATGCGAATTCTGCCTTCCAGCTCGCATGATCTAATTAGAGGGCCATTACTTGTAAACCCAAATAATTTGGGCTCGCCGGTGTGATGTGGACCAAGATTTAATTATTATTCACATAGACATTTATTGTCCAGTAAAATATTAATTTAGGCGTAAACAGAGTCTTTCATACAAAAAAAATATAATGCGGCTATTGGGACCTCCAAGTTTGCTCATTTGACCTCACTCTATTGTGAATTATTGAATGACATATTTATCCTCTTACACAATGACTATTAAGGACACTAATTAAACAAAAAATAATGTTACATTTATTCTCTATAAACTTTCTAATTCAATAATAATGGATTGCATTTTATTATTTTTCTTATTGATTTTTATTTTTTAGTTTACCACATACGTATTAAAACATTTTTATATTTATATTATCATACATGTCACATGCTTATACAAAGTGAAAAAAATATTTTTACAAAAATTATGATCTATCAATTATTAAAAAATAAATAAATAAGTATTATAATATTTTTACAAAAATTATGATCTATCAATTATTAAAATAATTTATCATCATGACTATAAAAACAAAAAATGTAAACTTACAAAAAAAATAGTATATGTAAAATAGAAATACAAAAGTAACAAAAATATAGAATATCTCATGTAAGAACATTTTTTTGATGACTGATAAATAAAATTTGAGACACAATCCTTTTTTATTTTAAAGAAAAAATAGTATTATTCATGATTCGAATGAACTTTTCTCGAAAATTGATGTCATTGAAAATTATTTCTTACAATTTGATCAAAAAATGAATGTCTAGTGACACTTTATGCAAAATAAAAAAAATACAAAAAAATAAAGAAAATGAAGAAATCAAGGTCGGGAATGAAGGTTTTTGTTAAAAATAAAAAAGAAAAAAAATTAAAGAATGGATGTTCGCATGCAAAAAGAAAAAAGAAAAAAAAGAATTAGAGGTATAGTGAGTGAATAAGAAGTGTAAATGAGTAATATACTAATATATATGTGAATTACATAAACAAGGCTATTTTAGGAATTTGAAATGAGGTCTAATGAGAAAATGCTTGTAATTAAAAATAAAATGGAGGTGTAGAGAGAATGAGATATATACTGAGCAAATTTGGAGGTTCTAATAGCCGCACTTAAAAGAAAAATGGTAATTAAAACATGACCCACCCGCAAGGGCCGAGAGAATGAAACCATGCTAGATAGGTCGAAAGCAACCTAAATGAAACTACTATGGAGTTTAACCAAAATTAAGCAAACACCAAATCTAAAACATAACCAAAGTTGAACAAAAGCAACAGGGATGAGCATGCCTTAAACATGTAAAAAACAAACATCCTAGAACCATCCTACGCAGAGGAGGTTGGCCCGAAATCCTCCACAACCACCATACCCAGAACTAATGAGGCCTCCGAACTAGCTCCTAATTGTGATGTACGTGACTACGATGATTTGATAGGCATCATAATAAAAGGGCAATGCACCACCCGATTTATGTTGCCTAATGACACAGTAATTAATGTCATACGTGTTGTATGCACCACGAGATAAACAAAACTTGTTAAAAGTTTAAGATAAATTCTTGTTAACGGTAATCATATGAAAACTGACTATGAGAATGAAATGGAATTACCTCAAATAAATGTGAAAATAAACACATTTTAAAACGGGCATCCCTACTTTTGAGCAGGGGCATATCTACTTTGTGGGTTGCATAGGCTGCAACCTAGACAAAAATCTGAAATTTATACCAATATGTATGCATCCTGTAATCAATTGCTTGGCTGCTCAGTTGGTTTAGTGAATGACATAGTATTATTTGTCCCCCCCATGACATGGGTTTGATTCATGCTTTCCCTTTCTCCTGTTTCTGTATTTTCTTCCTTGTTTTCTTTTGATCTTTGTTTCCCTTTCTCCTGTTTCTCTATTTGTTTTCCTTGTTTTCTTTTGAACTTTTGTTTACAAAAGAAATCTCGTTTGATTCCTGCTTTCCATTTCTCTTGTTTCTACATTTTCTTCCATCTGTTGTTTTGAAAAAAAAATAAAAAATCATTTAAGGGGAGTCAATTAGCCTAGATAAAATCTCAATCCTAGATTTGTCACTGCTTTTGAGTGAATAATAAGATGGGACAAAAGTCTGCCGGCAACACCGACTCTGACCGCCAGACAAGGGCCGGTGCTAGCTACTGCTGCTCTAACGTAGCCTTTGCTTTCTAAAGCATCTGGTAGTGCAACCTCCCTCCCATTATGCTTCATTGATCAGTTCAGGACACATTACTCGTTTTGCAAAGCCTGTTCTTTAACAAAACAAGATCGAGACCTCCCTATGCTGAAGATATAAGCCAAAATATTTCATTCCTACAAAGTATACAATATGATGATTGTAGACCTATCTATCCAAAATTTTTGACCATGAATGTATTTTATGATTCTATTGAACGTTTCGACACAACGCTCGTATATAAGTTGAATTATTTGGACGAGTTTGAAGATGAGAATCACAATACCGTTCCCACTCCATCCTCAGTTTTACATAATAGAAATTAAGAATCCCCATCCTCGTTCCCCGTTGCCCATTAGTCACCGATAATGCGGCCCCGCCCGGCTAGAAATTATTGCCATCCCTATCTCGTCTAGACTTTTTCCTTCAAAACCCGGGTACGAAAAAGTACCAACATGCCCAAGGCCCTCAAAGGCTCAAATCACGAGCCTGCGAATGACGACGACACGCCGTTTGTCCGGTAGCTGAAAAGAGGAGGCGCGTGACGACACGTCTTTTGTCAGAGCCTGTGGCCCAAGCATAACAACCCGAAAACAAAAAAATTAACAGAAAATTAAATTCTAACGCGCGGGAAGCCTGTAATTCCGATACGATGAACTCTGGGGGTAGCGTGATAGCCATTGAAGCTCGACACGTGGCTCCCGTGCTAGGCTCTTTCGTCTGGGCCTGGGGTGTGATTGATTAGATATTCCTAGGGGACAGGCAGGGAGATCTGGGCCCCAAATTGATTTGGGGTTGTAGGACAGCAGGGGAAAGCTTTTTAAGGACAAGAGGAGTAGGGAAGTGAGGTGATGGGTACACTGTGAAGAGAAGAACATTGGCAGGGAAACCTCTTTGCCGTTGGTTTTACTTTTATTGTTTTCTAAGATTCTTGGGATAGTCATATTAATGTGTTTTCCTGTAATTCTGTAAATGGTTATGAAATTTGAATCACATTTGGTGAAAATGGCTATTTCTCGGATGAATTCATAATGAATTACATGATAATATGATTGAAGTATTTAAAGTTTTATGGTTTCTAATTTGTAACTTACATTACATAAAAGTTTGAGGCTCTCGTTATGTTTGTTATATTCGAGTATTCAACTAACAAGTTAGGCAATAGTCTGATCGGACCAAGTTCCTTTCATACATGAATTTGTTGTATGCTTCAATGCTTCATATTGAACCAAATTATGCATATTGACTAAATTTCTAAATGTAAGTATACAATTAATAGAGAAATAAGAACTGGGTTTGGTCTGATCGGAACCGGATATCATGTTTCTAATCTTCTTTTTTTTTTCTTTTTCCACCGAGCTGAGTTGGACAAAAAGTGTCCACGCGTCAATTTATGAATGGTTGGTCGTATATATGAGTTAGTGCGGTTGTCACGCAGGATAATTCCTCAATGGTAGAATATGTAGTTTGTAAACAATATGGAATTAAAAATAAATAAATAAATAAATAAAAGAAGGTGTGCGAATAAAGAAAAAATAAAATGTGTCGATAACACCACTCTAAAATTAAATTTGAGTAAAAAAAAGAGAATAATATTTATTGTTTCTATAAATGCATGGCAGCATGGAGTTGTCGTATTTGAGAGGTGGCCAAGCATGTGCCACACCACCACCAGGTCTACCACTTAAACAAAACTGCCAAACACAATGCCGTCATTGCACTTTCCCACCTTTTATTCGTTCACTTTTTGAATTTTCCCGGCTTTTCTTTCTTATTAGAATAACAAATTAAACGAGGAGCCGATACCAAGATAGTCCAATACTGTAACAAAGTTTTTTTTTTCTTCGATGAAAGTGAAAATTTATCCCACTGAAGATCCACAACAGTGGCTTACATCTCACCAAGTCACCAACAGTGGCTTATTATAATAATCCATTTAGAACTATTTCACCCATTACCCAATGATGTACAGTGGAAGAGAAAATAAGGCACCGTTGTCAAACTTTGGTGTCATCATACTATTTAGAAAGCCCATTAATGCTTAAGGGTGGCTATTGGTCAGTCCCCATCGGGGAACTTTGTAGTAGTGTACTAAACGAGTCAACGTAGTTTCTTTGCAACCGGTTTCAGCTGTACAGGTTATGTACTCATTGCTGATCTCTTTGGGGTTTGGCTGCCATTGGTTACATAACATGTATCAAGTCATGAATCGTCTGATTGTTTAACAATTCAAAATTTAAAACGAAGATCAGTCTTGCACTGCATAGCAGAATTCCCCATCTTTTTGAACCAGCTGCTACCTATACTTACGAAAGCAAGAGATACATGACTATGCCAACTATATATCATCGTTATGAAAGCAAGCAAAGCAACAATAACAAACTAGGAACAATTCAATATACAAAAGATTAATGCATGTTCCCCAGCTTCATTTCAGAAAAGAAAAAAATGTTACACAACTAGTTAAATTACAAGTCAAATATTTGGCCAAATTAAAGAAAATATAAATCAACTCACATTACCTGTCTTATGTGAGACATTGATACTCTACATTTTATTTTGAGAGGCACGTACTATGTACATACTTTAACTCAAATTATTTAAAAGAAACACAAAGCAAATTAAGAACAATGCATTGATGCAATATATGAAACGATCACAAAGGAGAGGCTAATATATATTATTAATCAACTATCGCCCGCCGTCATAAGGCTTCATCATTTGGGATTGATTCTGCATGCTCTGGTCGTAATCTATGCTGGTTATGACTTCATCTTCATCACCTCTAACATCAACATTGTAAGCATTTGAAGGTGACGGAGCAAGCAAGTAGTCGGTCTCTTTCGGGGAGGAGTCAGGGTTTCCTCCTGGGTGCTTTGCCATAACTGCCAATATTGCCTCTAGCTCCATCGCTACTTCTTTCATGGTAGGCCTATCCCCTCCTTTCAAACTCAAACATCTTTTGGCGAGATGGGCAACTTGTTCAGCTATGTCAAAGCTTCCCTCTTTGATAATCTCAAGATCAAGAATCTGATCCAAGTTGTTATCTTCCAGCGACATCAGAAAAGAGTTCGCTAGGTTTCTCTCTGCCTCAGGCTTCTGGTGAGAAATTGCCACCTGACTCGTTATGAGCTCCACAAGAACAACGCCGAAACTATAGACGTCACTCTTCTCCGTCAGTGTGTGTGATTGAAGATATTCAGGGTCCAAGTACCCTAGCGTCCCTTGCACTAAAGTAGACAATTGGTTTTGATCTTCGGGAACCAATTTCGAAGCTCCGAAATCGGATACTTTGGCTGTGAAATTAGCATCTAGTAGAATGTTCGTTGCCTTCACATCTCGGTGCACAATTTGCATGGAAGTGGAGTAGTGCAGGTATGATAGGGATCCTGATGTTTCTGCTGCTATCTTCATTCGTAACGCAAAGGAAAGAGGTCCCTTACCATTCTTCTTATGAATGTGCTCATAAAGTGTGCCATTGTTGACGAACTCGTACACTAATAGAGGCGTTTTGGTCTCCAAACAACAACCTAAGAGTCTCACTACATTTCTATGGTTGATTTGAGAGAGCACAACCACCTCGTTGACGAACTGGTTGCTTTGGGTCATGGGAGCATCACTCTTTGACATCTTTATGGCAACCTCCTTGTTATCTGGCAATGTTCCCTTGTAAACAAATCCGTAGCCTCCTTCTCCAATCTTTTCAGTGTCATGAAAGTTGTTGGTTGCCTTCTTGAGCTCTTCTATAGTAAAGATTTTGGTTGCTTGATGCCCTTCGTAGGTCTGCAATTTTTGTTGTAACAACAAGCCACCATTGTCTTTGTAGTACTTCTCCTTGAGCTGCCTGAACTTTCTTCTCTTTAGTCCGCAGTATATCCAAAATGTTAAGAGCAATACCCCCACGAAGCTCAGAGAGACACCTACACACGAATTCAATCAGCTGTAAAACTCAATTCGCTTATGAAGACTTTTTTTCGCAAGGGAAATGTTAAAAGAAGAAAAACGAAGGTAGCATATACAGTAGAACATACCCAAAACAACTTTCAGGGTCTTGTTCTTTGATATAGATGGATTCGGTATGCAACCCTTAGGGCTTTCGTTTATGAAAGTAAAACCTTTGTTACATGAACAAGTGTAGCCTCCAACTGTATTTGTGCACGTTCCATTGTTGCAGGGGTTTGTTGGAGCTATGCACTCATCAGTATCTGATAAATTCAAGATAAATTAGATAACCAATTTCTAGCCGCGAAACTGAATGCTATATATATATATATATATATATATAACATTTGAAAAGCAGATTGTTCGTTTTAGCTGGGAATGGGTGTTCAAAGAGGTTTGTTGTTGTAGGTATTATGTTGTTTTTTTATCAATAATCCCAAAAAAAAAAAAAATTGTTTGTTTTAGTTTTCCAACATACTACATTTGTTTGGGATTGTCTACGGCACCTTAGTATAGACTATACGTACACTCATTTTACAATTTATTGAACTAAGTTTACAATTTAATAAACTTAATTTACGACATTGACAAATAAATTATAACATTAATTTTATATATCTACATATAATTAAACCAAGTTACCATGTACATCGACAACTATTTGTTCATAAACATGTAAAAATGTCGTATATGAAGTAATTGCAACTAAAAGGCCTAGAACTACAATTACCTAAACAATAACTATATTTACCATAATGAAAACATTCTTGTTGTTAGATTTGTAAATGATAGTTCGTATTATATACGTACATGGAGGTACCATAAAATATTCTCGTTTTTCTATATGATAAAAATAAACTAAAATAAAATATTCTCATTTATTTTTCACAATTTTAAATAATAAAATGATTATTGAATTAGTTAATGTTTTTAGGCATAGTTCTTGTATATATGGGAATCCAAATACTTACAATTGAAATCATTAAAATAATTTATATTTTATTATAAAATAGTAAGACGAAAGAACCCCTTATCAGTGATAAGGATGACGCACCTTGGCAACCATCTGGGAGATATGGATTCCCTTCGTAGCCTTGCTTGCAATTGCAATAATAACCAGTCGGTTTAGTGTTGATGTCGATGGTCCGGTTGACACACTCGCTATGCGCCTTGCAAGCATAATCCGGCCTCTTTTGAGCTTCAGCACATGACCCGTCCGCGATTTCCCAGTCAAGAATCATAGGAAGCATTGCAGTGTCGTAGAGTTGTTGAAAACTTGTGGTCGGGTTGAATGTGAACTTGCCTTCTTCCACAAAGAAAGCGTAGCTGCACGGGTTGAAGTTCCATACGTAGGTATGGTTATAGTAGCTGTTCAACTCGATAGTACGATTCTTGAGTCCGTTAGGGACTGAAGTTGTGCAACATCCAATGCCAGAGCATAACTCGTTACTAGCAGCAGTTGTAGTATTGTCAAGACTGTCACTTATGGACATGCACCCGGCTACGTACCTAGAATGATTATTAGGGTAATGACGGTACCCTGTAAAAATGGCATATGTGTCATAGCCAACGGCGACAAACCTGTTTCTGGTACCAGAGATGGTGAACGGAGGATTAACCCAGAGCCATGGGGAATAGCGCATGGTTTTCGTTTGATAACCCTGTTGGTCGTAACAATCGTAGGCTCTGTAAGCCAAAATTTGCATCTCACCTTCGAGCACGGATATGTTAGTAGTAATAACACCTTCCCCCCAGAGTAGTGTTGGAGGTTGGGTGGATTCGTTACAGGTGAGTTTGAACGGAGTTCTAAGGTAACAACCTTCGCCTATGCCGAACGGATAGGGGACAGTGAGATTGCCACAGCGGCCAGAGCATCCAGGCAGGGCTTGAGGAGGCGGGAGGGCTTCGTTGGCTACTGCTACTGCAGCTATGGCCACCACTACCAATGAGATCAGGTGCGAAATGAGCATTCTCCGGTGTAAGACCATTGTGCTACTCGCTCAATTCGTTTTGATCGAGTGTTTTAGATAGTAATTGATAGGTAGACAGCTCGGTCGACTTAATTTATATGGAGTTGGAAGGAATCGATCGAAGACCAGCCGGCCGGTACTATCTTGGGGAGCTTTTTTTTTTTTTTTTTTTGTACAACTTGGGGAGTTTTTTTTTTTTATAGGTACAATCTTGGGGAGGCTTATTGTGAACGACTTGATCGACTTGCCTTCACAGTTCACATGTACGTACAGGTCATTCAGTCATTGTGGAATAATTGCAACGACGTCCACTCTATGTTAAGTTGAGGTCGTTCTTTTTAATTATTTCCGGGTAGCAATTTGCAATTTTGCACAAAAAAATGCAATTTGCACAAAAAATAAATAAAAAACTTGATTGGTATTTTAATTTGGTAATGAAGTAATTGTTATTGATCAAGACTGTTTCATATATATGCCTTATTGGCTGGTCTTAATGTTTTGGCCCACGATCCTCAGCGTGCTGAGCCGAGGTAAATAGCGATCCAAAGATGATGGAGAGTTGGCTTGTCGTGAACTGGTAGAGAAAGCAGGCGAGCTTCGCCTTGCCCTCCATGCCGCTGACCTGTGTCCACGTATACATCCCGCATGGGGCAGTCGGTGTCTTGGCGGCTACAGTTCGCCATCACAGGAAGTTGTGGTTCGCCTCCCATGTGAACTTGCGGTTCGCCACCATCATTAGTGTTTGAACCAACTTCATCTTCTAAGATGGACTGTTCTGTCCTATCTTCATGTTCCTTTTTCTGAGGAACACTTGCTTCAACAACCTCCCTGGCAACCGCCTGTTCGGCTTGGTGTTTGCTGATGGCTGCTGCTATCATTTCATCAAGCCTCCTTTGGAAAGCATCTATTATTTCATCGAAGGCCGCAAAATGTTTATCAATAACCGCAACCGTCGAATTGTCGTGCCAATCCATTATCGTATCTTGTTTTCTTTCTTTGACCCCAACGAAGGTGACGTCAGAGACCACCCTGGTTTCCCTATGGTGTCTCGCTTATGCTCCTGGTCCCACCGGGTGTGCCAATGTTTTGGCCCACGATCCTCAGCGTGCTGAGCCGAGGTAAATAGCGATCCAAAGAGGATGGAGAGTTGCGGGCGTGCCACCTCGCGGACGAGGAAAATTTTGATTGAGTGCGCAGGCTTGACTTCTTGATCAGGCGAGCGGAGTTCCAGGTGCCACCTCAGATGAAGAATTTACAGCACAAGCGATCGATACTCACGGCGGGATGAGCAGAGCAACAATAGGGAAGTTTCCGAGGATCGGGGCGAGTTCCGGAGAGCTCTGAAGGGTTCTAGGTGGCGAGGCGCTTAGAAATAGGGCTTCGAAGAGGCTTCGAAGGGATATCGGCTCCTGGGAGCGCTGAAGGTTTCGACGAGGTCGAGAGAGTTTTCAACTAGGTTGAAAGTGTTGTTTTGTGTTGTATTTGAGTAATTGTTGTTGTGTAGTCAGTCTTCTGTAAGATGTAAAGCTTCTTTATATAGAATTACTCAGGGCCACAGGTATTGGCCCAAAGCATGTCAAAGACTTGTAGGAGTCTTCAACGATAAATGTGGTGTAGGCGATGTAAATCACTTGCTAGACGTGATTATCCTTTGACGAAGTAACTAACTGCCTACTATGTAGAAGAGTTGAGTTAGAACACCTCATGATGACTTTGACGTGTACCACTGTTCACTCATGCAAATAGGAGTAGAGTCCTTAACTAACACCTTTACCTTCACGTGCATGGGAAACATTGAACTCTTCAATCATCCCTGACATGGTCAAGCAATCAAGGACACTACTTCCTTATCCACCCAGTCAACATATGCGGCTAATGATTTAGCCCTCTCTCATGCAGACTCTTCCTTTTGTCTCTTCAGCGGTCTCGCGAGGTCTCCATGGCGAAGTCACCTCGCCCCGCTCAATCTACGCGAAGTCAATACACTTCATGTGAACTCTGCTACCCAGCTCGCCTGACTTCGCTGGCGGGCCATAAACTCAATATTTTAGGCTCGCGGGTATGACGTGGACCATGAATTTAATTAATATTTACCTAAACAATTATTGTCTAGTAAAATATTAATTTGGGTGTAAACACTTAATTTATTAATTGGAGTCTAATTATTTTGGCAGAGTTTATGCATGATTGCATGTGAAGTATACATGAACTAATAATTGTTATTGATCAAGACTATTTCATATGCCTGGTCTTTATTAACTGGAGTCTAATTATTCTGGCAAAGCTTATGCATGAATGCATGTGAAGTACACGTAAATTTATGGTCTTATATATATAAATTAGTGCGTTTACACGTACTAATTTATGCATGTACGAGCACTTCATCCGCTCATCTCATGCACGTTCTCAAAATCCATGCGTATAAAACACTCATCTTTATAATTGAAAAAAAAAACAACTATGAAAAATATAAGTCGATCTAGGTGTATCGATCAGCTCACCTTCAGTAGTGTCTTAAATCACAAATAATATATTAAGAATTAATGAAACAGATAAAATCATATTAGAAACACTATACTGATTACGTGTACCTTACTGTGCGTGGAAAAGTACAGCCAATCGACATATTGACGACGATATCCATTTTCTTCTAAACTAACACAGTAGTGTCTTAAGAATATCATTCCAAGAACGTGCAGCTATCGATCCGATCCTCAAGTACCAGAGATCAGGCATGCTCCTTTTTATGTAGTTTCTACTATACTTCTTTTTTTTTTTGGTGAGAGTTTCTACTATACTTCAACGAGGCAAAATTGAATAAGTGCAGTATCACCAACTTTACAAAGCCTATGAAGAAATACATGCAACACTCTTCTCCAAAGCATTTTTAGGATCAACTGCGCAAGGCTTGGGCATGGGTAGAAGGTCCCCTTTAAGTCTAGACCAACGCTGATAGAGAGTTTCGATCGAGGCTGCGTAGCGAAGAAAACCAAGGTACGTATTACAAAATGAGGTACGAAAGAAGATTTGTTAAAATTTCAGAGACTGTGTGACTACTCATGATTCATGAAAAGGTAACGGCTAATTTAAACTACGGACCAATGACTTAATCATCTCTATTTTTTATGATTCATGATACTAGCCATGGACCGTTTTAACTTGTGAGCATCTAAACCAACTATTTTATATGTTCATGATAAATGTAAGTTGAAACGTAACAAAGTTAAAGTTCGTTTATTTTGACTAAAATAAGTGTTTATTTATGTTGACTAAAACGTTTAGTCTTTCTAACACATCAATAATGAAGACTTTACAGTTGTAAGATTGTGCCATACACGAAATGAAATCACAAATGTGCATGTTCAAAATCCGTGTTAATCAATTGAAGAACTCTTTCTAGGCTTGATCGAAAATCCAAAACACATACACGATATCAAATTAGGGTTTCACCTAATGATCAAACTTATAATATATAGGCATTCTCATTTCAACTTTAGTCACACTTTAGGTAATTACATGCACCTTCATCTTACTGTACTAAAATCAAACATAAACAACTTGTATCACCCCGAGTGTATGTATGTGGACCATAGGATTTCTCATTTTTCAAATCACTCCAGCAAAATTTAACGTGATGACGAACACTAAACTTTACCAAAGCAGAATCCGCATTCATTATTAGCAGTGCGGACTGAAGTGTCATTACACTTTCAAACTGAAAATTAAAGGTATATTTCTTTAGATGACATTTGACCGATTTAAAGAATTATATTTTATATTTTAATAACAAATATAAGTAAAAATATTAAACGTAACAAAGTTATAGTCTTAAAAGTTAAATCTTTTAAATTTAGAGAAATTTGTCTAAACAATATCTTAACTTTTATACACCTTATAAACTTTAATATCTCAAGTTTCAGAAAATATCAAGTTTGGACCCTGACGTAATTTTGAAACTTTTAACGTTAACACATACATTTTTTAAGGGTATTTTTTCTCTCCATGTATTAATTTATTTTTTCTTTCTATGAACATTGTTTTTACTCTCTTTGCCTCTGTTCTTCACTTCCTTCTTATTTCCTCTCTTTCTCTTATCTCATACAACCAGTTTATCGAATCAAGACCTACATACAACACCATACAAATTGAACATTATGAGTTTCGAGCTGTATTCTTGATTTCCTACCTCTAGCAAGTATGTATAAGATATGGCCCTTCTCTTTCTTCACCTTCTACTGGGATTATGGGAAGATGAGATTGAGGCTTTGGATAAGAAGAATAGAACTTGAATACCTTCCTTCAACCTCTTCTATATTGCTCGACAGAAGACAACAACAACAACAACCTCTTTAGTGTCAATTAAATTGATCAACTCTCATCTACAGTGTCCCCAACAATACCATGGAACAATGTCCCCAATTACACACATCCCTCTCCCAAAATCCGAAATTCCTTCTCTATCCTCTACCCAAACAAAATGCCCACTCTTTTTTCTCTCACTACCCTTTTGCTCATTAACTCCCACTCTCTCACTGTGAGATTTCAATTTCTAGAGATGTTGTTAGTCTCTGAAGAGCAAAAGAGGATCATGGATTGCATGTGAAGCTCGGCGAGATCTCTGGAGGAGTTAATGATCGAAACTGGTTTATAGCTTCTTTTTCATGCGCGCTATTAGTTCTGATTCTTTTGTATGGCTGGGCAAAAAATGATGAAGAATGTGAGAGTGGTGACTGTGTTTTCGCAAAAGAGAAGAAAACTGGGGAATCTCAAACAATTATGATAGATAAGATTTGAATGGACGAGAATACCCATGAATAAATGTCAGGTGATAGAAACCTTAACGGAGGAAACGGCCAAATATACTAAAGTTGGGTCAGATTGAAAACTTAAGGGCAACTCCAACTATAGTCTTAGATTTGGAGTCATATATCAATTATAAGACCTCTGTTGTATTATTCATTTAACACTCATTTTTTCATCTCCAACAATGAGTCCTATAATAGGTCTTATATTCATTTTTGTTGATTAAAATAAGTTATATGTGGTATATTTCTGAATATTATATTAAATAATATGTTAACAACCTTATTAAGTTGATAAAACATCACAAAATTTTATATTATTCTTATAATTAAATATAATTATTTTAATTAAAAAAATAAATACATACTAACTTTTTGTCGTTTTATGTCGGCATATATGACAAACAACCAAATTATTGACAGATATTATCTTGTGTTGTGTCAATGTATACGACAAACAACTGAGTTCGGATGTGATTATCGTCGCCATATGTGAAACACTAATTGGTTATCTAGATTACGGGCTATATTTGTCTGACAAGTGTCATTTCTTATTTGTTGATATCATCTCAAATTGTCCATAAATATGAGGTCATTGTCATCCTCATTCCTCACAAATTCACAACACTCTTCTCATATCAAAATCTTCATATTGTTTCATTTTGATTTTGTGAAAATGTTTTTCTACAATGAATCATTTGACAAAATGGTTTATAAAAGATCAAGAAGAGGCCGTTATAAGAAACCAACGAAGATCCATGATGATGTCTGCTGCTGCCTTGCAAATCCAAGATCTGGAAGATGAGGATTCACAAATAGGGTCGTTTTTCATAAGGTCGTTCGTATACTGCCAGAAACAGAGAGATTATGGATCAACATCTAAAAGCTCTATACTTCACTGATCCATGCAGGTACGAACCAAATATATTTCGAGAATGATCGGGAGCCTCGATTGTATGCACTGACAGTGGAAAAATTGTCCCACTGGATGGGGAGAGCAGTATACTGGCTATAAGGGGAACCCAACAATCATCTTAGAGGCAGTGACATCCTATGATACTTGGATTTGGCACGCCTTCTTCGGCCTTCCAGGTTCCCTAAACGATATTAATGTCCTTGGACAATCACCTTTGTTTAATGATGTGTGTTGTGGTGAAACTTCTCAGGTGAGCAATGAAGTACAAAATAGGCATTATGGGCAATGTTATTACTTTGTTGATGGCATTTACCCGAAATGGGCTGCATTTGTTCAAGCAATCAAAAACCCGAGGACGTCGCAGACAAAACATTTCACAAAGATGCAAGAAGCATACAGAAAAGATGTGGAGAGAGTTTTTGGTATTCTTCAAGCTCGTTGGGCAATCATAAGAGGGCCGGCTTTTGTTATTTAATTTTCTATAAATTAAATAACAAAGAATAAATAAAACATTTTGTTAACATATGAGTAATATACTTACATCGACTTCCTTATTTTCGCCGCTTCGGTGGTCCACTTTGGCTTGGGTAAGAGATTCGCGTTACTTCGTACATAGCGAACTAAATACCTTCCAATGAGCCTTGCAACTATCCGATGATCTCTCTACGCAAGTTGCCGGTTTTTGTGCATTGTACTCGGCCGATATACGCTCCCATATTGTATCCGCCGATTGATTTGTTCCGGTGGCACCATTGGTGGTGATGGTGATCCAAGCTTGGCAAAGAATAGCTTCTTCATTGTGTCTCCATGAATCCTTTCTTTTGCCCATTTTTTCTCTTGGGAAAAAAAAATTGAAGAACAAGATGTAGTGAATAAATGAAAAGTTTGGAAGGGAAAATGATTTTGGTGTGAGGAATTTGTGAAGTCTTGGGTTGGTATTTATAGAATTCTTCAAGAAAAAGCTGCCAACGGATCTATAAATTTTGTATGTTATTTCTAATATATATTTTTTTCTGAGGTAAAAACGAGTTTTATAATATGGTAAAAATCTTGGGCCGTAATTTTTTTCTTCTGACCATTGGATGTGGCAGCTGAGTCTGACCGTCCATTTCAAATTTGGTGTCAAATTAGAGCCTTTGGCTCTACGTCCTTTGGAGCTGCACAACGGTCACAAACGAGACAGCCGCACGTGATGCGGGCCCCGTAGCGCCGAGAGGCCCTCTTTCCTTTGCTGCAGCGCGCGTTACGCACGTCGTCCTTTCCCCTTCGAGTTGGAGCACGCGTTTTTCTCTCACCAGTGTCTCTGCGAGTCACTTCTCTTTCTCCTCTGGCCAAGCCCAAAAGCAAGTCTCGGTCCTGGAATTGTCCCAAATATAGGACTGAGAATAGGACTTGGTCCTATATTTTCAGAACCAGAACCCATAAATTAGGCCCGTTGGAGATGAAAGTTCTATATATAATCCTAAAACCTAGTTTTAGGACCTTCGTTGGAGTTGCCCTAAGGTACCATTGTTTCCTAAAAATTGAGACAACAAAATTTAGAAAGTGTAAAAGTTTAGACACGGTTGAGACGAGTTTCACTTAAATCTATTAGACTATAATGTTAAATAATTGTTTTCGTTTGACTAAAAAAGTTAAAGCAAAATTGTAACCAAAAAAAAAATTAAAGCAGAATCATTCTAAACTAGATACTGAACAATTTTACAACTGTAAGATTATACCTTACACTAAATGAAATCCTAAATATACGTTGAAAATCTCTCTAAACTTTACTTAAAAGCTTAAAACGATGAGCCACTGCTGCAATAACCGCGACGCTTGTCGTCATCTTCATCATCTTCTTCTTGCGACTTGCGGATCATTTCCCAGAAATTATCCATTGCGGTCAAAGAAATAGAGGAATTGTGAGATGGTAGAGATATGAAAAATGTTTTCTATGAAACTATGAATTTTTTGTTGTGTGAGATGTAAATTAAATGGTGATATATATAGAAATTATTATTATTTTTTTAAGTGGTTAACTCATTTACCGTTAGGATTTTTTATGAAAAAAAATTCATTTTGAACTGTTAGATAAAAATTGCCTCATACTTGATCTTCAAAACATACACTCATGCTTTCTTGCTAAAATCATAAATAAAAGTGACGAAGTATTTGACACCTCCATATGATGGAACCTCAATAGAACACAAGTCTGAATGGATAATCTCAAGAGGCATATGAGCTCTTAGAGCATTTCCTACCGGAAAGCTATCTCTATGCTTCTTTCCAAGAACACAAGTCTCACAAACTTGGTTTGGAACATGAATTGGGGGCAATCCAGATACTAAATTTTTTCTTGCAAGGAAATTCAAGCTACTGAAATTTAAATGCCCATAACGCATATGCCACAACCAATTATCACCATTTGCAACAGAACTAAAGTAAGGTAACTTATCATACTGCATGAGTAATGGAAACAAGTGATTAGGAGCAGAGTTACCTCTGCTATTAGTTTCCGTTGAGGATCTTTGATGGTGAAAACTCCTTTGTAGATGCGCATATCATACTAGGTACATAATACACATCTGATAATTGCCCCACACTAAGGGGTGACACAGGATTCTCAGGTCGCAGGGTTGTCCAAAGGGGGAGTTTTGGAGCTTGCAGAGCTGCCGAATCAGGTGCTGCTACAGGTGAATCACCTGCTGCTGTTGGTGTTTTTGAAACACCTGCTATGGTCAGAATGGTAGAGAAATCACAGAAGAGGAATCAATCTGCGCCACACGAAGTCTAACTCCACTTCCTTGGCACTGGTAACAATTCTGGCAGAAGTAGCCTTCAGCCTGCTTGTTTAAATCTGGTCTAGTATGCGTGTAAGATTTTATATAGTATGTTCTTTTGTGCTGTTTGTGTGTTGCTCCTTTGCTATTTGCTCTTTCTGCAGCTGGCTTCTAATAAGATCATAATATCCTGCTGTAAGTAGAAGATTGTGGATTTTCCTTGAAATTTATATACTGAAGCTTCCCCTTTGGAATATCATGGCTTGCTATTCTCAAGCTTTCCCGTACAGGCCCTTAACATTCATCATAGGATTTTTTTTTTTTATTATTATTGACTATTTTCTTAAGAGCTTCCTAGGCTCATAGACTCTTACCATACTCAGCCCCATGTAGTGGTTACATTCACACTTTTTAGACTGATGTAAAACCAAATCAAGAATGTAGTCCAATGATTTTGAACATATCAACTTGGTATTCCATTATTAGTAATATGTGACAGAACCTCTGTGCTAAAGTACATCTAAAATGTCAAATCTAACAAGTAACAACTAACTGGTTAGGAAATTTGGTCAGTATTAATGGATAGGATTATGGATATATGGGCTTCACAGTATATACAGTAATGGGTTAAACCATCAAAGTATGATCTTCTCTCTCAATTTAGAATCTCTCCCAGCTCCTTAATTTCACTGATAAAGAAAACGGGAAGTTCTTACAAACAAAACTTTACCTCCTTCCAAGCTGAAAGATTCAGAATTGACCCTTTTTCAAGAACCTAGATCGATCAGTTCAAAAAATAAAGAATTGGGCTTTTTGATATGATTCAGAAATGCAAAACCAGAGACATTGTGGTTATCTGAGAAAACTGAAAACCCAGAAGAGATCAGGAAATACATAATATCTACCCCATCAAGGTCAGTCTTATCCCTTCATTATTACTGTGATTATTGTCATTGCTTTTGTCCTTTGGAACATCACTTTCTTTGTTCATATAGAAATATGATTGATCAACTTTTCCGTCGTTCTTGTTTGTATTATATCATGTCTTCATTTTGTTGTTTCTGAAGTTTTTGTGTTTTACCTATGAAAAACATGGAGGCACCTGCCAGTTGTTTCAACTTAGGAACCCATCATCACATTTTGACGAAGATACCCCTCGCTCTGCATCTCATTTACAGTTCATATGCTATGGTTTCTTACAAAGGTTAAGAACATCTCTTTCAGTTTGCGTATGCATTAACGTATAGTTAAGAAATCGGGAAGCAGGCTCAATCGGTTTATTATTATATTTTACATTATTGGTGTAATCGGCGATGATTGCTATGCAAATTGATCATATCTTGGGGGTGAAGGAAACTCTCAAAGCCTCACATATAAAGACTCATTTCTTCAAAGAATACAGTACCTTGTGAAGCTGAATGTTTCCTTAGCTCTACAAAACTCTAGCTGATAATCACAATCCTTGTTCTCTATTCTAGTGGTTGGTGCTTAAAGGGTTGTTAGACCACTCCAAACATGAATTCAACTGAGGCTGCATCTGATCAAGTCAGTAACTGTGAGATATTTTGGGTCAAAATTTTGGTATCTACTAGGAATATTGTTAAAGAACCGATCTTTTATCTCGCACTCCGTTGGAGAGACTGAATTCTATAGGTTAAGCCGTTAAGGTTTTACAAATGTTATAAATCATTGTTTAGTCTTGTGAGGTTTCTGAAATTTTTATGTGAAGTTTTCTGGGATTTTTATAAACAAACCATGTAGTATTATTGCAAGGCTTTTCCACAATAGAATTCTCTTTTCAAACATATCGGTTTTCTTATACTACATTCCAGCCATACCTATATGGAAATCTGTTCTTAGTTTGAGGTACTTTTTTGCCTTGGAATTAATGTATTTTTTCTAAATAATACTTTGTTTATTGCAGTGTATTTTACAGTTTTGCTTAAATAGCTCACAATATTATCACACCTTCTCATGTTGCCAATATATGCTTGTAGTTAATCATGACTTTTGAATCTTGACAGAATTAAGGGCTTAAGGCTAATCATTTACATAGTAAATTCCTTTGTTTTTGTAGGGATGTCGCAAAGTTAATGTGTTCATTCTATGTCGTTGATGAAGCCTTTTGTTTTGTGTTATTCATGAGATGCGAACAGCTTTTAAATTTTTGTTTATTAAAAGCACTTTACTGGTCTGGCATTCTGATGACCGATTGATTGTTCTATTAACTTGTTGTTTTCAAATACAGAACAATTGTGGCATTTGTAGGAGTGGCCTGGCAAGACCGCCAAGCGAAGGCATCTTCACTGCTGAGTGCTCGCACATTTTCCACTACTATTGCATTCTCAACAATGCCAAGCTTGGGAATCTTCACTGCCCTGTCTGCCAAACGAAGTGGAATAAGGATAATGTACCTTTCCAGGTTCCCCCTCCTCAGAATAACAACATGAGCACTCACTTCCCATCGCAGCAGCCAACCCGTTGGCATTATCCACAGCACCAGTCCATGCAGGAACCCCCTGAGCCACTTACCTTTTCTGACGATGAACCTCTCCCACACACTTCATCCATTCAATCCTCTGCCCCTCAGAATATAACAGTTAAGACTCATACAGAGTCCTCTGCTATCTCTTGTGCAGAATCAATCCCAAATTTTCCTGTACTTGTCAGCATTCTTGCACCGCCCCTTCAGGATTCTGAGGGCCATGGGCGTACTCCCATTGACCTTGTAACAGTTCTAGATGTAAGTGGCAGCATGGAAGGCACAAAGCTTTCCCTTCTCAAGCAAGCTGTCAAATTTGTCATAGAAAACTTGGGGCCTTCGGATAGACTTTCTATAGTTTTGTTCTCATCAAGTTCTAGAAGAGTCTTTCCTCTGCAGAGAATGACAGTTGATGGCCGTGAAAGTGCCGTTCTAGCCATTGAGTCTCTTAGAGCAGATGGTGGAACTAACATTGCAGAAGGACTCAAGAAAGGATCTAAAGTCCTTGAAGATCGAAGGGAAAGAAATCCAGTTTCCAGTATCATCCTCTTATCTGATGGCAAAGATACCTACAATATAACTGCAAATCGACTGTTAAACCAGTTGCCTAATTCGATTCGTTCTAGTGACATGCAACAGGAAATCCCAGTCCACACATTTGGATTTGGCTACGACCATGATCCCAACATTATGCATGCTATATCTGATGTGTCAGGTGGCACCTTTTCGTTCATTGAATCAGTTGGAATGATACAAGATTCCTTTGCTCTGTGTATTGGTGGTCTTCTCAGTGTTGTGGCTCAGGAAGTTCGCCTGACACTAAGGTCAGCATCGCCTGGGGTGAAAATATTAGCAATACCGTCAGGGAGACACGTGAATGAGGTTTTTGATGATGGTCAGCAAGGTGTTATTCATGTTGGAAATATGTATGCTGAAGAGCAGAAACAATTTCTGGTCCACCTCTTAGTTCCAGAATCCTCAGCTCCTCATACTAAGACGTCGTTGTTAGAGGTGTTATGCATGTACAAAGATCTAGCTTCAAATGAGTTGATGGAGGTGCAAGGTGAGAAAATAGAAATACTGAGACCTGATGTTTGTTCCCCTGCTGAAAAGACAGTGTCTTTGGAGGTTGATCGGCAGCGCAACAGAATTTTGGTGGCTGAAGCTATTGCTGAGGCACAAAGGTTGGCTGAGATGGGAAATCTGGAGGCTGCACAGGCTCTTTTGGCTCAACGGAAAGAAATGCTCTTAACATCCCCAGCATCCCAAGCTGGGGATTATCACAGTAATTTGTTTGAAACTGAGCTTAGAGAAGTCATGGAAAGAATGGCAAGTATGAAGTTGTATAAACAAACCGGGCGTGCTTATGCTCTTGCAGTAAACAGTTCCCATATGTCACAAAGGGCCAGTACTAGGGGTGACGCAAGTGCCTCCTGTCTCAATGCAGGTTCAGTTGGGGGCAGGAGGAGGGGTCCCCGTAGTCGCAGTTCCTATACGGCTCTCAATGCTGCTCCAGGTGAATTCCATCAACCACTTGCCTCGGCTCTTAATGCTGCTCCAGGTGAATTGCATCAACCATCTGTCGCAGTTGGTGTTTTCGAGACACCTGCTATGGTCAGAATGGTTCGAAGATCACAGAATAGAAATCAACCTGGACCATAATAAGTAGGGTAAAATATTGTATAGTCCTTGCAGTTTAAAGTCTACATCTGTTTAGTCTTTATGGTTTTATTTTAATCGGAATAGTCCTTAAAGTCACGATTTTTCATCCAAATAGTCCTTATGACATTTAACTGAGAAAATTGTCAGAATGACTATTTGGATGAAAAATCATGACTTTAAGGATTATTCAGATTAAAATAAAACCATAAAGATTATTTGAATGAAAAATTGTGACTTTATGGACTGTTTAGATTAAAATAAAACCACAAAGGTTAAACAGATGTTGACTTCAAACCACTAAGACTAAACAAATTTCAATTCATCTATTATTGAAAAGCTTATGTTCTGTGTTGCCTCCCAGTTATTGTTAATTTAATCTGCTATTAACAATACATTATTAATAACAAATTTTAGTTTGAGTAATAGGTATAATAGAACCCATGTTGGATTATAAACGTTCGTCTATTACATATTCCAGAAAAAATAAAACCCGCAGCAGAGCGCGTTACAAAAACTAGGGCAATGATTCAAATAGGGGCAAAATTGGCAAGAAAACTAATATTAGGTACATTTAGAAGTTTGCTAGGTACATTTACCAATACCTTGAATAATTATGTTAGCTAACTTAGACTAAATATTACTGAAATATCACTGCCACCACTCACTACCTCCTTGGCTCTCTTGGATATTTTTTTTACAGATCCATCACGTATTGCCTCCTTCCTCAGTAATAATTTAGTAATAATTCAATAAATATGGTGTGACTTCTACTACTGAACAAATTATAATTGTTTGATCCAACATGACGGTGCTCTGCCATTACCATATAACAATTTAAAGGTCAGTCAACAAAATTTGAACAGTCATTCAGTTTAAGCAAATAAACTGATGGAAGAAAAAAGAAATGTAAATGTAACAAAAGCCATCACTACAAGTACCTTCTCCAGCAGCAATAAACGAAAGCGCATGCCCAGGAGACAAAACAACTTCTTCTTTAATACCCTCGATCAGCATATGTACCCTGAAAATCCCAGCATTATTGTAAGTTTGTAACCAAAAAGAAATACTAGTGTATCAAATATTACAGAAATCAGTCAAAAAAAAAATATGGGGAAAACAACACAGTGAGCAAACACAATTGATGCCAGAGGAGATGAATTATTATGAAGGGCCTTTAGAAACAGAAGAAAGAGATGACATTACAATAAGAAATTAGGAATTCCAATAAAAGAAAATTAGCAAACCTGTGAATCTTCTCTAACACGCAAATTTTGACCTGTTGGATCAAGCAAGTCATTTATCACCTGAATACATATGCACAAAGAGCGCTAAAATCAATCACCCACATAAATAGTGTCCTTGTTAAGGCAAAACACCATAACTAATAAAAGTTAAAAGATATTGATCAAAAGAAGAACAAAAATTATGAATATAAAGATAATAAATGCTGGCAAGCATATAATTCTACTGACCTCATTATAAATCTCAAGATACGAGACACGTAGTAGAAACTCCCTTCCTGGGGTCTGAAATCAAAATTCCGCACATACACTTATTAAGGATTTCTGGAAACTAATGCACACTTATTATTCATCATGAAAGAGAACTAGAATTCACAGCAGATGTTATTAAGGGTTGCTGCATATCACAGCAAATGAGTACAGTGACCGAGATATTTAAAATCTAACTCCCCAAAATCTCTCTCATGCAATGTACAGATGTAGAACAATCACACCAGGATCATACTCATGTACTATGGAGACCCCTTATTGATCCTTTTTTAACGGGCAAACCCAAGGGAAGCTTATATCTAATTTCCTTAATGAGAAATCAAATTTACAAGACGGCATGGTTTTTAAACAATCTCAATGTTTCAACAGAAAATCCCAATAAAAAACAGTGACACTTACATGCATGGTGTGTGTCTTCCCACTACTTGTCACACCATAGGCAAAAACAGTGCCTGCATAGCCATTAGAAATGGGGTTTCATTTAAATTTGTACAAAAGAATTGAAACAGCAGTTATGCCATACCATTGACACCTTCCATGGTTGCTTTCACTCCAGGTTACACCTCTTGCGAATTCAAACTTACCATTAATATCTAACCATTTGCATTTGCATTTCCATTAATCTACATCCGAAATTTCGAATTCAAACTTACCGAATGCATAAGCCGTAACTGGATTGTACGCATTCCGCACAATCTTATCGCCGTCTGCATACCACGTGACCTCATCCCCTCCCTGACACTCCCTCTCGCTGCAACCAAAAACCATAAGCAATTCAATCACATTTCTTCAACTCAAAAACCCTGCTAAGATCAATCAAACGATTCAAAATCCAAAGCCCACAGATAAAAAGGGTTCGCTCTTTCTCGCAACATGGTAACAAGTTAACAACAATGCCAAATTGCTCTTGTAACTCCCTTCAACTCTGCTGTTGTAACTTGTAACTCCCTTCAATAGTCTGATTCACTCTCAGGTTGAGATAGTGGGACACAAGAAAGAGCCTGCCTTAGTCCTGTAATAGTTTTATAGTACATGTCTTCAGTATCCTCACCACTAGTTAACCGCAGTACATCTGCTTCAACGTCGGTTTAGTGTACTTGCAATGTGTGCCTGTAAAAAAAGGAGGGAGAGACAAATGAATATGCCAAATATTTGCATTCAAGCAATCACTCTCACAACCATATCTGTTTATTGAGGATTTATGGAAACAATTACGGTCTTATCACGTGCAGAAATACAGATTCAGCAATTTCATCCACAACAGATATATCTCCTCTGTTCACAATTTTTTGTTGTACCTGAAATCAAAACAGCTTAATCAGCCGCCATGCCGAAGTTTCCTTTAATTTGGCAGGAAAAAAAGGGAATCAAACCTCATCCAAATAACTGTCCACTGATTCCTCAGCAATACTTGGATCAACTATAAAATCAAAGAGCTCCCTAACTGTCATAACTGCTACACCACGTTTTTTTAAGAAACCCTGTGTGGCAGCAAATGGTTGATAAGCTCATAGTCACTGAATGCATTACTTATTCATTTTGAAAACAATGGAAAAATATAGCCGATGACTTTGGTAAAAAACTTACCGAGACATGGAGACAATCCTGACGTAGGAAATCATTGGCATTATCGTCAAAAAGCTCAACTGCTTGAGAAACATCAATAATGTATAGGTGCCCCTGCCATAAAGATACGAGGAATTAATAAATTGCATGCTATCATCCACAGTGCTTTAAGAGTTCATTGCAATACTAACCTCAAAATAAAGTATGTTGAATTCACTGAGGTCTGTATGCACCAGCTTGGCCTTCTGATATAACATTCGCATGGCAATTATTATCTATAACCAAACAATACGAGTCATTCCAGTAGTAAATAGAACAATCAAAAACAGAAACCCTTGTTTTACAAAGCACACAATAACTTGACGTTAAAGCGCTTCTCTATGTTGCTATTGCAAAACACTAAGACAAGTATGGTTCCTCAAACAGCCATCAAAGGTATACAAAACAACCATTAGCATACAATCTTGTAATCAAGGATGGGAACACACCTCCCTATAACCTTATCGCAGCTTGTCTAATGATAATGCAGCATCGTTCAGAAGAGGTGCTGCCCACCCTCCCTTACCTGAAAAAGAATATAAGAGCACATGTTACTCCAATTAGCATTTGTTGAAGTGTCTTATGAAGACTAGAGTCGATCCTTGTCGGCAAAAAAAGGCTGACAGAAAAATGCTAGGTATGCATGGTCACAGGAAATGATTTGAAAACCAAATCAAGATGCAGTTGCTACATTTATCCATATAAGAGAAAAGACGTTGTACATACCTATGAAATCCATCACCAGTACATGATGTTTTATATCACGTACAGTAGGGCATCTAATTCCATGCGTCCTTTATCCTGCAGTTTATAGACCATCTCTAATGTAATCATTTATCATGATAAAACCAGTTCCGTAACAAAATCACATGGTCAGGTCTAGCTAGCTGCAACCAGTATCATTAACATTCCTATAGATGTTTTGGGGGGTGTTGAAGATATTTAGAGTATGGCTGCATCATGATTGTCATGATTATAGCATGGTGATTATCTAGTTTTAGACCATGCTGCTCCATGCTGCTCCCTGCTGTTCTCCATGCTGCTGCTGCTGCTCCATACTGCTGCTGCTGTTCTCCATGTTTATCTTCCTTCATTTATATAAAAGCCTTGTTGTTCAGTTTCAATACATACAATTCAATAGAAGAAAACACTTAAGAGAGAAAAGTTTCTCCAAACTCTTGTGTTGTGTGCTCTCCTTTCTATTAGTCTTGTGATTTTTTCTTCTGCATTTGCCATAATGAAGTTGTTTTTCTTCATGGTATCAGAGCAGGATCATTAGTATCCTGCTTCTGCTTTCAGTTTTTCGTTTTTCTTAAATCTCACATTTTCTACCTTTTTCAATGGAGGACTATGGCTCGTCAACTATAAATCCTTTTGGTTCTGTTCCTAATTCTGGGTCTGGATCTTTTGATCATGATGGGAACCCGAATCAACGTTTGTGTTCAGTGTTGCTGAATCGTTTCAATTATCTTCACTGGTCCAGAGCAGTGACCTTAGCTCTTGGAAGCAAGAAGAAACTTGGTTACATCTATGAGACAGTTGATGTTCCAGAAGTTGGTACTGAAGGTTTTGATTCGTGGCTGAGCACTGATCAACTTGTTAGAGCATGGCTTATCAACTCCATGGAGCCATCAATGGCAATTATCTTCAGCTATTCTTCATATGCAGGCTCTATGTGGAAGGAGATTGAAGATTTCTGTGGGAATCAGAATAATGCTGCTCGTGTTTTTCAGCTAAAGAAGGATATTGCTAAGTTTGAGCAAGAAGGTAAACCCTTCATTAATTACCTTGGGCGGTTAACCAGCATGTGGAATGAGCTTGATCTGTACAGACCTCATACTACGGATGGAGTTATCTTGCGCAAACGAGCTGATGAAGACAAGGTTTTCCAGCTCCTAGCCAACCTGAGCCCGGATTATGAAGATCTGAGGAGTCACATCCTCATGAATTCTGTGCTTCCCTCCTTCTCATCTGTTTGTGCTACTGTAAGGAGGGAGGAAACTAGAAGGGAGGCTATGAATGTGGAGATAAGGACTAATCATGCTGAGTCCAGTGCCTATGTGTCTAGCTATAAGCAGTCTGATGACAGAGGGTACAAGGGAAAGAAGGGCAAGTGCACTCATTGCAATGGTAATCATTTCCGAGATAAATGCTGGATATTGTTTCCAGAACTCAAGGTGAAATTCCTTGAAGAGAAAGCCAAGAGAGAGGCTAAGGGAAGTGCCAAGGCGTATTCAGTGTCTTCTTCTTCTAACTCAGTTGCTGGTACTAGTGCTGCACTAGTTGCTTCAAGTCCAAGCTCTGTGTCCGTGGACTTTACCACCAATCCGTGTAGTTTGATCAACGACTTTGCTGTTTTTCTCCAACAGAAAAAGAAGTTGAATGAGCATGATCACAATGCTCTCCTCAGTAACTTCTCAGAATTTCTTGCAGTAGCAGACCATGTTAAGGACAGTGATATTTCAGGTATCTTGACTGCTTTTAAGACTGCACTTATTATAAATTCTGAGAGTGATTTTTGGGTTATTGATTCTGGAGCCACAGATCACATGACAAATAAGATTGAGAATTTGCACGATTTTGAAAAATTATCTTCTCAAGTTTCTGTTGCTAATGGGAAAGGAGCAGAAGTCTTAGGAAAAGGGAAAATTAATCTTTTTTCAAAGAACATAGAGTCAGATGCTTTATACATTCCTTCTTTTCCTTTCCAGTTGTTATCTGTGGGTAGAATTATGAGAACTCTACATTGTCTAGCCATTTTTTCTCCTCATAACGTGATTTTTCAGGATATCACCACCAAGATGAAGATTGGTGAAGGAGTTTTTCTAAATGGTTTGTATTATGTGTCCAAACCTTTCCTGGCTTTTCAAGCTTCTTCCAGTAACTCTTTTGATCATCTGTTGTGGCATCACCGTCTAGCTCATCCATCAGAGAAGGTGTTATCCATTTTGTTTCCCTCCTTCAGTCAACAAGTCCACAACTGTGAAGTCTGCCATTTTTCTAAGTTTACTAGGTTACCATTTAATTCTTCTGCCTCTAGGGCTTGTAATCCATTTGAAATCATCCATTCTGATATTTGGGGACCAGTTCTAAAATCCTTTGATGGGTTTAGATATTTTGTAACCTTTGTTGATGATTTTACTAGGATTACATGGTTGTATCTATTGAAGTTTAAGAGTGAAGTATTTGATGTGTTTAAAAATTTTCATGATCTGGTGCATACTCAATTTTCATCCAAAATTAAAATTCTCAGATCTGATAATGGCTCAGAATATATGTCCCATAAAATGTCTCAGTTTTTAAATGGAAATGGGATCATTCATCAAACCAGCTGTGTTGGAACACCACAACAAAATGGGATTGCAGAAAGAAAAAATAGGGATCTGCTTGAGAAAACAAGGGCTATGATGTTTTATGCTAATGTACCAAAAAGATTTTGGTCTCAAGCTGTTCTAACTGCCACCTATATTATTAATCGCCTTCCCAGTAGAATTCTGAATTCAAAGTCTCCTCTGGAAGTTCTAAAGCATAGAAAAATTGATTTGTCTCATCTGAGGGTGTTTGGTTCAGTGTGCTATGTTCATGTTCAAGCCAAATATAGAGATAAATTGGATCCCAGAGCTATCAAATGCATTTTTCTGGGATATTCCTCAACTCAGAAAGGGTATTGTTGCTATGATCCCGTTAGTAAGAAGAAATTTGTTTCCAGAGATGTTAGGTTCAATGAGACTGTTCCTTATTTTTCTGAGCAGTTGGATACAAGCACTCAGGGGGAGTTTTACACGGATCTATTTCCAGTTCCAAATGTTGGTACAGATGTGGCAATGGAATTATCTCCTAGTCTGATCAGGAATGATCGTGTTACTGAGCCATCTATTAGTTTTGATGTTGGTACTGAGGCTCATGATGCCATTGATGAGTTTCTCGGTCATGATGTTGCAGAGAATCAACCTGAAGCTGCTGCTGATACTTCCATTGTTCCAACTCTTCCTAGAAGAAATCCCTGCCGCACTAGAAATCCTCTAGTTCGACACAAAGATTATGTGTCCTACACTTCCAGGTATCCTGTTGCACACTATATGAATATTGGAAAGTTTTCTTCTGCTTATGCTGCGTATTTAAGTGCCATAGACAGTCATATTGACCCTCAAACCTTTCAAGAGGCTAGTCAAGTTGAAGCTTGGAGGCAAGCTATGAATACTGAACTTAAGGCCCTTGATGACAATCATACCTGGAGTCTTGTGCAGTTGCCTAAAGGGAAGAAAGTTGTTGGGTGCAGATGGATTTATAAAACAAAGCTCCATGCAGATGGGACTTTGGAGAGGCATAAAGCAAGACTTGTAGCTCGGGGCTTTACTCAGACCTATGGAGAAGACTATAAGGAAACGTTTGCACCTGTGGCAAAAATGAACATTGTAAGAGTGTTACTCTCTGTTGCTGTCAATCAAAATTGGTCTTTGCATCAAATGGATGTAAAGAATGCATTCTTGCATGGTGACCTGGAGGAAGAAGTTTACATGAAACTTCCTCCTGGTCATGAACTTTCTGACCACCCTGAGATGGTCTGTAAGCTTCACAAAGCCATTTATGGTTTAAAACAGTCTCCTCGAGCCTGGTATGCCAAACTCAGCTCAGTCCTTGAAGATATTGGTTTTGTCAGTAGTAGTGCTGATTCCTCATTATTTGTTAGGATGCGGAATGGCATGAAACTTGTGGTCTTGATCTATGTTGATGATCTCATCATTACTGGTGATAGTATTGCTGAGATAAATTCTCTTAAAGGTTCTCTGCAAGCCAAGTTTGCAATGAAAGACCTTGGAGCTCTCAAGTATTTTCTGGGAATTGAGATGGCTGCATCTTCAAAGGGTCTTTTCCTTAGTCAGCGAAAATATATTCTTGAACTTCTGTCTGAAGCTGGAGTTCTTGATTGCAAACCTGCTCGCACTCCTCTTAACAGTAAACTTATGCTGGCTACTGAGGGTGCTTATCTCTCTGATGTGTGTCCTTATCAGAGGTTAGTTGGCAAATTGATATATCTCACTATCACTCGACCTGATATTTCATATGCAGTTAGCATTGTCAGTCAGTTTATGCACTCTCCTACTGATTTTCATTTGAGTATTGTCAAGAGAATTCTGAGATATCTGAAAGGGTCAATTGGTAGAGGTATTCTGTTCCAAAGAAATCATCATACTAGCATTGTTGGATATGCTGATGCTGATTGGGCAGGGAATGCAGTGGACAGAAAAAGCACCACAGGTTTTTGCACATTTGTGGGAGGGAACCTAGTTACATGGTGAAGTAAAAAGCAAAGGGTTGTGGCTAGATCAAGTGCAGAAGCTGAATATAGAGCTATGGCGTCTGCCTCTTGTGAGTTAATATGGCTTAAGAGCTTATTGTTCGACCTTGGCTTCCCTGTCACTGATGCTATGTCTCTGCATTGTGACAATCAAGTTGCCATGCACATTGCTTCCAATCCAGTTTTTCATGAAAGAACCAAACACATTGAAGTAGACTGTCATTATATTCGATCACAAGTGCAGGCCAAGATAATTGAAACAGTGTATACCAGAAGTGCTAATCAACAGAGTCTCTTCCTTCAGTGCAGTTTCTCTTTATTCTTGGCAAGCTTGGATCAATAAATCCCCTTGATCCAGCTTGAGGGGGAGTGTTGAAGATATTTAGAGTATGGCTGCATCATGATTGTCATGATTATAACATGGTGATTATCTAGTTTTAGACCATGCTGCTCCATCCTGCTCCCTGCTGTTCTCCATGCTGCTGCTGCTGCTCCATCCTGCTCCCTGCTGTTCTCCATGCTGCTGCTGCTGCTCCATACTGCTGCTGCTGTTCTCCATGTTTATCTTCCTTCATTTATATAAAAGCCTTGTTGTTCAGTTTCAATACATACAATTCAATAGAAGAAAACACTTAAGAGAGAAAAGTTTCTCCAAACTCTTGTGTTGTGTGCTCTCCTTTCTATCAGTCTTGTGATTTTTTCTTCTGCATTTGCCATAATGAAGTTGTTTTTCTTCAGGGGGGGGGGGAATATGACCAGACTTGAGATCAATATTATTGTTTGCTTACCTCATCAGATTTCTCATTTCTTTCTCAGCCAATATCTTCATCATTTTCCTGGGATTTTTCGTTTTAAATACGCGTCTGAATCGAAAGTCTCCTTGTACGTATTTAGCCCTGTCCCTAAAGTTTATTGGACAAAAGAACAAGAGTCATATCTAAACTTTAAAGCCTTCCTATGTAAACATATGGAAGAAATCCCACCAGGAAAACATTAGGACCATAGAAACTGTAAACCTATGTTTATATACATTTTTTATATGGTGGTGCTCTTAGATGGCATGGTCCATATCCCATCAGAATCGATTATCATAAAGAACAATAGAAAATTTTAAGAGAAAATCGTTAACATACATGAGCGCAAGAGAAATAATTCAAGGAAAAGAAAGTCTGTATTTAAGAAGATGCAGACAGCAATAATCGTCAACATATGCACGTTTTTGGCACCAGCACTAGCACAGTATATATAATTAGTCCAAAATTGCCACAGAACTTACTTAAAATCCAGAACGGACGTTTTGAACACTTTGATTGCCAGTTCTTTGCCATCAGAATCGATTGCATGATAAACATGTGCCTGCTCAAGTCCAATAGAATAGTGCAAGAGACGGACATTATAAATCAGATGGAAACTATTATGACCAAAATATTAAATTCCAGTAATTCAAAGAAAGATAGTGCGCTCAACATACTTCTTTCCCAGTGGAAATGCAGCCGTGAATAACTTCGTATACATGACGGTGCATCATTTTGTGTATAATGAAAATGGTTTTGAAATCCAATACCTGGGGAAAACAATCATTAAAACAAAATGAACTAACGAGAAACCGAAAGCTAGAGGGTAAAGAATATTGTGTGACACCTTCTCAACAGTAGCACGATCAGCTCTATCAGTAGTTTTGGTTCTACCGATGGCTGTCTCCCGAATAAACCCTCGAATGGAAGTTGTCACATTGTTGCACATGCCAATATCCAACTTACCTACCCGCTCCTAACAAAAAAATAGCAAAAAGTAACAATCATACAACACTAACCAAACAACTACCTCAGCTAAGAGTTTGAAAACCCAAACATACAGACTCTTAAGTAATTAAGGTTCTATGATTAATTCTGAAAAATTAGGATTGAACTTAAATTCATGTTGTGCCCAGTGCCCTGAATCTAAGTACCTAAAGCTGAACAGCGATGGATGAAGCCTGATTCTTCTCGTCTCCTTCCTTCTGATTAGCAAAAGAAAGGCAGAAAACTGCGACACCAAGCCCATCATCAATGTTAAACACTGTGTAATATAAACAGTAATACAACAAATAGATATACAGTAAATGGTAAATTGGGTGGCTTAGAAACCTACAAGGGGAAGTCAAGGGTAGGAAAACTATAATGCTGTTCTATCATCAAAATCAATATATCCTTGTGTTTCTGAAAACAAATCCCAAGTACTTAACTCTCGTCAACAGCTTTCCTAGTTTTTATAATCTGCATTTTAAAGAAGATAGGTCTCCCAATAGAGACTGACGGCCAAAGGAAAATTTGTGGATCCACCTCCTATAAGTATAGAAATGGCTAAAGTCCAATTAGAAACACAGTATATACACAAATTTCAAAGGCTTGGTGCAAAAACCTCAATGAGGAAAAAAGGCACCAAACAGGATTATTCCATTAATCTTCAAACAATGAATACAAAGTGTAATTCTGACACAACTACACAAATTTGAACACAATGCTCTCTTCTTACTTCTTACACAAGTAATGCAGATCAAGTAGCCTTAACGAAGGAAACTTAATTGCTAAACTGAGATCTCACACATTTAGCTATACTAGTTCTCACACAACTAAATCATGCTACAACTGATTCTTACACACAATTAGTAAGTATGCAGCAGCACTGAAACTAGATCACTTTCAGTTTTAGTTCAATGATTCTATGCACAGTTAGTATTCTTTGGTTCTGATACACAACCAGTTTTTCCTCTTCCACCAAAACCAGGTTCAACAATCTCAAATGCAATTCTTCTGCAAGTAAGAAGGAGAGACTTAGTTTATAGGAAACACACACGTGCAATTTGTAAAATGAGTATCAACATGTAATCAACTCAAAGACAATGTCACCAAAGTCCTTCTTCAAACATACCCGCACGTGTGACGAATTTTCAAGCCTAACACGTGAACAACTATTTAAAACGACGTGGAGTTCGTTTGGTCATTGAGTTTCACCATGTGGATGTGGGTGACCCGCTCTGATATCATGATAAAATAGTTTGAGGTTCACATCTAAAACCAATTGACAATGAGTGAAGTGACTAAACTTTTATAAATCCACAGACACTGTCTTGTATTCCCAATGTGATATTCATATCTCAACAACAGTCACCTCGACATTGATCTTCTTGGTTGAACGCATACCGGCCTTGCTCTTAGGAATGACAACTTGCCCTATAGTCGCACCTTGGTACAAAAATGTGGCAGTACCTGCATTGAACTTATATGGACCCCAATTTGTGTTCTTGATCCTTACTTGGGTTGTGAACGTTGCATCGAATGAAGGTGTTGCAGGGACATAGTTGAGACTTTGGATGTTGATTTCAGCCAACCTGCCTTGGGGGTCTTAATTTTCATCACAGTGAGACCAAATACTGTCATCACTCATCGCTATGATTTGAAACACAGTGAAGATATATAACAATATAAGTAAACAACTTATTGATTCTCTTCTTGCGCTTGAGCTCATATTCGGATACTAAAGACTCTCCATCACTTCTTGTGTAACCATTTGATGGTGCTACAGGATATGCCTGGCTTTCAGCCATCTCTTAATACAAGTGAGAAGAAGATCTCTGTGCTTTTCTGGTTTGTTTTGAAAAGATGTATGAAGGAAACTATAGGAGATTGATGTTTGTACTGGTGATGATGGAATGAAAGAGTAGAAGTGTGTGTATTTATAGTGTTTGGAGTTTTAGAGAATTTGAATGAGTTACTCAGGGGAGTGAGCTTTCCTGGAACATCTTGTATCAGAGTTGCTATTCTAAGCTTCTAACATCAAACGCGTCCAAAGCCAATGGTGGGAATGATTGACTTCTAGATGATCCACTTCTGACTCACTTTGGTGATTGGCGAGGGCCTTTTAGGCTTTTGCTATATGAAAATGGGTTTAACAGTAGTGTTTACATCGTCAGTAACCGACTAAAAGATTCAAGGGTTGAAAACAAAACAACTTTCTTTAAAAATAATTCTCTTTACTATTTTATTTAAATCTAATTGTGACTAACCATGAATCTCTTAATCAGTCATAGATGAACATGATAGATTTAAAATATGATAAGAGGCTACAATGTTAAGGTTAATAGTTCATATGGTAAGAGAATTTAACAATGCTCATGCTCATACATATGCATGCAAGCCTGCAAGGTTTAACGTTTTCACGAAACGATCCTGATATTCATGATCATCTGTGTGACTGTGCGAGGGTAATGAGTCTTATGGCAAGTGAGGCAAACGGTGTGCCTATATATGTTTAACTCTGTTGAAGCACACTGAAAGTTGCGGTATGCTATGGAACCAAGCTCGGACTTTCTTGCAACTGATCCGCACCAAAATCAGTTGCCCTTCATATCAGTATCACACAATTAAACATACATATCTACAATTTTAAGTGTGATAATCTCGATCTTGTTCTTTTAGGATAAAGATGAACTAAAAAGACTTCAATTCCAAAACTAGAATAGAGTTACAAAAAACCCATTACATCGTTCATAGTGTTCAAGTATAGTACATAGCATCTTGCAATCAAGTCTAATAACACAGTTCTATGATAATGATGGTGGTTGGCTGGAGTACCGTAATCGAGCGTTTTGGACAAAAAGCTGCTATCTATTTAGTTATCTTTTTTGTTTGAAAGAGGTTTCAAGCTCTGCAGACCCAATAATATGAAATGTGTCGTGTATTACTGGTTGAAATGTGTCAACCATTAAGCTTTGGCATGCGATTATTACATATCACGGTATTGAAAAGAAAAATGACTACGTGGGCTTTTAGTAAATCTTTCAGTAAAAACCCAAAAAGGCTACCCTAAAGTGGCCAAAACGGGCTTTAAAGTATATATATATATAAGATCAATGAGCAGTAAAAGAGGGTTAAAATTGATTGTGTGCGGAAGAAGTTGAAAAAACACTCTGACTCCCAAACTTCCAGCTTCTCCTCCGATTCCTCATCACAACAACTCATCGACAATCTCGAAGCTCTCCAAGGTCAGTATCCTCTTAGTCTTATCACTATCTCTGATTCATACACACACACTTATAATATATGATCGATCAATATTAGAGTCCGTTCTTGTTCTTGCATTATGCTTTTGTTTACATACAAATATCTTTTCTTTTCCTCATTGTCACTCTCTGTGTATAATCTAACATCTCCGTTTCGTCGCCGATGAGAAAACCCAGCGACGCCGAGTAGCTCTTTACAGAGAAACCGCCGTCACTCTTTCCTGGGTCCAAAACACCCTTTCTTTTCTGTCTTATTTTACCTTTATTATGCCATCGGTTTCTCACAACAGTGTAGGGGCAGATCAGGGAAATCTTAAATACCCATGTAATCAAGAAACCCACAAGGCCAAACAACTTAAGATTTTGTTTTGACACACAAATTCTCTCTCTTTTGACGCAGATTTGACCCTGTTGATCGCTCCAACCCTGTTTTCCTATATGGCTACTGCATCTGTTCAAGTAAATACTATTTTACTTTTTCTCTCTGATTGTTTTGGAGCATCTATGAAGAATTTCATTGTTGAAGACTTAAAGTTTCAATCTTTATTGTGAACTTTATGGAGTATATCAGTGTGAGTTTTACTGACTAGGAATGATATGGTTTTGTTTACCACAGGGTTCTGCTGCTGGTGGGCTCGAGGTTCCTGATCAAGTTTTTGTTGGTGGGTTACCATATTACTTTAAGGAAGAACAGATCAGAGTTTTGCTTGAGTCCTTTGGACCCCTTCGCAGTTTTCAGCTAGTGACAGATTTAAGTACACAAATCGACAAAAAGGCTGCCTATTTTATGTACCAGGATGTTTCGGTTACAGACATTGCTTGTGCAGCTCTGAATGGGATTCAAATGGGTGGCGATACACTGATCGTTAGGCGTGCTAATCATGGTGCTGCCAACCAGCAGCCGCAGCCCTGTTCTAATCCGCGAGTAGTTTTGTTACTTTTGGTATAAATGTCAGCATTATCAAGATTAACTCCAACATTGGAATTATCCTCACTGTCCTGAGTATTCATTTAAGCAGCAACAGCAGGACCCTCCTGAGCCACTTACCTTCGCTGATGATGAACCTCTCCACTCATCGATCTCACCTGTTCAATCTCTGCCCACCAGAATCTGACAGTTAAGACTTATACAGAGTGCTCTGCTATCTCTGCTGCAGAATCCAACTCAAAGTTTCCTGCCCTTGTTAGCATCCGTGCACCACCCCTTAAGGACTGTGAGGGCCATGGTCGTACGCCCATTGACCTTGTAACAGTTCTGGATGCAAGTGCCAGCATGCAAGGCATCAAGCTTAACCTTGTCAAGCGTGCTGTCAAAATTGTCATAGAAAACTTGGGGCCTTTGGACAGACTTTCTATTGTCTCATTCTCATCAACTTCTAAGAGAGTTCTTCCTCTCCAAAGGATGACTGCTGATGGCCGTGAAAGTGCCATACTAGCCGTCGACTCACTTAAAGGAGGTGGTCGAGCTGGCATTGCTGAAGCACTCAAGAAAGGATTTAAGGTCCTTGAAGATCGAAGGGAAAAGAACCCAGTTGCTAGCATCATCCTCTTATCCGACGGCAAAGATAGCTACTTTCGAAGCCGAAGCCAAATGTTGAACCAAATGCTAGCTTCAATTTGTGCTAGTGACATTCAACATGAAATCCCAGTCCACACATTTGGATTAAGCAAGAAGCATGATGCAAACATTATGCATGCTATTTCTGATGCATCTGGGGGTACCTTTTCATGCATTGAATCAGCTGGCATGATACAAAATGGTTTTGCTTTGTGCATTGGTGGTCTTCTCAATGTTGTGGCTCAGGAACTTCGCCTCACAGTAAGGTCAGCATCTTGTGGGGTGAAGATTGTTTCAATACCATCAGGGAGACATGTCAGCCAGATTTCTGATGAGGGCCAGCAAGGTGTTGTTGATATTGGAAACATATATGCAGAAGAGGAGAAACAGTTTCTGGTCTACCTATCAGTTCTACCCTCGGCTTCACATGTTAAGATGCCATTGTTAGATGTGACATGCGTGTACAAAGATCTTGCTTCAAATGAGTTGATGCAGGTGCAAGGTGAGAGAGTACATATACTGAGACCTGAGGTTTGTTCCCCTGCAGAAAAGGAAGTGTCTTTGGAGGTTGATCGACAGCGGAACAGAATTGGGGTGGCTGAATCTATTGCAGACGCACAAAGGTTGGCTGAGATGGGAAATCTGGAAGGTGCACGGGCGCTTTTGGCTGAACGAAGAGCATCTGTCCTAGCATCACAAGCAGCTCAAGCTGGGGATGGTCTTACTTTTTCGTTTGAAACTGAGCTTAAAGAAGTCATGGATAGAATGGCTTCTATGAACTTGTAGTCTTGTACACCAATGCAGGGCGTGCTTACGTTCTTGCAGGGATGAGCTCTCATTCTCAACAGAGGGCTACAGCTAGGGGTGCCAATGGCCCCAAGATCAAGTATGAGACTCTCAATGCGGCTTACCAAGCTATGGAACATTTACCTCTCAATGCATCGTTATTATATGTTCGTCATTTTTACCTTCATGTGACGAATGACATCTCTGTTTACGAAGATTTTCTTTATCAAAAGAAAGTTAACCAATTTACTATATCATAACGTGTAGATTGTATGTTATATGTAATATAAATTGTCTCAATAAAATTATATAACTCAAAATTGGTATGATCATCATAAATCACGACTCTTATGAGCTTACTCCATGTATAAAACAAACCAAATTCGAGTTTACTAAGTCAAATATTGGCTCATTTTCTCTGGCTCACTTGTTGCAACTCATTTTAATTTAGAGAAAATATAATGAAAAAAGTAAAAAATAAAAATAAAAAAAGAAGAAAAACGAAGAAAGGTAAAAGACGGTGGAGGAAATCTAGGAACTGACGTTAGAACAGAGCAAAAAGAAAGAAGAAGAAGAAGCCAAAACACTCCGTCGTTGCTGCTCTGTTCACTTCCGGCGATCACCCACAGGTTACCGAGTCTTAAATTTCCTATCTTTTCACTCTCTTCCTACTCCAAATCCAATTCGATCACCTTAAGCATGACCTCAACGTTTCTTGAATCGAATTTGGATTTGGTTTTAGTGAATTTCGCTGCTGTAGATTTATGACTGTGTTATTTAGGGCTAGCAAACAACATTGAATAATGCTCACATTAGGATTAGGATTGCTGTTCATCACTGTAATTCAATTTAGTCTCACCTTGGAAATTGTACTGATGGTTTGATATGCATTGTGATCGGTTTTGGATTACTTGCAATTTTCAGGCTGTGTACTTTTTTTCTATGGTAAAGCCCTAGAATTTGATACACTCCATGGCCAAGCCTGAGCCGAGAGCTCGCACTGTCCTTGAGCCACTCTCATACTTCAACCTCTCTGAGCAGTCTCGTGCCCCGGTTAGGTCCCTAGCTATCTCCAATGTCTCGGATTCGGAGTGTCTAATCTACCTTGGGACTCAGTTTGGAGGGCTGTTTTTGTTCTCTCTAGACCCTAAGGATCTCAATGCTGCATCTGCGTCGGAGCCTTCGAGTAGTCCCTCGGTCCTGCAGAACATTAAGTTTGTGAGGAACATTTTGGTTGGAAATTCGTCGGTGGATTATATACATGTGTTTTGTGAGATTGGGAAGGTTTTAGTGCTCTTGGATGGCTTTTTGTTTTTGGTTGATTCACTTCTGCTGCAGCCGGTGAAGAAGTTGAGTTTCCTGAGAGGGATTTCTGTCATTACGAGGAGGTTAACAAGTAGTGAATCAGAGTGTTCGAATTTGTCAGAAGGAGCTGGCAGTTCATCAGAGTATACGAGTACAAGTCAGCGGTTTTTGAAAAAGTTGGGAGGTGGGATAAGAGCAAATGGATTGAAAGTGAAAGAAGCAATGCAGCACCGGGTGGGAAATCATGTCTTTTCTGTCGTGATTGGTAAAAGATTGATATTGTTAGAGTTTGTTTTGAGTAATAGAGTAGGTAAGAGTGATCAAGACGTTGATGATGGATCTTTTGTTATTCTAAAAGAAATTCAATGTATCGATGGGGTTATGGCCATGGTTTGGCTCAATGATTCGATAATTGTGAGCACACTCAGTGGGTATACTTTGTTTTCTTGTGTTACGGGACAAAGTGGTGTGATATTTTCATTACCAGATGTTTCTAGTCCACCACGGCTTAAATTGTTGTGTAAAGAATGGAATGTTCTCTTGTTGGTGGACAATGTAGGCATCATTGCAAATGCCCATGGGCAGCCAGTTGGTGGGAGCTTGGTGTTCCATCGTGACCCTGATTCTATTGGAGAGATATCTTCATATGTGGTAGTTGCAAAGGATGGAAAGATGGAACTGTATCATAAAAAAACAGGTAGGTGTGTTCAGATGGTCACGTTTGGTGGTGAAGGGGTTGGAGGGCCTTGTATTGTTGCGGATGAGGAAGATGGAAGTGGAAAACTTATTGTCGTTGCAACACCCACCAAGGTATGAAAATGTGCTGATCCAAGAGGTTATTTGGACTTATTCTTTCAGCTTTTATAATAAGTACATTTTTTTTCATGAGAATATCAAATCTTCATAGTTTCCACTAAACGGAAGACAATTTGTATCTTACGACTACCTAGGGTGCTGCTGGGAAATCTTGTTCGAATGTGGTTAGATCTAAAACCAATCATTACAATCACTTTATTCTATATAGACGAGATTATCTTCTCTTCCCTTGTTGTTGATAATGAACTTCCGGAATGTCTTACTTGAAACATGTGTTCATAGTGCTTTTGAACTTTATGCTTTCCTTTGACATGATTGCCAAACGATAGCTTGTGCTAGTCAACTTGATACATGATTGTTAACCATTGGAGGTTGACATTGACTCTTATCCTTTTCTTATTATTGAGTTGCTTATTCAGATTTTTTACATCTCATCCTCTTCATGTTGCAAATTTATAGGTTATTTGCTATCGGAAGTTACCTGCTGAAGAGCAAATTAAAGATCTGTTGAGAAAAAAGAACTTCAAGGAAGCCATCTCCTTAGTGGAGGAGCTCGAGTGTGAAGGCGAATTATCAAAAGATATGCTGTCATTTGTTCATGCTCAAGTGGGTTTTCTCTTACTTTTTGACTTGCATTTTGAGGAAGCAGTGCATCACTTTTTGCAGTCTGGGACAATGCAGCCTTCCGAAGTATTTCCATTTATAATGAGGGATCCAAATCGATGGTCACTACTGGTATGATTTTGGAGATTCTGGTAGTTTACTCATATGCATCTTTAATACATTCATAGAGATGTTCTAAACCCTAACTTATTTGTACTGATACTGAGTGAGTTTTGTAATCCTTTGCATTTGAACTTGTGTTCTTAGGTTCCTAGAAACCGTTATTGGGGTTTGCATCCTCCCCCTGCTCCTCTGGAAGATGTTGTAGATGATGGATTGATGGCGATTCAAAGAGCAATCTTTCTGAGGAAAGCAGGTGTGGAGACTGTGGTAGATGATGCATTTCTCATTAAACTGCCAAGCCGAGATGATCTATTGGAGTCAGCCATTAAGTCAATTACTAGGTGTGTACATTATTCTTGTTATTTGTTACACACATAATTTTCCATGAATTGCTATTGCTTATTCTTTAGGAAACGGTAGGGGTCAAATTGAGATTATATAGCTTTGAGTTTCTTGATATTGCAACAATTTTCATTATCATTTGGTTTTAGTTATTGGTTGTTACATGTAAATGTTTCTGAGTACATTCTTGTCTCAGGTATTTGGAGGTTTCCCGTGATAAAGAGTTGACGCCATCAGTGAAGGAGGGAGTTGACACATTATTAATGTATTTGTACAGAGCTTTAAATAATGTCAATGAAATGGAGAAGCTAGTATGTTCTGCAAATTCTTGTGTTGTGGTATGTTTTCTTATTTCTTCTTTTTAGTATTTTCTGTGATACATTTTTTCCAATGCTGAAGGATCTTGCTCTTGTTTCCATTTTGAGGTACTTTTACTTCCAAAGAAAACATATATATATATATAGGAGAAACATAAAATTGGAGGAAAGTTTAGCTGTTATGCATTATAGTGTGTTAGAAAAAACTTGAAATACCAAAGCATGTTGCACTATTACAAAGATAATAATAAAAAGGGATCCCCAATAAGAAAAATAAGCAGTGCTTTTGTAGACCCAATTTATTAAATTAATTTCACCATTATAGAATTCATTTACGTCAAAATTTGAATCAGAAAAAACGTATTAGTGCTGTAGAGTATAAAAATGAGATGGGTGAATTAATGGTGTAGTTGGAAAAGAAAAACATTCCACACAAACTGGACCATGGTAATGTTCAGTGTCATATTATTTTGGATCTGGGATCCAGAATCACATCTGTTTTCAATTTTTAAATGACAATTTTACTATTTTAACCCACTAGGAAGGGAAACTTGTCCTAGACTTCTGTCTTGGTGGCATTTTATTTATGTTTTAATCTTTGGAATCAAGAGTAACATAATTTGTGGGCGGGCCTCAAGACAATGCATTGTGAGGATGTTGATTAATTGGGGAATCTTAGCATCCCAATGTGTTGAAAATTTTATCTGAAGCCCTTGAAGGATGATTAAAGAACTTTTTTGGGCGGGGCAGGAGGAGTTGGAAAGTCTCTTAGATGAGTCTGGGCATTTGCGAACACTTGCTTTTCTGTATTCAAGTAAAGGAATGAGCTCAAAGGCTCTTGCTATCTGGCGCATTTTGGCAAGAAATTATTCATCTGGCCTTTGGAAAGATCATTCTTCTGAGAGTAGTTCACATACTGTCGGTACAAATATTCTCTCTGGTAAAGAGACTGCTGCAGCTGAGGCATCAAAGATTCTTGAGGAGTCATCTGATTCACAGCTGGTTCTACAACATCTTGGATGGGTATGTTAATTTTTCTGTAACGTGGATGGTCTATGTTTTTTTTAGAAGTTTTGCGATTATATGCTATGCTTCACAAGTCTGATGTTTAATCAGCTGCTGGTTGGTGTTGTTAGGTTGCAGAAATCAACCAGGTCTTTGCAGTTCAGATTTTGACATCGGAGAAAAGAGACAATCAGCTCCCACCAGGTGCGACTTTATCTTCTCCCAGTAAATTTTGGTTCTGATGTTGTCTTCATTGATCATATGCCTATGTTGTCATGATTTAACAAACCTGAAGTCATTATAGGATTGGGGCTGTGATAGGTTTTTTTTTTCTTCTTTCTAAATTGGTAATATAGGTTTGTTTTTGCTTGAAAAAACTCTGGAGGTTCAACAAGCTTTTATGTTTGTATGGGTCTGCTGATGTCCCATGTCTAATAGTCCAATTCTTTCCCAGTGGAAATTTGTAAATCATGGCAGATGTCACTTGTTAACTTGAAACTCAAAAATCAGTATATTGATTCTATCTAAAGTTAAAGTTAAACAACGTAAACTCATATATTTTTTTAAGAGAGCAAAAAACCATTTCAAACCTACACATTCATTTTCATATTTTCAGCCTTTTCCAATAATTTTTGTATTGCGCTATTGTGGTATTGCTTTTCTATTTGACATCTAGATAGCTAATGGTTATTGATTAAGCATTATAATGGTTTAGTCTATTAGAGAAATCTATGTAGTACTCGATCCTTAGATAATGTTTCTTTTGACTGCAGAGGAAGTGATTGCAGCTATTGATCCAAAGAAAGTTGAAATACTTCAAAGGTAAGTCATTATAATACTGCACTAAACACTTCCCTTGGCAATAAAATTGTTCTTGTCTGTGTTCGAGTGAAATTTTTCACATTGAGGTCCTTTATCCGGACAGGTACCTTCAGTGGTTGATTGAAGACCAAGATTCTGATGACACTCAGTTCCACACAATATATGCTCTCTCACTTGCTAAGTCAGCCATCGAATCATTCGAAGCAGAAATTAACTCCAGAATCCTTGATCCTGTAAGGAGAGAGGAGACGGGCATTTCTGAATGTAGCACGAGTGCAATCTTTCAAAGTCCTGTGCGGGAACGACTCCAGATTTTTTTACTGTCTTCAGACTTGTATGACCCAGAGGAAGTTCTCGACTTGATTGAAGGATCAGAATTATGGTCAGAGAAGGTCTGTCATAGTTCTTTTTAGGTTGGCCATGGAAAAGTTAATTTTGATTTAGCTTTTTAGGCCAGCCTTATTCATCCCTAATACTGATAATGTTGAATGCCAAAATGGTTAGTCTTCCTTGAATGATAGTGCTACTGCTGGTCTCTGATCCTGAACTTATTCAACAGGCTATTCTTTACAAAAAACTAGGGCAAGAGGCACTGGTACTCCAAATTTTGGCCTTGTAAGTTTCCTCTTACTTTGTAAAGTATTTGCAAGGATGTTATAACAAGTTCATGGTTCATTGGTTCTCATCATCTCATGGCTTTTGCATGTGACTGCACCATCTCTTGTTTATTTATCTAGTTTACTCATTGAAAATCCATGTTATACTCCAGTATTATCTTCATAATGGTGTTTGCTTTGTGAATTTGTTAAATCATATCCTGTAAGTTGTGAAAAGTTATGTTAAGCAATTTTGCATTGCATGGATTTATGACTAGCAATAATAGCAAGAGCTTTAGGTTATCAAAATGACATTCAGTGAAACAGTATCTTTATTCATTGTTCTGCTGAACTGAATCATGCTCATTAGTCTCATTGCAATTCAATGCATATTGAAACATCTTCCATTAGCTACTGTAGTTTAATTCCAAACACGGTATTTCAGTAGCATAAGCTGAATGCAAAATTATTATTATTTAAATATGAAAGCTGCATTGGTGCAATGTTCAGACTGTTTGAACTAATGTACAATGGCCTCTTAGGAAGCTAGAAGACAGTGAAGCTGCTGAGCAATATTGTGCTGAGATTGGCAGACCAGATGTTTATATGCAGTTGGTTCTCTTTCTCTCTGTCTTTCTCTTTCTCCAATTATGCACACACAAGCAAAGAAAACACCTAAAAACACGTGCTGCCACGCATATGTAAAGTATGCCTGTGATGAAATTATTTCCCTAATTTTTCTTTTTGTTCATGCTGTGAGAATTCAGGTTACTTGATATGTATTTGGATCCACAAGATGGGAAGGAGCCTATGTTTAAAGCTGCCGTTCGCCTACTCCACAATCATGGGGAATCATTGGATCCTTTGCAAGTCTTAGAGGTATCTGATTCTCTTCCTCTTATTTTTGGAAATTTAAATAGAATCAGAGAAATACTGGAACTTTGCACATATCCACGGAATTTCTTCAGTTCATTAAGATTTTTTTATTTCAAAAATTCATTGAGATTGAGTTATATTGTTGAGGCCTCTTGGGTTTAATGTTGCAGAGATTGTCCCCAGATATGCCCCTTCAACTTGCTTCTGAGACTATATTAAGAATGTTGAGAGCTAGACTTCATCATCATCGTCAAGGACGTGTAAGTTTTTCATTTGGTTTTTCTCAGAGATCTTTAGTATGACGCCATAAGATCATGGAAGAACTGTAGAAAAATTATTAACTGGAATTTTAGTTAATCTAACCTTTTGCTGTAGTTTGTCGGAAGTTATCATTAGCGTAATGTCATATTTGATTAGTCTCTCCAGCTGGCCCCTTATTTGGCAGAGATTTTCATTCCCTATTAAAATTGATTGCTTTTCAGATTGTGCACAATCTGGCCCGTGCCTTAGATACCGATGCAAGTTTAGCAATATTAGAGGAAAGATCAAGGCATGTGCAGATCAATGATGAAAGCCTTTGTGATTCTTGTCATGCACGCCTGGGAACTAAACTTTTTGCAATGTACCCTGATGACACCATAGTCTGTTATAAGGTTGGCCATGTTGACCTTTACTCATTTTATGATTTTTATTGTTTTTGGATTCTCAATAGTGAGGCATTCATAACTTATTTTCTGAAATTCAGACCAAAAAATAAAGAATTGCTTTCTAAAACCTTCACCAGACTATTGAGCAACAAAAGTAAAAGCATACCAGTTTCCTGACCTAGGCAATAATATCCTATTATGATTTCTGCAACCTTGCAGTATTCAACATTCTACTGGTGAAAAAAAGTTAAATGATCTTGAGAACATCTAATGAACATCCTTTGTTGTGCAGTGTTTTCGTCGCCAGGGTGAATCTACTTCAGTCACTGGTCGCAACTTTAAACAAGATGTCCTAGTGAAACCTGGCTGGCTTGTGACCCGGTAAATCCAGTGAATTTTGATATTATAACGAGACAGAAGAATGAGGCTGCGTGGTCACTGTGTTTATGCTGTATCTTGAGGCGTTGGACGAGAACTTTCAGGTAACGATTGCTGAAGCGCATAGGAGGACAAGAGACCAAGTCCCAACCTTCTAGTGTATTGTTCCATAGAGGAAAACAATCTTTACGGAGAGTACATTGTTCCTTGTTCAGTTGTTTTATCCTCATCAATCCCACCTTTGTAAAAGGAAAAAGAACTGCAAGCATGATGTCACGGTTACTGGGTTCATTTGTGACCTGATTGAAGCTCTAAAGAAACATGGTGTCAGAAGTTTGAGATCAGAGAATAGAACTGTGAGTTTTCATAACTCTGTTATATTGACCAAGATACTGTATCTATAACTGAAGTTGGAGGGATCAGGACTCTGCATTGCTCAGTCTTGTAGATACACCGAGCATTGATGTTCCTGTTTACACTTTCTGTCATCAGAGTTCAAGTCCCCAACATCAGTGGTTAAAAGCAATGTTGTACATTCAAAATTTTGACATATTTTTCTAACATGTATGCAAATCATTGTTGATATCTGAGGTTAGGAAGGTCCATGGACCACTGATTGAATTCTCCAACATCGCAGAGCTCACATAGGCGGTTTATATAATCAAACTACAGCTATTCATATTCATATTTGAATGATGTTTTTAGGGTTTTCGGTATCTACTGAAGATAAAGTCTCAAAATAAGACCATGTAAATGGTTTCTTCGTTAAACATTGAAGAGGCTAAAGAATTAGTATCTCTTGTTTGAAAATGATGTCATTTTACAGTGTAGAATTAGAATTTTGGGTTTAGAGGACAAAGTGATGGGTTCTTCCCTTTCTTTGCTGCTTAGTTCGTATATAACATCTGGATTAAGCAAATGGAAAGCACACAAAATCAACAAAATCATGGACCATGGTAGACCTGTTTGGCTCTTTATCCACAGATAGCTTCAATAGTAGGATGGATAGAAAGAAAATCTAAGCAACCCACAACCAAACAGACCCCAACCAATGACAACCATCCAACTCAGCCTCCTTACTCCCTCCACCTTATCCCTCTCACTCTTCTTCCCAACACCACCAATCTTCCCCTCCAAGAATCTAAAAACCTGTCCTCCACACTCTCCCTTTCAGATCTTCATCTCCTTCCTCTACTCTACTCTTCATCACAATCCTCAGAAACACAAAGCACAACCCAAAAGAGAGAGAGGGGGAGAAGTAAATCAAGATGTCTCTCACTATTCCCACAAACTTCTCAAAGTCCATGTTGAAGCCTAAGCTCAGCTCTCCCTTGGCCCTAAAGCCAAGGACCATGGTCACTGTGTGCTCAGCCACCCCAAACCCAGAGAAAATATCCACTGCTTCAGCAATGCAGACTTTCTCTGCTTCCCTAGCACTCTCCTCCATCATCTTGGGCGCAGCTCCTATCCCAGCCATGGCTGACATCTCAGGGCTGACCCCATGCAAGGACTCCAAGCAGTTTGCCAAGCGCGAGAAGCAGTCGATTAAGAAGCTCGAGTCATCATTGAAGCTGTACGCACCGGACAGCGCACCTGCCTTGGCCATCAATGCAACCATAGAGAAGACCAAGAGAAGGTTTGACAACTACGGCAAGCAGGGTTTACTCTGTGGGGCTGATGGTCTCCCTCATTTGATTGTGAGCGGTGACCAGAGGCACTGGGGTGAGTTCATCACCCCCGGGATTTTGTTCCTTTACATTGCTGGGTGGATTGGGTGGGTTGGAAGGAGCTACTTGATTGCCATTAGGGATGAGAAGAAGCCAACACAGAAGGAGATCATCATTGATGTGCCTTTGGCTACTGGCTTGGTTTTCAGAGGCTTCAGTTGGCCCATTGCTGCTTACAGAGAGTTGTTGAACGGTGAACTCGTTGCCAAGGACGTGTAAACTTAGCTTTTCAGGTCATTTTGGGTTTTCGTTTGTTTTAATTTCTTGTATAATATGTAAAACTTACATGGATTATGTGTATGAAATGCTTGTGTTCGAAACTGATCTATCCAACTTTAACATTTCTACCTTTAATTTGTTTACAATCAACAGTCATAGATAGATATATGGTGCGTTCCCAAAAAAAGAAAAAAGAACGAAGGTGTTTGGGTATTCAACTGAACGAAATCTATTATTTCTAATCGTTCGAGTACCTGAGGAGTAAGACGGCGGTGTCCTTTTACTTTCTTTAGTTTTTGTAAGATGGACCGACCTCTGCCAAGGCCCAACCAACTCATTTTCTCAGAGTGGGACCCGCCATGACACGCCCCTGCGATTGCTGCAGATGATGAAATGGAAGATTATCGAAGAGAATTGTTGGCAGGAAAACATTCTGAGCAAGTAGTTGTGGATATGGATAGCGTCCAGTGATTTTCACAGCTTCTGCAGATGATCGATGAATTGGAAGATTATCTATTTGGAACCCTTTGATCAATAGTGATGAATTGGAACCATTCTGCAGTACGTTGTACAGTTCTACGTACTTCTCTTCATTCATTTTCCTTTTGCAAAGGGATGAATATTTCACAAAAAAATACATGCGTAGGAAGACATTTCGACACAAAATGGTTCAGACTCAAGCTCTTGTAGTTGTAAACTCTTTTCCTGTTTGCATATATCTTATAAGCATGAGGTCTGAGCTGGTGAATGCTTGGAAGATGCCTCTTAGCTCTTCGGTCAGTTTAATTTGTTGCAAAATGAGGTTCTTTAAGTTCATCTAAATTGCATGTACTGCACAGATTTTTTTTAAAAGCAATAGAACTACAAAAGCTCTTCAATTCTATTGAATTCTTAAACAACACTGCACAAACCAATCATATCAAAGCCAAATCAATGATACAACACTACTATCAGGTTCTCCTCTTCTTCTTCTTCCTTTTCCCATCTGTGTCTATCTATGTATATCATGCACATGGATCGTTGGATGTGAGAACACAATCAAGATTATGCGGGCTAATCGGCACTGTAAAACATCCCATCAATCAAATTATCAAAAACGCAAGCTATTTCACAAAGAAAGTCTTGTTTCGTAAGTAGCAAAGCAGCAAACCTTCAAGCATGTACTGAGACCAAATTAAGAGTCATCTCTCTCGTCTCAACACTATCCCCCTTCCTCTTTCAAATACTACTGTGTCCTACTCTACTTCCCAACCCCCATCTAAATTATAGGTTGGTGTGTTCAAAGTCATCAAGCACTCGAATCAAATTACAATACCAAAGTCATAAAAGTCACTTGATTCATAATGAAAATAAGTCCCACAAGCCAATATATGACTGGGGACCCAATATATGAAAATTAAGTTAAAACTATATTTACAATATAGTAACTAGTAGAAACCGATCTCGGATCCAAGCGGGCGAATCACCTCAGTCAAAACCGTCACTGTTTCCGCTTTCACCGGCCGTCACTAGATTTTACCGCATGTATAGTAAGGATGCATAAGCAAAACTAAGCATGATGAATTACTCTCTATGTAGTAGTACGTAATTAACCTCAGCATGACCACATGGACTCCCCCAATCCCAAGCTGCTATGGTCCATCATCATATCCATGTCGAAAATGGGCCGGGCCTGTGAACCGGCAAACCTCGACGACAACGGCGAGCCGCTATTACTTGGGCTCGAGGGGCTCAGCCCATGGTTGGAGATGGATGCAGTCTGCCTAACCCTAAGATGCACCACCTCAGCCTGAGCCAGAGCCAGTTGGGTTTGAAGCACATCAATCTGTTGCTGCAGAGATGAAATCGCCCCGACGCAGCCGTAAACCGGGTCCCGGACTCTTGCATTTGCTTCATACACCATGCTACTCACCGCATCACCTCTCTGGTGCTCCGGTAGCTCCTGAAAGTGTCACAATGAACTTGGTCTTAGAATTTTAACAGATTACAGGTCGACGGAGCTACTGAAGCCCGACGAGCTACGTAGGGTTGATGTAATGATTTACATCAAAGAGATCACATCACTCTGTGATATTCGCAGATGCTTAATCGTGCGTCATTATTTATATATGCATGCTTGTATAGATTTGGCTGAACGTACAGGATTACTCATGGTCCCAAAATTAGGTGATGCGTCTCTATGAGGTATCATTGCCTTGCCCTAAATTTTTTTTTTTTTTTTTTGGATGGTACTGCGTTTGGTATCTTTCTTTTTTCTATTACATCTGATGCGTCCAAATCAAAAAAGAAGAGTGTCCAAATAAAAAACGTACTTTCTTTTTCCAACAAAACAATTTTCTTTCTTATTCAGAATAATTTTAGTAAAAGATGCAAGAAACAGCTTCACGTGATGAGGTAAAAGAATTTTGTAGAAAATACAAAACTGAAATTATTTTTTTTCTCAGTAGGAAGTTGAAAAAGAAAGGTGACCTTGGTGCCCCAGAGCCCCAGATCCCCAGCAGCTATAATGTTCTATCATATCTTACAATCTTGACTTTATCACTACTCCTTGTCTGTTTCAAAGACCTCGAGATCAATCACTCTCAAATCTCTTACGAGTTTAGCCAAAAGGGTTTCTGGAAATAACTTCAAAGATGCAATTCTTGATGTAGATTACAGTAAAAAGTAGTTTTCAAAACGCCATGAAAAGGAGTTCGACGAAATACCTGCAGCATTTTGTTGACATTACTGGCACCGAAGACTTTGTGAACATTAGCGAACTTCTGGGGCTCATCTGCGGGAAAGTAAGGAGCAAAAACACAGTCCTGCGCACACCTCCTCCTCAGTAGCTTGCAAGCTGCGCATGGTGAAGATGCACCCTGTTTCCTGCTGCAACCATTCTCCTTCATGCTGCCTACAATGAAGCTCTCAAGAAGAGCTGGCTAGTTGCTAAGGGAGAAGTAGAAGAAGTAGAAGAAGAAAAAGCAGAGCAGAGAGAAGAAGATCCTAGCAGACAGTGAAAGACTGAAAATAGAAAAAAGATGAGAGGAGAGTGTGGAGTGAGGCGTTTTATATAACAACAAAAAAAGGTCACGTTACTATCTGAGGTGGAGTTCGGTCCAACAAGAAAACCCTTTAAGATTTTGGTAGACAAAAACATCAACCCTGACCTGACAAATTTATTTGGCGCCCATTTCATATATTTTTTTTTACTTAATTCTTTTTCCTCATGTAGATAAGATAATAACTAATAATTTGTACAAGTAATCATGAAGTTTTATAAGTATGTGCTTTTGGTGTGTGATATTGGCTCGTTTTGTGCCGTTGAGGACTACGCAAATGTCAATGATCAATAGTACTAGTACACTAATCTCAATAATAATACATAGAATACACTTATAATTGACTTAGGTTAACATATCTTTATGTGCAGCACGATTAGTAAGAAACCTGGAAAACCCAAAAACCTGTTGAGAATGTGAACCTATGGACTTGCAGAGACATTGGAATATACCAAAGGGGGAAACTGATGCGCTAGATATATGACAATCCAAAGTAGTGCCACAATTTCTTTGTAAATTAGCTTAATTCTTATGAAAAGATGAGAATCGAAGACATATATGCATAGGATGGGGAGGACTTTACACCGTGGACAAATGGATTTGCATACACAAGCAAATCCAGTATTCCGAAGCCTTTCTTTTCCCAGTAAGAAATGGATATGATCTTTCAAAGTTAAGAATGGAAATTACTAGGCAGTTACTTTGCTCTAAATAGTTGGAGGCCATGGATTATTACATGTCTTTGGTCCCAAAGTCTCAAAAAGTAAACCACCGGGGAAACGGTGGGGTGGAAAGCACTGACTTCTCTAACCAAGAGGTCTGGTGTTCGAATCCCCATTAAGGCCTTGGTGGCCAGCCGGCGGTGGCCCGTGCTAGGCAAGTGTGCCTGATGTGTGGTGTTCGCTTTCATGCCCCGTGGCGATGCAGGGATTAGTCCGGCTATGCTGGGATACCCTGCATGGGTGTGTGTGTTACCTAATCTAACAAAGGCTAACCCCCCGATCAAAAAAAAAAAAGTCTCAAAAAGTAGAAAGCAAATTAAAGGATATAATTTCAGCAAAAATGCTAACCACCAACGGCGGGAACCTCTATGTTAACCACCTTTGTTAATCACTTGCTTAGTGGGATCTACAACAAAGTAGAACTGATTTGACGCGTTCACTTATATATGTAGTTAACTTGTGATGATCACCTTTGATCAATCTAACTAGCGAACACAATACCAAGTCTCTATTCCTTCGTTGGGTAATTTGTATGTTTTGTTCGTGATATATAACCTTGTTTCTTTTCCAGCATCTTAGAAAACCTTGTACATAATTGCATTAGCTTAAGTTAAATACTGATCTTAGAGCAGAAGTTATAAAACTCAGGTAATCTGTTCCTTGGCATAATGGAAGAGGCCGGGCACCTATATGGTGTGATGACAATATGCGTGCGCTATCCATGTATAATTGTATAACAAATTAATTAAAAGTGTGATTATCAATAATAAAACGAAAGAAAGAAGCTTTTTTTTTTTTGCTAATTTTCCTATAGAGTAATGCTAGGTGAGCAACCTTTTAAGAAACTACGTGAGAAATTTTTCAATGCTTCTGAAGGTCCATGTGGCAGTCTAACGTGGTCCTTCATTCCATTTGAATTTTGAGATGTGGATTTTCATGATGAAAAACTATTTTAGCGATTTTATCAAAGACTAATTTGGGTTTAACACAAAAAATAGAAAATCATGCTTTGATGATATGACGGTGTCATGTCAGTTGCCACATAAGGTGAGATTTAGGTGGTTCTCCAAAAGATAATTTCCTAAAAGGTGGTTTTCCAAAAGGTGATTCATCTAGCATTATTATTTCATATAAAAGAAGAGGCAAGTATCATCCGATCGATATAAACATTAGAACCATTTTAGATATTGATCGAGTTTCTATAATGTTAGGTTTCAGTTAGGTGCTTTCAAAATAGGCAACTAGTTCCAAGTAGTCCAAATCGGGTACATGATCATCACCAGTATATATTCGATCTAGTGTAGTGTTGTCCGATCGATATAAGCATTAAAACCATTGTAGATATTGATCGAGTTTCTATAATGTTAGGTTTCAGTTAGATGCTTTCAAAATAGGCAACTAGTTCCAAGTAGTCCAAATCGGTACATGATCATCACCAGTATATATTACTTCGATCTAGTCTAGTGTTGTATCGCTCTGCATTTCTTTGTCAGATTCTCACGTTAGGTGTTCCATACATGTAACATGTTTATAAAGTATACTATTTACATGTCCAATCTGGGCCATGCATGAATGATGAAACATTTTGGAAACACTCCACTACGTATTCATATCTATCCAAACAAAGGCATGCATCCGCAATGATCGAAGAAAGAATATATAGTTTTTGATCCAGGGTACTTCGATCATTAAGAAAAACTCAAGTTAATTACATGGGTTTTGAAACTTAGAGCGATTCAATTATTTTATACTAGATAAACAGAGATAGCTCAGTTTACAGGATTTCACAGTCGAAAACCGTCTGCACACCAAAAAATAAAATAAGCTTTCAAAAGCGACTTAAACGCGATTCTAAGTTAAGTAACATCACTACCAGCGAAACGGGCTATAGGCACGAGCCATTGGGCACAACAACTTTTTCTGTGGCCTTTTTCATGCAATAGGGACGACCGAGTTTTGTCTGACTCCATTATATGCTTTGGGACGAAAACCGTGTCCAAATAACCTAAATCGCTAAAAAGCCACGGACACATTCAGCTTCCGTCCCCAAAATGGTACATCTCACGCGCTCTGTAACTGTTAGACATACATGTCCGTCCCCATATGAGATACTTTTATTAAAATATATTATAATGAAAGAAGCCGACGACATACCACCGGTCGAATAATGAAAAAAAAAATTAGTTAATGTACGAAGAGGACTTATTGTAGATTGGATTCCCCATCTTCAGTAGCAAGAGTTATGTTGCTGTCAAAAAACATAGACAAAAAACAACTTCTTCCGGGTTCTTCCTCCTGGATTGAGAAAGAAGGGAGATTTCAGTTCCATCAGGGTGGAAACATACCCGAGTAACCCGACGACATACCACCAGTCGGAAGCAAGTTGAGAAGTAAGATCTCTAATAGCTTATGCTTTCGTTTACCTTCTCCTAATCGATCATTGTGGGTAGATCTGATGGTTTTTGAATTGAATGTGCAGACGACTTCGAGGCGACTCGCGGATAGGAAGGTGGAGAGGTTCGTGAAGAACATCACCAAGAGAGGAGCGGTGCCAGAGACGACCGCCAAGAAGGGGAAGGATTACCCCGTCGGACCTATCCTCCTTGGCTTCTTCATCTTCGTTGTTATCGGATCATGTAAGCTTTCTATTTTCGCTACATTTTAATTGATGATGTGTATTTTATAAGATTTGTCAAATGTGTTATAAGGTGGAGTAATGTGATATTGCTGTATTGTATTCGATATAAGGATCCTCACTTCTAGTTGAGAGCATTATAGCATCGTTGATCTAGAAGATTACATCCTATGATGCATGCATTGGCATTTGTGAAACCTGAAACTTAAAACTAAAGCACGGATTTGGAAACATGTGCCATTGCCATGACCTTGAGACTGCAGTGTTTCATAGGTTCTGATTTTAGTTGCATCATGTTAGGTGGAATGTCTTTTGCGGTTTTATTCTATGTCTGACCTATCTTTGTACAATTTTTGTTTTACAGTTCTGTTTCAGATCATCAGGACAGCTACGAGTGGAGGCATGGCCTAAATTGAGCCTGCTGCTTCTGCGGTGTTTACGGGTATGAGAGAGAGATGGCATTTAGATCAAATCAGTGTCATGTCGTGTCGTTTTTTTACTTTTTCTTTTTGTTAGCCAGTAGAAAAAAAACAACTGATATACAAGAATGTGATCTAGTACTACAAGCTGTGGTTTCTATCTTGTGAAGCAAAGAAAAAAACTTCTATGTAGACGTTGTGAAAACTAAGAAGTTTAAGTAATAAACTACCCCTTCCTATATAATTCATTTATCTATTGTGTTTCATTTGAATCTTTCAGCAATGTGAAGCTCTCTTACCAATTAGTTTCATTCATGCATCAGATTTCAAGTTTTTGGTTTGATTAGTCCCTTTCCGGATTATGAATGGTTTTAACAGTGAAATAGGCTTGTGGCTCCCAATTCCCCATCTATATGCAGATAGGGTTTAAGCAGATTTGTAGTGACTAATTTAAGCAGATTTGGAGTTACCAAATAGGAGCGTAGTTGATCTATGAGTAACCATTAGTCATTTCTAAATTATGTGCCACATCTTGGATCAATTCGTATGGAGGGGTATGTGCTATGTACTCCATTAGACTATTAGAGAATAGAGATAAGGCCATGGATTTTTTGAGGTCCATACTCTTACCAATTATACACAAAATTTGTTTGTAATCCAAAAATTTCGTACCCAAATAGCTATAGGGACAAGATCCGTCCCCTATAAGAGCAATAGGGACGGAAAAGTGGCTGTGCCTATAAGGCCTTTAGCTAGTAATGCATGTAGTTATCAGATGATAATTAAGTAACATAATCTATTTGTTTGGGCGATCGATGATACTACAAGTATCGTGTTTAAATCGATTTGGAAGTACTCTCGCGGCGATTAAAGATCATGAATCACAAGTTTCATACATATCTAACCAAGAATCGATCCAAGGATAATCTTCAAATTTTAACCCAGAGAACGTGAGGGAATAAGAATTGAATGGTTGAAGTTCAGTTTGTAGGTAGCAAGATAACATGGTCGTGCGGCGGCAGCACATGGAATTGTTTGTATAGTACCGTACAGGATAATGGTAATGAGAGCATGCACCAACCGTCACCCACGTCCAACAACTGATTTAATATCCTTCACAAAGTGGTAGTTAGTTTGAGGATCGAGTCGAACAAATTATATGAACTAGATAGATAGATACCGTTACAGAACTGTCGGCAGCTACCTATCCTCCTCTTGTTTTTCATATATATCTTTTCTCTTTCACATTAACAAGATTTTGTCTTCTTAATTATGGTGGTATTAACTTAATTAGGACGCCCCCCAACTGCAGAGCGATTTCATTCACATTGTCGGTTTTTTATATTGACAATGAAAATGCTGTGTTTGTATTGTCACATAAAACAAGTTTCAAAAGATAGTAACCCTCAAAGGACACCGTCGGCAGATACTGAGATACATGTACACTTTCATAAGTATGATGTCCTTCGATGAACAACTAATTATCTCCTAGTCTTCGAAAATTAAAAAGCCATAAATAGATATCATATTCTAGAGAAAATATGTGACCAATAACATTGTTCACCAAATCTGTAGGCACAACCGAAACCCACTTCCACCAACAAAACAGACACAAAAAGGAACAGCATTAACGATCGAGGTTTACAATATGCTCACAAAATTGCAAATTGACCAAATATATATGGGAAGATCTCTTTGAGGTTACGGCTTCAATAATGATCGAGTTTTTTTTTTTTTTTCCAGTCAATTCTACGGGGTCTACAGGCAGTTGGTGTATGATTATGTCTGAACAACACTGATGTTGTTGCTCCACTAGCTATACTAAAAGTAGCGGAAATAAAAGACCTCGAATCTTCTGAGCTAGAAATTTGTGGAGGATTGACGCATTGCATGTAATGCTTTTGTTTCAATTACAGTACAGGGTTTGTTTTAAGGATTATACTGTCTCCCGGTGCTGATCGATATCGACTTTTTGCCTTTGCTTTAGGGTTTTGCATTTTGATGCTGAAATATAAGCTGGAGTTATTATTAACAACTTTTCTAATCCAAATTCAGGTGATTATTTATAAGGAGAATATATACATGTGTTATATATTAATTGATCGTATATATACGCCTGAAGATGCCCATGTTCATCATTCTTATATAGTTCCATAATATAGCTCAATATATTCCATGGCACATTCATTGAGAATCGATGTTAATCACTTGGTCTTGATGATTACTAACGCTCTTGTCTCTAATCTATCATTATGTTGCACCAAATTACGTACAGTTAGCCAGCCCTATTTGTGTGTGAGTGTGAAAGGTACTGTGTGTTTTAAACATAAAGTAATAGAAAATATTGCCAATAATGATGAGGTTATTTGACTCCATATATTGATCTGCTTCTCTCTAATTTGAGAGTGAAATTTGTACGGCATTATTTTGTTTGTCCACCCATTTGCCTTTTCACTTCAGGTCAACAAAAATCTTGATGATTTTCGTTACCCATCTTTAGCTACCGAGACTTGTAGCCCCACTACCCACTAGCTAGTTTCAAATCTGTTTTTTATTTTTTTATTTTTTTTAAATGTTAGATGAAATACATTTTTTTTAGAACCACTTATTCTACGGTATTACCACTTTGAAGTTCAACTCTTTATATTTTTATATTTTCTTAATTACCAAATTCATTTTTCTTTTTTCACTTTCATGATTTTATCTTGTTTTCCCTTCTTCTCTCTGATATGATCTTCGCCGTCTTCATCACTCTCAGACGTCCAACTTAATGAACAACGCTAGTTTCAATTCCGACCACTTACTAAAATTCTTTCATGAAATTTCAGAATCATTCTATATATGTGGAAGATGAGACTTCATTATCATAAAACGCTCAAACAAATTACATTAATTTTAATATTGGCCGGACTTGGGTATGGTTTTGCATTTTTCAATCCATTTCCATAATCCTATGATGTAATAATATAAAACTATTTTATTCTTTACATTTTCTGTACAGCTTGTTCTATTAGTTTATACAATTGATCATTGATCAGTATTTTGTCTATATGCAACGTAGTCGACACTGTTTTAGTTTTTAGTACGTACGTGGTTCGTATGCATGGAAACTAATTATTAACTGGTTCTGAAGTTATATAACAGGCATGAGTCGCATGACATGTATTTTTTTTTTTTTTGCCTTTTTTTTTTCATAAATTCATGCAGATCGAGAGAACTTGTGAAGGTAATATTTTAAAGAGTGTGACTATTGAGATCTTTAAATTTACTCATTATACCTCTCATCCTCTTTAATTTACACCTCATTTTTACTTTTCAATATAAGTATTTGCTCATTACATCTTATTTCAAATTCCCAAAATAACCTTAGTTATTTATTGACATATATTTCAATTAATTAATTACCTCTTATTCACTCAATAGACCTCTCATTTTTTTCCTTTTTTTTTTCAACATCCATCATCCTTTCCTTCATTTTTTTGATTATTTTTTTTATGCAAGAAAATATTCTATCATGAACTATTCTATATATCTTTTTAATTGTTTTTCTCTTTTGTACGTGTTATTTTTTCTCATTTTTTTTTGAATAACTTGATCTCTATTTTGTACCTCATAATAAATTATTTCAATAAATATATATTTTCTATAATAGATATATCTTTTTTATATATATAAATATTTATGCACTTTGTAAGTATATGCGTTCAACATGTATGATAATATAAAGTTTTATGTCACATGATCAATATTGATTATTTTTTAGCTCTTATAAACTATATATATGTGTGCTTTAATAAAAACAAATTGGAAAGCAAAAATATATAAGGAAAATAATAAAGAATGAAATCAATTATTATTGAATTGGAAAGTCCAAAAAGAATAAATATAATATTTCTTTTTATATAATTAATCATTATTGTCTTTAATAGTCATTGTGTATAAAGATGTATATGTCATTTAATAATTCAGAATATAGTGAGGTATAGTGAGCAGATTTGGAGATCCCAATAGCCGCACTCTTAAATTACATAATATAAAGAAAGACAAAAATAGACTCGTGACATAATTAAGTATTTCCTTGTAAGTGAGAGGTCATGAGTTTGACTCGTTGTAGTATATTAGTTGTCAGCGGAGAGGTGGCGGCTCAACCAACATCCTTGGCTCCTAAGGAATTTGGGCTTTGGGATCGTTTGGGCCGGTTTTGGATCAGCTAGGGTTTCCCTTGGATGGGCCTTGGTGGATGCAGTTGGGCTTGGGCCCCTAATTTAATATCAGTTTGGTCCAGGTAAATTAGTTTGCATTCATAGAGTATTTGATAGTTTTCTGCGAATCCTAGTTTACTTATAAAATCGTATTTAATCGCTACAAGGTGAGTGTACTTAATATTTCAAAAATTATGTTTTAGCTAGTATAGGACTTACAATTCTGTAAGACGATATTTTTTGATGACCCCATATTAAGATACGTCGTCTTTATACTGCTTGCTTTGATTTCAATGGAATAGCCTTTTGATAAAAAAAAATAACAATAATGAATATTGAATTATCAACGATCTTCAATCACATATGCAAAATTTATCCAAACACCAATTTACTTTGTCACTTCTTCAAGAATGATTTAAATAAGTGCAGATGGCATGGCATGAGGGTCAACCAACAAAAATTCCATCGGCAGGTGAGTTTGGTAACCCATCGATCAATCATTCGTCTGACACAGAAGTAACAACAAACCTGCTTTTTTGACAAACTAATTAATTAGGTGGCTTCGATCAAATTAAAAACGGTGGAAACTCGATCACACTCTACAGTAATCATATGATCAAACCTTTGAAAATCTCAACTTTTTTGTATACATTTGAAGTTAAGAAAAGGGGAGACTAAAACACTAGCTCGATCTCTTTGAGTTGGTAGAGAAAAGGAAGGAATTGGCAGCAAGAATTTCAAAATTCATAAACCCAGAAAGGAGGCATGGATTTTCAAAGCAAAAGGGTCCCAAGTTGGTAGAAATTAAGAGCTTTCTGTCCCCAAAACACCTTCTTCCACTATCTGGTGGTTCATGATTTTCCATTATCGATCGCATTTTAAACCTAGAGAGGCCAAACATCGATCTCCAACGAAGAGGGAGAACACACACTTAAACTTCTTTTGTCTTACTATTATAAAAAAATGGAAATGCTAAATGTGTATGTTCCTACTTACGTACCTATCTATCCCATTTGCGGGGGAGTCCAAGGCTGCAAAAGTCAGTGTTGACCTTCTAATATGTATATGTTGAATGGTTGAATTCATCTTCCAAATGTGACTTTCTAAGCTTTCTGCACAATTTTGGTAACTATAATTTAGGTGACCACGAATCCACATGATGTTTGCATAAAATCAGTTAGATAATACTTTGATTTTCTTTATGAAAGTTTACTTTGATTTTTTTTATGAAAGTTTATAAATTTTGAAAATAATATTATTTTCATGTCACTTGCCTAATCACACCCACAATTAATAACAATCATTGGATAAACTTATATCTAAGTGATGAAAATAAATGTAGAAAATAGTGCCAAAATTTGTGTGCTTTAAACCGGACTCATGTATTATACAATTTATTTGATTCCATCTTAGCTTGACATGCAATATTTACTTGCGCCGTTAATATAATCAACTGAACTCTGGTGTGACTAATATTTAGATTGTGTTCACAAATAAACACTTTAGATTAGTGCAATCTCTTCTGAGTAAGGTCTCTACGTTCTATGAGTGACCAACATTTTTTTGTATCATGAAGTTTCTTCTAATAGATTCAAAAATTTCTTATGTTAATTAAGCACCAAGAATTAAAGTAGTTTTCAATCTCACATAGATGCAAAGGTTGCGTCGATCCAATGATCCAATCCCGTTCTTAAAGTACTAATACATAAGCAAGGTAATTACAGGGTTGACCTTGTATGGTTCGGTTCCTCTCTTGGATTGAATATTGACAAACATTTTTACACTACACTCAATACTTGGTTATTACAGGTGCTTAAGAATTTCAGTAGCAAGAGGGTTCATCAATGAGTTCTTTCCTTGGTACGTCTCTTCACCTGGTCGATCTGGAAGGCTCGCTGCCTGTTTGTATACCAACACATCCTTATTTCTCCGTCCATTGTTATTCAGCTTGGTTGGGAGGCGGCTTTCGAGTTCATGGTATCAACAAATCCTATTGCTAAATCTCCTATGTCTGAACTAGTTTTGAACTGGAATCCTCCTCCAATGGACATGATTGCTATCAATTGTGATGGGAGTCGGGATATTTCTGGTTTTGGGGGGGGGGTAAAGGTGTGGTGATTAGAAACCACTTGGGGTCGTTTATGGGTGGTCTTGCTTCCCCGGTTCGCGCTAGCTTTGTAGAGGTTGTGGAAGCGCTAGCCATTCTTGCCGGCGTCATTCTCGCCGTTGATATGAACTTGAAAGCAGTCCAAGTTCAATCTGATTCACAATCAGTCATCTCAGATCTAAATTCTATTGCCACATGTAATAATTGGAGAACTAACCTGATTGTTGAAAAAATCAAATGGAAGAGCAAGTTTTTTTATTGGGTTCACTGGAGGTGGATATCGCGAGAAGCTAATTCTGCTGCTCACACAGCAGCACAGCTTGGAAAACAGGAGTTGGGCGTTTGCATCTGGTCGGAGACTCCCCCACCGTCTCTTACTATGGTTTTGAGAAATGGCGGGCTTCCATGCCTTCATGTTGTTGTAATCTAGAGGAAGCACTGTGCTTCATTATGTTTTTTTTTTTAGCTCTGTTATCTCTTCTCACTGTCACTGATTGTTCGTGCAGGAAAACATATGCTTTTTAGTATTGTGTTTTGTTATTTAGGTTTTTGCCTTCTTAATAAATTATTCAGCTTGCCCAAAAAACAAACAAACAAAACTGGTCCAATCTAGTCGTAACTAAATCTTTTCGTCACCGATTGGAGGGGCAGAGTATAATAGTGATGTGATATAATTGTTTTTTTTTCTCTCTCTCTCTCTCTAGAAGTAGTTATAATACTAGTGAAGTAATGTCACCAAGATTTCTCTTGATTACAAATGAAAGATCTTGCCTTGAGCTTGACATGAAAACAGAATCAATTTGACACTGACCCTTTCATATATCATCAATTTGTTTAAGTGATTAGAGTTATGAAAAGGTGATTACCCAGTCATACTCATCCTTAACGATCTATATGTAAAACCATGTTTGATAATTGACATGATAATTCAGTTAAGATAAATTAGAAAAAGTTGGAACTCTCATTGGTGAAAGAAGTTTAGAGGTTCAGACATCCCATGTTTAGTGATCACATGGTCTGAAGATTTTCTATTAGAACATAACATCATTTGAGAGTGAACCTCCCTTGATGCTTAAGCAAATCGTTTGCGTCTAATAATTCCCATTATCCACTAATCAAAAGTGATTAGGGACCATTGGTTTGGTTAGGCTACTCATTTACTGAAACCGACACCAGAATACATATAATTAATCTTTGGTATTTGGATGCGATAAGATTCTTATATGCATGTCTTCCTCTTGTACACATCCTTTTCTAGCTAGCTAGCTAGCTAACAAAGATTAATCGTCAAATAACAAGTTTTCTAGTCTCCCTGGCATGTAATGTCAAGCTGTTTGGTACACTATTTTCTTCGCAAATCTAGCTACAATTTCTTTGATCACAATGTGATTTTATATAAAATAGAATCATAATAAGATACGAAAAATATAACAAAGATGTGATTACATATGCATCTAGCTATTTCTATGACTTGGTACTTGTTGGTACGTTGCGTACATGTAAGAGTAACTAAAGATCATACCTTACGGTGAAATATACGTCTTAATTAAAAAATATGCGAAGGGGAATTAAAAAATAGTGAGGGGACAGGTTGCAATATCTTTCATCTTTAATCATCAATTAGGTCTTAATCATACTTTATCAACTTCACTTTAATATGTTTATGCTCTTTCTTTGGAGATTAGAAAACAAAGCGTGAGATGTCTTGGTAGTGGCATGATGAGTTTGACTTGGGAGAAATTTCTATTTCTTACTTCTTAGTGGACCAAAACGAAATTTTTGCTTCCAAAAAGAAATTCCACAATAGAGGCTCTAAGTCTAATCTAATCTTTGAAGCAAAGTATCTACGTACATTATGATTAGTACTGATCAATTTTTTCCTGCATACTAAATAATTTTCTGCTTTGATCCATGCTCAGTGACTCCAGTCCCCCACAAATGGAGTGGGAAGGCAAATGGGGTTTAAGAAGATAGGACAACGTGTAGGAGAATTTTGATGAACATTGGGGTCCCAAAATCCCTTTATTGCCATGCGGTGCTGAGAACAAATAAACAAGGCATGGCCAACAAGAAAATCATGCTCGTCTCAGTTGTCACAAGGCAGCACAAAATAGATAAGAGTGGAGAAATGACTTCACACATCTTCATAAAAGCTGTTTGATTTTGTGGTTACTGGGTTCAAACATCACCTCCTTCTCTTGTCCCCTGGGATTCCCATGAGCTCCATCATGGGTTTGTACTAACATGGTAGTTACACTTGCACACACCAGACACAGCAAAGGGGAGGGATAACGTACAGCAGAGGACACCATCGAGACCTAATAATAAGCCTGCATTATAAGGACGTGATCTGAAGATGCAGTCAATAGTTGCATGTATAGATGCAGTCATCACTTGCAAGTATAGATGTGTTGGAACTTGTATGGTATTAATCTCACATTGAAGAAGCATTAAATATGTGAGTCTTTATATGTAAACACCTATATGACTCATAAAATGGATAATAGACCTAATATAGGTTTGGTGGGCTTTCTATTGGGTTTCTCAATAGAAATAAATAAATATATATATATATATATATATTAATATATATATTTAATAAAAGTCAAAGATTGGGCCTTGGGCTCTGTTGATTAAATCCGAATTTAATTTTTAGAAATTAAAATCATTTAATTTAATTATTAATTCGGATAAATATCAAAAGACATAACTGTCCGAACAGTTACAACTGTCCGAGCAGTTGTGTCTGTTCGAACAATTATATATGTTCCAATTGACTTTTATATAAGGACGACTTATGTCGTTGTTTTATCATCGAATCATTCTTCTTCTTCCTCCTCAAAACTATTTCTTTTGAAGCATAAAGTAAATTCGCCAGGGTCAAGTTCTTGTGCAAGAACTTGAACCATATAGTTATATCCTCTAGATAGACGTCCAAATCTGCAGCACAAGCATGGTCGAATTTCTGTCTTAAGTCACTGCAAGGCAGGTCTTTATCTGATCAATCAAGTTAGTGTTATTCGTTTTATTTCATTGTAAATTTCCAATTTCATTTTAATTTCGTTGTTATATATATATGTACTGTTTTTATATATATATACTGTTTAATCGGATTGGTAATAACAAGATGCAGTCATCTATCTCCCTACTTTTGTCCCCTGGGAATCCATCGGCCCCATCAAAGGGTTCATGTTGATAATCGATGGAGCCCAAAATCAGACAGCAAAAGGAGAGTGATAAGAGCCCAGAAACCGATTACGACTCAAAACTGGGATTCACAAATTTATAAGCTCTCTCAGTTTAACATTAATTCGATCAAAACAAGCTCTTTGACTGAAAGAAAAATAATGGGAAGTGGCTAGAGGAAGATAATTTGTGATGAGACCTTGTCATTAATATAAAATCACACATCACAATTGCAAGGTATATATTTGGTCTTCACAAACAAAACATTATGAAATGTGAATGACCAGGATGGTGTACAACAGCATACTTGTAACCTATATACTCGAAACTCAACGCTCTCAAATATGCAACGGTTCCTCTCTACCTTCCTACTGCAAAACCTGCTTTCATACTCCGCTGGTTCCAAATTTTTGTTTCTTCTGGCTTAGTGTAGTTTCATTCAGTGCTATACTGTTACAGAATCTACACACATAACAAAAACGATAAAAATAAATATATGATCAACTCAAGGAGCTAAAGAGAACCTAATGCACATAGACAAGTCTAGAACACAAAATGCATGCCTTTTCACAACACAAAAGCTCTGGTAACAAACATTGTGTTTAAACCAATTAGAGTATGATATCCCAAGGATGATGAGCATGGGTGAGAGGGCAGGCAGACAATGAGGAATTAAAAAAACCCAAAGTCTGGCCAGGAGGAATTGGAGTCATTTTGAACACAATTATCTATGCCATATCTATGCTAAGGAGCTTAAAAGGAATTCTTGGTGTGTTTGTTTATTCTTTCTTTGTTTTTTCTGTTTCTTTTTTCTCGTGTGACAAAACTAATCGTAAAGCCAGATGATGGTACTAATTATACTGAATTATTTGATTTCTGCCTTCTGTATTCTGCAAGCATCTTATTGTCTATACGAAAACAAAGAAGTATTAGTTGCAGCCTCAACTAACCTTTTCGTTCCTGCCTTTCTCAAATGAATACTGATGCATGACTTTATCTCTTCAAGACTCATAACATCTCCAAGGTCACACTTCAATAGATTAGAACTGTCCATAACTGCAGCAGAGTCTTCAGAGCCTGGAACAAGTGACACATCCATAACCTTATTTTTGATACATGTCATCAGAATGAAGGCTGCACATTATGAGAATATTCAAGTCAGAAGATGTACCATAATCAGCTCACAAGTATTATTATCAGCAGATTGGGTTCAATACAGTGAGACCTCCACAAACTACAAACTAGAAAAATAACATCCCACAAAAACCCAACCCTATTCGGTTTGCAACATGCAAACAACCTCTCCCACACAAACGAAACAAAGCTACAGACAGGGACTGGTTCTTGATCACAACCATTCCCTGATATCTTTGTACAGCAATAGCAGCAAAGGATAAACATCATGAAAGAAGATCATTAAATAAGAAAGGACAGCCCAAAATTACAGCTCTTAAAGCCAGTGCTTTTACAGTTAGTCAAAAAAACTAGGCACAAATAACAGAGGTCTATCGGAGATCAATTTTGGATACATAAGAAGTGTATGTCATCTCTATATAGTCTAATCTGAAAATATACCATCAAGTTATGAACTTATTAGTTATTCAATGCCAATTTTGGTGTCCTGAATAGCAGGCCTCTGGGGAAGGTACACAAGTGGGGATTCAGAAATAGTTCTCTAGAGACATATAAACCTTCAAACTCTCAATGGTGCCTTACAGTAAATATATACTTATCTTTTCACAATCTCCCTCTAAGTAGGATAGTCCACTAAAATGGCATGTTTTAATAGAAAAATAGAAAAAGCAATCTTGATGTACCGAGATATCATAATTAACAAGTCTATTATTCAACTTCTGCTGCTAACCATGCTACTAAACTCTTCACATACAAATTGGAACTTGGCACAAGTACCTGGCGTTGCTAATCATGAAGATAAAGATAGTTAGGCAAATAAATCAAACTTTTGCTTTACTGAAAGCTTATACAGAAGGTTTAAGTCAAAGTTGGCATGTAAAAACGGGCTTGCGAGATAAGGGTGTCCAAAAGCTCAGGTACTAGTCCAAGATCCCTACTTTTTCAACATGGGGATATCAGATTCATAACATCATTAGATGCAATAGAATCATCCCTCCAAATCTAATATAAACAGCCAACACATAAGTATCTATTCCAATTATTCAAGGCAAGAACAATGCAACCAGCAAAGCTATTATCCAGATAGAAAAGAACCAATAAGGGATGAGAGACAGACATAATTAGTAATTACAAACATACCAAGAGCTCTAAGCACCTTGAGATCAAACTTGTGTGCTAGTTCTTTATGCCCATTCATTCTTGCCCTTTGAAGAACAAGCTTCTTTAAGCTGATGAGAAAATCCTGTTATTATAAGCATGAAAGCTCTGGTCTTAGCCTCAAGAAGTCTACCTTTTAATTTGAACCCATCAAAAACAGCAAAGTAAAGCAGAGATTAAGTTGTTGGGATTTGTAGAAACACTTACAAGCTCAGACTCAGAGAGGGAACAGAGCCAGCTGACATCTTCAAGCCTGTTCTGTCCTAAATTTGGGTCCATCCGCAAGACTTAACTGAGTTTAGGTTCTGCAGGGAGGCGGGAGTTGGGATATTTCTGTTCTTTCTGTTCTCTTGGACATGCAATTAGGGTCGATGAAAACTCGTTCAAAGAGAAAGGGTCTAATTGCTGATGAGTTTTTGGATTTCCTCAAATTTGTAATTTAATGGAAATAGAAGTGTGTATTGGCAATTTTATTTTTCCTGTGGAGACTCTGGTTTTATTGGGCTTTTTGGGTAATGTTGAAAGATATATGGGTTATAGCCAATTTAGCACCATGTTGGTAAACTAAGCAAATTGAGTTTGTAATTTAAAATTTTAAATACAGTAAGAACTGTATGATAACAAATAATACATTGTCAACATGAGTCCGATATCATTTATTTATATTTTTATGATGTTTATTAATATGAACCATATTTGTTTTTTTTTTTTAAAACGGATTGGGATATATGAACCATATTTAACTTGTCAACGTTTTAGATTGTTAAAGTTATTCAAACAGTCGAACATGTTCAAGCTTGGAAAAAATTGGATTATGCTTGACTAAGTTTGTTTGAGCAGAGTTTGAGCTCGTTTGTTTGACCACCTCACCTGCTTATAATTTGCATTTTATATTTAAAAATATTGAATTTTTGTTTCTTGAACATATACAATTTATAGTTTTGAAGATTTGGATATGAATGTGAAATGCGAAAGGTCTGTTTCGGAGGAACTGGACCAGTGTAAACTTGGATCATTTGCCAACTTTGTTGAACTTAAAGGTAGATCATTGAGTATTGTACATAAACATTAGTACATAGAATTAAAGAATATGAGCAAAGTGATGACTACAAATTTACCGAACAGAATTAACAAAGTACATACATTGATCACTTACATTGGACTGCTTGTTAGTGACCTAAATATTGGACTGCTCGTTACTGATCTATATATCAACTGTCCCTTCTGGTTCAAGTTTTCCTTCATAATCTTAATCCTTGCATCAACTCTAGCTGAAAATCCAATCTGGGTCATCATCACTGAGTTGTTCTGTTCCCTCTCCCAGATCAGATTATTATTCCCAATATCTTTCCTGCAGTACTTCATTTCTTGAATGACATGGTCATCTAATGGATAAAACGACCTTTGGATGGCAATGTGGATGAAATAAGGAAGAAGAGCAGCTACCACAACTAGCAATGTGACAAGCCAGTAAATGGGTGCAGGGCCAAGAGCTTCGACAAGAACATGAAAGCCTCTATTAGAAATGGCAGGAGGTAGCGCACCGTAGAAGAACAGGAAGATGTACCAGATGAAGATGCTTCCCCATATGAAGAGATGTTGGATCCAAGTGAAGTGGGTGATGATGAGGGCTATCTGGCAGTTGACTGTCCAGATAATGCATGTGTATGTCATGGCGCCGAGGTGTGTGATGTCTGCGACATGGCCATCTTTGTTGAAGGCTTTCTCTGCAACAATACCATGTTTGTCGAAGGTAGAAATAGTGCATATGTTTGCAAGGAAGATGACTAGAGATGCTACAATGCCGTTGAGTATCCAACCGATGATGCGGCTCCAAGTGAAGTATATGTTCTTTTGGCCTTGTTGGTAAAGAGCCGGAAACTGTTCCATATAAGGAAAAGAATCATCCATTAGATTGTTTATTGGTGCTTGCAACATGGGCAGTTTGAGTTATGATACTATGTTAGACTAAGCTAAATGGAACAAAAGGATGACTTGTCTAATCTGTTTACCTTGAGGCACACTTCTGATGAAACATCTTGCTCAAGGACCCCCAATGATATAACAGGCAAAGATGTCAAAATCACATTGAACAGTGCCATATACCAGTCATCATATAAGACCTCCCCTGAGAACCTTGTGTATACTTCATAGTAAAACAGTGTGAGGCCAAATGCAATGTTCTTGTACACAAAGTAGAGAATCTGAAATGAAGAAGAAGAATTAATCTAGTCTCAAAACTCCAAACTATAGATAATGTTATGCTTCACAGAAATAACTTACCATTTTTGAAATCCTCTTGTAACACCAGTGCCCATGAACAATAAGCAATCTCCCCAAGAATTGGAATTGAGGCAATGAGATGTCACTGGCCATGACTGCCTGTGCAATTTTCAGAACTGTTTTTAATGTCTACGCAGAAATGAGTGTACTTGAAAAACATAGGTATCTTTAAAAGTTAAAACAAGGCTAAAACAAACTAAGATGAACAAAGAATAGGTTGGTTGCCTAGTAAATCAAAGGTCATGTTCAAAGCTTACCTGCATTCCTTCCATGCCACTGATTCCTACTCCAATATCAGCTTCTTGAATCATGCCAACATCATTTGCCCCATCTCCAATTGCCAAGGTTGTCTTGCCTGTATGCTTCTTTACCAATTGAGTAATCTGGAAACGCCACATTTAATGACTTTTTTGTAGTTGAAGTAAAATTTATGAGTATGCATTGTCATTGTGCTCATTACAAATACCCAGCATGCAAATTCTTAAAATGCAGATAAGAGACCTACCAGAGCCTTTTGTTTTGGAGACACCCTGCAGCATATAACAGAAGCACAATCAACGGCCAACGGTAAGAACTGGTCCTTCACATCACTTCTCAGAGCAATTTCAAGAGCTTTTCCATCTACTATCAAAGCCAAGGGTGCATCTTTATTGCCTTCTTCAGACTTCACTTTCTGAAAGCCTTCAAGCTGGTTTAAAATGTCTTCCTTCATCTCCTGGAAACTAGAAAAAACAAAATATATGATTTCCAATCACTTCTATGAAACTCAGGTTTACAAATGGAAAACTCAGGATAAGAGTAAACGAAAAATTATAGTTCAGTTTGAGGCCATAAAACAAGAATTTCCACCTTCAATCGGTTACTAGCTGCACTTTTTTTGCCCAAAATCAGATGAAACTGTTTCATATCCTGCCGAAGTAAGCTGCAAGCAAATCTGCCAAAGAAAAACTCATTAGCTTGAATGAGTATTTTGGGAAGATTATGTCTTAGAATTGAACCAAGTAAATGATTTTTGCAAGCTGTACCCAATATTTATTGCAGTTTCTTTCTTGTCACCAGTGAGCAGCCATATTTTAATTCCTGCTTGTGCAAGTTTATCTATGCATTCCGGAACCTGAATTATATGTTAGTAACTATGAGATAAGAGCCTTTCTACCTACATAAGCCACACAAAAACAGCAAGAGATAGTTAACTAACCCCTTTTTGTAACTTATCTTCAACAGCAACTACCCCTAATAGAATTAAATCCTTTTCAATCATTGCAGATGCTTCTATCAGTACTTCTTCTCTTTCAGGACCTATTGTAGTCTTAGCCTTGGTAAATGTTGAGTTCCATTTTTCATACTCGACAGCATCAAGTTTCCGGTATGCAAATGCTAAAGTTCGAAATCCATCTTCTGCATAATCTGAAAGGTGTAGAGTTGTAGCCTGCTGGTAAGACCTACCATTGTCTGCAAGCATATCGAAGATAATGCTGAAAATGGAACCACGGTAGAAGAAGTCAGGGAATATTGACCTTTCCCGATTTAGAACCTAAGTGAAATAAATAAACAATGTTACCAAAAAGATGAATTACTGAAGAAGATAACATACTTATCTGCCCCTTTGCATAGGAGAAAGATTTCACCATCTTCATTGCTTACAATAACTGACATTCTCTTTCGGGCACTACAGAACTCTAGAAGGTTTAAGAGTTTGTACTTCCTGCAAACAACATGTATCATGTATGACCATAAATAAGTGCTACAAAAGTAGCTCAACCAGAAGAACAAAATATGAGATTTACCTCTCAACTACCTTTCCAGAAGACGGATCAAACTCCTTTAGATGCATAACGGATTGACTTCTTTGAAAAAATTGAAATCCAAACTCTTGTGCAGCAATTAGAAAAGATACTTCTTCCGGTGACTCTGCCTCATACTTTAGCTTATGAGCCTGATCACCCTCAACAGGTATGCCTGTGTGACATAGAGCCATGACTCTAAAGAACATTGTTACGTCAAATAAGTTGGACCTGTAAATCCACTTTCTGTTCATAAGCCTATCATCCCTAAAGTTGAAGCCTTTAATGGCAGGTTCTCCCTCCACACTAGAGATTCTTGAGCATTCTGCACTCAAGTTCTTCATCTGCTCATGTCCAGCAAGAGCAGCTTTTTCGGAGCTAGCATCCGCCACTGAAAACTCAAACATTTCAAAGCTTTCACTTGCTGTTTCAAGTTCATCCATACTAAAACGATATGACTCAACCTTAACATTCATCCTTTTTGATGCTGCACGATCAATCTTATTAATGTTACCCCCATATGAAACTCCAGCAATAGAGCATTTCCTAAATTCCATCTGGTTACATGTCAAAGTCCCCGTTTTATCCGTCAGAATCATCTCTACCTGACCAAGTTCTTCATTCAAGTTGGATGTTCTGGTTTGAACCGACTTGCATGTAACTTCATCATACAACTCTATATCCTTGTTAATGAGCATGGCTTGCAGAACTTTCACAACCTCAATAGATACATAGAGAGAAATGGGGATCAAGTAGCCATATAAAATAAGAGCTCTTACATATTGAAAGAAACCAGATCTTTGAGGCTTTGACAGTCTGAAGAGTGAATCATCATCATCATCTTGCAGAGAAAGATACCACCACTTAGCCATTTCCGATTTCAGATACACCGCAAAACCAGTTGAAGTGACCACTGATATCAAAAGAAGCATTGAAAAGAGAAGGTAAATGACAAGATCCATCTTTCTTTCAATCCGACTACGCTTGGATGGTGATCTTGTTGAGTTCCTCACTGCTTTTGTGTCAGGTCCACTAAAGACCACAACCCCATAAATGTAATCAGTATTTCTAAGTTTTGAATCTCTTAGGAGCATTGTGGCTGGGCACAAGGGATGTGTTACATTGTTCAACTCAAAATTCCCCACAAAGGTGTAAAGATGAGGATTTGGATCCTCGCAGCGAATTGTGGCCTTGAATCCACTAAATGCTTGATCATTTGCCAAGTCAAGTGTGGCTTCTAAGCTTCTCTTACATTTCAGATTAGTTTCTCCGTCGAGGTTCATGGTCTCTACATAACATATGCCATCCTCAAAGCTAGAAGACAGCAAGAGAAGATCACTTGGAAAATACTCGTTCTTGTTAACTTTAACAACATCTCCAACACAAAGTCCTTGCCAAGTCTTCTCAACAAATAAGCCACCTCCAACATGAGCCCTTACAGTTCTTGAATTCACATTCAAATCCTTGAAGAAGAAAAAAAGAAAATTGATTCAATACTATTACATTCAATCACTAAGCAGACATCTAAACATTATACTGCAAAAACATGTATGTTTTGAATTTCAGTATCAAAATAAAGAAAACAATATTTACTGAAAAATGGAATAACACTAGGTTCTTAGCAAAGCAGAACAAGAATCACAAAAGGGTTCTTGATCATATGATAAATTTAAAACTTGCAATCAAACATTATGACTAACCTGCAAGAATCTGTGCCAATCCTCCACAGCCTCTTTAATCATGCTAACCCCCACAACAAAGACCAAAGGAGCAATCACACTTATTGGATTAAATGGAGCCAAATAAGTGCTGGACAAAACTGCAGCTAGAAGGAAATAAAGATTGGCAACTCTGCGGAACTGCTCAAAAAACGCTTTGGGGAGAAATGTCACAATGCTGTACTTGGTTGTGGATACATAGTTCTTGGGGTACTTGTAAGGCTTAGCCTTGTGCAGCTGAGGTTCATTGCAGAAAACCACACGCGAAAACCCGGGTTGACCCAGTAGCTGCTGGCCAGGATCAGAATCAAGAGTGTAGGGTGGTCTGAAGCATCCATAGGAATACAGCTTGCTCCATCTTATCTTCCTCTTTCTTCTTCTTCCAGCTGACCCTGACATTTTTGAGCTTCACTCTTCAGCAATGGTGCAGAAACCAACCTCTATAAGCTAGAACAAAAACTGTCTCTATTCCATTACTATTGCTGTTGGTTCCAACAAAGTCCTCCATGGGAAACATCAAAATCTAGAAATGATAAAGAATGAAACAAGATTTGTCTGTTCTACACTGTCTTTCTCTCAAGTGCTGGAAACCCTATCCACCCTTCACTTTCAGCATTTTCAGGAGAGAAACTTCCAAGGGGTAGATTTGCAGTTTTCTTGGATCAAACCAAAGCTGGCAGAAGAAGCAGGCCTTCCATTTTAGCCTGTTACTTAAGAAACATCACCTTTTACATAAAATATGAAGCTGGTCCAGATAACCAAGCTGCACTGCCTCTAGATTCGAGATTATAAGAGTTGAAGTGAATTACAGTTAAACTATGCAGCTTGAACATGATCATATTCGTTTTGCCATTTGGCTAATGCGAAAGATTAAACTATAACAATCAATCTTTTTCACTCTATCGTGTCGAAATGCCTGAAGAGAGAAACGGACCAACTAATATTTCAAGTCAACCAAAACCATTAATGAATGTTACTCCAATTCAAACATAGAATTCATCATTTGTTAAACTAATGTTTGTCTTTGCTTCGGATCCGAATAAAGTATTACCCAGAGTCCTTCATAAGAATCTCAAAATCTATTACGTATTGCTAGACATCAAATGGTGCCAACAAGTCTTGAGGGGGAGAGACGCGCAAACAGGCATGGGATCACTGTAACTTTCACAAGGCTGGCTAAGTGCAGAAAGTCTTCGGTGAGGCAGATTATGTGACATGTTGTGTACTAACACTTATCATATGCATTTACATGTTGGTTCGGTTGTTTATTTCACATGTAAACACATGAATACTTTTACCTGGAATCATTCCACTTCCGTTATGTGTTAGTAAACACAGAAACTTGATTGCCCCGTGTAATCATTATATTCCATTTCAAGTAAGTAAATGTGTCTTAAAGAGAATGATTCTATTATAAGAGGTTTCATGTGTTTATGATTCTAGTTATTTGATTCATGGGTTTACCAACATTTATAGGCTAGGGTATTAAAATGAGAATCATTCCACCCTGATTTATTTCCTTCTCCATTCATCTTGTCTTTCAACTTTTTTCTTCATTTCAAGTAAGTAAACATGTGATTAAGATGTGTAATTGTGTTAGATATTTAATGATATTTCTAGTTTGTCATCTTTGTGTAAAAATAAATAGAGTCGTCATTAGAGTCATATTCTTTACTCGTTGGTGTTTGGTTATTGAGTACATGTTTATTTTAGAGATTTTTAATATTATTTCAGGTATTTGTGATCAATTAATAAATGTTACTTATATTTGAGAGTTTCATTAATTAAGACTCAATATGGCAACCGCACCAGCCCTTTGTTAAAAAAAAAACCACATCGTAATTGGGTTGGACTTGGCTCAAATTGGGTTGGACTGAATGTTGTCCCTAATTTGGTTTGGCCTAAAGCCAATACCTTGTTTTTTTTTCTTTTCTTCAACTGCTATATAAACCTTTTCATTTTATTTTCTGGGCGAAAAACCCCGAACACAGTCACCGCCACCACTCCAATACCTCAGCGTTCGCCGCAGCTTCAAAGCCGCCGCCTTCGCTTCATTTTCGGTTTCTCAACACTCCCAAACCTCCCGCAATGTAAGTTCTAATTCCTTTTCCGTTTTCTTTCCGCCGGAAAATTCACCGTCTTTAATGCTCTCACTAAATTTTCCAGGTCGAGAATTTGCGTCAAGAATTTACCGAAGCACGTCGACGACAAGAAGCTCCGGGAGATTTTCTCGGAGAAAGGAGAAGTCACGGACGCCAAGCTCATGCGCACCAGAGAAGGCAAGAGCCGCCAGTTCGCTTTCATAGGGTTCCGCTCCGAGCTTCAAGCTCAGGAGGCCATCAAGTACTTCAACAGAACCTTCATCGATACTTACCGGATTAGCTGCGAGCTTGCTCGGAAGGTCGGCGATCCCGAGATTCCGAGGCCGTGGAGTCGCCACACGAAGGAGAAGGAGAAGAAAGAGAGTGAGAAGAGGGAAGGCGGTGATGCCGCGGCGGCGAAAAGCCGAAAGGGGAGGAGGAGTGAGGAGGAGGAGGAGATTGATGATCCTAAGCTTAAGGAGTTTTTGCAGGTGATGCAGCCGAGGGCTAAGTCGAAGTTGTGGTCGAATGACACGTTTGTTGATGAGAAGATTGGGAGAGGAGAGACGAAGAGAGAGGAGAGGAGGAAGGGGGATGAGGAGAAATCCGCGGCGGAGATGGATGTTGATGTGGATGAGGAGGAGGATGTGGAGAAGGGTGAGTCACACAATGTTGCGAAGGATAGTGTGGTTTCGGATATGGATTACTTCAAGAGTAGAGTGAAGAAGGATTGGTCGGATTCCGAGAGTAGTGACAGTGATGATGAGGAGGAGAAGGAGGAGGAGAAGGAAGATGAGGTTGATGAAGGAGAGGAAGGTGTTGAGGAAGTTTCGGATGGAAATGTACTTGCGCAGAGTGATCCTTCGTCTACTTTGACAGATGAGAAAGATGAAATGCTTGATACTAGTCGGCTTTTTGTTCAAAATTTGCCATTTACAGCAACAGAGGATGAGTTGGAAGAGCATTTTAGGAAATTCGGGGATGCGCAAGTTCATCTTGTTATTGATAAAGAGTTAAATCGGTCCAAGGGAATTGCTTATGTTCTTTACTCGCAACTGGAATCGGCTCAAAGGTACTCTTTTGTGCTTCAGAGTTCATACGAGTGTTCTAATTTTCATTGGATGGGTTGTGGCAAGTCAATGATTACCATTGACAAACTTCAAGCATTGTGATACCTGCACTTCTTCAAGTTTCATGTCAAGGCTCGTATTTCCCTGATTCAAGTTTTGATAAACTAACAACTGTTTCAATTGCATTAAGATCTTTCAATATTGGTGTAGGGTGTTTTTCGTGGCTATCTATCATACACAGAAATCACTGATGATTTGTGTTTTTTGTGTTATTAAGGGCATTAGAAGAATTAGACGGTTCAATTTTCCAAGGAAGACTGCTGCATGTTATGCCAGCAAAACAAAAACACCCATCTCCAGGGTAAGTACTCCTACCATTGGCCTGTTTTCATCTTGTTCTAGGGGATTTTGGTGTCATAACTCGTAACTCTTAAATTGGGATTGATTATGACTTTCTACTTGCACCCTATAGGGCTGAAGATTTAGCAAACCAAGCGTCAAAGTCTCTTAAGCAACAAAGGGAGGAGAAGAAGAAAGCATCTGAAGTTAGCGGAGATACAAGAGCATGGAATAGTTTGTTTATACGGACTGAGACAGTATGTCAAAGCATTGTTGCCTGTTCTCCCATCTTTTTCATTTTCCGATAATCTTTTGATGCTTTTCTGTAATTATCTGCTCTGGTGTGGTAGCAACAGCTTAATCGTGCTTTGTTGAGTTCCTTTTTGGCTTTATTATTGTGATGTCCTAAAATTATGTGCTTTATATAGGCTGTTGATCACTTAGCTCGGAAGTTTGGGGTGAGCAAGAGTGATTTTCTTGACCCGCAAGCTGATGATGTCGCTGTACGTGTTGCTCAAGCAGAGACACAAGTGATTGCACAGACAAAAAAGGCTCTTACAAACGCTGGTGTAAATGTAGAATCTTTAGAGAATTTTGCTGCCAGGAAAGCTGGTGATATGAAAAGAAGCAACCATGTTTTACTAGTGAAGAACTTGCCATATGGTTCTTCTGATGGTGAACTAGGAAACATGTTTGGGAAATTTGGGAGTTTGGAGAAGATCATTATGCCTCTGACAAAGACGTTGGCTTTGGTATGCAGCAAAAAAAAAAAAAATCCTTCATTTCGATTTACTTCTATGAGGATGTCCATTAGCTATGGTGATGCTTAAAGTGTATCTCCTTTTTAGTTCTGAAATCATTGAAGTCATGCAGACTTTGTCTTTGTTAATGAGTAACTTTATTTAATATTATATGACCCAGAGGAACATGAAATCAGAAAAGGTAAAAAATACTGTTACAATAACTTCTAAGAGCATATAAGTTGGAAGAAAGTGCAAGGTTGTTTAAAGAATTAGGAGTGTAATGATTAAGGATAGTAATGATTGTATTTGTATTCTACTTAGTCACTTCAAAATATCTTTCAGGTTGTTTTTTTTGAACCTTCTGGAGCTCGTGCAGCTTTTAAAGGTCTGGCATACAAGAAATACAAGTAAGCTGTCCTTGTTTCTTGTGTATTTTGTTGGCTAGAAATATGAATACAACAAGTCCGGTAGGATTTACTGCATGTTTTAAAATGTTTTAGGTTGAATCTGGCCTGAATTCTTTTATTTTACTTCTGTATATTCTTAAAATTGCTAAGATGTTTGAATAAAGGTAACTTGTACTGTTTCAGAATATTAGGAGAATATTCCCTGGAGTGTGAATATCAGATGATTTTTTGTGTGTAATTCACATGTTTGGTTTACAAAACTTCATAACCTATTCTGGTGTTGGGGTATCTATTTGATGGCCGCACCTCTGCTGTTTTTGGCTTTTTGCTAGCAATAGCTGCAATGGATACAGGTTGTCATAGAAAGATAAACTAATTTCCTTATTAACAATGATATAGGGATGTTCCGCTATATTTGGAATGGGCTCCTGGTGATGTTCTTAATCCAAGTTCAACAGCTGAGAGCAATGGAAAGAAGAATGCTGCTGTTGCTGAACTTCAGCAACTGGTGGAAGTAACACCAGACGATCTTGATCTTGATCCTGATAGAGTTGAGGTATGTTGTTTATATGGAAATTTCCTTCATCTAGTTTTCTCCCTTCTCCTCTAGCACATGTTGTCTCCTATTGTTTATCACAATGCTTTGCACACAGCGTCATTTTGTTATCACTTGTATCTGTATATATTGTATATATTGTCTTTGTTTTGAGGGAGGGCGGGAGAATTGTCTTTGTTCATGGATTGCACTGAAAAAACTGGAAATCTATTAAGGAGATATCAAAAATTAAATTATGTTAGATATTTTTGGGATTTGTATAAGAGAAATTTTGATGTTTGACCGAACACACTGCCAAAAGGTACAGCAGTTCATGGTACTAGAAACCTATTAAGGAGGTATCAAAAACTAAATTATGTTAGAAATTTTTGGGATTGTATAAAAGAAATTTTGATTCTTGGAATTGCCTAGACCGAACACACTGCCAAAAGGTACAGCAGTTCATGGTACTGGAAATCTATTCAGGAGATATCAAAACCAAATTATATTAGAAATTTTTGGGATTGTAGAATAGAAATTTGGATTCTTGGAATCACCTAAACCGAACACACTGGTACAAGGTTCAGCAGTTCATGGTACATAGTAGTACGACATTAGCGCCAACAAATTGAGTTTTTAAGTCTAGTGGTCGAGTTATTAAGAGGTGTCTGAACATGATTGTTGTTATTATGGTTTTTGAATTGTAACACAGCACCAATTCTTTATTTTTAATATTGTATATGGCATATGATGGTTTAAAGTTGACATACTGTTTAAGCTTAATTCGCATAACAAACAATAATGTGTTTAAAACTTCGGTTTTAGTGTTGGAATTTACAATTTAATTGATTCTCCATAACCAATTGGTGCCAGAATGTTGTTTTTCTTGCTAGCTTTGGATTCATGCTACTTTGCTTGCTTAAGGATTGTTGGCACGCCGTGCTTATGTTTTTTTTTTTTCCCTCAGTTTTCTTCATCTTCTGGGACATTTTGCCTATCTTATGTCTATCTAATACACGACTACTTTGTGCTTCCAGTCACGAACTCTATATGTCAAGAATTTGAACTTCAAGACAACTGACGAGAGCTTGAAGAAGCATTTTGAACAAGTGAAGGAGGGAAAAATATTAAGCGCCAAGGTGATAATCCTTCTGTCTAGAAACACTACTAATATTATGTTCCTGATATATTTGTATGATGCATATCATGTTTTTCTATGTGCAGGTGAAGAAACACATGAAAAAAGGGAAGAATCTTTCAATGGGATTTGGTTTTGTAGAATTTGACTCTGTGGAGACAGCCACAGAGGTTTGCAAGGGTTTACAGGTGAAGCCAAGAGTCTGGTCAAAATTATTTGGTTCATATATGCAATTTTGGAAATTCATTCCACCTAATAATTTTCTTTTCTAGGGAACAATTTTGGATGGCCAACCACTTATTTTGCAACATTGTCATGCCAAGCAAGACGATGTGCCGAAAAAAGTTGTGAAGGACAAAAGTTCAACAAAATTACTTGTAAAAAATGTAGCCTTTGAGGCTACAAAGAAAGAGCTTCGACAGTTGTTTAGTACATATGGCGAGGTAATTACTGAATTTGTTTGAATGATAGAGAAGCTTAACCAGTTCTGGATCATCTGGTTATTCTGTGTTAACTGGTTTATGTGTAGAAGACCTCATTCTAACTTTTCTGATCAGTTATCATTCTAGTATGCCTCTTGAATACCTCTATAGTGATAATATACTTAAGATACATTCCTTTTCTTGTGACAGATTAAAAGCTTACGGTTACCAAACAGATTGGGACAACATAGAGGCTTTGCATTTGTGGAGTTTGCCACTAAGCAAGAGGCAGAAAATGCAATTCAAGCTCTTGCAAGCACACATCTGTACGGTCGCCATCTGGTAAGGCATCAATTTATTTATTTATTTTTTTGAATAGGGCATCAAAATTATTATATACATGGGGATTTCTTCTTTTTAATGTAGAAATCAGCTATATGACTGCTTCCTATGAGCTTCAGGTTCTGGAGAGAGCAAAGGAAGGCGAGACCTTGGAAGATTTAAGAGCTAGAGTAGCTGCTCAGTTCACAGATGACCAAAATACTGTTTCCAGGAAAAGGAAGGCTGTCGCAACCTTGGATGAAGATAACATGAGATTTGATATGACGGAATGATGAGAGGCTTCAGATATTTGGCACGTGCATTGTGTGAATTTGAGTTGTACTTCGTTGTTATAGGTTATAGTTCATCTGGTATAGTAAAGCCCGCTCCAGTTTTGCTTAGTTGGGGGCTGGTCTGTGTTGTTTTCTCACTATGGCACTCTGTTTTTGTGCCATGTCTTGTGTTTGTTAAGCAAATGCTGACAGTATACCTTCTCTCTTCTTTTGGGAGTTTCGGTTTAAAGGGGACACTGTAGGAGGGGAAGCTGTTTAATCCTCATAGGTCACAAATCACATTATGCTTGCTTGACCATCCCTTCTGTCTGGACCGAAGAAAAAGAAACAAAACCAAAAAGGTACACTTGTGTTTGGATTAAGCATGCGTCCTTCATTTTAGGGGTGATGATTGGTTTCCAAAGCAATAATACCGGGTCCAAGGACAAACCTCCTCTTAATCCGTCACATAAAACCTGCCTACCTGTTTGATTTCTTGCCAATATTGAAGACCAAACTCTCATAGAATTTCCTAGTGTAAGCACTATTCAAACAATGGCTGATGATGCTGATGCTAAGGCTGGATGTGAGCGTATCTTTAAACGTTTTGATTACAATGGTGACGGGAAAATCTCACTGAACGAGCTTGCCGATGCACTCAAAGCACTCGGCTCTTCGTCGGAAGAAGAAGTGCATCAACGAATGAAGGAGATCGATATGGATCATGACGGATTCATTTCGCTGGAGGAGCTCTTCGCCTTCCAACGTGCCAACCCTGACTTCATGAAGGAAGTCATCAAGAAACTTTCACAATAAAACTATTTTGTACCGTACTTATTGATCATGTATGTCATCGAAATTATACCTTATCGTTTATGTAAATGGGTCGCGCAATGTGTTATATGATATGATGAATAATTTAGTGGTTCATGGATCGTTTGTAAGCTTATTGACTTCATATATGAAACTAATTCTAGCTTTTCTAGATGGGTTCATTAGTATATATATCTCTGCTTATATTGTAGATTGCTGTGCAGCTATTGAGGAACAAAGGGTTCACATGAAAGTACTACTTTGACCACCAATGATTCATATATTCTATAGTCAAACTGAGGTGATAATATCATGAGAAAGACAAATATAGTCAAGGAAAAAGAGGGGAACTTGTTCTGGAATAATATTACAGGACCACGAAGAGGCAAAAAGACTGCCTCAATTTTGCCGACTATATATTTAAGATAAAATATTGTATAATGTTTGTGGTTTGAAGTCGATATCTGTTTAGTTTTTATGGTTTTATTTTAATCTGAATACTCCTTAAAGTCATGATTTAAAGAAATTGGAATGAACAATGTTATATTGCCTTAGCTATATCAGAAGAGTTACATAGCTTATATACAATCTATTACATTGAAACCCTACAAGACTTCTTGTACAAGAAGGAAACTCTAATCAAACTAGGTAACTATAGATACATATCTCTATTAACGATAATAATATAATCAGTTAACCTTCTCGAATATCTTCTACATATCTTCTTCAGTTTTAATATGATTTTTCATCTAAATAGTCCTTATATCATTTAACTGAGAAAATTGTCGGAATGACTATTTGGATGAAAAATCATGACTTTAAGAACTATTCAGATTAAAATAAAACCATAAGGACTATTTAAATGAAAAATTGTGACTTTAAGGATTATTCAGATTAAAATAAAATCACAATGACTAAACAGATGTCGACTTCAAACCACAAGTACTAAACAAATTTCAATTCATATATTCAGATTAAAATAAAACCATATAGACTATTTAAATGAAAAATTGTGACTTTAAGGATTATTCAGATTAAAATAAAACCACAAGGACTAAACATATGTCGACTTCAAACCACAAATACTAAACAAATTTCAATTCATATATTTATATATAAACCCTTCCGAGGTCAAATGACCTATACACAACCATTGACTTCAAACGTATGATTTGCGCCTGTGATTATGTTGATTCTGTCTTTTCTCGAAGACAAAAGAAGAGGTGGAGCCGTGGAGGTTATGGTTGGTTTGTTTTTGTGAAGCTACTGCAACTTGTTTCCATTCTTATAACGAAAGACAGCGATCCTTTCTCAACAGAAACTTATAGTCTTGAATATACTGCAAGAATGAGTGTTATGTAGCTGCAAATTGAATAGTTGATAGTTGATACATCTTTCAGGCTCGTTTATATAAAGGAAGGCAAATGATTTTAATGCAGCAAAGTATGTATTACAAGCTAAGTTAGAGAGCATAATTCTCGTCTGATCTATCTAAACCGATCGATATAGAGGGGATTTAGAACACAATCGATCATTGGACTCAGCTCATCCCAGTTGGGATTATCTGATCTTAACATTTCATATTCATTTGGATTCCAAAAGTTTATGTATGAGTTCACCATTGGATCAACTACTTCATCCTTTAAGGTCATCAGCTGGCCGCCTGAGAGTTGATTGTTACCGTCGCACAGATGATCATTATTAAAACGAGGAGTACTACTCCTTTCAAGTTGATCATTCTTCTGAGCAGCTGAAGCACCAAAACTTCCATCTGACTCAGTACTGCATGTTTTCGAACTTGAGTCAGCTGCACTTTGCTTGGAAGTTGTCTTGTGCCAATTTGTTTCATACTTTCTAGAAGAGTTGTTTCGTTTCAAAATCCTGCAAAGGGTCCAAACTTCCTGCAAAAACAATCCAAAAATATACATTATTTTCAGTGCATCGCGTACATATACAATTACGTACGTAATTACGTATACATATAACGTGAAAGACATATTATGTTGTTATATTGTCATTCATTTTGAACTAATTACTACGGTGAACTGTTCATAATATGTGTAATTTAGATAGCCTACGTTTATTGAGTGACCTCACAACATGTTACATATCTAATGCGAGAAGAAATGATATTGTTGAATTATATATAAGATGGATAATCTTACAGCTTCTTCAGTAATGTCCTTGATATTAGAATGAGCACCAGTGCTTGCATTAGTGGTTGGAAGACGAAACTCGTGCATCATCCAATCTGTTTTGGTACCCTTTCCAGCACTTCCTCTATAGTATACTAGCGATTTCTTTAAGCCAATGCAAGTCTGAAACTCTCCGCCGACCGAATATACAGGTTTGTCAATGCCGGTGGCTTTCCAAAACCCAGATTTTGTGACCCTATTAGGTCTTATGCTATTTCTGTATTTCTTTCCCCTTCTGCAAAAGAAGTACCACTCCTTCTCCCCGACTAAACCACTAGCTTCTGTATTTCACCAGATAGAGAACCATATAATTAAGCATATACTATTAGCAAATTTTTAGTTGGCAAAAGAAAAAATATAGTAATTCTCTCACTGTATGAGTATACAAGCTATTCGCACTAGTTCCCAGATAAATAATGACACTATTATTTGCATGCCTTTGCCTTCAAAGGAGCGCAAGAAGCTTTTTGGAGAGTGAAAAGCGCAATCTCATGTGTTTACTCTTTGCTTTACTCGCAAGGTATCTAAATATGTATAATCGATCAAGATATATAGTGATTATAAACTAGTGATGAAGTAGAAAAATGAAGCATGCATGAAGAACATACTTGGAAGATCCCACGGATCATACTTGTAGATGTCAATAAGTTTGATGAGCTCAAGCCGAATAGGTTTGTTCTCCACCTTCCTCCGGAGGTAAAACCTCACAAGTTCTTCATCAGTGGGATGAAAGCGATACCCCGGAAGATAGCCTGCATCATCCTTAGTACTGTTGTTACTCGAATCCCTCATCATCATCATCATCTTCTGCACTTCCATTTTCTGTTTAGCTTCTTCCTCTTGGTGCTTTCTGATCTTCCATTATATAATATGTGAGGCTTTCAACCTGCTTCTTATAGCAGTCTAATGTGAAGAGGGTTTGCTTGGTCAAAAGTCGCGTAGATTGACTAGTCAGTTTTGGGTAGGATGATTGTGATCGATCTTCGAAGGGTTTTAGAGACTTGCTATAGAGATCATCGTGATTAATGTCTCGGGGTCATGTGTTTGGACCGAGAGAACGAAAATTAAACAAATCTGACGTGTTAGCAGGTTATTTCTTTGACATACGCAAGCAGTGGTGTTTATAGAAAGATATTAACGAAGTTGAAGAGCATCAAAGTCAGATTAAGAGCCGAAGAAAGCGTTGATTATGGCTGCTATAAAGAATTCTATGTGTGTTGTTTTGTTTCTAGTTTAAGAAACTCTTTGCTGACCAAAACTAAGTGAGAAAAATCTCTCTGAATCTATGGATTAAGACATTTTAAATAAATTATTGTTCAAGCCCCCCACATTTCAGGTACTGATACGATCAAGTATGGCATGCCATGAGAGACTTGTTAAAAATTGGATTCAGTCATCATAAGAGAGTGAATTGAGGACATTTGCAAGTTTGTAATTTGGTTGCTTTCCATTGAATATCTAGAGTGTTTTACTTTGTAACAAACTTGGCAAATAGTTTTTTCGATGAGAACTTAGCAAATAGTTGTGACGTCGTGTTTGATGTTTGTTTCAGGTAACCAATATTCTACTGTAACGAATAGTACACAATCAATAGGAAGTGGTTCTAATGAGTTGAAGACTTCTTCGTTTTATTCATTTTCATTTGCATATTCACATTTCGACCGTCTGATATACTTATATAGACCTAAAAACTAAACAATTGAGATGAAAAACTGTGATCGAAAAGTGGATGTAATAAATAATTAATTTGAAAGTCATCAACTTAGTGAGTCCTTATTAGAACCCCTCCCCAATCAATATAGTTTCCCATGTTATATACATCTTCTTTTTCTTTCTCTTATCTTGATTCATATATAAATTTTCATATAACAAATCTTACTTGATATAAAGTATGAATGGATTCTTAACATATAAGTTAAAAGATTACCAGATACGACCGGCTAACACCACGACTTTTTATTGTGCATATGATGTCAAATTGATCTAAAAAGTTATGTTACACACTAAGTTGCTCCATCATATATCAGATTTTGATGAAAAATTTAAGCATCAAATGATGTGGCCTAAAGCATGTTTGTTGTCCAATCACTATTAATACAGTAATTTAGATGTAACGAATTAATGATATGTCGTATATAATCACTCATATGACACGTTAATCTTCTTTATAAAAGGAGAGAAATTGCATTAAGCAATATAAAGAAGAAGCGAAAAAATATTATCGCATCTTCTATAACAACAATTGCCCATAACATAATATACACTTGAAAGATGACACATCAAATTTAGACTCCAAACTCATTGCATCACTCAATTTCAACATGTTCCTAAATACTCAACTGTAAATGGGCCATATGGTCTGCAGCTAATCTGAGCCTTTTGAGTTTTGGTCCAAGATAAAATTTTCACCTCTGGCAAAATCCAAAGAGGCACAGTAGTAATTTCACATCAAAGAAAAGCCATCACAACTGAGATTCTATGGTGCTCAGTAAACTTTAACTCGACCACTGTTGGACTCACAGTGGACCAACACCAACTGCCATGGAATTCGCTTCCTGCTCAATTCTCAGGCCTCAGTCCTTTTCATCCATCTTTTGCTATACCAACTCTCACCTCTATGCTTTCCCCAAGACCCATCTCAACTTGGGTGTCTCTCCATTTTCTCCAGCTTTCCCAAAAAGCTCAACCTTTCCCGGAAAATGTCTCCACTTTCACCGGTTCACTGCTTCTAGCTCACTTTCCGGCGCCGACGAACAGAACGCATCTCAGGAACTCGCCGTTCTTCTTGAAGTTGACGGGTATTATTCTCTTTTTCTCACACCCATCTAGTTTGATTGATTTGAATTCAATGGGTTTCATTGGTTCTTAGTCTTACCAACTCGCGTTTCACTTGCATTTTGTCCTAAAAGCAATGATTGGCCTAAAAACTTAAGCTGATATGAAACTTGCGTTTGTATTCTGTTCTGCATTCTTTGTTAGATTCTAACATTATCAAGCTATTTAAGTTAATGTTGGTGACATTTTCTTGATGAAATCTCTTTCTTTCAGGGTTCTTATTGATGCATATCGTTTGGGTAACCGCCAAACCTTCAATGTAGGTGCGCAGATGCAGTTATTATTTGAAAAGTTCTTGAAAGGATGCAGTAACTAGGTGTGACTTGTGAAGTATGCAATTATGTGTTTATCTCAAACTGTTCTCTTCTTGACACTGTCACAGCATTTAAAAAGCTCGGGCTTGACTGTGCAAATTGGACTGAACCTGTTTATTTGGACCTCCTAAGGTGCGACATAAAAGTTATGAGCAATTTCTTCGGCAATATGTTGCATCTTTTCTTTGAAAAGTTATCTATTTTTCTTATCAATGGGAAACTCCTTAAGTTGAAATCAGGACTTGCTTTGGGTGAATTATAAGATACGTGTAATTTGCTCCTAATTTGCAACAGTTTTAGTTACTATAATGACAACCGCATGTCTGCGTGTGGATCTGGTCATAAAAGTTTGTAAAGATGGATTGTCATACACTTGTGACTCAATTACTTTCCTCTTCTGTGCTAACATGCTATGCCTTTCCCCTCTCATTTGGCCTTGAAATGTTGGAAGCTGGATCAACTCTATTGACTTTGATGATCTGAAATTGTTCAAATCATTGTTCTGTTAATTTTTCAGGAAGTGTGCTGGTGACGAGGAAAAGATGCTGATCATGTACTTTAACCGGGTGAGTTTCTGTTTTGTTGTCTTTGGATAATATAAATAGCTTATTGTAGTCTTTAAAACTTCACATCAATCTGTGTTCACTCTTTTTAATCTCTATCTGCTTGGCAGATTGGTTGGCCTTCGTCATTGCCCACTACTGAGAAAGAATCCTTCATAAAAAATGTTCTACAAAAAAAGGTACACATATATAAGATGAGTAGATGACAATCGAAGGACCCTAGCTAAACATTTAAGTTCAGGGGTGCGTCTAAGTGGTATTTATCTAACACCTGAGGTGGCTGGCTGCATGAATGTGCTTACATGTTTTAATAAAATTCTGATCACTGATCAAAGAGTCAAAAGAAATTTTGAACACTTCAAATACACTGTTTTGATCATCTAACCTGCTAAAGCTGGGGAGAAACTGTCTAGAATTTTCAAATGTGGGTATGATGCTTTCGGTTTCTCTATTACTGTTGAGAAAACTGGTTTTATACTTTTTCAAGGTCACTATTTTCCAATTCAGCAAATTAATAGAAACCTTATGGGATGTTAAATTGAATATTATCCATAACCTTGAAGTAGCCTAGAATGAATTGAGAACTAAAAATTTGATGCACCTCTGGAAGATTATACCTTTCTGACTAGAATTATGTTGGTTTGAAAAAAGCAATAGCTACTGTAACAGTGTAACGTTAACAACAAACTCTTATTGCACTTGATAGCTCATTAATTTAATCTTACCATACAAAGGGAAAACACATTTGATAATTAGTAGGTATGTGAAACTGAATTTAATAATACTCTTATTCATCTTGACAGCAATTTTGGACCTACATTAAATTTAATGTTCATGCCAATAATATTGGTCTGGTCATGCGTTCTTTTTATATATGGCATCATCTTTGAATTATTAATCAGATTATCATATTGTTGTTACTGAAATAATTTGGATGGTCATGCAATCTTTTAGCTCTCCCCACTAATATTGACACCAGCTAATTGATAATTGGTTAGTTTTGACAGAAAATCGCAATGGATGAATTTCTGATGTCCAATAGTTTACCTTTACGACCTGGACTTGAAGAGTGAGTCTTCTCTTCCTGATTAAATCATGAGTTGAGCATCTAGAGCTTGTGTTTCAGTATTGAAACTTAAAAGATATCTATGAAGTATACCCGAAGCAGAATCCCCCTCTCTTAGATCATAGAGTGTATCTTGCATAGCTTTTCCTCTGTGACTTGTGGTAAATGTTAGTGCAGAGTGAATTATTTGGATTCTTGAATAATAGTATGAACCCTTGATTTTTTTTTTTTTTTTTTTAAACCTTCTCTTTTAATAAATTCATCTAAAATTATGACTCACCAGCTCACTGTTGTAATGATTTCTCAATCTACATGCACTCTATCATAGGTTTGAATAGCTTAGATGGAAAGTATAGTTAGGAGTATGAAGGGTGAAAGTTCCATCACAGTCAATATATCAAAAGAGTCATGTGGATATCAAAGAAAGATGTGGATATGTACTAAATATAGCTTGCTAGTTGCTGCCAATGTATCAAATTGTTGCTGTGTTCCTTTGAGAGTTATCTGCCGCAGGAATGAATGAGAAGTTTGTGCTAAGAGACATGTTGGAATTCTTTTTCTTCTTATTACTTATCTAAGTGATGGAATTTTTGTTGTTGATAGTGTTGGTGAAATGTCCCAGTATTAGGCACTTAGAAAGTTAGAAGTGACGATCCACTGCATGACCCAAACATCCTCAGTCAGTTTTGTCATTTTGTGTATCACTTAACTTAGAGAGACCTCTCCATACATTTCAACATGGGCTTGGTCATGCCAATTTTTCATTTCTTTTGTGCCCTTCAGCATTGAACAGTAACACTCCTATTTCTAATTCCCATTTGCAGGTTTATTGATGATGCATACAGTGAAGGAATACCTGTGGTCATATTGACATCGTATGGTAAAAGTGGGGATGCAATTTCCAGGTAATAACCTTCATCCTTTATTTATTTATTTAATTTACTTGGTTGATATATTTACCAACATGCTATGGCCTTTGGTCTTTGGTCTTTTGGATATATACAACGCACTGTAGCCAGTGTTGGACTATTTAAAGTTTTCATTGTAACAATGGTGTCTTTGGATGTGGTGCCATGAAGAATTTAGCTACTGATAGCTCCTAGTCTGTTTCCAAATTTGTGTAATATCACAGATTCTGGAGTTGTTGTTTGATAGTTTATACGTTTTTTTTTTCATTGTCGCAAATACAACACGGGATGATGTTCAAGTAAATCCAATTTAATTTTTCTGATTTCTTTATTTATATCAGTATAATTTATAAGAGTAAACCGAACTGTGACTGGTTTGAGTGGAGAGAGCCTAGAAAGGTTTATAAGATAAACACAGTGAAGTATAACTAACTATATCCAAGCTCAAGCTCAAATCATGCAGTGAAGCAAGGTAGTTTAAGCCTCATTCAAGATATGACTCCCTGTTTCATAATGTAAATAAACTTTTGCTGACCAGTAAAAGAATATAATAAACTTTTTGTTGCTTTACAAATGTTTCTTCTTCTTTATGGTTTGACAAACAATTCTCCTTAACACCACCCGACTGGTGGTTCCAGTTCAGCATGCTGAATTTTGAATGTGATGGGATGAAGCTAAAACTCCAACTTCCTCTTTATAAATGCTAGATCCATCATAGAAAAGCTTGGCAACGAAAGAATTTTGAAGCTAAAGATTGTTGGAGAGAAGGAGGTGGAACAGAGTTTATATGGTCAGTTAGTATTAGGTAAAGTCTATTCTTCAGGTGTGGATGACGAACTCGCTACGGAGGCAATGAAAGCAGGTAGACTCCATATCTTAAAGGGGGGTAAATGTTTTCTGATTTAGAGCAGAAGGTTGGTACTAAAGCTGTTGTTCATTTTGGGCCAGTTTCTGCTGAGAAACAAAGGATTGCAGAGGAGGTTGCATCGATGCTGAAGTTGAATGTAGATATTGATACTACCTCATCTGAAAGGTTAGTCAGTTTTTCTTTTTTACCTTCTGTTGCTACATTTTGCCTACGTTACACTTGGTGGATTCCCTATCAATAACATGATGTGTATGGTCCAGTCAAGCATCCACATGATTTTTTATGAACTCGCTGCATAACTCGGGACACTCAACCTGATTTATCTGATGAATCCTTTTGAAAAGGAGGGAAATATTGACAAAAAGAAATACTAAGGATGTAGTTTGTAAAAGTTGATACACATAATGTTAAGTATCGATACATGCAATGCAACATTAATCTGGTACTCTAATTGTATTCCAGCTTACAGAAGATCATAGCTGCCTTGAGGGCAGGGGCAGAAAATGCTGGTCTACCTGTCTCCAATTGTGTTCTCATTGCAGGAAGCCAGTCAGGTGTAGAAGGAGCTCGGCGAGTGGGCATGCCATGTGTTGTTTTAAGAAGCAGGTAATTTCTTGTAACTCAATCATACAATGACCACCTGTTGTTTCAGACTTTCAGTATGAAAATATGGAGATAATTTGTCCGTCAGCATGAATCCTAAATTTTCTTTGAATTGAATCGAATTACATAAAATGCACTCTTATGAAATGAAACTGAAGTTGTCAGCTGGCTCTTAACTGGTGATGGTAACTTGGGCTAATCAACAGAAGATATAATTGTACTGTTTATAGAAATGTTGCAATGAAGATGTTCATATTGCTACAGATGGTTTTCACTCTGATCATTATAAGCTTGTGGCCTCATTTTGCCTGTTGCAGAAACTTCCCACTGTATAGGAGTAAAATGATTGTAATTGCATGAATTGCCTTATTTCCAATTTCTCTAATTTGAGGGTCTATGGCTATGGAAATGTCTGATGTGGAGAAGATGGTAGCGTTGTTAGATTATGTGCATCTAGCTTTATAGTTGGCTTATCTTTTTTGTTGTTGTTGTTCTGTTCTGTGTAGTTTGACAGCTAGAGCCGAGTTCCCTTCAGCAACCGCCATAATGGACGGGTTCGGAGGAGCAGACCTAAGTATTCCTAAACTTAAAAGCAAGAAATGGTTTTGAAATTAACTGACCTGTGTCTTGTTACCCATCCAGTGAGCCTGCAAGCACATCAATAGAGTTACTTTATCTTTCTATCAATTCAGTGATATATTGGGAGAAGTTTAACTCCCAAAGAGGTATCTGAAGCTTCAAATACAACTCTATGCGTATCTGTAGTACCATTTTCAGCTTATAACACTTCTATGCCTCCATTTGCAAATAGTGTATTCAATCACAAACTTGTTCAATGATTTTTGCTGGAGTTTGGCCTGTTTGCAGTAAGGTCTCTCCGGAAGCATTGGAGATTTTTCGATATTAGTAATAGTTGATATTTCAAAATTTGATCCTTTCACAAGTCTCATCAACTTCAACTCTCATGAGTTTAAAGTCCCCTTTGAAGTTCTTTGGTGCAGCAGTTTTAGCTTTACTATCTGTGGATCTCTTTTCTTTTTTCCTTTTTTTCTTTTTCATAATTTGTATAAATTAAGGTTTAATTTGAGAATTTATTATGTCAAAGAAACAACAAGCAATATCTCAATATTATGTCAGACTGATTGACCAGGCTGATAGAGGTAGTTGACGTACTGTCATTATACACGTAGACTTCTATAACCTCATTGTGTTTATTAGTTAGAGGTAGCCAAGCATCAAAAGCTAGTACAAATTGATTTTGCAGGTTGAGTTGTCTGGTCGAGCTCAAAGCTTAAACCCCATTGGAGATACCACCCTCAGACTGACCAGAAACAAGCCTAGCTAGTATCCTAGTATTCTAGCCATGAAAGAATAAGACATGAGACTGATGAGAGAGAGAGAGAGAGAGAGAGAGAGAGAGAGAGAAAGGAAATGAAAATGTTTGTTTTTGATGAGAAGGAAATGAAAATGTTGTTATTAACACACAAATCTTGATTCATGCACTAATTTTATTTTTTTATTATTTAAATAGAAAAATTAACATGCACTGAAATAGATGAGAATTTGGACAAGTTCAGAAATGGACAACGCAGTGAAAGAGCTGACTGACTTCAAGAAAGAAAGGAATTCTAGAAGATTAGGTTGATACCCACGAATGATGAAATCATCCCTCAAAAAAACATCAGCTAGTAGTTGATCATGAAGTGGAGCTAACCGAACAACATAGTTCATTCTAGCAACAATGTAAAACCACCAAGTTCCGATAACACATTTATATCACAAACCTCACAAAACTGGCGTTTGCATTTATATATATGGTTGGCAACTAAGGCTGGGCGTTCAGGCCCAAAAACCAGAAAAAACCACCCAAAAGCCCGATCGGGCCTAATCGGTTCGGTCTAAAATCGGAAGAGTTCGGTCCGGGCCACAGACTGGCCCAAATACACTCAGTTCAGTTCGGTTTCGGGTTCGGGCTCGGTCCTGAACCGAAAGCCCGTTCAGGCCCGATATACAAAATTTTGCCACGTGTCATAAACTTATTGGTCCATATAATTTTTTATTAAAAAAAAAAACCCTAAAACTATAAACTCTCTCTTCTCTCATATGCGCCTCTCTTATCTGCGCCTCTCTTCTGTTCTCTCTCTCTCTCTCTCTTCTCTCTCTTCTCCTCTACGCCTCTCTTATCTCTTACAGTTAAACTCTCTTCTTCCTCTCTTCTCGATTTTGTAAGATAACATGGTCATGCAAGGAGGAAGAAGAAGAACAACGGTGGCTGGAGAAAGGGATGATGAAGAAGAAGCTCTAATTTGCGATTGTTTCGTCGATTGTTTGGCAGATAGGTTTGAGTTGGGTGATCTAAAGTTGGGGTTTTTGAGTTTTTCAGCTTTTGGGTTTGAGTATTCACTCATTTCAGGTATAAACCCAACCTGGGTTTTCTGGGTTTTATTGTGATCGATTACAATTTTGTATGCTAGAAGCCTAGAATTTGAATATGAAATGGTTTGCTATAGTCAAATGGTTTGATGTAGTCAATTAGGGATTGTCCTTGCTCTAGGCTTGAATTAGATTGTTCTTGATGATGTTAGTAACTCGGGCAGTTTTGTATACAACGTGTTGTGTATTACACTAGCCTAATATTCAATAGCCTTTCTTTCAAGGAGAAGCTGATTTCAATGGTTTGCAAACCATGGAGCAAGGTGGTTATGCTCTTTTTTTTTAAGGTATAATACACTCAACTCGGATCCATAAATTTATTTCTTGATCTGAATGAAACTGATAATGTGACTTCATCTTTTCACTTTGCTCACAATTTCTGTTATCTTTACTCGGATCTTCCTTTTCCAATATGCCTTCTGGCTGCTTCGTTATTACTTCTGATAAAATAATTCAAGATAATCTTGACAGATTTTTGGTTTCCTTGTTGGCTTTGATCGGATATTAAAGTAGTTGTTTGCCAGGTAATGAATTTTTGTGTTTTGTGCTTATCAGCATTCTGAGCGTACGTAGTCACTTTGGGAATGTATTCAACAAGTTGCTGAAGCAGATTGGAAGTCCTGTGGATTTTGAACTTCCACATTGGTTCAATAAATGGAAACCGATGAACTACCCTTTTATAAAACGCAGTATCCTTTTATCATTTTTGTTTGCAACTTTACTGCAACTCAATGATTCCAGGCACTTTCTCTAATATCACCTTCTTGGATCTTAGCTACTGTGGTAAAATTGTCAGTCCCGCTCTGAAGGCCATCGGAACAAACTGTAAATCGCTCAGGCCATCAGGACCCCTTCGAACATTCATCGGAGGATGAATATTTCTATGACGACTACTATAACTGGGACTGATATGATCAAAGCTCTTGTTGAGTAGGAAGTCTTGAAACTGGTTAAATATGTTAATGTTTGTGAAGTCCATAATGTAATAGCCTAGTAATTATTGAAAGTTTGAAATTGTGGCATTATCAATGTTTTATTCATCAAATCCTATTTAGGTCTGAAAAAAGCCCGAAATTTTTTGGGCCCGAAAAAAAACCCGAAAGCCCGAATCGGGCCGGTCTCAATCAGGTTCATATTTTGAAAAAGCCCGACCCGACCCGCTATTTTCGGGTTTCGGGTCGGGTTTTCCAAAAAACCAAACCGACCCGACCCGAGCCCAGCACTACTGGCAACTATGTTATGGTGATTGTCTGACCAATGCATGCATCCGAAATGAAAGGAGACACCAGTGGCAAAGCGGCTTCAATGAAAGTCATATGAAATTTGTTCATATAGGGCTTATACCAAACCTACAAGCAGGCATGAACATGACTGAAATAGGTTGGATGGTTTGAAGTATGAGCATTACGAACCTAACTGCAATCTCTCCCAAACAATATTTTGACCACTGCGCTCATGCGTTTGTGTGGATCAATGTGAAAGTCATAACACATTTTTGTGTATTCTAAATTTTTTAGTATTTTGCAACATCATGATACTCTGAGAGTGGGAAAAACATTTCTGATTAAAAGATCCAGTTATACAAGAACCTAACATTACCTCCAGAAATCAAATTTCCAAAAGCAACCTTTGTAACTAACCGTACTGAAAAAGACACCAAAGATTTAACAAAGAACTGTAAATTGCAACCATAGTAGTGGACAGAATTAGATGAATGCGTATATAACCTGAAGGAGATAGTTATTGGATTTAACAGAAAACTAAAAGACCAGCTGACTGCAGAAATGAACTATAGAAAAAAGCTTTTGCATTTTTTTTTTCTCCCATATTATCCTTTCCATCAAAATTGCCAAAAGGATAGAACTCTCTGGTCCTTGTCCTTTTTCAAGTCCAAGAACAATGGAGTTTAAACATGTAGACAAACAAAACAAAAAAACAAGAACTAGCTAATATAAAGATAGTCAATTTCAAAAGCAACAGGAAGGCTTAATCCAGTATCACATTGGCTAAGATTATAAATGCAAACATAAATTTAGAGACATCCATGTCAGCAATCTACTGTTAAATCACTAAGCAAAACTAACCCTCCCCTTACGAAATGAAAACCCCACTACATCTTTCAACCCATTAACAACATTTCAGCTAGAAACAGAGAGCAAAAACAGAAGCTAGCTAGCTTTAGGGTTTAATGGGATTGTTTCTATGGTGAAGGGGGTTAGGTCCAGTTGGAACTAGCCTGTCTGAGTTATCCACAGTGCTGAAAACCTTAGCTCCATTCCCAAATTCTCCATCAGCCTCCTTGATTTGAATCCCCTATCATGAAAAGTGAGACATTCTTAGGATATAGCAGATACCTAATTCAATCATGGACTCATAAAATGACAAAAGACTACAAATGGGTGATTTTATATCTCTACAAGAAGATGCCAAAAAATGGGCCCTTCAAAAACTCAAAAAGATGAGAACCTTTAGACTAGTTTAAGCTCACACATCTCTATTCCTCTGTTTTCTGCAATGTCTACATTTTAGAAAATGATACAGGCCCACGTTTGAACTTGTTCAGGCAAAAACTACAGAAATCATACAAAAGGGTATTCTAATTTCTGCAAGAAAATTTAAACTTATTATGGGTTCTTTAAATATCCAAAAGAAGTAAACTTTGGGAGCTATCTAAGCTTATATCTGTTTTCTTCAATGTTTGCTTGTAAAAGTGAAAAAAAAAATTGCAGGAAACACACAAATGGGTAGCGCAAATCTCCACAACAAGATGAAAAACAGAAAGTGATGTTTAAACTGTGAAAAAGATGATAACTTTGACAGTAGATTGAAAAATAGGTATACTTTGGGAGCCAATTAAGCTTATATGTCTAAGGGCCTCTGTTTTCTTCAATTTTTGCTTGTAAAAGTGAATTTTTTTTTAAGGAAACACACAAATGGGTAGTGCAAATCTCCACAACAAGATGAAAAACAGAAAGCGGTGTTTAAAATGTGAAAAAGATGACAACTTGACAGTAGAATTCAAAAAGAGGTATACTTTGGGAGCCATTTAAGCTTATATGTCTAAGGGCCTCTGTTTTCTTCAATGTTTGCTTGTAAAAGTGAATTTTTTTTGCAGGAAACATACAAATGGGTAGTGCACATCTCCACAACAAGAAAAAAAAAACCTGAAAAGGGGTGTTTAAATTTTAAAATATGAAAAAGATGACAAATTTCACAATAGAATTCAAAAAGATGTAAACTTTGGGAGCCATTAAGCTTGCATGTCAAAGGGCCTCTGTTTTCTTCAATGTTTGCTTGTAAAAGTGAAAAAAAATTTGCGGAAAACACACAAATGGATAGTGTAAATCTCCACAATAAGATGAAGAACAGAAAAGGGGTGTTTAAAATGTGAAAAAGATGACAACTTTGATAGTAGAATTAAAAAAGATGTAAACTTTGGGAGCACTTTTGAGTTTCTTTACCTGTGTCTCTCTGTTTTCTGAGATTGTTGATGTTGTTACTTGGAGACCTGGGAGATGGACACAAACTTTCAGATGCACTCTAAATCATAGAAAGAAAAACAAATAGAGATATATAAAGAGAGAGAAGCTTACACTTGCGAGAAGATTCTACAAATGAGATTGAAGCCACCATTAGAACAAGAACCAAGATTGGAACCCACTTAAGAGCAAGCTTACTGTTCCCCATTTTGATTTTGTTGATCCCCAAAAAAAGTAAAAGCCTCTCCAGTTCATAAGTGAGACAGATACAAATAGCGAACGCAATAGAGTGGGTACGTCGTCTGAAGTCTGATATGAGAGCCAAATCTGGACGGAAATACCAAACGCACCCCCATATAGGTGGGAGAACCAGTAGAAGTGAACGAGGGCAGAGATATCATTTGAGGAACTCGTCAGTTTTGGAGGGGAGGAGAGAGCTCCAGGTTTCGGAAAGCCTGCGTCGTAAATGACAGGAGAGGGACAAGTGGCGAGGTCTGAGAGTCTGCAAGAGTGCAGATGAAGATGCTTTGCTGGGGCTCTGTCTCTGTTTCAGGGCAACGTAGTGAGAAGCATGGCCACTTTGTCACCAATGGTCGCAGAATCCTTGTCTTTGAGAGTAGATTACTATAATAACCTCATAACACTGGACTAACTATGATGCAAACAGAAATATTAATCAGTTCTTTTGAGAATTTGAGTTTTGAAGAGAGTGTTGTTTGAGAATGAGGATGTCAAGAACGAACAAGCTATAATAAAAGATATAAAAAAAACCGGCCAAAATGAGGAGGGGATCACGGCCAAAACGAGTTGGCGGCCACGGCCAAGTCGGACCGACCATTTCATCAAAGCTCGTACAGGTTTATTTTGCAGCTTTTGTAGAGTTGTCAGGGTATTTTGGGTCAGGCTTAAAGCTTGAAATACCCGTTAGAGATTACCATTAAGAGTTATTAGAAACCAGCCTAGTGTATTTGCGAAAGAGAGAAAAGAAATGAAAATGGTATTTTTTTCAATAAACGTAAATAAAAATGGTGTTGTTATTAACACACATCAAATCTTTATACATACCTCATTTATAACTTTTTATTATCTTTGGATATTAAGATTTAAATGCTACTTAGATGTGCTAATTAAAATGAGAAATAAATGCAGAAATGTCTAATTCCATCTGTTTGTTTTCCGGATGATGAGTCTGCAGACTTCCTATTGTTCCCGCCGCCGTTTGTAACTTACGGAACATGAAGTTTGATTAAGAATAAAGAAATTGTAGAAGATTGGGTCGACGAATTCTATCCTAGGGATGCCAATAAATATGGACCAACCTTACTAATAGGTACATCCAGAGAACCTTCAGACACAAAAAACACATGACCTACAAGGATGTGGTTCATAACGCAGAGCTGGTTGGAAACAACATAGTTCATTTTAACAATGTACTTGAAAGTTAAGTTTACCCCAATATCTTATGATCACTATTATTGAACATACAAGTGTAAACAGTCATTGAGTAAAACCATGTCGATACAACACATTTATATCAAAAACTCACAAAATTGGCGTTTGGATATATATATATATATATAACCGGCAGCTATGTTATAGTGATTGCCGCATGCATCCAAAATGAATAAGTTGAGACAACATATTAGTGTAGCGGCTTCAATAAAAGTCCCATGTTAATGGAAATTTGTTCGTATAGGGCTTATACCAAACCTACAAGCAGGCACGAACATGACTGAAATAGATAGTTTGGAATATGAGGATTAGGAACCTACCTGCAATTTGTTCTCCCAAATACACTTTATAATCCAATGCAATTAAGTTAATACAATCTCTTGCAAATTACAGGCGTATCTGTAGCAATATCCATAGTACGAGCAGTGAGAACTTGTAGATGGACTCCATTCTAGTTCTATTTAAACTGTTCCACGCATTTGTGTTTTAGTTTTCCCAAACAGAAACTCACCGCAGTCGATCTCTACTATAGCAACATTGGGAAATTCCAGAGGACCAAAAATGACATTTCATCTTCATATAAGTACATAAACTGTGCAGTACACAGATTTACAATCTAATTTTTAACTTTACCTTACAAAAAAGGGCGACAAAACAACTAAACTATTTTGTAAACCAAGCATTTCGAGAAACATCTTTCTTTTATTCCATTAACTATGAAGAAACAGGAAAACTATAGCACGGGAGTTGATCCTATTCCGAATCTGATACACATGGTACAGTATAAACAACAAAGAGCACACATCATTCCATCTCCTGGTTGTTTGTGGCTCGCCTACGTGCCAAGTTAGGGCTCGAGTATTCCATGCCACTATCAGAATATGAAACACTAGATGATACAGATGACTCAGGAACTGAGCTTGTTAATGGATTTGGCTGAGGTGTTTCACTTCCATAACTTTGAGAAGCAAGAGAAACTGGCTGTCTAGGCGCTTCAGGTGTTGGACGCCCTTGAGCTTCTTCTGCAAGTCGTCTCAGGATATCCATAACAGTGGGAAGAAACTTCGATGAAATGGAAAGTATACCAGAGATCTGTTAAAGATCACACAAAGGAAAGTCACGTTAGCATCTGGCCAGCAAAAAGGCCCGCAAGGAAATTCAATTTTTATCACGATACACAGAACACAAGGCCATTTACAAAAACAAGTATATTGTGTGTGTGCGTGTGTGTGTCATATCTTAAAGCCCATTTCCAATGTATAAAACACAAAAGTCATTAAATTTTAAATAAAAGAGAGGTAAGTAAAGGAAAAGAAAGAACAAAATATCAGCTTGTGCCACATTTATAATGGCACGTTGTCAGTTGAGAGCTCATGACAATGGCAACATTTCTTTAAGGTAATGATAGTCATACCAGATGCATAACAAATATGAATGTGAAAGGTTTATTATTATGCAGAACAAATAGCAGTGCTTACACACAATCACAACATATGTGAAAAGCGAGTTCTCAGATCAGTGAATTCAACAAAAGAGATTCAAGTGAAGAGAAATTGAATAAAGCCAGAATATTAATTTATAATGACCCACTGGAAGAAAAAAGTGAGCACTTTTATTGAAACGAGCAAAAACAAAGATGATCATGTCTTCCCCAGCATAGTTGTATCTCCTTTTCTTTTTTGGTTAGAACATTTGAATCTCTTTATTACATAACAGATAACAACAATTCCATACAAAACCAGAAAAATAACAGAGTACTACACTCACAGCGCCATGTCGGAACTCTCCCGCAATGTCCATCTGTACCCACAAGGCCTTTGAAAGTAAATATGCAACAAAAAGAACCAATAGGTAAAGTGGGTTCCTGTTTCATTTTGAAGAAAAAAGGAACAGTCAGAGACAGGCAAGACAATATGGAGTTGCAACAACTTTCATTTGCTAAAAAATTAACCAGAGGGAAGAACAAAATTACCTTAAAAGCATCATAAATTCGTTGAAACCAAGAAGAATCATTGCCATAATGGCCCATGGAGGAGGCAACCAGTTGTTACTCCGCTTGTGAGCCTCCTGAAAATACAAGAAAATAGCATTATGACTGAGCTGCTTAGCAGAAAGATAAAGAGCTTGTTGAAAACATGAAGCTGGGTTCGTCTTGGTAGGAAAAGAGAAGTGTACATTGGAGTTAAAAATGAATTGACCAAATCGTACTAAGCAATTTGCCAAGTAGTGAATCAACAAAGCTCTTATCAATAACTGTCCCCATATAATCCAAGTCTCAGTTTAAATCATTACGATTCACATATAAGTTTTGGAAGCACATACTTGACTTTTATTTTTACACATTTCAAGGAAAATAAAATCCAATTATTATGTTACTAAAGTTAAAAATGAGATGACAGACATTATGAAGTTTACCTGTGCTGAAATAGCTTGAGTGACAGTATACTCAGTTTCCGATTTGAACTGTCTCCAAAGTGATTTGCATTGCACTGGTGTAATCAGTGTATCTTTTGGAGAAACCTGTTTCAGAGTAAATTCATAATGAGAAACCAGTCTGCTAACAGAAAGAGTACTCAGATAAACAAAAATTAGTACCTCCTCCCAAGTGCTTGTTGCAAGAGGATCTGCTAAAGCTCTTGTGCTCCTATCTTGTGTGGACAAAGCAGTACCGGTTCCATCCATTAGAGAAGAAAATATAACTTTTTCAATATTATCAGGCTTCTCATCCAAACGGATAGCAGCTCTAACTGATAAAATCTTGAGAGACTACAAGAACAAAACAATAAAAGATTATAAAATATCAGATTTACACAAATAAAAGATTATAGTATACTTCCTTTTATAAAGCTTTGAATCACTACCGCAGAACGGGCATCTTTGGTTATGGTTTTAATGTCTTCCTTCCCAGTCCATACCCTAGGCATTGAATCACTGTCATAATTGAAGACTGTTGAAAACCTGAAAATTTTTAACAAAGACATAAGCAACATAATGACCAGGAATAAAGACCAGACAATTTAATGACAGGTTTGTTACCGATCCTTCATGTGGATCAGAGCTTTCCCAGCCTCTTCTCTTGCTCTTGTCTCCACCACGTTTCTTGCATAAACCCTTAAATTTTGCACCATTTTCTCAATTGTTACTTTGTCTAACTCAAAACCAACAACTGCTTTTGAGAACTCTGACACTGCAGCTTCAGTCTCACGATTAAGAAGTTTCCTTATCGAAGCCCAGGTGTCTTCGCCTCCGGCTTCAAGTAGAGCCCCCACAGGTTCAGTTAAAGAAGCTGAGAGTTTTTTCTGCAAGAAAAAAGAGATGTCCGCGTTAAGCTATTTGAGTAATAATAATTTAGCCATAGCTTAATTTTAATCATATATATCAACATTGAATATGCAGTCTAAAGTAGGTGAAAAGAGGCTGAGGTCCAGGGCTACCACAGGCCCCTGCCCGGCTCATCCCTGCATTTCATGGAGAGCATTACCTCATACGTGATATTCAATTCTGACAACTTTGTACTACGAACAGATGAGGCATGTGCATCTAAATCACGTCGGAGCTTTTCCCTAACTCTTGAAGTATCCCAATTAGCCTGCCGTACAGCAGCATCTGAAAGGACAAAGATGGAAATTTATTAAAGCCAAACATATTATGCTGTACGATAAACCAAATGGATGTCCCTCTAACATAATGGTTGGTAGAAGAAAACAAGGAAAAACACCATATATAGAAAAAGGGAAAGACGGTCAAGGAAGATGGTTTAGATGGGACGGAATTCATCTTAAAGTTATTATTCTTAGTTCAAGGATAAGAATAGCACCCCTAATGAAGTTGAAAAAAATAAAAAAATAGAAAGTTAGAAACTGTGCACAAGACTGGGTTCTACAGATTCCCAGAACTCATTTTCCATTGGACAAGAGTTGTAGCATATGTTAATAAAATCTTCTCAGAGGCATGAATGAAGATGTGATTCAAGCGTGTGTTAAGAAAGAAACAACAGAAAACAATGTGTTTCCTATGTGATGATCACAAGCAATAAATCCCACGTGCATTTATTTTTTCAATCATAAACAACAAAATCTCATGATTTCAATAGCACAAACACTACCTGCACATCCACGGTCAAACTCGAGCACACATCTTTCCGTAGAGGTTCGCACGGATGAGGCAAATCCTTCCCCGTTGCTTAATGACTGCTCCAATCTCACTTTAAAATTTTCCAAAGCGTTAGAACGTAGATGTCCGAGCATGGTATTGTACGCAGGGAACACAAACTGGAAAGTTAAGACGTAAGCAACATTTAAACATATGAATGGTAATGAAAAAGAAAATGAAAGTAAGTTCCAGGAGCTGTCTCAAACTGGAGAAGCATAACCAGAATCTGTTATGTTAGAGACATAGAGAGCGTAGCCATACATCCAATGCTCTTGTTTCCAATTGGTGTCGTCTTGAATTCCTTACACCTTCCTCAAAGTAGATGGCCTCCATGTCATATCTGTGATGTACATAATAAAGTCAAAACTTGAGAGGATAAAAGCCCATAAACTACTGACAAGTGACAATACGAGTTGTATGGCACAGAAAACAAAAACACAACCAAAACAATATAAACCAGGGTAGAACTTACTCAGAAAGATAGGTGTCTAGGATGGAGCTGAGCTGTTTACCAAAACCTGGTACTGGACCACTTTGTACAGCTTCTTCTAATGCCAACCAATCCTACATCATGGTCATTCAAGGTTTCACCAGTAAAATTTTCAGTCATACCAGAAATAGAAGCATCTCTCAATGTAGGGAAATTGAGACATACCTCATTAGAGGTCAAGTGAGTGAATTTCTCATTAGCAATCTCTTCACACCGAACAGTAGCAACCATAACCTGATTAATTCGTGTTCAGTACACGAACATATTACATGTGTATGAGAAGTCAAAACCATGAACTAAATTCTGATAGGGAACCAAACCAACAAACCTTGTGAGCAGGAAGATCCAGGTCTTTGTTCTCTTTGATTACTTTCCAGATCTGTTGTGCACTAAATGAAAATCCAGAGGCAGGGACAACACCCCGTCTATCACCAGCAAGTCCTCCTGGAGAAATAGAATGGAAAAAACGCTGCCGCAATTCAGCAACCTGCACAAAACGTAGCAAGTAAGAACCACTGTAAACCTTTATAAAGAATAGACTCCCTTAAAGAATATAATATAGGAAATGCTTCCACTATTGCGGTGTGCTTTAACAAGATCCTTTTATATAAATATACAGGTAACTCCACAAACCGAAACTAACAAAAGAAAGTGTAATGGCAAATCTGAGACATAATGAATTGCTTCTAAAAGAAAAAGGCTACCTCCTCCTTAAACTTCTCCTCCTTCTCTTCATAACTGGACAAAGCAACTACTTCTACCTTCATATCAAAGAATACAATAATCAGAGAAAATGTGCTTTGACGAATGAGAACATTATAAAGAACACATGGCATCAGAGAGCAGAGAGAGATAGAAAATATCTCACAGTGAAAAATTCGCTGAGCGGAGTGCTTTTATGGGCTTGGGGCTTTGGAACTGAATCCCATATCTGCAGAATGTATAAGTTGAGTCTGGAGAAAAGATTCTTTTACAGGAAAAAGAAGTAACACGAACAACCTTCTAGGGCTCAGGACAAACTTACCTTTTGTATATCTTCCCTTAAAACAGGCTCCAGATACTCAAATGGGGTCTACATGAACAGCCAAAAAAAGAGAAGAATTATGGAACTAGAATAAACAAGGATCTACATAAGCGGACACATCCTCACAAATTATCTGCATACCTTTGTTTTGTCGCGTATAACAAACAACAACGTCGTTTTACGTGGGCTAAATAAACGCATCATGACCTATGTATATTTAGAATACAGAATGTCAGTAACTGAGAAGAAATAAGTGTTGAATAAACATTGAGAAGCAAATATTGTTACATGGTACCTGAAAAACTGTCTTTAGTAAAGGTTTGTTCGCAGCCTGCTCCCGACCAATATCATGGCACCACCTGCATATAGAACCCAATATCCATTAGATATTTGATCTTATATGTTTAGATTCAAATGTATCTAATAGCAAATTTTTCTGATACATATTCATATCTCTGTTGACATGGTTACTACTTATGAATTATGAGCAGAGGTACATAATATTGGCAAAGATTGATCATTAAAAGTTTAAAACTGAAGGACTCTGAATTTAAATCTCATATCTAGAATAGCCCTTGTTTTCAATGAAAAGAAAAAACCTACTGAAAACCCACAAAGAGCTTCTTCTACAAGAACAAATATGTTGAAAAACTGTATTCCTACCACATTTTGTCTTCCTACAACAAAATGCAAGTTCACAACTACTACAAAGACATAGGACAATCTCTAAACAGAATCAGACACCCCATTACATACACGGATAGACTTCAACAATTCTTACACAAACTAACAAACTTACATATTAATCAGCACAATGTCTGAAACAGCCAGTGCAAATAACGCGCTTTGTTTCTCAAACGTAGTATCATCCTGGAAAAACAACACAATCCAATAGTCAGTACAAACATCAACTAAATCTGACAGCACATCCTGCAGCTCCACTAATCTCTTTACAGAACAAAACAAGTAAAAAAAATCAGTGAAAATCCGATTACCTCTCCTCTCTCCCTGCCATCAGTACCCTCCAAATCCATGCCTATAGTGCACGGCTCAATGCCGACACACTTGGCAATCCAAATCCCCTTCGTCGTTTGGCTCCTGAAATCAATACATCCATACATCACATCAAACACTCCTCCCAAAACTCACATCCATAAATCTCCAAAAAAAAAAAAACTCAGATTCTTACCTTCCTCTAAACGCATCCATCTCCCTGAACTTAGTATGAAACAGCTGATTCATCAAAGTACTCTTCCCTGCGATTTTCACAAAAACCAAATCAAAATCAAACTCAATCAAAAAATCAAAATTGAACAAAGTTGAAAGCTTTACCGCTGCTCTGCGGCCCCATAATGGCGACGACGGCGTACGAGAGGCCGCAGTCAATAACCTTGGTCTCCTTGACGAATCGGTCGAGGCCGGCGGCATTGAATCCGCCGTCGCCGTCGATCAGCTGCGTGGCGTAGCAATCCTCCGCCGCCATCGGTGCTCAGCCCTAAAGCTAATGCTACTACTGAAGCAGAGAAGGGGAAAGATGCTTGCTTTGAGCTGAAGCGAAGAAGAAGAAAGAAGAAAGAAGAAAGAAGAGAGGGAGTGGTGGTGGTCTTTGGTATTTGTAATTTCTTGGAGATGTTAATTTTGATTTTCGGGGTTTCGAGAAATTGGGGCGATCGGTTTGTTGGATTCATTGTATTATGATTGGGTGGCACATTGGATTCTCGGTAAATTCTACTCATTTTACCTTCCTTAATGTTTCATTCTTTCTTTCCTTTTTTTACTTGCTAGATTCACTGATACAAGACTTACCGTGGTAGATTCTGTTTCACCCGGGAGTCGGAGAAATTTACCTGAATGTTGAAAGTTTTGAAGCGGGGAGTAAAGGTTTAAAATCAAAAATTTGAATTCGTGAAAAGTGAAAAACGGTATTTGCTTCTAAACACCTATAAAAGAATTGTAACGCACGCATAAAACACGGTTGTCGAAATAGAGAAATCATTTGACGTACATGTTTCTAAATATGAGATTCTTTTTAAATATAATTCATGTTTGTTAAATTTAATGAATGAGAAACGCACGTGATCGGATTTTTGACATTAGTCGATGTATAGACTATTTACATCATTTATGGTAGAGTCACATTGTTTGAAAGTTTTAACACTCGATCATAATAGATGACTTAATAGAAAGTATTGAACTATATTTTAGTTGAAGAAATCTTAGAGAGGTTACATGATTAAGAAAGTTTTTTAGGAGCGAGAGAATATAATCAAGTGATTCGAGTCATACAAAATTTGTATCAATCCTGACTCAACCTTTGCAACAGATAATACACGAGGTCATAGACTATTCTCTTTCTCTCATATTTACATTTATTAAAAGGACATTGAATAAATGTTCAATTCGAAGTTGGTTAATTGTTGAGGCCCTGAAGGTTTGTTGAGATGTGTTCATGTAGATGGTTAGTAAACATAAACGTCTTTACTCTAGCTACCACAATGTGATTTTTCTAAATTGATGGCATCAAATCTAGCGTGTTCAATATTTATGAAGATTATGAAAAACACCATCTTATAACTTCTTTGATAATTTGGTCATCCAAGCTACCTACCAAATTAATGAGACTAATAAAACTGAGACTTGCATTGTTAGTCGCTTCTTGTATCTTATGAGATCAACACGAGTCTAATAACCAGTGAGGACGAAGTTGATGACGGTTTTTTTTTTTTTTCAGTGTTCTGCTTGGCGTAGCTGATATCCCCTATTAACCTTCAAACCTAGCGCCTGCTCATGATGAGCCATTATCACATCAAGGCAGTTATAAGTGGTTGCAGCCTCGCCTTGTCGTTCGCCAAGCCCTTCATGTGTCCCACAGTACCAGGACCGATAAGCCAAACCCCATTTGTTTCAAATTGCAATAGCAGCCGACGAGAATAGACAGAGTATATTGATCAGGAGCGATTCCCGATCAGACCCATCTGTCGATTCAAACAGATGACTGCCGAGTAGCGTTTCATTTCGACAAGCTGGCCTAATATATGATTGAAACTTGCAACACAAGGCAGAGGACGCGAGTGAAGCATTACATCAAACACCTCTGCAGGCATACTCAACATTACTCACCATCGGGTCGATGCGTTTCTCTCAGATGATACAAAGCTAATAACTTGAGGACGGGAAGAAAAGAAGACCGCATACCTCCTGCGCTGCAGCTGAGCGCAGCTGAGCATCATCATATTCAAGAATGAGAAGAATTGAGGCTCAATTTTTGGATCGGATTTCTTTTCTATAGGTTTGCATTCGATAACCCATTTTATATAATTCACCGTTCAAATGGACCTCATATATTAGCCCAGTAAACTATTGTTCTGGATTAGGCTCACAAACCCCGTCGGTGGTTCCATAGAGACTTAGTCACTCAGGCCCATACTTGATCTTCATCTCTCTCTCCAAACTTTTCGTACCACATTTCATATATAGTTGGTTACAAAACCGTGGACCCCTTGATGAATGCAAGAAGAAGCATAAATTGACAAAGTTTTTTGCAAAAAGGATATGTACTTGGCTAAAAATCCAAATCATCGGTTAGGAGGAAAGAATACAATAATGTGTTATTTTTGTTATAAAATAGAGAAAAGATCGAGAGAAGAGACATAGAGAAGGGTCCGGTTCAAGCGACATTAAATTTGACATAAATTTTGATACTAATTGTTAGCCATTAGACTTTAAAACAATAAATGGTCTAGATCAATCATAAATATGATGTCAACATATTACTAATTGATGTAGCAAGTGACGTGACATTACCTAGTTTAATAACAAATCAAATTAAAAGAAAAGAAAGAAAAATCACACTTTAAAATCTAAAAAACAAAATCCAATTTTTACGGATTAAAAGAAGAAGAAGAATATCATACATTTGTCTTCTTTTGTTTTAGTTTAGCGTACATCAAACACTGTAGCAAAATCCTCACTCTAATTTACTTTAGCTTAATTCCTTGGTAAAATAACAAAGTTGCCACTTGCTGAATATTAGCATCCATTCCATTGGATTTGAATTCTTGGCTCAAATTTTTGTGATGATTTTGTATTTACTCGAATCGAAATTTTGGTTTTGTTAGACATATCAAATATAAATGAAATTCTTTTTTAAATTCAGCTCAAAGTGATGATCGAACCTACAGATCAATAATATTATCAATAGAAGAAGCCCTAGTCTACTCTTTGGGAGAAACACTACAGCAGCTCAAAATTAGTGTCTGGAAATACCAAAAAAGTTTGGAAATTATGGTTTTTTTTTCTGTCGATCTTGTTCTTCTTCTTTTAATAGTAAAAATTAGATTTTGTTTTTCAGATTTTAAAGTGTGATTTTTCCTTATTTTCTTTTAATTTGATTTGTTATTAAATTAGGTAATGTTACGTCACTTGCCACATCAATTAATAACATGTTGACATCATATTTAGGATTGATCTAGACCATTCATTATTTTAAAATCTAATGGCTAACAATTAGTGTTCAAATTTGTGTCAAATTTAATGTCCATTGAACCAGACCCCATAGAGAATAGTTGGGAATAAGTAGAAGTGTACTCATTCATTAGCCTTTTTATATAGATATAATAAGGTTTACATCATAATACATAACTAATGAGTAATTACGTGGACAGTCACATAGATAATAATATTGATAACACTCCCTCTTGGATGTCCACAAATGAATGATGAAATTGGACGCGCTTAATGTTTCTCATTAAAAATCTTGCCAGGTAACAAAAACCTTGTGAGAGAAAAATAACATTGGTCGAAATAGAAAAAGAGTACAATGTGCATGTGTACATTAGGTAGCATACTTCTGGATGCTTCCCCTGATGAGAATCTCCCATGAACGTTACAAGCTTTATGCACCGTAAATAACGGTTTGATTGTTTATCATTAAAATGACATGCACCATGCGTGCTTTGCATATATGGGCTCATCATAAAATATCAAACCTGCAAAGTTAAAACAATACTAACAGAGCTAGATGATTTCTAATACATCTTACCTCATTTAGTTATATGATCAAATTCATACACTAAGTAATATCTAAACAATAAAAGAAAATTGACATTAAAACATTGAAATATCTTATGGCGTATCTAGCCATACACATCAATATCTTTGTGTATTGATACGTCTCATATAAGCTCTTCAACAACTCTAAGTAATTCATAATTTCGAAAGTTAGAATATGTAGCAACATTATAATGATCATAATTCAAATTTGATTGTGTAGTCTGATCTTAGTACTCATTGAGGCAATTTTGATCATGTTAACTAGAACAAAATGAGTATATATGAGCTAACTTTTGACTATTTGATTTCATGAATTAGCTTCAGACTCTCTCAAAGTTAAAAAAATATCAACAGAGCTAGACGATTTCTAATACATCTTACCTCATTTAGTTATATGATCAAATTCATACACTAAACAATAACTAAACAATATAAGAAAATTGACATTGAAACATTGAAATATCTCATGGCGTATCTAGCCATACACATCAATATCTTTGTGTATTGATACGTCTCATATAAGCTCTTCAACAACTCTAAGTAATTCATAATTTTGAAAGTTAGAATATGTAGCAACATAATGATCATAATTTAAATTCGATTGTGTAGTCCGATCATAGTAATAATTGAGGCAATTTTGATCACGTTAACTATAACAAAATGAGTATATATGAGCTAACTTTTGATTATTTGATTTCATGAATTAGCTTCAGGCTCTCTCAAAGTTAAAACAATACCAATAGAGCTAGATGATTTCTAATACATCTTACCTCATTTAGTTATATGATCAAATTCATACACTAAGCAATAACTAAACAATATAAGAAAATTGACATTAAAACATTGAAATATCAAATATCTCATGGCGTATCTAGCCATACACATTAATATCTTTGTATATTGACACGTCTCATATAAGCTCTTCAACAACTCTAAGTAATTCATAATTTCGAAAGTTAGAATATGTAGCGACATAATGATCATAATTCAAATTCGATTGTGTAGTCCGATCATAGTACTCATTGAGGCAATTTTGATCACGTTAACTATAACAAAATGAGTATATATGAGCTAACTTTTGACTATTTGATTTCATAAATTAGCTTCAGGCTCTCCCAAAGTTAAAACAATACCAACAGAGTTAGACGATTTCTAATACATCTTACCTCATTTAGTTATATGATCAAATTCATACACTAAGCAATAACTAAACAATATAAGAAAATTGACATTAAAATATTGAAATATCTCATGACGTATCTAGCCATACACATCAATATCTTTGTGTATTGATACGTCTCATATAAGCTTTTCAACAACTCTAAGTAATTCATAATTTCGAAAGTTAGAATATGTAGCAATATAATGATCATAATTCAAATTCGATTGTGTACGTAATCCGATCATAGTACTCATTAAGACAATTTTGATCACGTTAACTATAACATAATGAGTATATATGAGCTAACTTTTGACTATTTGATTTCATGAATTAGTTTCAGGCTCTCTCAATATGCGACATATAGATTAGTGGTCATCAAAACTTGTAACTCATTCAAGACAACACTCTAGGTAAATTATGACTTAGCTAGTCATGCATGATATCAATGAACTTCTGATTTATGATATTCTATGCCTCAAGTTATTGTAGAAATTTAACATTGTGTGTGCTCTTCTAGAACCATTAATGATACGTGTAATCAAATGTTTATGTTTGAAATTTACTGTTAGAACTTCGGATTCTACAACACAATATTTTGAAACTTCTAGTCCAAAAATATTACACTTGAAATTTATATGATCGAGATGTAGGGCTGTTAGCCCGAATGAATAATAATAAAATTTAAATGAAATAACTGTAATGAAAATGCATAACAAAATGAACAAAATTGTAATGAGCATCAATAAATAAACTTTGCATTGGAAACTTCTGGTTCCATAGATGAAGAAAATTCACATAACTTCTTGGTCTGATTAACTTCACCAAATATGATAATTTTAACTTCACCGAATATGATAATCTTGATTTACCGATCTCCATAGCATAATATCATATAAGGTGAGGAACTTCAAGCCCCTCATATGATTCACAATATGTGGTTTCGATCATTGTATAACTATGAGGAACTTCTGGCCCTTGTTATTGCATAAGCTTTGAGAGACTTCATGTCACAATTTTGATTATTGTTCTCACAAGGAACTTTAGGCCCTCTATTGTTCGATCAAAAGACTTCATGTCTCAATCTATATGATCACACAATTCACAACTAGGTGTAACCATGCTCTCAAATAATAAAATTGAAACATATCGTGAAATATACAAATTGACAAATGCATACGTGATTTCAAATGCTTCATCATAGTAGCACAACCAATGAGTACATAAAAGAAATCAAGATTGTATGTTGTTAATCTCGCAAACAAATATGCAACAGCCATGCGATATTGATCAATATTTATTTATGAAAGAGGGAAACTGTAATCATGTATGAGGTTTCGTATAACACGCATGAAGAAGCATATGAATTAGAAATTCATGGCTTGCTATGCAATATCACAAACCAAGACTGATGCATATGAGAGGTGCCCAGGCGGTACATAAAAAATAAAGAAATATGATGTTGGTTTTGGTCTGGACCTGAGCTTGTCCCAGACACAAGCCAAAGTTAAGTTTAAGCTTTAACTACAATCTAAAGTTTTTTTTTATTTTTATTTTTTTTATCGAAAGTTAAACACGTCAAGTTTAATATAAATCAAGTCCGGAGCGAATTCAGTGCACCACGGTGCATATGAACCAAACAGATCAAGCGAATGTCGGTTAGACAGAAAAAACAGTTAAAACTCTATATTAGCCATAACACTGTTTTCTGCCTCTTTGACTCTCTCCATCTTCCCCCGCCTCTCCAGCCATACCTCCCAAGTTCGACCCTCCGAAGTAGTCGAGGTCTACGTCGACCACGCCGCCCTCGAGGCCCTCAAGAAGGTCAAGAACATCAAGCACATAGGCATAATTCAATGATGAAGAAGCTTCCGACGTCGATTCCCTCTCCCGCATCGATGGTTAGAGAAGAGAACATGGCGAAGAGAACGGCGGTCGTTCGCCGCCGAGATATGCCCGAACAATAAGATACAATCGGGTGGTTTCGGGTCATCGATCCGGGTTGTAGAGGCTAGAATCTTCTAGTGTGTCCTATGTGCATTCAATCTAAACGGGTCTGATAAAGTTGTGGCGATGGCGGCGAACTGTTTGGTGGAGCTTAGTTTGTTTCTCAAAGAATGTGTTTTTACTATGTGAACTATTTTTTTTGTTCCAATCATCTTAACAGAGTTAATATCGATGTTAGTGCCGTTCAATTTCTGTCGGTTTATTTAGACCTTGGAATTGTCCTCTTAATGTTCCGCTCATTCTATCAAATCTAACATGCACCGATGCACTCAAACAAAAGAAAGAACTCATCGCCACCCATACCAATCAATACCATGCTTCTAGACCATGGCCTCCGAATAAATGCAGAGTAAATTGAAGCTTTATTAATGGAAGTTGTGGAACTGTTTTTTAGGGAAATCTGGGTTTCTGATATATATATTTCTGGTGTGGACGTCTCAACCCCTGGTCACCATCTTCATCACCAAAGGGACCCCAATTTTGAACCATAGCCAATTGAGATCGCATTCAAAACATAAATGCCAATGGAATGAAATGACAGTACTGCCCTCATGCATTGTACCCTAAAAGTGCAGGCTGGAGTCCAAAACCGAAGAACGAAAGGGACTAGTCGGGTTTTTCACGGCCCCATTTGGGGACCTTGTCCTCTCTGGTCAAGCTTGGGTCAAAGGAACCCCTGTCACCATTTGTACCCAAAAGACGTTATCGACACCTGTCTTGCTTGTAAAGAACAAAACTGTCCTCTTCTATGAGGGTACGAGTGTTTGGGGCTGTTTGGTAAAACTAGCTCGCATTAGGGTTTTTCATATTAGTTTATTGTTCTTGCATTGCATGGTATAGCACGGGATTAAAATAGGAGACCTAACTAAATCTAAATGATTAGGATTCTTAGTATTTTGTAGGCTTTTGATGTAGATTTATTCTGCTAGCTAGATCTTCACCGTCTCATGAGATTTAAAGAAATTAAAGAGGTCTTTTCCAGCACTACCATGCAGAAGCAGTACTGCTCAAATCATCATTGTCGCCAGAAATTAGTTCTTATATTGAGCCAATGAGTAGGCTGCTAATTAAATGTATTCATACAAAATGTGGGATGTAGTATTATGCAGAACAACAGTAGTCTCTATTCCGAATGCCGCTCTTAATCGCGGTAATCGGTAGCAAATGTTCGATAAAATGTTAATAAACTGTGCATAAAATCAATGTTTTTATGAACTAATTACAATCAATTGGAACACTATAAAAGTAGTAACATTTTGATCAATCTAGGGTACCAAGTATTTCCGAAGTCGAGTCCTTCTATGTATCCTCTACCCCGTAATTTTGTTTACTTTTAGCTGCAATGTTTAAAGCATGCTAGTATAAGGAAAAAGAGAGAAAAGAAAATGTGCAACTCGAACGGGCCGGGTATGATGATGGAAGTCTACATACAACACGTGTAGGGGGGCAGTGGTAGTCATGCATTCACTGTAATCTAATGCCAGCAAGCACTTCATCTTTTTCCTCTTTCAAGTTTCAATCTCTCTGAAAATTTTTTGGGGTTTGTTGATGTCAGTTTGAATGGATTTGCTTGGCCTTTTCTTATAATGGTAGTCTTTCTCTTTCTCTCTCCTCACTGTAGGGAGCAGTAGTGGTTTGAATAAGTAGATTTAGATTTGAACTTTAATCTCACAAGATTTTCAAAGGGTGTGCAGATGCAAATCCATCCTTAAGCCCTCAAAAAGGTTTGAAAATTTTAAGACAGAAAGAAACAATAAGAAAATGACATGGAGCTAGCTGCATATTGCTCACCTTGTCAACATCAAGTTTCATATGTTTAAGAACCCTAGATCCTTTTAAGGTAAACACATTTATGTCCTTGAACCCAAATTAGCTATCTCAAATTGATTAGTGTGAGATTTGACTGGAGGTTTGAAACCAAAGCCTACATCAAATCAAAAACCTGTTTTTATTACACTCTTTATTTCCCTCCTCTTCTTTAGAGTCTCTCTCTCTCTCTCTCTCTCTCTCTCTCTCACACACACACACACACACACAGTTATATTTATGTGCTGCATGCATCTTGGGAATGGCTGAAATTCAGGGAGGGAATAGTGGCAGTTTTGTAATGAGGGACTACAGGAAAGGGAACTGGACAGTGGGGGAGACAATGGTTCTGATAGAGGCAAAGAAGATGGATGAGGAGAGAAGAGTAATGAAGAGAAGTGGTAGTTCCAGTAGGGATCATGGTGTTGATGAGACCCCAAGATCAATAATCAAACCAGCTGAGCTGAGATGGAAATGGGTGGAAGACTATTGCTGGAAGAAAGGGTGCTTGAGAAGCCAAAACCAATGCAATGATAAGTGGGACAATCTCATGAGGGACTACAAGAAAGTGAGGGAGTATGAGAGAAGTAGTGTAGTGGGGGGTGAGAAAAAGGACTTGCCATCTTACTGGAAGCTTGAGAAGAGTGAAAGGAAAGAGAGGAACTTGCCTACCAATATGGTGCCTCAGATTTATGAGGCTTTGGTTGAGGTGGTGGAGAAGAGAGAGACGGGTAGAATTGTGGTGGGTGGTAATGGTGGTGGTGGTGGTGGTGGTGGTGGAGGTGCTTCTATTTCTGGGTCCATTAGTCCTAACCCCAACATTGGATATGTGGTGGAGAGGCCCATGATTAGCGGTGTTCATCACTCTACAGTGCTCTCTCCTCCTCCTGTGATGCAACAACAGCTGATCCAAGCTCAACCAATTGCAGCAGTGCATCTTTTACCAGCACCATTGGCAGCTCAACCACCACCTCCTCTTCCATATTCTCAACCTATTCCCCCAGTAGGTACTCTCTCTCTTTCTCTACCTCTTGCAACGAGCCTTGGTTTTCTCCATTTTCATTTATGATAGGTGCATTTTTCAATTTTAAACTGCTTATTATGATACTAATATAAATGTTTAATGTATAGTAATTCATGCCAAATTCCCCATAAATTAACAATGTACTTCCACTGAAAAAGTGAATGTATGGGATTCATATAATGTTGATCATATTGCTGAAAAAAAGAAAGGATGAATGCAGCACTGCATTGAATCTCTTTGAGTAGTAATTCTATTATTTATTTTATTTTTGGCTTGGTTGCATGGTAATAATGAACAAAATGATGTTGAGTGATCAGTTAGTATTGATTGGTTGATCTGGAGTTTCCTACTTTTTTGTGGATACATGTGAAGGCTCAGATACTGATACAAGTGAGCATTCAGACTCACCAGCCAAAAGGAGGAGGAGAGGAGGAGGAGGAGGAGGAGGAGGAAGAGCAAGTGGTGAAGGTGGAGATCAGCAGCAGGGGATCAGTACCAGTGGTACTGTGAGTGCAGGCACCTCAAGTGAAGTGGGCACTGCTATTTCCAGAGGAGCTTCCATAATTGCAGAAGCTCTTCAGGGATGTGAGGAGAGAGAAGAAAGGAGGCACAGAGAGATTTTAAGTATGCATGGGAAGAGGATTCAGATTGAGGAGACTAAAACTGAGATCAACAGGCAAGGCATTAGTGGCCTTGTTGATGCCATTAACAAGCTTGCTAATTCCATCCATGCCTTGGCTTCCAACAACCAAAGCCAATCTTCAGCTCCAAAATGAACTGATCATCATTATCATCATCATCTTAATTAATAATTACAATAATTTTCTATTTATTATATCAAAATAGAGATCAGATCATCATCAGGGCATTTTATCAATCCCCTCCATTTGGTTGATTGTACATAATTTAATTACAATCCCATTAATTGGTTCTATTTAATTTCTGTTGCTGTTCAAGTTTAAAGATTCCATATGTCATAGAATTGACCTTGTCTTTGATTTTACTGGGTTGAAGATCTGAACTATTTCATAGAAGATCTTGTGAGAGACAGGAAAAAGATCTGTTCAGTTTCAGGCCTCAGCTGCACCTCCCTCCTTCAGTCGTCTTGACTACACACACAAATTTTCTCACAAAAAACTAACTAGATTTTGTAAAATGGAAAATTCTAGTATACCATATAGTATAATATGTCTCACAAAATGTGTGACTATCATTGATTAAAAAAACAATGTAATAACTATTTACATTTTCAAAAAACCTCTCTATGTCATACAATTTGACGCATTTACATGAACAGAAACCCCTGTAAAATATAGTGTTGATGAAAAAAGCAAGTTCTAAAAGGACAATACAGAGGGATTTCTATAATAATAATCTCCAAAGTGGGGGATAGCGTTGTTGATGTATCATTTAAGATGGTACAGAAATATTGCTGGTGTAGTGAGAGCAGTACCTGCAAAAACTGCAGACACACAAGTGCTTCCCCCAAAAGACTGGTCAAAGAGAGACCAGTCAATGATGAAGAATAGAAGGCTGGATTGGATGGATGCTATATTGCCATTGTGTAGAATTACTAGAATGCCATCATCATCATCTTTGTTTGGTATTATTGGTGTCATTGGTTTTGGATTCTCTTGCTTGCTCTGTGACAAAAGTTGGTGTTTTCTGGGTCTGACTGTGAGAGGAGGAGGAAAGGGTGGGAGTGGTCATTATTGGGTAATTGGGGGTAGCCCTTCTGACAAAGGGAGGGGGTGGACTAAAGCTTTTGCCTTTTTTTTCTTCAATGGAGAAGAGCATCACAGGGGAGAGCCTGGAGATGCATAATGGGCATTTTTCAGCCTTTTGCTTCCTTTCATATGAAAATAGTAGCATTACCTTTTTGCTTCTTTCATGCTTAAATTACTCATCCCTCCACTTTTCTTTTTCCTTCTTATATATATATATTACCTCACTGCTCATTGTTCCTTCCCAACATAGAATATGGAGCTTAAGGTCAATTACACTTTTAATTGTTTTAAGTTAGCAGCAAATCCACAATTTAGCTAGGGTTTGTGCTTTGTTAGAAAGATGAACTACTGATGGAGTAGCTGAAAAAAAGAAGCATAGAAGCATAGAGTGTTGAAGATATCAAAGAAGTTTACTCTCTTTTGGTGTAAACCAACAGTAATCTACACTTTGGTGAAGTGCTTAGATTCTAGAACAACTTCCTCATATTTCTTCATGTGGAAATAAATTTTGATCAGCCACATGTCTAGCTAGCTTGCAGAGTAAAAAGAAAAGCATCCGTCCAAAGCATTGAATTATGAATTATCATTAGGGGACTCGATAATTTTTCTTCCTATAAGCAAGAGGATGCAATGCAGATATAGAAACGAGCAAAGCTTATATATGAAGTTGTCGATACGCATCCATGCTTGAACATCGATCCATGCTTAGACCGTTCAAATCATCGATGAAGTTATGCATAGTCCACCTGCAGTATGCAGATTTTCATGTTTATAATCGTGTGAGGCATTCACAAAATCACACCCCCATAACTGAAAACGCAATTTTTTAGTTAAAAGAAACCTCAGCTACGTGCATATGATAACAGCAACATCGTGCAGTTACCCTTTTTCTTCAGTGTTCATCATTTTCTCGTCTTACTTTTCTTTTGATTCTTTTTCAGGTGGAATTGTCATGTCTACTTTTGCTAGTCCTCCTCAGTCCTCATTGCTCATTCCCAACAAAGAGTATAGGCTTTAAAGTCGCTTACTATACGTACTTTGCCATTAGCAAGTCCTACACTGAGAGTTTTACTTGGATAATGGCGGAGTTTAGAAATTTCAGAAGCTTAAGCTCTAGTAGTACTACACTAGTCTGAGTAGTTTCACTTAAACAATCTCTTTGGATATCAAACTAGGGAATATCTAGATATTACTTATTTCTGGAAATAAGCTTGATCAACAGCAACTCAGACATAAAAGATCTATATAAATCCCTAAGAGTATCACACAAGCAATAAGTTAATCAAAAAACTTGCACCCAAAACCTCTTTGAATTCTTTCATTATCATTACTATAGTCTCTATGAAGCAATTTATCGAACACATAAGAAGAGAAGAAAGATCACGCCTTCGGACTTCGAAGCTGCCACAAGGCACCATTGGATCTGCTTCCGCAATATCAAGTTAGGATCTGCTTCCGCAATATCAAGTTATCCCTGATTCTAAACCTCACTGCACTTTTGGCTCCCTCCCCCATTCACAAAGTTGCATTCCTCAACAGACTAGGGCTCTGTCTTCATCTACTCAAGAATAGTAAAATGGACCCTTCCATTGGGTCCAAGGTAAACCTTCAAAGGCCATCCCACAAGTCCATAATGACGGGCGGCCACCAAGACCAGGCCCGTCCAGGAATAGAATTTCGGCTTTTACGTTAGCCACGCGGAAAAGGAAAGAACATTATTAAAACGACACCAAACCAAAGAAAGCAAAACAAAAACAAATCATCGGCTTCTTCTCAGTAAAAAACCGAAGAGAGAGAGAGAGAACACACAAAGAGGTTGTTGTACTACTCGGTCTTCTAAGGATCCTTCCTTCTTCGCCTTTTTGCTTCAGCTCTCATCTAACCCTCCTCTCTTCTTCGTCAACGTCTCTAATTCAATTCTGCTCAATTCTCTCCGATCGTTGATTCGATTACTCTCATGGCCACCACCGGGAACAAGAACATTAATGCCAAATTGGTCCGTTCTCAAAAACCCTCTTTCTTTTTTAGCTTGCTTTGTGTTCAATTTTACGATTTTGATTGGATTGAGTTTGGCTTTGTGGTCAAGTTTTGATTTTGATTTTTTGGGTGTGTAATCTGGGTTTGGTTTGGATTGTTGATTAGTGTGGTAATTTGACACGGGTCTGATTTGGGTCAGGTGCTGTAAAGTTTTGTTTTTCTTTTATGGTTTTGGTTGATGATCTAGCTTGTGATTGTTGGATGAGGACTTTGTGTGGAATTGTTGATCAACTGTGGGTTTGGGTTTCTGGTATTTGATGTAAGGTTGATAGTTGAGGCTTATCGGAGAGTTGATTGTGTTTCCTTAGCTGGTAAACCAAAGATTTCTTTTTCTGTGTTCTTGTTTGTGTGGACCGTTTGATGTTCTGAGAATAATAAACATGAATTATGGTTGCTTTGTTTGCATGTTTGATAAATCTGAGCTATTGTTTGGTTGTAAGTTGTTTCGTTGGTATATCATTATCTCTAATATGTAGGAAAATCTAGTTCTATATTTAGGTGTTGAAAGCCTCTCTACCTGTTTAGTTTAATGTTTTCTTTGTTTTTTGGAAGTTGCATTTTCTGATCGTTGGAGTGGTGTATGATATTGTGCTTCAGGTGCTTCTTGGTGATGTTGGAGCTGGCAAGTCTAGTCTAGTGTTGCGCTTTGTTAAAGGACAGTTCATTGAATTTCAGGTTGGTCTACAACTCTTCAATAAACTTATGGGATATTTATAATTTACTTTTGTTCTAGGATCTTGACTTTTAATCTATGATACTGTAGGAATCCACAATTGGCGCTGCCTTCTTCTCACAAACGTTGGCCGTAAATGATGCAACTGTAAAATTTGAGATTTGGGATACAGCAGGTCAAGAGAGGTATCATAGTTTGGCACCAATGTATTATAGAGGAGCTGCTGCTGCAATAATTGTGTATGATTTAACTAATCAAGTGAGTCCATTTATCCACATTCTTCCCTTAGTTCTGAAAATATAAGTTAAAATAACCAAATGATTGTAGTGTGACTAAGTATTCTGCGAAATTTTAATTTATGTGTCATATGTTGAATATAGGGAAAGTGCTAGTTGATTATACCTTGAACAGGAATTCAACTTTTTTATTTTTTTCTTGTAGGCCTCCTTTGAGCGAGCGAAAAAATGGGTGCTAGAACTGAAATCACAAGGTATTGCTCGTACTTTCTTGTTGTCTGTACATCACTCAGTCCTTGGCTGCTTTAAACGATCTTAGGCTGTGACTTCAATATCAGTTTTCTTTAGGTTGTGCACTCTGTGTACTCAATTTTTGTGTCTTTCAATGTTGCTAATTCTATATACTGGGATCAATCTTCTATGACTAGGCAATCCAAATATGGTCATGGCACTAGCTGGGAATAAAGCAGATCTGGTAGAGTCAAGGAAGGTGGCAGCAGAGGTAAATATAATCTTCTGTTTCTTATCCTGCCTACTGGTTGAATTATATACAGCTTTTGATTGTTTGAGTCAAATTTTGTTTGATCTTGATTCTTCAAGGATAAAGCATTTTAATATCAAAATAATTCTATTGATATGCTTAGTTTTCTTTCTTGCATAGTAATGTTTGTGTTTTTATTGATGTTGGATTATAGTTACGGTTTCTATGGTAATTATGGGCTCCTGTTCCAGTACCCGCTCTTTACTTGCAACAGAAAAAAAAAAGTGAAATAGTTGCTGATGAGCATGATTTCAATACTTGCAAAGAAAAAAAATTGCATGAACAATCATTATGCTCGTCAGCAACTATTTAATTCTGTCAAATTTATGTATCAAGTAAATAAAGGAAGCTGGTGAAGAAAATGACTTCAATTACTATTTGTTGAATGCTAAAATGAAATGGACATTTAGAAAAAGCTGGATAAACTTCCAAGGTCAAGATGGTAAAAACACTTCCATAGACTTGTTGAATTAATATGATTGAAATTTAGAGTCTATTTGTTATATGCTTTTACAACTTGCATATTTTTCATAAGAATGTTGTTGCTCTTGCAGGAGGCACAAGCATATGCTCAGGAGAATGGCCTTTTCTTCCTTGAAACCTCTGCCAAAACTGCAGACAATGTCAATGACATTTTCTATGAGATAGGTAATTTCTTAGTGGGGAGGAACCCTGGGCTGTTTGTTGCATATTGAAGGGGAAGTTTAAAACGAATTTTAGTGCAAAACTAGTTCCTGGTCATTTTGTGAGGGATTTATTTTAAAATCATGTCTACATGCCCTGACCATCAAAAGAACCTTTTTTCTTTCTTTGGCGATTCAGAAGTATTCATATGCAGTTTACAGTTTTTTAAAGAAGGGAATGCATATACCCGTAAAAGTGGCTTTACTGAAGTTTTTCTGCAGATTCGTTTGAAATATTCAGTTATCTGATTAATGCTTTCTTTCTGCGTTTTGTACAGCAAAAAGATTACCCCGAGTGCAGCCTGTGCAGAACCCTGCAGGAATGGTTCTGATGGATAGACCTGCTGAAAGGGTAGCAAGTTCATCTTGTTGCACTTGAGATCACGTGCCTGCTCAGTATTTCCATAATAGCTTGTGTAACTCACAGTGGAAAATGATGTATCAGCTACTGAGTTTCCCATTTACGTGTACATTTATCCAGATTTGTATATGCAGTTTGCTTAGATACATTCCTTCACAGGGTGTGAGAATCTTATGGAGATTGTTCTTTTATTTCATGTAATGAAATGGTCTGGCATGCTAACTCTGAGCTGCTGAGTTTAGTAGTGAACAACAATATTGTGTATTCATTAATGAGAGACAAATGTAATAAATATGGAAAAAACTTGTGTAGAAATCTCAGAAAGCAGTATCAAGATAAAACACTAGGAAGCTATCTCCTAAAGCTCTAAGAAACCCCAAAAACACTAGAACCTATAACGAAGTACGCCTACTGTACCAAAATACAGCAAGTGAAACGATAGTTCTACGTACTACATGATATTTTTGATAGATATAGGTGCCAATAACAGATGATAGCTACCTTGAGCGAAGAGGCAGGGTTTCTTATGCTTGATTTAGATCTTCTCTGTGGTTTGTTAAGAACTAAGAAGTCTCAGGATCAAAGCAGTAGTCAAAGATCTGGTTAGCTCTTCACATCCCTGCAAGCCTAATTGTCACGGGATGAGAACTTCGCTTCTCCACCAACCGTGCGGCCTTAGACTTGGACCTTACATGATGGACTTGTGTCATGGACCTACTTCACTCAAACTCGGTCCATGACATAATACCTAGCTGCCCAATCTTCACCTTTGTCTGATCATGCTGCTCTGTGCTCTTTTCTGTTTCAAATTTTTCAATCCTTCAGCAAACGATTTTCAAATGGTTTTCGTTGTAACATACTTCTCTGTTGGAATCCTCCATCAAAATAAACTTTTACCATATATGTATGTATATCACCATATTATGGAACTGTTTCCAGAATTATATTATGCATATGCATAGTCACATATATAATCTCACTGCACCCGGCCCATTACTAAATTAGTAGATAAAAAAAAATTGCTAATTATATTTCTCCACTTCAGTCTGTTCCCTCCTATGACCAAGCTGCTATGGGAATATAACCAGCTCATTTCTTGTCTATTTAGGGAAATTGACAAAGCATGGAAATCAAAGATAAAGGCATAAAACAACAGGAATTCAAATATCAAAAACTGCCAAGCTTCACACTATTCTGTCTGCTGATAAGTAGTTGCATAACACAGTAAGAACTGTCATATATGCCACTATCTTTTGTGAAGTCCTTGAGAGGCTGCAGCTGAAGCACAGTCCATTGCTTGAAACCCAATTCTATCCTTCTGCAAGTCATACACGACCTCCACATTTTGTTGCTGGAAGCTCCCAAACACTCCGGCCGGCCCATAATCGCCATCATCCATGGTTTGGAACAACAAGCATTTCACCACAGTGGAGTTGATTGGAGCTCCCATAGCATAGAAGTGATTGCCTTGAGGCAAACCAAGGCTTACATTGTTCAAGAAATGGAAAGTGATTGAAGGAAAGAGTTCATCTGTGAAAGCATTGGTTGTGTATGGAACTTTATAACAAAGATCAAAAGAAGTTTTCATCTCCATCTCCTTGGCTCTAGGATATGTTATCAATGACTGGAGAACTGAAAGAACGTCTGAGTAAAATGGCTCAGGGAGATGAGTATAAGTGGTTCCTGAGTCAATCAACATGCCCCCATTACCTTGTGAATCAAACTCTCTCAAGCTTAAGGACACTTGTGTGATACTATTGTTACCTATCGTGATAGCTTCCAGACCAATATAGTAGTTATTCGGGTAAATGGGGCTCTTCAACATTGGAGTGAATTGCAAATTTTGTTTAGAAGAAATAGCAACATCTCCTATAACAAGAGGGCTTGAAATGTTGGGATTGTTCACATACTTGAAGGCCAAGAAACAGTGAGAGAAGCCCTTCTGTAGGAACCCTAGTTGTGATGGGAGGGAAAGCGGTCCCCGACCAAACCCTGCAATCCCAATTGGTTCTCTAAAAGTAGAACCAATGCACCCAAAACAGAAACTGGGAATTTCACTAGTGACATTGCTTGGGCTACTACTAGTTCCATGAACCCTAAGTGTATCTCTACTAAGTGTTCCTACGACAACCCCACCCGCACCATATGTATAAGCAAACGAAGGGCATGGTCTAGGACAAGTTCCCTTAATAAGGGTACTGAGTGAGCAACCAGCAATGGTGCATGGATCGAGAGGGTTATCGGAGCTATGGATATCAGTGCAAAAGGGGCTACCACATAGGTCTCTAACTGATGAAGAAGAAACTGAAGGCGAGAAAGTAGGGTTTAGTTTATTGTTCCTATAGTAGTCATCACAATCCATGCAACTAAAAGAGAGATTTCCACAAGGAACCCAAGGAAGGTCACTACCAGTGTCCATATAAACTTGAATGACTTGTGGGGGTGTCCCCAAATTGAGAGATATCAGATACCCATCTCTGACTTCCCTCAGTGGCTCCATCAAGTCCAAGACTTGTGATGGTATCTTATTCGAGTTAGAGGAGGATACTGGACTTCTAATGGAGCTCCTAGAATGCCTCATACCAAGTACTAGGGATGTAGTGCTAATTGGCCTCTGTCTGGCTAGGGTTTGGTTGAAACTCAGGAATGCAATGAGCAAAAGGATAAAAAAGGGATTCATATTGGTGAAGGGTGTTGCCATTTAAGCTTCTGAGTGAGCTCACAAGTAGTTTGTATAGTATCTATTTATAGATGGGGGTCTCAACGGCGACTCTGTCAAGCTTAGAAATATGGTTTTATGGACTAAGCTAACAGATCGATGTTTATGATCAAAGAGCTAGGTTCTGAATCATATTGTGAGTATGAGTGTGTGACACACGAGCGCACATGCGAGAGAGCTCTGCTTACCTATAATTGAGTTATAATAATTAACAAACAACACTAATACTATTACTACCTATAAGTAATCATAATTAGATAAACAACAGTCTTACTGTACTACCTGTAAGTGATCATCATAAATTATAAGGAAAATGGAGTACGGAGTACTGCGCGTGCTTTATATTAATCCAAACAGTTTATAGACATCTTGACCAACAAAGAGGTAATCTCAATGAGTGTATGGCGAATCATTCATCTTCCAAAGAAAATATACAATGCTAGCTAGCATCCATAGTTGCTGTTGCTGGATCGGAGATGTTGAGTTTGAAGCTCGCAATATATTCTCAGTTCTCACTTTCCTTTTGTCCGCAGAGTGAAAAACTTATTTAAATGATAGAATGTATATCTAGCAACATATCGGCCTAGCTAATTGAGGTGAGATCAGCAATTTACAAACTAACTGATTAGTATTTTTCAGCTGCACATTACTCGGTAGGATAGCAGAATGATGCCAAAAATTCAACAGGAAAACATATATCTGATTATGTGATGCATAGTTATTATAAAGTCGAAGATTGATTCTCAACAGATCATAACTGTAAGATAGTGGAACTCATGCCGCTGCGAATCGGCTATATATAAGCTTCACTCCGGAATTTATGGTACTTTGAACATTAAAAACACAAGAATATTTGGACGATCAAGCTGGAACCTTCTCACCTGGAGATGACGCAACATCCGCAAAACACCAGGTACTGCCAACAATTGATCGACTGCTACTTACTATTTCAGGAAAAGGGATTACTTATTATACTAGTTAAAACTGTACTTATAACATCAATATGCACTTTCAAATGAGAATAGATAATACGATACTGGAAAGTGACACCAACAATCTGAAACAATAATCTCTGCTGCTTTTGGCAGCTAGTCGATTGATCTTAACTAATTGCACTTTTAATCATATTGATGCATAACATACGGTCTCTATCTAACTTTTAGCTCCAGTGCTTACTCAGAGAGTAGCGTAGTTAATCAGCTTTAGAAAGTGACACCAAGAATCTGCAATAATAATAATCTCTGCTGAAATTAGTTGCTGGTGTAACTACTTGAACTTTTAATCATATCGATGCATGATATACGGTCTCCATCTTACTTTTAGCTGATCAAGTGCTTACTCAGAAAGTACTGCAATCTGCATTATAGATAATCAGCTTCAGAAAGTAGCTTCTCACATTACGTACCCCATACCATGTTTTGCTCCAGTTGATGACTCATCATGTTGCTGGGAGAAATCCAGAAGTTATTACGTACAATAAAACACCGAGCCAGATTGTAGTGAAAAAGAATAATGATATACTTCAGCAAAAGATTGGCCAAACTGAGTAGTAGAATTAAGAGTCCATTTTGCAGATCAATCATTGATATATTTGCATGTAAAAGATCACCAAACAGTCTACATTTATCTTTAGTGTGATATCTGGTCAGAGATCTTTGCTATAATTCTGTCTATACAGAAGGTGTAGTGGAGGGAAAAATTATACATATAAGATGCTTTCACAAGTACTCTCTAGAAGCTACGTTTAGTATTAAAATGAGTTCAGAGATCGCAACTAACTTGAAGGCTATTGAACCTAAATGGGAGGGACAGCCAATGAAACAGACACTCCCTCTCCCATGATTCTGATCGTGGCTTTTCTGCTCTGTTGTTTAGTACTTGGAAAAAACTTTTGTGGTTTCTTCGAACTCACTTCTCTCTAAAACTTTTTTTTCCCTTTCATTGTTCCCAATTAAACAGCCCCTCCCACTGTTCTCCATTTCACAACCCTGTTTCTTTCTTCTTTGCCGCAAGATATGTGTTATATACCTAGGCTTTCTATGCTTAATTAATAGCTGGAACTGCTATCTCCTGGTATTCATTGCACTCTACCTACTCTTTTTGAGTTAGGGTTCTTCCCACCCTGTATTCTTGTGTGGGCACTATTTTGAGAGCTCTGTCTCTTCTTTTTGCTTATTATCTGTTCAAGCTATCAATGGCATCTTCCTCAGTACCACAGGAGGATGTTCCATATGAGGATGAAGGGATTATTGAAGCTTCGTCAGTTTGTTTTGAAAGCAATGCTGAGTTTGCAGATCCTGAGGATGGAATCAGTCTTGTTGGTGTCCTAATCGCTGACGAAGAGCCAGCAGTTGGAGGAGTTAAGGCTGCCTTAATGGGTATCTGGAAAACTCTTGGTCAGATTATGATCGTCCGAGTCAAGAAGAACACTTACAGCCTTTCCGTTGGCTCGGATAAACTTGCAAGAAAACTGCTTCAGGAAAGTCCGTGGAATGTTAAAGGTATGTGTTTAACCATTCGGTACTGGCCCAGATATCACTCTATCGATGATATTGACACCCACAGAGTCACGTACTGGATACAAGGCCACGGAGTACCTCTAGAACAGTTAAACAAGATCAATGGTCACAATCTTGGTCAACTATTGGGCTCGGTGGTGGAGATAGAAGACCCGGCCATTGCTGGCAACCGTGGTTTTTTGCGGATGAGAGTGGATATTAATTCAAGAAGACCCTTAGCTACTTTCACCCAGCTGCCAAGACCCAACTTAGCTCCAAAGAAGATATATCTTCAGTACGAACATCTGAAGAGTTTCTGCTATAATTGTGGCCGTCTGGGTCACATGATAGCTGCGTGCAGGTATCATGTCAATCCTATTTTGATCTCTTTGGGTGTTAAGTATGATAACTCTCTGATTGCAGACCCTCCAGAAAAACCGGTTTTTACCCAAGCTCATTTACCTCCAAGAATTCCTTATGCTCCATCTCCCGGAATTTTTGGTCGGAAAAAAATGAGCAACGGTATACCAGTCCCTGGTTTTGCTGGTAATTCAAATTATGGGGGCCCATTAGTGGCACACGATACTATGTCTGATACATCTAAAGAGCTCTGCCATCCTGATGTCTGTGATCACTTTTTGAAAGACAAGTCCCTTTCTCAAGGTCAGAATAGACAACCAAGAAAGCAGAAGAGTGGCCCTCCTCTATGGGACCCAGACTCACACGGGGTTCTTGTCAGAAACGGAAGCGTGTCACGAGCTCTTGGAGGATTGAACCTGAATGCTGGGCCATGGGCCGTCCCGGAATGCATACCACCGTGGGCTTTCCATAATAATGCCAACTCAATGTTTCCCACCCCATCCATTATAGATTGCTGTGATGAAACCGTGGCAAGAAGGCCCAGTTCCGCAACACTTGTCGAGATTGCTGCAGAGTCAAAGATTGATTTCTGAAGACAACCCCATCCCCTTGAAGAGAAAAAGAAAGCCAAAGGTACCTTTTGAGGAGAGCAGTAAGAAGACTATTTTGCCTTGCTCGACTCCCAGGAAGACCAACAGTAGAGGAAGAGGTAGAGGGAGAGGGAAGAGGGGTTATGGTAGGGGTAGAGGTAAGATAGAGGCCCCGATAGTTGATGTGGTTCCGATGATTGGAACCTCAAAGCAGAAAGATGAGACTGAAGGTATGGAGGATTTCACCCACCTCCAAGGTTGTGGCAGCTGGCCGAATGCAGCTGCAAGGTCTCAATGAATTGCATCTCTTGGAACTGTCAAGGCTTGGGGAAGTCTTTGACGGTTAAGACACTTCGGGAGATTACCCGCTCCCATGATGTTGGTATAGTTTTTCTTTCTGAGACACATAAAAATAATCACTATGTGGATGGAGTTCGCAAGGAACTAGGTTACAGTAAGGGTTACAACGTTGATCCAATCGATACTGCTGGGGGCTTAAGTTTGTGGTGGCAGCCAGGTTATAAGGTGGATGTTTTTGACTTTTCAAAGTACTACATTGATACAATGGTCCAAGCTCCTGGTGCTGATTCTCCTGTTCGAATTACTTGGTTATATGGGCCGCCCTATAGAGAAGACAAGTCGGATTTCTGGGGTACCTGGAATTCCACCGGGTATACAGATGACTGGTTGGTCATTGGCGATATGAACGAAATGGTCAATCAAGAGGAGAGGGAAGGAGGTTGCCAGTGGAGATACAATCAGGGGCATTTCTTGTGTGATTTCATCTCCACTAATGCACTGATTGATATTGGTTTCAAAGGTCAACGCTTCACATGGGCCAGAACAGTGGATGAAGTTGTAGTGCTGCAAGAAAGGCTGGATCGTTGTTTGGTTAATGAGCAGTGGCTCCTTCACAAGCCAAATACTTGCTTAACCCATTTGGCAAGGGTTGGATCTGACCATAATCCCCTTTTGCTTTGCTCCGACCCAAATATGGAGAAGAGAAATTCGGTGTTTCGCTTTGAAGCTTTTTGGGCTGATGATCCTAAAGCTTTCCATATTGTTAAGGAGTCTTGGTTGACTCATTCTCTTATCACAAATGTCGAGGGCTGGATTACTAATTTGCATGCTTGCAAAGTGAGTCTCAAGACCTGGAGTAAAAATTTACTGCCCAGGTATACTCGTTCAGAAATTCAAGCTTGTCTACTGGATTTAGAAGAATTACAGTCTTCTTCCCCTTTCAGATCTTCTTTTGAACAAGTGGAGTTAAAGAATCGACTCGGGTCTCTATGGTTGAGGGAGGAACAATACTGGCACCAGCGGTCAAGGGTCAATTGGCTTACTACCGGTGATCGTAATACTCGATTTTTTCATCTTACTACACTCTTCAGGAGGCAACGCAACAGAATTCTCAAGATCCAAGATGACCGTGATAGTTGGCTAGTGGGGGAAGCTAGCATTCGGGCAGAATTTGAATCTCAGTTTCAGATGATTTTTACAAGTTCTGGGCCGCGTCAATGGGGCAATGTTTTTTCTGGGACAGAGCAGATTGTTACTATGGAGATGAATAGGGACTTATTGGCTCCTTTCTCTATGGATGAAGTTAAAGATGCAGCCTTCCAGTTGGGAGCTTTGAAAGCCCCAGGCCCCAATGGCTTTCCTGGGTTGTTCTATAGGAAGTATTGGTCGATTGTGAATGATATTGTGGTAGCTACGTCTGTAGATTTCATTAATGGTCGAGTAAGGGTACAATGCATCAATCAAACACATATAGTGCTTATTCCCAAGATCCTGAATCCGGGAAAGACCACCCACTTTCGGCCTATAAGTTTGTGCAATAACTCTTACAAAATCCTTGCAAAACTCCTAGCCAACCGACTGAAACCCCTCCTTCCGACACTCATCTCACATAACCAAAATGCCTTTGTGTCTGAAAGATTGATACAGGATAACATTTTGCTGGCACATGAAGCCTTTCACTACTTGAGGTTGAAAAAAGAAGGTGATGTTCATGAATTGGGATTGAAACTTGACATGAACAAGGCTTATGACCGTGTTGAATGGGATTTCCTCGAAGCTACATTGGTTCGGTTTGGTTTTGATAGAAGGTGGATCAATCTTATCATGTCTTGTGTCACAACAGTCTCATTCTCTATAGTCTTAAATGGAAATCCTGGAAACTTTTTCTACCCAAGTCGAGGATTACGTCAAGGTGATCCCTTATCTCCATATCTCTTCTTACTTGTAAGTGAAGTCCTCTCTCTCAGGTTAACTAAAGAAGTAAGAGATGGCAATATTTTGGGGGTCAAACTTGCGAGGTCTTGTCCTCCTATCTCTCATCTTCTTTTCGCTGATGACTCACTTTTTTTCCTGAGAGCCACTCTAAAGAATTGTCAGCAGCTCTCCCTATTATTTTCAGATTTCTGCTCTGCCTCCGGACAAATGATTAATTATGGGAAGTCAAGTATCTACTTTTCTCCTAATACCCCTCTTCAGATGCAGCTATTGATGTGCTCCCTTCTAAATATAGTGATCGCAGAGAACCCTGAAAAGTACCTAGGTCTCGCAACCTTTTGGGGACGATCTAAGTCTCAAGCTCTGGGCTATATAAAGGACAGAATTTTAGGGAAAATCAGTGGGTGGAAAGAGAAGTCCCTTTCACAAGCAGGGAAGACTGTGCTTATTAAGGCAGTGGCTTTAGCAGTTCCTGCCTTTCCGATGTCATGTTTCAAGTTCCCTAAAAATGTCTGTGACGATATCAATTCTGCTTTGGGCAATTTTTGGTGGGGCTCTGTAGATGGGAAAAATAAAACTCACTGGCGCAGTTGGTCGCATCTCTGCAAATCTAAGGAGGAAGGAGGGCTGGGTTTCCGTGACCTTCATCACTTTAATCTTGCTCTCCTAGCCAAGCAGGCTTGGAGACTTATTGAAAATCCAGAGTCAACGTGGGCAAGAGTTCTCAAGGCGAGGTATTTTCCTAAGGTTGGTTTTTCAGATGCTAAGAAGGGGTATCGAGCTTCTTGGGGATGGTCTAGCCTCCTGGAAGCCAGAGATTTTGTCACAAAAATGGGGTGTTGGCATGTTATTAACGGTTCATCTATAAATTTATGGAAGGATCAGTGGTTACCACCCCCCAATATAGGTTGTATACAAACTATTGCTCTTATTCCAGATGATGCCCCAACACTGGTCAGTGATTTAATCGACAGAGAAAGCAGGTCTTGGAATTTGGATACAATTCTACACCTTCTCAACCCAATTGATGTCAACAGAATTCTTTCTATTCCAATTGGTCCTGGCATAGGGCTTGACAGGTTGATATGGCCCTTATCTAAGAATGGCAAGTATTCTGTCTCAAGTGGTTATCATTGGGTTCATAGTGTTCTCACTACAGGATCAAGTTCTTCCATAAGCAACACTTCTCATATCATCAGTGCAAAATGTTGGAAAATGTTTTGGGGTTTGAAAACCTTACCAAAAATCAAATGTTTTCTCTGGAAGTGTTTGAATGGTGCAGTCGCCTCTTTTCCCAATCTTTTTCACAGGAAACTGTCTCAATCCCCAATTTGTCCTCTTTGTGGTGCTTTTGATGAGTCAATTGAGCACATCCTGTTATTATGTCATTGGGTTGACCCAATTTGGTATGGGTCTCCTCTGTGCCTGAGAATAGATAAGAGAAAGGTTACTACTTTGGACAAATGGCTGCAAGATTCTATTATGAAACACAGCACTGAGAGTGACAGGGTTTGGTGCGGTACCTTGATTAGCTTTATTTGCTGGTCAATCTGGAAAGCTAGATGCTGCTTCGTTTATCAATATGAATCACCTTCTCCTATTTGTGTGCTTCAAAAGGGAATCATGTCAGCTTTTGAATTCATCAGCTCATGCTCTAAAGAAAATGTGAAAACAAAGAGCAATGGAGTTTTGAAATGGACTCACCCTCCTGAGGGAGTGACTGCTATTAATTGTGATGCAGCCTGGTCTGATGAGAATAATGGGGGTTTGGGAGTAGCTCTCCGCAACCATGAAGGAGTTTGTATCGGAAGGGCTCATGGGCAAGCCTTTCTGTCTTCTGTAGAGGCTACTGAAGCCACAGCAATACTGCTGGGAGTAAATGTTGCTTTGGATATGGGACTGAAAGATGTAATTGTTCAGTCTGATTCTCTAAGTATAATCACAGAATTCAACTCTTCTAGCTCATGCAAAAATTGGAAGATTACTCAGATTATTGATGATATCAAATGGAAGAAGGTTTTTTTTCAATTCCATTACCTGGGACTGGATTCCCCGTGAAGCAAACCAAGTTGCAGATGCTGCAGCTTTGCTTGGAAAAAGGATGATGGGTCTTAACCGATGGGTCAACCGGCCACCATCATCTCTCTTGAGTGTTCTCCGGAACGACGGTTTGCCATGTCCACCGTTGGTGGCAGTTTAGTTGGAAGCCATCTCTGGTTTCCTCCTTTTTTTTGTTACTGATGTCCTTCTGCTTTCTCTTTTCTTAGAATCTGAGATGAAGACTTCAGTTTTTCTTTCTCTTTGGGCTTTGCAGTTTTGCTAGCTTATGTTTTGTTTTGGGCTTTGGCTTTTTAATGAATTCTTTTCTCACCCAAAAAAAAAAAAAAAAAAAACTGCTGTGATAACTAGGTTGATCGGATCCTCAACTGTGAAAGCCTTATGAGATGAACGAGTCCTCCACTTCATCCTCAAGATTTTCCCTACTTTTGTCAGTTGTCTTTACCATGTTTGTGGCAGAGTTCATTATATCATAGAGTGCAGTGATAGCAGTCTAACCACTTAATCAATTAGGCAAAAACATAAATTACTTGTAAAGTAAGAATCTACGAATAGCATTAGTGCTTACATGCATTCCGTCAATAAGAACAAATCTTGAAATTCATGTTTGATGAAGGATGAGATTAAGAGATATCAATCCGAACAAAAATGGGGCTTTTTGGTTTGGTACACTAGGAGGTGCTATGGGCACACTCGTAAACGCAGTGCTATTACTAAAACATGTTCAACAAGATTTAAAATCATTACTCTTCTTTGAGGAATTCACAAAACCTGTGCCAACTTTTTTTCATAGTTCTTTGACCCCTGCATGGTCGATCAGGGATTAATAAGAGATTGCTGAAATTATGTAAACAACTTTGCAAATCTTCATTTCCAACTTCACTGAGGGTAATGAACCTCAACTCTAGGTCTCTAGTGGCATAGGATGGGACAGAGTTAAAATAGAGATGAGATCTCAATTAAAATTTCGGGTATAACTACAACACAGACAAAAGCATACAAACTTTACAACATTGTGGAGACTAAATGCCTCCAGATTCGATTTCTCTTTAACCTCTCTAGGCCCCTATCATTTTATACAGTAAACAAAATAGCAGAATGCACAACATGATACCCATCGTAACAGGAAGACTTTAGACTTGGTTGGAATATCTATATATGCATCATTGCCTCTTAGTTAATTGTTTAATCAACCCCTTGATAATCTTTCCAAACCACATCAAGTTCATTATTGCTAGCACTGCTGGTACAGCAAAGACCAACATATATCCAAAGATGTGCATCTGGATGACCTGCCCATCCAATTAAAGTACATTAGTAATGAGATAAACCGACACCCCGAGCTTATCTAGGAAATTCAGAGGTACATGCTTTCTGGATTTGCAACTTACCTGATCATAGTGCAGGTAAACATGGTAAAACATGTAACCGAACAGTAGAATTCTTGCTCCCTGCATTCCACAGACTTTTCTGGTAAGCATTATTAACACAGATTGATGCTTAGCTATATGGAAAATACAGCATTGGCGTTTTCAGGGAAGAGAATAATGTCTATATGAGTTACATGTCAGGCATCAAACCATGATATCTATACATATAAAAATTTAAACAAAAAAGACGGGTATAATTCAACATGAGTTTTAACTGACCAGCCATGAAAAAAATATCACAATGCCGTTAATGAGATATGCGCTGGACCTCTTCATACCAGCTGTATCAAGATACCTTCATGTAATCCGAAATCATATTAGACAAGAAAGCATACACTGAAATACAATCTTACTGGAGTAGTAACCTCTCATACAACCTTATGAAATACAATCGTATAAAACTTACCATCTCATATTGATCTCTGGAGTAGTGATCTCAGAGATGAGGATCATGTATGTATAAAGTTGCCCTTCCCCAGAAAACATGGAGTATGCTACCGCAATTCCAGCAAGTGAGTGATGGAGGACCTGAAATTGAATGCCACCATATTATGAGTTACGCAGCCTCGGTAGAAGTACTACAAACAAAGATTTGTGTATAGATATGTTTGCTTCAGCGTTTTCTCTTTTATTCTTTCCAGTTCTCTTCGTGCAACTAAGGAAATCAGAGTCGAGTATTGTTCTAACATTGGTTTATGATACTTCCAACCCAGATGTTGCGAAGGTAAGAACAAAAAGGAGACAATATACTTACATACTCCATTCCACCTAAAGAAGGATATAACCACAGTAACATTCCTAGGTCCGCACAGAAGTACCCAACAGAGACCTGGTATAAATAATAGTAATTAAATTTGTATTCATCAAGGATCTTACATCTGTTAAAAACAAACAATTCAGAACAATCAAACTGAAATGTATATCTAGGTTAAAGCAAACCCAATACAGTGAAATGCAAATCACTCATCAACTCTTAAGAGAAATTGGCTCGTGGGTTTATTATCCTCGTCTAAGCATGGTCAGATGATGACCCATCATGGTATCATAAACATCCGGAAAATTAGGTTTACATGAAAATGCAGAAGATGCATGGGTGACTTGAGAATTAATTAAGATTACAAAGTATGCTTTACAAACCCTTTTGATATTATATCAATGCCACAAACTTAATAGTACATCAGCAGCATGTGAATCATAACTAAGATATGTGTAACAGAAGTACAACATAAGGAATGTGGACTCTCTTGAGATAGTCAAACTACAAGTGTCACAAAAGTAATTATACAAGAACTAATTATTCAAAAAGAAAAAAAAAAAAAAGGTTATACAAGTGATAGGAAATTTCAACACCATAACAAATTAACAATCATCAATTATTTCAATGAAAGTCTTTGGATTAATTTCAGTTTACACCCCTAAGGTTTACGGTTAACATCATTTCACTCCCCATACTTTTAATTTTGAAAATTTACCCCCTAAAGTTTTCAATTTTCATAAATCATGCACAATTATTGAAATTCCATCTAATTCGGACGATACTTTTGACTTCATACCTCAAAAGGGCTAAAATCAATATAAATCACCTTTTAGTACCTTTTTCTAAGATTTTATGCTATCATTTAACCTCCAAATTGGACGGAATTTTAGTAATTGTGTCTGATTTATGAAATTTGGAGACTTTAGGGGGTAAATTTTCAAAATTAAAAGTATGGGGAGTAAAAGGATGTTAACCCCAAACTTCAGGGGGGAAACTGAAATTAAGTCTTTCTTAAAATATTTATCCGTAAGTAAACCAAACCATCTTGAAGATTAACTTAAGCATCTAGCATTGTAAAAGTTAAAGGCTCATTTTAAGCACCTCCTGACAGCTAAATACAATTGAAAAAATAAATGTTCATACTCTTATACAGGGATTGCAGGTAAGTATTTCCACAAATGAGTAAATAATTCAAAAGTTATTTATTAAACAGCAAGTGCATACCCCTAATCCAAATACAGACAATGGTGAGCTTCGAAATGTAACAAGGCCAGCTAGCTGTTGGTCTGAAAAGAGATCGGACCAGAAAACAAAGTACAAAGAAAGAACTGTGATAAAAATGGCATGGATGCTGGAGATTCCTCTGCCAAAATTATTTCCTAAAGTTAATAACCATACATTTTATGATAACTATAAATGTATTAATGTGAAACAATTGGAAAGTGAGAACATACTCACCGATTGTTCCACTCGATTCGTTGGATTTTTGTAAGACTAGCATAACTTTTGATGTAAAAGGTACTAATTAACTGGGTAAGATCATAGACCTGTAATAGATAACGAGTTAACAAGGAACTAGTAAAACCAAACTACAACCTAATTGATGATGCACCCAATGGCTTCAACTTTAAGAATCAATTGAATATTTGAAAGGATTGAACAATAAGAGTATACCATTTTGCACAAAAATATTCCTCCAATAACAGAAGTATATGGCATAAACGGATCCGCTAGTAAGTAGCTTTTAACCAGATCTTCAGCCTGATTTTGGTAAGATTTAATTGCCATTACTGTCTTTCTGGGCACTGCCATCGTGACAGATTCCTAGAACGATATCTTGATTAGCAGCTTTTTTTTTCCTCTTCAATTTATTCCCTTTTTCATTTTCATCTGTCCTTCACCAAAAACGGAGAGCAAATAAGCTATCCAGGATATAGTCCACAATCATAAAACTTGCATCTGAGTTCTAACCAGTGTTATTTAAAATAGCAGATGGGTAAAATATAAGCAAAAGAAATGTAATACTTGATTGAGTTTTCTCATATATATAGTCCATAACCGCAGCTACCAACTAACTCAATAGAATAAACAGGACGCACCAGTGCATCTTAATCTGTTGAAAACAAAGCAATTGGACAGGTATTGCACCTTTCAAGTACTAACACATTTTTTAGATTAACACACCAAATCAACCCGAATCCAAACATAGAATCAATAACAGATTATATCCAAGCAAGACCTAGAAGGATAGAGAGGAGAAAATAAGCAAGAATCCATCTCCGACTGAACTATTTTTCAAATACAAATTTGTGAACAGACGGTAGTAAACACAAATACTCAACAGATACTGTAGGTTAACACTGGTCAAGCAACAAATCTGTATTTTATGACTGACAAGAACACTTTTTATACTCAACAGCAGAATAGAAAACCAAATAACCCAACCACAAAGGTCATATGTGCATTTGGAAAATGGCGATGAAGCTACTTAGGTCAATGCAAGATGCAGTAATCCATGAATATCATCATAGTTACAGAACAACATCAATACAAGTTCTAGGCTACAGATTTGAATAGACACCCAAATAAAATCAAAATCAAAGCAGTGCGCCTAGAAACCAGTATACAGAATCAAGTGTAGAAAAAGCAAACCCGGATCCAAGAGCTGAATACAAAACACATGAACAATCAAGAGGGTATTGATAAACTACCTTCAGCATGAGATCAGAGAATAAACAAAACAAGATTAAACCTCTAACAAAACCCAGAAAGCTAAACAGAGACTACCAGCTAAGAAATCAGATGGGGAGGTCTCACCATTAGCATGAAGTCCACCAAAACCCTCCAAACTCAGATGGGCATTTGAGAAAACAGAGGAAGCGAAGCTGATCAATGCCAAAAGCAACAAATCCCCAAGAAAGTGAAAAGCTTGAGAGGCTGATGCAGATGGGCAATTGATGAAAATATAATTGGGTTTGATGTCAAATTATGATCATCACCAGATTTTGTCTGAGACGGGAATGCAACAAACCCGTGAAAGATGAAGAACGAAGCAAAGGGTGTAATCAATGTGAATGTGAGTGTGTCGAATCTACAACCGAACAGAGGGTGTTAAAGTAAAGGGAAGAGTTATTAGTTCAACTGGAGAAAGGGGCCAAAAAACGAGAGAAGTGTTGGGTGGAATTGGATGCGTGTGGTTTTAGGTGTGAGCAGAAGGAGAGCCATTGGGTTAGTGTGGTAGGCAAAATCCAATCAAGATAGGGAAGTAGTAAGAAACAAGAACAATGTGATTGGCTTGGGTATTTCGATTTCAAGGTTTTGTCTTTTGGCAAGTTTAGCAGGAAGAGAAGATAGGTATGGTCCTCTATTATTTTGATCAAGTTTGTTACTTTATTGATCATCGATTTGGCTGAAAATTTATAGGATTGATCTACATATATAGACATAAAAACTGAACGGATAAGATGTCAAGATGTGATCGAAAAATATGTATTTTAAACCATAAACAAAAAAATCTTCAACTTAAATGTGCTCACTAAAAAGGCTCCCTATATATATATTTTAACATTTAGAAGTGGTAGATCATAGGTTCAACTTAAAGACCTTAAACTATTACATGTTAATAAAAAAAACAAATAGTTTAGCCTAACACCAAAATCAGTTATGAGTGGTTACAGGTTATCATGTTGTGATCATCACTTCATCGATCATTGAGAGGACTAAGTCGGATGACCTTAATACATCACGATGGAGCTCGATCAGTAGACAATTCCAGCATTACCCATAATGAAATCATACTCAACATATCCATTTGTTTGAATATAATGTCCTTTTCATCATGGGCAGCATTTCTGAGTAAATTTACCAGCTGGCTTTGGGTTCAACTTTGCCATGAGTACATGTGCTCTGCTCAAACATCTTGTTCTTCCTCTTATATTTTGGCTTCGTGCAGTTGTCTTCACGCAAACTTATTGGTCATTTGCATTTGTTGTTGAGTATTGAAACAACCAGGAAATCTAAATGAGTGGTATCATGTGGCATTTGTTTTGGTTTGGTGTAATATGACCCATATAGGTTGGTTATGGAAATTGATTATTAGACTGGATTACACTAATGAATGAATGCGAGTTGCCTACGCATTTTACACCAAACGCTACCTCTTTGGCAATGCTTAACAGAATCTTTGAACGAGTGGAATGTTGATAGTTCAATTGTCATAGCTTTTTGTGATACAAGTCTTGAGAAATTTGAAACCCCAAGTTATATCTGCTTATATTAAAGTTTGATGTTGCTACAATATCGAGTTTTGTTCATTTTGATAGAGAGGGGAACGATCAGACGTATAGTACACATAACGATTCAAATTCCAGTTCTTGGCGCCTTGAACTCCAACATCGACTTCAGTCGATCAATATGATATTAACCACAGCTGGCTTCCTCTCCCAAGGATCAAGATGTGGGAAGGTCTCACCTCAACTGCCAAATCTAACCGGTTACTCTTGATCAGTTGATTCGGTTCCATCGATGGAGGGCCGCAAATCCATGCCCAAGTCGTTCTTTGTCAAATTGGTTATGACTAAATTAAACGTTTAATGGATTGGACTCCCATGTTTCAAGTGTGCAAGTGACTTTGCCTTTATGGTTGCATCATGCCATGAATACGGTGAGTTGCCGGTCGCCATATGTCGTTGGGATTTGTTATGAGCTATTTAGCTAGTTTAATTTTACTCACCTATTACTTGAGTATTGGTATCGTCAAATAAACAGGTGTAATTTATGTATTGTTGTGGTGCATTTTATGTGTTGTTGTGTTTTATATCAAAGAACCATTTATTTACGCATCACTGATAGGGGAAATTCAGAAATTGCATTTTTGTTTTTTGATCAAAATGTTATTCAATTTAAATCAGAGCAAGCAGTACAAAAACGACGTACCTGTAGGGTCGTCAGAAAACATCGTTTGCAGAATTACAAATTTTATGCTAGATATAAGCTATGAAATCCCAAGTACACCCACCTTGTTTGGTTAAGCACAATTATTTTTCAAGTTAGCTAAGGATCAAAGTAAGCATCAAGAAACCACGAACACAGACAAACTAACTTGGACCAACAAAATTAAACGGATGGAGGAAGACTAATGTCCTCCAAAATAGCTCAAATCTTCAAAAGCCTTGATCCAGCTCCACAAGCCAAAACCCAAAGGAGAGAAACCCAACCTGATGCAGTCCAATCCCGAAGGAGCCCAAAACCCAAATGAAACATGGAAACCCTAGCCTCCTTCCATGCCTCTTTGCCGCCGCCATCCCAAAGCAGCGACTCACCTCTGGCACTAGTTTTGTCAGAGCCATCGTCACAGGCCCAACCATGGTCACCTTCATTGTAGCCACCGCTACCGTCACCAGCATTTGCCACCGGCCAAGAAGCCAATGGAGATCCAGATCCGCCACCAAAAACCCAAAAGTCATGATCTCCATTAGCACCGTTATCAGACAGATCGGGGTCTCGTCCTCTCCAAGTCGATCCAGATTCGAATTTCTCCCAACCAGGTTCCATTCCTCTCCAATCCTTCATCGAGGTCCATCGCCGAACCCTCCGTTGGCAGCGCAAATCATCAAACTCATAGATCAATGACTCTCCACCCCACGTCAATAAGGAGTCGACGTAAACATATCAGAAACTGCATTTGAGGATCCCGTTCTATTAAGGACCGGGTTGGTGAGGACTCACTGAGGACATTTGATGTCTACCATCAGATTAAATCAATGGTCCTCAATTGAAGAACAAAAAAAATCTCAGACCACCCAATCAGACACCATCTTTCTTTTTTCTTTTTCACGTTCTTCTCTTCTTCTCCCACTCATCTCAACACTCACCCAATCGGCTTATAAACAAAAACCCAGACTCACCCAAAGGGTGTGTTTATGGAATCAGATAAAGGAGCGTGTGGGAGGTGGAGGAGGAGGAGGAGGAGGGGGGAGCCGGCCGGGTGGGGGTGGGGGTGGGGGTATGACGCTGGCGGGGAGATGTCAAATCGATTTACTGAAGAAACATGTTTGGGTTGAAGAAGCTGAAATAGGCGTTTTGTTCATAAGCTTGAAATCGATGCAACCAGATCGCATTCCTTCAAGAGGTAAAAAGTTTTAATCCATTAGAGTATGAGACCATGAGTTGGAGTGTCCCCTAGTTTATATTCATGTTTCTGAGATTTGATTATAACCTCGCTTCGAATTCATGAGTCAGGAATAGATGTTTGCTGAGCTTGTTTCGATTTCATAGCATTTTTAATGTGCCTGGTAACTCTGGTTTAAATAGAAAGCTGCCTATCCACTTTTCACCGATGTTCGTTCTTTGCAGGAAACTTCTCCATCAGTTGTTTACATTAAAAAGGTTTTGAGATAGACAAAAGCCTCAAAGGAACATAACGCAGTCTCGCAAAGTGAGGAAGATAAGCTGAAAGTTTTGGAGGTTGGTAAGGAAGTTCATGACTGTGTTAGAGGTGGGCTTGAGTTTAGTGCTGTAATTGGGAACTCGGTGTTGGATATGTACTCTAATTGTGGTTGTTTGAGTGAAGCAAGGAAAGTTTTCGATGAAATTAGGGTGAGAAATGTCATGTGTTGGAAAGGAAGCTGTTCTGAGAATTGAAATGTTGAGGAGGAATAGTAACTGGGGAGGTGAAAAAAAGTCTTAGTTAGGCTTTGGTCGGTGACTCCATCATCGAGTCTGTATGGATTCCCAATCTAAAGTCTAGTGTGATATTACAAGCTGAAGCTAGTGTTTGTCTCTGTAAACTCATTGTAACCGATTCATTATGAATGAAGTTTCTATTTGGTAATCAAAGTTTCAAAGAAGAAGAAAAACCCAGAACAAAACAGAGCAAGAAAAACTACAACACCACAAAGACCACCCGAACCGGCAGAGTTGCAGACATAGATACAGAAACTTAAATTTAAAGCTGTTTGGCATAGCAAAATGAAACTACTGTTATAAACTTGAATAACATAAACATAGCAATGATCTGACATACACATCCTTACAAGCATGTTCTACCCTTCAACACAAAAAGAATACAATCCAACCACTGAACACTTGCAAGTTACTACTTACTGAGAGTTGGACATTTTTGTTTATTATGTCCAACCTGTTTACAAATGCTGCAGTGTCGTCCTTTCCTCTCCATAGCTTTCTCTTTTCCTCCTTTTAGTCTTTTACCACAACCCTTTGCCCTTACTGGAAGTGGATCATCAAAATGCTGTGGCTGCAAACAAGCAACATTTTGTTCTGTCCCTTCACTGATATCACCATTTACATTTGCATCAAGCCCTCCACAAGAATCACTGCTTACATTTCCCTCGCTGCCATTGTGTCTGACATTAGTAGTACTATCCACCAACAATTTAATCTTCTTCCGAGTGCTTTCAAAATCTTCTTCCAACAGTTTACATGCCTCTATAGAAACCAAGGCACCATCAATCAACTCAGAAGCAATTCTGGACAGTGTTGTTTGCCTCATTAGCAAGGAATCATCACCAAAATCATCTATATTCTTAACATGCTCTTCAAGGGTCAAATTTGATTTAGCTGTCCTCGTCCACCTCTTCAAGTTGTTTTGTTAGTAACTTCTTAGCATCAGAAACCTTGCGATGTGATGTCAACATATGCACTTCTTCAGGGTTGGCCAAGAGATGATTGTGCTCCTCCACAAAGGTAGAAATTATGTACATTGTACTTTGTCCGACCTGCAAAACTGCAATTTTAGCCTCACATCTACATCGTACAACCCCTCGACTTCTTATACCTTTATCATCCACTTTTTTTTCATAGTTTCCTTGCTTATAACACACAAACTCTTTTCTGGTGATGTCATTCGAACCTTTGTGCGTTTTTTGAGAATGACGTCGAATGCCAAAACCTCCCATTTTTGCATAGTTGTTATAGAATTCATATACTTCTTCAAGTGAATCAAAAATCTGACCAACTTTTGGTGCATATTCATCTGCTACTTCAGGGGTGTAAACATTGTTGGAGGCATTTCCATTCACGTCTTCCATGAATCCATGATAAGGATTCCAAGTTTCATAATCCTCATCCATTTCACCAACAAATAACAAGGAAGTGTTCAATCTGTATAATTAATAAACAAGAATTAATCAAATTCACTACAACCCATATATATATATATATACACATTATTGATCAATGGTATCCAAATACATGATAAGAATTTCAAAGACTAATAAAAGAATGAAAGACACAGACTCAAATTTGAATATGCATGACAGAAACATGAAAGAAACATGTTTTAGAAGTTGGTATCTCCTTTTCTTTTTAATGAACACATCAATTCTGACATATTGGACTGTTTCTAAATCAAAGTCTTCAAAAAAAGAGAAGCAGGGAGTATAACAATACAGCTGCCCTATAGGAAAACTCTTTGGTGGCTACCAAGTTCACAACAATTACAACTAGTCTCAGCTATTGAGCTAATAACCATAGTGTTGGCCGTAAACTGAGCCATAGCCGCCTTGGTGGCCCGGGTGACCTTGGTTGGATGGGGGAGATGCATACACGGAACCATGAGCTGAATAGGAATTATAACTTGATGTATCAAAACATGGATTAATTTCTTACCTGGAGGAGGAGCTATACTGATTTCAGAAGCAGGAGGGAGAGACTGAGAGAGTATGCATGAGAGAAATTCTAATCTATTGAAGCAAGAAAGTGGAGAGTCGGGAGATATAGACGAGAGGGCGGAAATCTGTGGAAGGGTTTATAATTTCAGCGGGAAACAAAAAGAAATTTGAGCGGGAGAAGGGTCTGATTGGGTGGTCTGGGTTTTTTTTGTTCTTCAATTGAGGACCATTGATTTAATCTGATGGTAGACATCAAATGTCCTCAGTGAGTCCTCACCAACCCGGTCCTTAATAGAACGGGATCCTGAGTTCCAATATATCAACGTAAACATTAAATTAAAAAATTATAAAAAAAAATAATGCAACTCATTGTCTTGCACTGTAAAAATTAGTCTTGAATAAATAACAGAGCGGCTAAAACCCCAAATCCCATTGTAGGGTTTTGGCAAAGCGGCAGACAGGAGTTGTGTGCTCAATAGTCACTGCTCTGGTTCCTTCTGAACTCCGAAGATATCAGCGCGTCATAAACTCCAAGGTAACTCTCAATCGAACTTCTTTCAATTCAACTACTCATTCCCACATGCAATCGGTTCTCAAAAGCTTCTATGCCCAGAAATCCAATCTCACTATTTCTTCATCTTTCAGAAATTTATAGCTTCTTTGCATTTCAAACCATTCGTTCTCACATAGATCATGGTCTCATCTGAGCCTCTTTGAATCTTCTTCTCTTTGTTTCCAACCCTTTTCCATGTTAATGAATAGAATCTCCAAAAGGGTATTGAAAATGATTGCGCAGCTCAACAATCTAGTACTCTATGCAAAACCTGTTGTTCATGAAAAAACCACTTCTATGCAAAACCCATCTTTTGTTTCCATTCAAGTTCGATGCTTTTCGAGTTCTAGGCTTACCCATCAGCCAAAGGCATCTCTTTCTGATTCAACCCAAGTGGTCACTTCTCCTTTTGCTAATCGGGTTTCTAGAACTGCTAGAACCGAGGGTCAGGAGGCCCTTTTCGATTACCTGCATTGTACTCGAAGCTTTGGCTTCACTGATGCAGAGCATATTAGCAAGAACTCCCCTAAGTTTCTTGACAATTTGCTCTCCAAGATTGATTGTGAGAAAGAGATTGCGAGTCTTTTGAGAAGGTTCCTTCGCTATAATCCGATTAATGAGTTTGAGCCGTTCTTTGAGAGCTTGGGTTTGAGCCCATCTGAGCTGCCATTGCTTCTACCAAGACACTTGATGTATCTGAGTGATGATACTGTTATGTTTGAAAATTTTCAAGCTTTATGTGATTATGGAATACCCCGGAGTAACATTGGTAGGATGTATAAGGAGGCAAGGGAGATATTTGGATATGACTGTGGAGTATTGACTTTAAAGCTTCAAGCTTATGAGTATTTGGGGTTAAGCAAAGGCACAGTTGTTAAGCTTGTTAGTTGTTGCCCGTGGCTTTTGATTGGTGGTGTTAACAATGAACTTGTCAACTTTCTTGAAAAGTTGAAGTATTTAGGCCTTGGAATGGATTGGATTGGCGGGTATGCATCAAATAACTGCACGTATAACTGGAACAGAATGCTTGACACAATGGATTTTCTTGATGATGTTGGTTATACAAAGCAGCAGATGTGTAGTTTGTTTGAAAGAAATCCTGCATTATTGTTAGAAGGTTCTGGGAAGAATGTCTATGTGTTGTTTGGCCGGTTACTCAAATTGGGTCTTGAAATGAATGAGGTTTATTCATTGTTTATGCAATATCCACAGGTCTTGTCAGTTAAGTCCACAAGATATCTTTTGCAGGCACTAGACTATTTGATTGAGGTAGGAATGGGCACGGATGAGATTGCAGATGTTGTAGTCAGTGACTTGGAATTTCTGAGCTCCTCTCGTCTGAAAAGACCCAGTACTGTACGTAGAGAATTAAAGGTTGGAAGAGATGGTCTGCTGCAAGTTATAAGGGAAGACCCAAGGAAGTTGTTGAGATTGGCTTCAAAATCTAAAGCTACAACCAGCAAGCAAGTAGTATCTCAAGTTCCTTATAATCATCTAGAGAAAACATCATTCTTGATGAGATTGGGTTATGCCGAAAACTCAGAGGAGATGATTAAAGCTTTAAAAAAGTTCAGGGGTAGAGGTGACCAGTTGCAGGAGAGGTTCGATTGTCTGGTAGAAGCTGGCTTAGATTGCAATGTTGTGATGAACATGATAAAACAAGCACCTATGGTCCTTAACCAGAGTAAAGACATGATTGTGAAGAAGATAGCTTGCCTAACAAGCTGTATAGGTTATCCACTGGAATCATTGGAGGCATTCCCGGCATATTTATGTTATGACATGGACAGGATCAATCTTAGATTCTCAATGTATTCGTGGCTAAGGGAGAAACGTGCAGCAAAGCCTATGTTGTCGTTGAGCACTCTTCTCGCATGCTCAGACGCACGATTTGCAAAATACTATGTAGACATTCATCCTGAAGGTCCAATCATGTGGGAAAGTTTAAAGAAGCAAAAGAAGCCAAGGGCCAAGTAGGATCCTTGTAACTTCCATTTTACCTTGCTGGGTCATAAATCATAATACCATCTTACATGGGAACCAGGCATTATTGATTCATTCATGCTTCTATACAGATACTGAGATACATTCATGTTAAATTCTGCTCATCTTTTCTGGTCTCAATCCCATTTTGCCAGCACAAGCCTAAATAGCTTAATAACTTCCATCAACTATGAGAAATCAAAAGCTCTTGTTCGCATCCCGTTCATTCCTGTTGAAAAGACAAGCCTCTGTTGTCTGTGAGCACTCTTCTCACATGCTCTGATGCGCAGTTTGTAAAAAACTTTGTAGACATCCATCCCGAAGGTCCATTCATGTGGGAAAGTTTAAAAAAGCAAAAAAAAAGCCAAGGGCCAAGTAGGATCCTTGCAACTTTTATTTTACCTTCCTGGGCCATAGTTTCATCTTACATGAGAACCATGCATTATTGATTGATTCATGCTTCTATACAAATTCATTCATGTTGAATTCTGCTCGTGGTGGTATTCTTTTTAATCACATTTCAGCATATGCCTTGTATACGATCTGTTAAGTATGCCTTGTATTCGATCTGTTAAGCTGAATCTCATACCTTTTATCTGTTTGGTTCTCTCCCACATTCTCCCTTTGTTTCTGATTATTTAAGTACATATGTCAGAAGGGAACTTGACCATGCAGTTCCTACATGTCGCTCTGTTGTGTTCTATGATTTTATTTGCTTTCAATCCCATTTTGACCATCACAAGCCTAAACAGCGTGATGATTTCCAATAACTATGAGAAATCATGAGCTGGTATTCGCTTCCCCTTCATTCCTATTTCAAAGACGTTGGCCAAAGTGAAAACAATAGAAGTGATGTCAAACCTAGACATTGGCCTCAAAAGGGTTATCTTAAGTCTTAATATTATTATGAATCTATAGCCGCAGCATCTTCCTTCAAGAGCTCAAATTGATTATGTATGAGTATTAAATGGACATGCAAGTTAGGCAAAACTTCCCTTCGATAAAAAAGCCAATGACTCAAAATCATCTTCTGCAGGACAAACTTACGCTTACAGGGCAATTTGCTGCTGAGACATTACGATGAGAGCCACACTATTTGCTTGTAAGCAACTTTAACTTAATTAACTTTGAAAAAAAATTACTTGTAATTGCAAGGCTTGTAAGATACAATTTACATGCCTAAACTATTTTCTAGTCTTGTGATTTACACCAACTTTTTTTGGAGATGATGAGGATGATGAAGAAGTCAACCCAGAGAGGTTGAGCTCGGCTTTGTCCTTGCTAAATGCCTTATGGACTTCATCCTTGAGCTCCATGAAACGCATCCTCTTTATTTTCTGCTCGTCAGGGGTACCGGTCTCAAGAAAGAACAAATCAGGCAGGTCATCCTCCATAAACTTATCCAGGACTTCTGAGCAATGAGGGAAATAGCATCTACCCATGTTGACTGCCACCACAAAGAAGGCTCAAGTGAGAAGTATAACTATGACAGCACAAGTGTTTTTACCTAGCACTGTAAATGCTTGAAATCACGAGGCTTCACAGAGAATTATATAACTATGATAACAGGTGCTTTTACCAGGCAGATCAGCCCCCCCCCCCCCCCCCCCCCCCCAATTAAAACAATAAAATATGATTCCCACATTGATGCTTCTTTCTGAGCAAGGCTTAGTTTTTAGCTTATGAGGGCAACATATCATAGGACACAAGCTAAAAGGGTACGCAATTGGTCATTTAATGGATAATGTAACATGAAAGGATAATAATGATATTCTGTTCACCAAAAAAGAAAAAAAAAAACAGAATACTGATCTTCTACAGAAGATCATGTAGAAGATGGTTTCAAGGGATGGAAGAGGGATTTCAAGTTCTCCGCAAAAGCAGGGTCAAGGGATGTGAAAACTTGATTATGTATTTGTTTTAGAAGCTATATCGAACTCTTTTCCTGCCAAGGGCATGACTAAGCTATTCCCAGGTTGTAGAAAAGCACTTCTGTGCGTATTCACAATTTAGACACCAAAAGTATGAATTACCTGTTTTCATAAGGGATTCCAACCTAGAATGGAGTCTTTTCTTCTGCACTGTGGGGGTCTCGTTTAAATCAACCTCCATCAAATTCCCGCTTGAGCCTTTTGATGGAGAGATTCCAGCAAACTCAGACGTTGTGTCAGATTGAGCAACGACCATGGCTAGCTTTGCTTCACTAGGGAAGAACAAACGAGCAAAAGCCACTGCAATAAATAATGCAAGTCAGGCCTTATCCAATAAGGCAAAAGGTATTATATAAGAGGATCAGAGGCACACAAAATCAATCAAAGATGCAAGGATGAAATGATGGTTGAGGTATGACCAATTTAATATAAGCGGAGTGCTGGAGGCAGGGAAAAATATGAACGGGGATTCTTTCATTTATCTCGAATCTCCTGCACATGTGAACTGACAGAGAGATACAAATTTCATTCTATTTACTGGTTCAATTAACTCACTGTGACAAGAGAGTGATTACCAACAGCATATTAAAGTTCAATTACAAACCTACGTGATATAAGACCTCGAAGCAAAAAAATTGTTTTCTTCTAGAAGAATTAACCAAAAGACCAAGAAATTTCTGAGAAAAAGCTACTGATTATGACCTACCATTATGATGCCTTCACTAACCAATTGAAAAAATGTCTTAGAAGCTTTACCTCTGTTCTCCAGGTACAGCAATTTCATGTGCAGATCATCAGCCATTGTTTGAGAAGACACAGATGCATCTCCTGCCATTGGATTCCTCCGCATTTCTCTCTCTAGAACATCAATGCAAATTCGGTCTTTATTAGTTTCTTGCCCCTGCACTGTTTTTGAATGATAGTCCTTTGGCCTTGTCAACCGCCGGCAAATACTAACTGCACTTTGACCATCTGATGTCAGCTCTGATGCATGAGCTCCTTTACTGAGAAGCAATACTATTATTGATGGCTCTCTGCGCATCACAGCAATATGAAGCACGGTATAACCCTGAGGATTACAAAGGTTAACATCAGCCATACCCAGAGCAAGAACTTCAGTAACAACCTTAGGATCACAGTAGGCTGCAGCATAGTGGAGAGCATGGGCTTCATCTAAGGTTATATTCGACTCAGATAAAAGAAGTTTCACAAGTTCAACATCATCCGAGTCTAATGCCTTATGTATACTCCTAATTCTTTTTTCACGCAAGGGGTCCACAGGTGGAGTGCTCAGTTCACTAGCATGTTGAGAATCACGACGATGCAGTTTAATTTTCTCTGCAACCTCATAAGGAAGTTCCTTGTCAATACAGATGCTATCAAGATCTGATCGTGCCACTCTCTCTATGGAATGAGTGACAAGATCGCTCAAATGACAGTGGAAAGCAACCACAAGGATTGGGATGACATCTTCTGCCAGAGCTTTCCCAACAAAATTAAGAAGGCGTCGCTGCAAATACATTAGACAACCCAATTAGAATAGTTTCCAGTAATCTTATTATCTGAACATATAGTTTATCTTTATGAACAAACTAAATACAAGTGATGAAAAAGTGCTGCTGAAGTTACAAAATCATGGTAAAAGAAGATAGCCTATTGGCACTCTTTTTACATGCAAAGAAGAGATAGCCTGTTGGAAAGTGTATGTGGTATATCATATGCCTCCGTGCCCCTCACAATGACCTTTTGCCAATTTAAGTTTAAGAATAGAACTTCATTTTTTTTTTGATAATGCCATTCCAAAGTGAATCTCAATTCTATTCTCTAGAATTATTTTGCACAGACATAGATAGATTTTGTACGAGTATATTTTTTTGGTTAAACTCATATAAAAGGCAACTTTTACAATCTCTCTAGATATCAATGAACTTGTACAGTTGACTGATTGCTAATATAGACAAAATCTCAACCAGAATGACAGAATAACAGAATACCAACCTGGAATACTGAAACCAAATCCGGCATTTGGAAAATGGAAGAGGCGTACATCAATTCCACAGCAAAATTGATTGCAGGTCTACATGAGTCATGGGCACATACATTGTGCACACAAGTTGACACCTCAACGGGAGAAGGCTTCAGCTTTCCGGTGTACACGTAGCTCAAGTAAACCAAAAATGCTTCATATCCAACGTCCCCATAAGGTAGCAAATCCTTCATTTTATACTTTGGTTTCCCCAGTTTGCCCTCCTTCTCAGAATACCCCTTTTCTTTCTTAAATAGTTCACCAAAAAACTTGCTCCTAGAAGCCAATATACATCGGTGAACACCAACAGGATCACCCTCAACAATGATTTCGGCATCACTATAATCACAGCCAGAATCAAGCAAGAGCTGCTCCAAACTAGAGCTAAGCTTGGTCAAACTGATGACTTCAAGACTAGGCAAGGCTTCAGAGGAAGATAATTTGTGGCTTATCGAACCATTTGATAGATGGGAAGATGAAGTGAAGCTCAAAGAAGACGATGGCTCACCTGAATTGGCCATTAATCTACTTTACAGTTTACACCTAAAGCTGGAGCCTAGGATGCATCAACTGAGTGCTTCAAGATACTCAAACTCGTTCCTCCATATAACCATAGCCCGAAAATCTAAGACTTCTAAGCAATCAAACACGCAAGTCACTATGATCTTGCTGATTAGATTCTAAGAAAGAAAAACACCACCCCTCAGTAAAAAACAGAGTACTCAAAACTGAAACAAAGGGGATGATCCAATGTGATGCAAACAGAAAATCAACAAACTTAAACACACAAGACAAACAAATCTATCTTTCTAAGTTTTGGGTGACATCCAATATACAAATTTGAGCTAAACAGCAAAACCAACCATGTCAAATGGGGATCAAACAAAAACAGCCTTCCAGAACATTTACTACACCAAATGCCTACAAACCCAACTCAACTGAACTACAAACAAGTTTACTGTTGGGTGAGATCTAAATGATCTAATTGTTCACAACAGAGCTTATATAAGAAAAAAAATCCGAACTTTTGTACTTCCACACAAACTAGTTAGTTCCCTATCAAATCTTAGTCGAACTTGAATACCCAGAATCAGAAACACAGTCTAGAAACGAAAAAGGACGAACCTTTACGACATTAAGCGACAAAAACACAAACTTTCCCAGACGCAAATGAAGCTTCAATCCAGAAAGTAATGAGAATGGGACTTGAGAAACTTCATTTTTCCCTTTCAAAGCTACCGAGACAGAAAGATCAGATTTTTATTATTAAAAACTGTTGCCAGATAAAGAGAGAGAAATTTCGTTAGGGGGATAAGTCCCTTGGTGACGATAAGGATGGCATCAGCGATCCCAGCTGGGGCGTGATGACATAAACAATGGCGTCACGCAGTCGGTGTAAAATAATCTCCCAAGTCTTTGTTTAGCTTTTCTGTGGAGGAAGGCTTCTCTCTCATAATAAGGCCCAACAGGGTCGAGTCATGACTACGTTGGAAATTGCGTGAGAAAGAGACAGGGAGGAAAAGTACAAGGATGGAGTTGCTGTTTTGGTCACAGACTTCCAAAAACCAGTGACAGTAATTATAGAGGAAAATATGGTCACACTCGAGAGGTGGGAGTTCTTTTTTCGCAAGCAAAGAGTGTCCTGTTGAGGAAAGAAAGTCGTATAAAGCAAGAATGGAAGAGGAATCTTTCGAAGATAAAGAAAAAAATTCAGTTTATCTTTTAAATTTTTAATGTTAAATTAAGTTCAGTTCTGTAACTTTTTTTTAAAATCAGTTTATCTTTTCAATTACCCTAAGCACATCAGTCGGTTCAATTTTTAAATTCCTCTCAAAATGTAACGTCACCGAAGCCGTTAGAACTGACAAAGGGACCTATAATTCAACTTTATCCCCTCATTTTCAACAAAATGTCTAAAATACCCTCATTGTTTTTTATTCATTTTGTCAAATAGATGCATTTTTTATTTTCTTTAATAATATTTTGTCAAATTGGCTATTTTACCCTTTTGAAGAGGGATAAAGCTGAATTATGGGTTCCTTTGTCAGTTCCAACAGCTTTAGTGACGTCATATTTCGAGGAAAATTTAAAAATTGGACTCGACTGATGTGTTTACGAAAGTTGAATGGACGAACTAATTTTAAAAAAAATTGCAGGACTGTACTGATTTTGGCACCAAAGATTTGGAGGGTAAACTGAATTTAATCCAAAGATAAATATGAGAATAGATCGAACTATTGGGTGCGGGTTAGTGCGAGACAAGTTATGGCTCAAACCTAATTCAATCAACTTCATACGGTTTGACAATTCTTCAAACAAGATCTATATTATGAAAGCCCAATCTAGAATTCCAGATATTTGGGTGACCTGCTTTTCGGTTCGGTTTCGACACAGTTTTACATTATGCCCGGATTCTAGTTAGCCCAATAACTAGGCCCAACAATAAAATAGTTAATATCAAAATCTTTGGTATGATATGATGGAAGACCAGGCTATGTGAGTCTTTGGTGCAATACGGCAATAGCAGCGGCCTTATGTGTTTAGAGCGGAGAGAAAAAAAGGATGAATTTCGATCTTGTATGATAACAGTGATAAGGCGCCTCTTAGGGTTACAACTTAGAAACTTAAAAGCTATACTACCAGCGGTGCGGTTTGCAATAGTGTTTGAATCGGTATGGTACGGTGCGATACCGTATTTTCTAGTGTGAAGTGCTGCCCACCCCTAATTGATAGCCTCTCTAATGGAAGAGACCAAGGTGAACCCTGTGGAGGTGAGGACGGCAGCTACGTTGAGATTTCTTACTTATGTGGTCGGCTTTTAACCAAGAAGGAGGTGGTGGTTTCGTCGTTCATAGCGGCGATCTTCTTTATTTGAGGGTTGAAAGAGGGAATGTCATCTTCCTGTTTATGGATCAAGAGAAGAAATTTCATATTCTCAACGAATGTCTAGTTATTTAATAATTTCATGCTCTTGTTTTCGAAATGTGATGGAGTATGATGAAGTACCAAGCCCCTATATGATGTAAAGTTGATGCATATAGAACATTTTCTTATAACACACATAAATACAACTATTAGCCGATGCAAATCAACTCATCCATAGCTGATCCTCAAAACTCGTTTGTGGTCACGACTGTTTACCTAAACATACATTTGTTTAAAAGATAAAGAAAATTAAGCCATCTCTACTCTATTATCCATCATGGATTATCGTAAAGCAGCCCGTGTCGACTCAACGCCCTATTGCTTACGTCGTACCTGTAGGCCCAATTAGACTTTGTTAATGGATTTGGATTCTGCTCACGCCCCGTGACGCGTCTCAGTCCAAGCTAGTAATCTACAAAAATAGCACTATTTTGGAAAGCGACGACGTATATATGCATGCCCATTGCCCACTAGGAAATTGCTACATGTGAACTTGTCGCTGTATAGTAACGTTTTAGCCACCACGCTATAATATATAGGGAAAAATGAAGACTTATGTCTTTTTAATTGCACAACTTTAGTGTTTAGGTAATTGGTGTTAAATATGAAGACTTATGTGTCCTGCTACTAGGTAGGGTTAGGTAATTGGTGTTAATTCTACGCTAAGCTCTTTTAATTAGTTCAGAATATTCAATTCAATTGAGACATACTCACAATCCATAACCTAATATGAAAGTAAATAAACAAAATCTAATGTCTTTCATGAATTACTTGTAATAACTAAAGAAAGAAGTGAAAAATCGTCTTCACTTTTAAATCGTCCGCGAGTTTGATAGGCGGGTGTGAGCCCAATAAAATAATTACTGCAGGGCTGAGTCGGCTCCCTCAGACAAAGTAAAATTTTGGGACGTTTACAGTAGCCAATCAGATAAGAACAAAAGGAGCAGGGTAATACAAGTTAACCCAAACAAAGAACAAGACAGAGAGGAGCGAAAGGAGCTTGAGAAAAGAGGTGAGAGGAGGAGGAGAGGAGAAAAGAATATATACATGTCTTTTCATTCCATAGGGTATTATATATACATGTCTTTCTTCCATGAACTTGTACATGTGACATTGACGAGCTCTATCTAGCTACTGTCGAACATATGAATCTGCACCATCATCTTATCTTTGTTCCAAGGTCAAGACATAAATCCTCAGATTTCTACTAGATAACGGACATAAATTCCTCAAAACGTAAGTAATATTGTAGATGAGTGTATCGTTTAGTATAGTGACACAAGTCTCTTATTCGTAAGTGAGAGATTGGTAAGTTATAACTATTGTGTATACGATTAATTTTTCATTCAAAAAAAACATTTTTGAACACTTTGAGTTGTTTAACTCGAGATTAAGGTCTAGTGTGACAACATGCATAGCCTAAACCCTCTTTACCTTCGTGTTATGGCTGTATTATGATTCCCTAATCATCTATTAATTTCATGATTTTGTTTCTTTCCTGTAAGATTTGAATTAGTACGTGAGGAATTGTGTGTCCCAACTCAAACAAGAAGCACCCTTCTCCCATGTTCCAACTTCCAAAATATGCTGCATATTCTGGTGGTAAAATCACCAAGACAAAGTCCCTAAATCAAACAAACCCATCCATCAATCTCTCACGGAAAACCATCTCAAACCCGGTCCAGAACCGAACCGGCTCACCGATTCAACGTCCACCAAGGGCGGGGTTAATATCTCAAAAGGCTAAAAGGAATCAGCCAACCCAGACTCCTTGTCCTCATTTCTGCGTCTTCTCTCAAGTCTCTCTTCTTGTTCAATCCTCTATCGTTATAGCTGTCTTTTTGTAGCTTTTGGGTTTTGGAGAGAATGTCAGTGAAGCTTTTCCACATACACTTCTCTTCTTCAAATTCAAACTCATCATCATCATCCCTTTCCACCTATGGCTGCTTCTTCCCAGGGCCGGTCCAATGTTTTGAAGGACCCGGTGCGAGAAAAAAATTGGGGCCCTTTGTGTTGAGAAAAATAAAACTTGAAAGAACACTGATTCCATTTTGAAGCCCCAGCCTCAATTGCTTTCAAACCTCCAAGCTCCATTCCTTTGCTTCTAAATTTACGAACCAATACAAGGAATAAGTTGTTAAATTTATTGTGTATATATTCAATTTATGTATAAAATTATAGGAAATCAAAAGAATACCTTTAGGGATTAGAACAAGAGAGTTTGAGTGTATAAACAAAGCCAATTAAGAGATAGGAGTTGGAAAATTTGAAGATGAAAATAGGAAGTATGAGTACCAGGAGGAAACAGAGAGTACAGAGACGGAGGAACATCGATCAAACCGAGGTGATCAATAATTGAATAGGGTTTTTTTTTTTAATTTCACGACTAAACCTAATAAAAGAAGGAAAAAATAAAAAATAAAAAAAACAGTAGGGGGCCTCGCTCGAACTACTGACATGCTTGCCGCATCAAACAAAAACGCTCCCTAAACCAACTCAACCAGACACCCAGTTTGCTAACAAAGATAAATTATTATATATATATAAACTTACGCTGGACAATAAAAAAAGGGGCCCTTTGCCGGCCGGGGGCCCTGTGCGGCGGCGCCGCCTTGACCACCCCAGGGCCGGCGTTCTTCCTTACGAGATTTACTTACAGAAGAAGCATATCATCGAGGGAACAACAACAAGGTTGTCGCCAAAACCAAAAAGCCAGTCAAATACGGAGTTGCTCCGGATGAGTCTCTGGCTTTGTTGCCTATACATATCTGCCATGATCGAAAAAGCTACGATTTCTCCAAGCACAAGGCTCAAAGCTCTGTTCTGCGAAACGGGTCGTCTAGAAGAGTGAGTTCTACTTCAGAGAGGTCGCATACCAAGATGGTGGTCTCGGAAGGCAGTTCGAGAAGAATAGAGCCTGCAGCTATTGATGAAGTTGCCACTAAAGCTGTAGTGTCTATTCTCAGCGGATATGCGGGTCGTTATGTAAAGGATGAGGAGTTTAGAGAAGAGATTGAGGAGAAGTGTAGGGCTTGTTTGGCGAGGAAGAAAAGAGATTCGGATAATGGAGTGCTTGAGACTCTGGAATCGGGTGTCGAAAATGTTAACAAGTTGGTGCTGAATCCAGTTTTTTCGACGAAAGCAATGAGAAAATGTATTGAGAATTTGAGCAGAGTTGTTGCTTCTTTGAATGCCAACAAGTCCAAGATGAATGCTTCGACCTGCGGAATACCCAACTCAAATCTCTCTGCTTGTGCTCAGCTCTACTTGGCTATTGTTCACAAGATTGAGAGAAACGACTTGGTTTCTGCTAAGCATTTGCTTCAAGTTTTCTGTGACTCGCCGTCTTTAGCAAGAACTCATTTGCTTCCTGATCTATGGGAACATTTCTTTCTTCCACATCTTCTTCATCTGAAGATTGGGTATAGTAAGGAGATTGAGGTTGTTTCACACTCATTTGAGAAGGAGAAGAGAATGAAATCCATAACCAAAGTCTATAATGACCAAATGGATTTGGGGACTACAAAGTTTGCTCAATACTACAAAGAGTGGCTCAAAGTTGGGTCTGAGGCTCCTCCGGTTGCTCCTGAAGTACCTCTGCCTTTAGTACCATTTAGCAGATCAAGAAGAAGGAGAGCATCCGATTCTTCCGCGTCACATTCCTCATTGAACAAAAATTTGTAAGTATTACATTGACGCATTTCAATCATATTTCACAGATTAGTAGTTTATTTCTTTAGTGCCACTGATAATTAATTTCCCAAATCACCAAAGATATCAGGCTGTATTTGGCTCAACACTCGAAAGGCGATCAGTGGACCTCGATGATCGCCATGGAGTTTCCAATGCTTCTTGGGATGTAGATGAGCAGGAGAAGCTGTATGAAGATGAAGCTAAGGCAGACAACTACAACAGTCTCAGTTGTGTTCATGTGGGTAACTCTGAATTATTTTTTCCTATTTTTAGTAATATGGCTGCAAGTGGAGGTTCACATTACATTGTCATCAACTTATCATTGTCTGAATTTGGCAGAGGGGGGACATTACTAGACGAAAATCATTGAACCAAAATCATAGAAATCCAAAACCCGAGTTATGGCCCGAGTCTGATCAGACAAAGAAATCAGACTATTTTGGATTCTTTAGCTGCCAAAATGCACCTACTGAATGCTTGGTGAATAGGAATCTCATAGTTAAGAGTAATTTAGTCCAACAAGAAGACACTTCCCACCTTCCTCCTAGCAATTTAGGCAGTGCTATTAGCATTCTTTACTCGTCGGATAGTCTAAGTGATTGCGAAGGTGCAGTTCGTGCAATTACCAAAGCTTGGTTGGACTCTCATGGTGATCCTGTCATTGAAGCCATGTTATCCGAGCCACCGCTTATCCAGGGAATGCTGGAGGTGTTGTTTGCTTCCTCTGATGATGAAATCTTAGAGCTAGTAATATCGGTTTTAGCTGAATTTGTAGCAAGAGATGAGCGGAATACAAAGATAATACTGAACTTTGATCCACAGCTTGATATCTTGATGAGACTTCTAAGAAGTAGTGGTCTATTTTTGAAAGCAGCTGTTTTGCTTTACCTGTTGAAGCCAAAGGCAAAACAGATGAAATCACTTGAATGGGTGGCACTAGTCCTTCGAGTACTTGAGTTTGGAGACCACTTGCAGACCCTATTCACCGTACGATGCAGCCCTCAGGCCGCAGCATTGTACCTTTTGGACCAGCTTCTTACGGGTTTTGATGAAGATCGGAACTTAGAGAATGCTAGACAGGTGGTTTCTCTAGGAGGGTTGAGCCTTCTAGTGAAACAAATTGAGAAAGGGGATACTCATGAGAGGAACAGTGTTGCTTCCATCATTTCAGGCTGTGTTCGAGCTGATGGAAGCTGTCGAAACTACTTAGCTGATTTTCTGGACAAGCCTTCACTTCTTGAACTCATTGTACTCGGAAATGGAAGCAACTCAACTTGTTCTGCATTTTCTCTATTGATTGAAATACTCTGCCTTAGTAGGTATGCATTTATTGTGTCCTTTTTCAGTCCTTTGATGTTACAGTTATATTCTGATCATCTAAATGATTGTTGTCAGACGAAGGAAGATCACTAAAATCCTAGATGGACTTAAAGAAGGATGCTGTGGCTTGAACACAATGCAAATTTTATTGGTCTATCTGCAGAGAGCTTCAGCCGAAGAGAGGCCCTTAGTTGCAGCCATATTGCTACAACTTGATCTTATGGTAAATCTATTGTTAATCTTTATGTTTTTCTCTTAATACTGTTGGAATTAGGTTTTGGCAACCTAGAATATGGAACCGTCCTAAATTTATGTACTTTTAGCTAGCAGCAAACTGTACATAAGGAACTCAAATTTGTTGTAGACTTCAATGCATATATCTTGGATAGTTCCATTATGGAGAAGCAGTTTTGTTGCAGGGAGATCCTTATAGATGCAGTGTATATAGGGAAGAAGCCATTGAAGCAATGATAGGCGCTTTAGATTGTCAAACTTGTGATGTAAAAGTCCAAGAACGATCAGCGAGATCTCTCTTAATGTTGGGAGGCTGGTTTTCATACACAGGAGAGGCATCAACAGAACATTGGCTTCTACAACAAGCAGGTTTCAGCTATTGGTCAAGGGATTCATTTCACTTCAGAGAAGGTTTTTTACACTCGGTAAGATTTATGTCACTCTTAACCGGCATATAATGTCACCTTTTGTGTGGTCTGAAAAATCATTTGGTTATAACAGTAGGTTGATTCTTGTAATTTTTTTCAATAACTAGAACGAAGACGAAGAAGCAATAGAAAATTGGCAAAGGAAAGCAGCCATTGTTTTGTTTAGAAGCGGTAGCAAGAAATTATTGGTGGCCCTTTCGGATTCCATAGCAAATGGCATCCCGAGTTTAGCACGAGTGAGCCTTGTGACATTGTCATGGATGAGTAGCTATCTCAGAACAGTGGGTGATGAACATTTGAAGTCCATGGCATGCTCAATTCTGGTGCCTCAGTTGCTCGAGTCGCTGAAGTTTCACAAAGATGTGGAGGAAAGAGTACTTGCTTCATACTCATTACTGAACCTTGTAAAAAGTTCAGGTATGTTTTCCCAGAGTAAATGCTGATATATTATTCTGGAAAATCATATATTGATTTTTATTTACTTATCGGAACAAATTGCAGGTGATGAATACATCCCCATGCTCTCATCGGACAAAGAGGTTCTCAGCAAACTCCAGAACCTCTCCTTAGTGACATGGACAGCTAAGGAGCTTATTTCAATCATCACAAGCAACTATGAGGACTAGAATTTATTCCACATCAAATAAATACCCTGGAGGCAGTTATATTAGCAGTACTGTAATTGTAGAGTGTCCTGGAAAATTTTCTTATTTCCTATTAAGGAGTGTGTTTGTGTTCCACAGATTTCTTTCTTAGCTGATTTGTATAGTGCAGAATATTTGAGTACTTGTGAAATACACACACTCCAAATTGAAATCCACACACTTTTTTTTCCTTTTTTGGTTAACACATTCATAAAAAGACAAAATTTAAGTTACCAAAAAAGAAAAAATGGTGTGTGGATTTCACATCCTTTACGTAAACAAAGATGTGTATAAAGTTCAATAGTTTCCTGATCACATTCTCTAACTCTGTTTATGGGTAGATCCTCATCTATGATACAACAAACTGCAGAAGTACTTACATGAGAAGAGTAGAAGACATTCAGTTTCACTCATTTTTTGGTTTTTAGACACCCTAATGTTTTTACTCTCCAAAAATAGCAAGTTAATCTCACACAGCCATGAACTATTTACCCTTCTTCCCCCCTTCAAGAGTGGTCAACATCCAATCTTTGTCAAAACTTACAATGATTGTAGAATTCTTGGCCACAGTAGTGACCTGTCATTCCCATCCATTCAATTCCCCAACTCAAGAAAATATATTATCTCAAATCCAACCAGTCACTGAACTTTCGCACTTAGGCAGTTTCTTGATAAGCAAACTCTGAATCCATTTACAAAGAGAAAAGCCAACTCTAGCTTTCTTGAGTTCTTGACATGTTGCTGTCACTGGCCTCGTGGATTTTACAGAAGGACCATCTCCAAAATTGGAAACCAACAGCAAATGACAACTAAACCAAACAGCAAATTCTCCATTCAAAGCTTATATAATTCTTATATAATTCTGAAAGAGGTAACCTGCAAATAATTTCCATGGTCCCCTTCACCCCACCATTATAGGACTGCTTCACTTCACCTTTGGCAAACTGGTCACATGACTCACCCAGATAAGCCAATTGTACAAGATAGAAGTTGAAGAAAACTATAAGCTTGCACCACAATGAACTTGGAGGAATCTAATGACATACAGGACCACCAGTAAATACAATTCCAGTAGATCTACAAGCCTACAAGGTACAGTGTCGTATATGTAAAGGACCCAACCCTATGACCGTAAGGATCCAAAAGATCCAAATGATTCCCTTCTGATTATATATAATCGTCTTACATAGATGAGTGTAATTTGTACCCCCCACCTTCTAAGCTTTGCATAAACGAAGCCTGACAAGCATCAATGACAACAGTAGTACATTATTTGAATACAAATAATATGAATACAAGGCCTGGAATCATATGAATACAACAGACCAAAAAAAAGAAAAAAAGAATCATATGAATACAAATACAATAGTAGAGTAAGAAAGTGAACCACTTGAAACAACAAACCCTATTTCCAAGAAGAACCCAAAACCTTATTATCAGAAACTAAAAATCCAGTACATTCAAGACTCAAGACATTCAGGCATTTTGTAGAGAATTAAGAATTTCACCATTCAAGGGGCACTCTCAACTACTTGTGCAGATTCTTATGTCTGTTAATCTCATGGACATCATCAGTCCGGCCACCGAATAGGCTAGATGCCGGGTAGTATTGGCCGGTGCGCGCAGCATAACTTAGCGTTGGGGTTAGCTCAAGTGGCGAGGGAGCTAGAGAGGGTTATCATTAGGCTACTAACCGGTACCAACACATTGGTAGGCAACAGTGTGTGTATGTATGGAACCACCTGTATATAAGAAAACAACAGTTGCACCATGTCCAACAGCAAATGCCAGATAACAGAACCAAACAATTTGTCTGAAGCTTATATATTTTTGTGAAGAAATTAAGCTGCCAAAAATTTCATGGTCCCCTTCACCATTGCAGGACTACTTCCTTTCACCTTTTGAAAAGCTGCTCACATGCCTCACCCATATAAGCCAATTGTAAGAAGAAACAAGGTTAGAGGACACTTTCAAGTACCAGAGTAAATTGATCTTGCAATCCAAGGGAAGGATGGACCTCAAGTAAATAGAATGCCACTAGATCTACCAAGTACATTTGGCCTACATCGATCAGTAAGAGAGATCAACCTCACTCTATGACTGAAAATTATAGAGCGCACCCGGCCAATCTCACCGTCCACTCACCCATGCCCGGCCCCACCCGGTGATCTCACCGTTAAATTTCCGAATACGCTCTCCTCTATGACAGTGAAGGATCCAAAAAATCCTAATGGTTCCTTTGAATCCTTTCTGATTGTATAAATCGTCATCTTCTAGATGATATCCTACCTTCCAAAAAGACCAATGCGAATTAAGAGTGGCAGGAGTCCACATTTAAATCAAGGCAGCAATCAAATGAACATAATAGAATAAGAAAATGAAAAACTCGAAATTATGAAGGAACAAATTTAATCTCACGGTATCTTAATGCCCTTTCCTCATCTGGTTTTCTTGGGTTCCAAGTTAGGTTTCTTGGGTCTCAAGTAACTGATGACACATTTATTTAGTAACTCTCATGTAATTTGGAATGCCAGTGCTTATTATAAAAGGCTTCCCACAACGAAAGGGTTTCAGACGTTTGAAATTCCCTCGCTCCGAGAAAAATAGTATCTTCTTCCTCTCAACTCTTGGCCTTGGTGGTTATGAATATGGAGGTGTTGATCCAAGCAGCTTTCTCAGTTTTGTTCATCATACTTGGTACTTTAGGAGGCTACTTCTTCGGAAGAGACAGAGGTCGAAAAGATCAAATCACAGTAGTCTCCGATCAGCCACAACCTGTATCTTCCGTGGTGGACCAACCCAAAAACGATGTAAAACCGCCACCAGCTGCCGCCATGCTCTCCAAACCTAAAGACGAGGCCGACAAGGAGTCGATTATCTCTAAAAGAAATACACTTTTCGAGTCCAACAAAGGAGTCGAAAAGTAAGCTTTTGTGAGCATACACTTTTCAAAAGCTTTAGTTGCTGAGGTCAATGGGACTCTATGGGACATGAAAAGTCCTTTGAAGTGTGATTGTGAGCTTCAGATATTCACATTTGAAGACAACAAAGGCCGTGACACCTTCTGGCACTCTGGTGCTCATATTCTTGGACAGGTCTTTTTTTTTCTTTTTCTTTTTGGGAACCGAGGCTAAATTGTGATCAAAATTTTGGTTTGTTCATGTATGAATGGTCTGATATGGTTGCAGGCACTTGAGGCTGAGTATGGATGCAAGCTATGTATTGGTCCCTGCACAACAAAACAAGAGGTTTGGTTTATACGTTTGTATGTTTACTGTCTGATGTGTAATTTATTACTAGAATGCTGAGAGACTGAGACTATCTCTTTACCTAGTATTTAAGGTCTGATTGTTCTTTCGGTTTTTATCAATAATCAATATTCAATATCAGGGCTTCTACTATGATGCATACTATGGTGGTTTGGGCTTGAATGATGAGCACTTAAAGAAAATAGAATCAGAGGCAGAGAAGGCTGTCAAGGTATTCTTTATGCTCTTGAGCAAATGTGGAATGATAAATGTTTGATGTATACTTGTTGTATGACGTTTGCTCTTGACTGATTGCAAATTAGGTTATATGTTTATGCAATGCTTTTTCTTGATGAAAATCCTTGATTGGTGATTGTATATCTTCATCCAGGCAAAACAGTGCTTTGAGCGTATTGAAGTATCAAGGGAACAGGCCCTGGAGATTTTTCTGATAACAAATTCAAGGTAAATAAAAGTCATTCTTCGGCTACATTACATACATAAATGATTTCTCACTTTCAAGTTTCAAGTTTCAAATCAATTCAACTTTTTGTTTGCTTGCAATATATTTATCAGATTGAGATCATCAATGAGCTTCTTGCAGACAAGGCTATAACTGTATACAGATGTGGCAATTTGGTGGACATGTCAAAGCATTTAGATGCTTGAAGGTATGTCAAAGACTCAAAGCTTTAGGTTGTATTTGATTGTATACAGTGTGTGTAAATTCTTAACTTGTGAATTTATAATTTCAGGCTTCTTCAGCCTACTGGCGGAGTAATAAAGATCGCGAAAGTCTGCAGCGAGTTTATGGAATATCATATCCAGATAAAAAACTTTTGCAGGTGATAATTTTGATTTTTCATATTTTTGGAGGTCAGGTTTTGAACTGTGATAGAAAGCTGAAGTAGCTAGGCCAATGCTTACATACATGCCTATACATTGCTGAGCAGTAAAATTGAATTAATGTTTTACGTTTCATTTTCTTACCAAAGTCGACAATTTGTTTGTAGGCATATATCAATGAAAATTATACAGCGCACCCGGCCAATCTCACCGTCCATTCACCGTGTCCAGCCCCACCCGGCGATCTCACCGTTAAAGGCTCTCATATATCAAGCAGCAGGAAGAAGCAAAGAAGTATGGCCATAGGTTGTTGGGAAAATCACAAGATCTCGTATTCTGTCACCCATATAGCCCGGGAAGTTGGTTCTTCACCCCCAATGGAGCTCGGATTTATAAGAAATTAATGCAGTTCATGGGAAATGAATATTTAAAAAAGGGGATATCAGGAGGTTACAACACCAAACATATTCAAAATGGATTTGTTTGAAAAATCTAAGCATGCAGGACACTACAAACAGAACATGTTTCTTTTAGAGATTGAGAAAGAAGAATATGGCATGAAGCCTATGAACCGTCCTGGTCACTATGAAGAGTTTCGACATAGGCCTCGTTCTTATAGAGAACTTCCTCTTCGGATGGCTGAATTTGGGGTGCTGCATCGAAATGAGGCCAGTGGTGCACTAGATGGATTGACTCGTGTCAGAAGATTTGTGCAGGATGATGCTCATATATTTTGTAGGGAATCACAACTGAAAGATGAACTGAAGGGTGTCCTGGACTTCATCAAGTATACCTATGACATCTTTGGTCTCTCCTTTGATGTGGAGCTATCAACAAGGCCTGAAAGTTATCATGGAGAACGAGCGACATGGGATAAAGCCGAGGAAATTCTTACAGAAGCACTAAATGAGTTTGGCGTGCCTTGGCAGATAAATGAAGGGGATGGGGCATTTTATGGACCAAAGATAGATTTTGGCGTGTGTAATGCTTTGAAGAAAAAATTTCAGTGTGCAACAGTACAGCTTGATTTTCAGCTCCCCGATTATGAGCAGTTCGACCTGCTTTACACTTGGGAGGGTAAAGAAGGCAAGAGGGAGAGACCTGTTATGACCTGTATTCGGCTCCTTTGAGCGTTTCTTTGGTATACTTTTGGAGCACTACAAAGGGAAATGGCCCTTCTGGCTTAGTCCACGACAGGCAATTGTTTGCCCCGTCTCAGAGAAATCCGAGGCCTATCCTCTACAGGAATGTTTGTGCAGGATCCTTAGCTTTCGTCACTGTTTTGGATATCATAAAATTATGAAGCCAAAACTAAGAAGCATTCACATATAAGAAAGAGTAGTCTAAGATATTGCTCTCACAATCTGTCGGATACTTGCATAGCTCTCCCAAAACTCAAATTTTAAACTGTTGTGTTTTTGTAGGTTCAGGAACGGGTTCGTCGCGCTGGTTATCATGTTGATGTTGACACAAGTGATAGATCCGTGAGTAAAAATGCTTCCAATAGTTATTTTCTGAACCAAAACTGTAAGAACTCTTGGCACTAAACTGTAATCAACTGTATTATAATGAGTCCTAGCTAGCTGTGTTTTTGAACTCTGACACTCAGGTGGCTCAATACAACTACATATTAGTTGTTGGTGAGAAGGAAGCCGAAATTGGCCAGGTGTTCTATTCATTAATCTCTCTAATAGTTGTGATAAAACAGTACTACTGCAGTCATAAGTTAAATCTCTAGAACCTTAAAATCAAAACCTATTAAGAAGAGACAAAATCTTCAACAGAAAACAGTTTGAATTGAAAAATAGTAGCATACATGGCAAAATAACAATTCCACACACAGAAGAACCCATTGAATTCACGCACAAACCCCTTCACAGGAGGTTAAGTTGCAACCTGGTTTCCCACAACAGCTAATAGTTAGTTTCCCACAACAGCAAATAGTGAATTTCCCACAACAGCAAATAGTTAGCTACTATATGAAAAACATAATGTCTTCCAGGTCAGCATGCAATCTGTAAAACCCGTCATCGACAGAACCCACTGACAGTGTCGAAGTTGCCGATGATGATGCTGAGGAGGAGGATGTTATGGAACCTGGAGAGAGTCCCTCAGTCATGGTCTCTTGGTACAATCTCCCTCGGTAGGCCACAAGGTCAGCATAGTACACTGGTGGAACCAAAGAGACAGGTTTTGTGCACCTTGCAAAGGTATAGCACAAGTCATATATGAGTTTCTGCAACTGGTCAGAAGTAAAGGAGTGCTCATCCCAAAGAACATGGTAGTGCGTCGGCTTGCTTGTCCCAAGGCTTCCATAGTGACTGCAGAGATAGAAATCAAACTCAAACGGGTGCACGATCGTTGTGTCCACAACAGTACCTGGAGATACATTGGAACTCCCATTCTCCTGAAACAGCCGCGTATGATGCCGTTTCTGAGCAACAATCAGAGTAATGGTTGGATAATAGTGTATACTTCCCAATGCCCTCTTCAGATCTACCAACTCTTCATCAAGTACCATATCAAACTGCCCCTCAGATACTCCATCTCGAAAAACAACAATTTTTTCGGGCAAGACCTTATTAATTCGATAATAAGATTTAACAAGCTCCAAAACCATGTCTCCAAAATTCAATATGCTCTCCTTACGATGGTACTGTGGTCGAACTCGTGCAGCATAACGATTCACCGCAGGCCAGTTTATAGTGGCAACCACAGCTGCTATAGATGGACTTGTTGTGTTACGAGCCGCAGGATGATTAACGTCTGCCCCCACAAACATGACAGGGCCAGCACCCTCAAAGAGCGGGAGCCTGTCAATCAGTTCTACATTGCTGCCTCCAAGCTTTGCATTGATCTTCAGTGCAAGATTTGAAAGAAACTGGTCACTGGCTTTGGTGGCCATCTTTGACAAGCAGCACTGCGTCACTATACCAATTTGAGTCTCACAGATCCACTTCAGATACTTGTAACCAGGGTCTTTTCTGGACATGACACAAACAAGTAATTGTAAGTGGCCCTGGCCTCCTTGAAGTACCTTCCCATTGACAGTTTCAAGCAGTTCCCGAAGCAGGTTAACACTAGAAAATGGTATCATTGAAGTGGTCTCATAAAAGCGAGGCTCTTCCATTCTCATTCCTAATTTGTTGCACCGCGCGATGAGCTTTGGGATGAATTGATAAGGGTCCAGTGCATCCCGGTCTTGGCTGCTAAAGTCAAGTACAGCCCAGCGAGCTACTGGTTTTCCTTCTACTAATGACTTGCCAACAAGATTCCAGTGACATTTCTCACTGTCAACTGTTACCTTAGTCACCTTGCCACCAAAAGCACCCAGCCTCAACTCAGGTGGGCCAATGACACGCCCTGTTACTTGTGTCATATTCATGTTGACTTCAATTCCAAAGTTCTGGATGATGCCGCCACTGACAGAAACACAAACTAATCAGGATCCAAATGAATTTACTAATTTTGAGGCAAAAGGAAATTGCACAATATAGTAATAACCTATTCAACTTTCTTCTTCTTCTTTTTTTGTTAGAAAATGTTGATGATGTAATTTGCTTATATTCAACAATTACTAGCATGTTTACAAATATCGTGAGAACACAATCCTGTCTCTCTGCCTTCAAAACAACCCTTGACAAATATGCAGAACAATACACAAACTACATTTCAACAGAGGCAAGAACAAGGAATTCAAGAAAAAAGACTTGAATTTCAAAAATAAAATAAAATAATATATAAATTGAAATGAAAGGAAATAAATTGAATATTTACTTACCCACAAGGTCCCTCTTCCGACCGTACCATGTTGCGTATGTTACTCTCTCTATCCCTTGGTGCAGCCAATGACATGTTCTTCAACATAATAGCTGCATCTCTGCCCAAATGCTCCTTGGGGTACCTTTGCCCTTCAACTAAGACACAGAATTCCAACGGTGTATCATTCCTCCTACCATTTTTTCCCAAATCCAAGCAAGGAATATTTTTGTACTTGATATCCTGGTATTTGTCTCTAAAATAATCAACAAGTCTAAGCCTCTTAGGTGGAACCAGGCCATCAACATCAACAGCATCAAATGTAATGTCCCCTGCATTCCTATCAGTTAGCCCCTTGATGACATACTTCTGCTTGGTTGGACGATGGGTCACAGTAACTTTCAATCCCCTTAAAACATTCTCAACCTCTCTCCTAAACCTCCTGAAATCATTTAAAGAAAAACCCCGTATCTTTTCATGGAGAAAATCTATAACTGGCATGCGCTTATGAAATGCCAAAACTGAGTAGTCCAGACACAGGGCAGGACCCTGGGAAGTGAGCCTTAAACTATGCTGAAACCCTCTAAATGCAGCAGTACCCTGTCCAAGGTCATCGTCAGGATTAAACTCCGCAGGGTAAAAGCTGCGTCCAACAGGAATCAAGCGCCGGGACGGGTTCTCCTTCATCACTAAATCCATGCCCTGCATTATATCACGAGGGATAGAGGACAGCTCACGATTTAAGTACTCCCTCAGCTTGCAAAGCTTGAGCTCGTTTACAAGCTTTATGGTAACTATATACGAACTTAATCGTGTGCCTTCTTCCTCAGGAACCTCCACCCTGAACTCTCCAGTGGGTAATGTCACAGCACTGAAAATGTTCTTCTCACCATCATAAGCAGTCATCAATAACGGAAATTGTGCTGGATTATCAGAGGACAACTTGTTTCTGATTGCAGCAAGATCAGACTTCATAATTCTAACTGGTCTGCCATTCCTTGTAGCATTCACTGGTTTGACCCGAACATCATAGTGCATTATAGTACTCTGAGGATTGTACGAGACATTGAAGTGATTAGCACGAAGGCCAACAGTCTTAACAGACCTTTCACCTCCTTTATCAGGTCGTCTCGCAGGTGTAAGTTTATCTGCACTGTTCAACGAAGGTGGAGATGGTGTCTGCTTCGAGATTTTCAGCGATTGCACTCCAGAGACAAGAGTTTCTGCGTAAAACAAAACCGAAACCATGATCAGAAACATCAGAAACCGAAAGGTGCATAAAAAACCAAACCATGACCTCTCAGTAAATTTAAACCACACAAAATAGTGAAAGCAAAGTATTGAGTATTGTAAGGACACCTTGAACAGAACTTTCAGCATAACCAAAACTGAATAAAGCACAAATATTCACCAAAGACGTATACAACACACGGCGATGATTTCAATAGTTTACTTTATATCACATGGTAATAGTCCATAACCACCATAACACATTCCTCAAACTACAGAACGTTTCAAGCTTCACCAAGTAAACTAGATTTCACAGTGAAACCCTAAGTGCTACAAATCATAACACATAAAAACGCAAATTGGGAAAATTGAAAGATAAAATGTGGATCACCAGAGTCGAATAGGTCCATACCGTTCTCGACTGGAGAAGGAAACGATGATGGTGTAGACGGTGCCGGATTAGGCCTCCAAGACTGGCCGCGACTCTGACTCAACTGCGGCGGTTGACAAGAAGGCCTCCAAGCCTGCCGATCGGGCGGCTGAGAAGAAGCCGGAGACCTCCAAGCCTGCTGATCGTGCGGCTGAGAAGAATCCGAAGAAGGCGACCTCCAAGATTGCTGATCAGACCTCCCAGGCTGGCCGCGGCTCTGATTACTCCTCTGATCTTGCGGTTGTTGACGGTTGTAACCTCCGCCATAACCGCCTCTTCCTCCCTCGACGCCCCCGCCGTAACCACCCCTTCCTCTCTCGCCGCCGCCACCATAACCGCCTCTTCCTCCCTCAGCTCCTCCTCGGCCGCCGTAAACCACGTCAGCATAACCGCCAACTCTCCCTCCTCTGTTTACATAACCACCTCTACTCCCTCTCTCTCCTCTGTTGTTCCCTCTTCCGCCGTAACCGCCTCTTCCTCTCTCCATTGATCCAATTCCGATTTCTCGCTGTGCTCTCCAAAAAACCCAGAATCCAGGGATTGGGAAAGTCTGGGGATGGGGTATTTATAGGGGGAGTAGGGGCTCTGTGTGAAATTACGGTGTAGTGCTCGGGGTTGACGTCGTGGTCGCCAAGGTGTCAACGGAAAACCGTGTAATGAGGAAACGTGTGAGCCAAGTTTGGGGAGCGAGAGAATCCAGAAGGTTCGATTATGCAGAGAGAGTGGGGCCGGCTTGGGAGTTGGGAGAGAATAAAAAGGAAAGGTATGAGCGTGAGGTTAACGCAGACGGAGAGAGTGAGGAACTTTCAGGAATCCTGAGATTTGGGGTTTGGATTTCTCATTTCTCGATTTTTACGTAAGCAGGGATTCTGTTTTGGCGTTACAGTGAATACGGTGCAGTAAGATGAAATGGATCGGTGTTGAAGCTAGAAAAGATAATTGTTGAAGGGGATTGTCAGGAAGTGATCAAGGCGTTAAGTGACTTTTCTTCATCTCCTAGCTTGGAGAATCTCCCCAATTTTAAAGAAGGTTGCTCACTTGGTTCTGTTTTTTAAAAATATTCATTGGAACTGGGTTCCACGAGAAGCTAACCGCCCTGCAAACGCAGCAGCCAAGCTTGCTATTCAGAGTTTGTGCTCTCAGGAATGGGCTAACAGGCCCCCAAACTCTTTGATTTCAGTTTTAAGGAATGATGGTTTGCCTGCCCCTCCTTAATATGATGTTGGAGCTAGCTGTACGAGCTAGCTATTAATGCTTCAAATTTTCCTTTCGGCTGTTTTTTTTTTACGTTTTAATTTGTGTTTTCTTAGCTTTGTTTCTGCTGTACTTCTCTGCCTTCTATTCTTTTTCTAATATATGGCTTCCTTGACCCAAAAAAAATAGATGAAATGGATTCATGCCAGGATTGACCAGATTTTCAGTTTTGTCTTTTGCTTCTAATGTTGAATTTCATCGAATGAGATCAAATGTCACACAAGAGGAGGACCAAGATCCTACTATTACAGATCACCCTCACCTTTACTGAGCACAAAGTAACCTCATAAACTAACAAGTTTCATTTTCCGGCAGGAGTCGATGTGTCTTGAGTTACAATAATGTTTTTGAGTATTTCAGACATTAGTACGTAGTAGCAGTTAAATAATTCATAAGTTAGGTTTGTAAATAATCATACACTTTGAGATATCATGTTCTGATAGAATAACAAACATAACGTAGACAAAAATGTATAATGACTTTGCGCATTGGCTTGATAGGTAGGTGTTTTCTCCTCTCTCGGCTGGTGGGTGTCTCTGTAGCGCAGTGTCGAGTTAGGGCTGAAGCACGACTTGCTCTTTGCGGGGACGATGCAGCATGGGCTGTTGAAGGTAAGAGATTGGCAAGCTGGATTTGGTAGCTGGTCGAAGGAAATCGAAGACCGGTTAGTTGGATCAAAGGTTTGAAGGAGTGGTTGAGGGTGGTTGATTGTCTTCGATTACTTGTGCATGGATCCAAGATGGAACAGATCGGTCATCCAAGAGCAGACGACGACGGTGCCATGGTGACCCGACACCAGTGGAAGAGCGACGGGTTTGGCGATGGAGAGGCGCAGACTCGACTTTGGGCCAGGAGGGCTAGAAGCGGCCCACACACTAGTTTGGCACATTGGACCTGTAGTTTGCCTGAGGGCCCGTCATGGGCTGGATGGTGAGTGTTGGGCCCAATTTTGGGTCTTGTCTTTGTTATGTTATTTTTAGCTGTTATTTTATTTTGTTGTTTAGTTATGTCACACCTTAATCGTGCAAGAAGTTCATGTTGATGTTTTTTTTACAATACTGTGAGTCGAACTCACAACCTCTCTGTGAGGGTCATTTTTCAATTACTTTGCGACTAGGCCAAAATCAACCAAATAATCTGATTATTGGGAAGACTTTGTACGTGATTCATATCAAGTGGAGATCAAAAAGAGCTTGACAACGTGAGCTTGGTGTGGAAGCTAGAAACACACTGCGGTGAGAGAATTGGAGGTTTTTAGGGTAAGTGATTTTTGGAAAAAATGAAGGTTAAAGGAGGCTATTTGGAATGATGGATAAGAGATTAGCTTGGTGTTTGAAAGCATGGAGGTTTGGAAGCTTGAGGAAAGGTTGTTTCTGGTTTTGGTTAAGAAAAACTCATTGATCCTTAATCGTATATGCTCATCCTTTTATAGGCAGAGCTTTGGGGTATTGATGTGATTTCAGCTTTCTAGTTTGGTAAAACACTTCCTTGTCAATTTACACAAGGCTTCTGCCCTCCTATCAGGTTAGGTTGCTTAAGGTGGTTCTCATAGGTAATAGAGAATTGTTGCAGGGCAACAAGCGTGAAAAGATGTGAAATCTGAGGAAAGGTGCAAGAGAGATTGGGAAGTTTGATCTCAATGTCTGAGGGAGAAGAAAATGTTTGTTAACTGGTTTTAAGGCTCTTTTAACATAAACAAGGCAAAGATTCTGACAGACTTAGGTTTGGACTGTGAAATCATGTGTTGCGGGGAAGAAAAAAGATGGATACTTTGTTGTTGCGGGGAAAAAGAAATCTGGGTTCCTCGGGAGACAAGAGAGATTGATGTTGGTTTATAGTGTAGTTTGGGCCTTAGGCGCCTAAAAAGAAAGAAAATGTAACCTAATTCTCATGTTCACCATTTCATCTTTGATTTACGCCATTAAGCTTGGATTTCAAACCCAAGACTGAAATCATCAACAACGTTAAATCAACAAACGAGCATTATACATTTTTGTAACCTTTCACACCACACCCATGTCTGCAAACCCCAAAAGCGTTATTGTGGCTTGGGTCCACAAGCATGGTATGCATGTTCGAGTAAATATGTAAATTATGCATTAATGACTGTAGTTTGCATGGTATTTTCTTATTTGTGCTTGAATTATGCGTACGGCATGCTTCTACTTTTTTAGTTATCAACACTCTCACATATAAGGAAAGACTAATGTCACTAGACCAAAAGATATTGGGTCTAAATTATTGATGTTGTGGGTTGTAACTTGTAACTTGTAACACATTACCAATTCGTTAATCGACTTAACTTTGAAGTGGATGCTCATGCTCATATGCTGGATCCATTCTCGTCCCCCATGATCCATACCATTTAAACTGGCTACCTAAGCTTTCTGTTATCACAAGTGCATGCCTTGTTTTTGGCAAGTTGTGGGAGGATGTTTCCTATTGACCATGAATAAGCAGGTTGTGTAGATGCAGACACCCAAGTGGTGCCAATAACAAAGAGGGAATAATATAGATCAGTCCCGTTCACCTACTGACCAGAAGCCATCAGATCTTATCCATTTAAATTCAAAGGTTGAAGTTAATTGAATTAAATGTTTTATTATATTACAATTAGATGACAATTAAGTTTAATTAGTAAGGTGAGAGCCAGACGTTTTATCCTCTGTTCTTGTCTTCTCCTCACCCCCAAAATCTGAAATTTGCTGATGACCCATATTGAAATATACCAAGGATGATCTGTGTAATTCATATATTAGTGAAGTGCTGCCATATTCATCCAACCAAAAGCAATGAACTAAATGTTGTAAGGTATTCCTAACAGCTATGAATCTCCAGATTCATAGCTTCTTTACTGTATTCCCCCAAAAGAATGAAACTTATTCATAACAATATGAAATCTACTCTTTCAGTAATCAATAGAACACTTAAAACCAATCATAATGCATATAAACACCATCTCACTGGACACCAATCTTATTGATCTTAGAGAAAAAACATGTAAAGACCCAAATTAATATTTTACTGGACAAGTAAATTGTAGTCGGTTGTGCATGAAACAACTTCTCTAGCCCGTAAACCTGCAGGCATTCCACAACAACCGTGGCCGATTTAAGGATACTGCCCATAAGCTGAATGGGCTGGGTTAATCATGGTCGTAATATTGGGCTCAGGACGATTACAGGCAGGAGAGAAATCCACCTTGAAACTAGACATGGAATCCCACATCGGTTTCCTGGAAAAGGGAGCACCGGTTGGGCTATAAATACAGTCCAACCACCAGCTTGTCAGATACAATTACTACCCATGTTAATTACTCTTTAGCCCGTCATAAATTGACTTAATCATCGGAGGAGGAAAGACCGGGGGCTCCCGGTTGTCCTTTCACTTGCAGGGTACCAGGAAATGAGGTAACAGCCTATCAGACCCACCATCAGCTTCCGCACACCTCATCCGGGATTGTGCAGAATCATAAATGTCTAAGTGAATATTAGTTAAATTCATAATTCACGTCACACCGGCAAGCCTAAAATAATTGGGTTCACAAGTGATGACCTGCCAGCGAGATCATGCGAGCTGGATAGCAGAGTTCGCATGCGAGAATGACTTCGCGTAGAGGTGGAGTCCTAAAACATGAAGGAGAGGCGAGATGGCTTCGCATAGAAGTTGAGTCCTAAAACATGAAGGCGAGGCAAGATGGCTTCGTATAGGAGACTTCGCGAAGAAGCAAGAAGAGGAGTCCGCATGCACGTAGAGGTGTATGTGTTGGTTAAGAACTCTATTCCTTAATTGGATTTGCATGAATCTCCTATGTCACATTTATCATTGAAAACTCCTACAAGTCTTTGACATGCTTTAGACCAATACATATGGCCGCCCTAAATAACTCTATATAAAAGGAGTTCGAGGACACAACACACACAACACTCAACTACTCAACAAAAGTACAATATAACAATCGACCTAGTCGAACTCAGACGCTGAAGCATCTCGCCTTAACAACCATTTTCCTTTCAAGCTCCTCAGAGCTCCCTTGCGTTCTCGTTTTCCTTTCCTTTGGTTGCTCTGCTCGTTATAATCGTAAGTATCGATATCGATGGCGGAGAAGCTACTGTAAATCCTCGTCCGCGAGGTGGCACCGGAGCCTTATTTTCGTTTGATTAGAAGTACAAGTCAGCGAACTACAACAACAACCCTACTATATTCCGCGTCCACGTGGTGGTATGCCCCGCATCCTTAGAAGCATTGACTGCTACCATCTATCTGCCCTCTAATGAGGATTGTGACCAAAACAAAGGGAAGAGTAATTTTTGGTTCAGTTTTGAACAAGGAACTCTACAAATCAGAGCTTGGTTGATCATTCCAAGAAACAAGTTATGTGTAGGGGAAGGTGTAGGAGGTGGAGAAGGAAGCTTGTTTGGCTGCTTCCGCAACGGCGACAACACCTGTGACGGCGACGGCGGCTCCCGCGGAGGCAACGTCTTGGGTCTCTGTGTGGAATGAGAATTGGGTTCTACTACCACTTTGGATACTGAGTAGAAATGCTATCGTAGATCAGATTCTTGGGTCTCTGTCTCCGGCGAATCGAGTTTGAATTTCAGAATTTCTCAGAGGAGGAGAAAAGAAGGCGAGGAGAAAGATGGGGAAGACGTCTTGCCGGTCTTGGTATTGATATTAGTTATTAATTAAAAATACAATTTAATATATTTTACTTCAATTAACTTCAGCCTTTAGATTTAAATGGGTAAGATCTAATGGCCATTGACCATATATTTCCTGATTAGTAGGTGACCAGGTGAACGAGACTGTAATAGGGATAGAGAGAGATAGCCAAAACCAAGCAGATTTCGAACCCCACATTAAGCCGCGGTGGCGGAGCTCTCTCTCTCTCATGGTGGAGTGGACCACCATATAATTCCAGGGACGCCGTCACCTGTGGCAACGCGGTGAGGCTGATATAGGCGTATGCATGTGAACCTTAAATAATGGAGGTGCTAGCTGCGGTGGTCTAATGCCACCTTCTCACAATTACACCCTTCACGTGTATAGATGTTGCAGACTTGCAGCCCACCACATTGACATTCTTTTCCCTTTTTCTGTCCATGTGGGATTTTCATCGACCACCTTTACCTTTCATACCATTTAATTTTGCAGTTGTATGACTAATGCATCCCCCTTTCCCTCCAACCGTGCAATGTTCACGCATGAAAATGAAGGAAAAACAGTTGAATAAGAAAGCATAGCAGTAGGAAGAACCAATTTGTTGGGAAAGACTTGATTCCTTCGAATGCGACCGTAGTTTAAAATTGAATGAGGTGATAAAGAGCTCCTTTTTGCCCATTAGATTTCAAAATGACAACTTATAATTAACACTCCAACTAATAGTGTTACTTGCAAGTAAATCGTATATCTACTTATGTTATGCGATTTGTCCGACCGACCAATCAAATCTTAACAAGACGTGGTCGTGAGTGTGGTTTTTGGTTGTACACCACAACTTGAAACATTTTTTGTAGCTAGTGATTAAACATCTATGTCAACCCGAAGGCTCTTCTAATTGCATGGTTGCTTTTATTCTAGTTAATCATAATCTTCATCCATGATTACAAACACCCACTAGCAAATTGAGAATTGCATTTGACACATTAAGAAATTATACAGTATATAATAGCAAATTGCTACCAAAAGAGCTCACATGCATCATTACCAACGACTTACCTAGCTTGAGATTTGGAAAAGCCCTGGAAAAGTACCTAGGCCTATTCTTCCACTTGTTCAATTGTGTGGATAAACAATTTCTACAAGTCGTGCTCACAGTTCACAATGCAAACATACAAACCTTCCTCAGATCCCAACTCGAAAACCATTGCCCCCTTTAATCTCACTTGGTTTTGACCCTATAAACGTATCATATATAAACCCGAATATACTACTACATGTTATATGGTAATCGATATCTTATTTGGAAATCCTGAAAAGATCAATCCACCTAGCAAATTTTCCCTAAATCAGTTATGGCCTACGATATGCCGTGGGGCTTTGCTTCTCAATTGTGCAGGGTATGGCAGACGAATTAGATTTGGTTTATGTCCTTTGTGTCTCGCCCGATTTAACACTTCTGGCTCTGTACATGACTCATCTCCGAGTCTAAAATTGTCCTTTTTGCTCTGTTTTCCTAATACCCTATTTCACATAATTTACTCCTACACATGATTCTTGACTTTTGCAAGCTCATTATTCTATTTTGTTTATTCAAAATAGGATTAGAATATGGTGTTCTTTGTTGTCATGATAGTGATGTGCTGGCTTGGTTTTTGACTGCATCAGTTCTGGCTTTTCTGGGTTTCTCTTGATACATGGTCATCTTCTTTTTCCTCCTCCTCTTCGTCTGTGGTGTCTTTTGCTTTCTGGGTTTTCCTCAGAATTCAGAATTCAGATAGATTCCTGATCATCACAATTCAATTTCCAAAAGGCGAGGCTTTCATGCAATATTTGGCTCATCTATGAGACTCTTTCCCTGTCTCTGAGTCTTTTTGTTTTGTTTTATGCATGTCATCTTCTGCATGCCTTGGAATTAGGTATTGGTTTTCCCAATTGAATTCTGGGGTCTGAAAGGGACTGGCTTTAATGGGTTTTGTTGTTGGTTTTGGTTTGCAGTTGGATGATTATCACGTGAGTGCTTGTTCTTGAAGAGCTGTCTGGCTTTGAATTTGGCATCTTGGCATGATTTTGATGCTTGTTTGTTTCATCCAATTGAGAAGTAATTCTGGGAAAGAGGAAAACTGGTGAGTTCTCATCCCAAAAATTCTTTACTTTCTGTATGCAATCTCTGTAGAAATTTACTTGGATGATTCGTTTTTGTTTTAATTACTATATGTTTGTTTGATCATGTAGATTACATCTTTGCATTGAACTGGGGCAGAATTATGGATAGGGAATCTTGGATTTTCCAATTTTAGGGTGATATCATTTCTAATTCGAGTCCTTGGTCATTTGTCAAGCTTTCAGGGGCTTGAGATTTTAAATTCTGGGTTTTAGTGAATTGAATCCTAGATGGACATGTCTCCTTATTGCAAGCATTTCAGATCACTTGGTTGCAACTTGAATTCAATAGCATGCAAATGTGTGGTTTTAGTTATCATTGCTCTGGTTGTTAGAGCTGTCCTGCTTCCTACATACTCTAGTTTTAATGGGACTGAGCAGAACAAGTTAGTGTTGGTCAGCAACCTCTCCTTCTCAACTTTGTCAGGCAGTACTAATTTTTGTATCCGTAAAGATAAGTTTCTCAAGGTTCCTCAAATTGTATGGGGATTAAACAATCAGAAAATAGCATTTGCAAGAGCTTGTTTAACAGCAAGGCTTATGAACCGGACTCTGTTGATGCCTAGCTTGAGTGCTTCCTTGTTCTACAAAGAATTTGAGCTCTTGAAGCCCATTTCTTTCGATAAGGTCTTTAAGTTTGACAAGTTCAATTCACTCTGTGATGGCTATGTTCAGTTGGGGCAATACTCGGATCTTAAAAACCAAACAGGCGCGTTTGAGCTTCAGAAAGGAAGTGGAAGGAGGTGGACACCTGAGAGAGATTTGGATCAGTTGAAGCAGCACAGTAAGGGGCCATATGATGAACATGAGACAATTCAAATTGTTGGGAAGAATCCATTTTTGTGGCATGATCATTGGCCTGTCAAGGACTATGCTAAGGTGTTTGAGTGCTTGGTTTTGGTTGATGAGTTCATGAAAGAAGCCGATAAAGTTGTGTCGAGGATTAGAGAGATAGGAGCAGAACAAGTAAGAAGCAAAAGTGAGTTTGCTGAGAACTCTTTGTTGGTCGAGCCAGTGCCTTACGTAGCTGTTCATATGAGGATTGAATTAGATTGGATGATACACTGCAAGAATCTTGAGCGTAGATTGAACATAACCGAAATTTGTAGCAGCAAAGAAGAGATCATGGAGAGAGTTGGCAACATTGTTGGCCTTAAAACTCCAGCTGTTGTTTACTTAGCTGTGGCTGATAGCCTTCTACAAGATCCTTCAATTTTGAATGGATGGAAAGAAGGGTTGGTTCCTTTTGAGAAGAAGAAACTTGGTTTTGATGCACGATACAAGAAGTTCCCCTATCTCATTCAGTCTGCAATTGACTACGAAGTGTGCTTGAGAGCCGATGTGTTTGTTGGAAACAGTTTCTCTACATTTTCTAGCCTCATTGCTCTTGACAGAACCCAGAAGCTGATAAAAATGGGTGTCAATAGCTCATGTGGTGTTGATGTCAGGTGGCCTACATATGCATACAACATATTAGGGGAATCAAAAGGGGCTCAGAAATGGATGACAAACATGTCTGGCCCAAGTCTTGAAGCAATTAGCTATGGCTCCAACCGAATTTCATGTTGATTGTCTTGAGGCTCCACCAGTTTTTGTACTCTAAATCCTTCCATCTTTTGCGCAGATTTGTTGGTATAGTTTCACAGAATTTTTTTCTTTGATAGAGAAAATTAATAGCGGAGAATGTTGAAAATAGCAATTCTTTACCAAATTTGTTACAGTTTTCAATCATGTAAATCTGAAATCTTTCGAAATTCATTTTCATTCTTTTTATTACAGAAATACAGAGTAAATTTCGAATCTTTCAAATTCCGACGTGACATGTAACTAAGGACATATGATTTTCCAGGTTAGCATTTTTGAGTCTCTGTGCAACTGTTTTTCTCTGCTTAAGATATGGAACAGATGACCACAATGAGGATATGGTACAACAAGGGAAAAGGTGTGTTCATTCCTCACTTTGTTACTTCTAACACAATCAAGGAATGAACAAGTTTGATAATACCTCATCTTGATTCTTTTGGTGGGTCATCATATTGTGGATCTGTTTATTTGCTTGATTAGTTGAGCATCTGGGCCATTCTGTTTGCTTGTTTGTTGCTTGGGGGAAGGGCAAAGTAGAGTACTGGTAGGACCAGAATGCTTTGTTTGGATTTTTCTTTTTGTTGAGTAAATGAAGGGTTGGATTCAAAGCCTTAACTAATCCGTCGTATTTCGTTCATTTTCATGCCTGCTTGTGGGGTTGAACAAATTTCCACCAACATGCGACTTTCATTGAAGCCACCTTACCACTACATGTCTAATCTACAATCACTTCATTTTGGATGCATGCATCAGTCACAGTAACATGGTATGTGGAATGAAAACACCAATTGTATGCCATTTCTACATAAATGTGTCATCTCCACTTGGTTTTACGCAACGAGTACATGTAGTTGCATGTTTAACAATAGTGACGGTAAAATATTGGAGAAAACTAATTTTCAAGTAGATTCTTTGGTTTTAATTTCCATGTATAGCTAGTTTATATGAAGCTAATTTTCATGTAGGGCTGACTGTGTCCGTCTGCCATCTAGTCCCCTAAATTATTATAAGAACGAAAATTCATATTTCTGATATTTTCTACTAACATGGTTGGAACAAAAGGTTTCAAAGGAAAATAAAAATATTATTTGGGGTTGTAACCATATACAACATTAAAGCATTAAAACGGTTTATTGCGTGGGCTTATGTTAAAAAGTTTAGTAGACGTCTAAACTCATATAATCTTGAACCATATAACAATTCAACGAAGTCATTCAGTTTACTTTGATCATCATGTCTATTTTTCTATTACAAAATCAAATAGAGAGGCTTTACCAAAGAATAGAAACCTTCATCACCGAAGGCCTTGTTTGTAACACCTTAGATCCTGTAGATAACGAGGTGATTGAGTGATTGCTAGCTGAAAGAGGATATTGGCTTCTAGGCTTGTTCAAGTTGGTCCAAGAAAATACAAGAAAGCTCCGTAGCCCATGATCCCATATGTGATTTAATTATGCGATAACTGACTCAATATGCTTACTCAAAGCTCAAATTTTAAACCATTAATCATACCAACTTGGTTCAGTTTCATATCGGTTATAGGTTCCACGGAAGGCAGAGTGCTCCCTCCCCATGACAGAAATTTCCATGTAACATGCGAGTAACTGAATATCATTGAAGCACTATTGTCTAACACCAGACGTCTACTCCATTTCAAAACCACCAACTCTAACACGACCAAATAATCATGATGGTGAATAGTTGTTTCTGCTGTTAAGTGGGAGAGTGTGGTCCTTTTCTATCATACATGATGTGCTAAAGCTCAACCAACCATAATGAATGACATGGTTCAGGGAATTTACTTGATAATCAAAAAGAACAATCAACCTCTGGATTTGATGGGTATTTACTATTTACAGTGTTTCCAATCTATCTCAGAGAGAGGACTTCAAATTGAAACATGCCATTTAGTCATTTACATTCACCAACACCACAAATGTTCTTCCACATTCAATTCACTATTTCTTTTTTCTTTAATCTTCTTTCAAGAAGAAAGCGATATCAAGAATAGATGCCTTCTCTCTAAGGTAATACAACGGACCTTGATGGTCACACAGTTTATGAATCTCAGAAGGATGAGACAACTAATTTCTCTATGACCATGCTACTAGAGTTATTAGAGCGAGGAACTCTTTAACCACTTTTATAGTTTTGTTGGGAAGCTACGCAGATTGCTGCCGGATTCCTATTTTTCATTGGATATATTCTTCATAGTAGTTATCACTTGTAACAGAAACAAACCTCTCGAGCCAAGGAAGCTGGTGGAGATCTTTCATAGCATCTACATAGGCATCTGTACAACGAGGAGGAGATTGGGCCGGTTGGTAAGGGTGGTGATCACTTAAACTGAAACCCCCGGCTAGGAACCTTTGGATCAGTGCCAGTTGTGATCTCTCTTGCTCAGAGTAAGCATCCATGATCATGGGAAGTGAATTAAATGTTTCCCATGCCCATTGGTCAGATTCTTGCATAGACTGAGTGACCAAATCTTCTTGGTTATCTTCATCCCAGAAGGCACATTGACACGTCTGTTGACCTTCTCTGTATTCGGCACCACAAGAATAACAGAACTCATGGCCACACCTGAAATGAGCAAAAGCCTCAGTATAGATTCGAAAAACTTATATGTGAACGTAACTTTGGTTGATTAGTAATGTGCTATGCATAACTATAACACCAAATCACAGCTAACACGAATTCATTTTTATACAAGAACCTATTCATAAAAGCATATGATATTCCCAGAAAATCCTAGAAGTTAGAATCTCTGCATCAAGATGATGCCATCCTAATAGAAAGACAGAGAATAACATGTTTTTAATTGGTTTCCATCTAAGTTCACTACCCTAGTATTTGACTCTAAACTGTAACATAAGAGTAAATCAATCATATACTGTCAGAGTCTACTCTGATTACATGCTTCATGCTTGTACACCTGTTTTTTTGTTTAAGTATCTGCAATACATGCTGCATAACATCTAAGTAACAAAGCTACCAAGAGATATTAGTTTCCCGAGATTATAATTAATAAGCTCAGTAGAGTTACTGGACTAACTCGACTGTCCCGATCTTCTAATCTGTACTCAATTAATCGATTTATTCAAAGAAATCATACTATGTTAAAGAACTCAATCAATCTTACCAGCATGTCATGTGGTAGCAACCTTGAGTAAGCTCAATCATCCTACGGCACTGCTGGCAACGCCTCCAGCTTTTATTTTGCGCCAGGCGATGTAAGGTAATATCTGCAGAATCTCTCTCTTCCAGTGGGAGGTTTTGGAACTCCTCACAGCTCATTGAAGAATGCCAAGGCACCCCACAATCCACACAGATGAATCTCTTGCAAACTGGACATTCCATGCAGCTGTTATCTGATTGACTTGATGAACTTTCACTAGCTGAAGAACATTCAGAACGATCGAGCAGGACAGAACAATTTGGAAATGGGCAGTAAAATCTATCCGAATGTAGAATATTTGCTTCCTCAAGGGCTTTTTCCAATGATTTGAAAGAAGTGAGTGGAAGGAAAGATTTGCATTCAGCAGTGGAGATGTAATACTTGCATCTGAGCTGAGGGCACCTGATGGGGACTTGAGAGGCTTGTATCTTCCCGTCAACATATGTCCTCATACAATGTGAACAGAACTCATGAGAACATTTCATAGTGATCATCATTACTGAAGGTTTATCATCGCAACAGATGGAACAGGTTTCAAGTGATTCAACGCCCTTAGCAGGGAAAGAGACAACTCCAATGGCCACTTGGGCTAATTTTGATGGTCGGTCAAGATCTATAGTGGGGACAAGTTTCAGAACAAAAGCTTCAAGATTACCGGCATGCTCTAGGATCCTTTCCCTCAGTGCTGCAAGGAGGGGCATGTCAAGTTTCTCCTCATTTGATACCTGTCAAGAACTCAAGCCAGTAAAGAACACTAGACAAGCAATAAGATGATTTGAATAATCGTGGCGCT